>CAMGYJ010000011.1:35393220-36721929 GCA_946122785.1 Linum tenue | reverse complement strand
GCAGATTGCGTCGACCCAAATTCCAACTATTGCATCGGATGTCTCATGGTTGCCACGAGTTACTTGGACAGCAAATGTATGTACTTCAGCGGTGGACGTATTATGGAGAAATCTGGGATTTGTGCCATGCAATTTGGCGATTACGATGTTTGTGCTCAATGATTGATATATTATATGTACGTAGCTACATTTGTCCATTTATGGTTATGTGTTAGGGAGAAATAATTTTATATCTATCATGGTGTTAGTCATCGAGACATGAAATCCGATTGATGATCATTTTTGCAAACAAATACCATTTCTTAAAGAAATTCAATGTAACTTTTTGTTCATAAAACTCATATATAGCCTCTTTTTTTACTATTCCAGTTTTATGGCTATTGACTACTCCAGGCTTAGCTTGCCGATTCGTGTAGCAGGAGCGAGAGCGAGAGCATGAAAGCGTATGTTATTAGAGAATTATAACTTCAGAGCGTCGATAGAGAGTTAATATTATGTTATTTTAATTAAAATATTATTTAAATTAGTAACAGATTTTCACAAAATACTTCCGCATGAGGAGAATGAGACCAATTTAAAAGTTTTGTGAATAAATCCTACATAAAACAAGAAATATCACAGTTCAATAACTAAATTCTTCAATTATCCAAAACTAAAAAGTGAAACCATATTAAACTAAGAACAAACATTAATGTTTTCCTGTTGATATGCAGAGTCACAACAAGGCCCATTGAACTTGCAGAGTGCGGGGGAAAAAAGATTTGGATGGCCCAAATAAGTGTACCAATTGAGCCCAAACATAGTTGTGGAACCCTAAACGAGCTACTACCTATCTACCTCCAAGTCGCCGACTCAATTCCCACCTCCCTTCTAGTTCTTCCCCATGTCTGCAAAATCCCTACCTAAAGACCACTCTGATCTTAAGAAATCCATCACTACCCTCGCCGTACTTTTCATCTTGTGGATCAACTCCCTCTTCCCACCAGCAAATCCCCCATTTTCTCCCTACAACCTTTCAATCTTCAAAACCCAGGTGAGCTCCATCGAATCCCATATACAGTGTTTGAAATTCAAATCACAAATCCAGAATTCCAGAGTGCAATATCGTGCGCGGAGAAGGATACTTCCCACTCAAAGACCAAAATCTACCCAATTAATATATTCATCTTCAGATGTAGAGACTTCAGCATCTTTCGTCTTCCTCCATCAACCATCCATCGATTCCATGTCCTTTATCAAATCAGTTGTCTCCACCATTGACACTTTCTCATCTCCTCTGTATCTGTTAAATAAATTCGCAATTTTTCTCAAAAAATTCGCGCTCCAACAAATACAAATTCGCGATTTTTTCCCGAAACCCCTCAAATTTGCGTTTCTGCGCTCCATAGTGGGAGCGCCCATCTCTATTCGTTGAATTGTGTGACCCAACTCCAGGCTGATACTGTTTCTGTTCAATTAGGGTGGAAACAAGGAAAACTACAAAGAGGGATACTCAACTCCATCATGCATACGTGCCCACCCCCATGTCGACTTCGTGTTAAAATGTTACTTAATGCTACTGTTTATATCTAAAGTTTAGGCCAACGAACAATGAATTAGAGATGGTCTAGTCCCTAGGGCTGGCTAATCGATTTTCGGTTAGTTGGTAGCCGATGTTTTACAAGAGAGCGGTCAGGTTCTGGAGAAGGAGCGAGATGCTTCGGTTAGCCGAGTAATTGGAGGCGATTAATTGCGGTTACCCGGTTAACCGAACTCCGCCCCCAAAACCCAAAATTACCCACTAGGCCACCACCCCCAAGAACCTAATCCATACTCGTCAATCGACGCCCACCCCCACTGTCCAGAAACCCTTCAACCTTCCCAGCCAACTCCCCCCGCTCTCGACATCGTCGGCTCCGCATCCTTCACGTCCGGCCTCCGCCTCCACTCCCCGACCTTGTCGTATCTGTGTCGTGCCCCTTTGTTATCCCATCTCCTTCCTTCCTCTTCCTCGATCGAACGGAGACAAAACTAGAAAGTCGTTGTCTCCCAAACCTCGCCGCCCTGCTCGCCTCGAACTCGCCGTGTCGAGCAGCTGTGAGGCTCCGACACCGCGAGGCGCAAGAGTAGAGACAAGGCAGACCGGGAGACAATGTCGGCTTCGCCTTCATCACCACTCACCACAACCACGTTGGTCGTCGTCTCCACAAATTAGATGCATCCCCATTCGCCATTCGGCTCATATTACCTACCTAATGTAAGTTTTGAATTGTTTCCCCTCTTGATATGATGGATTGTGTGATGTTTTGAGGGATTGATTTTCTGTGGTGTTCCAATTTTTTCCGTCATGTTGGTTGTTGCATTAAACTGGGCAATTGGTTGTTTATCGGGCGAGAACTCCGATTCCTCGTGGTGGACGTGGCGGACGAGGTGCCCCTGCTCGTCAGACTACTCCTCATGGTGGTGCGCCTGCCACACCCCTCCTACTCCGGCTCGTGCTAGTGGTGGACGTTCAAGAAGTAGGCCTATTAAAGCTGATGAACCGTCTTCATCAACTTCATCGAATCTCACCCGGCCTTGTCAAAACTAGAAGTACACTTGCTGAGACTCCAACCACTGCCAAAGTTGGACCATCTTCATCAACTCCAACTATTGGCACGACTGCTCCTACTTCAGAGAAAGTTAAAGGCGACAACATAGACCTTGAGAAATGGCTAAAGACAGAGGGTAAGGCTGATTGCTGGAAAGATTTTAAGAAGGTGGTGGCTGACGAATACCCGACAGGAGAGTGCAGACATAGTCATAGTCAAATCAAAGCACATCCTTCCAAAAATGAGACTTCTGTAATGAATAACCATCGGGAATCATGTTTGGCTAAGGTGGTAGCATTGAGTAATCAGACAGTATTGAACTTGTAGACACATGATGGTGGTTAAAGTCAAGTAAATCATTTATGAAAGTTTGATGAAGCAAAAGCTAGATATGCCTTAGCCACGATGATTATTATGGATGAGTTATCATTTCGATTTGTATAGCGTGAAGGGTTTAAGCAATTCATGATAGTTGTTCAGCCACTGTTTAATATAACCTGGGAGGAAAGCTATAAGAGATGATTGTTATCATATATTCTTGGAGAAAAAGGTGATTTTGATTGAGTTTTTTGAATCAAAAAGCAAAGGAAGAGTTTCATTCACCACAGATACATAGACATCTGATAACAACAAAATTTATGTGTGTATGAATGCTCATGTTATTAGAAGTTATTGGAAGTTGCAGAAGAAGGTTCTATCATTTGTTCACATCACAAGTCATACAAGAAAGGATATTGCAGAGAAGCTTGGAGGAGTTCTTGAGGTATGGAAAGTAAAAAATCTATTCTGAATGACTATGGACAATGCAACTTCAAATGTTGTACTCAGTTACTGCATGTGAACGAAGCTAAAAGAGTGGAGGTATGATTTAATGGATGGGAAGTATATGCAATTTCGATGTGTGGCACACATCATTAATCTGATAGTGGGAGATGGACTAAAAGTTATTGGAGGTACCGACGATAAAGCTCGGGATTGTGTGAAATGGTTGAAGTCATCACCAGCTATGCAGAAAAGGTTCAAGACAGCCATGAAATTTCTGGAGGTGAATTCGACAAAATTGGTGTCTTTCCATGTACCAACTAGGTTGAACTCCACCTATATTATGTTAGAGTTAGCAGAAAGATTTGATGGAGTGTTTTCAACTTTGTATTCAAGTCCACAAGATCATTACTTTAGAGATTATGTTGACTCAAGTGGTGGTTTTTCAAATGAACAAGATTGGCTGCTAATTAGGAGATTGATAAAGTATCTGAAAGTCTTCAATGACTTGACCAACCTAGTGTTGAGTATGTGGAATTTGAATTGCATTGTTTAAATTTATCCATTTGACCATTTTATTTGTTTTATTCTAATTTTCTATGTTCACTTCTCATTTCACAGGAACTAAATATGTGACAACCCATCTCTTCTTCAAGAAACTTGTTCAAGTCTATGACATCATTGGGGAATTGAAGAAAGATTCGAATGAAGAGATCCAAAGGATGACAGAAAAAATTGAGGAAAAGGTAAAGAAATATTGGTTTGAGAGTCTTGTTTTGTTTTGGGTGAGGAGAACATGAAGATGAATCACTTCATTTATATAGCATGTGTGCTTGATCCTAGAAGTAAACTTGATCTAGTGTCTGAGGTTTGGAAGTGATTTATGAAAATCAAACGCAGAAGAAATTGTGAAGTCCACAGATATTTGAGGTTTACAAGGGGAAATATGGATCACCAGCACCCAATGTAGTCAAAATCGCGCTTTAAAACTCAAAAACTTACGATTTTACGTTTCTAGGTCACTAAAACGCTTCTACATAAAATCTCAGTTTTTACAACTTATGTAGTTAAAAAAAATCCACTTTAAAACTTAAAAACTTACGATTTTACGCTTCTAGATCATCAAAACGTTTCTACATAGAAACTCGCATTTGACTGCATTGCCAGCACCCTCCTCTGCATTTGAGCCTACAATTGATGAGATCATTGGTGGTGGTAGTTCTGCTGAAGGTGAATGTGATAGGATTAAGAAGTTGGAGGAGAGGCTCAGGAAAAGGAAAATGGAAGCACTTCTGCATGAGACAGGAGGTAATTCTGTTGAGCTTGTATTTATTTTAAATTTAGTACTAATGGCATCAATGAGGAGAGTGACGATGCCAAGTTTGACATCTTGGGTTGGTGGTTTCAACACTCTGGAATATATATGATTCTTGCTGAGATGGCTAAGGACATCCTAATTGTTCCCATATCTTCTGTTGCCTCAGAGACAACATTCAGATGTGGCGGATGGATTCTGAGTCTATTCAGGTCCTCTTTGAGTGATACCATGGTGGAGGCATTGATTTGTGCTGAGGATTTGATAAAGTATCCAACTACTGGATTCGGTGAGATTGTTGAGAAGGAAGATGATGAAGAGAATTTGGATTGGAAAGTGGTGAGAACTAAAACTCTCTTAATTACTTGTTGTTTAATTTTTTACTATTCTTTTTCACCTAATTCAATGGATGAATCCTAGCACTTTGTTTTATTTTTCCATACTAAGTTAATGCCACTTTCCAATCTAGAATGGAAAGTGCAAGTGACACTGGTAATGTTGTCAATGTAGATGCAAGTCTCAACATTCCAATGGAGGAGGAGCAGGAGGATGAAGAAGAAGTGCATGAGGAAGAGTATGAACAAGATTTTCATGACAATTATGGTGATGACTTGTTGGGCCAATGGAAAGAAAAGGGTTTTACAGATGTTGGTTCTTCTGCTGGTGTTGATGAGTGATAACTTGTTGTTGTTGCTACTTGGTACTATTGTGATTTGTGAATTGTGGAGTTTATATTGTTGAATTTGAGACTTTAATTTGGTGATTTAGATATAATTTGAATGCTAAAAGGTATTGAGATTTTACTTTAGGTGATTTAGATGTAGACATGTAGGTTTGAGACTTTAATTTTAGGTGATTTTACTTATTTTTTATGCAGGTGGGGCTGCTGTCGGGTCGGTTACTTGTTTAAACCGACACTACCATCAGATTTTTGGTTTTGCGGCTAACCGCACAAAAAACCAACAATCGTCCAGTCAGTTGACTGATTAACCGATTGTCAGATTCGGTCGATGGTCGGTGGGGTAAAATGTACCTTTCGGCTAACTGATAATTGACCGTGATCTACCCTTACTAGTCCCTAACCCAATTCCTAATTCAGTAACATGGTCATGCCGACAAAGCTCTTCTTCCCAAATGCAAAGTGGTAAATGACAGTTAGTAAATTCATACTATCATGTTCATGTATACAACCATTTTACACTATGATATATTCTTATTATCATGGTATAATCTTTTGTATTACCAAGTATTACAACCATAATATGGAATGATAATAAATGTCTCACTTTCTTTCCAAAATATATAAAAGTTGATGTCATTTTGAGAAGTAAAATTAATTTGATTTTTTATTGTGCATTTTTTAATTTAAGTGAAAATTCAATTGCCTTCCATAAATGATAAATGAAGTTTATGCATGGTTGTGCGTAAGATCCGTTTCCTAATCAAACAAATGTCCGTCCATTAACCATCTATTTTTGTGGTAAAATTTTCTGAAAAAATATCGACTCACATCATGGAGTGAATCCTATGCATTATGCATAAACTTACACAGCTACACTTATCATTTACGGAAGATACCTAAATTTTTCCTTAAATTAATTTTAATACATTATATATTTTTTCTTTTAAATTACATTTTAATTTTTTCATAAATAAATTAGATTATTATGCTCTTCAAAATGACATTTATTTTGATATATTTCGGAACAAAAAAGTGAGACATTTATTATCTGCCATACCATGGTGGTATGAATAATTTATCATGGTATATATGATTGCATACATGATAGTAAAAATATATTAACTGACAATTACCACTTTTCATCACCGTCTATCACCACTTATCACCATGGTGGTATATTTGGTCATTAATTTTCTCTCTCTCATAAATTTGTACATCCAATAGATCACGTTAAACTTGTTTCTTTTGGACAAATTTTTTTATTTAAGTGAAAAATGAAAGTGGTACATAATTGTACCAGAGTAATAACATGAGTGGTACAAAAATAAATTTCTAGAAATATAGAAAATAAATATAATTTTGTAAATCACAAGAAACTTATTCCATCTATGAAAAATAACTTGATATCCAAAATACAAAACTTAATTAAAAAATAAAAAGTAGTTTAATCTCATCTCCTAAATCTAGCTTTAATCTAGTCATGCAAGTGTGCAATCTTAGACCCCACCACAAATCTTAGACCCACACCACACAATACACCGAATCTATACCAAAATCTTCATTATGCCTCTGGTCCAATTCACTCCGATCGACCCCTTTTTTTAACTCCTTTGACCGACCCCAGTGTGCTTCTATGGCTGGCGTGAAATGAAAGCCCAATGAGTTTACACATAAGGTTTCTAAGCTGACTCCAATGGAGTCCCCAATTTTGAGAAGTCGCCATTAATGGCGAATTGACAGCTCTAACGTAGAACTTTAAATGGCGAGCGACACCATTAATGAGAGAGTGGACATTTGTATCGACAATTTTGGGGAAGGAAATGGTGATTCCGGGGAAGAAAGGGGACTGGGCGTGCTGGTGGCCGAGACAACCGCCAGCGTTCTCGCGAGAGCGTGCAGCGCACCGCCACGGCTAGCGGTTGTCCCACCACCAGCTTTTTTTGTTTAATTTGTATTTAATTAGAGGTTCTTGAATTAATTTGTGGACTAAGTGAAATTAATGCAACTTGAATTACTTTGTATTACTTATAAGGTTCTTTAATTTGTGTTTAATATTTTGTTCTCTTAAACATATGGACTAATACTACTGGGAAACCCAAACTATCAAGAAAGTGTCACTTGTGTGCCAAACTATTCAATATGACATTTATGTTCTAAACTATTTTTCCGTTAGTGTTAAACAAGTTTGACTGTCAAAATTTAAAAGAAAATTCAGTCAGTGTCGACCTGACATCTTATATGAAACTTTAAATATTAATTTATATTTATTTTTGCCTCGAAAATGATTAAAATGAGAAAATAAAAAATAAAAAGTTACAAAATCTACAAATCTTCTGAATTGCTTCGTCGATTCCGTTCCTAAGTCAACATCACGTTGACAACCGTCTGGTTAACCATTACTTATAATGGTTAACGAAATCGTCATGGCATAAATGACACACAACTATCATATGTTGGGACATAAATGGAATATTGAATAGTTCGAGACACAAATGACACTTTCTTAATAGTTTGGGCTTTCTAGTGGTATTAGTCTTAAAAATATTTAAAAGTATATTTATTTGATAAAATAACTTAAATTAAATTCATTCTATTTAAAATTTATGTTTATCATCTTGAAGTTGTGTGTAAGCAAAAACTAGACCGATGTAAAAATGGAAAATATATTATTGAAATGAAAATGTGTTCTTGAATTACAAAACAACTTGTCACCAACTGATTCGGGCTCAAATGTACACATTTTACCCCTCATTTCTTATTCATTTAGCTTAGTATTTCATCGTTCCTCGACATATGTCACGCTAGGTTGTGCTTGTTTTGATACATTTCAGGTCCTAGCACGTGTGGAAGGGTCGAGGTCGAATTTTGGGATAATTGGAGGTCAAAAAGTGCAAAAACTATAACAGTGAAGTGAAGGCGTCCCAGGAAACAGCCGCAGTTCACGGCCGGACAAGGCAGTTCATGGTCTCCTAAGACCGTGAACTTAGACCACAAACCGTGAACATCGAGCAGTCCAGCGAGGTTCCAGAAGTTACTGACGACAATGCAATTCACGGTCTCTAAGATCGTGAACTGGGGCCATTGACCGTGAACCCAGGCGAGTGAATCAATGCGTTCTGGACGACACTGAGTTCACTGACTCGTTTAGGTGTTCATGGCCGTGAACTGGCCAACGCGTCCGTGAACTGGTCGCTTTCGGGCAAATACGAAGACAACAGCGGGGATATAGAAGGGGGAGCTGTTTTTTTTTTGGAGAAGAATTGGTTTCTCTCTCTAGGGTTTGCCCAAAAACACCAAAGGGGAGTCCTAGTGAGAGAGAGAGAGAGAGAGAGAGAGAGAGAGAGAGAGAGAGAGAGAGAGAGAGAGAGTGCTAGAGTGATCTTGGAGCATCATTGGAGGCTTGGGTGGAGATTCAAGCCTAGAAGAAGAAGAAGATCTTGAGCTCAAATTTGTAATCCCTCTCTCTCTCTCTCTCTCTCTCTCTCTCTCTAGAAACTCACTCTTTTCTCTTGGGTGTTGTAGAGTTCTAACTAATACTTTGTAATTACTTGTTTAGATTAAATGATTGTCATTGGATATTGTTTAATTTAACGATTGAGGTATTATTGCATGCTCGTGCTTAGCAATCTAAGGGCTGTGCATGTTTTGTGTTTAGCATCCTTAGGTTTGTGCATGTTGGTGCTTAGCAACATAAGGATTGTGCATAATTGTGTTTAGCATCCTTAGATTTGTGCATGTTGAGTAGGAAAATACCCCGTTTTAAGGGAGACTCAATCGAGTTGGTTTTCCTTTAGCTTTTTAAGCCACCTAACTAGGTTAATTTAGGGCAAACCTCAATGTTGAATTAAGCAAATTGGTTAAGCGCGATTAAGTCGTCCAACCCTTGAGTTGAGTGAGGGAGTAAGTCAACCACCGATTGCCTAAATTGGGAGGGCCGAGTGACACGGCCTATAATGTTTACCTCGGTTTAGAAATTGTGATTGTGGTCAACGACCATATATGCATCCCTCTGCGGTTCGCGGTTACCTTCCACATAGCAATCGTTCCAATCCAACGAGTCTTGGTAGCTAGTTAAGGGGAAGAAACTCCTATGTGAAGCTCCCTTAGTTAGAACTTTCCTTTATTTACTTTTCTTTGCTTGTTTAGTTTGTAGTTTTCTTAGTTTTAAAACCCAAAACCGTTTTGCTAGATAACAACTTAAGTGATTGAAGTAGGGGTACATGGATTGGCCCGGGTTGATAATTTAAATACTTGCTCTATACTACACCCGGCTAGAGTTTAAAAACTTGGGCTCTAGTCGGGATTAATTTTGTGGTGTAGTTTCGTGCGAGTCAACAACTACAACTTTAATTGAATTACAAAGCATCACAACATCGATACCAAACAACAAGAATTACTAATTATTTCCATGAAAGTTCCAAATATGCTCGACCAAGTCCTGACGAAACTCATGATGTGTTGGTGCAACACGGAGCCTATTATTCCTAGCCAAGTACTCAGTTATGGTTGAAATATCTTTATTGACATGAGTTGGTTGTTGGTCATGGACCTCATAATCAAGACTATCTTCCATCTCATCCTCAATTATCATGTTGTGGAATATAATACATATCAATATTATATCTTTAATTGTGGCAACACCCCAAGATCTCGCAGGGCCACGAACGATTGCCCATCTAGCTTGAAGAATTCCAAAGGCCCGCTCTACGTCTTTTCGATGTGCTTCTTGACATCGAGCAAACAAGGCTTCTTTGTTTGAGTTTGGATTGTTAAATGTCTTCACTAAAGTTGACCACGAAGGATAAATACCATCAGCCAAATCATAACATTGATCATAGGCATGATCGTTTACCTCAAACCGTACTCATGGAGCGGATCCGTTGAGGATACAGTCAAACACCGGAGACATCCCCAGAACATTGATGTCGTTGTTCGACCTAGGCGGGATGAAGAAAGCATGCCATATCCAGGTGTTGTATGAAGCCACTGCCTCATGATATTCGGTTAATGATTGTGCCCCAAGTACTGCCCAGTCCAAGAAGTAGGACAGTTCCTCCACTCATAGTGCATGCAATCAATTGATCCAATTATATAAGGGAATCCGCATTGTGAGGCTTTACGAAGTAGGATCGATCTTTAAATCGGCAGGAGATGGTGCACGAAGGTATGTCAACAAGTACATCCCCACAATGGCTCTACAAAACTTCCGGAATACTTCCAGTACAGTGCTCTGACCCATAAACACGTAGTCATCAAGTTGATCAGGTGGAGAGCATAAGCTAGCATGTGCAGTGCACTAGTAAGCTTTTGCTTCGATGATAGGCCTAAGTGACCAACGACATCACTCCTTCATGCAAAAGAGGGATCATACCTCACAACATCACCCATTATGCGATTGAATAGTTGTGGTTGCATCCGAAAACGCCTTATGAAGATGCGAGCATCGTATGTTGGATTTGGATTGAAGTAATCCTGCATAAGACGGTCACGATCAATGTAAGTGTGACTTGTTGAACAACGACGCGAGGATGAAGCTTCCTCAAGCCTCCGCCCGCTTAAAGCCAAACGGTGATAGTAAAACAGATTCAACTCTTCCATCTCTTCTTCTCCTTCAGACGATGAGAAATCTGAGGAACTCATGATAGATGTGTTTATTTTAGAAATGTGGAGAAGTTGATGGATGTGCTTGTTTTAGAAATGGGAGGAAGTTTCAGACAAGTATTGAATTGATGACAAATGAGGATTTGTATTTATAGACGAACATATCCAAACGTGTATTACCTAACATGTGTACCTACTAGTCATACCTAACATGTGCTATCTAACAGCCTTACCTAGCAGTCCTACCTAACAGCCATATCCGAACGGTCATATCTAATAGGCAAACCTAACGGTCATATCTGAATGATAACATCTAATGTTCATACCTAATGGTCAAACCTAACGGTCATATCCAAACTGTCATATCTATCGGTCATACCTAACAGTCATAAAATTTTCTATATATTGAGACATCCTCTCTCTCTCTCTCTCTACAATTCATTCATACTAAAGTGAAATTTTATGTCAATCTCAACATCCTTTCTATCATCTCTCTTTCTCTAAAAACCAAACAATGACACGCAAGAGAGCAGAGGATTGGAAAGCGGAGGAAGATAAGAACTTGTGCAATTATTGGGTCATGATATCAGAAGATGGAGCTGTGGGCGTTAATAAAAAACAATCAAAGTTTTGGAATAGAGTGGCGACACAATTTTGAGTGAACAATCCAAACACAACTCGTACTATCAAAAGCATGGGTAATTGAATGAGCACCACCACCAAATTGTGCAAGTGTTGGAATTCAGCTATCTAAAGGGCAGAGAGGAATCCACCAAGTGGCAAGAATCAACAAGACATGGTATGAATTCTCTGTCACCATCACTATTATTTTCTAACTCATTCATTAGTATATGTGTTCTATTTTCTTACTCCTTTTCCAAGTCATTCATTAATACATATAAGAGTATATGGCAGAACAACTGTATAAAAGTGAGACTTGCGCCCAGGGTTGGACTCTTAGTCATTGTTGGCGGATCTTGAAAAAATTTCATACCCTAATAACAATGCCATCTTCCATTCCTCCCATGAGTCAAGCTTCACAACAAAGCCGCATGAGTCAAGGTTCCGATGGTTCTCCCATGGATCATGGCTATCAATCAACCCTACTGATAGACCTCAATGACATAGCAGGAGACAAAGAAACTCCATCCTTCGCCAGATCTCACCCTGCTGGAAGCGACAAACAGAAGGCGGCTAAGAAGAAAGGAGAAAAGGTTCTGATGAGTCAAGCTTCACAACAAAGCCTCATGAGTCAAGGTTTCGATGGTTCTCCCATGGATCATGGATATCAATCAACCCTACTGACAGACCTCAATGACATAGCAGGAGACAAAGAAACTCCATCCTTCGCCAGATCTCACCCTGTTGGAAGCGACAAACAGAAGGCGGCTAAGAAGAAAGGAGAAAAGGGGTTGTTGAGTCATCAGAGAGCTACACTACTGAATTGCTGGACTATGGAAGTGAGTTGAAGGAGAGACATGCTTTGAAGGCTGAGTATGAGCGAAAAAGGATGGAATTCCAATAAAAAAATCGAAGTGCGATGAAGAAAAGTGAGATCTTGAGAAAAGGGAGAGAGAAAAAAGTGGGAACTTGAGAAAAGAGAGAGGGAAGAAGTGGCACTATTTCAGAAAAACATTGATCTTCTTGAAAGGGATTTCTCGAAGTTGACACTAAGAAAGAGCAAATATTGGAGAAATAAGCAAAACATGCTTCTAGGGTATAATTATGATGATCCCAACTCTATTACCACTATTCATCCAACGCAAGTAAGATTAGAGGAGAAAATGGAAGTGGAGGAGGAGATTACGGGAATTACTATTCTCTTATGGGCGATTATTGACATCTTATGTGTTTCATCTTTATCATTTCAAGTGTTGTGTGTAATCTTTAAACTTTATCATTTTCAAGTGTTGTGTGTAATCTTTAAACTTTATCATTATCAAGTGTTGTGTGTAACCTCTGAGTTGTATCATTTGAACTATTATGTAAATTCCTTCAGCTTTATCATTTTCAAGTATTCTGTGTAAACCCAAATTAGGTCAATTAATTGTTTTCAAAAAAATTTGGTCTCGGAATTTAAAAAGTCGAAAATTTTGTCTTTAAAAATGATGACGAACTATAAAAAATTAACATAAACAAATTATATTAAGATAATTACAAGTACATTTTTAAGTAAAGAAAAACTTTAAAAAATGAGGTTTCAAATTTCGAGATCTAGGGCCCTTCCCGGCTACTGGATCACTCCAGTGCTACGGGTACTACGGACCCTCTGCCATCCATTGCAGCAGAGCCGTTTCATGAGCCGGGGGGGGGGGGGGGGTGGCTAAGCGCAGTTCTTTGAATCAAACATTGAATGAAATCAATTCTTTTTTAGATATCAAAATAGAAATCGGATAAGATAGATCTATCTTTCTATTCATATATTTAACTAAAAAAAGGATTTTTATAGTTAAGTACCGTAACAAGAAGCCACAAATCTTTGATTTGACGCCAAAGGTAACATAGCCTAGTGGTGAAACTGGACCAATTGAGCTCTCAATGTGGGAGGTCCTGAGTTCGATTCCCAGTGACGCCACTTGAGCGTTCCCAGCGGTACCCTTGGTATCGGAGGCGACCCGATGTTGGTAACAGAAAGCTCTCGGGGCTGAGGTTCCCTTGGTTATCAAATAATAAAAAATCTTAAAGCTCTCGGGGCTGAGGTTCCCTGGGTTATCAAATAATAAAAAATCTTTGATTTGACCAGGAAGGTAGCATTGAAGACACTATCCCACCAAACAGCTTTCACTAATACAACTTTCTAAGGTCATTTCCGTGAACCGCAAATGAGGTTCTTCAAAATCCATGACTTTGTATCATCTCCAGGTCCAGGGCAGGCGATTATCCTTCTAATTTGCCAACCGTCGAAGGAATGCCTCCCAACATTCTCAAGCCCTCTGCCCTCCCAAGTCTTGAAACCATTCTGGGCTTCTCCATCACTAAAGTAATCTCTTCGACGCTGCAAGCGCTGGACATTATATTTGTCTAATGACGAGGGGTCCCATTAATCCCATATTATAACCAGCTTATAATTTGTATCCCTTAGAACCAGTTTGACACGCTGAAGTCGCGTAGCTTGCTGAGGTGTCTCTCCATATCTTGTCTAGTCTTACTCCATTCCTCCCTCTCGATTATAGTGGTAGGATCGTCTCTTTGAGCCTGCAATCCATGAAACGCATTACCATTGATCAAACAATGAAGGAAACAAATTCAACCGGAGATGGTTGGACATGGGAGTAGTGTTACCGAGTCAATTATTTTGAAGGAATTCCCATTATCTCGTATAACAAGCAAATCATTCTTTCTATCCCTGCTTCTCCCGCCCGGAACAGTCACCTATAGCAACACATACATGATTACAGCAACAGATTACATGAACACACAAGGGTTCAAAGCAGAAGCAGATATAGATTACGGTTGTTTAGATTTACAGTAGCATTGAAGGATAGAAGCAAGGAATCTTCCATCTATATTATTAATGCTCAAGCCATTAAAACAAAACAAATCGAGAGATGCAACGTTTTATCAGAACAGTGAAGTAAAACTCACACTAAAATTCATAAATAAAAGCTCACACTCAAAAAGAGAAAATTCCAACTTCCCAGTAATTAGAATGCAATTAAACTTTCTGCTTGAACTTAGGCAACAGGTTTTCATTCCATCATGATATGCAAGGTATTAAGATAAAGCAATAAGTCGCCTCTCCTTTCTTGAGATATCGGAAGGCTACAACAAGTGTAGAACTACTCAAGGAAGAACACTAAATCAAAATGCGCAAACGACTATCGGACCACCTAACTCGTGTATTTAAAAATTAACGTTGCATATGACATAAGATGTGATTGCCTAGTAAAGGTGCTCTCTTAAGTGAAATTATTCAGACCTACATTTCTAAAACTAAAAGAAACAGGGATCGATTTGTTTCACTTCATATCCGAGGGGAGTAGGCTTCAACCAGAAGTTAAAAATAATTGTCAACATCGTATTTCCTTCGTAGTGCTGATCCAGAAAGTGCCCATATAATTTTCCCACTTGTAAGAAATCAATTAGGCAAACTATAGAAGTGTCAATATGGGGAAGCATAGAAATAGAGTTAAGACAACCAGACTAAACTAAAATAACTCACCACTACTTTTGCTCTGGTTATGGATTTTGTTTTGGAATCTATAACGTAAACTTCCTCGAAGTCCAAAATAAACTCGGGATCTCCCTGCCTTCGGTTCCTGTAGTGCTTTGTCAAGAAAACCTTTAATGAAGAAAGCAAGAAACTCGAATCAGTAGCATGGGGCAAGAAACACATTGTGTGCAAAATGCAAGAAGCATATCCATGGAAATCAGAACTTACCTTCCATACCTCCCTATCGGATTTATACAATGGATCTCGGGGTGCATCAATGGGTGGTTCAGTCACGTTGTAACATCCATAGTTACTCTTTGCACATCGAATATACTGTAAGTTTTAACCAGAAGACATGACATCATCATCAGTGCGAAATAGGAACAACATTAGTTCATCAACCTCAAATTCAGACACCATTAGTGAAACAGAAAATCAGATCAGTTCATCAAACCCAAACTCATTATCTCACAGTACCCTACATCAATTGTTAATAACATGTAATTTATTTGTACACAAAGCTCGCATCAACGCAAGCTTAACGACGAGCTTGATGGCTCAACAATCCATATCAGGAACTCATAAATGAGTCACACCAAGAGATCAGACTACAATATGAAAGAGCTGGCAGCAGACAGTATCAAGCATTTCAGCAGTAACAAAAAGAAACCATTTCTCCTAACCAACCTACACATCACAAACAGTAACATTTCTGGCCAGTTAACTTTACCTTCTGCGGCATTGGACAAAGAACTCTGGGGATAGCATAAACATCAGTATCCGGCGGAGTAACATACATCTGCAAGAACAAACCACCAGTGTAGCCCAAGATATGAAAAATCAATTAAGAAACTAACCAATCATACAAATGAGGGAAGGCCTAGTAAGAACTAACCTCCCTGAAATCAAACACATCATCATCAGGGTCCGGCGGCTTCCTGATAAAGAAATCACAGTCATACAAGCTTATCTTGTGGAACTCCTCTTCATCAATTCTGTAATCAACGATCTTCTCCGAATGCCACCCCTGAGTAGACACGAAATTCTTGCTGGCAACCATCGCAATGTCGTCTCCATCGCCAGCCAAAGGATCATACTCCACATCATAATCCTTCTTGTTGTCCACTTCCTCCACCTCTTCGTCGTCCATGTCGTAATCGTCGGCACCGCCTCCATCGGCGTCGCCGTCGTCCGCCTTGGGCACGAACGCTCTCCGGTTTCTAGAAGGCAAATGGAAGTTCCAGCGGTGGTGCTCGAATTGGGAGGAAGGAGAAACTGCGATGCTGGACTTTCGGGCCGCGTACCTGGCTAGGGAGGGTCTTGGTGGTGGTGGAGTGAAGAGGTTGAAAGTGGTGACGGCTGCGGCAGCCATGAGAGAATGTTTTGTTTGGTGAAATTGAAAACGAAGGGGAGAGGAAGCGGAAGTCTGCGACTGAGCTCTTTGTAATTGTTCTAGCGCACTACTTCCATTTCCGCTCAAGCAGCTTTCGTTGAAGAGCTCTCCACCGCCGTTGCTCGTCGGCGGCTAGGATGGTTATTGAGAGAAGAGATAGCGCAGTAAGTGGAATGGAAACTGGGAAGATGAACAAGATATTGGAAATGGGCCGCGGATAAATAGCATCCCGTTTCGGCTGAGCCCAATAAAAAGCCCAAGACTTCTCGGGTCGGGTCAAAAAGAAGGGGAAGATCCGCTCCAGATTGGTAAACCCGCCCTTTTTCTCCTTTTCCCTCGCTCAAAAAAAATTCTCGCGAAGGAAAATGCGAGAAAATTAAAACAGAAAATATTTTCTCGTTTATTTCCAGTTAAACCCTCCGGAAGAACCGTTTCCGAGTCCCGCCCGCCTGCCCAGCGCTTCAGCTTTCTTCTTCTTTCTTGCTTCCGTCTCTCGGGAAAGAATTTCTTTCCCTTTCTTTCTACCCACTGACACTGTCTTCTCCTTCCTTCTCTTCTCTTCAGCTGGACTCTTGTCTCTAGGGTTTGTTCTTTACTGTCTCAGCTCTCGCCGCCTTCCCTCTCTCTCCTCTATGGTTCGCCAATTTTAGATTCTTCCAATTGCTTCAATTCTGTACCCTAGAGTTCGGGAGCCTCCAAATCTTAGTGCTCCGAGATGGAGGAAAGGAGCAGCGGCGCCGGCGGAGGAGGAGAGGAATCGTCTTCTTCCAGGACCACTCCTTCGTACGTGAAATTGGGGGACAGGCAGATTTTCACGGTGGAGCTCCGGCAGGGAGAGACGACATTCGTCTCGTGGAAGAAGCTGATGAAAGATGCCAACAAGAATTGCAGTGGATCTGCGCCAGTTCCGGACCCGCCTCCTCCGGCCAACGTCCACCCGAACCTGGAGTCTCGTATTGCGCCGGTGAGTGCCTCATCATTGAAAGAGAGCATTATACGGTTTTTGGTGTTTTGCTCACCATGGACGTTTGTATATCTGTTACTTGTCTCTAATGTGTGGATAATTCGGGTGCTGTGGTGCCTGAGTAGCTGTGATCATACCTATTAGCTTGGTTCATTAGCTTCAGCAATGTTGGGCTAGGTAGAACCATGAATGGTCAAAGAACTCATTAATCTTGCTTTCCTGAGCAAGTTTCTTATATTATCATTGTTGTGCGTGTATAGTGAATGGCCATACGCGGTGAAGTTTTATTTCTAGGAGGATAATTGACCTCCTCCACTGTTCTGGGTTTGTTTTATACGGTGGGAATATCTGATGTGAACAGAAAAGTTGTTAGAAATCCATCTTATTGATTAGTTTCTTAGTACATCATGATTAACATATTACTGAATTCTTAGTGGTGCTTTTCCTTTGTCAGGGACAACGGGCAGATAATGAAGAAAATGATGATCCTCATCCTCATCGTTTCAGTGCTGTTATTGAGAAGATTGAACGCCTTTACATGGTAATATGTTGTCCCAGGTTTTACATAACAATGCAATTAAAATTATAAATGGTGATCCATAGTTGATGTGATCTGTTTCAGGGGAAGGATAGCAGTGATGATGAGGATTTGAAAGATGCCCCCGATGATGATCAGTATGATACAGAAGACTCTTTTATTGATGATGCTGAACTGGTTGGTATCTGTTCTGTTAAATTTCTTCAATGATATTTACAGAGTTGCTTTATGTTGCCAATAACAATTACTTTCCTCTGCAGGATGAATATTTTGAAGTTGATAATTCTGCAATAAAGCACGATGGATTCTTTGTCAACAGGGGAAAACTTGAGCGCATGTAGGTTTATCTCAAACCTGCTGTTTTTGTTTTTGTCTTTGTCATTTCTCAAGAATCTGTTGCTCGCCATGTATCCCCTTAGGGCTGTTGTACTATCCCCTATACATGCTTACTGTAGGGCTGGGGTTTATCTTGTGACAAATCTCTTAGGTACTTGCTTGAACTTAATGATTCCTTCACATGCTATTCAAGCTAAGTTAGGCTGTATGTGGCTAGCATCTTGAGTTTTTTGTGCATCAAAAGGGCGCAGAAGCAAATGTGAGATATTCAATGTTGTTCTAATGATGAGTGGTTAAGATTTTCAAGTTTGTAGAGTGATTGTAAAATTTAACTGGAGTTGATGTGCTAAAATCACCCTGAAACTTCTGTGCTTCTTGCCCATTACCCTTCATCACTTTCTTCTCTCCCATTTCAACAAGAAAATCTTATCAGTGTTCTGTAGTGCCTCATTGATGGTTTAATTTATTGGATCTATCAGTTCACCTAATAGAGCTGGCATCCCTGATTCATCAGTAATCCCAAGAGCAGTTATTACATCACATTAGATGATTGTGATTCATGTGTTGATTGTAAGAGAAGCGAGATTCATCAGTCTCAATGTTTTTGTTGTGACCTCATTGCTGTAGTAATTATTTTTACTTTCTCATGTTTCAGAAGTGAGCCTGCTGCTGTTCCTAACCAGCAACCAAGGAAAAGGAGGAGAAAAGATTTAAATAAGGCTCCTTCTGACAGTGCTGATGTTAATGTACCTAATAAACATGCTAAGATTGGAAAATCAGCAGTTGGAAAGACGGTGCAATCACTTGGAAAGAACTCCTCTAGCCCCTCTCTGGATTTGGTTAGATCAGGGGGATACAAAGAAGATGTGAAGCCTCATGATCTATCTGGAACTTCTTCCAAGAAGAAATATGATGAGTCTAAACTATGCTTGGATCCATCTTCAACTTCAACCACAAAGACGTCAAATGGTGAGACTTCAGCATCAATGTTAGAAGGGAAGGATGTTCAGATGCAGAAGCCTGGAGGTCTCCAAGCAAAGAACCTTGCAAATAAGTCAAAAGATGCTAGTGGATCTTTTGTTGCTTCACACCTCAAACATCAGATTCCGGATAAAAATGCTTATGGACAAAATAAGTTGCAATCTGTAAAGCCTTTTAATAATGTTGAAGAACCTGAATCATCCGTTCGATCAAAAGAAAGAAATGGCGTCAGAATACTGCCTGACCTTAATAGTGCTCCTGATGGAAAAATGCATGTGCATGCAACAGTAAGTGTACGGATTTTACAATCTGGTGCTCTGTTGTTTAAATAATTTGCATATCCCATCTGCATTAAATGACTTAGTCCTACTGGCAGTAGCTTTTTCTTTTGTTTTCATTACAAATGGTGATATATGTGTGGTACCTTGTGCTCGATTACTCTGGGATTCCCGTTGAAAGTTATGGTTATAATTTTTTGTCTGGTCCTTTTTCAACTTGTGTTGCTCATGATAGCAGACATCAACTGTCCACAAAAGAGATGGTTCCACCGTCCGGTCTAAAGGCTCAATTCTAGAAAAGGCCATCAGGGAGCTGGAAAGAATGGTTGCAGAATGTAAGCTGAGAAGTTGCTTTCCACTATGTAAATCTGGACCTTCTACTGGTTGAGGCTAAGGTGTTCTACGTTTTATGACTATTGCAGCAAGGCCACCTGCAATTGACAATCAAGATGGTGATGCTTCGTCCCAAGCAATTAAAAGAAGATTGCCTAGAGAAATAAAGCTGAAGCTAGCCAAAGTTGCCCGACTCGCGGTATCACCTTGAACTAGTTATTGCTTTTTCTATTGATAATCAGGTCTTCTGGTAAAGTTATCTTGCAATTTCAAAGTTTATATGTAAGGTTAAAGAAGAACAATGTTTAAGTGTCTTCAATAGTTTAATGTTTAAACAAGTATTGAAGCTGATGTTATACTTCTTACTTTTCATGGTTACTTCAGGCAAGCCAAGGGAAAATGTCAAAGGATTTAATAAATCGCCTCATGAGTATCCTGGGTCACTTAATACAGCTCCGGACTCTGAAGGTATCTGTTGGAATTCTTATCAACAGCTCCAGTTCTGGTTCTTTTGTGTACCTCTCAAGCCTACTTCCTGTATGCCCACAACAATGACATTTGGGGGTGGGGGTGTTGAGCCTATGATGGTTGAGCGTACTGTGGCTCATTTAAGTCGTATTGGTCACTAACTGTCAATTGTAGACAGTAATAGGTCACAATTCTTAACATATAGAATTTAATCTAGATTAGTCAATGTTGCGTTGACTATGAAACCTGGTATTATCTTTCCCAATTTTGGCCGCATTCTACTTCATAGCTTATGTACATATGCTGTTTTTTCTTCTCCTTGGAGAAACCATTAATAACACAACCTGGTGTTTCATGCAGAGAAACTTAAAAATCATGGTAAACTCAGGGTTGTCAGCAAAGCAAGAGAAAGATGATAAGTTTCAAGTGATAAAAAAGGAAGTTGCTGAGATGATCAAGACTCGTGTCCCAGCATTGGAGTCCAAGGTATGAACTCCAGACTCCCCCTTTCTCACCAGCCATACATTTGCTTTCATCATTTCTTGGTTTCTTCACAGAATGTTCCGGTAAGAATTGAGAATTTATTCAAAGAACTGAAGTAGAAACTCCTTGTGCTACTTTCTTCACCTTCCTTTTTTGTTCGTCTTTTTTCTTTCCCCTCTTAAGTTTTGCATGGTGGGTTAGATGAGGAATATCTTGCTAGCCATGGTGCTGTTTCCATTCTCATCACCTGCATGATAAAATTACCTGCACCGTTGGCCAATGGATGATAAGATTTTACTTGTAGCTCTATGGGTAAATTTGAGTTAAGTTTCACCAATTTTATTATCAGGCTATGGAGCAACAAGCTGGAGCATCTGATGATTTTCAAGATCTTAATTCAGAAAACAAAGGAGTTGTGAAACGGAAATTCAGCATGGATGCTGCGTTGGAGGACAAAGTTTGTGATCTCTATGACCTTTTTGTTGATGTACGGATAACTTCTAACGATTTCCTTCGGCTGGTTTTCAAAAGCTTCCTCTTTTTTCCCATGTTGTGTGGTCCACTAACTCTTTGATGATTCTAGGGACTGGATGAAGATGCAGGTCCACATGTCAGAAAGTTGTACATGGAGGTTGTTCATCTACCGTTATTTTCCTGTTTCATTTTATGCACTTGACTTCAGTATTTTCTTGAGTGGAGCTTGCATTTGTTTTCAGTCTCTATCGTTCACCTTCTTTCCTTGTGAAATATACTTCTTGAATTTCTGTCATTTTGTGTGCCTGTGGGTCCTTTCTGTTTATGGGTTACCGATCCAAATATTTGCTCATTTGGTCCTCTGGGCTTGTCATCTACGTTTCAGCTTGTAGGGCTGTGGCCAAGTGGTGCCATGGACAATCATGGCATTAAAAGAGCAATATGTCGGGCAAAAGATAGACGAAGGGCCATTTACAGCCGAAACAAGGTAGTATGGTCTCTTCACATGCTGCCTTTTCATGATTCTTGTTCTTAAGGTGACAAACAAGTATTAAGTGATTCTGGTTTACCGTTGCTTAGTACTTTTTGTTGAAATCTTTTGTAGGAAGAGGAGAAAATCAGAGGGAAACAGTTAATGCCAGCTAGACCGGAGGAAGCTGTCCGACCTGGTCCGAGTACAGCATCCCAGACGCAGACACAGACGCAGATGCAGCAGCACGCGCGTGAGAGATCGACTAGCGATACAGGTGGTGGACCTGTGTTGGCTTTGGCTAGCAAGCCGATGTCCGGTCTGTCAGCGATCACTCAGGGAACCAGTAGCAGTGTCTTGGCAAGTGCCCATAATCCGGAGAGGCCAAAGCAGGACAGGGCGAAAGGAAGTGTTTCCATGGAAGAAACGAAAGCGGGATTTGCTGCTGGTGAGGGAGTTCCGTTGAAGAAAAAGGTGAAGAGAAAGCCAGAAGCTGAACTGGATCAAACCCACCTCCGGCCAGAGAAGACTTATCTGCAGTCGAGCGATGAAAGACACAAGTCGGTTAAGGCTGCTCCAGTGGTTTCCCAGAAGCTAAGCCTTCAATCTGCTGTCCTGCCGCCGCCTCACAGTTTCGAACAATAACAGATTCAAGTACAGTTCAATGAGACGTAGCAAAAGGAATCACAGCCATCATTGTAACAGTGCTCCTTTCTTCTTTTATTTTACTTTTGGTTTTTAGAATTTTTGGTCGCCTTCGTTACAGGGTTTCACCATTCTGACTAGCTGATTTTTCTTTTCTTAAGTTACAATTTTTGTAATTAAAGGTGAGGTGTTAGTTATGTCTAAAATCTTGGTATGGCAGAATGCTCAATGCCTTTGTAGTTTGTTCACTTCGTGCAAATGTACTGTTTGAGATGTGGCTCAAACAAATAATTCCGATTTCTTATTAAGTCTCTAGTTTTTCTTTTTCACTGTTGTTTCCTTTCTATCTCATTTTTTTCATTTTCACGAGTCTGCACTATTTTAAGGTTTCAAAGCCTTTTAGTGTAACAGATAATGACTACAACTAATAATTTTACTGAGTTATGAGTACAATATTTGTAAACACAAGGCTAATTCGGCTCAATTACACGTTTGGTCACTCAAATTATATAAAATTTTCACGTTTGACACCCGAATTACTTTTCTTTCTTATTCGCCACTCACTTTACGAATCGATTGACCGTTAGTCACTGGCTGTTACACTCCGTAAAATTTGTCCTACATGGCAATCAACTATAAAGTTTGACCGTTAACTAGATGATGTGGAAATAAGAAAAATAAGAATTTATTTTTTCATCTCATCATTCCACTTACTTTGTCTATATGGTTTATCATATTAATGATTTAATAAAAATTAATAAATAAAAAATTAATTTTGCGAAAGAGGGGCTTCTCCGCGCCATCCATGGCGGCTCCGGAAACAGGGACTTCTCTCCTTACACCAATTTCTACTCTCCCAGAAACAACCCTGTCGTTACGAATTCAGAGCTCGCTCCTAAAGAGGGCGGGCTACGACGCAGCCGGCTGCGCAGAAGAGGAAAAAGGATCAGTACACTGATTCTGGCGCTGGTCCAGCTACTAAGTCCCCTGTTTTCCTCTGCTTATTATATTGAAAATTGAAAATTTGGGGTTTCCCCTGTTCTCCTAC
This sequence comes from Linum tenue, assembly GCA_946122785.1. Classification (NCBI taxonomy): domain Eukaryota; kingdom Viridiplantae; phylum Streptophyta; class Magnoliopsida; order Malpighiales; family Linaceae; genus Linum; species Linum tenue. The sequence goes on along the minus strand of CAMGYJ010000011.1, from coordinate 36,698,436 downwards.
CCTGTTTTGGGTCTGTTCAGAACACAAATGGTGGGACGACCGCCAATTTGTTCGTTTTGTGCATGAATCTGCTTAACCAACTCCTCCACAATCTCATTTGTCCGCTTGAGAACTCCATAAGCAACCGCAGGCATTCTGATGTACTTGGGTGACTTGGGAATCACATTTACCTTCAAATACCACAACTTTGGAGAGAGATAAAACTAACAGCTAATTGGAATTTCTTCTCTCATCTTTCAGGCTTTTAAGATACCCACCAACAGTCAACACACCCTTTAAGAGCAACGCTACAAAAATGCAAAGGCCACCACCGGAGGATTTTCTCCTGAAGGAGATCAACCCACATTTGGGAGGCGGGAAGATCACGGGCGACAAGCTTACAAACACCTATGACCTCGTCGAGCAGATGTAGTATCTTTATGTCCGGGTTGTCAAGGCCAAGGACTTGCCTGGGAAAGATGTCACTGGCAGCTGGGATCCTTATGTGGAGGTCAGTCCTCGGTTCTGGAGGTTACTGTCAAGGATAAGGACTTTGTGAAGGATGATTTCATTGGGCGAGTTCAATGCGATTTGAATGAGGTCCCAAAACGTGTTCCTCCAGATAGTCCATTAAGGCCTCGGTGGTACAGGTTGGAAGATAGGAAGAGTGACAAAGTAAGAGGGGAGCTGATGTTGCTTGTTTCGATGGGGACTCATGCTGACGAAGCCTTTCCTGAAGTGTGGCATTATGATGCTGCAACCGTGAGTGGAATGGATGCTCTTGCTAATATTCGATCCAAGGTTTATCTCTCTCCAAAGTTGTGGTATTCGGGGTAAATGTGATCGTAGCTCAGGATCGGTGGACAAATGCTTATTCTTCTCCTGCGCAGCCGCGACTGCTGAGTCGGCGATGACTCCGTCGGCAGCCCGCCGTATTTAGGAGCGGGCTCGGAATTCGTAACGACAGGGTTGTTTATGGGAGAGGAGAAGACCCTGTTTCCGGAGCCGCCATGGATGGCATGAAGAAGCCCCTCCTTTACTCAAAATTAATTTTTTTTATTTTTTATTAAATAATTAATATGATAAACCATATAGCCAAAGTAAGTGAAATGATGAGGTGGAAAAATAAGTTTTTTTAATTTTTTTAATTTTCACATCATCTAGTTAATGGTCAAACTTTATAGTTGACTGTCACATAGGACAAATTTAACTGAGTGTAACGGCCGGTGACAAACGGTGAAACGATTCGTAAAGTGAGTGGCGAATAAGAAAGAAAAGTAATTCGGGTGGCAAACGTGAAAGATTTGTATAATTTGAGTGACCAAACGTGTAAATTAGCCGGCTAATTCTATTAGAACACACCAACTATTACAAAGTTCACTTTTATTCTAATGTATTCAATACGAAATGTGCTAAAGTATGATGTAAATTAGCCGGCTAATTCTATTAGAACACACCAACTATTACAAAGTTCACTTTTATTCTAATGTATTCAATACGAAATGTGCTAAAGTATGATGTTTTAAGTAATATGCATCCCAAATATTTGTTGAGCGTAAAGTTTATCAGTTGACCTAACGGTAGTCAAATGTGTGCTTGACTATAATGACATTGATGCTTACATGTCAACCACGTCTGCAATATGTGTAATTTTACTTTTATTGAAAAACACAGAAAATCTCATCTCTTGTTATCTCCACCGTCCTCGCATTCTCTTCCTAGCCCTAGTTCAACCGCCCTCTAATCCTCTTTCCAGCCCTAGCTCAACTGCTGTCGGAGCAATCCTCCGTACAATAACTAAACTTAGGGTTTGGATTGTCGGAGGCACCCGCCAGGGAGACCCTCCATCGCCATATTTATTTATGTTATGTTCTGAAGGACTAGCGGCGTTCACAAAGGCAGCAGCGACAGAAGGTAGCTTCCACGGTATCCAACCTGTGAGTGGAGCGCCGAAGGTTACCCATCCGTCTTTCGCTACCGAGTATGTATTTTTAGGTAGGCTATATGCACAAGAAAGCCTTAAGCTCAAAACCATCCTTAAACCATATGAGCAGGAGTCAGGACAACTTGTGTGATTTCAGAAATTGGAGGTGTCATTTAGCAGAAATGTGAAGCCGCACCAATGCCTTATTGTTAGCGGCACACTCGAAATGAAGGAGGTTGAGAAACACAATAAGTATTTGGGTCTTCCAACATTTGTGGAGAGATCAAAGAAGGACATTTTCCAAGGCTTAAAAGAGCGGGTAAAGAAGATGTTAAAGGGGTGAATGAGAAGGTTTTATCGGTTGCAGGACGGGAAACACTCATAAAAGTAGTTGATTGGAGAAGCGGGTGCATTGGGTGAGTAGGGAAGGACTGGTGGCGGCGAAGGAGGACGGGGGTTTGGGGTTCCTATATCTGGAGGGATTCTAACACATCATTGCTTGCTAAGCAATTATGGCGGCTACAGAAAAGACACATCTCTCTTATCGGTCACATCTAATGATCTAAATACCACAAGAAAGATAGCATCCTTGACGCTCGTCTCGGACACAAACCAAGCTTTTTATGGCATAGCTTGCTGAGCGCTCATGAATTTTTGAATTGTGGTTTGCGATGGAGGATTGGCAAAGGGGTGAGTGTGATTTGGGGGGATAAATGGCTGCCTACTACGAAGGGAGGTTCTGTTGACTCACCTTCGATGGGGCTCCCTGTTGACAGCTTGGTTCGTGATCTTATATGCCCGAAGGAAGAGAGTTGGACGAAAACCTCCTCCACAGCTGCTTTCCCACGGTGACGGTTGAGCTGATAAGGCAGATTCCCCTCCAAGACATTGGGGAGTAAGAGTGCTTGATATGGCCGGACAATACGCTAGGAGACTACACTGTCAATTATGGTTATTACAGATGGGTTCAAGACGTATTGAGCAGGGATAATTCGGGAGTTTTGGTGATATTGCTATATGGAAAAAGTTATGGGGACTACAGGTACTGCCGAAAGTGAAACACTTCATGTGGAGGTTCGTGCGAGATGTGCTACCGACGGATGGCCATATTCGTACTAAAATTAAAAAGTGGAGTGAAAAATGTACATTTTGTGGCAACCGAGAAACGCAGACTCATGTCTTTGGGGAATGTGAATGGTCTACTCGATTGTGCCAGCCTCGTCCATTGCTTTCTTTTACGTGGACAGAAGGATTGCTATGGTTGGGCTTCGAAGAATGAAAAGTGGAAACAGTGGAAGAAACTTCAATGGAAGCGTGGGTAGCCCTTTTGTGGTTCTTGTGGAAAGAGAGGAACTCACATATGCTCAATGGGAAGAAGCTCTCGAAGGGTGAAATAGTTGGCATAGTAAACTCCTTCCTACTCGACTACCAACATCAACAACAAAAGAATGTTGACGAAGTTGCGCAAGAGGCTAGGAGGGGATGGACGAAACAAAACTTTGGCCAGATAAAGATCAACACGGATGCTGGAATTCTAGAGGGCGGCGGAGCTGGTCTTGGAGCGATAGCTAGAGACGATACTGGCAAGTGTATTTTTGCTGCAGCAAAGAAGATCACAGGGGCCTGGGAACCGAAGATGGCAGAGGCTTTGGCAGTCGAGTTTCAAGTTCGCCTCTAGTCGGGAAGTACAAACCCGGTTTTGGAATCTGAATGTATCGCTTATGCAGAAATTGGATGATGCAAGGCTAGTGCAATTCAAAATTGGGGTGATTTGTTTAAGCATCCGCCGATATTTGCAGGACATGGCGGCTACGGAAACATTGGCATAGGACGAGTAATAGTGCAACACATTTAATGGCCCATTCGGAGACATGATGGAATGAACGAGTGGTTTGGTTGGAAGACCTCATGTTTTTATTATTGATCAGTTAGAGTTGGATAATGTAACCGCATCCGCTGATTAATAATAGCTCATAACAGTATTTGATAAAAAAGTATTTTCGGAGGCACATGCGGAAGAGGATGAGCTAGATTCAGAAACTCGCCACCGCCCTCAACCCCGTAGATGTCCTCTACTTCCTTCTCGCGGTCTGGCACGAGCCACCTCCTCTCCTCTTTTTCTTTTCTTCTGCTTAACCATCCCCAACCCTAGCTTCCATAACTCTACACAGATGAACAGTAGCAAAGGCAGATATCCGAGGGGGCTAAAAAATTTACACTTGAAGGATTTGAGCAATGATTATTGGGGATGGGGCTAGAGCCTTACCAACTAGACTATTTTCCTTTATTACAAATATTACATGTAATATATCCGCATTTAAACATTGAGCAGAGTTATAACCCCTCATGAATACAAGGTGGCTCCATTGCTGCTATTGATAGAGTTCGAACTCGAAGTAGCATGGCTGGAAAGTAGGAGAAATATGCGAGTGAGGTAGAACGATCATAAATGCTAGGTAACATGCATAGATAGAGTTTGCAAGAGAAATGTGTTGCGCTTACCTCTAGCTTGTTAATGGTAAGCAACAAGTCTTCCTTGTTTAGCTGAAACTTTTGCTGAACTTTAAAACTGAAACCTAAATGATGACAAATTGTTTAAAATCAAAATAAGAAAAAGTTGAACGATCTAACTAATAAAACTGATAAAATAAAAGTATTAAATATAAAAAATAGAAGGAAACTTTATTTTATTAGACATGAAATCATATAGATTTAAAGTTTATAGTGACTTGTTGAATCAAATTTAACATATTCGCATAAAAAATTTAACATATTATTTACTATAAATGAATTTCATAAGTTTTTAGGTTTTTATTTTGAATTGAAATGAATTATTGATTCATTTGGTTTCAAATAGTTTATAAGGTGAAAATGATATCAAATAAAAAGAGAAAAGTTAAGTAGAGAAAAATTAAAGAACTAAAATACAAGTATAAAATAATTGTGAGTAATGTCATTCAAATATTTAACCTTATCGATAATAAAAAGTTTTTTTTTCCTGAAAGTATGAGAAGACAGATGCTGAAAACTGGTGGAAATAATAATTTGTCATTTTTGAAAACATCAGGAAGCTACTACTTTCTGTTTTCATAATTAGAAATAAACAAACATAATGAAAAATAAACATATTTCTTGATTTCCATATGGTTAAGGATTATAGATGAACCTCACCCATGACCCAACATGATGAGTGTTAAGTGGGCTTGGGGTTAATAGTAGGTAGGGTCGTAGGTGTTATGGGTCATTGTTAGGAGTTACGTGGTTAGTACTTAGTAGGAGGGGGTGCATCATGCATGGACCGAGTTGGAACAGTAGTAGGGGGTGTCTAGACGATTCCTTTCCTTTTGAGTTAAGTTTCTTTGTGTGTTTCGGGTTAGGCTCGTAAGATATGGTATGAGTTACTGTTTCGGCTTACAAGCGAAACTCCTCAACTATTAGTTATGTTTGTCAAACAACTCGAGTTATTATGATTAGTTTGTTTATGATATGGTATAAGAGTTTGTTTGTTATTAAAGTAACATGTTTAACTTTCCACTACTCTCAATTTTTATCATTGTCTTTAAGGAAATGACATAATGGACATGTGCGAAGATCAAACCTATGAATTAACGGTCAATTGAAAAGATATGTAAGAAAATGATTAAATACCATAAATAAACTTCTTTTAATTTGGGGTCGTTTGGATGAATCAATCTAGAAATGAGTCAATTTGATCAATTATCTCGTTTTATAAACGAAACAATTAAAACGAGTCAATTCGAATTACATGCCCCCACCTTAGGTAATTGAAATTGACTCAAAACGGATCAATTCAAAATACCTCAGACAGATTGATCCATCCAAATTTTTTGCTGGCAAATAAAGCAATTTGGTACAATTGTCTAAAAAACGAGACAATTATATCAAATTAATCCGTTACAATTTCTCATCCAAACGACTCCTTCACCACTCGAATAATTGTAATCGGTGGGAGAATTCTCCTATACCGTCCAAGTCCAAGTGTCCAACCCCACTACCCCTACTAAACAAACACTCTAATGGAAATGCCTTAAATCCATCCGTCGACATTATCCAATCCTCGGAGCAAAAGGCCGCACTTCCCTTTCAGCACTTTCACCTAACGTCCTTTTCTCCTTCATCCAATTTCCAAAGAGCAAACTTCATTTATTTTCCTCTTCCTCTTGCTTCCCGCACCCTGGCCTATATATATGGACAAAGAGAGACAACAGATATCGCGGAGGAAAATCCAAAATTTGTAAAACAAAAACCACCCATTACTTTCCTCGAACCCCAACATTTCACCTATTCGTAGTACTAGTACCCACATGGTGGCATCATGGCACGCCTCTTCCTCTGCTGTTGCCACGTGTCCGCCGCCGATATGATCCGATTCTCTCCTCCGGCAATCGGGGGCTGCTTTCTCTCCCATCTTCCTACTTCTAATGCGATGCTGCTGCATAACGCAGATGCTCGTGGTGGGAAGCTGCTGGGTATTGGGTCGCCGGAGCTGCTGAGGAAGCGGCGGGTTAAGCGGAGGCGGCAGCTCAAGTACGTTGTTTCCGCGGAGTTTTCTAAGTCCTTGAATTTGGGGTTTCACGACTCTCAGGTTTGAAATGCGCCTCCGTCCTTAATTTCCCTCGCAATTGGTTGCCTTTCTGAGTTGTAGTTTGAAATGGGTCCTCGTTTTTTAAGTCTTCTCCGCCTCTTGACGCCGTGGTGTTTGATGAAATGCATCTGTGAAAGCTTTGATGCCTCCTGTATATACCCAGTTCACAATTTGCGTGTTTGAATGATGTGAACTACGAAAGCTGCAATTTTTATATTTGCATCCAGTTTACATGGTGGATATGGAAAATTGCCTTCATTGGAAGCTAGGAATCTTGTTGGGGCGGCCTTTCATTGCCATCTGATACCGCTACTCGCGTCTCATTGCTATTTGATGCTGTTCTATTTGCAGGTCACCATTTTGCATATTCTTGTTGTTGAACTTGAACTCTTGCAACGTGCAGGTGTCCCCCCCCCCCCCCCCCCCCCCCCTCTATCTTAACGATGGGTTTGTGTTGTTGGTTACTACTAGTACTTACACTTTCCATCTTGAAAGTTCAATTCAAGTTAGTTGACTGGAATAGTCGAAAGGAGTATAGATGATTCCAGGCAGTTAACTGAAACCTTCTATTTTGTTCTAATCTTTTTAATGTTGGACTAGAATATGGGGGGTGGACAGTGGTGAAAAGTAATAGCATCAAGTTTCCATTCTCATTTGGCTTTATTTAGCTAATCACAGATGATTGCTGCTTCTGTTCTTCCATGTTCAAGTGGCAAAGTATGCCACTTTTTCCCTCTGCCTGTTGTAGTCTCGTCTGGACTCTCCACACATGTTTTTGTTTTTCCCTCTTGCCTGGTGAATATGATCAGTATATTGCATTTCTTTAGTTGGATTATTAAAGATGAATGTTTTTCCTCTGGTTTCTCTATATTGCAACCTGTACTGATATGGCTTCATCTTAATTAGAAGCCCTACCAGCCTCATGACTTGTCACAGTCACCTTGGATTGGTCCGATTCCTGGGGATATTGCTGAAGTCGAGGCATATTGCAGAATTTTCAGAGCAGCTGAACGGCTTCATACTGCATTGATGAACACATTATGCAACCCAGTGACTGGGGAATGTAGTGCTCCCTATGATTTCCCTGCAGAAGAAAAACCTTTGTTGGAAGATAAAATTGTGTCAGTTCTTGGAGCTGTTCTATCGCTTCTTAACAAAGGGAGGGAAGATGTTCTTTCTGGACGGTCTTCGGTCATGAATTCTTTTAGTATCTCAGATGTGAGCATGATGGAGGATAAGCTTCCGCCGCTTGCCATTTTCAGGAGAGAGATGAAAAGATGTTGTGAAAGCCTGCATGTTGCTCTTGAAAATTACTTGACACCTAATGATGATCGAAGCCCGGAACTGTGGAGGAAACTTCAAAGGTTAAAGAATGTCTGCTACGATTCCGGGTTCCCTCGTTCTGATGAGTATCCTTGTCATACACTGTTTGCCAATTGGAATGCTGTTTATTCATCCAATTCAAAAGAAGAAATAGCAGCAGAGAGTTCTGAGGTAAAATATTGGATGGGTGGACAGGTTTCGGAGGAGGCATTGAATTGGTTGCTAGGAAAAGGATTCAAGACTATTGTAGATCTTAGAGCAGAAACCATTAAGGACAATTTTTATGAAGCAGCCTTAGATGATGCTATTTTGGCTGGAAAGGTTGAACTGATCAGAATTCCCATTGAGGTTGGGACTGCACCTTCAGCAGAGCAGGTTGAAATGTTTGCCTCTCTGGTCTCAGATTTGAGCAAAAAGCTGATATACGTTCATAGCAAGGAGGGAGTGCAGAGAACTTCATCGATGGTGTCCCGGTGGAGACAGTACATGACTCGAAAGCCATCTCAATTTGCCACTCCTAGTGGTACGGTGGTACGGGATGCAGGTGAAATGAGAGAAGAGCATGCACTTCTAAACCAGGACAATGGATCACCGACACTGGCTCTGCATGATAATTACTCTTCCAATGGGTTATCTCATGGTGAAGTTGACTCTTCAATTACAGATGGCAAAGGTAAGAGCATCAATGGGACACTGATTGGTCTGGATTCTGCTCATGCATCTTTGGAAACCATTAGTAAAACGGTAGGCTCTTTACCAGATGCTGGTTGGGTAACTGACCCTCTAAAGGCTCAGCTACCTCCTTGTGATGTCTTCTCCAAGGCAGTGATGTCGAGCTTCATGACGAGTAAAAAGGTCTCACCTTCTGCTTTCTCAAAGCATCAATCCACAAAGGTTAAGAAGTTAACTATTTTGAGGGATGGAAAAAATGGGAAGCAAATGCATGAGACACCAGAGCTTTTCGAAAGAACCAAAAGAGTGGGAACTAGTAGGAGTTCGTCCCCAGGCTCGCAGAGATCACTTGTTTGTGAGAAGCATCTGAATAGTAGTAACGGTCAACTTTCTGTTGGTGCTGAAGTGAATCCATTCAATGCCTATGAGAGGCATTCCATTTTACAAAACGGTGTCTCTACTAGTGTAAATAAAAGCTTAAGTGAGCATGTTAGATGCAACTCTGTTAAATATGATCTGGAGAGCACATACCTAGGCCCTTCTTCAAGCTCCAGTGATGATGAGCTGGGCCCATTGGAAGGAGACATGTGTGCTTCGACAACTGGTGTGGTAAGGGTACAGTCTAGAAAAAAGGCAGAGATGTTTCTGGTACGCACTGATGGATTCTCCTGTACAAGAGAAAAAGTTACCGAATCTAGCTTGGCATTCACTCATCCAAGTACCCAGCAGCAGATGCTCATGTGGAAATCACCACCGAAGACGGTGTTGTTGTTGAAGAAGCTGGGACAAGAACTCATGGAAGAAGCTAAAGAGGTACTGTGGCGTCCTGTTGATAATTTCCATAGTGATATGTTCGAAAAGATTTCTGGAAATTATAAGTGTTGCCAATTTGATAATGATCGCGCACTTTGCATTAGATTTACTTTTGGTATGATATGGATCTGCATACTTACTACAGTTACGGGTGAAGACTTTGTGATGGTTATTCACTCCATATAAGGACCGCTTAGAAGGTTATAGGCTTTTGGCTCAAGTCCTTGGAAATGCTTTCTTAGATCTTTCCCTGTTTACGTGCTTTCATATGGAAAATCGGTGTGGAACTGCTCTTGATACACAATTAAAGGATCACTTCCTATTCGCATTCAACATTGACGGAATAGAGTTTGATTAAGTGTCTGTTAAAGTTATTTTGTACCCTGATCTAGAACTACTCAGCCTAGTTGTCAAACCTGTCACTCTCCAAACCGGTCTCTCTATTGAGTGCCATTCTCGGGGTAATCTGGCTCCCCTTTGCGAAATATGTTTAAGCGCCTACTCCTTTATGTCCGCATTTTCTGTAGATTGTAAATGTTCTCTTAGAATCTGGCCTTGTTTCTTGGAAAGAATCAGCTATTTTTTTCCCTCCAACGTTAGAAGATGAGTTACTTTGAGAAACAGAGCTTACCGAATAACCTGATATATGATTTGGTTTGAACTATATTCTGCATTAACATGCAGGTGGCTTCTTACTTGTATCACCAAGAAAAAATGAATGTCCTCGTGGAACCTGATGTTCACGATGTATTTGCTCGAATTCCAGGTTTTGGCTTCATCCAGACCTTCTATAGTCAAGATACAAGGTAATAATCTCAATGTAGATTGAGAAGACAATTCATGTGTCATTAGCTTCACACTTGCCAGGTGTCTAGTTCTTGAGCTTGTTGTCCACTTGATGCAGTGATCTTCATGAGAGGATTGATTTTGTTGCATGCTTGGGAGGAGATGGAGTTATACTTCATGCATCTAATTTGTTCAGAGATGCTGTTCCTCCTGTTGTGTCGTTTAATCTTGGGTCGCTTGGATTTCTCACTTCTCATAGTGTAAGCTCTAACAGTTCATTTTCTCTTTGTTAGCGTACTGCTTCTTGCCCTTGCAAATTGAAACGGGCTGTTTAGCAAACTGATACTCTTCTGTTTGTTGTTCTTCTGGGTGTAGTTTGGAGACTACAGGAAGGACCTAAGGCAGCTGATCCATGTCGACAACACGGTTGGTGTTTATATAACTCTCAGGATGCGCCTAAGGTGTGAAATCTTTCGCAAGGGTCAAGCAGTCCCTGGAAAAGTGTTTGATGTCCTAAATGAGGTGGTGGTTGATCGGGGTTCAAATCCGTATCTTTCCAAGATTGAATGCTACGAACATGATCGTCTTATAACCAAGGTTGGTTATCATCCTCTTGAATCCAAAACTAAGATCTGGTAGAAGTTTGGTCCACATAAAATTAGCTCCTTTAGGTGGACACGGACACCGAAGTGGTTTAATATCAGAAGAGGCCTCTAGGTCCTTATCAGTACACGGCTTGAATGCTTCTTCTTTCTCCCCCTTTGTGACTTCCTAAAAAAAAAAAAAAAAAATTAGGTGCAAGCTGATGGAGTGATTGTGGCCACTCCTACTGGAAGTACTGCTTATTCTACTGCAGCCGGAGGTTCCATGGTAAGCTTTGCAATATAATCAAGACAAATGAACTTTCTCGAATCTTTCGGTCTCCCTGTTGCTGGCCTTTCTCTGATTTGGATACTTAATTTTCTGCTGGAAGTATAATTAAACATTGGGCTTATGTCTTTTTTATTGTTGCAATTCCAGGTGCATCCAAATGTTCCTTGTATGCTATTTACGCCCATTTGCCCCCATTCACTCTCCTTCAGGCCAGTCATACTTCCAGATTCCGCGAGGCTCGAGCTGAAGGTAAGAACAGGGGAAAACCTTACCATCTCTATTTCAGCTAAAGGATCACGTTTTTTGTTACCAAAAGTGATTTTTCCCCCTACTGAAACAGATTCCCGAGGATGCTCGAAGCAATGCCTGGGTTTCATTTGACGGGAAGAGAAGGCAGCAACTATCGAGGGGAGATTCGGTCAAGATATCGATGAGCCAGCACCCACTTCCTACTGTTAACAAGTACGACCAAACCGGTGACTGGTTCCACAGCTTAATTCGCTGCCTCAACTGGAACGAAAGGCTAGATCAGAAAGCCCTATGAAGCTTGTCTCCCCACGAGGTTCGTCGGTGTACATGATTACTGTGCAGAGTTTGCAGTATAGAATGACTACGGAAGCTTCTTAATTTTTACAGTCAGTAAGTGCCAACCTTATACGTCCATCAGCATTACTATTAACTCCCACCATATACATGGTTCTAGAGAAGGTAGGAAGGGTACATTTAACGATTTTTTTGGGCACCCTCCAATGTTGGGGAAAATGAATGTAACCCATATACCTTCAGTGATCAGTGTCCATAATCATTTACCTCTTTCCTGCGAGGAACATTCTATTTAGTTATGAAGATGGCTGCAATGCAGTCAAAAGTGTAATTTTACGTGAAACTGTTATCGTAATCTAAAAGTATAAAATTGTAAGTTCTAGATCCTTAAACGCAATTTGACTAAATTAGTAATTGAAAAGCGTACTCACCCGTAGATATATACTTCCATTTTGGGGTTGACTAATTTGTTAGTTGACTGTGCCATTTAGAGAGAGCTAAATAATGATTGTGAGTTTCTAAATCTGGAACAGTGGTAGCTGAAATTATGATCTGGATGTGGTCCAACTTAAAACAAAAACATTTCTTAATAATGATCTGGTCAGAAGAATGATTAGTGGGTCATAATCTCGCAATAATGGCAACATACCAGCCTCCTGTTGACAAAATCACAGCGCTTGGTTTAGTCAACCCTTCCTTCCCAAAAAGAGAAAGAAGAGGAAGAACAATTAGCCTTCGTCACCATTAGCATCACCATCATCTACCTAACCAACTACATAAGCCCTTGTTTGGTCTGAGACCATTTGGCATGGCTAGAAAGAGGGAGCTGTTTGGTTTCTGCGTAACATGAAGTCATACATAACATAGCTGCTTTCTAGTTGGAGGGTATGTGGTTGGTAATTGTTTTATTGTTTATTGTTTGTGACTTAGCAATATTCATTTTATACAACTATTTTGTTGATGATGTAGAAATTTCAGCGATGCCTCAATGGCCTGCTTTAATCTCGTGTGATAGATTTGTATTTCCCAGTAGAGGTTCATTTTGTTTGTTTGTTTTTGCAGTGACTCATTAGGTTGCTTTCGTGTTTGGACATGGGGACCAAGCATGGGATCAAGCATAACCTTCCCTTGCAAAGATATGCTGGTCCAATTTCATGGGGCAACATAGAATCCTCAAGGATGTGAAACTGACTTCGTCGGCTTCTGAGGGATGCTACATCGAGAAAGTCTTCTCATTCTAAATCATGAGCCTTTCCCTACTCGTCTCCTATGTCAGTTTCGTGTAATTTTGCTTCTCGGAGTTTTCTAAGAGCTGCCCACCTCGTGAGCAAAAAATGCTCTTTCATCGGGAGCTCGGTTGTATATGGGCTACCGTTCTTTCTTATTTTTAGTTTTGTAAATTTGTTTTTCGTCCATGCTCTGGGGACTTATCCAGTGGCGGAGGCAGGGCCTTTTGGCCTTGTCCCGGGACAAGGATAAATTTCGATGGAACAAAAATACGCCATATATATATTTATATTGGTGGTGGAACACAACAGGTATAGGTAGTATTAGAGTACTTTGTCACTACAACACAACTCATTACTTGTCCAAAATTGACATAAAATTAATTTACTATACAATAAACGAAATTCCAATTGCAATAAAGAACTAATCGGGTCTCTTTGCTCCTTATGCTATTCGATCTTTCCCCAACAACCCTGAAATTGTCTAGCGACAACGACAATCACGCTAGTTTTGATCTACCAATTACAACTGCAAGTGTAAAAATTTCAGCTTTGAGTTATATTAAGAACAAGTTTACAAGTCGATTTGGCGACCAGCTTGCTAATACTTGTTTAGTAAGATACATTGAAAAATACTTATATAATAGTGTAGACAACGAATGTTTTTGCGCTTCTTTCACTATATGAAATTCCTTCGTAGTTGTTTCTGAAAAGTATGATAGTATAATCAGTTATTTTTAATTTATGAATGAATTGGGCTGCCCCCCTAAACCCGAGGCCGTTATAGATGCTATTTTATTAGATACTTATTTTATTAGATACTTATATATTTAAGTTATGAAAAGAGGACATGGGTGATTTGAAATGCAGCCTCCGCCACTGGACTTATCTTGCTTACAAAAATTAAGACCCCCCATTTGTGAGGAACAAAGATTTGGTCCAATGATACTCCGCCACTGGACTTATCTTGCTTACAAAAATTAAGACCCCCCATTTGTGAGGAACAAAGATTTGGTCCAATGATATTACTAGTCTTAAATCTAAAATTCTCAGGGCATCACCAAACCTCGGGACCTCCGCCAGCAGTCCGGGCAAATGCGGGGTGCCTCCGGGAACACCATGGTGGCGGTGAGGATCAAACCTGGGACCTCTCGGTCACTAGTTCGTCTTCCTTACCACCAGGCTATGTGACCTTTGGCTGTAGTGCCAATTTCAACTCACCAAAGTCATAGATTTAGAGTCTTTCTCAACCAAATCATGGAAAGTCGTTTATGATTCTCTTAACATAGGGAATGATTTTGACAAGTGTATGAATGAACTTGTTAGTATGTGTATCTATTTATTATCAATCTTTTTTAAAAATAAAATTAAAGGGTACATGAGGGTAGGGTTTTTTTCTTCAATTTTTAAAGCATACAAACGAGCATTAAAAAAATGAGGGGGGTACTCACATCTGGATTCCCACTAACAAACACATACTATACTAGTTTTTCCCTCTTTATGTAAATTGCACCAACCAATTAAAAAAAGGAAGCAACAAGAACAGAAGATTCAGTCTTTATAATAGTAGTTCTCCATCACAACATGACATATATATTGTATAGTACAAAGCTAACCAAGTTCATGTATGGATAATGCATTTACTCCCTCCATTTCCATCTCAAAGCCAACAATACATAATAAGCAAATCTAAACCCACAAACACACACACACATATAACCCACTTCATTTCTCCCAACACATTATGTATTGTTCAGAGAAAATCAAAAGAAAAAGGGGAGAAAAGAAAAGGGAAACCCAACTCATAGAGTTGGAAACCACATAATCACATGGCCCTCACAGCCTGAAACCTTGGCTCCTTGGGTTCAAACTTCTGCTCTGCATAAACAGACATATAATCCCCAAACACAAACTTAGGGTACCCAAAACCCTCAACTCCCTCCTCCTCCCCAACAAGCTGTGGAGCTGGAGCAATGGTGGCTTTCATCGACGGATTGTAGAACGAGGCGATCGACCTCCTGTTGCCATCGGGCTTCGCCTGAACACGATGCCAGGCGCTCTTGTACCTGCCATTGCTCAGCACCTCAATCTGATCCCCGGTGTTGATCACAATGCTGTTCTTCATTGGCTGCACATCGAACCACTCCCCGTCCTTCAGCACCTCGAGCCCTCCAACGACGTCGTCCTGGAACAGCATCACAACCCCGCCTGCATCGGTGTGGGCCCTCAGCCCGGTCACCTGCTCTGGCTTGGGGCAGGGTGGGTAGTGGCTCACTTTTGTACCAAAGAATGCTTCTTCTTCTTCTCCATTACCACTGTTGAATGCATTCTTGATGTACCCTTTTGGTAGCCCTAAGTTCTCGTCCATCACTTCCATTACTTGATCTGCAAGTTTCCTCAGCTCTGCCCTGTACTCTGTCATTGTCTCCCTGAAATGGGGACAGGAAAGTTTAGTGGCTCGAAGGAAGCAGAAAGGGAAATTTTTGGAAGAGCTTTTGGCGACCAAACAATGGTCGCTAAAGCAAATTTGTAGAATAGATTGTACTTTTTTTGGGTTCCATTTTGCTTACTTGAATCCAGGGGTATGTGAAGGCCATTCATTGTGGTCAAGAAGTGTGATGACATCTTCCCAGTCAACATTCTCCAGCATTTGGCCATCAGGCAAATCACTCAAGGATTTGAACAATGGTGATTGCTTGAAATTTTGCTCCCTTTCCAGCTTGAAGAACTCTGTGCAAACCTTCTTCACCCTTTCAAGGAGCTCCTCCGAGATTCCATGGTTGGCCAGCTGTTTACAAGAGAGAAACAAAGAAAGAAAAATGTTAGGAATTTTTTTCCAAAAATGTGGGAAGAACAATATTAAAAAAAAAAAAAAAAAGAGAAAGAAGGGTAGCCCAGTTGGTGGGGTTGTTTGTTAGATCCACGCCATCAACTAGTTGGTGCATAAAACGTTCGAGTAGCATCAATCGCCCTTATAAACTAGACAGATATAGTGACAGATACTATTATCGGACCTGAAAGAAGCCCCACTCCTCGCAGTACTTGGCAATGAGAGCCATGGTTGCAGCCCTTTCCTCAGAGCTAGCACCATTGCCAACCTTGGAGAAATCAACAACTGGGATAGCCATTAGAGGAGGGAAAGTTGTAATCTTTAGCAGAAAAACAAACAAAAGGAGAGAAAAGCTTTGAACTTTGTAAAGTTTTTATTTGCTTCTCTTTTTGGGAGGTGCTGGCTGCTGGGTTTCCAGTGAAGAAGCAATGAAGGCACAAGAGGCTGCATTTTATAGGGGAAACATTCTCCAGGCCACGTCATCTCCATCTACAGGTCAACTCTTCTTAATCTGTAAAAAAAATATACTTGAAAATATATGGCCTCTTTTATTTCCCCATTGTTTATTGGGTTAGTTATTATCCTTTGCCTTGAAGGATTGAAGGAGGAGCAACGAGAAGAAGATGATGTGTTGTTGGGGGAGGAGTGGACGGTAAACAAAAATCTGTGCACAACAAATGCCTCATAAATAGTAAGAATCTTTTTTTAATTATTCTAATTAAAATGTCAATGCTTGCTTGCGTGGCCATATGGTTGCCCATAACACAAGCATCCACCACCTTTAATCCTAGATCGATTTCTTTATACGAGATTATACACCATATCTACAAAATATATAAAGGAAAAATATGGATAGAAATTGTCCCACTTCAAATTTCTTGCATTATAACTAATTAGGCTAAATTATATTTATTGTTATTTTTTTATTAAACTCTAGAATATGTTTGATAATGATGCTTCTATATTTATATTTTATCTTAAGTTATTTATATTTCATAAAAAGCGATTAGTTCTAAAATCGAAACACAAGTAACATCGATTCAAACATTAATATTAAATTGTATGTGTAGTTTAGTTTAAACAAAATATATTAGTGAACCAAAACATGGACCTTTGTGACAAGTATAGTCATTTTTTGTGACAAATCTACACATAGTATAATGATAAAACTTGAAAATGAGAGTCTCGTCTCAAATTTCGTGGTCTGAGAGTGATTCTAAGAAGCTCTTTTTCGTCATAGCGCTCAACTTATTTTTATATTATGTGTAGATTCTCACAAAAAATTACTTTATTTGTCACAAAGATCAATGTTTTGGCTACACATATGTATTTTTGTCTAAATTGAAGCACACATACATTTTAATATTTAATATTTGGATTAATGTTACTTGAGTTACGATTTCACAAGTAATTACTTTTTATAAGATAATAATTTCAGGTAAGATACCCTTCCTACTAGGTTGAAGAAGCTCTTTCTATAAGATATATGCAATATTTTAAGATTTTTCAATTCAAATTTCGTGAAATGAGAGTGAAAGTAGGAAGAGTATTTTTGTCATCGCAATTATTATCTACTTCATAAAAAAGTATCAATATCAAGATTTGAACCATGGTCTCTTCAAACAAAAACAATAATCAAAATCAATTACACTAAACAAATTTGTTTTATCATCATAAATTGTAGCCCCAAACACTAAGCGGAGATTTGAAAAGAAAATGACTTTTCCATGATGGTTAGCTAGTCTATTAAATCTTCAAAAATGCCAAGTTTAATACATGTTTTATAAATTTTTAGGGTAAATACAATATATTATCCATAACTATTAAAAAACGGGAAATTATAGCCACAACTATCAAAATACAAATTATTAGCCATAACTATTGTTGCGAGCCAAGAAATGGCTAACAGTTCGTTACCGTCATTAAATTTTTAACGGAAACTGCCACGTCAGCCTCCACATTGGCGTCCACGTCAGCAAATTATTAAATATATAATTTTTTTTATTTTTTAATTATAAAAAAATTAAAAAAAAATTGAAAACCCTCTCTCCTCTTTTCATTCCCTTCCTCCGCCCTCCAGTCCCCTGTCTCCCTCTTTTCATTCTCTTCTTCTTCTTCTTCTCAGTCACAAACGAGAAAGATGATGGGAGCTGGAATTGGCCACCACCACCTCCTCCTTCCCGACCAAGGCCACCATTGCAGTCGACCCCACCATCCGACCTTGTTTTCCACCATCCCGTCCATCCTCTCGAAACACCTCCCCATCACTCCTCCCCACCCGGCCCCACCCCCACCCGTCGCCGCTGCGACACCAATCTCCTCAGCCAGCAGCTCGTGCAGCCGCTCCTTGCACGCCTCCGCCACGCTCGCCTCGCCGTGCCCATCGTACACCCAGAAGAAATTGTACTCCCCCACCGTGAACCCCGGCTCCATCGCCATCGTCACCGCATCCTCCATCTCCTTCCTCTCCTCGATCGTCAATGGGGAGCTAGAAACTCTCTTGCATCGGACTTTAGATAAGGCAGATATGGAATTAG
Organism: Linum tenue; assembly: GCA_946122785.1. Lineage (NCBI taxonomy): Eukaryota > Viridiplantae > Streptophyta > Magnoliopsida > Malpighiales > Linaceae > Linum > Linum tenue. The sequence goes on along the minus strand of CAMGYJ010000011.1, from coordinate 36,680,324 downwards.
GGCGGAGGTTATGTCGGCTGTAATTTTTGTGGGTTTTCCAATCCACGACGACGAGAGGGAAGGAAGAAAAGGGAAAATCGTGACCGCCATCTCTAATCTCCAATTGTGACCGAGTTTGTCGGAGATCTATAGATTTCAGATCTGTTGGATTGTAAGTTGTGAGGAAGGCGAAGAGCAGCGTAGTTTCTTCTCTCTTTTGAGAGTGGAGGAGACAGTAGCTTGAATTGCTCCTATTTGGGTAGGGGTTGGAGCCAAGCATCGACGACAGAGGTTGTGATAGAGACGGAGAGTGAAGCGAAGGTGGTGAGATGAAGGGTCGGCGGTGACAGAGGCAGAGAGAGGCGACGACAGGGTGAGATGGAGGGCCGAAGAATATCTTTTTCTTTCATTTTTTAATTATTTATTTTTTAAATTTAAATTTAAAATATGATATACTGACTGCCACATAGGAGCCAGCTCAGCATCCTAAAAGATTAGTCAACATTACTAACAGAATTCCTAACAGAGACTTAACGTTTGGATAATAATTTGTATTTCGATAGTTGTGGATATAATTCCCCACTTTTTAATAGTTATGGATAATATATTGTATTTACCCAAATTTTTATAACCTATAAAATGACAGGTAATCTTATAATTTGAATTAATGAGTAGTTTTTCACATCAACGTATGACGGATCATATTCTAAAAGGTTTATAAAATACATTCATTGTTTATTTTGAGACTCAATCTTTTCAATGTATATAACTAAATACTCATTTATAAAATCATTATTGCTTAACTTCGTAGCTGAAAAGTCTTTTTTACAGCTTGCAGTAACAAACAATGTCAACAATCACTTTAGAAGCAAGTAAAGTGAAGAAGACATTGAGATTTACTATTTCTTTGCAAATGTGTGTGTGTTTGGGGGAGCGGGAGATTTTTTGGTCTAAAAAATTTGAGGAAGGGTTCAAACTCATATATTATTTGTTCGAATATTGCATATTGAATTGGAGTATTGGAAGCTATATATGATTCTTAAATTAATATTAATTTTCAGCCCGGTTGACCAATAATCATAAGATGAGATTTTGTTTGATATGTCGGTTCAAAACCATTTTTATGTGTAATGAATTTGTACTACAAATACATGTACATAAGTGAAGATGAACTTGACTATGCATTTTGATTCTTTAGATAAATAAAATTGTTAAAGCGATGAACTAACTATACACTCACTCGATTGGTTTAATGAGTTTCATTTTTATCACTTTTAGTAATTAGTTTATTAACAAGCTATCAAACTACTTTTCTCCGTCGAAGAATAAGTGGTCATCTGTTCGCCAGGTTTCAGGTGCTCTGATTCACACTATCGACTGTGAATGACGAAAAAGGATTTATAACGCAAAATTGGAGAAGTAATTGGGATGTTCTAGGTTTCTCTCGATTCCAAACAGTGGGAAGAAAGAGGAAGGGGAAAGGGGGAGAGTGGTGAGATGAGATACAAAGCTCAGAGAGAGAGATGGAAGAACAAATAGAAAAACAAAGATGAAGGCAAAGAGAGAGCGAGAGGACGCAGTAAAGAAGGCAAAAATGAGGTAGTGTGAAATAATTGTCCTTCTGCTTTGATTAGTGGGTATTCTTGGCCTTCTTCTGTTGAGTTTTGCTTTATTTTAGAAGATGACATTATATTTGATAGATTTTTTCGTTTCAATTTAAAATCCAAAATCAATATTATCATTTAGATGATTTTTTCCATAATACGATCATTATAATTTCTGAGATTTAAGGGGTACTTGATAATGTCAATATTTTAGTGGTTTTTTATTGAAAATTTGAATTGAAAGATCGTACGTACCAGCGGTTCGACAATAAAACTTCACACCATAGGCTAAATCGAATGTGATATTTAGAAATATGAAACGGTTGAATCATAGTTAAATTATGACTTCAGCATAAGATACTCTATTACCAAATTTTTCGATACGATACTACAATCCTTTGGTTCAAATAATTCTTTTACACTGGTGGAAACTAAATTTTTAAGACACATTTTTAACTATATATTGCAAAAAAGCATAAGTCAGTTAGTGATAATGAGAATATGCGATTTCATTCAACCTAAAAGACACTTTGCAACTTCTATCTTTTTAAAATAAATGTATGCTACACATACCCTCGCTCATTCATCAACTTAATGAGTAACATATTTAATGTAATATGATTTTCATAGGTTTTTATTTTTTGAAGTATTTCATGAAAAAAATATTTGTTGCATGAAAATTACTACATTGTAGCTAGACATGTCTGCGATCTGAGTATAATTTGGGAAGTTTGTACACAACACATTGTCCAACTAACTATTAGCGACAATTTAGCATCATGTCCTATATATTTCAAATCAAGCAACTTCAGATTTAATACCAACGGTGTGATAAAGAGGAATGTTGTCTATTGGGAAAAACTTAAACGACATACTAAACTCTATGAGAGACATGCATTTTCTTTCATTCTAAAGGTTGATTATGTATGTATTATGAGGAACAACTCTAATATTCAACTATATGTTTTAATAAAGTAATGAATGACAATTAGTTATATTTATTTCTCTTTTTATTCAATAATTATATGTAATGCTTATATAATTTTTTTTCATTTCATAGGTCTAAACACATTATGCATAGTTGGATCACTTTCAAAAATGTTATGTACATAAATAAAGTAGAAAATAATCATTTCATTGATTTTAAATCATCTATTATATCCATTATTATATACCATATTGGTCGACAAAATTCTTCCGCCCAACAGGCCGGACCCTGTGCTAGTACAGATATAAATATATGGTACTTCACAATTTTACTTGAGGGTTGTTTCAATAGTTATCAATTATTATTCTGAAGAAATGGTACTTTATATCTCATAGTCATTAAAAATACAAAAAATCTTGCTTGTGGCATATGGCAATCAAATGGAAAACTTTACTTTAGCGTTTTTTTTGTTCTGTTCAGAGATAAATGGTTATACTTATAATTATGATTATATCTAAATGAGTCAAGGTGTATGAAAAAGATAAGCAAGAAGTCATCCGGGCACAATCATATAAATTTTAACTCATATAATTGTTATGATGTAATTCGTGAGCCAAGTAAAAAATTGACTCGATTACTAAAATCTTGATTCATGCTTAACTTGAATTTGCCTCATAAATGAGTTCAAAAGTTTTACAGGGATTTGCATTATAAATTAGGTACTTATTTTGTAATGATCTATTGAATTTACGAATTTCAAGATGAAATATATAATCATATACCACACTGGTATGGGGCGGTAACATGTTATCTACCATAGCACCTCACATCTATTGATCGTAGCTAGTTTCTCCTATGGATTATAAACATCTAATTTTCTTTCTAGGACCTAAACGAGCTGTTTTGTTACTGCCTAACACCTAAGCATATGTGAAATTATGCCTTATTGAGAACCGTAAGAGCCTTAAGTTCTCCATATAACTCACTTTTCATGTTACACAAATCTTTTAATACTAATAAAAGTCATAATAACCATACGTTCTCTAAAGAATTTTTTTTTATATCATATGATGTTGCTATGATTTGAAGTTGGATTATTTTTCGTTGACTATGTAACCTTTTCTTTTTTAGGTTGGATTAGGTTAGACAGTCTGGAAAATGTACTATATATACTTTCTCGATTTCTATAATTTGTATCTTCACAAATCTGATGTTAATAAACCATGTAAATTTGTATATTTTCTTACTTTCTTGCATTGTTGATTTCTCAATCTGTTGTAATGTTGGAAGAATATCAAATCTTCCTCGAGAAGCAAGTGATCTCACGTTCATTTGTGGTTATGTTGTTTGCTGCATAATGAACTACTAGATAATTGGTCTGCGCTTCGCTGCGGTTTATCTAAAAATGTATATGTCAATTAGAATTGAAAAACACTTTAAGTTAAATGAGGTTGGTGATATTAGAACACGAAATAAGCTTTTCAATAATCGTTAAACTTTGGGATACGAATATAGTTTTTTATTGAATAATTTTTTTCAAATTTTTGGACACAGATTACAAAATCTATAATAATGAAATCAAGTAACGATGGTCATCCAATCTCGATTGAACCAAATCGAATGTTACTTAACAAATAGTTTTTTTATTGAAAAATATACTTAACATACAGTTAGGTGGTAAGTCATTGTGTGTGTGTAAATTTCTATATGTAATGACCTTTAAACTTGGACAACGAACATACCATAATTGATTTGACCAGAACAAAGCCTACTAATGAACTATAACCTGAAGTAATTGCATGGGGTCGTGTGAATAACGGTGAGGCTAATTTGGCTACTTTAATTCATTAGTAGTGCTTTTTTATTTGGACAGTGGTTGGTTAGGGGCAATCGAAAGTTACTGGGCATATTAAATATCATTAAGGGAAGAAGGGCTGGGTGGGGTTGGGTCATGGGTTGGGTTGGGTTGGTTTAAATGACGTGGCGGGTTATAATGACGTGGCGGGTTGGGTTTTATTTTTGTTGGATTATATCCGGCTGATTAGGCAATTCTGTTTGCCACATCATCACTTAACGGACTTCATTAACGGAGTTGGACGGAGACTAACGGCGAGTGACTAAATGTGTCCAGTTTTAGTAATTGTAGTGACCAAATTTGATATTAATTTTTTCTAGTGACTAAACATGTCCCGATTTTGTAATCTCAGTGACCAAATGTGTCTTTAACCCTATAATAAACCTTCCTTTAACTCACTGAGCCTCAAAGCCTTCTCAAATAAATGAAGGACACGGGTCATCCTAATAACCAAGTGTATAATTAACTATATTTTTTTCCCAAGTAATGACACGAGAAAAATAGTTATAACCTCTACCCAAAGCAACACTTAGTGAAGCCACCCTACAAAATCAAAGGACGCTACCTCTAAAGAGGACAGCAACAGAACTATAGGTGCCACTCTATGGGCAGCTCAATTGGCAGTCCGCAGAACCACACTAAAAACTATACAAAGAGAGCATGAAACTAGGAGCCGATGACACTCTTGAAGCAAAGAGCCGTGATAGACCGTCATTTACACATGTTTTTACCCTCATACTTACACCGTTTGAGGTGTTGATTCTCGTGTTTTAGGCCGATTTCACGCTAGGTTGTGCTTGTTTGTGTTATTTCAGGTCCTAGTACGTGAATTAAGGCTTAGGAGCGAGTCTGGGGTCGATTGGACGAAGAACGGACGAAGGGCGAGCTTTTTGGGGAGCCGCACGGCCAGACCATGGAGACGCACGGCCGTGCAAAGTGCAATTATGGTCGTGCGCCTCTGGCCGAGGACATGCACGGGCAGACCAGGGATGCTGCACGGCCGTGCACGGTTGCAAGTTGGCCGTGCACCTCATGCCGAGGCCATGCACGGCCAGACCCTGAAGATTGCACCTGGCCGTGCAAGATGGACGAAGGCAGACTTATTGATACGGCGCGTTTCAGGGTGCACAGCCAGAATGGTGTTGTGCACGGCCGTGCAACTCGGGAAAGCCGGTTTTAAAGCCTAATCCGAGCCAGAAGTGGGAGAATCGTGTTTTGAGAGCAAAAACAGAGCCCTAGAGAGAGAAAGTGCGAAGAACACATCCTAGAAGCTGTCTTAGAGCTGGATTTCATCAAATCGAGCCTGGAGATCGTCATAGGAGTGGAAATCATCGTCCCGGAGCAGATTATCCTCATCGTTATGAGTATGACTAATCCGATTCTTGTTTTCTCTTCTCTCTCTATGGAGTAGAACCCTTCTCTCACTTGGGTATGAAGAACCCTAGTTCCTTTTGTTAGGGATTTGATTGTAATGACTTGGGATGTTATTACTGTTTGATTTTAATCGAATGACGCATGTTTAATGAATTGATTTGAGTCTGATCAGCTTTTCTCAATTTCTGCTGCAACCTGAGATAGATAGAATCTGATTAGGTTGTTAGAGCCTCTTCATTCGATAGTAGGAGATTGGCTATACGAGAATTAGCCAATTTACTGCTTTGTACTGGTGTTCTTGGCGCCAGTAGTGGAGTTTTGTGTTCATAGCCTCAGCTTTCTATCCCGGTGAAGACTAGTCGTCTGCCGGGTAGTTAGACTGAGAGGGCTTGGTCAGCTTAAGAGATTCCAAGCTACTGTCGGATCTTCCGCAGTCTAATCAACAGTAAATCAACCCAGGGAATTGCAATTGAACCTAACTAAGGGGGCTAGGGGGACTCAATCCCGAGTGACTCTTGCCTGCTTTAGAAACCCGAACAAATTACTGCTTTCTTGTTGCTTTTACTTTTCACAACAATCACTCGAACTAGTTTGCTAGATAATAGAGAATCACGGAGTAAGCAGTAGATCTAGACCCCGGGTTGATAATTAAACTTGCCTGTTACTGCATTCCCGGACTGCGATTACACTTGGTCGCAGTTTGGTGTTGTGTTTTGGCGTGTCAAGTTTTTGGCGCCGTTGCCGGGGACCCTCTAGGTTATTGGGGAAACGTGATAATTTGTTACTCTAGCTTTTTCTTTATTGCATTTTTCTTTTCCACCTGTGTGCCTTCACGGGTTGTTTCTGCTGACTGTGTGCAGGTAGTGCATGACCCGTAGCCAGTCGGGAAATCTACTACCACTTGACCAGGAGCTTGAACGAACCTGCAGGAACTCCAAGCCGGTTCTAAAGGCGCGACTGGCTGCGGAGAAGGCGCTGTCACAGCTACAGATCGGAGAAGAAGAAGAAGGAGAGATGGGTGATCCGCAGAACAACAATGTGATCCCCGGGGAGCAGACCATGGGATCCTACTGGACCGCTAGGGCTGCGGACATGAGGTCCCCCATTCAACACCCTCAGGTCCCAGCCAACAACTTTGAGGTGAGCACCTCCGTGATCACCATGCTGCGCGGTTCAGTAGTGTTCCGTGGTAAGGAGGGAGAGTGCCCTCGATCACATCTCAGGCGATTCCACGAGCTCATTGATGGAATCAAGATCAATGGGGTACCAGCAGATGCCATCCAGCTGAGGTACTTCCCATTCACTCTGGAGGGGCAAGCCAAGGAGTGGCTAGACACTCGACCTCCGGGCTCCATCACCACGTTCGCCAACCTGGCGGACAAGTTCCTCACCCGCTACCATCCTCCATCCAAGACAGCTGACCTGCAGAAGCAAATTACACATTTTGCTCAGGATGAGGATGAGACCATCAGGGATGCATGGGAGAGGTACAACAGCCTTTTCCTCAGGTGTCCCAATCATGGTTTCAACGATGCGTTCAAGGTGGGCACCTTCTATCACGCCCTCTTCCCGGAGGACAAGCAGCTGATCGATTCGGTTTGTGGCGGGAACATGCTGACCAAAACCCCGCCACAGCTGAATCAACTCTTTGAAGAGATGGCGGAGAATGGTTATGATTGGGGCACTGCCAGGAGATCGAGGAGAGCACCAGGCCGGGGTGTGCATGCTGTGGGCACCCAGTCATCTGATTTGGTGCAGGTAGTATCGAAGCTGGTCTCAGCTATCGATCGTTCCGGGATGATTCCAGGGACCGGACAGCAGCAGGCGATGCTCTGCCAGTGGTGCGAGAGCACCCATCATATGGTGGAAGACTGCCAGGCGATGAAGGAATCGACCACACCCCAGGAGCAGGTGAACTTCATCAACAATGTCAGGCGCAATGACCCCTACAGCAACACGTACAATGAGGGGTGGCGCCAGCATCCTAACTTCTCCTGGGCTGGGCCAAATCCCAGACCACCAGCTCCACAGGGACCACCGGGCTTCCAGAGGCCACCATATCAGCCCAGACAGGGGCAATTCCAGCAGCCAGGTGCAGCCCCTGCTGCCCCAGTGCAGAATGATCAGATGGCTGAACTGCGGGACTTGGTGGGTTCTCTCGCCAGTGTTAGTGCTCAGAAATTCAACACCTTTGAGCAGTTCATGGAGAAGGCCTCGGGTCAACTCCTGGCTCTGGAAGCTGGTCAGAGGAATACACAGGCTGTTTTGCAGGATATCCAGACCCAGCTGGGGAGCGTGGCCCAGGCAGTGGCTCAAAGGGCTCCTGGTACTCTACCAGCGCAGACCATTCCTCACCCGCCGACCCCGAATGAGCGCTGCAATGCCATCATGACCAGGAGTGGCAAGATGACTATTGATCCCCCTGCTCGGGAACCGGAGAGAGAAAGCCCTGTTGCAGCATCTCCAGCGGTTGAACAGGAAGTAGATAAGGAGGTTGAGGTGCCTGCACCTAAACCGCAACCAGTAGTGAAGGAGTATGTCCCTAAACTCCCTTTCCCTACTCGGTTGCACAAAGACAGGCTGGAGGCAGAGTTTGAGAACTTCATGGCCATGCTTAGGAAGCTGAATGTCCAAGTGACCTTCCTGGAGGCACTAGCGCAAATGCCGAGGTATGCGAAGTTTCTGAAAGAGCTTCTCTCAAAGAAGCAGAAGCTGAGTGAGCTGGCCACTGTGGAGCTCAGCGAGGAGTGCTCGGCTATTCTGCAGAACAAGCTTCCGCAGAAGAAAAAGGACCCAGGTAGTTTTACTATCCCATGCTCTATTGATAAATTGCATGTAGAGAAGTCCTTGGCGGATTTAGGTGCTAGTATCAATGTTATGCCGTATAAATTGTTCATGAAACTAGGCCTAGGTGAACCCCGTGCTACTAGGATGACTCTTCAATTAGCTGACAGATCTGTAGTGCATCCTAGGGGTATAGTGGAAGACCTTCTGGTTAAGGTTGGCAAATTCACATATCCTGTGGATTTTGTTATCCTGGACATCAGTGAGGACACAGAAGTGCCTCTTATACTGGGAAGGCCTTTCCTGGCCACCGCCAAGGCTCTCATAGATGTGCATGATGGGACCTTAGTTTTGAGAGATGGCGAGGAGCGAATAACGTTCTCTGTTGCTGATACTATACCTGCTTCGCTACCTCTGCATGCTGTATCTCACCAGGAGCACGAGTCTGTCGTGTATCCTTCTGTGCTGCCTATTTTGCAGGAACCGCCTCCCACACCATCGCCGCCACTCCGGACCACCCCGTCATCCAAAGAACAGATCAAGGAGGCGTGGCGGCCGAAACTGCAGGCAGCTAAGCCTGCTCGAAAGAAAGCCGGAGACCACTATGAGCTGGTCCCACCTTGACCATCCGAGTAACTCGCTTGCATCCTACCGGATGGCCAAGTCGAGCTGGGAAATGCTGGTGGCCACATTCGTCGCGTGCATGGCCACCATTTGAAGCTGTACCTCAAGGGCGATGTGGATCCGCTCTTGAAGGCACCTGATCCTACACTTCCTTGAGCATCCATACTGGCGTCCAGCTAAAATACGGTAAAGAAGCGCTTGTGGGGAGGCAACCCCACCGAGGTTTGCATTTTCTTACTCTTTTTCCTTTGATTTTGTGTGTTTTTGAGTCTTGAGACGTTGATCCAGAGTTACGTGTCGTTTTTGAGTGAAAACAGGTTGATTTCGGGACCCCAGCAAGTCGCACGGCCAGAACCTTGACTTGCACGGCCGTGCGGGTACCCCCCCTGGCCGTGCGAGCTCTCGGCCACGAGCGCACGGCCAAAATTGCACAATGCAAGGCCGTGCGCTCAGCCTGGCTTGGCCGTGCGTGCTCTCGGTAGTTAGTGCACGGCCAACAGCGCCAGGTGCACGGCCGTGCGCCTCAGCTTGGCCAGGCCGTGTCGGCCTGCACGGGCAAAAGGCACCTGTGCACGGCCGTGCGTGCCTGCCCGTGCGGCCCCAGCTGACGGTGATAATGGAGCTTCTAGCGCTGCTGATGATGATGCGTTCATGACCGACATCGATCTCGACGATCTTGGCGACGAGTAGGCTGTACTCGTTGCCCGTCTCAGTGTGTTTGATTTTCTTTTTAGACTTTTGTGTGTTTGCTCCATGTGTGCGGAGCTTGAACTTGGTGTCGTTTGTTTTGTTTTTGGTTGTTCCTTTGTGGTTTGATGTAGCCGTCTGGGCTAACACTTATCCCTAACGCCAGTGTGCTAGTGTTTCTGATGTTCGATTTGTGCAGCATTGTCCACTCCCCCGTTCGTTTCTCGGTGACTGGTCCACTTCCAGTCCCCCAGCAGTGTTCTTACCCGGTAACATCGTTCCCCTTATCTTTCCCTCTACTCCATTGAGGGCAATGTCGTGCTTAAGTGTGGGGGGATGCTTTGTATCGGTTGGAATATTTATGATGGTGCTTGGAGCCTAGTCCGCTGTCTGAATCTTACGATTTGAGGGCTCCAAGTACTGCTGTTTGATCATATTGGCACTGTGTTTTGATGGATGAATTGATTGGTTTTCGGATTAATGCATGACAACTTGTTTGCGACTAGGACAACCTATGATGAGGACTGAGATGTGCAGTAGAACGATGTAGGGGTTCAGTTTTTCAACTATTTGCTTGCCAACTGTGACTTGATCTGACTTGATCTGATTACTTGTTCTTGACAGTCGTTTATGCATCTAGTTCAGGGTATCAGAATGTGAGATAGAGCATATAGGTAGCCATGTGAGATTTGAGCCTGCTCGTTTCTTTCTTGTGCGATAGATCCCTCTTCCATGATATGTAGCATTCACGTTGTAACTAGCTAAGATGATGGGGGCATAGGATTAGCCCACGCCCAAACAACTGACTGTCCTGATGTGTCATATCCCCTAGTCAGCCCCTTTGAGCCGTGTGTTATCCTTTCTTTTGGTTTATAATGAAAAAAATCACCCTTGTTGCATCTTTTAGAAGGTTCCACAGAGTGGTTTTTACATATTCTCTGCTGTTTCTGCTAAAGTCTATGTGAGTGTTGGAGGTAGTGCTTAAAAGTTGGGCAGGTGTTTGAAATTTATGCAGAAGTGGTGGCTCTCTTAAGAAATGAAAAGAAAAATGAAAGAAAAACAAAGAAAAAAATTGAAAGCAAAAGAGAGTCACTGCCACAAATCTGAATAATGCCCAGTAAGCAGTGTTTCTTAGCAGTCTGGCTTGGAAATGCTGATGTTTATGCCTCCTTCGCTCTTGTGCTCTTGGGATGTTGAGTAATGCAGAATAGCAGAAAGAAAATACCGGGTTATTGACTGTGTTTGTGTGTTTGGGAAATGTGGAACCTTTTGCTATGAATACTTCCACCACCTAAAAGGCCTTTTCCCCATGTCCAAGACCCTAGCCAGTCATTTGAACCTGTGTCTAAGACCTCCTGATTAGTTAGTGGTGACACCCCATATGTGAACTCTAGCATTTAGAGGCTGCCATCATGGTGAAGAGATGATAGGTATTGAGAGAAATAGCATGCGCATCTTTCGCATCAAATTGTCCTGACCCCACTGGTCGAGAGTGAGTGATTCATTTTCATTTTCTATATGCTCTTGTACCCCGGTGAGGACCTAGATTGCTCGGTCTCTATTCTGATGTCTTGAGTTGGATGCATGAGTTGACTGTTTTGAGTAAGTGGTTGAATCAAGTCTAGGTTGGCCAGTGAACGGAAGGGAGACTCTTCCTTTACTCGATTTGCTGCACTCGAATGTCCTTTGTGGTGTTTGTCCAGGTTGTTATTGAGGTTGTGCATGTATTGATGTTTGAAAACCAGTGCGATTCACGTGTTTTGTGCCTTTATGACTTGTCCCCAATGTTGGTTGATTGAAATATGTAAGCTTACCTAGTGTCTGACTTGGTTTTCTTGGGGACAAGCAAACGGTTAAGTGTGGGGGATTTTGATAGACCGTCATTTACACATGTTTTTACCCTCATACTTACACCGTTTGAGGTGTTGATTCTCGTGTTTTAGGCCGATTTCACGCTAGGTTGTGCTTGTTTGTGTTATTTCAGGTCCTAGTACGTGAATGAAGGCTTAGGAGCGAGTCTGGGGTCGATTGGACGAAGAACGGACGAAGGGCGAGCTTTTTGGGGAGCCGCACGGCCAGACCATGGAGACGCACGGCCGTGCAAAGTGCAATTATGGTCGTGCGCCTCTGGCCGAGGACATGCACGGGCAAACCAGGGATGCTGCACGGCCGTACACGGTTGCAAGTTGGCCGTGCACCTCATGCCGAGGCCATGCACGGCCAGACCCTGAAGATTGCACGGCCGTGCACCTGGCCGTGCAAGATGGACGAAGGCAGACTTATTGATACGGCGCGTTTCAGGGTGCACGGCCAGAATGGTGTTGTGCACGGCCGTGCAACTCGGGAAAGCCGGTTTTAAAGCCTAATCCGAGCCAGAAGTGGGAGAATCGTGTTTTGAGAGCAAAAACAGAGCCCTAGAGAGAGAAAGTGCGAAGAACACATCCTAGAAGCTGTCTTAGAGCTGGATTTCATCGAATCGAGCCTGGAGATCGTCATAGGAGTGGAAATCATCGTCCCGGAGCAGATTATCCTCATCGTTATGAGTATGACTAATCCGATTCTTGTTTTCTCTTCTCTCTCTATGGAGTAGAACCCTTCTCTCACTTGGGTATGAAGAACCCTAGTTCCTTGTGTTAGGGATTTGATTGTAATGACTTGGGATGATATTACTGTTTGATTTTAATCGAATGACGCATGTTTAATGAATTGATTTGAGTCTGATCATCTTTTCTCAATTTCTGCTGCAACCTTAGATAGATAGAATCTGATTAGGTTGTTAGAGCCTCTTCATTCGATAGTAGGAGATTGGCTATACGAGAGTTAGCCAGTTTACTACTTTGTACTGGTGTTCTTGGCGCCAGTAGTGGAGTTCTGTGTTCATAGCCTCAGCTTTCTATCCCGGTGAAGACTAGTCGTCTGCCGGGTAGTTAGACTGAGAGGGCTTGGTCAGCTTAAGAGATTCCAAGCTACTGTCGGATCTTCCGCAGTCTAATCAACAGTAAATCAACCCAGGGAATTGCAATTGAACCTAACTAAGGGGGCTAGGGGGACTCAATCCCGAGTGACTCTTGCCTGCTTAGGAAACCCGAACAAATTACTGCTTTCTTGTTGCTTTTACTTTTCACAACAATCACTCGAACTAGTTTGCTAGATAATAGAGAATCACGGAGTAAGCAGTAGATCTAGACCCCGGGTTGATAACTAAACTTGCCTGTTACTGCATTCCCGGACTGCGATTACACTTGGTCGCAGTTTGGTGTTGTGTTTTGGCGTGTCAAGCCGCCTATCGGATCTTCCACTATTCTACGGTCCAGTTGTCGAATCACCACTTCAAGATCACCTGGCAGCAAGGTGCTCTGCTAGATAGGGATCGAAAACTCCTTGGTGCCTATCGAATCTTCCAAATGTATAATTAACTATATGATTGTAAGAAATGACTAATTCTTATTGACTTGTGTGTCTGCTCTATCTTAGAAGAATGAATTGCTTAGTTGTGTTGATGAGTAATTATAGTTAAACTAAATTGAGATTTAGAGAATTATGAGTGCTTTAATAAATGGCTAATTCTTATTAACTGATGTTTATGTTTATGTTTATGATGAAATGTTTTAGAATTGTATTGATGAATGATTAAAGTGAAACTAAATTTAGATTTAGAGAATTATGAGTTATTTAATAATAGGGAAGTATAAGTTTAGTCAAATGAACATAATACCACAGTATTTATATACAAAAAGAGGAAGTTTTTCTCGTGTTCAATTCAAACAACCTTATTATTGTTTGTAATATGACGTTATTTAATTTAGTATTTGGTATATAAATTTTTGTTTACCTTGCTGTTTTTGCGCCAAAAGATTTGTTGTGTTACACTTGCCCCTCCGCAGTTTGTATGATTGGGAGTATAAGCTGCTATACTAATATCATATCAAACTATTGATTTGGTCAGTATTTAGCATTTGAGGTACCAATAAACTTATTTCTCCTAATCTTAGCAAACTCCATACACTGATTAATGACTAATGACATGTAACTAGGGATGGCAATGGGCCGGGTCGGGGACGGATAGTGCATATTCGTTACCCTACCCAAAGTAGTTCGGGTTTTACCCATACCCATACCCACATAAGAAACGGGTAGAAAATTCAAACCATGCCCATACCCGTTCGGGTTTCGGGTATCCCCGGTTATCCATGGGTAATAGTTTCTCTTTATAACTCTAACCAATATGTTAATATTCACACGTATTCTCACGTTATGTAAGTCGAAAAGTACGACAATAATTCACTAGAATGAAAAAAAATTAATTAAAACATTACAATTTCATAAAAATATTATATTTATATGCTAAATATAAAATATTATAGAGAAAAAATTAATTATTTCTAGACAAAATACATATATATGTGTATAATCGGGCGGGTTCGGGTTGGATAGTGAGAAAACCATGCCCACTCATTACCCATAATATTCGGGTTCGGGTTTTACCAATACCCACTAAAAATCATTCGGGTTCGGATTTTACCCTACCCAATTAAGTCGGATTCGGGCTGATATCCACGGTTACGGATATTATTGCCATCCCTACATGTAAGACTTGCAACTAAGTATAACATTTAATTAGTCACGAATCTACGACAGAAAAATGTCAGAGAAGAAAAAACCATTTAACATAAGCCCTAGTGAAAGAGGAAACTTTCCTAATCAATAGCTGGAAAAACGTGGGTTAAAAAGAAAAAAAACGCATACATGAAAAGAAAAAAAAAATCAATTAGGGTAAGTCCTAATGAAAGGAGGAAACTTGTCTAATCAACAACAAGAAAAACGTGAGTTAAAAAGTAAAAAAAATTATACGCGAGAAGAAAAAATCTCTTTTAAAGTAAGTTCTAGCGAAAAGGAGAAACTTGCCTAATCGACAGTTAGAAAAACATGCATTATGAAAAAAAAAATTAAACTAAGTGTTAGGCGGTTCTACGGTACACCTTCCCACATCCCATCAGATCCTTTAAACATACTTGCCCTTTATATATACCAATAACTAGGTTGTCCTAGAGACAATGATTCCTCCCAATAGACTAACTCCAACCCATCCACCTAGCTCCTTTTCTTTAATTATCCAAACATGCCCCATTCTTTCTCTCTTTTTCTCCAACCCTACTCCTCTCAAATTTTTTCAATCTCTTTCGCATTAATGGTACTTATGGATATTCTAAACTATTGTTTTCACTTTCATTTTTTTTTATAGTTGATTATCAATTTGAAGAGAAAATTTTTGATAAATTTGTGTCAAATTCCGAGACAAATGTTTCTAGCCAAAAATAGCCGTTAATCCAAAATAAATTCACAACACAAATATTTAGACATAAACACACACAAATGATAAAAATAAATAACAAGATAAAAATAATTAAAAAAATTAAGAATATAAGACCACAAATCCGACAAATATAACACAAACATTAAAAAAAGACACATAACACCAGACCCCACTTTTCCAAGCCAAATATGTTATCCCCTCTTTTCCTCCCATTTTTGCTAGTCATCCCAAAAGTAGCCAATTTAATCCAATTTTCACCATTCCACCCAAAATTTGAGTTGGAGTTTTAGAATCCTTTATTTTTTTTATGACCATATTCTATGGTTATGTTTTTATGGCGATATTCTATGGTTTCCAGTTATTAATCTCCTTGATGAATGACAAATGTGGCAACCATGTTTGGTTGGTTGGTACCTATGCTGTCCGATTAGCTTCTTGATGAAGTTTGAGCAGTTAATTCTAACTAGAGATGGCCGGCTTATCCCAACCAAAAGTTTCAATGTATTTATTTGCAGGTGTCAATCTACGGAACGTGTTAACACTTAACACCCCCTACGTTTATCTTGTTTTGTGGATTTGGATGTCATACGTATATTATAGTTTGATATATACACTTAATAGATTCTAAGATTCATTTTTTTTTTTTTTGCATACGAGGCTTAAAAACATTGATGAAAAATTATATTTTAGTATTTAAAACTTTTTTTCTTATATTTCAATACCTAAAAATTTTAAAATTTCAAAATAGTTTCAAACTATAAGGTTTCTGATATGATTTAAGAACCTTGTAGTATGCTTTATGAGGTTTTTGGTCTGCTTAAAAAAACTTGTGTTTTGCTTCCAGTTTGATAAATTAATGATCTGGTTTATAAGATTTATGGTTTGCTTCTAGGAACTTGTGGTATGTTTTATGAGGTTGATATTATACTTTAAGATGCGTATGATCTGTTTTAATAAACTTGTAGTATGCTTCATGAGGTTTCTCGTATGCTTTAGTGAACTTGCGGTCTGCTTCAGAGTACTTGTGGTTTGCTTTATGAGATTTATTATATGCTTCAGAGAACTTGTGGTATGATTTATGAGGTTTCTGGTAAGCTTCAGAGAACTTGTGATAGACTTTATGAGGTTTCTTGTATGCTTCAGTGAATTTGTGATATGCTTTATGAGATTTATGGTACGTTTCAGAGAACTTGTGATAGACACATGGCAAATTTTTGGGGGAAAACGTATGAGATAATAAGCTTCGATCTAAATATCCAAATATAAGAACCCATGTTTTCGTCGGTACTTGCTATAATGAAGGATCTCAGTCAACTCAAAGTTCATTAAATACATAAGCTTTAGCATTATGTATTGTTTAAGGATCCCAATCGATTTAAATTTTGGCTACGCCGGTGGTTTAACAACCACAATCAACACGCCACGTCACAAAAAACTATAAAAAAAAAATCAACAAACCAATCGATTAAACTCAACCGAATCACATTCAGACAATATACCCTATAACAATACAAACTCAAACCGACCATAGAACTCAAATATATATATATATATATATATGGGGAGTTCTATGGTACCCAGGGTGAAATCCAGGGTACCGCATACCTTGAGTATGAAAACGCTATCCAAACCTTGAATTGGCTAATCTTTCGGACATGATACTATACTCTAACCCTCAAAGATCAAAATCTAGGTCTTAATTCTCTAAATCTTATACCCCAAGATCAATTTAATTAGAAACAATAATCGACGGTTGTGATTCGTCCAAATATAGGCAAAAAATGAATGAACCATCTTAGGGTTTATAGTTTATGATTTAGATAATTAGGACATAGGGTTTACTCATTAAGGGTTAGAGTATAGTATCATGCCCAAACATCCTGCTAATTCGAGGTCTGGATAGCGTTTTCATACTCAAGGTATGCGGTACCCTGGATTTCACACGGGGTACCGTAGAAGGCACCATATATATATATATATGGTGGCTACTTCGGTGCACTCACTTTTTTGGGTGCATTCAGTGCACCCAACTCTAAAAGTGGTCATAATACATCAAATTTTGAAATTTAATGGGTAGGATTAGTCTCATATGATGATATAACATAGAATCACAACTAATCAACCCATTACCCTAGCCTATTAACATTCAATTTTGAATCTAAATCCAAAATCCCAAATTGTAAACCCTAACCCTAAATTCCTAAACCCTGAATCATTCAAATTAAAGTGAATCTTGAATGATTTTTGTACAAATTCATGTGGTTCTTGTTCATCATACTACAAGGGATGATTGACATCATTTTCACATGAATCGCCTGCTCAGAATGACGATTATGAGGCGGGTGCATTGAATGCACCCAAAAAAGTGAGTGCACCGAAGACATAACCATATATATATATATATATATATATATATATTTCTCCTCTCTGTAACTCTTTTACCTCTTCTCTCCGCCTAATACTCCTGGGGCTCGTCGTTGCCATCATTGCCATCAGAAACATCAGGGATCCGATTGTATTGTTCCATTTTAAAGTGAAAAAGCCTTTGGTTGAAGTCTTCTTTTCTAGACCAAATCGTTTTATGTGATGTGAAAGATAGATACTAGTTGACGACGGCCGGCCTACCACCTATAATTAGGGAAGCAAGCAGCATACACCGGCCGGCCGTATCATCCAAGTGCATTTATTTCTGTGTCTATGTTGTTTTCATGGTACGTACTTAGGTAGACATTTGAGAGAGAGTGACCGGTAAAAAAAGTATCCATACGAACCGTTGACTAGCTAGTTGAATAGGGGCAAAGAGTAATTATACGTACCTAGCTCTTGCTGAAATATTCAAAGGTCAAATCCATTCCTCATTCCTGGGTCATCCAATTGTTTAGTTAGTGTTGGATTACGGGAAAAAACCCCAGAATACTCGAGTTATTAAAAAAAATTCCCTAAATACAGTACTTATAAAAGTAATTCCCAAAGTACAGCAGTTTCAACATCACTGTCTTTGTCTAAGACAGTGATGTTGATCACCGCTTTCGTCCAAAACAGTGAAGCAGCGGGGAACGCATCACCGCCTTGGACGAAAGCGGGGAATGCATCACCGCCTTGGACAAAAGCGGGGAACATATCACCGCTTTGGACGAAGGCGGAGATCGTGTCCCCGCTTTTGACAAAGGCGGGGAACGTATCCCCGCTTTTGACATCAACAGTGAAGGCATCCCCGCTGCTGTCGACAACAGTGATTGCCACCACGTTTTACATAGCCCTGGTAGGTGGAGAAGTAGGTAACAGCTACCTAGCTATCACCGTTGTTGACTAAGGCGATGATGTGTTCACCGCCGTGGTCCAAAGCGGTGATTAGCTCTCAATTTTTCCTATAAAAACCCACGCCCACTTCCCTCCTGCTGCCAAACAGCAAATTAGTACAAAAATTATCGTTTTGTTAAGTCGTTTTCGCAGCTGGTTCCTCCGTAGTTTACTGCTCAAGAAACTCGTCGGGATTCGGTATGTTAGAATTATGTATTGTTTACATTTTGATTATGTGTTAGAATTAGGTATGTTAGAATTATATATTTAGATTAATTATGATATGATATATGTTAGTTAGCTAGTACTGAATTTAGATTAATTTGTTTAGTTGTCTCATGATAGATCGGGATTGAGTATGTTATAAGTATGTATTTTTTACATGTTGATGTGTTAGTAATTATATGTCTGTATTTAGTGAATTGCGGTTATTGGAAAATATGTTATGATATTATTTAGTTTAATTATGATATGATAGATGTTAGTTAGTTAGTTATGAATTTAGATGAATTTGTTTAGTTTTCTCATAATAGATCAATTAGTTGCATTTTATTATCGGTTTGGATGATATTGTTTTTGTATCCATAATGTACTAATTATATACTATACTTAATTATTATAAATTGCAGACATGGGTAAATTTAAGAAGTTTCGGCTTATTATTTATTGGAATGGTCGGGTGACAAACTCGAACATTGGGATCGACTATGAGGATGGCGAATCCAGTATGCTTACAATTGAGTCGAGATTCTCGTGGCAAGAACTCCATGACAGGTGTGCAGAAAGGACTTGTACGGGCGGGCAAATGAGAGTTCGTCAAATTACTTACCGGTATCCCAACATGAGTGCTGACGGAGTCATGTACGAAAAAGTTGACATAAATGATGATGACGACGCGAACATGATGATACAGTTCATATATGAGAACGGGGTGCGGCTTGCAGAGGTGTATGCTCATTCTCACAAGTATTCTTATGATGATGGTTTTGCAGGAGGGTATGGCTGGGGTGGTAGTTCAAGTAACTACGGAGCAGGTTCTTCTGCCGGAGGGTATGGTTGGGGAGGTACTTCAAGCAACTACGGAGGAGGTAGTTCTGAAGGAGGTGTTGGGTGGGAAGAATACCTGCCACATGGTGGTGAGACTGCCGTCGATATCGTTCAGCCCGACGGTGATCAATGGCCTGCTTGGGGTCCAGAGTGGGTTGACATTGAAAACACCCTTCGATCCGGGCATACTTCGCATGACCAAGAAGGCGATGCTGGTTATGCTGGTAACGATGACCATCCTTCGCCGAGCTATCCATTCGCCTCCAGTGACGATGAAAGTGAGGAAGATTTGAGATCAGTCAGTGAGGAGGAAGATACGGACGATAACGACGATATCGATGACAGTGAGGTGGCGTTCCGACAGGCACCAACGCCTTACTACACAGAGGTTCCTGATCAATTTTTATATGGTCAGAACGATGCCCCTGACTTTCGGCCCATGCCTGTGTATAATCCGACTGCTAATTTGGAAGTGGGTATGGCGTTCACTTCGAAAGCCGATGTGCAAGACGCTTTTAGCGAAGAAGCCATGCGGCGTAATTTCGAATGGAAGGTAAAATATTCTGACAAGGGACAACTGCATGTCATTTGTAAGAATGCTGGAGAGGGTTGTATGTGGCAACTTCGTGCTGCATATATGAAGAGAAAGGGGGTCTGGGTCATGCGGACAGTAGAGAACAACCACAGTTGCTCCTCAACCATACTTTCACAGGATCACCGGCAACTGAAAGCAAAAAAAGTGGCAAGAACCATTAAGCACCTTATCGAGGCACAACCAGATATCAAGATAAAAGCTATCATGGCAGAGGTGAAGGATCGACACTCCTACACCATAAGGTATAAGAAGGCGTGGCATGGGAAGCAGAAGGCCATGGCTGATGTCTACGGTGATTGGGATGACTCGTATGCTTTACTCCCCAGACTAATGTCCGCAATGGAGGAGTCCAACCCTGGGACGGTTTTCGTGCCTTGGTACAACAACGTAGACACTGAAGATCAAGTTCGAGTACAGAACGAGTTGATGTTTCATCGTCTGTTCTGGACATTCAAGCCATGCATTGACGGGTTTCCCTTCTGCATGCCAGTGATTCAGGTATATTACGGACTCAAAATATTGTACTATTTCATTACTTTACTAATTTCAATTTTTACTAACTCATTATTCATTTTAACAGGTTGATGGAACTTTCCTTACTAGGAAGTATAAAGGAACTCTTCTTATTGCCACTGGGGTTGATGGAAATTTAAGTATTTTTCCCTTAGCATTTGCATTAGTTGAAGGGGAGAACAACCTAAGTTGGGCATGATTCTTTGACCAGCTACACGCCCACGTCACACAAAGAATGGGTATTACAATTATATCGGATCGACATGCCGGGATTAAACACGCCGTCCGTGGTTTCCCGGACGAATGGGGATGGACATGGCGTTGGTGTATTCGTCACTTCCTAGCCAATTTCCAACACAAATTTGGCAAGAAGAAAGACATAAGAGATCAATTGTGGAGTGCAGGTAATAATGTAATTCAGTGCTTGTTCATGGTTTATTGTTCATGACATTTCTTATGGATTAATTATTAATTCTCCGGTCTTGTAGCGGTTGCACATCAACCAAAAAAGTACGAGCAGAAGATGAAGACGATCCGTTAAATACACCGGGCGGGAGCAGTATGGGCAGAAGGTCAAGATCTGCACATGTGGACATTTCACATGGACAACGGGGCTAGATTCGGAATTGCAACTACCAACCATGGGGAGAGCATAAATGGAGTCTACAAGGGCATTAGGGCAACGCCTGTATCTGTCCTAGTGGAGATGACATACTGGAAGGTAAACGAGTGGTTTGTGAAGAGACGGGATGCTTCTATAGGGAGGGAGCGTGCTGGTCATTCAATAGCTAAGCATATATTTGATGGCATGCAGAAGATCGAAGAGAAATCAAGTAAGCACAGAGTTGTTCTGTTCAACCGCAATAAAGGTATTTTTGCTGTGCAAACAGGTATCTGGGGTGGAGGAAGACGTGGGCATAATCGTCAATCCGTTACTCTACACGTAGAAACTCGCACCGGAGAGTGTACATGCCAAAAGTATCAAAACAGAAGAGTACCTTGTTCACATGCAATGGCAGTAGCTAAGTCGATAACCCTCAGCGCTTACAGTTTGGTTAGTCCTTGCTACACGGAACAGGCGATCAGGAACTCCTACTCGTCAAGTTTTAGCCCCCTGCCGGATGAAGCTTATTGGCCTGTAGACAATGGGAAGTTGATTATCCCACCGTTACACTTAAAGCGCACCAAAGGTCGTCCTAGGACCGAAAGGATTCACAATGAAATGGACCAATCACAACGTGCCCGACGGGGTCCAAAGCGTTGCTCAAAGTGCAGACAACCGGGTCATGACAAGAGGCGTTGCCCAGGTCCACCTCTAGAGCAAGATTCGGCGCCAATTCCGAACCAACCTTGATGTTGTTGTTGTTCACTTCCTTGTTTTAATCTTGTTGAGTAGTTTTCGTTGTTGTGATGTTTAATTTGGACTTCTTGTTTTAATCTTGTTGAGTGATTGTAATAAAGGGCGTTTGTTGTTCATTTTGGTACAACATGGGAGTAAAAACCAAACAAATTTAGCCGACATAGATAGTTAATGGAAAACAACACAATCCGAAACCAAATTTAGAAACATAGATAGTTCATGGAAAACAACACAAGACCCAAACCAAATTTAGACGACATGGATAGTTCATGGAAAACAAAAAAAGATGAAACTAAATTAGAACGACATAGATAGTTCACTGGTTGTCTTCATTTCCCTCCACTTCCCCTTCTCTTCCTCTTCCTCCACGACCTCCTCGGCCCCTTCTTCCGCCCTCTCTACCTCCTCCTCCTTCTTCACGAGCCCGCTGGACAACTGTGCGCGGATTCCTCTTAACCCGACCACCCACCGGAGTGTAGACAGGTGGTGGGGGTGGAGGTTGCTGAGGTGGACCAGAAGCGTGGTAGAAAGTCGATGATGTATGTTGTTGTTGCGGGGTCTGATACTGAGTAGTTTATTGTTGAGGGGTGGCTTGGGTGAACATGTCATGCTCCTGAGTCGGGGCATAGCTTGACGACCCTCCGGTTCCCTCAGTACTAGCAGCCCACTCACAATGTGGCCATGGTTGAGGAAGTTGAGTTTGCTGAGACGGACGAAGCTCTTCAATGTGTTCTCTCACCCTTCTTCTGCTCCTCCGTGGGGGCTCTTGTGGGGGCACGATCCTCTCATCAGCACGGAATGAAGGTCGGGCCGGAGCAGGCACTGGAGGGTATAATATGACATCCCTCCTTTGCTCTCTGGTACAACAGAGCAAGTTGTTGAAAAGCCTGCGCAAAAAAGATGTCTTCCGCTCATCCATGGTGGGTGCACTCTCGACGGTGTGCTTCGCATGCTCCAAACCGTCAACCTAATAAATTATTGTACAAAATTAACTAATAGTAAATCTAATAATGATTTCTATCATCTAATATAGGCATGTAATCATACTACAAAAATTAACTAACATTAAATCTAATAATGTTAATTAACATTCTAGCTAATATAGGCATGTAATCATACTCCAAAAATTAACTAACATTAAATCTAATATAGATAATTAACATTCTAGCTAATATAGGCATGTAATCATACTCCAAAAATTAACTAACATTAAATCTAATAATGTTAATTAACATTCTAGCTAATATAGGCATGTAATTATACTACAAAAATTAACTAAAATAGGCCAAAATGGAATTCACTTACCACTGCGCCCCAAACAGCACCTTGCTTTGACACCCATCTTAGCGTGAAGTTCCGATACCACCGTATGTAGCCATCGTGGTACCCCATTGGCCTTGTCTCCGGCGCCCCTTGGACCACCCACTGATTTCTATTCTCCCATATGTTGATGTAGAATTCATGCTTGCGGGTCCAATCCTTTTTGTTGTAGCGTAGGTCAATGGCGTGGAGCTCCCTGAACCCTTGAGGTGGGGATGCTGGAATTGGTTGCTCCAATCGATATTGCCTCAAAGATCGATCGGGCAGGTGCCACTCCACCATGTGCCAGCAGATTAAGGGCACCTTGCACAACCATGTCTCTTGATCCTCGGGATGTCTAAGACGATGCAACTCAACCACTTCATTTGGATATGGATCCCATACCGCCTACAATCATTATAATTCATGGAATTAGTAAAAATTATATCCACTCCACCTAATAAATTGAAAATCATGACATTCAATATTTTTACCTGGTTCCACCAAGGCTTATCAAATTCAGCACGATAAAACAGTAAAGAGTGCTCGGGCTGGTGGTCGTTTGTATTTGCTCCGATCCACCTAATTAAGCAAAAGTACATATATAAGCAATTTTTAAATTAGCTAAATACGATTTGGTTAGAATAAATCCAAATTCACTTACTTGGAAGATATCTAAATTCACTAAAATACTAGAATTGCAGACCTAAAATGTCTCTAAATTCGCTTAGTTGGAAGATAGCTAAGTTCACTAAAATACTATAATTGCATACTTAAAATTGCATACTAAGTTCACTAAGTTCACTAAAATCTAAATTCACCTAACTAGCTACCATTGCATATCTAAAATAAATTCAACTTAAATTGAACTTACTTGAAACCATATGGGGGATTTGCTACAAATCGTAGCTCATCATCTGGCAACCAGAATTCCCGAGGGTCTTGAGGTGCGAGAAACGGAAGATGCTCCCATGCCCAGAGCTGAAGTATGAACATCGCACCACCAGCTTGTTTCGCTCCCAACCTCGAGCATGTACACAACTCTCGGTAGATTCCAGCCAAGACGGCCGACCCCCAACTTTTTCTCCCGATCTCGTCCCAGTCACCGAGGAGCATAGGGAACCACATGCCTTGTATCCACTTATTTGACTTGTCGGGGAACAGAAACCCACCAACCAAGACAATTAGGTATACACGTGCATACCGCTCCACCTGATCTTCAGGAGTATCCGGGCCTATATTAACCTCCAATTGGATGTGGTCAACAAGCCACGGGATCGATACTTGCCCCGCATTCAGTGGTGGATGCCCAACCCCTTCGACGGGCGTGGTGGTCGGCATGTTGAACCCCAGACGTTCCTGAATCAATGGCCCCCAACCATCTTCTGGTTTTCTCGAGTTGTCGATGATGGCATCTCCGGTGATCGGGAGCCCGGTGAGGATGGCAACATCTTTGAGGGTGATCGTCATTTCACCCTCGGGAAAGTGGAAGGTATGCAGCTCAGGGCGCCATCGCTCTGCCATTGCCGTCAGCAGATCGTTGTCAATATCAAGCCTCATAAAGTGCCTCAAATTGTGCAATCCCGCCCTCTCTAGATAGGGATGCAGTCGAGGATGCCAACGGGGCAATCGACATGTCCCTCGATGACTGATGGGAATAAGTGATTCCTACAAAACAAAAAACACAATATTGTCAGTCAATAGAAAGCAAAATAAAAACTTTAAAACTATTGAAATAATTTTAGTGTGTCTACCGGATTATTGAACGAGAGCGATGTTGATCTTGCCCGGTTAAATACCTTCGATCCCTTGGGCCAGGATCGATATACAATCTAGGGTCGTATATCTCAGCACCCATCTATAAAAAAATATGAAATCAAATCAATTTAAATTTTAGCACCCATGTAAAAAAAATCACAAAAGAATTAAATAAATTTACGTACTCTCAAAGCCTCTTCGTCCATTTTTTGCCAAAAAGCTAGTGAGAGTATCGACAAAACAACAAAACAAAAACTCTTGTAATTCTTTCTGATGCGGAAGATCGGACTTAGCCGCAACCACAGAGCATACTTAGAACGAAACTAGAGTGAAAAATGGAGGGAGAAAGAAGTATAAAGTGGTGGTGTGGTTTGGAATGAGGGGGGGATGGGTATTTATAGTGTTTGGGGCTGGGAAAAGTCCTGGCCAGTTATTACCGCCCCGAACAAACACAGTGCCATCACTGCGTCCAACAAAGGCGGTGATGGGCACGGATAGGTGACATGGCGGCTTCTGATGCGTCGGATTGTGGAGAAAAACCACAATCCGCGCATAACTGCATCGGACGGCAGCGGTGAAGGCGCGGGGTGGGGCGGATCGCAGACGTGGAAAGCGGGGCTATCACCGCTTTGGTCTTCAGCGGTGAAGTGCCCGCGCGCGTCCACGTCAGCGATCCGCGCCACTTCACCGCTGTTGGATCCAACGGTGAAGGCCTCACTGCTTCCCTCATTAACGGTCATGCCATCACTGTCGTCCTTGAAAGCGGTGATGGCATCACTGCTTTGGTCTAAAGCGGTGATAGCATCACTGCTTTTGTCAAAAGCGGTGATGTATCATCGTTTTAGACCAAAACGGTGATCAACATCACTGTCTTAGACAAAGACAGTGATGTTGAAACTGTTGTACTTTGGGAATTACTTTTATAAGTACTGTATTTTGGTAATTTTTTTTAATAATTGGTGTATTCTGAGATTTTTTCCTGGATTACGTGTATATGTACTGTAAGTCTATAACTTCAACCGGAAATTACTTTGAGATATTTTTTATTTATGAACTTCTAAAGCTTGGTTCAATGAAGACTAACCAGAAAACGGGAAGGGAATGGGTACCCGTCTCGTTTGAAACAGGTATTTGGTCTCATTTGAAGGGGAAACTGTATGTCATATCCCATACCCATATGAGTTAATGGGTATACATTATCTATACAGGATGGATAACGGATACCCATACTACCCATATATACCCAAACTTTCAGCTTTCGACCCTTTAGAAAAAATAGCATATGCTATGATTTTCACATTAATTCAATGTTGTACCAAAAACATCGTAATCACATTAATTGTTCACTAATATTGTTCAACAGAAGGACACATTGGGAGAGGGGAGAGCTGGGCTTAGTGGCCTGGGTGTGGGGAACTCGGCGCTGGGCTCTGTCTGGAATTACCGAATTGGATAACCCAATCACACAAACGGGCTAATGGGTTATGGGTTGTATTATAAGGAATTAAGTACTAATGGCCAATGCAGTCAAAAGCGCGATTCTAACTAGAAACGGAAAATGAATAAAATCGTAAAGCATAGTATTAAAGCGTAAAAGCGTAAGTTTTTTACGCATGCTCTAAAATAACTAAAAAACTGTTAAGTACGACATATACTATGTAAAATATGAGTGCACAGAATTTAGAAAAATTAATAAGCACCTGCAATTCATACCTAAAGTAAAGAAGCTAATAGCCTCTTAATAATAAGTTCATAAACATAAATCTTAACAATAAGCCACCTTCCCCTCTATGCTAATGAATTTGGGAAGAGCCTAGTTGTAGCTGGTGAATTAGATTACTCTATTGAAGCTGAGAATGCATCCAAGTACCTGTTATGTATCTTTTAATATCAAATGTATAATATTGTTGGTAATTTACCATTAAAATATACTTTTTACAATTAATGTCATGAAAATAATACCCATTTAGTGAATTAGAAGCGTAAAAGCGTAAAGCGTTTTGGTGAACTAGAAGCGTAAAAGCATAAGCTTTTAAGCTTTAAAACGCAATTTAGTCCGATTTTGTACACTAAAGTTTTTATATGGAAACGAAAGCGTTTTGATGACCTAGTAGCGTAAAACCGTAAGTTTTTAAGTTTTAAATCGCGATTTTAACTGCATTGCTAATGGCTATTATGGGTACCCATACTATTCAAACGGGTATTAGTGGACAACCCGTGACTACATAATGTAAGAATTTTTAATCTCAAGTCTCATTTTGTAATAAATATTACAAGCACTTGGGTACCCGTAACCCTGATACATGTTTACGTTGCCCACCCCTAGCTACTTTTCAAATTGATAGGAACCTGAATTTTTAATGGAACATAATAGAGATTAGAGGATAAGAATTGAAAGATTTAAAATTTTAGAAGAGAGAATTAGGGATTAGATAGGAAGAGCATAATTGGTTAGAGATTGGGGACGAAATTGGGAATTGAGTTGAGAAGAATGGTTGGCGACCTTAGAGAGAGAAGGGGCAAAAATTGAGAGGAAGAGTTTAGGGTTTGTGACATTCTTTCTATTCTTCAACTTCACTTCGGCAAGATATGCAAACTATATGTATAGTAACGACTAGTATATTCTTGGAGTATACCATACTTCAATTCAAGTGATATGTCCGTTGGATTACTTTGTGTACTTCAGCGAATTAAAATCGTTGATTCTCAATTTGTATTAAATTGATCTTGGGGGTTGAGTTTAGAGAATCAACGCCTGTGATTTTCTATTGAAAGTTAGGATATAGTATCATATCGCAACCTGAATTTAATTCATCGTCCAGATTGAGATATTTGAGTATGAGTACCTAGAATATCAGACACTCAAAGAGTATAACGGTTTGACATATATTTAGGAAAACTTGAAATCCAAATAATAAAACCTAAATCTATTCGGCAGACCAACCCAATTATCCCTTATTCTAGTAATAATAATAAACAAACGGTGGCTACTTCGGCATACTCACTTTTTATAGTGCACTCAGTGCACCCAACTCTAAAAGTGTCCATAATACATCAAATTTTGAAATTTAATTAGTACTCTCAATCTAATATGATGATATGACATAGAATCATAACAAATCAATCTATTACCCTAACCCCTTAACCTTCAATTTTAAATCCCAACCCAAAATCCCAAATTGTAAACTAAACCCTAACCCTAAATCCCCAAATCCTAAATCCTTCAAATGAAAATAAATTTTGAATTATTTTTTTCAAATTCATGTGCTTCTTGTTCATAACATCATAAGCAACAATTGATACCGTTTTGATATGAATCGCATGATCAGAATGACAATTATGAAGCAGGTGCACTAAATATACCCAAAAGAGTGGGTGCACCGAATACCTCACCTAAACACATATAGTTATTGTAATAAGAGTACAATTAGATTATTTTATCAATCCCCACGGTAGGAAAGCTACCTTATCCTCAAAGTTAAAGTCATCTTTAGCTTTGCACTTATGCGTTTCTTGATAATATGTTTGGTTATTGCTCCTCCATTTCCAGTTATGTTGAAACACAAACTTGAACCAATAAGATGCCAAATCCTTATTGTGATTTCAAGCATACCTAGAGATTACAATACCCCTGATTACATGTAGGAAGTAAAATTTTAGACCTTCATAATATTATGGCCAAAACTGCATATTATTCACATATTTATCGTAATAATATCTTGAATTTGCTTCATGGATCACACAAAGTGTGTTTAGGTAGCTCAAGGATCGCTTTTTCTATTTTGATGAACTCTCGATAGTGTTTCATGTGTTTTCAAAACATAGCATCTTAGTGGACCACTTTGTACGTGATGGGGGACATCAAGACTCGACTGCTAGGAGCAAAAATCGAGAATGGAGTGAAGTCGTGAACCAATTACTTAAACCCTTGGCCGCCATTTTGGAGCCCATTCAGAATATTCCTTGCGCGGTAGTTAAGCTGGAGGACTACTGATGTAGGGTGTATCATGCATCTAAGTAATAATTCTAGAGATGCTTAAGATCATATTCCGTAGGGTCTTCAAATAGCAACTATTTTGTAACTAATCAACTCATGCTCAAATGCTACAAACATATAGATAGATAGGATAACTATGTTTAGGTAGCTTCATCTAGACGATCATGCATACTATTCTCATTTATGGTATGCATCCATGCATCTATTCTATCATGATGTATTGATGCCCTATCTCTTCCACTAAAGCAATCCAAATCGAGTTTTCGCCACTTGCGAGAGGAACTATAACTACTTAATTCGTACTTTAGCTTCATGTCACTAACTAATAAATTATAACAAGGAAGTAAGGATAGCATGTTGTTGTTTTGGATCTCGATGAATCATGAAATTGGTTCTAGGCTTT
Source organism: Linum tenue (assembly GCA_946122785.1). Taxonomy (NCBI): domain Eukaryota; kingdom Viridiplantae; phylum Streptophyta; class Magnoliopsida; order Malpighiales; family Linaceae; genus Linum; species Linum tenue. Next base: position 36,650,903 of record CAMGYJ010000011.1, on the reverse strand, counting down.
GATGACCTAATGAATCAATCATTGATTCTCATGCATACACGAAAAGGTGATCGTTCAATTTATACATGCCTAAGGCAATAACATATCATATAAGAAGAGTTTCCTAGACAACTTTTGATGATATCTCATCTTGTTGCGTCGATCTAGGCACCAATAGTTGCAAGGAATGGTCTCTAAAGAATATTGAGTATACATCATCGATCTTCGGGTTTATCACCACCTAATCTGGGAAAAAGATGAAAGGTCTTGCTTGGGTACTCATGCCTCCGAGTATCCCAAGACCTTGACATGGAGTCTTATCTTTGAGAAAAAAAAATTCATGTCATCATACCACTTTCAAATTACTATTAATAGTTAGAATATTATGATATGAAAGTGGCATAACAGTGTTGTTGATCTAACCATAAGGTTAAGGTCGTGATATAACAGTGATACGTGATTACAACAAACATATTTTTTTGCTCAAAACACAACAAAATAAATATAATTTTATAGATAATAATTAATTGATTCTTTTTACACAAAAATTTAAAATTTCATACTAAAATGAAAAAGATATGTCATAATATCACTATCATATCAGGATGATATGATAGTAATTATATCACAGTCAACACGTGTTTTGAATAGCTTTTTTTGCTCAAAATTATTTTTATTATAAAAATGGGTTCAAATGAAGGAGATATGGGCAAATTAAGAAAAAAATGAGAGATTAGAAAAGTAGCTTTAGACTGATAAAATAATATGAAGTCTTATTTTTGACAAAAAAAATTATCACTGTCATATCATTATGAATTGTGATAATGTCATGATATGATAGTGGTATAGTAATGTTGTATGTCTGACCATAGGGGTAAGATCATCATATGACAAACGAACAAATACTTGATCTAGTGATAAAATAACACTAGATTTGCACCTAAAGTCCCAGGTTCGAAACCTTAAAATAGTATGTACCTATATAACCACAAAAAGTAAAATATATATCATCTTTATCCAAAAAGGTCACATGATGGCAATAAGCGGATGTTTGTAAAGGATAGTTTTTCTTTTGCTCGAAATACAACAAATGAATATCATTATACCGATCATAATAATTTGGTGCGTTTATGTTGACATGCATGTCATCGTAATTTGCACTTTTCGGTCGACTTCAGTTAGGATTAGGTCGACCTAATATGTTGTTTCAGTTTAAAAACAGTTTCATGGTGCCTACTTTGGAGATTCATATTTTACAATTGACTCGATGTAAATTGGAGATTAATGGCTTGTTTTGAAGCTGGAGTGCCCCTCTACACATTGGGAGCTCGATTGGAAGTCCATAAGACCAATTTTGAACCTGATCAAAAGGTTATTCCAAACTGGGAAACTGCTTGAAAATGGACAAGTTTGGGAAAGTGTTTGTGAAGCCTACTTTAGAGCTCAATTCGAGAAGCATGGATGAGATTCGAGTCCAGAGGCCTCTACCACATGAAAGTAGGTATGTTTGTCTACAAAGTCGAGGCATTGGATGAAATATTGGATATCTGGAAGGCTTCAAATAAAATGCTCGAAGTTGCTACGAAGTAAGCTACCTTCTAGCACAAGACTGAAACGGCAGATTATGTCGACCTAATCCTATATGAGGTTTACCTAAAAGTAGCAAAGTCCTAATTAATTAGTTATTTATACAAAAAAAAATTGATTTTAAATTAAAACAAAAGAGATAATCTTAATACAACTATAATATCATGTTGAAGATAAAGTCCTCCTGCATGCCACCCACTGCCTATACATGCGGTTGGTCCCGACGTTTGATTGCAGTTAATAGAAAAAGTAAAACTGCATTTCCTGATATCAGCCTCCAGTTTCACTCCAACGCTAGTTTAGCCTTCAAGAACTATTTTTTTTATTCTTCAAAATTCTCTATTAATAATTTAATATATCACATTTCTCGACTTCTACTTGCACCACTTTCAATTTTTTACTCCTCATTTTGACAAATATATGATGAGTCCATGACCATCCGAACAAAACATTTTGTTTTCGTCATTGATGACGTTATATTTTATGAGAAAAAAAATTCATATTTAAAAATTATATATATAAATTAATTAATTATTACTATCTATATAAAAATAATAACGAATGAATTATCTAATAAAATGATGAAATCTAGACTAAATTATGTCGGAGAAATTTTAATTTGAGGAATTTTTGAATTTGACATTTTGCTCTCATAGTCTCATTCAAGGTTGTCAAACCGGTTTAAGTCATTGAGTCGGTCAAGCAAGGGATTTGAAGTTGTCTGATCGGGGTTCGGCCGATTTGAGCTGTTTTAGACATTTTCTAAATATATATACAAATAAGGTAGTAATTAAAGATTTAATTACTGAAATGAAATTTATCTTACATATATCTATTAAAAACTTATTTTTCACAAAATAAATCTACTTAACCTTCATGACCAACCCACCATCTCCCTTCCTTTGTTCCTCTTCCTCTCTTCCCTCTCTCTTCTTCTCCCTCTTTAGGCGTTAGACCAGAAGGCTTTCTGGAAGTTGTTTTGAATCTCGACTTAGATCGACCGGATCCAACCAAAGTCCGATAGGAATGTAACAACCTTGCTCTCATTGAAAAAAAACACAATGACTTTAGAGTGTCAAATCTATCGCAAAATTTTACATTTTGACTTCAAGCATTGGGAATTTGGGATGGTCTTAGACAATTAATAGAGGAATCATATTGCTCGTGAAAATCATTAATCGATGGAGAAGAATATACGCCGTTTATCTACCCATTTTTTTCTTCTATAAAAGTCTTGGTTAAGCTTCTACTCATTAAAAGGTTTTTTGATAATTTTACCTAAGTTTAAGGTCAATCTTTCAAGAGTATCATATGAGAATCTTTTAAAGAGACATATGTCAATATTTTTTTTTTATTTCTCTCCCTATTTCTTATATTTTTGTTTGTTGTTCGCAAGGTTGTCAACCCGCGGGTTGACCCGGACCCGGTCGAGCTAGTGGGTCAAGGGTTAACGGGTCACCCGTTTTAGCCCGAAAATATAGAAAAAGTCATTTTATTGTACTTATCTTGATAAATTATATCAAATCTCATCTAACATATGAGTAATAACATATAACATTACACCAAAGTAACATGTCGTACTTAGATCCAACATAGAGTGAAATTCATATACACTTATATAACATCAATATTCAAATGTTCAACTAAGAATTTCAAAGATTGAGTTTGGCGAAAAGAAAATCGGAAAATAAGCGCATTTCGCAAACCAAGGAAAAAAATGACACAATTTGACCTCCAACTCGATATCTTATAGCAGTCGACCGGCGGGTGCGTGCGGCCGTTTTTCTCACTGGGTCAGGGTCAAAGTGGGTCAACCCGTGGGTCGACCCGCGGGTTGACGACCACTTGTTCGTATTTGATTTTGTATGCTTACTCATCTCTCTCGTTCGAGACATGCTTTTGTATTTGATTTGCATTTTTAATCATCTCTCTAGCTCGAGGTCCTATATATGATGTAAACGATAAAAATCTCTCTCAATCAAGAACAACGAAAGTAGCATTGGAAATAACGAAACTAAATACTCATTGAAGAATAAGAGAACTACATTTATGATTTACAAAATGATTTTTGTTGTTCCCCAATCGGTGCCTATTCATTGGCCAACGAGTCCATTTTGTATTGTTTGTTTCAACTTATAGCAAAATGTGTCCTCGATTCTTTTTTAGCTGCTTAGATGTTCCTATTTGTCAAATGAAAGCTAGGCTTGCATTTATTTGGATTTGTGTTCTTTACCGGTTTGCAATCACATGTAAATTTTTATATTACTCGCTTTACGCGAAACTCAGCAAGCATATCTAGTACTCATAAAACCATGGCTCGCGTACAGCGAATATCGGGAAGACACGGCCATATAATCCCTTGGACCAACTCTTATGGTTGGAAGATAGGCGGCAAAGTTGTGTTCAGCTTGGAAGGAAAACTTAAAAGCTCAAGCCAACACTCCAAAGAAATCACCGAGGGAGGATCCAGGGGACGCGACGTCTGCGACAACAGTTCGGCGACAGCAGGCAAGATCATCGTACTGTGCCTCGTATCGTATGAAACCTTGTACAGAACAGGTGAAAATAATTAGCACGGAGACCAAATCCGCCTGTGACGTTCCTTTCGCCTACGTACTCTACCAATACACTGAAAAGCTTTACGACGGCAAGGACAAGAAGAATCTCTGACAGCGCTTCATCGGTACACCAAAATACCAGTCACCTACTCAACAGTCAAAGCTATCGTCGAAGCCAATAGTTTGTAGGATTAATTTAACAGAGCTGGCCAAACAACTACTAATGATGAAACAACGAAGGTGCAAGGCCAGTAGCGGTTACACTACGAAACGTTTGCTCTTTTTCTTTTATGCAAACATGAACGAAGTTTTAAAGACCGTGATTAATGGTGCAATTTGGCCCTGCCAAAATATTCTGAGCATGTATCGGTTCAAAAAAAAAAAAAACGATCTGCAGACATGCTAGTACCCATTTCCCCTCCTGCGCAAATTAACTATCAAGCTTTCGTGCCGGGTCGAGCAAGTCCCATGTAGTTATTCACCAATCCCATAATTGCAAACCTGTATCAGGAAACCCAAAAACTCAGAATTGCCACACAGAACGAGGATAACAGCCAGCCAGTTACTGCTCGCTCACTGCACTTGCATCTATAACAGATTAGGATTATGGATGCTAAAAGTTGGCATAATGATCTCCATGAGACATCATAGTACAAGAACTAATACATCTATTCAGCTGCACGGGCTATAGATTCCAGAATTTATAGTATGTTACTATGCTAAGGAACCAATGAATTAAGATGTGGTATTTCTACATATGTGGAGTGAACATGACAAGAGTATGTAGACTGTAGAGTATTATTCACCCAATTCTGGCAAGGAATCAATGTTTATAACATAATTAAGCTAGGTGTTCCTCTGGAAATTATAGCACAGCAGTGGACCATATGATAATCAAGAACAAATGCAGGACACATTTGAAAAGCAAAAAGGACAATTATGTTACGCAAATCAGTCCCACTTAGGCAACAGTTCGACCACAGTATAGATAGCAGATCTACACATTGAAACCTCAAAGAGTTCTCTTCTTTTACTGTCAAACAACCATGTACGATGATCTGGGATATGTAGCCCTTGTCCTTGTGAGACAGTAGCAAGGGTACTTTCATGTCCCAAAATAATCTTTAAGGGAAGAGATCGTATCTAAAATTGAAAGATAAACAGATAAAGGTTCCACCTTTCATTAACCTGGTGTCCCATATGCTCAACACTTACTGAGATACTTAAGAAACTGACTCCAACATCAACTAAGATCAATTCAAAACAATTATGCGTCCGTCCACTGCACTAGACTCACATTTGTGTATCGCAATGGTGGATTTAAACACATTCATCTTTGCAGCTAAGGGTGAAAAGGCGATTAGCAAGACGGCAGAGCAACAAGCATATTACCATCATCCCAATTAACCATTGTGCCATATAACAAGCAGTACAAACAAATCAGCAACACAGGCATGAAATTTCACAGCCTCGGCAGACAATGTAGACTTGTTGTTAGCACTTACATGGAGGCCATGGAGATCTGCTTCAGGTCATTCTCAATGTTCTTCATATTGGCAAGCGACTGGGCGCAAAAAATTAGGGCAACCCACGAGCAAAGCTTGTACTGCGAAGGAAGAAAATGAACTGTAAGGACACGAAAGATAAGCACAATCCAGATTCAGAGCACCGAAAATTTCCAGCATTCCACATCTCCTAATTAATGGCAGCGAAAGTAAGTAGGCCATCCAAAACCATCAAATTGGAATAGAGAGAAAAAGGCAGTAGCTTCAACACAGTCGATATATTTGAATCGAAAGTGAATGGGAAAAAAACCCAAACGGAAACTGAATTTGGTGAATCAAGCAAGTTGGGGAAGATAAATCTCGATTTGTTTTAACAAAGTAGACTCACCCGGAACATGACGCCGGCTATGCCGAAGAGGACAGCGAGGAAGCCTGAGTAATCGACGGGCATCTCCTCCGGCGCAACCACCGGAGGGACGAAGGGTTTCGCGGCCGCTGGCTGTCGCGGATCATTGGCCGACATCTCTCTTTCTCTGTGTTTTGGTGGGGGAAATACGTCTCTTTTTTTGCCGGCAGCCGTAGCCCGTAAGACAGTCCTTTTACGGTTGATCTTTCTTCTGGTTAAATACGAAAGTAAGCACTCAACTCAACTATATAGTTCAGTTTGGTCACTGAAGTAGTGAAGTACTCTTTTTTTCTTTTTGGGCGAACCAATGAAAGTATGAAACTATCTAACATTAGCATTTCCGCTCTAGGGGATGATAACAGTAAAGAGAAGTTTTTTTGGTTTTTTCTGCAAATTCATTGTATTCTTGATGTGATAGAAAGAATCATTCAAAATGATTAAATGAGTGATATTAATATCTCACCTAAAACTTGAAATTGTTGAAATAGTTTAGTGGGGATTGTTTGATTCTTTTTTTGTTTTAATTATATTCCTAATTATTTATTTATATTCTCATAATACCCTTAAAATTTAATTATTTAATCTGCTATGATTTTTTCGGGAACACCCATGCTCAGTTCCTTCCACTTTTTCGTGGATGTCTCTACCAAGCGCTCAATTTAACACCCTGGCCCTTTAAAATTTCATCATCGGTCTATTTACCTAAGTCTCGTTGTTTGTCTAACATATGCAATTAGTGTTTGTATCCTCAAGTCGAACACATGTGTCTATCTCTATTGATTAAAGAGGGGTAGAATTACTACAGACTGGCGTTCGTCTACAATCCATAAAAATAAGGGTAAAAGTATATTTCATAAAAAAAAAATACAATTTTTGAATACTAAAATAACTATCACCAAACCCAAACATGGTAAACTACACTACATCATTTTCCTTAATTGCATGTATATTACAATGCATGCATTGATCACAGTAATATTAATATAAGTATCACCAAAACCAAATCAAACCCTTAATTTATGTGAGAAGAACAAAAATGGTGTTCTGTCTATTGTCCAATTATTTCTACCCTCCCCTGAGGATTCCGCGAATTAATGGTAACCGGAAGCTGTTAAAAGAAATGAAAACTCAACCCAACTTACTCTTATCCTTATTTGGCTAACAAGCGTGCAAAATATTACCAAAACTGCTCACGAGTGGCTCGACGTTTGATTCGAAAAAAGCATGTTCGAGACTCGACACGTTTACTAATGAGTCAAGCTCAAGCTGCGCCTTGATCAGCTTGTAAGGCTCGCCAACCAGCTCGACTTGGTCGCTTGTTGAGCTAACTCATGAGTTAGCTAATTTGTGAGCTATGGATTGGCTCGATAGTATAGTTAGAGAGCCTCCTCTACGAATAACTTAAGGAGACGAATCGAAGAATAACTTATTAGTTGGCTTGTAGATACTTCATACATTTGTTAGATTATATATATCATCATATACAATGTTTAAGACTATGAAGATATGACCAAATATGTTTCATTTATATTTTTAAACTGAAATTATGGATAATAGATTGTTTAAATACTAATTATTATCAAATAACATTATATGAAAAATTAAAATTTATGAACTAAATGATATGATACTTGAGCTACAGCCTATCTTGCGATGTGATTGATGAGCCAAACTCGAGTAAATCTCGTGAGCTCATTAACAAGCCAAGCTCGAGTCAAACATAAGCTAAGGTTTTAGTAAACAAGCCAAACTCGAGCTCGAATCGTTTATTAACAAGCTAAGCTCAAACTGGGTCAAAACTCGGATCGATTTGGCTCATTTGTAGTCCTACTTGGAAATAGGGTTGACAAATGGATTGGATATATGGATCATATGGATGGTTGGATTCATTAATTAGATCAAATAGATTGGTGAATTGGATCATGGATCCAAACAACATCTAAAGATTGGATTAATATGTAAAGTTAAGGTACTAAAATGACATACTAATAAAAATATTAGATACCAAATGTAATATTCCTATGATATTTTTCGTATAAAAACAATTTTATGTACTAAATTGTAAAATTTAAAAAATATTGGTGCTAAACTATGATTTGCCAATAATACATGAATCCATTAGTCCAATTGGATTTAGATGTAAATAAATTGGATTAGTTTGAGATTTAAGCAGAAGCAATGTAGTCAAAATGACGCTTTAAAACTTAAAAACTTACGATTTTATGTTTCTAGGTCACTAAAACGCTTCTACACAAAATCTCAGTTTTTATAACTTATGTAGTTAATAACTCCGCTTTAAAACTTAAAAACTTACGATTTTACACTTCTAAATCACCAAAACGTTTCTACGTAAAAACTCGTTTTTTACTACATTGAGCGAAAGGATTATATTGGATTAAATTAAATTGAAAATTGACACATTTACCCGGAAACAACAAAAGATTCCGAAATCCTAAGGGAAGAGACTTGGTGGGGGTAAACTTTTTCTCAATTCACTGAACAAATAATCAACCCAATCATTACTGTTCCCTTGTTTAGTTGTTTTAGTTCGAGTCTTCCTTCAATATGGATTGTTTGATCGCACAAAATTAGGGATTAAAATAGGGCCAATACTATGGTGCCTCTATTAAAAGTGCGGCACCGGTGCCGCTACTTTTCCATTGGTCCACCTTGACAACGGTAAAACTGACGTGGCTTCTTGAGTGTATTAAAGGTCAGCCCAACTGCCCAAGCCCAATGGACATTAACCCAGCTAGCTCAAACCGGTCACTCCCTAAAGTGACGGACGGAATAATGAACGTTGGATTTCCCCACAGTACAAGTATCGTTTTTCCCGGTCCGGCTCGCTATCAAAACTCAAAAGCACTTCCGTAGTCGATCGATCCAATCTCCCGTCTCTACCATACGCCTCCACTTGGTCCTTCACCGTCTTCCTCCTGCATTTATTCGGTAAAAAAAAAAAAAAAAACACGAAACCCTCGTCCTCACCGGCCCACTATCTCCGTCGAACAGCTCTGCCGCCACCGTACCACACGATTTGAAGCAAAATAAACAGAGAATCGCCCTCCGTCTGCGTCGTCCCTCACTCCGTATGTCCTGTTGGAATCCTTGAGGCTTGAAGGTGCTTAGCGATTCTCCCAACGAATGCAAAGACTTTCCAGCCTGTCTCCGTGGAAAAGCTCCGTCGCCACCGTACACACAATCCGAATTAAGCCAAAGAAACAGAGAATCACCATCCGTCTAAGTCCCCCCTCAATCTGAAGCCAAAGAAACTAAGATTTGAATATTTTAGCTTTGTTGATGAATAGAAAATGTAAGGAACTTACGGAATTAATTACCCCCAATTTATTGAAGACGACCTTCTATTCATTCCATCTGTACATGGGCAAACAGCCTTGAGTGAACTAATAAACTAATTTGGTCTAAAGCCAACTCCATAAAAGATCGAAAAGGAACATGTGTTGTAACAATGGTTCCAACGTGAAGATAAGCGTTCGTTTAATACTAGAACAAGTCGGGAACTTGGTTTTTTTTCTCAAATTAATTTTCTCAATCTTATTTCATTCAATCCCCGTATCTCCTACTAATACCCGAGATTCACTTGGATGCAGGTTTTGGGTGTGGGATTTGGGCACAATCCTACATAACGTGGGATTTTATTAAAATCACTCGTTTGGAAAGCAATTATATGATAAGAGATTTTAAATATTAGAGATTTCAGAAACCCCCAATTGTGGGATTATGAAATAGCCGATGGTGATCAGCTATTTTGAAATCCCACACAAATTCCACAAATTAAAAACCTGGGTTTTTAAACCAGTGATTTGAGCCAAAATCCCACAAATTAAAAATCTGGATCCAAATGACCCCTTAAGGTGATCTCGTTTAGCATCCAATCCTAACCGACATGGCTAGCAAGCCTCTAATCTAATAATGACAAATAAAAATTCAAACAAACCAAATCAAGTTAAATCAAACATCTGTTAACTAAGAAATGGAGAAGAAAAAATAGGGTTCGACAAACAGAGAAATGGAAGAGACGGGAATTGCAGAAGAGAGAAGAAGACGAGTGAACTGTCTTCGTCAGTTCTCTTCAATTATTAACATGGGCCGAAAGCAGTGAAAAGCCCAAAAGGAAAATTAAAAGAAAGCCAGTTTATTTATCAGCCGAGCCCAAGGAAGTTTAAGCCCACTATTTGATCTCTGCTTACAGTCATCTTGTCGAGAAGATGAACCAGAGAAGCAGGGGAACTTCGACCAAAACAGAGCACGAGTTGATCAAGTGACCAAGATTAAGCGCAGCAGAAAGATTAAATGAACACAGGCAATTTAACGAGGTTCCCAATCTACTGGTCACTCCTCGTCCTAGACTCAGCACTTTGCTGACATCTAGGAGACTCTTTTTATTCAATTTTTCCTATCAAGCAAAAGATAAACGAGATTGACTCAAAGTACAAGTGCAGGAATTTTAACCCGGATCTTAATCCCCAAACCCGTTACACCGCTAATCAAACAGAACCTTTTCCCCTGTTTGATTAACCCAGATTGTAAGCAGCCCTATTCCACCCTTACAAAAAGTGCCGATCAAGTTAACAGGACACTTGAATATATAGCCTTCAGCAATCTTTTGACCGTTGCTTTTGAATGGTGAAGGAGGATGGTTATGGAAACTCTGAGCTGTTCCTGGTTGTCCTTCTTTCCTTCTTTAGAGCAATTCTGATTTGGTAACTTCATTCAACAATCTCCCCTTAAATCAGAGATTGCCGATTGCCTGCAAAAGAAAACATTCCTTCTCTCGACCAACAGCACGAGCAGCTCAACAAAGATAAAGAGTACTTAAACGATTAAGAGAAGAACGAACTCAAGAAAAGCTCAAACATTCAAAAGTAGCAGTCAATAACCAGAACCAAACACAACCACGCAGTCAAAACAACTCAAAGCAAACAAAGGTCCAAACCAACCAAAACACCTCTTAATCCAACTAAGAGAAATAACCAGCAAAGCACTCAAGCTCCCCTTCAACATGATCTCAGCGAAAAAAAAAAACAGAGACATCTCTCTTAAGCACCATCGCTGACGTCGTCTGACCCATATTCTAACAGAGCCTGAAGTGCTTCGACAAACGGTTCCAGCCCAGGTCCATCATCAGAGCTTCCACTGCTGCTGCTGTCATCAGAGCCGCTGCTTACCCAGACAACATCATTCTCCCCTTCAACAGCATTCTCCCCTTCAACGGCAATCTCCAGATCATCCAGAATATGATAAGCGAGAGGATACAGGGATGGCGTCGCAGTGAGAAACGGTGATAGGTGGAGGTGCAGTTCAAGGAGGAAGGATGTGACTAGAGGTCCAAAAGCAAGAGGACCAGTCAGAGCAGCATCACTAAGGCGCAAAAGGTTCCCAAAGACTAGGTGAGCATAGTCGAGGGGAGTCCCATGGACAGCATGAGAGATGATCCAAAGATCTAGAGGAAGGACTAGGTCCAAGGACTCAGCACGAGGAACAAAAATACGAGTGATGCAGTAGTGAAGCAGTCGAAGAGATGGCAACAACGCAGAGACTGGCATGAACATTCCAGAGGCAGGCAACACACCAGTAAGCTGGTGGAATTCATCAGGGTAGTGGAAGGCAAAGAGTTCCAGTTCTGAAGCGTCAGCAAGAGCTTCTCCAACTCGAGGGATATGAAGAGTTTCGGACAGATCATCGAGATGGAGGGTGAACAAATGGCCAAACACAATGGATGAAAAAGAGCGGGAAGCCAGCCCGGGAGAGCGAAAGTTTGAAAAGAAGTATCGGACCAGATCAGGGCATATGAGTGAGGAGAAAGGCTGGTCTAGGAGGAATTCCCATCCTAAATTGCGAATGAACCCATGGACATCAAGACCCAATTCCACTAGCTCAGGAAAGGGAACATGATAAGAGGGCAGAAAGGGACGGGACGCAAAACTTTGGATATGTCGGTGATAATTGGAGGGAATAGGCTCAAAAAATAGGGTGCCAGTGTATGTGATAGCGAAAACCATGATAACAGGAGGGCAGGGTATACTCAATTGAGGGTATGCAAGGACTGAGGAGGGACGAGCCGCACTTAAATACCCGCAGACTAACTCTAAGCAAGGAAAGGAAATAAATGCAGGGAATCAAGAGAATCAAGATAAAAGAGACAAGAAACGAAGCACTACTGATCCTAGACTCAACAGGAAAGAAAATAAAGCAAGAAAAGGAAGGCAAGAGCAGCAAATTATGCCTCAAGGATCTCGGTTAGAGATGCTAAAGATCTCAACCCGATTTCGAAGCATAAAAAGGTAAATCGATCAGCAGGCAAAGGTTTAGTAAAGAGATCCGCCAATTGGAATTCTGTAGGAATATATTGTAAGGTAACTATATTATCCTGTACCAGATCTCGTATGAAATGATATTTCACTTCTATGTGCTTGGTACGAGAGTGCTGAACAGGATTTCTAGTCATGCTAATGGCACTAGTGTTATCACAAAACAATGGAATAGTAGGAACTAATAGACCATAATCAGCTAATTGATTTTTAAGCCATAATAACTGAGTACAAGAACTACCTGCTGCTATATACTCTGCTTCAGCTGTTGATAGAGCAACAGCACCTTGCTTTTTGCAAGACCAAGACACTATAGAAAGCCCAACAAACTGACAACTGCCTGTAGTACTCCTACGATCAGTAAGACTACCGGCAAAGTCAGAGTCACTGTAACCCAAGAGGTCAAACATATTCTGTTTGCTATACCATATTCCAACATCTGGTGTGCCTTTGATATATCTGAAAATCCTCTTAACAGCCGTTAAGTGACTTTCCTTTGGATTTGACTGAAAACGTGCACATAAACAGACACTATGTTGTATGTCAGGCCTGCTGGCCGTCAGGTATAGTAAAGATCCGATCATGCCTCGATAGAGGGATTCATCAACTGGAGTTCCAGCTTCATCCTTGTCTAATTTAATGTTAGTCGCCATAGGAGTGGGACTTGAATTTAAGGCAGTCATATCGAACTTATTCAGCATACTAGATATGTACTTTGATTGATTAATGAAAATTCCATGAGAAGTTTGTTTGACTTGCAATCCTAGGAAGTATTGCAATTCTCCCATCATGCTCATTTCAAAGACATTTTTCATGGATTCACAAAAATCAGAACAAAGTTTCTCGTTAGTGGATCCGAAAACTATGTCGTCCACGTAAATCTGAACAATTAGAAGATCATCTGACACTCTTTTAGTGAACAAGGTTTTGTCAACACTGCCTTGTATGAACTTTTCATCTTTAAGAAAAGTTGTTAACCGCTCAAACCAGGCTCGAGGAGCCTGTTTAAGACCATACAAGGCCTTGTTAAGTTTAAAGACGTGATTTGGAAATTGATGGTCTATGAAGCCAGGGGGTTGTTCAACGTAAACATCCTTCTGAATAACTCCATTTAAAAAGGCGCTTTTCACATCCATCTGGTAAAGTTTAAAATTCATATAGCTAGCAAAAGCACAAAGTAATCGGATTGATTCAAGACGAGCTACAGGAGCGAATGTTTCGTCATAATCAATCCCTTCCTCTTGCAAATAACCCTGAGCCACTAGTCTAGCTTTATTACGAATAATAACACCTTCTTCATTAGATTTATTTCGAAACACCCATTTTGTTCCAAGAACCGTAGTATCTAATGGACGAGGTACTAAATCCCAAACATGCAGATAGTCAAATTGATTTAATTCTTCAGTCATAGCAATAGACCAACCATCGTCTTTCAAAGCATCTTTGTAGTTCTTAGGTTCTACTTGAGAAATGTAGGCGTACTGACCTGGGGTGTATCTGTTACCTCGAGTTTGAATTCCTGCATTGGCATCACCAATGATTTGTTCTGCTGGGTGACGTGTCTGTATATGAGGTGGAGCAGCAACTTGTGTGTCAATTGAGTCTTCTGAGTTCTGATGGACAGTTAAGTCTGCTTGAGTATTCAGGTCTTGGCCCTCCATTTCCTCATTTGTTCCTCTCATGTCATCTTGAACAGCAGTATTTTCATTTAAAGACCCTCTGGTCATTTCTAGAAGATCAAACTGCATCGTTTCCTGTTCAGAGACCTTAGAGATAGGATTAGCATCATTAAACTTAACGTGGACAGATTCTTCCACCTTTTTGGTTCGCTTATTGTAAATACGATAGGCCTGCCCTTTAATAGAGTACCCCAGAAATATGGCCTCATCAGACCTAGCATCAAACTTTCCTAGATGCTCCTTAGTGTTAAGCACATAACAGGGACATCCAAACGAATGAAAGTAAGCAATATTAGGCACTTTATTCTTAAAGACTTCATAAGGAGTTTTCAGTAAATCTTTTCTAATAAGCACACGGTTCAGAACATAGCAAGCTGTACTAACTGCTTCTGCCCAAAAGGATTTTGGTAAGTTATACTCAAGAAGCATGGTACGAGCACATTCTATAATAGTACGATTCTTCCTCTCGACAACTCCATTTTGTTGTGGAGTACGAGGGGCTGAAAAGCTATGGGTTATCCCTGAATCATTACATAGATTCTCAAACTCTTCTGACACGAATTCCCCACCATTGTCACTCCTAATGTTCTTAATTTGTCCTGAGAATTGTTTCACAAAAGACTTAAATTTTTTAACTGCCTCATCTTTGTGAGCTAAAAAGAAACCCAGGTATAGCGAGAGTAATCATCTACCAGAACTAGAACATAATTCTTACCACCCAAGCTAGTGACATTACATGGACCAAAAAGATCCATGTGTATAAGCTCAAACATTTGCTGAGAAGTTATATCAGACTTCGATTTAAAGGATTTCTTAGTATGCTTACTAGTAATACATACTTCACAGAAGAAATCAGTTTTCTGTTTTAGCATGGGGACACCTCGGATACAGTCTGATTTGGACAAATTTACTAGCTTAGGCAGGCTGATATGTCCCATTCTACGATGCCATAGAAGCTCTTGTTGATATGAAGCAACAAAGCACATTTCATTAAAGGCATCAAGATCATGTAAATCAATGACATACATATTATTGACTCGGTTTCCCACAAGAAGAGTCTTATTACCATCAATTCTTTCAACTATACAAGTATCAGATTTAAAGATAACACGATTTCCGTTGCTACACAGTTGGCTAATGGACAACAAATTATGTTTTAGCCCTTTAACCAGTAGCACGTCATGAAATGATGGTAGAGGAGATCCTCCTATCGTGCCAATTCCTAGAATTTGACCACATCCATTATCACCAAATAAAACCTTACCACCATCTTTGGGAGTTAGGGAGGAGAATAGTTTTTCCTTACCAGACATATGGTGGGAACACCCGCTGTCTAAGTACCACTTATGATCATTCTCATCTGATGAACTCCCTCGATCTTTAGATTTGGCTGTGATTGCCATAAATGCTTCCTCATCCGCCGACTCTTGCTCATTGTCTGAGTCATAATCGCTCCAAGACGCTTTCATAGCTTTTTCTTTAGCCTTCTGTGTCAGTGGACAGTTTGCACGAATGTGCCCAACCCTTCCACACTTATAGCAAGCCTGTGGATCCTTATCCTGCACACCTGTCTCAAATTTTCTGGTCTGCTGTAAAGGCAGACTAGCTTGAGAGTTATGATTAGTGTAATCGTGAGCTGGCTTGCGTAAATCATCAGCTCTTTGTTTCTTTTCATTTTTGTATTTCAACATGCGATGAAATCGCTTGCTGATCAGAGCAAACTCTCTGTCGAAATCAGATTCTGAGTCACTCCCAGAATCCTGAATCATCACTTTAGACTTAAATGCCAAGTTTTTCTTGCGTTTTTCATCATCTTGATTAACTTGTCTAATAACATTTTCATGGCTCAATAATGATCCAATTAGCTCATTAATAGGTAAAGTAGCAAGGTTCTTTGCCTCCTCAATGGCAGTCCGCTTTGGCAGCCATTCTTTAGGCAAAGACCTAAGAATTTTCCGATTAAGATCCTTGGTTTGAAAATTTCTCCCTAATCCTTTCAGTTTATTAATCAAAACAGTAAATCTCGAATACATCTCATGAATACTTTCATTTTCAACCATACCAAACGCTTCATATTCATGAACCAGTAAATCAATCCGAGATTCTCTAATATTTGACGTACCTTCATATGTGCTTTCAAGAGCTGTCCAGATCTCTCTAGCTGTTTCACAGTTCTCAACCTGATCCGCTTCATCTGGATTCATCGCTGATTGAAGCACATGCATCGCTCTTTGGTTGAGCTGTGCGCTTTTCTTTTGCGCAGCGGACCACAGATGCTGCTCTTCTATTTTTGCATCAATCGGTCCATTTTGAACTATCAACCACAGCTCCTCATCAACTCCCCACATAAATTGCTTCATCCTTTTTTTCCACGCGGTATAATTCGAACCGGTGAAAATTGGAGGATGATTTAATGCCGCTTGACCGAACGACGATGACGACATACTGATCGCTACCTTGGCAGGAGATACCTTCGTCAAGGACCTGCTCTGATACCAATTGTTAACTAAGAAATGGAGAAGAAAAAATAGGGTTCGACAAACAGAGAAATGGAAGAGACGGGAATTGCAGAAGAGAGAAGAAGACGAGTGAACTGTCTTCGTCAGTTCTCTTCAATTATTAACATGGGCCGAAAGCAGTGAAAAGCCCAAAAGGAAAATTAAAAGGAAGCCAGTTTATTTATCAGCCGAGCCCAAGGAAGTTTAAGCCCACTATTTGATCTCTGCTTACAGTCATCTTGTCGAGAAGATGAACCAGAGAAGCAGGGGAACTTCGACCAAAACAGAGCACGAGCTGATCAAGTGACCAAGATTAAGCGCAGCAGAAAGATTAAATGAACACAGGCAATTTAACGAGGTTCCCAATCTACTGGTCACTCCTCGTCCTAGACTCAGCACTTTGCTGACATCTAGGAGACTCTTTTTATTCAATTTTTCCTATCAAGCAAAAGATAAACGAGATTGACTCAAAGTACAAGTGCAGGAATTTTAACCCGGATCTTAATCCCCAGACCCGTTACACCGCTAATCAAACAGAACCTTTTCCCCTGTTTGATTAACCCAGATTGTAAGCAGCCCTATTCCACCCTTACAAAAAGTGCCGATCAAGTTAACAGGACACTTGAATATATAGCCTTCAACAATCTTTTGACCGTTGCTTTTGAATGGTGAAGGAGGATGGTTATGGAAACTCTGAGTTGTTCCTGGTTGTCCTTCTTTCCTTCTTTAGAGCAATTCTGATTTGGTAACTTCATTCAACAACATCCTAATCCTATTCTCCACGTAAAGGTAGCAACAGCTTGGACTTCTCTTGCTTAGCTACGTCTCTGTCTTCCCTTTGCATGGAATGCATGAATCACATGGACTAGATCAGGGGCGGACCCAGGGAGTTTTAGGGTGTCCCCGGACACCCCTAAATTTTAGGAATACGATTATCCAACCCCCGGTGGTAATTTACATATGGACAAAAAAAATATAATTGATAGTGAGGGACACCCCTGAAATTTGAAAACACGATTATCCTACTGTCATTTGTGTATAGGAATATAAGTGCTAGATTGGATAATTCAAATCTAGAACACTATTCTTATTAATAAACTTAATTTTCGTTGACCTACAACTCATTTGATGTTCGATTTTGAAAAATGTAATAGTAAAATGTCATTTTCTATCTCTAATTATTTTAAAAACCTAACAATTAAACTAATTTCAAGCTACCCTTAATACGGCAAGTGTTGAAAGAGTCTTTCAGCTTTGGGTTGCATCGAGAACAAGTTTACAAATCGAATATGCAATAAGTTCGTGAATGATTGTCTGGTAGGGTATATAGACTCTATAGAGACAGTTTTTTTAACACTGTAGACACCAAGTGTATTCTACAATGTTGAAAAAACATAATGAACTTTTTTAACCTGTACGAGTAAGGTATTTTCTTATTTACA
This sequence comes from Linum tenue, assembly GCA_946122785.1. Classification (NCBI taxonomy): domain Eukaryota; kingdom Viridiplantae; phylum Streptophyta; class Magnoliopsida; order Malpighiales; family Linaceae; genus Linum; species Linum tenue. The sequence goes on along the minus strand of CAMGYJ010000011.1, from coordinate 36,632,917 downwards.
ATTTTATTTTTATTAATTATTTTATTTTTATTAATTTTATTTTTAAAAAGAGGACACCCCTATGAAAATTTTCTGGGTCCGCCACTGGACTAGATGACCTAGTGATTCATCAACATGGAGAAAATTAAGTTGAATTAAACAAGTAAAAGCGAAAAACATTACTTCATAATATGGTACTCTCAATTCCCGTGGAGAAGAGGAATTGACGACTGAAAAGTGATAACAGAAATCGATCACAAACTGAAATTGTCACCATCTGCTGCAAAATCCGGAGTTGAGGGGAGTGAGGAAGACAGTGAATGATTATAGTGGAGGCATGGTAGAGAGCGGTTGGATCATCCATAGAATAGTCGCCGGAACTAGTTAGACAGTCAGTCGGTCGCTCGGAGCGGCCGAGCGGCCAAGCGAGAAAGACGACGCTTGATTTTGCTAAATTTTCTTTAAGTTTCCGTGGGGAGTGGCCGGTCTGAGCCTGGCTCATGTCCATTGGGCTTGAGTAGACCATTAATAAACCCAAGCAGCCACGTCACTTTTACTACATTCTATGTGGACCAATCAAAAAGCAGCGGCATCGGTGCCGCACTTTTAATAGCGGCACCATAGTATTGGCCTTAAAATAGAGCTTCATTTCTGTAATGCAGTCCAGGAAAGAAAAGGCCGTTTGGGCTAACTTAGTTATTCACAGTTTGCGGGCAGAAATTCATTCAGCCTACTTTACAATTGTTGGTTAAATCGGGCCCAATATAAACAATCAACAGTTAGGGTGTTCAAATAGTTACCGTGGTAATAACCAAATCAATTAAGTCTAAATTTCATTAACCATGGAATAAAATGTTTTAACCAAACTGTCCAAATTAACCAAACCAAAATTTAATTGGTTTGGTTAATCGGATAATCGGATTAACCAAATAGCATAACATTACATGAAAACAATTATCCTGTTAATGAATAAAACATAACCATATGTTATTACTATCATAAACTATCATTATATATAAGCAATAATAATAAGACTAACCATCCATGATTATCATTATCATTCGAGTTAATACATCATTCATCCTCTCTCCACCTAATATAGTTAGCTTACAACAAACCCTTAACATAAATATTAAATACATACCAATACCACTCATCACGAAGTTAAAGCTCTCCTACAAAACACTTAAACTATACATAGTTTGAGGTGCCTGTCATGGTATTGTATGTAATCCTAAAGTCTAGTAATTGTCCAAAATGTTTTGATTTAGTAAATAGGCAGACCCATTTAATTTTTGACCCATAATGCTTTGGTTTGTTGTGCACATGGAAATAAAATAGGGAATCACGAAAGTTTGGTTTGGTTGGTTGCATGGAAGTATAAATAATTTTGTATATTAGGTGTATCATTAATTGATTTCATTGGTTAGTAGTGTTGAAACCAAACCAAACCACCTAAACCAAATAAGCTAAAAATTTTAACCAAACCAGACCAATTTCTAAATTAACCAAACAAAATTAACCGAATGCTACCTGTTAATATGATTACCACGGTAACCAATCCGATTGAACACCTTATCAACAACTTATGCATAATTGATCATGTATTCATCACTTCTCGCATCAGTCCAACTTCCTTCCTCGCTAACATTGAACATTAATCTCTAAATCCACCATTTTCTGTTGCTTTCATTTAGAGAAAGAAAATTAGGGTTCATGTGTGTATCACGTAGTAGTTTTGTTATATAACTTTGTTATACTTATGCCCCAACCCTTTGAATTGATGCTTGTTTGTTCTCTCAAAATTAGGGATCAAAACAGAGCTTCATCTCTGTAATCGAGCCCAGGGAAAGAAAAGGTCGTTTGGCCAGCTTAGTTATTCATAGCCTGCGGGCAAAAATTCATTAAGCCTACTTTGCAGTTGTTGGTTAAATCGCGCACAATATAAGCAATCAACATCTGGTGCAGTTTTGATTGATCATTCATTTATCACTTCTCGCATCTATTTAACTTCCTTCCTCCTCAACATGGACTAATCTGTAAATCAATCATTTTATGTTGCATTAGTTTACAGATAAAAAATCAGGGTTCATGTGTGTATTATGTACCAGTTTTGTTATGTAACTTTGTTATACTTATGCCCCAACTCTTTGAATTGATTCTTGTTTGTTCCCTCAAAATTGTTGGGCTTTTCTTTTCAGAGAATTTATTTCACAAAAGTGAAATTGTGCACTCCCGCCAGAGAATTTAACCTCCAAATTGATACTTGGAGTGACCTGACGTGGGTCGACTCCAACCCCTGCCCCACATGTCCGCTCTGTAACCGATTCAGGATGAGCTTTACCTCTTGTGTGTGTTTGAGAACTCGATTTTGATCGAGTTTCTATGTTCTAAAGTTGTCTCTCACTCTCATTTATTGTGCAAATTGAGCTTGATCCCTATGATGTGGCAGATTCTTCCACTTCAAAGGTTGTTTTGTTTCAAAAATATTTGTGCTGCAATTCCTCCATGCAATGCAAGTCCGTGTTACACGGACGACCAATACAGCTACAATCCAAGACATGGATGGGGGCACGACATCAGGAGTTTGTGCGGGTGATGTGTTTCACTTCGAGTCAATTTCGTCGAGCTGAACGACTCCTAATGCTTCACCTGTGATCCTGTTAGGGGAAAACTCTTATTATCCATCATTTTTTGTTGCATTTATGTAGAGAAAGAAAATTAGGGTTCATGTGTGTATTACGTACCAGTTTTGTTATATAAATTGTTGGGCTTCTCTTTTGAGAGAATTTATTTCATAAAATTGAAATTGGGCATTCACGCCAGAGATTTCACCTCCAGATTAATATTGGGAGTGACCTGACGTGGGTCAACTCCAAGCCCGACCCCTCATGTTTCCGCTCTAGATGATTCAATGTGAGCTTTAACTTGTGTGTGTTTGTTAACTTGATTTTAATCGAGTTTCTGTGTTCTAAAGTTGTCTCTCACTCTGATTTGCTATGCAGATTGAGCTCAATCCCAATGATATGGCAGCTTTTTCAACTTCCAAGGCCGTTTCTTTTTCAAAAAGATTTGTGTTGCAATTCCTACATGCAATGCAAGTCGGTGTTCCATGGACGGCCAGTGCTCTATCTTACGTCGTGCTCTATCTTGTGAGTTATAACTTATAAACAAACCCCTAGAACCTTGAGTTAGGAGGAAAATGCATTGTTACAAACTTTGTATCAAATGTCTTAGACTTAAACTGTTCTCAATGATCGATAGTTTTTTTACAGTTACAGATAATATATGTGTTTGCATTTAAAAAGTTAAATTTAATATCTATATTGCAACAAGTGGAAATTGGGAAACAATATAAATTTCTACCGTGAGACATATTGTAACATTAGCCTTCGGTGATTAATTTGTGGTATGCCAACTAATCTTTATAGTGTAATTTCACTTGGTGGTTGATTTTGGACCCATTGTAAAGAATTGCAGGTATTCGTTTACACTTAATTGCCTGGAAATAAAATGTAAAAAGATTCCGACCTGCCGGATTCGAACCAGCGACCTAAGGATCTACTGCTTCACTACAGTCCTCCGCTCTACCAACTGAGCTAAGGTCGGATTGTCTATGAAATTTCACGACTAATTAAAACTCCAAATAATAAGACAATGCAACTAGAACTAACTCGCAGAAAGAGGGAGAAAATCAACATCTTACTATATGTTATGGTTGTTCAAAAACAACTTCTTGCCACATAATTTTTTTATGGAGTTAGTTAATGAGTTATTTATGAAGTTATCTCTCTCTTCTTTTAATGGTGTTTTCTTTTATTCAATAATTCTTTTTTTTTTGTATTATATCTATGTTTGTAGAAAAAGGCTAATGTTTGTAGAGTGATATATCACATTTGTTTAAACAAAAAATATCTTATTAAATTTTTATAAGCAAAATTTCTACTAATTTCAAACAAAATATAATGATAGAAATAAAGAAAATAATTGTTAGAAAATCAATCAACTTTCATAAACGAACTATGTTATTTTATATTTTTGACAATTAAACACTCTCTTATTTAGAGATGGCAACCAAATCCATGGCCGCAGGTGCACAACCGCCTCCGACCCAGTCAATGCGGAAATCTTCTCATTGATTGGGTATGGGTAAAACACGCAAAAAAATTTATGGAGATGGGCGGATATGGTTTTGAAATCCCCCGACCCATACCCATACCCAAACCCGCCCGCCGAGGATCATTTGTTATATGCAGAAAAAATAACGAGTCTATTGTAATTTGTCAATAGAAGGAAGGGTTATTAAAAGAAAAACAAAGTTTTAAAATATAATTGATGGCAACCAAATCGTAATTTCATCCACTTATGTATCAGTTCCATACTTTTGGGCAGGTAGTACCAAAAAAATTTACATATTTTTTTATGGTGAGTAGCTTATGGGGCGGGTATTACCCATGAGTATCCGAAAACCGCCGGTATGGAGATGAGTTTGTAAAACCTTCCACCGTATGGGTATGCGGCAGGTATGAGTTTAGGTATTTGAAAATGGGAATGAGGATGAGGATGGTTTAGGCAAACCCGGCCTATTGCCATCCTTACTCTTATTTCTAATTAATATATCTATAAAATAAAACAAGTATTATACAGTAAAAGTTCTGGATAGAAACTTAATGATGTACAAGTATTATATGGCACGTGTGAATGTTAGAGAAATCTTTGTTGACGATGTACGATAAACATTATGTTTCATCAACCACTAATCAAACATGGGTTGACAATTTTCATTTAATAGTTGAATGTCTTCTACATTACAAGCCTTTATAGTTAGAAGACTCTAAACCGAGCTATTAGGTTAAAAATGAAGAATCTTTATAAGCATGAGATCAAGGCAATTCTAATTAGTCATTTGGTTGCATGGTTGTGAGTATGTGACTCCATGTGCTGAGGGTTAGTACAAATTTTAAGAATTATCAATTGGTACATATTGAGCAAATAAAATTTAAAAGCTATACCTTTCAGAATTTTCAAAATTTTAACCAAATATTTTGTATCGCTACCAAATATTAATCATTTCTCTGTTATCTTTAATAATTTTGTAAATCTTCTCTTAATTAAAATACTAAAATTTTCAATATTGATTGTCATGTGTCTCCTCCAACTCATCATCATGTTGTTGAGTCAATATTACTAACAAAAATGATAATGGGGAGTTAACGTTTGGCTAATACTTTGTATTTTGAAAGGTATGGTTGATAATTTTAAAAGTTTGAAAGATTTGATTAATATATTGTATAAGATACTAAATTTGAGTGTCTTGATAGACAAATTTTGACATAAGATCCTCTGCAGAGACTTAATGAACATTCACATAAACATGTGTCAAGATTAGAAAGTTGATCATAATAAGGGGTACGGTATGTGTCAAGTTTCACTTGGATAAACACAATTTATCGAGTAATCAAGTATCTTTATCCAATAATATGGACTCTTAATAATTGTTTGAGAGTTTGTCCTCACTCGAGAATCACGAAATTTTAGATGTTTTATAAGATTAGAAATTTGAATAGCTTGGTTGACAAACTTTTGTATACTATTCTAAATGTGACGGGATAAACCTTTAAAATATGGTTTATTATTAGATAATCAAAACCTATGAAGATCATAGGTGAGTGTGCTAAATATTGAGAATTTTTAATATGAACATATAGCATACTCACTTTTGAAGCGTGAGCATAAAAAATTAGAAGATTAAAAAGATTTTATACATGTAGATAAATTAATTTATATAAATGATAAAATGAAATTTTCCGGCCAATCGGCCGGGTAAAAAACTAGTTAGAAAAGGAGAGTAGTTTGGTCAAAGCGAGGTTGTGAGATCGTAACCGGTGAATCCTTCATTCTTTTATTTGGTTTTCTTAATTTCTCTCTTAATGGAAGGAGATTTTCTTGATAAAAAAAACAATGCAGTGAAACTGTGTGCAAAAGTAACTAGGGCCGCAAATGAGCCGAGTTTTATCCCAGTTTGAACTCGGCTCGTTAATAAACTAGTCGAGTTCGAGCTAGCTTGCTTGCTAAAATATTGACTTTTATTTGGTACTTCATTTTGTATATCATGATACATATAATTTATTTTGTTAGCTAATCTCATATTATACTTTGTTGGTATCATATATCATTTAGTTAATAAATTTTAACTACTCCAAATCATATTATTTCATAGTATCGAAGCAATCTATGATACATAATTTCTTTTTAAAATAGAAAATAAGATATATTTGCTCACATACTCGACGTGCTAAACTTTATATATGGCGAGATATATAATTTAACAACCATACGAATTAAAATTATAAGATATAGATTGATTCGTCCATAAGTTGGTAATCGAGTTGGCTCTCTAGGCACATGTTGAGACATATCATGAGCTCTAAACGAGCCAGCTCACGAGTTTAGCTCAACAAGCCATCGAGTCGAGCTAGCTCGCGAGCTTCACGAGCTTAACAAAGGTTAGCTGCTCATTTATTAACGAGTCGAGTTTCGAACGAGATTTTCTTGAGTCGAACGCTGAGCCGCTCGCGAGCAGCTCGACTCATTTGCGGCCCTAAAAGTAACTAACCAAAATAAGATGATAGCAACTTAGTTAGTACAATACTAATTGTCTGGTTCCCTTTTTTAGCCAAATCAATTTTCTCCTGAAGTTTTGCAATTCTAACCGACTCACATTAACTAAACGTGGACTTAAGATAATTCCAAGCTTCTTATGCCACCTTAATGTTTCTCATGTAGTGAACGATGTCTTTGAGATAATTCCAAGCTTTTAATCCAACATACGATTTTACCATTCACATGAACCCAAGTCCCATGGGATGGACCATGTAGTTCAATGTTTTCAAAGACGAAACCCAACTTGTTCTTAGTGCGCAGCAGTACGTCAATCGATTCACTCTAGAGTTGGTAATTGTCTTCGAGTTTTAACCATGGTGACTAGCAAAAAAGTTAATATGCTAACAAGCAGATTCATTAGTATATACTAACACGGTCCATATGATGGCCACGTTGGCCCATATGTGATTTAAGGGAGGAGGATTGCGGGCTTGTAGTGGCTCACTTAAGTGAGCTAGTTTTGGACTTGGGCGTGGGCGTGGAAGTAGGCCCAGCTGACGGAGCTAAGGAAGGTGGCGCTGGGTCCATCATGGTTTGGGCGGGATTGGGAGAGGAAGGAAAAGTGCCGAATTTGTATCCAAAAAATCCAAAAGTGTTTAGGATTTAGGATTTAAGGTTAGGGTCTTTAGTGTTTAGGTTTTAGGGTTCGGGTTTTGTTTTAGGGCTTAGTGTTTGGGGTTTGAGTTTATGGTTTAGGGTTTCAGTTTTAGGGTTTTGGTTTAGAGTTTATGGCTTAGAATTTATGGTTATGGTTTAGAAGATGATATTGTGGAAATGAATGTGAACACTATGTAGGATGGTTTGATATTTGTTTGTGGTGATAGGATATTATTATATGATGGGAGGAAATTAGTTTGTAATGTGTGGGTGTTTGTCTGTGTAGTCGGATATTATTCGGTGTGTGGTCGATATTAGTTTGTGATACTGAGAATATTAATTTTAGGATGACTAGATATTAGTCTGGGTAGTGTGAATATATGTTATGCTGAACGGATATTAGTTTGCGACTGTCGAATATTAGTCTGGGTGGTTTGGGTATTTGTTTTCTGTGGATGTTTATCTACTTAATTTGTATCATTGGAAACTTATTACACCAATTTAGGGTTTAGTGTTCGGGTTTTGGTTTAGGCTTAGGATTTAGAAGAAAATATTGTGAAAATTATTATGAACACGATGTAGGGTGATTCAATATTTGTATGTGATGATATGATATCATTATGTATGAGAGGTTATTAGTCTATAATGTGTGAATATATGTGTGTATAGACAGATATTAGTCTTCTATTGTATGATATTAGTTTGTGTTTAGTGGATATTAGTCTTAGGTGATGGAGCTATTATTTTTGGTATTAATGGATATTATTTTCTTGTGGTAAGATATTTGTATGAGCGGTCTGGGTATTAGTCTGTGTGTGGTGGATATTAGGCTTTTTAGTGCGAATATTTGTTTTGGTATAAATGATTAGTAGTCTGCGACGGTCGAATATTAGTCTGGGTGATTTTAATATTTGTTTTATGTGAATGTTTATCTAATAAATTTGTATAATACTTGAAATGAACCATTATTCCATCCTTCACCAATTCAATATCCATCATTTAACTAATGTTTTACAAAACCCCAAAATAAGTCATCCACCCGAAATTGATTACACCACAATAAATAATTACACCAATTTATGTCCAGCAATTATACATAAAATTAAATAATAACACCAATTTGTGGCTTTTCTACATGATGATACTGTGATGGTCCTTCGAGTCGTAGTCACTTCGCAGACGTTTTACTTCATGGCGTTGTTCTTACTCCCTAGTACACAATAGTCGGAAACAATACCAGCGAACTAATATCCACACTAAGCTGACTAATACCCAGACATCTAAAACTAATATCATAACAATCAATTACAAAACAATATTCACTATCAGCCAACAGGTATCCCAGACCCGCTAAATAATATCCCAGGTCTGCTAATATTCGAATCCACATTAAACCTAGAATCTCTAAATTCGAATCCACATTAAACCAACTCATATCCCATGACAACTAAATAATATCCCAGGTAACAAACTACCAAATTAATGAGCAAAACCCAGAACCCCCAAACAATATTGACATTCAACAAACTCGTATCCCAATCCTGCTAAATAATATCACATGTCAACAAGCTACCAAATTACGAGCAAAACCTAGAACCCCAAACAATATTAACATTTAACAAACTACTATCCCAGGCATGCTAAATAATATCCCAGATCAACAAGAATCCCGAAACCCCAAATCGAATCTCAGATCTTAGCCACACAAAATCCCAGATCCATATCTCAACAAACTACCAAATTAACGAGCAAAAACTAGAACCCCCAAACAATATCAACATTCAACAAACTGGTATTCCAGGCCTGCTAAATAATATCCTAGCTCCTAGGTCAACAAGAATCCTGGAACCTGCAAATCGAAACTCATATCTCAACCACACAGAATCCCAGATCCCCCAAATCGAAAGAATCACAGATCCCCAAAATCTTGAAACCATGATCGAATCCATGAAACCATCCCGTCGAATCAATGAATCAGGAGAAAGGAAGATGCCTACCTCAACAACCTTCTTCTCCTCGCAGACGGTGTCGTCGTTTTCCTCGCGCTATGGGTGTCGACGTCTTCCTTCTTGCTCGGTCGATGTCTTCTTCCTTCACCGGTGGTGCTTGGAATCGACATCTTCTCCTTGAGGTGCCGTCTTCTTCCTTGCAACCCTCGTCGCCGCCGTCGTCATCCTCGCAAGCCTCGACAAAGAGGTTTTTGTGCGTTATTGGGAGAGAAAAGGGGAAATCGGCGAAATGATGGATAGAGAAAGGGAGACGGAAGAAAATGTGAGTTTTTTTGAATTTTTGGACCCCACATATCTGTCCAAAATCGCTTGTGCTTGGGCCAGTCGTATCCCTCAACTCTCTTTCCCCTCACGCGACGGCTCCGATCAGCCATGTTTCTCCGATCGCGGCTCACCGACGTGGCATGTCATCCAGCTCTGTTAGCATATACTAACAACTTAAAGAGTTAGCCGAATAAAAGCTGTTAATTCATCAAAATGTAGAAGGATGCCTTTAGTTCGATCAAGTTTCGGTCGACCTATCTCTCTCTCTGTCTCACCATTTCCCCTCCATCGGCGGGGGATCTCCGCCATGGATCGGAGCCCGAAGCAGCAGCGGAGCATCTCCTCCGACGAGCCGACTCTCTCCCCCAACGAGGTCCTGGAGCGGGTCCTGGCCCTGCTCGGGTCCCCCAAGGACCGCAGCGCCGTCTCCCTCGTCTACAAGGACTGGTACACCGCCGAGAGCTGGTCCCGCCGCCACGTCTTCATCGGGAACTGCTACTCCGTCTCCCCGGAGATCGTCGCCCGCCGCTTCCCCAGGATCCGGAGTGTCACGCTCAAGGGGAAGCCCAGATTCTCCGACTTCAACCTCGTCCCGGACAACTGGGGCGCCGACGTCCGCCCCTGGCTCCCACTCTTCGCCTCCGAGTATCCTTTCCTCCAGGAGCTCCGGCTCAAGAGAATGAGGGTCACCGACGAGAGCCTGGAGTTTTTGGCTCTTAACTTCCCTAATTTCAAAGCTCTGTCTCTCCACAGCTGCGATGGATTCAGCACCGCCGGACTCGCCGCCGTCGCCGCACATTGCAAGAATCTGAGTGAGCTGGACATACAAGAGAACGGGATCAAGGGATTGGTTCTAACTCTCTCTGTTCTAATCTGTCTATTCAACTTCCTCTCTCTATTTGAATCCTCTCTGGCGGTAAGGGCACTCTTCATCATCGTTAGCCAAGCAAGCCACTAGACTTTCTATCGTTACCCTCAAATGGTTCTGTAAAGTAAGGCTGGCCTGCCGGTGGAATCCGTCGCCCGTCTCCACAACCGTATCTCCATGCTCCACCTGCTTTCCCCTTCAGCTCTTCTGATCCTGTATTCCGTCCGGTAGCCTAGCCACCAGTTTCGACCAAGCTAACATCTAGGAAGTGGATCTCAGATTAGACCGGATCTAATCGCCCTAGTGAGTCTCGCTATCGCCGCCGTAGCCGCATCAGATCCAACGCCGTCCACCTTCCACCGCTGCTTTTTCTCCAACATTTCCCCTATTGCGTCCATTCCCGAAACGATAATCAACGGTAGCTTGTCATCCCTTTCGATCGGGACAACATTTGGGCATCCCCAGGTATTCTAACACTGTCTTATCAAACTCTCCTGAAAAGGTTCTCGTCTTCTTACAATCACCTAGATCCCAATTTGGAATAGCCAGCGTCATGCGGCATTAAGGCCTTCTGGCCTAGAACTGTTTTAATACAGTCCAGATCTTATCCTGTCCACTTAGTTTCGAAATTGACCATTGTGTCTTCGGAATGTTAAGGTTGTCCAAAGGATTGAATATCAACATGCTATTCTGTTCTGTCTAAATAAATTGGTATCGGAAGTTACTGGAGCTGCTATCCTAGACTTTCCTTGATATTATGCTCCATCTTGTTAGAAACCGAACAGAAAAATTAGGGATACCGATCTGGCTGAGTCGCGGACTAGGTCGCTCTCTTTAAGACGTTCGCGGCACTGCCTTCGTTGCGCACGGCAGACTGTCAGTCGGTCGCCTCCAGGATAAAACATTCATTCTTATTTTGTTGCTCATCGGTTTTGTGCGAAAACCGGAGCTCTATGAACTCACTCTCTATCTCGTGTTTCTGCTCTCTGAGGTGTATTTAGAGGGTCTGGGGCGTCTCCTATTTATAGGAGCAGAAAACCCAGAATATTCCCTCTTTCTTTGGGAATAAGTCATATTTTAATTAGGGAGATAATTACTCCCACAATTAAAATATAATCTATTAAGATAATTATTCCTAATTATCTCCATAATATTCCTTTTATTAATTATCCATCTATTTTCGTATCTAGAAAGAATACGGGATAATTAATTCAATATAGCTTTCAAAGCTATTCATTCCCAACAATCCCCCACTTGAATAGTTTTGAAACTATCTCTGAGCATCAACAGTTCCATAAGATCGGGCATAAACTAAGGTATCGCGAAGATTTGAACCTTAGCGTAGTGGTTACACTTCCGATTTCATAAGGGTGACTCGTAGTCTTGAACCCTATCTCAGACAATGTAGCACGCCGGATCTTTTCATTGAGTGATATTCTCTCATAGGCCGTGCGTTTATGGCCATGCACGGTATCCCGCTTTAGTGAACGCTCTAGCAACTTTGTGCCTCCAAAGTTCCATAGGGAGCGGCCTCACTCCCATATTCACATAGGTGAGTCTATCAGGAGTACCCCCAAAGTAAAGTACTCCACTCCACATAGAGTATAGATCTCATTAAGAGTTGAACTCATCCTCCAAGGCTTTGGGATTCATGCTTCACTATGCATGAACTTTTCTCAATATTACTCATGACTTGTTATTACCCATTGAGCCCGTTTCTTGGGATCTCCAGTCTATCGGGTCGGGTTACCATCACTTGTAATCCGTGGTTCGGTAGGCATAAGTCTCATACCCTTGGCGATATTTTGGACTTTCTCTCTAGATAATCCTTTCGTCAAAGGATCAGCTAGATTCTGTTAGGACCTTACAAGATCCACCCTCATTGCTCCTATCGTTAGGAGTTCTCTTACAGTACTGTGCTTACGACGAATTTGTCGTCTCTTTTCGTTCTAGAACCGGTTCCCTTCTTTAGTAATAGCTGCGGTGCTATCACAATGAATCAACTACTGGAGGGATCGGTCTTTCCCATAAGGGAATCTCTAGTAGTGACCCTCTCAATCAACTTTCCTCTTTACTAGCCATTGCTAGTTCTATCATTTCCTGATTTCTTAGTTGATTGAGCCAGGATCGTTTACTTCTTAGACTTCCAAGACATAGCTTCTCTATCGATGTTTTAAAACACATCCTCTTGTTGTCTTGGAGTCCTCTATAGGGTATTCTAATCCGCATCACTATACCCTACCAATACAGCAAAACCTTTGATCACAAATACCAAGTTTTTTTTCCTGTTCTTTTAAGGTGTCTCATGACCCTTTTCAATAGCATTTCAATGCTTCATACTAGGACAATCAGTAAGCCTGCCAAGTACCCCCACTATGTCGGGTCTCATGTTTATCAGCTGCCTCTCGCAGACTGTCGATGCTAGTATGTTCTTACTTTCTTACACCGTCTTTGGTGCTCTTTAAATATTTATACGAGCATCATCAAACATTTATGCAGGTGTACATCTTGTATATTCCTAGTTATTAGGATCTCTAAGCATAACATTTGTTTCATTCAGATCCTTCACATTCAAAATTCTCAACCATCATGGTTTTTCAATATTGACATCACGAGTCTTTGTACCAAAGATCGACGTGTCATTCATAATGCAAGTGTCACTCTAATGCACTTGTCACTTTCACTTTTAAAACCATGAGAGAGAACCAGTTTATTCATGCCATCGTCTTAGAGTCTATTTCAAATCTTACAATGATTTGTCTAACTATAGACTCCTTAAGCATGTTCAGGAATAACAACCCTATAGGTTGTCTCATGTAGATTTTCCTATCTAAATCACCATTCACAGAAACATGTTTAACAATCCATCTGACGCACAACATTAGCAATCAGAACATACCTGGATGTTATTCTACATATGGTGAATAGATAACAAGAAAATTTACAATTTTTCCTTTTCGCTTAAAGCCTTAGCTATTAGGCGATCCTTATACTCATAAACTAAACCAATAGGTTTCACTTTTCTTTTAAGAATCCATTTATTACCCATGACTTCATTGCCAAGAGGTAATTCTCAAATGCCAAATCTTGTTCGATTCTATCGATATATTACCCAAGGCTTTTCAACCAAGAGGTAACTCTACAAGATTTTGAGTCTTATTAGACTCCAATAATTCCATTTCGTTAATAATGGATTCTTCCACAATTCTGCATCTTTATGGAAGTTCGAACTTCTAGCAGAATTGTAGGATCTTTCTTTCTTATGGTGTAAATAACAAATTCATAACCAAAATCCTTTCGTGATTTATGGTTCATTTGTCTCTTCTGAGTTCATACTCAGATTCATCACCCCCACTAGTTATCCATTATTTCTAATAGTAGGCAGGATATCACCCCACTATTTCTTAATATAAATGGAATCAATTGACATCAATGGCTTTCACAAACTAATGAGTATTTCGTTTCATAGGCTTATGTGTTTTATAATAACTTACACACTCATATGCTCTTCTAGTTATCATGCTACACTGATTTTCTAACGCTACCACATGCATCCACATATCGAATAATCAGTGCAATCATAATGCAATTAGGCATTTCAAACCATTTCAAATAACTAGTCAGACAATCAGAGCACTCTAAAGAGCAATAAATTGTTTATTGTCTTTTCCATCAAGTTTACCCACATAAATCAGATCTATTTATTCTGATTCGCTAATCACATATTATGGGTCATTTAGCTTGGATATAGAAAATTCATATTTTCTCAAGCATCTAATAATATGGGAATGCGATATAAGATATGCTACTTCTTCACACAGACACACTTGGAAGAATTTATCTTATCTACTTAGCAATTCCTTACATCTAGGATAGTCAATGACTTTCTAGAGGCAGGATTCTCTTCCACTTTTCCAGAACCATCAACAATAGTGGTGAGGGTCTTGCCCAACAACACTTCCTCCTTCAATATGCCTCAATGCATGATTGAGCTTAGCTAATTTATCATATGCATGCCTTGAGGCGTCAATATCCAACCACCATTTTTTTCAGAATTGCCATTAAGGCCTATCACCCCATTAGTGATTATTACCACCAAATCCTCTTATTTAGTCAAGTTAACACTAGGTTAAACTTGTTCTTACACTTTCGTGTCTTATGACCTAGTTTCTCACAAATTTAACAGAGAAACATAGCGTCATTCTTAGAGGATTGGGTGGCGATCTTATGGTTACCACAAAGGGTACCATTCTATTTGGTGTGGATCTGGTTCAGCTTGCTGCTCTCATTCTTGAAACTTTAATGTTTCATAGCAGCCTAAGTGGTTCGTATAGTACTAATAATAGTACTTCTTACAATATCGTTATTATGGGCAATAAACCCATTCTATTCCCATATATTCTTCATATATATGCATCATTCTATTCCACAACATGTATTCTATTTATACTCTAATCATCGAGGTAATACTTCTCAATGTCGACATAAACATGCATAAATTCTCGTTTCTCTAGCATTCTCAAGATTTCTCAATTTCCTGCATATCGATATATGGAATAGATTCTACTTTATCATTTATTAATGATTCACGAGGGAGGTTTCAATTCTTACCTTTCTTTCAAGAAATCATTGCTTCTCTTTGAGTTTCACTCTTTCGCTAATGAATTCTCCTTTGGCAATGTTGTCCATTCCAGTTTTTCACACTTAGCGCAGCGACAACGATCTGGCTTTAGCTTCTTTGGACTTACTAGGCGGCTTGCTGCCAAGCCCAAAGTCCTAATCAATCTCTACCATCCTTCTTCTTCTTCCGTTCTTCGTCCCAAGAGAAGCAGCAAGCAACCCAATTTTGCTGTCTCTGCTTCCTCCACTTCCTTTACATTCTCAATCTCCAACCTTTATTTGGTCTAATCCTCTCTGACTGCTTGAACCTCAGATGCTAACAAATGGAACTTTGAGTCCCGTCTCAATTGTCAGCCGGACTCGCAGAGAACAAGACCCACAAGGTATAACAACCAACGATGCCGCTGGCTTCGAAGCATCTTCTTGGCCGTCCTCGAATCACACATAATCTCGATCCCAGTTTGTATCCCATCCTCTCCAAATCCGAAGAATCCACCGAGAAACAATCCTCACACCGGCAATTATAACAAAGCTCCAACACCACGCCGCCGCCGCCTCTTTCCTCAATCACCGTAACCCCCACATCATTCAAATCGATGTCTCCCGAAACGCTGGCGTCCTGCCGCCGTCTCGACGCCAGGAGCTCATTGTCGTACGCCGCTCGCGACCGGGAGTCACTCAGGATCTCCCATGCTCTCTGGTCTCTGAGGAATTTCCGGTCGGCGGTGGCAGAGTAATCCGTGGTGTTCTGCTGCGATTTGTCGGGGTGGGAGCTGAGGATTGCAGATCGGTAGCCGTAGCGTAATTCGTCGTAGGTGGCGCCTTCTTTTATGGAGAGGATCTCGTAGTGGGTTCCGGACTGGGCTGAGCTCTCGCAGCGTATCATCGCCATTCGACAGAAACCCAATATCCGATTCGATTGAAAACAAGGAAATCAACAAGATTCCCGACAAATTCTCGGATTTTCCTTTCTCGCAGTTGGCCGGAGCGAAAGAAATCAGGCGATGGCTGTGTCCTCTTCTCCGTCCGCAACGGCGTCAACGAACTCGGCAAAGCATTGGGCGACGAAAATTGCTTGAGCCATAATCGGTATCCTGTTCGGTACATATGACAGCAACCAAGCGTCTTAAAATTGTTAGAAACCGAACAGAAAAATTAGGGTTACCGATCTGGCTGAGTCGCGGACTAGGTCGCTCTCTTTAAGACGTTCGCGGCACTGCCTTCGTTGCGCACGGCAGACTGTCAGCCGGTCGCCTCCAGGATAAAACAGTCATTCTTATTTTGTTGCTCATCGGTTTTGTGCGAAAACCGGAGCTCTATGAACTCACTCTCTATCTCGTGTTTCTGCTCTCTGAGGTGTATTTAGAGGGTCTGGGGCGTCTCCTATTTATAGGAGCAGAAAACCCAGAATATTCCCTCTTTCTTTGGGAATAAGTCATATTTTAATTAGGGAGATAATTACTCCCACAATTAAAATATAATCTATTAAGATAATTATTCCTAATTATCTCCATAATATTCCTTTTATTAATTATCCATCTATTTTTCGTATCTAAAAAGAATACGGGATAATTAATTCAATATAGCTTTCAAAGCTATTCATTCCCAACACATCTCTTTCTCTAAGTGGAGCTTATTCTACTCTAATGTATAATCAAATCCATAATCTGAGATTGAGAATTGCTGCATTTGGGTTACTTGCTTATTGATACTACTCCCAACAGTTCCGCCGTCGCCGATTACTCTTCTCCCCGTCGCGTGCTTAGCACCGATTAACTAATTAATTAAATTACTAGTGGAATGGGTTTCATTTAATACGACGAGTTATTATGGGGATGGGTAGCAATAACTTTCAATCATTCATAACTCTATCTTTCTATCTTATAAGAACATAAACCCATGCTCTACTCAGGATAAAGCTATTGTATTTGAATATAGGTATGGGAGGGGAAGGAATTGCCATCCTTGCAATCATGTTTGTTGATGTGACTGTTTAAATTGGAATTTCTTAAATGGCGGAGATTTGTACTGGTTGCTTAGCCTATTATGTTTATTCCTTGATGCAGGTTCTAATTCTTATCTTTTTTCATCGTTATTGCTTGGTGGAAATAATTATTACATTTCTAAAGCTTCATTAATTTAACAAGGTTAATTAACAACTATTCTTTTTTAGTTAATTAAATACAACAACGTAATGCTTATCCTTGTTGTCTGCAACTTAAGTTGTTGGGAGAGGTTCAATCGTGGATCTTATACCACTCTCTAACAGCACGATGCACCTTGTTGTCTGCAACTTAATCATCCTTCTCCACTGATGCACTCTGCTCCACACTCAATTGCTAGGATCGGTTATTTCTCGAGGATGATCAATGATTCTCCATTTCAACTTTTTTTTATTGATAAGAGCTTCAACGGATTCTTCCAAAAGGAAGATCCAGAACCGTGAACCATGATGAATCCAGGTGTGAAAAACTTTCTCAAGTGACAGTGAAGTCCGATCAAACGTAGTAACCCCGTTGTTTGTTATTAAATAGCAATCTACGGAGAGCTATGGATGAAGAAGTAAATTGTTAAATAAGCAAATGTAGTTAGATATTTTTTTTTTGGATACAATAAAATCTCTCTATGAAGAGAACTATGACAATCTCCTTGGAGAAGACAGAAACATCAAACATACACTATTTGTGCTTCACTTCCACAAGTACAGAAGCCTACTTATACTTGCCAACCATCTGCTGCACACAACCAAAAACACTCATATACTGGCATTACAAACATCGACCGGGTTCACCACCATAAATGATAAGGAAAATGACCGAACCAGAAATCTACAGGAATCTGTCGAAAAGACCAGATTGATGACCTATACTAATATGTACATGAGCTGTCCTGTTGGGTGAAGAGATCCAAGTTTGCCCCAGATTTGCACCGATGCATTGGCAACAGGTGGAGCATTAATCATCGTTCCAAGACGAAAGGCAGTAGTTAAGTAAAGGTGCTGAAAGACGGATACAACTTGTGAGCTAAATGATGTACTGTAGTTTCCTGTTCAAAACTTCCTCTTTTCTTAGGAGCAGGGTATTTGTTTTGGCAAGTCTAGAATGACTTTTGATGGCTGAAACTTGGTATTGAACTTCTAATTCTCTTGACAGATACCTATACTTTCAGCCGATAACAATAGGTGTGTATTGCTTTGGAACTTCACATTTCCGAGGAAGAACATCATACCTCATCAGTGTATAGAAGCTGGATCTTCGGTTGCCAAACAAAACATACAGAAGTGCAAGGAACTTGCCATCAAATCAATATAGTAACTGATGAACAATCAGCTTGCACCATTGTCAAGGAAATATCTCGACCAAACCTGCCCAAGAAAAAAAAATCTTAGCACAGAAAATACCTCAAAGAAGAATATTCAGAGCCTTGAGCGAAGCAATCCACTAAATGTTGGTGACGATGAAAATGAAGGAGATGTACCATTCAGGTGGATAGGGGAACCTTATTATAGATAGAGTTCCTGTGATTCCATAGGAGATGACCAGTACTGGAACAATGTGTCTATGGTCATTCTTCGAGTTGCACCCAGCATTGAAATGAAGAATCTGCAACCATCAATTTTGTATTCTTCAAGTGGATTTCTGTGACCGAAGCTTCTCACATTGACCTGCAAAAGGTGCAAGGCAAATTTAGGCTATCGTACTGGGGGGAAAAAAAGATAATTGAGACCTTGAATAATAGACAGTACCGCTGAACTGAGTCTGTTCATATTAATAAGATGATCTCTCCAGAAACAGTCCACAGTCTTCAGGAGAACTGCTCTCTGTACTCATCAATTAAATGATAGGAAGAGGACAGAAGTTAGTAAACAAAAATTATGACCAACACCCAGATAATACTACAGTATCAGTGTATCTAGCAATTCCTAAATGTTTCATGTCCCAGAGCCCCACTGGAAAATCGTCAACAGTGTCATGTTCCACTTTTATATACTTAAAGACTCGAGTGATCTTCCGTTGTTAATCTCTGAAAGAACTAAACCAACATCAATCTACTTGAATATTTTTCTTTTTCGTTGAATAATCTACTTGAATATTCAATGTCGCATGATGACAGCAACTACATGGGTCCCAACTTTGATTCACTCGTCAAAACATTACATTACCTCGATTTCTCTGATATATGTATCATCGTATCCTGATTCTTCTATGACACTGCAATATGAAGCAATAAGAAAGTCTCCAAGGTACTTCCGGAGAAGATTGGTTGTTGTCCTGTATCTCCCATTCCTGAGTCAAGAATTTGAACTAAGCATAGGGACTCAAAATGAATAAATAATTAATAATGTTGATGATGCAAAACAAAGACAGATGTAAGTGATTAGTCATCACCGTTTACTCACTTATATGAATCATCAGAACAAATACAAAGCCAACGCTTTAATGACGAACACTTCTTTCGGATCCCTCTGAATGAATTTGGTGGCTTTGGCATGTTTGGAAGGCAAAAACTATTGATGTCTATAGAACTAGATTCCTCTGGTTTTGTGAGAGATTCCAGCAAAGCTTCTTCAGTGATTCCTGCAAATGCATCTGACATAAATGCACGTGGTGAGTATGTATCCACAAACAAGACTGCACTGATTTTAAACAACCATTAAAAGATAAATTCGACAGAGATCTTGAAAAACCAAAACTAACCATCCAACAAATTTCCTCCGATATTGATATACTCCTTCAAAATCAATCCCAAATTCCAGTTTCGTGGATGCTGTCGACAAGAATCACACAGCTAAGCCGAAGTTTTTTTTTTTTTTGCCATACAGGCGAAGATTGTATTTAATATAAACTAGTAGTAAAAACTCCAAATACCTTCTGGGGATCAGCATTGTGAAATACAATGTCATCCACGATGGCCTGCATATACCTAACAAGCAACCTCAATTTAATAACTATACAGAAGTGCTACGGGCTATACAGTCGCCAACAATAAATGCATATAGCTACTTTACAACTACATACATAAACATACATTACTATGCAGTACCATAAACATACACAAACATACAGTCACTACCAAAAATAATAATAATAATTTCACCAAAAAAAAATTGACTACATGATCCATGTGGATTAGTGAGTTAAACGTAGTTTGGGTTCATAGATCCACAGCAGATCGCCAGATCCCCCAAGTTTTACGTAAAAATTACACATGCCGCAAGAGTGAAGACATGTATTCAAGTGAGAACAAAGAACCACCAAATAATAGAGAAGACAATCAAACACTAAGTTTACACCTTACTTCTCAAGTGCTATATTCCATATCATCTTCCCGCCAAGACATATTCATAGGATCAATGAATTAATTTGGGAACACACAGCACTCATAATTTTCTTGTAACTTCTGGTCACCTTTTAAGGTATTGGTGTTGTCATATCAACTAAACCTAGACAATCATTATAACGCTTGAAAGAGCAACAGGTCAGCTAAATATCCTTGCATTTCAATTGAAATATAAAAGTATCGCAGTACCAACATGTTATGTGAGAAAAGTGTCAAAGATAATGACCATAAACGAATTTTGAAAATTTTAGAGGATGTTGAAACTAGGTAGGCTAGCTATTTAATAACTGATTAGAAATTTTGCAGATTGCTGAACTAGTAAAACATCATATTTCAAGTATCATTTGCGATAGAATAAAGTAACATGCTACAAGAGAGACTCACTGGAATATGTGTTGACTACAACTTTCACTATCACCTGTTAAAATCACTTGGCGAAGGTCATAGACATGTTTCCTTTGTACCTGATAACAAAATCACAACAGAGGAAAGGACATCTAGTTTAACCCATGGAGTTTCAAATATTATACTCGATTACTTACAATCCATTAACATTTAGAACGAAAAAAAACTATTTCACGCACTTCAATAGCAAGTAGTAAGTACAGCACATGATCCACAGAATTTACTACTGATCCAAGGCTTGGAGAAGGGATACAGAAAGAGGAGAGGGAAGGAGGAAGTAAGAGTCAAAGATATACTCCCCAACTGACTAACTCAGGTTTCTCTGCCTCGAACGAGACTTTATCCCCCATCAAAAGAATTCACTAGAGGCTGTAGTACAAGCTTTATCTGAAAGTCTTCAATGATATTGGAAAATAACAACAGTTTTCTATGAAAGGACCACTGCAATCCATACTAAATCCACAAGATCAAAACAAAAAATAGGAACAAAAATTCAATCCAACAGTCTTTGACATGGAAATGACATCATGATAAAATGTTCATATCTAGTGATGTAAAATTTTGGACTTGGTTAAACAATAGCCAAATCTCAAAAGGGATACTCGTGCTGCTAGATGTTGTTTCCGGCCCATGTTATAGATCCATTTCAGACTATATAGTGAATAGAAAGGTAAGAAAACTTAAGTGAATGAAATAGTATGACCAAACGATAGGTATATTAAGATAAGAAGATTAAGCTTAACAGTCTCCTGACTGAAACACAGATAAGGCAAATTGTCATTTTAGAAGATGAGAAGGTTTTCTAAGACAAGTCATGGTAAATGGTAACCTTACTGCAATGAACTTGTCAGGTGACCGATAATAATTGTTTAAATTAGGAGTGTAGTCTACATAAGATGATCTGACTGCTTACAAGGCATGCCAGAAAAATGTTGTTCTGAAATGTATACCTCTAATACTTCATCAAACTCGACCAGGCTCTTTCTGATGCTAAAGTAGTACTTCTCCACATTGATTTGCAACCCTAAAAGCTGGAAAACCAATTACGCAACTTGATGAAAATATCATGACAATACTAATGGTTTGAACCTGATTCAGGCAAACTTACCTGTCTCACAATAAAATCACCCTCGATCGGTATATCTTCATCATCAGTGATCTTTGAGATGAGGTTCACAGCCCACTCGGTATCAAAATTGAACTTCTGAAACATTTCATCCTGCAAGCTGTTATAAAGCAGAAGAATCAGCTAAAGAACCATTTGGCTTGGCGTGCATAAAAGGAAAATAAGGTAAACAAAATTGCACCAATTCAAATATAATCGATTCCCTAAGTGTTATTTTTTGTTAAGCATCACACCCTATATGCCCCTACACAGCAGAATGATTAGACCAAACTATAAGCAGATAACCAGCGGGAAATTGCAGGCTGAAAAGCTCGTCTCCCCAGACATGTTGCCCAGGCTTTGAGAAATGCATCCTCCATTGTTTTCTCTTCAATTTAATTAGTTCAGTATACATTAAGTTTGTCAAGAACTCATATTCATGTCCAACATAAGAAGCATATGAAATATCGTGTCACAATGTCATTTTATCAGTTCGACCATTCATCTATTGCGCAAAAGTCGTATCCACGTTTTAGACCCCCATAACACAATTAAGTCAATTTCTCATCAAGCATGCAATTGACAATCATGAGGAATTGACGCCTTAATGCTGTAGACATCACAGAGATAGATGGTGAAGGCTTCATCAATTTCCATACATAATCATTTTTCATGTGTCAAGTAAGAATTCATAAAACTGTTGGTAAGGATTCAATAAATTCATGTCGCTTGGCATTCACCAAACACATATACTAATTCTCAATCACATAAAGCAAATCCATTCACTAAAAGAATCATGGAAATACTAGAGTGATCATTTATTACCTCACCATGAATCGTGTAGATCCAGGATCTCCTTGCCTTCCTGCTCGTCCACGAAGCTTTTTTTTTTTTTTTTGCAACAAGAAATTTGAGAAGAGGGTTATGTGTTGAAAAGTTTAACAGAGGATTTATGCAAATAATGTGCACAGGCAATGGACTCACTGATAAGATGTTAGATGATTGTCACATGCATATTTCATACTAAAACTAGTACATGCATATTTAAGCAACTAAAATAAAAACAAATGAACAGCTGTGTTTATACAAACACACGTCATTTCTGGATTAAACACATCAGACAGGGTTACTGCAATAGATAATTGCCATGCTACTATGAGAAACACGTGCATCTTAGATATGCTTAGAGTGTCATAGTAGAGGCTGCACAGTTTTCTTTTTTTTTGGAAACCATAGTAGTGAAACAAAGGGTGAAACTAGAAATGGGCAACTCGCTTGTCTGATAAAGGAACAACAACAAACAAGAAATCTCAGCGCATCTATTAAGCAGTCTCCAATTCCACAATGGCAAGCTGTATCTTGTAAAACTCAGCTAAAGGGTACCTAAAACATTATGAGCAGCATCTCTTTGTATAATCCCTCTAACTCCAGATGTTATTGCAGTTAATAACTAACCTGATTATCAATTCTTCGTGATTCATGCAAAGATGTACCTATCACATGGAGGCCACCAAGCCTTTTCACTTCACAACCCTCATTGAAGCAATGCGCTTCGCAGTCCTTAAGAACTGATAGATAAGCAAGTGCTATAGTTGGTTCGAGGGGATACATCTCAGACTCCTCATCGACAAGCTTTTGTAGCTCTTCCACGCCCAACGACTGACTCATTTCAACAGACTTTGAGATCACTGACTTTGCATCTTCATATGTCAAGCTCTTACCTTCACTTTTACCCACATATTTAGCTGGCCAATTCGCATTCAGAACGAAAGAATATTAACGGATCCCCTAGGGAAATTTCCATGAACAAAGACAGTATAAAAGAGGATATGAGGAAAAAACCCTTAATGTTACCTACCCATCAATGATGTTTTTGCTAATAAAGCTAAAGATGTTGCACCAACACGTATCTTTGATAACACCTGAACCAAAAAGATCGATCAAAATGTGAACTGAATCTGGCAGTTTACATAAGCACAACAGTCACCTTGTCAGATGATCTGATGTCATCGATTTCAGTAGCTGGCCTTTCCTGTGTTAGATAAGAAAGCAAGCTGTCCTCTAAGACTTCTTTTGCAAGCATCTGCATAAGCAAAAGGGAGAAAAAAGAACTTACAAACCACAACAGTATATATCATGCCATGGTAGTCTCACAAAGTTCTGCATGGGAGGGACTGCATATGTTTTGTAGACAGAATATATATGTAAAAGGAGCAGATACCTTGGGATTTCCACCAAGAATAATATCAGTGCCTCTACCTGCCATATTTGTGGAAATAGTAATGGCATGTTTTCGCCCTGCCTGGGCAACAATCTCAGCTTCCCTTGCAGCATACTGAAAGAGAAAAATAATTGAAAAAAGCCACAAGTACATATTATTGAAAGCATTTTCACAAGTAAGCAATCAACAGAAATCCTCCGACAATGAAAGTTTAGAGATGAAAAACCAAACCTTAGGTCGTGCATTCAAGACATTGTGTGGGATCTTCCACTCCTTGAGTAGATCAGAAAGATACTCAGAGTTCTCAACACTGCATAAAAAATGGAGGGACCAGTGCAATTTATATGCTTGGGTATGAAACGTCCGAGATTATGTTTAAATCAGTAGGATTATATTTTCAAGTAGTAATGAAAGAAAACAAAAACTCATATGTAACTTTTGAAAATAATCATTGAAAAAATAAGATAATGCCAATCATTATTTGGCAAGATTAAAAGGAGAAGAACATACTTTTACAGTCATTAGATTAAATCATCTTAATAGGATATTAGAAGCAAGAAGATCATTTCTCCAGTAGAGAAAAATGCATCTCATAGCTCTGAGAAATTACCAAATAGTGAAAGGAAACCTTCATGACTACTCTTTTAGGATCTAATCTACTTAAAGAAATCAAGAAACCGAATGATGTTTGTTTGTATTGCAGGAAAGATCATAAAGTGAAAGAGCAATTGTATGGACACGAATATGGGCGACTATGATCACAAACACAGTTGCTATCCTATTGGATTATGCTTTCACCTTGCCTGTGACCTTGGACAATATCTTCTCAGCAGCAATGCATAATCCATATAGGAACAAGCTAAGCTTGTGCCTCTATTTGTGGTAAGCATTTTGAACTAGCTAAGTTTTGTTGACTCCTTGAAGAGAACATGTTAACTCTAATCAAACCCAAGTATTAAGGCAAAGCAGCTAATATACTGGATTGGTATAGGTAAACACCATTAATGCTTCCTTTTTTTTTCTGCTGATCACTCCTCATGTGAATTCATTAACCACAAATTTACATGTTTTACTTCACGCAATATGTTATTTAGAGGTAACCAAAAATCTAGACTTTCATATACATTCAGAAAAAAGTAATCCCCACATTTACCTAGTTGTTCCAACTAAAACAGGGCGCCCTTGTTCAAACATGTATTCGACTTCTCGACGTGCATGATCCCATTTCCCACGTGCAGTCTAATCCACAAATGTGTAAGCAGAACAATATAATCAGATGGAAGAAAAGCTAAGACAATAAGAGTGAACTCCTCTCACAGCAAGCAAATAGTTACCGGATAACTGAATAGAAAAGGAAAATAGTATCCTAACCAAGGAGACAAAATGTTTTGTTCCTTACTGCAAAAGCTTGTATGGGTAAATCTTTACGAATATTTGGAAGATTTGTTGGCACCACAATCACTGGCACCTGGAACATTTTCAGGAACTCCTTTTCCTGATATTTTCGAAGAAGGGTACACAAAAATTGAGTGAGTACTAAATTACCACATAAAAACATGAGTGATGAACAAGACATTCTTACTTCAGTTTTCGCGGTTCCAGTCATTCCTGACAACTTTGGGTAGAGTTTAAACAGTGATTGGTACGTGATTTGCGCAACCACAATAGTATCAGCCTACAAGAAAATATCTCAATATGACAAATAAAATTTACATGACATGGTGCACAGTAAATATAGCAGAAACAGTACTTCAATATCAACCCAATACCTGTATTTGCAAATCTTCTTTTGCCTCTACAGCCTGGTGAATTCCTTCAGACCATCTCCTCTTCTCCTCCACCCTTCCTGTCAACTGCATAAAATTTTTGAATCTACTTCATCATATATTATATATTGCACTAAACATGAAAGAAATGGTGTACTATGTATGAGCTTTCACAAACGTTGCACTTGTAAGTACTGCATGATGTACGGATGTTATGTACCTCATTAATTATGAGGGCCTTCCCATTTCTAACGATGTATTGTACATCTCGCCTGTAGAACTCTTTAGCTTTCAGAGCATTTAGCACAAATCTGTAATATATATTGAGAGCGAAACATTGCATTAAGCAGCCATGGGCAAACAAGTCAATTCTATGGACAAAAGAATATGAAGTCAAACATCAGAAAAATGTGGGAGGTCATTTCATGAAATCCTGGGAACTGAACAAACAAAGTGTCTTATACTTCCACAAAAACAAATGAAGGACTGCACGTAAAAACTTCAGCTGGAGAAGCTAAAGATGGACCGATTTGGGAGAAGAATCTTCACTAATAAAAAAAATAAAGATTCTTCTGTGTTCTTGACGGGAAAGCAAAACTGCAGTATGCATCAGAACAAGAAAAGAAAATCACCTAGCCCAAGGATCATTTTCATCCCAAAGATCGTTTGTTTCGAGCGCCATCTCAGCTAGAACTATTCCCTCCTCAGTCAACTCCACTGAGTTATCTTTAAGCTCCACATTATAGTGCTGTCACCAGATATTATTTGTTGGCAGCATAGTTTAAGATAGAGCTTCAGGCATGAACAAGTGTGTCGAAATAGCAACTCAAGTAATGAAACCAAATGGACTTACAATTCCCCTTAAGAGCAGCTCAGCTACTTTAGCAGCAACCGGATATCTTGCAGCATCTTTATTCGCCTGCCAAAGAGATGGAGAGAAATGAAAAGTAAAACTACTTATGCATCAATAATATACAATATTATGCACATAGATTTAGCTACATGCATACACACACTATATGCATTAACAGATCCCAAAATCAAGCTTAATACCTCACCACTGATTAACAAAGGATTTCTTCCTTCATCAATGAGAACTGAATCCACTTCATCAACTATCGCAAAATGAAACGGCTTCGGCCTGTTTATGCTTAGTCCAACATTAGCAACCCAATAGTTTCTCGACTTGAGGAAAGAACTAAGTCAAAGAACTGCATGGAACTTACCATCTCATAACAAGTTGTTCATCACTTCCCGCAAGATTATCTCGTAAATAATCAAAACCAAGTTCCTGAAAGAATTTACAATAATCATCATTACAAGGTCTAAGAACACAAGCAAGACTCACCAATCAATTGCAATAAAGCTTTCAACAGGAGGTATGGGGTAATTGGCTTTGTTGACATCCAAATGGAACGGGAAGAAACACTCGCACCTACTAAAAAACATGACAACAAATGAAGATCGACTTACTGAATTATTAGTGTATGTTATATCACATCTGTAATTGGACCTTCGCTCTTTAGATGTCATACCCTTCTGCATGGACCAACAATAACATATCAAGGATCCAGCATATTCCAATTTTTGTAGCGTTTTGCGTTCCGCAACCACATAAAGGCAACAAGGCATGCTACAATTACATCATGCAGTCATCAAAGCTAGAATATAATACCTGAATGAGACCAACAGAAAGACCCAGGAAGCGATGAACACGGCCCATCCACTCAGCATCACGTTGAGCAAGGTAATCATTCACAGTGACCACTGCCAAGGAGAATCAGCAGCATCAGACCAAGCCACAAGGGTTCTAAGTGCATTATAGAATGCTATGTATTTTGTGCAAAGTGTGGTTCAAGATGGATCCATCGCAGCAGCTGGAGAAACTGCATAATCTTAGGTAGAACATTTTAAGCTTGAATCAAGGCTCAGGACAAAAATTTGTGACAAATTGTTTTCAATTTAGAGCCCAAATCCACAGGACAACACCTCAAACCACGACTAGGTGCAGAAAAATACATTTCCATAAACTCCAAGGGGGTGGAGCTAGGGGAAATGAGCAGATGAAGACATCCAATTGTACCTAGGTTCAAAAGTCTGCGCAGCATACATCCATCAGGAAACTATTTTTCATGCAAACGATGTCAAAGTACAAAACAGCCATTTAGAATAGTTGACTGCATAACCTTCAGTGTGAAACTTGTAGGACATAATGCGTAGGGATACCCTAACAGAATTTGTCTATGTAGGTACAAAATGGAGTTTATCCAACCAAATATGCTTAAAGTACAATAAATTCTATCGTTGCGTCAAAGATTCAATTTGGTAAAATACTCACAATGTTTTCAGATTCGGAAGGATTACGAGGATAGAAAATTCGCATTAGACTATTAAAGCATGTCTTAAGGCTTTTCATTATCTGGATGATGGAAAAGAGTATGCAAACAATAATATGCACCATATAGTTGGGCTGTCATGCAGCAGTGTTACCTGAACCATTTCTAGTGGTTATCAATTGAGATTAAGTGAAAGAACAACCAGGAGAGGATACGCATTCCTCAAGCTAGCAACTGAATCAAATTTCCAAAACACTAGCATAGAAGCCAAAGTTGGTGATTCGGGATTAACATGCGTAATGGAAGATCTTTAGTAGATTTCCTAGACTCAATGCTATAGTTTTATTTATTCAGTCAGTTCAGTCAAATAGAACTTGAGATAGATGAATGTTTAATTAACTGATATCCTATCTCGAGAGGGGAAAAAAGCATCCTATTTTCATTTTTGCTTCCATTTTTATCGGTGTTTCCAAGTAATATGTATTCACTAAACAATATGGTGTTCCTTGACCAAGTACCTCACCCCACCAATGCAGTTCCATGAAGACGAAGAAAATCAATAAGTCCAGAAATGTTATGATAGACTCTTACCATGGATACCCTCACCGGTTAGTGCATTCAGATACGCAGCTAATGTCGAAACCAATGTCTTTCCCTCCCCAGTTTTCATCTCAGCAATTGATCCATCATGAAGCACTGCACCACCAATAATCTGGAATCACAGTTTTGAGTAAATTTATGACACATTTAGTAGCAACTGTTCTAAAGCTTAAGCCAAGCACCTCAACAGGCGTCCAATTCTTAAGGGGAAAGAAACGCAGAGCAATACTGCCGAAATAACAAACCAGAAGAGGAAAAGCTACAAACCTGCACGTCAAAATGACGCATACCAAGCTTCCTTCTAGCAGCTTCCCGAACGACAGCAAAGGCCTCTGAGAAAAATAAATCCGTATAAAAGTGCACTGAACACCCTCTAACCTTACCGTTGAAATAAGGAGAGTAGGAGAAATCATTAGAAGCAAACCAGCTTGAATGTCTGCCAGCGTCTCCCCTCGTTTCAGTCTGGTCCTAAACTCCTCAGTTTTTGCAGTCAACTAAAAATGACAAACTCAACAAATCATCCAAATGAACTATTACCAAACGAATCAAACTCCTCGGGATCAAAGTTTCCTGATTTAATACTTCAACTCTTTCCAAAACGAATTAAAACCTTTCACGAACCTGCTCATCGGAAAGCTTCTGAATTCGCGGCTCAAACCCATTAACAGACTCAACTAGGCGATAGTAATCCTTAACAACCCACTGGTTTAAGCTCGTCACATCAGCTACCCTGTCTCTTAATTCACCCAGTTTCTCCTACAGCGAAGTCCAAAAACAAAATTATATTTTTACACATTAACCGCTTCTCTCAAGCATATGATCGAACACATGGCAGGCACAGTGGAAAACGAGACCTTAAGGGAAGCTCTGGCTATGGTCCCGCTGCTTACACGAGGTCGATGAAACAAATGGGTAGATGAACCGAAGGAAGCCGTGGAGAAAGGAGTAATGGAAATGGGACTGGAGTAGAGGAAAGACGACGGGGCCTCACTTGGCGGCTTTGGAGGAAGAAGAAAGGAAGGGTTGAAGAGAGCAGGACTCGCTGCCATTGAGTAATCCGTTTTGCTTTTTCTCTCTTCACTTACTTCACTGGTTTCTCCGCGGAAGCACTGAGCTTCTTCTTTGATGGTCTAACAGTTGACGACACTACCTCGCGCACCAGTGACAGTGAGAGACTAGTATGGATTTCGGTTTGCCCCTGCGTTCCTGGTGCAACAACCAAAGTGAATAAATTAAACTAGCTTTCTTCCCGGCCCTTGGCCGGGGCAACTTTTATTTTTATCATAAATTAATTTAATATTTAAAATATTTTGTTTAATGTAATTATTTTAATTATAAATTTGTGTTTCTAGTATGAAACTCACTTTAAATTCATCAAATTATTTTTCCAATATCAATTTTATCATAAAGTGAAAAGATAAAAAAAATATCATAAAATTTAATACTTATGATAATACTAATATTATAGTAACCTTGTTATTAATATCATCAATTATTTTATAAGAATTGTGATTAATGTAGTAAAATAGAGAAAAGAGATGTTAGAACTAAGGAGCGGCTTATCGTTGGATTCATTCATTTAATCTTGTCAAATATCAATTCGGTTTATTTTGTAATATTTATAATTATAATATTAATAGGATTAAGAATGCGACCACAACCATCCGGTACAATCCGATAATTGTCTGGTGTTGTACGATACAGACCGAACCATTGCACATTCACACACATATAGTCTAGGCTAGCGTACGTTCGGGAGTACGCTAATCTACCGTACGCTTCATTGAGTTTTGCTATTTAGATAATGAATTAATCGGAGTTTGGGACATGATGCTATACCCTAACTTATAATGGTTGACCCCAATCCCTAATTGTCTAACCCAAACCATGAGGTTCGTTTAATCTTAAAATGAAAATCATTGATAATTTCGACGAATCAAATTCGTTGATTTCAAAAGTTTTTATTTTACATGCACTTAAAATATATAACATTTCTGCATTAAAAAATTGATGTATATTTTAGATAAGCAAATACTAATGTAAGAGTATATTAAACATCAGGGTAAAAAAAATTGTTTAAGTAACTATTTTAAAATTTTCAAACGTAAAAAACTAATTAAAAATCCACACATTTCCTAAAAATCTGTATTTGAACGTAGCCAAATAACTAACGAAAAACTTTTCCGTTTTTTATGCCTAATTTAATAAATTTAAACATGAAACCGCAGCAAGAAAACACGGAGAATAAAAAAAAAAAGCAAAAAGAAAACTTAATTCCGAAAATTGCGGGGAGGGCTACGAAGCTTACGTGGATGGGGTCTTTTTCTTAAATTGCTTTAATATATTTTAAGATTAAGATAAAGTGACGAACGAACTGGGGTATATTACAGAAATGGCCACAAAACTTTGTTACGAACAAATCACTCACTGAACTTCGATTTCTGGTGATTAAGGTTATTTAGGTAAAGATTAAGTTATAATTTAACTCACTTGTTTGGAAGTTATGATTTTAAATGAATGATTTGATGTGGCCTTCAAATCTTATATCACCCATCATCACTCATTTCAAATCTCAACAAAAATGTGAGATTCTTCCTTTGAGATTGTGGGCTTTAATTTGTTCCACTTTTAGCTCATAATGTGATTTTTCTTTTCTTTAAAAATTTTAAATTGTTACAAACAAATAAGACATTCTTTCAATCCTCTAATTCTTACAATCTTTATATTTACAATACATATATTCATCAAATACACACATTTGAACAATCTCAACTTCCAAACAACCTCTTAATCTTTATAGAACATATTTTGGTTTTTGGCTTATGTTCTGTTTGAATCACAAAAGAGGAAATAATTGATAGACTACTACTCTCATCCATTTCTACATATAAAAAGAGGAACATATTTTGGTTTTTGTCTTATGTTCTGTAAAAAAGGAGACTAGCTTTGAGCACGGCTAGTTGGTTCGAATTAAAAAAATTGATTAGATAAATTGGGTTTTCTACAATTATAATTTTTAACATGTATTGATAGAATTACGAATTATGTCGGTACAAAATGGAACGTTATTCATATATAATTTAGCAAGTTAGAGGAATAGAAACGTGCCTCGTGATTTATGGTTGGTGGTACATTAGTCAGCCGTGTATGATGATATACAACCGAATCATACTGGTACCTATGAATAAGTGAACATCATGTCTTTGTTTCATTTTTTAACATTATATGAAAATGGATATCATTGTGTAGATCATATAAAATCAAACTTTTTTGACGCAAAAATATCTAAATTCAGAGTTGAAGCGAACAAAATATAGGTTAATTAATGAAAAAGGAGTTTAGAGAAGTATGCTAGGTGGTACATTTCAATTGGTTGCCTAGAAAGAAATAGTAAAAGAAAAGAAAAAATGAGTTAAAGAAAAAATTTAATTGGTGGCAATAAGTGTTGATGTGGATAGGGTTGGGCATGTGGGCAGTTCACCCGCGGGTTTGGGCCGATCCGCCCGCATTTTACCCAAATTTCGTTAGGTGGGTGAGTCTGTGGGTGTGTGACGGGTTGTCTCGGAGGCATCCGTCGGGTGGCGAGTGGGTTGTGGGCGAATTCGCGAATGCACGGGTGACCCGCTCAACCCAATAACAAAAAGAACAAAGTCATTGGTGCTGGAGAGTGGAGACGCTGACGGAAACTAGGGCTACTCCTGTAGATTGAATGTCAAAGCTAATCTTCCAAATCTCGACTTCCATCTTCTTCCCTTTATTTTCCTCTCTAATTCTTGTGCCCAAATCACCTCTATTTCCTCCATTCAATTATTTTTCTTACTTTCCTGCACCCGATATTCATCTCCATTCGTAGAAAACTCCTCCATAATAGAATGTGTTTGTACCATCTAGCTCCACTATGAACAATGATATTTGTTGGTGTGGGGTTGACTCACGATCCATTTGTTTGATCTCGTCGGGAGGGAAGAAACTAGTGAAAGAGCCGGGGATGCCCACCGGATTAAGCTCCGACGATCAAGTTAGTTTCAGTTTCAGGAGAGAGTTGAAAGAATAGATAGAGAGATAAAGTGTAGAGAGATAGTGAAAAGTGGAAAGTGAGGAGAGAGAGGAAGTCCCCTTCAATGGAGAGTTTCATGCCTTTATATACTCGTAGTGGCGTTCGAGCGGAGCACGTAACCGATTGAGCGCGCCCTTATTTAGTCCACGCGTGGAGTATTTAGTAACACCCCCAACAATTGCCCCCCAAGATGGTGGTGAGTTTGGCTGACGCGGTGCCAGCTTCCTGCGTCATGCCCCCCAGTTGGTGTATTTCATTAAGCCATTGAGCGCTCTTCTATTGGAATCTCCAAGGCGCTGAGCAATTGCTTGTTGAAAATTTCCCAAGGTATTGAGCACTCTCCTATTGGAGTTCTTCACACACACACACACACACACAAGTGTGTACTCTTTCATTGGTGCGCTTGTGATAGCCGCACGATTACGTTACGGGGTTACCGCGCACGTTTAGTGCCCTTTATTGGAGATAGAGGTAGTTGAACACTCTCATATTGTAGATTTACCAATGCTCTATCGAAGTCTTATTTGTGTGCTTCAGTCGAGACTTATTTGTAGATTCACCAATGCTCTTATTGAAGTCTTATTTGTGTGCTTCGTTGAGACTTATTTGTAGATTCACCGATGCTCTTATTGAAGTCTTATTTGTGTGCTTCGTTGAGACTTATTTGTAGATTCACCGATGCTTTTATTGAAGTCTTATTTGTGTGCTTCGTTGAGACTTATTTGTAGCTTTTTCATGGAGGTAGTCGAGCGCTCCCATATGTCGCTTGATTGAGTTTCTCATCTCCCATGTTGTTTGGTACGTCTTGCCCCCCATTAGCGTCATTAACGCTCATGAAAGTAAAAAAATTTAAAAATTTAATAATGATAGAGTACTTAGCTTTATGTTGGCGAATCGGCGCTTTAAATTGACAGCGCTGTGCCTATGAAGCACAAGTCAGATTAGTAGTTCGCTGGTCAACTTGCTGGTCTTATTGAATGGTGGCGTGGGTTCGATTTGCGGCCTATGTTCCGCGGGCCTGTTGTCGATCCGTGAGTTGGGTCCGTTGGACCGCGAGATGGGATGGGGTGGAAGACATGGGTTGAAACCGGCTTTATGTCGCAGAAGTTGGTCGTGGGCTTGGATTGGGTGTGTTGGGCCGCGTACTAGTGAGGCGGGCTGGGCTAATCCGTCGTGCCGGGTTCGGATGAGGTAAGGCGGGCCGCTAGCAGAAGTTTGGGTCGAGGCTTATGAGTGCGAACTCTGAAGAGGCGTTTCGTTTACAGTCGTTGAGGGCAGAGGCGGTGCTGGAGGGGATAGAGCGCGCAACCGCTCTTTTCCGAGTGCTTCCCTTTCTTTCGCTCTACAAAGCTTCCGTGGAGGTGCCAACGAAGACGATACAACACAAGAGCTCGGCAGATGGAGCTGCCGCTAATGCGTCGGAAGAGCGGGGCGTGCTTCAGTTAGAGCTTTGTGCCTCGCGGCTCAGATTGGAGGGAGCGGTTATGATCCACCGTCGATGAGAATGGAACTTTGTGGGTGAAGCGGTCGCAATGGGAGGTGGGCTTAAGGGCGCGGTAGCGAGCCGCGAGCTTGGCTTGTGGAACGAAACGGGCTTTGAAGGCCGGTTGAAGAACTGCGCGGTTGTGGGTCAAACCCGGATGGCTAGATGACTGTATGAGCGGGCTTTGAGCCAATTTGGGCCTTACTAGCGGGTTAGGAGTCCCTTTGGGCCTGATGAGCGGCTACTTTTTTGAAAATTACTTGCTTCTTTATTCTTGGCGTGGGGCAACAGTAGCCCAAATTTTTTTTTCTCTTTTACTTTCCTGCTTCAATCTTCCTTTCTTCCACAATTTTTTTTTTTGCTTTCGAAACGCAGGCTAAGCCACCGCCATTGGCAGAGTTGATCGATTTGGTGGATGATAGTGGCGCGACCGTCCGAAGGAGCGATAGAGCTTCCGCGCGGATCACGACGACATCGAATCGGGTTGATGACGAGGTTTGCTACAGGCGTGGCGCGAGAAGTAGACTATCAAAGAGCACCGGCACCGCCGCGGAGAAGTTAACGCGCTTGGAAGGACTGGAAGCGCAACACCATGTAGAGAAGCTGCGCGAAGAGATTGGCGGCAACGTTCTCCTTTTCTAACTCTTTCCAGGCTGGCATCAACTTGCACAATTTCGTCTCGGTAAAACTGCATGTCCAATCTTTATGACATAAAGAGAAGGTTGTACACGGTAGTTGTCTTTTCTCAAATCGTGGACCCACCATAACATAGGAGAAGTGACTAGTCGAAGGTGTTTGGGAAGAGTGAAAAGTGGATGAAGTTTCAGATGCTTGTGATGGCTACTTCATCTCCTTCCTTTTTCTCATCGGAGTTCCGACACCGAGCATGTCGCCGGTGGTTGGAATCTGATTTTTTTTGCTTTCTTCTTGGCCCTCGTTCTTTTATAGAGATGTTGTACCCGGTTTTTCATGATTCTTGCTATTGGAGAAAGAATTTTGCCATATCTTGCTTTGCTTGTTTTTGGTGAAGTTGGCGTAGTTGAGGAGACGTTGCGGTTGAGGAGAGGTTGCATTGAGGGAGGTTACTTGGGAAAAGAGTAGGAGGAATGCGCATCACCGGCGGTGGTTGGTGGGGAAGGAAGAGCTTTTCTCTTTTTTTATTTCCTCTTTGTTTCCTATCGATGAAGCTTCTGTCTTTTTTCCAGATTCAAAACTCTCCTCAAAATCAAACGAACGCATTTTCGAGCAGCCCCACGGTGGGCGACAATTGTTTGTACCATCTAACTCCACTATGAACAATGATATTTGTTGGTGTGGGATTGACTCACGATCCGTTCGTCTGATCTCGTCGGGAGGGAAGAAACCTGTGAAAGAGCCGGGGATGCCCCTCGGATTAAGCTCCGACGATCAAGTTAGTTTCAGTTTCAGGAGAGAGTTGAGAGAATAGATAGAGAGATAAAGTGTAGAGAGATAGTGGAAAGTGAGGAGAGAGAGGAAGTCCCCTTCAATGGAGAGTTTCATGCCTTTATATACTCGTAGTGGCGTTCGAGCGGAGCACGTTACCGATTAAGCGCACCCTTATTTAGTCCGCGCGTGGAGTATTTAGTAACACCCCAACAGAATGTTTATCCAATTTTTGAACTAATTTGGCATTTTTTCTTCCTATTCCTTCTTCTTGTTTCCGCCCGATAACTCTCCACCAATTATTTTGCAACTTAAAGTGAATATCAAATTTTGAGGGTGAATAGATGTTGAAATGGATTTTTATATTACATATGACATTACACAGGGGTTCTGAAATATAAATAGATCATGTCAAGTTGACTCCTTTATATGATGTACATTGTGATGTGGGTGAACCCGCAAACCCACCCGCATCATCCGCCATCCACCCGACCTAACCCGACACTAAATGTGGGTGGGTGGTGGGTTAAAAATTGGTAATTCGTTTAATCGCGGGTGGGTGCATTTTTGGTTAAAATCCACCCAACCCACCTAATGCCCACTCGTAGATGTGGACGTATAAGAATTCAACAAATTTGAAATGTTTTATTTTAAATTGTGGAACTCTTTATTATATTTTATAGAAGATAGATAGATAGTTCAAATAGAACAAAGGACTTAACATTTATAAATATCCTACCACTCCTCGCTCAAACGTCACTATCTCTTCCACTTTAAAATAGGTCTCTCTCTATTTCAAAAAGTTTATGACTTCTCTCTACACTTTCCTTTCCAATCTCCATGGTGATTGACAACAACCAAATCTCTCTCTTTTGATTGCCTATGTTCCCTTTTTTTCCTACTTTGCATCTTTCTTTTCCAATGCTCTTGCTATCTTAAGTGGATTTTTTCAAAACCTCTCTTGTGTGATGGTTTTGTTGTTTCACGCTTCAGATTTGGGTTCCGATATTGAAGTCTTTCTTGATGTGCATAGGGAATTTCTTATGCAATTTACATTCTACTTCTTGACTTTCATAACCTCCATCCTTGCTTCACTCCAAATGCGTAGTGATTCGATGGTTTGGAAATACGCATGTGGTTATATTGTCTCGTGGCTTGAATTTAGGGATGGCGTCATCTTTTGCAATCTCGTTTTTCTGTTTCCTCTTGGTTGTCAATGGTTCTGTAGTGCTTGGGTGACGTCGACGGTGGGTAGTTAAGGTCTTTGGTACTCTTCTACTGTTGGTGGCGTTAGTGGTTTCTCTCTTGAGATTCAATGGATCCCTTGTTGATGTTCTCGGGCAGTTGGTGTGGAGTATGTTGTTGGAGTTCATTGTGGACAACATTAGTGTGGTGGTTTTTATGTTGGTTTCACCTTGTGGTGGCTGTCGGCGGCAACCTAGAGGGAGATTTTGTTTGGAAAGCTATAGGCTTTGGTTGTTGTTGGGCTTGTTTGTTTTGGTTTTTGACTCTTGATTTGTGTTTTTCTTATGCCCTTGTCTTTGGGCTTGTGTCCTCCCCTAGCTGTTTTGTTGATTTTGTGTACTCCTCAATTCTTAGACTAGACTTTTATGATTTTTTAGAACTTGGTCCAACTCTGTAACACTCACATGTTTCTTAATGAAATGAGGATTTTGTAAAAAAAAATAATGACCGGCAGACACCATATTTTGAAACAATTGACCCCTCCAACTCATGGAATATCGAATACATAAAACGGTCTAGCATGCATAAAATGGATACTAAATTGGCACTCATAAAATGGCTGATTTAATTTTTTAGAGGAAAATTTTGTAGTTGTTTTATTTCTTATGTAGGTACCATTTTAGATAACATATAAAATTCTCTACATCATCCCTAATGATTTCCCAAAAGTTTCAAAAAGGCACTTCAAAATAGCAATCCCCAAATGTCAAAAAGCCAAACATTCGAAATATGGATGCCAAATCTGGCACACAAGAAGAAAAAGGAGCTAAACTATATGCCCCCCCCCCCCACACTGCCATTGCTACGAGTCTATAACGCCTCAAGGAGAGAAGTGCACCGCAGGTACTGCAACCACGCCAAGAAAAGGGAAAAAACAGAACAAGGAGAAGATGAAAGAAGTAAGAGGAAGACAACCAAGAAAAATATGTTTGATTTTACCCATCATTTCCCCTTCTACTTTTGATATCTCTAATCCTCTCTCTCAGTTTTTTTCATTTTATTTTCTCATGTACATTAGTTTCGATTGAACATCTCTACCACTTTCTCTCTAAACAACCATGGAAACAGTCGCGGGTGTAGATGGATAGATCTGCCATGAAGATTTTTCATCCTTTTATACTATTGTTTTGTTTGGTCGCGCTAGCCATCTTTCCATAATAACCTCTTTGATAGATCTACGCTTATGATAGATTGATTTTCTTTTCCTTTTTTCTCAAATACGGCCATTGTATTCAAATCTCTTGTTGCAATCTTCAATTTATTTCACAATACTTCCCGTTGGTGCTAGATCTGGATCCATTTTGCAGCTTCTTACTTTCTTCTTTGTCAAGCTGCTCCCAACAAAAGAAATCTAGAAGATATATAACCTGAATTCAACCCTCTCTTTTCTTCCATTTCAAATTCTTGCAAATAGAACGAAAGTATGAAGGGTACATTTGTCATTACGATAGTTTATATCCTATTTTAAAAAAAAATATCAATGTATTTCCTTAGGGTGAAGTGAAATCAAGGAGGGCAAAACTGGGATAAGATTGAAAGGAAAAAAAAAGTTCCTCCCTCCTCTCTGCCCACGTTGGGCGAGTGGTTATGGCATTCGCCTTCGTGCGACGATGGCGAAGACGGTTACCGTCTTCGTGCCCCGCCGTTCCCGGCCAATCCACGGCGACATCAGGATAAAAGGGCCCTTCCTCCTTCACCGATTCCCCATCAGCGATTCTGCTCTCTGGATCTATTCCTCTTCCTTCGATTTCCGCGTGCGCTTGCAAACCCCCTTTCTCATTATCATGGCTACTGTGCAATTCAACGATGCAGATGTAGCTGTAGGTGCTCAGCGCCTTGATCAGACCCTCATTGGCCGGCTGTGTGGCCCGCTCCCATCCCTCTCGGCGCTGCGGTCAATTGCTGGCAAAGTCTGGAAATGTGATTTCTCGTTGGCGATTGTGGAATGGGATTTGCTGCAATTCGTGTTCCCTAACGCAACAACTGCTCGAAGAATTCGTTCTGGGTCGCCGTGGGTATTTGAAAAATTCCTCATTCATGTCCGCTAGTGGGAAACTCCGACTGCCGAGTTGGCGGCGGATTTAGTTCGTGTTCCTATGGTGGTGCAACTTTGGGGGGTCCCCTACTACTGCTGTACTGAGCGGCTGGGCACCAGGCTTGGGGAGGCCCTAGGTCCGTCAGACCCTGCGGCCATTCACCGGTCTGTTTCTTCCGGTGGGCTATACATCTGGATGAAAGTCACTTTGGATCTTCAAATCCCCCTTCCGGATGAGATCACTGCTGCTCATGAGGATCCCTCGAAGGGGCAATTCAAAGCAAAGGTGAAATTTGAGTCTCTTCCTCAATTTTGCTTCCTTTGTGGTGTTGTTGGTCATGTGAACAGGTTCTGCCCACGAAAGAACGAGTTGGCGGGTCAGGATCCTCGATATGGCAAGGAGTTGATTGCTCGGGAGTTTGGACCGAGGGTGAACGAAGGTACCCTGGCACGTCGGCGCAAGCGGTTTGTGTGGACGCTGGCGGGGAATCAGGCTAGTGCTTCGTCGGGGGTTACTCCTTCGCCCAGGGAGATTAATCCGGCGGTAGTTGAAGGTGGTCTTTTGCAGCCTCCTCCGGTCCAGTTGGGGATGACAACTAAGTTGGGCCAACTCTGCATCTCGGCCGCCCCTACTGCACAGGAAGAGTCTCCGTTGGTCTCTGTTCATAATCATGACTCATTAGGGAAGGATACCATTGAGCCAAAGGCTAAGAAGGCTCGTCTGGGGACTCAAATCCAGGCAAATGATCACATAAACTCTGAGGTGGAGGTAGCCGGCCCTAATCGGTCCCAGTCTGATCCATGACTATCCTAGCATGGAATTGCAGGGGATTGGGGGCTCCCCTGACAATTCCAACTCTCAAGGAGACTCTGATCAAAGAATCTCCTCTTCTGGTATGTTTGAGTGAAACAAGGAAGGATGATGAATTCGTGATCCAACATTTTGGCTTTCTCGGGTTTCTGGAAGAACGTGTACATAGTGTAGCTAGTAATGGCAGTGGCTTAGCTCTTGCCTGGTCATCAAATCTTTTTGTATCTATCTCAGTAGAAGCATCTGGTTTTATATTCGTAGAGTGTGAACACCCGTCACTAGGGCGATTTGCTGTCGTGTTTGTTCATTTGCATTGTGATGTAGCCCAGCGTCAGTTTCAATTAAATGAAATCTCGTATCTTGTTTCTTTGTATGAGGACCCTGTGTTAGTTCTAGGGGACTTTAACTGTTTACTTGACAGTGTTGAGAAACAGGGAGGGCGGCCACCTACCCCTGCTGCCCTTTCCCAACTAAACCTATTCTTGGATGCAGGGGGACTTCAGGATTTGGGATATATTGGTCCGCCTTTTACGTGGTCCAATCGTCAATCCAACGGTGACCATATCCAATCTCGTCTTGACCGATGTTTGGGTAATAATGTTGTGTTTTCCCTGTGGCCAGAAATCCAGGTTCACCATTTATCCGACAGGGGGTCCGACCATCGAATGTTGCTGGTTAAATTTGTGCAATCGGACGATCGTCACACTCGGAGATTCCAGTATGACTACCGCTGGAATTCGAATCCAGTTGTTCCTGATCTAGTTCGTTCGACGTGGAGTCAACCAGTGGCCGGAACCGCCCTGTTCAAGGTCCAATCGAGGCTGAAGCATACCCGCCACCAGTTGCTGAGTTGGGCCAAGGCAGGGACGTCTAATTCTGCTCGGCAAATTCGCGAGATCAGGGGAGACATTGACATTGCCAAGGAAGCCCCGACTGTCAATTGGGCGCACATTGGTCAGCTAGAGACTCAACTCGGGGAGGCCTACCGCAGGAAGAATTATATTGGAAGCAGAAATCGAGGAATCATTGGCTACATGGTGGGGATGCTAATACCCACTATTTCCATTTGACAACGATGCAACGTCGAATATCCAATTTCATTCCACGATTGCGTGACGAACATGGCGAATTGCATTCGGCCGAGCCAATTAAAGGGGGTATATCAGTAGCTTACTTTGAGTCTTTATTTACCTCTAATGGTGTCGACCCTTCAGCTTTTGTTCAGAGTCTGAACCTCCCTGTCAAAATATCAGCTTCTATGAATGAAATGCTTACTATGCAGGTCTCTCGCGGAGAAATTAGACAGGCCATATTTGCTATTGGACAAGGACAATCTCCGGGATCAGACGGGTTTACAGCGGGTTTCTACCAAAGGTTCTGGGAAGAGGTAGGGGTGGATGTATCAGATGCCATCCTCTCCTTCTTTCAATCGGGCAGGCTGTTACATAGTATCAACCATACCCTGCTGACTCTCCTTCCGAAGGTAGCGAATGCTGATTCTATGAGACAAATGCGGCCTATCGGTCTCTGCCAGGTTTTATACAAAATCATTGCCAAAGTATTGTCTTCGAGGCTAAGTACCATTCTTCCTCAGATTGTTAGCCCTTTTCAAAACGGGTTTGTTAAAGGTCGATGTATTTCTGATAATATTCTTATTGGCCAAGAAGTGATGCAGTTTCTGAAAACCAAGATACGGGGTCAGGACAAATGGATGGCTCTGAAGCTGGATATGGAGAAAGCTTACGACCGTGTGGAGTGGGAATTCATGTTTCAAGTTATGCAGGCCTTCGGATTCTGTGAGAAGTGGATGACTTGGATTAATGCATGTGTAACAACTGTTCATTTCTCAGTCCTTCTAAACGGGGCTCAGTATGGCTACTTTCAACCTCACCGAGGTATACGTCAGGGAGACCCTTTGTCGCCATTGCTGTTTGCCATCTACACGGAAGGATTTGCTTCAAAGATCACCCAAGAGGTAGCTTCTTCTTCCCTCCATGAGCTGCGCATCCACAGGTCAGCTCCTCCTTTGTCACATTTGTTTTTCTCCGATGACTCCTACCTGTTCATTCGCGCCTCTATTCCTGAATGTGCCAACTTGCTTCAGATCCTATCAGACTATGAAATAGTTAGTGGTCAACGAGTTAATTTGCATAAGTCTGCGGTTTGTGTTAGTGGCAATGTATCTTACATGGAGTTACAAGCAATTAGCTCCTTCCTAGGGGTAAGTGTTTTGCAGGCAGAAGACAAATACTTAGGGCTGCCCTCACAGATTGGCCGGTCCAAGTCGCTGACCTTTCAATTCATTGAGGAAGACTTGGCTGCTCGGGTTCGCAGTTGGAAGGCGAAGTCATTATCCTTGGCGGGGAAAGAAGTGGTGATAAAGGCCATTGGCGTAGCTGGTCCGATCTATGCCATGTCGGCATTCCGATTGCCCCAGGAAACCTGTCGTCGGTGCAATGGCCAACTGTCAAAGTATTGGTGGGCGGGACAGGATAAGGAAAGAGGCATCCATTGGATATTGTGGAGCGCCCTCTGGCAGAGCAAATTTAGTGGAGGTATTGGGTTCCGTGATTTCAACCAGTTTAACATAGCCCTACTGGCTAAGCAGGCTTGGCGGATTCTCCTCAATCCGTCCAGCCACCTTGCGCGAATTTACAAAGCTCGTTACCATCCGAACCATGATTTCCTTGATGCAACGGCAGGATCTCGTCCTTCCTGGGCTTGGCAAGGGCTCCTGGAAGGAAAGGCTTTACTTAAGCGGGGCCTCCGGTGGCAGGTGGGCAATGGCTCGCGAATCCGGATATTGCAAGATATATGGCTTCCATCTACTCCTCCATCGTGTCCCACGTTGAAACCAGGTTCGCCTTCCTGTCCTCTCCTAGTATCTGATCTTATTTGTCCTAGTTCAATTATGTGGAAGAAAGATCTTTTGGAAGCTCTTTTTACTCCAGAATGTGTGGAACTAATTCTTTATATTCCTTTACCCACATTCCATATGAATGACAGATTGATTTGGCATTACTCACCCTCTGGAATGTTTACAGTTAAGACAGGCTACCATTTATTGTCCTCTGAACATAATATTCTTTACCCTCCGGCTGTTCTTCCTTTTGACGCCCGCTTTTGGAAAGTACTTTGGAGCCTCCCATTACCCCCAAAGCTGAAATTCTTCTTCTGGCGTGCTGTTCGCGGGTTTCTACCGCTACAATCTGTGCTTTTCCTTAAGACTTTGGTATCCGACACGATCTGTCCGATCTGTGATGCAGAATCGGAGTCTTTCTCCCACTTCTTTTTTGCTTGCAGGGTAGCTAGGGGCTTATGGGAGCTTGCTGGCCAAGAAGACCTTCGTTCATCCCTTGGCGGAATGGCCCCGGATGATGCATGGAAGCACTTGTTTTTTGAGACGAACCTGACCAAAAGTGAGATTGCGGAGGTGGTTTTTATCCTATGGCGAATTTGGAAGGCTAGATGCTGGTCGGTCCATGCGTTTATCCAATACCTGCCGCCAGCTCTGTTCCGGCAATTGCAACGACAAGTGACTGAATGGCGGGAGGCAGAGCAGACGAGGCCGCCTACTCTCCGCAGTGGTCCGGGGCCAACCTCATCCTCGTTCCAGGTGGACTTGGACAAGTAGAACCGGCAGGCGAATCCTCTCATCAGGACGTCATTCATGTTTGGTTTGACGGGGCGGCTAAAAGAAATCAAGGTGGCAGCGTTGGTTTTGTGGGTTTCCAAGTGGCAGGTACGATTCTCTTTGCTTTTGGCAAGTCGTATGACGGCATATATGATCCTTTTGTCATGGAATGCTTAGCTCTTAGAGATGCTTTACAATGGTGCTTATCACATGGTTTTGCTTCTGTTAAATTTCATGGGGACTCACAACAATTGATTCAACGGATGGAGAGGAGTAATTTGGCTCACGATCGGAGTGGGGCGGTGCTCGAAGATGCAAGGGCGTTGGCGTCCCAATTCAACTGGATCTCGTTTTGTTTTGTCTCTCGTCGACTTAATAGGGCCGCCCATCTTGTGGCACAAAAAGCCCTTTCATCGGGAGTTCGGCGATTGGTCGACTCCCGCGCTCTTCTTTTTTCTGTTTCTGACTGAATTGTTACCGCTAACTTTGACAAAAAAAAATATATCAATGTTGAGCTTTGAACATGATTCTCTTTAAATAAAAAACAATAATCATGACCAACTACACTAAATTAAAAATATACAAGAAGCAAAGATATGAAAATCAGATGACTTTTCCAGCTCGTTTAGCTAGTCCACTAAGTTTCCGTTAAGTATTTATTTAGTGTTTGAAACTTTATTTTATTTCGAGTTACATGATTAATTTAATTTGTGTTTATCTTGAAAATATAATCTTCCAAAACTTATAGGTCAGCGGCGGTGGGATGACAACTGGGCTCGCCTTCAAGCGATTGGCTCATGTTCAAGTTTTCGGCACTGAACAATTGGAAATAACGAGATGTTTGAAGGTCTATAAGATTTCTTGCATACCCTAATTGTAATATTGGCTTATTCAAATGAGGATACTTTCAGGGAAGTGGTATAGAAGGACCACAAAAAATGGACTTGGAGACATTAGCTCGACAACAATAAGCAACAATGAAACTTCCGTGTAATTTGGGGGGTGGGGTATGAGTTTGAGTAATTTTTGTTGGGTTTCTTATTCTTGTGTTCGTTTTCAATCAAATTTAACATTAATATGATATTGTTATATGCTTGTGTTGGATTGTAATTGATATTTACAAGCCCCACACCAATAAATAGATCACACAATGAAGAAATCAGATTAATTTGTACTAAACTAATAATCATATTGCCCCAATATCCTATGTATATATTTATTTATTAACATTAAACCATAAATTTGGACAAAAATGTAAGTAGGATCCACTAATCTCATAGATTTTATTCCAAGTCCCCCAATATTTTGGCCTCTCCTGATCCCATTTCAAGCA
Source organism: Linum tenue (assembly GCA_946122785.1). NCBI lineage: Eukaryota > Viridiplantae > Streptophyta > Magnoliopsida > Malpighiales > Linaceae > Linum > Linum tenue. The sequence continues at coordinate 36,588,142 of CAMGYJ010000011.1, read as the reverse complement.
CTTTTTTTGTTGTCGGTACAGACCTACCTGAGAATCGCATAAAGTTTTAGGAATGGATTCTATTTCCTGAAGTTCCTCAGTTTGTACTATGTGCATTTGTAAGCAATCAGCTATATCTAGCAACCATGATATAATGTATGCATCCATAATAAGCATTCCCTACTTCAGGGGACCTTTAATGGCGATCTATTTAGCCAGGCCGTGATGTTTGAGAAACACACATATTACTGATCCCCTCTTTCATCAGAGGCCATGACATGTATGTGATCCTGTCTCAAGGATAACTTTCTATTTACATTCCCATATTTTAGTGTTTAAGTGTATTTATATACTGCCTTTCTCCAGCACTTTCCCCCCCCACAAGAGATACTACTTCATCAGTTTGCATAGCAAAACACCTGATGCAATCAGACAAACAATGAGACAACTTTTCCACAAAACTTGAACAACAAGCTATCGTCAATTGACTCGAAACCACGTGAGAGGAAGCCGGTGGAGAAAAGGATTGTACCTTGATTGTTCGATCACCATAGCCAACATAAAGCTTCCCTTGCCAGTACAACAGAGCAGTTATGACCGAAGTGCTTGGGATCGTTCCGATGGATTTGATGTCTACTTGGAGTTCATCCCCTGATAATTCCTACGAATCAGAGGAAAGAATTCGAGTTCAACTATGGCCTTGGTTCACATAAAGCGGACAACAGAAATGCCTACGTAAAACAACAGTCTGCATGCCCACAATGTACCTGAACATTAACTGTCTTGTCCCAACCACCTGTAAATAGCCATCCACCCCCCATGCTGCTAGAGAAAATGGCACCACTGTGAATTTGCGCTGATTTCATGAACTGATCGTTCCTCCATACCTGTAGACAGCAACAAGCCAGGTCTCAGAGGTGAAGGGAAGAATCTATGCAGAGCCATATATCACTAGTTCTTCTCTTCTTGAAGGCACTTGTGCCCCAATTGGTAAATGAAACCTCCAAAAGGATTTATATCCATTGCCATGACTTATTTGCTTGCATAATTCACGATACCACATACCCATAACCCACATTTTTGTAGAGCTTGAGAGCATGCAGTACTACCTTTAGATGCCCATTTTCGTGAGTTGATATGACAAGGTTCCGATCAGCAGTGACAGACAAGACAGAGCTCAAGGTTCCCGGCATGTCTTTTTCTCCTAACACTGTCAAAAGACTATGATCACTTAAACTCCACAATCTTACAGTCCCATCCCAGCTACCACTGTAGAGAACTCCATTACGTGCTGCCAATGTTGAAACCACAGATTTATGACCCTCCATAGTGCAGGATAGAGTACCATCCTAAGCATGACATAAGCCAGAAGTCAATGAAGTTTTTATCTGTTTTGGAAATCGATTATGAGATGAAGTGATAGTTGATGCAAGCTAAGAGACATTGGTACCTGCAACACCCATGCCTTGATTGACCTATCTCCACTTCCAGAGTAAAGATATCCATTGCCTGCAGTGGTTAAAGCATGAATGCCGCTATATCGCCAGTCTTTCTCCTCATACCATTTTCTCAATGATGTCTGGTCCAGAGGGTCATGAATGGTCCAGAGAAATATGCCACCTCCACTATCACCACTTATGCATAATGGTTTTTGCCCTTCTTCTGAGTAGATTACAGCCATAACTTTGTGCTCGTGGCCTTTGAGAGTGTGAACATGAGAGAAGTCCTACAAGATAAAATTATGACTAATAACATCACCTAAAGCAGGGAATTAAGGAGAAAATTCAAAGAATGTCGGTTTTGTTTGAGCTTACCTGTAAAGACCACACACAAACTGTTTTGTCAAACGATGAGCTAAAAAGAAACCCCCCTGGAAAAGAGTCGAGCACAATATCAGGAATCAGAAGAAAATATGAAGCATGACAACCTTTTCTAACTGCTGCTTAATGGACTACAAAGAATAGGAAAGCAACGGCTTAAGAAAGAAACTCAAATGTCACCAAATTGCTGAGGGTGAAAAGGTATAATTTGATCTTACTACTCGACAAATTTCAGAGAAGGAATATATCAGGCAATCAAATAACCTATCAAACTAGCATAATCTGGATCTAAACCCACTGAACAGAAATGACATACCTCCGATAGCTAATCCAGTGATGCAATCAAAATGCCCTTGCAAATTTTTCGACTTGACTTTACCCTCCACCAAGCCCTCAACAAAATCTATGCCAGTCTCCTGAAATTCATCAGCATTTTCGACCCCCTCTGTATCACCTTCCTCTAGTATTTTGTTATTTCTATTCATCTCAGATTTTACCTTGGCCACCTGACACAATTCTCCAGTAACCAGGCAATGACCTGTGGCTCCCTCACCAACAGTAACCTTATTAATCAACCTGGGACTGGTATCAAACTCACCTCTAATAATTACCTCCCGAATGCACTTCCACATCTCAATCACATCTGGGCGATTCTCTATGTCAAAGTTCAAACATCTGCATAAAAGTTGTTGCAACGGCTGGAGCTTCTCACCATATTTACTTTCAAGTGAATGACTTGTTTTCTCCATCAAACCCATGTAAAGACCCGCACAATCTAAAGTGACCTTCTCACTTGTTTCTGAAATGAAGTCATCCACCCATGCAAGCATGTCTTTAGTGAACTGTTCCCCAACAAGTAGTCTAGCAAAAGTAAAAGCCAATGACCAAACATCTGACCTATATGCCACAGAAGGAACATAACCTTCAAGAAGTATGCTCCCCAATGCCTCTGGGCTCAAATACTCTCCTCTTCTCAGACATTCAGCAACCAAGGTTCCCAATTCTCTATTACCAACACTTTTACCTCCACGAACGAATTCTGAAACTTCTTTCCAAGTAGTTTGACCCAATGCTAAAACCTGATTCGAACATAAACTTACATGTCCAAAATCATCCAATGTAAAGCAAGGAAGTCCTAAACCACCTGCAATTACACCTTCTAAATGCAAACTCATCACTGCCTCACACATTTCCATACCAACCATAACAAAACTAGAAACCCCATCTATGCTAACGCCATCATCCAAACACCACAATTCAGACCAAGAGCTCTCATTCAGCCTTTCACAAACACAATACAAACATCCATCATCTAGATCACCCCACAATCCACGAACTCTACAAATCCTGCTCCGTTCTGAACCAATCTTCAAGATCAAACCCAATTCTCGTCTCTTCAGCTCATTCATCTCAAACAGGCAATTCATGATCTTAGCTATGTAGCTTAACTTAAACATACAGTCTTTCCCGTCGCCATCCGATGAATCACCGGCAACCTTGAAAAGCCTTACCTTGATATGCTCCTTTAAAAACCCATCTAGTAACCCTTTATCCTCGACTGAAACCGCGTTGTCGGGAAGAACCCACTTCCTCCATTCCGAATAAAACTCGTGAGACCACAAACGAGGCAAAAAGTCGTCGACTTTGGCATCATTCTGGAGCTCCGAGGCTTTGAATTTCGAGCGATCTTGATGGGAATTCGTGGTAGGGATCAATCGGAGGAGATCAATGTTCTTGGGGAGGGAAGAGGGACCTTGTGGTGACGGGAATTTGACTAATTGAGTACAGGCGGGGCAACGAACGGTGAGGTTGTACCTCTCAGGTAAGCTATTGAGACATGTCTCGCACACTGTATGACCACACGGTAGCACACGGGGAATGATATCGTCGCCGTCGTAGGGCTGGAGGCACACCGGACATTCTGGGGGTTCCGGCGACTCCATTAAGGCCTAGCTCGCCAGTGTGACAACTGACAACTAACAGTTGTATTACCCAATTTACCCGCCGAGCCAGACAAAGGTAAAATGGAACAAGCGACGGAACTCGGAAGATAAAGCTTCGATCTTTTTAAGCATACGAAGCCGTTTGGTGAAATAGCGTAAACGATGCCGTTCTGTTTGGTAAGTTAGAACAATAGAACTCCATTTTCCTCTGCCTAGGAAGTTGGAAGAGAGCCGAGTCTGTCCAAAGTACTGAGTCGACGCTGAGAAGCGAGAAAGTTTGGCAAGGCGGAGAGAGATTGGATTAAGGTATGGCCTTCGCCGTCGTTCTTCTGGTTTGAAATTCTGTTTCTGCTTGCATCTCAGATAATGTATGGATTAATCGCGAGGAAGTTTTTGTTCTTGTACCCAATGATCTTAGATCTCGCTCTGGTTCAATTAGATTTTCGAGCGGACAGAGTTCTATTGATTCGACGATTTGTTGGAATACGCTGGGAACTTGAATGTGCGTTGCACAGTCATGGATCTGCTTTGATATTTCGGGATCATTGATATCCGTTTCTCTGTAATTGATTTTTTTTTTTTTTCTGGATGGAATTTGAAGGCAAGACATGGCGGCGGGAGCTGGAAGTTCGATGCTTTACTCGCTTCTTCTGTTCTTGGTCATTCTTTCACTTCAAGAGATGTACCGCGGGAAGCTGGCGTCTACCGAGTTGTTCACCATTCTGGGAGGATTCACTAGTTCTCTTCTTTTCCTGGTGCTCTTAACTGTGAGTTACTTTCAAATCCTTGTTCATGGGCATCCTTCTAATTTGGTTTTTATTAAATGCCTAAAATGAAATAGCAGAACGATGGATATAGTGCTTTACTTTGGCTTCCCTCTATTTGCGATATGGATGAGTTTGGGATATGGGAATTTACATGCTTCGATGCCTTTCGAAGTTTGATGCTTCATACCAGTGTAGAATCAGTCTTTGTAGCGATAACGTCAAGAAACTACGACCTTTTATGTGTTATCCTCTCCCACGCCCCTCAAACCCCATTATCTATTACTTCTAGCTTGGCTAATTTGATCGTATTTCAATTTTGAAGTCTTGTGAGATTAATTTTTTTCTTTCATTTTTCACATGTTCTGGGACTTTTTTCTGCTTCGCTATTATACTGATATCGCCATAACGGCATAACCTATATGAATGATGTGATCCTGACGATCAAATGTTAGTTTTCTGAGCTGGTGCATTCTGTTTCATCTAGTATCTCATACATTGCTCAACAAGAGTTGAGATTAATTAAGCAGCAATATATCTGTTTGTAAGTTGTTCTGTATGTTGGAACAAGTTTTGATGTGATGCTGTGCATCTCAATTCTGTCTTGCAGTTCATTGGTAATTTCCAGGAATCAAATGGCATGAAGACCGGATGGGGTGCTGGTGAGTTCTTTTAGTTCTCTTTGTTTTGCTTCTCCTTCTTTCAAAGCAGTATGTTTATTGCTCATGGGGTAGTTTTATGGTGCCTGGTAGTCATTATAGTGAATCTTCATTAAGCTTGCCTACAAACACGGCTTATAGCCTTACCGACTTCCCTTCAGTTATAAACTTCGATAAGTTTTCAACTCCTTTTCCCTTGCATTATCAATATGTTTTGTCATTATTGTACACTACATCAAAATAACATTTATTCGGAAGCATCATCATTACAATTCTTGACTAACAGTTTCTCTCTGAACAGTTGTATTGGCTGAAGTTGTTGCTCTAATTGCAGCTGGAACTGTACATCGGGTTTGCATAACAACTTGGTAATGTTTTAACACTACTACTAGTTTAATTCTACTTTTTCTTGTCTGTAGTAACATATTTGTTTGGGAAGACATCTTCTGCAAGCGAGTTCTTAACCCTGTTATGTAGCCATGTTTTGATTTGCTTCCCTTTATTCCATTGATATGAGTGTGACTTTTGGCATGTCATTCCTTGAGTTATGGTTGTGATAATATAGAAGAAAGATCCCCAATGGCTGCGAGGCCATGTTATGCAATTAAAGCTGCAAGTCATCTTTGAGTAAAATGTGGTCTAGGTTTCTACTTCTTGCTTTAGTTCCACATGCACTACTTGGCAGTAATTTAAAGGGTATTTTCTTTGTGATGGAACATTATATGTGTTCATATTCTTTAAGCATGTAGTTATGCTATTACTCATTAAGTAATGGAAGGCGCAATGCTTGTTGGTCTACTGAATGAACTTACTTTTCGTTGAACTTAGCTGTGCCTTATTATTTAGAAAGAACCTTTTTTCGTCTTTGTTTATCTTTGAAAGAAATAATTATATTGCACATAAGCATTGATGCTGATCCTTTTGCTATCATCTGCTGGCAGTTTCTTGTTCTCGGGTGGGTTACTATACGAGGTGAACAAGCTTTCCGGGATTGCTCAATCTAAAGTTGAATCTAAAACAAGGAGACATTGACATGATACTGCTCTTCGCAACTTAGTTATCAAATTATCTGGGAATGCGAGGTTGCACCATTTTGATATCCTTTCCGAAGCAACATAGGAGATGCATCACGTGGTCATTTTGTATGCAGACTCCAACTATAGGGCATAATCTATAGGGTAACTAGAAAATGTTGGAATGATTCCAGCTTATTGTTGCTTCCTTGAATAGAGAACTTGGATATGAAACTTTCTGTTTTGATCCCTGCCCCTAGACTATGTAGAACTGCCAATTCTTATTAAATAGTATGAAGCCGAGAATTTTCAGAACCGCCAACCATATTTATGTAGCAAATCTCTAGAAAGCTAAAAATCATGTGGGCAAGTTGCTTCAAGGATGAAGAAGCAATGGTGCCTCAATGAGATGCTTCAGGGAGAATAATATATTGGTGTCGTCGCTCGTTGTGTTTCAGTGAGTGACAGTATTTCAACATAATCCATGCTGTCCTTTCCAGATCAGCTTCGGTAAGCTTACAAATTTTTTATGTAGCAAATTGGGTTTGTAGCAGCCTTATCTTGACATCTTCCACTACTGCATAGTTTTCTATACTATTGTCAGCAACTTTAACGCTTTATTTTTGAGTTCCCTTTCCAAACCTCTCTTGTTGCGGCTGGCTCATCTCCTAATATAACTATGTTAAGACCAATAATTTGAAAACCATGTAGCTTTTAGAACGCGAATGGCCACCCTAAAGGCAAAATTGGATAGGAATGCAATGTAGCAATTGGATAGGAATGCAATGTAGCAAAGGCAGCGTCATATTCCAAAGAGTTGTTTGTCAACTTCTTTCTCCTTCCCCTGTTTTTCTTCTTCACATCTACGTTACTTGCAGCAGTTGCAGTCACCAGCATCATCTCTCCCTCATGTCCCGTGAACTTCACATACATGGATACCTTCCCATGGCAGAAATCCTACTGCATCCAGGACCCATACTCTCTCGACTGCTGCCTTCGAATCCACGCTCTCATCCATGTCGGATTCGCTCTATACCTCAAACAAACATCCAACTTCTTCCTTCCCAATACCTCCTCTGTTCCCCTTTGTCTCTCCACGGTCCAGCAAAAGCTCACCGCGGCAGGGCTCGAACCAGCAGCCCACATATGCTTTAGAAACCCATCTCTCATTTTCATCGCCAGCCCTCCAACCTGCCCTGGAATCTTCACCTTGAAAGACTGGAATACAACGGTCGGCAAGACTCCTTCGTTGACCACTTCTTGTGAAGCAGATCTAACGAGCTCGACCAGTTGCGATACATGCTTCGATGAAGTTGATAGCGTGAGCAGCTGAACTAGAGCCTCACAGAGGCAGCCAAGGAAAGGGTCGGAGCAGCAGAGAAAGGGTGTTTCAATTGGCTTTTGGTGTGATTGGAGGTTTGGTTCTAGCAATTGGAGTGGCAATGGCATTGGTTTGTAAGACTAGGTTGCGGAATTGGAGAAGGCTCAATGCTCCGGATTTGGATATTTCCAACGAAAGTGATAATCTTTTGCTGGCTCAAATTGGTATCAGACGGTTCAGCCTGCAAGAGTTGGAGCAGGCGACAAATGGGTTTTCGAACTTGCTGGGGAAGGGGACTTTTGGGGTTGTGTACAAAGGAACACTAGATGATGGCAGTGAAATTGCTGTCAAAGAGCTTCTAAAGCAAATCGAGTCCTACGACGACGACAACCGAGGATTCGCCAACGAGGTTAGGGTCATAAGCAAGATCAAACACAGGAATCTGCTTCCCCTACAAGGCTACTGCGATGACACGAAAGAGCGGAGGAGGTTTCTTGTGTACGAATTCATGGCGAATGGTAGTGTTGCAGATCATTTATCCAATGTGACAGCCAGAATGCAGTTTTGCTGGGAGCAGAGGAAGAACGTGATTCTTGATGTGGCTAAAGCGATTTGTTACTTGCACTGTGGGGTGAAGCCTGCGATCTATCATCGAGACATCAAATCGAGCAATGTACTTTTGGATTCGGATCTAAGAGCTAAAGTCGGTGATTTCGGTCTGGCCAGGCAAGTTCAAGATGATGGAAGCTCCCATGTCACTACAAGGCTGGCTGGCACACATGGGTATTTAGCACCCGAGTATGCAATGTATGGACGCTTGACCGAAAAGAACGATGTTTACAGCTTCGGGATTTTAATACTCGAGATCGTGTCAGCACGAAAGGTGATTGACAACTCGAACTTCAGCAGCTCATCGTCATCGGCAGTAGTGTTGATCACGGATTGGGCGTGGAACCTAGTGAAATCGGGCAACGTGGACCGAGTTTTCGACGAGACACTGATGTCGAAAGATGAGGAGTACTACTGTAGAGGAGAGATGAGGAGGTTCGTACTAGCGGGGATTCTTTGTGCACATGTCGTTGCTGATCTCAGGCCTACAATGGCCGAGGCTTTGAGGTTGTTGGAGGGTGACGTTGAAGTTCCCAAACTACCCGACAGGCCACCACCATTGTCTCGTGAGTCGTTGTCTTCTTCAAGTGTTGTTCGTGGGTTGGCGAAACCATGATCATTACTTTCCAAGATTTTATGTGATTAGATGGCTTGTCAGATCTCTAGTACTTGCTCACACTTCTTTTCTACATGTTGCTGGCGTTGTTGCATTGAACTCATTGGATTAGGGCATATTCTAAGCTGATGTACTGTTGCTAATTAATAATAGTAAATAGTGCTCTATTAGAATTCAGTTGAGGGTAATTATGTGGTCTAACAGGCGATTCCAAAGTTCTTTCATCGTCACTACTAAGAAAGATCTTCTAATCCATAAGTAGTGACATGTTTGATATCCAAATGACAATTGCGTATCAAGCAACTCAATCGAAAAGCATATTTCCTCTGAATTAAGTGAATCATGGCCTGCTACTGCTAGCCACTTCTGATTAATTCTATGCCAAAGAAGTAGTGGAGAACGTTCAAGTTGTTGAAGGAATGAAGATAATAACTTCCAAGTAGTACTTTCATCAATGTCATTCTCCTCCCACCAACACCAAACACACACAATGAGATTTTTTTTGTAACCTTGGTGTATGAGGAATTATCACTTTACTTTGGTTGATAACCATGTTGCAACAAACAATAACAACGCCTTGAAAACTATTGCCCAAAAAGCTTGTTTCAAGCCATTTAATGACTTCTAAAGTCGGCAAATTACATTGGGTTAGGAAGTAAGTTTATGACCATCGAGCAAATATAGCTTGATAGTCGAGACTCGAGCCCTCGTTTTTTTTTTTTTTTTGACAAAAGATATCATGTATTGATCAACAAATAGGCAGTTACACCCTGGACAACAGCCAGGCCTGAAAATCATAAAAGCGACTCATAGTCGGGTACAAAGAGAGGGCTTTCCTAGCTACCAAATGAGCTACCCTATTGTTCTCCCGACCTACAAAACGCACACTAAAACCAGGCTGAGCACGCAAATAATGGCCAATCTCTTCCAGAACAGCACCCAACCGGTTATCTCTGAAGTCGGCTTGATTAATCTTGTCAATAATCACCTTAGCATCGCCTTCAAAACGGACTTCCGCCAGCCCCAGCTCCCTACACCAAATAATCGCTTCCCTGAGCACGAGCAATTCCACTATCATAGGATCATCCAAATGAGTAAACTGAACCCCTCTAGCCAGAAGGAGAGCCCGCACTGGGTCCAGAAGAACCATCCCACCAGCCGAATGCGACCCACTCTTCGTAGCTCCATCCCACATGCACACAAGTTGGGAGCCACCCACTTGCACTGGCGGCTGCAAAACCGGGTTCAGAACTCGAGGACCCTGATCAGCAAGAAGCCCTACCCATTCCTCATATTGTTGATTAAACTGGCGCATGAGAGCCTGAATCCCAAATTGTTTGCCTGCAAAGACTACCCAATTACGGGAACGCCAGATCCGCCAGAGGATGGCAACAACTGCCATAACCATTGACGGTTGGTGAATCAGAGCCAACAAGCGATTCAGGAACAAAGGAAAGGTGTGCCGAGGCAAGCCCTCACCCAAGTAATTCAGCCCTGAATAATCCCAGAGAGCCCGTGCCACTGGACAGGTAAGAAACAAATGCTCCATTGTCTCTGGGCCATCCCAACAGACTGGGCATCGAGGCAACACCTGCACCTTTTTCTCAATAAGCGCCTCAGTAGTTGGCAGAGCCCGATTTAGAATTTGCCAAACAAAAACTTTCAACTTTGGAGGAATCTTCGCCTCCCACACTCTAATCCAACTCGGTTTGTCCATCCAGCTTACCGAGGACCGCCACTTTCCCCCCTCCTATCCAAATCCACAGCCAGATGATAAGCCGACTTCACCGAGAAAACCCCATCTGCTGTAAAATGCCAGATAAGTTTGTCAGGCACATCCCATCTCGGAAGGGGAATACCTTTAATCGCTCTACAGGTAGGCGGGTCAAACCATTGACTAAGCTTCTCATCTGACCACTCCCCTCCCCCCTCACAAAGAACCTCCGTCACTAAGGGATCACCCCCCTCAGGCAAGACCCTAGGGTTATAGCATGGGGGATCTAATTGATACCTCGGAATCCAGTTAGACCGAAGGAGGGAGACCGACTTGCCATTCCCCACCTGCCAGCGCAGACCCATCTCCAATAAATGACGCCCATGCAGGATACTCTGCCACCCCCAAGAGGGACGAGATCTCGCTTTGGCCGTCAAGAAAGACCCCTGAGGGAAATACTTGCCTTTATAAACCTGGGCCAGAAGAGATTGAGGTTCACTGAGAACACGCCAACCTATCTTCGCCAAAAGGGCTTGATTGAAATGCTCAAACTGGCGAAATCCCATCCCCCCCTCATGCTTACTTCTGCACATGTTTCGCCAGGACACCCATCTAATCTTGGGATGACCCTCCTCTGCGCCCCACCAAAAGCGGGCCACGTGTTTATCCAAAAGACGACAAAGGGCAAGAGGGAGACAGAAGCAGGACATGACATGAAGAGGAAGAGCCAAAGCTATGGATTTAATCAAAGTTTCCTTAGCAGCCCACGACAACGTCCTTTGCTTCCACCCCTGCAACCGCTCGAGGAGTTTTTCCTCCAAATATCTGAAAGTCTCCATCTTTGAGCGAGCAATTAGCGTAGGAAGACCCAGATATTTATCATGTACCCCCACCGCACCAACCCCTAAAATCGCAGCCAAAAACTCCTGATCAGCCAGAGAGATATTCTTACTAAAGCATACAGCCGATTTGTTCAGGTTAACGCGCTGACCACTCAATTCCTCATAATCATTCATCACCTCAATTAAATTCTCGCACTCCTGAAGAGAACCTCGCAAAAACAAATAGGAGTCATCCGCGAAGAACAAGTGCGAAATTCTAGGAGCCCGAGGAGCTACTTTCACCCCCTCTAGTTTTTTCTCCGTAATGGCCTTACGAAGGAGGGTTGCAAACCCTTCCGTGCAGAGCACAAACAAGAGCGGAGAAAGCGGATCCCCTTGACGAAGGCCTCTAGAGGCGGTGAAGTAACCCGAGGGAGTACCATTCATCAGGACCGAGAAAGAGGAGGAACGAAGACATTCGTGAATCCACCCTCGCCAGACTGAACTAAAACCCATCTTCTCCAAAACTGCAAGAAGAAATGGCCATTCGACTCTATCATAGGCCTTTTCCATGTCAACCTTCAGAGCCATGTACCCCTTCTTTCCTTGCTTTTTTATCTTTAGATAATGCATTAGTTCATGTCCTATAAGGATGTTATCAATAATCTGCCGTTCCCTGATAAAACCATTTTGGCCTTCCGAAACAATTTGAGGGAGCATGCTAGCAAGCCGTTCTGCCATAATTTTCGTAATTACTTTGTAAACAAACTGACAGAGGCTGATCGGTCGCAATTGACGAACTGTTTCCACTGAATCAACTTTAGGGATCAATGTGAGCCAGGTATGGTTAAAACTCCGCAGCATCCGACTCGAGGTAAAGAAGGAAATCACTGCTTCAACCACCGAATTGCCCACAATATCCCAGAAAGCTTTGAAGAATTTCCCTGTAAAACCATCCGACCCCGGGGCTTGCTTTGATCCCATGGAGAAAACCGTACTCCGAACCTCACTTGGTAAAACATCCGCCGTCAAATGCGCGTTCATTTGCGGAGTTACACTATGAGCTATCGGCAGGTTTGCCACCCTCTCAGTCATATTGGGAACCTGGTTTTCCGAAGTAAACAGGTTCTGATAAAAATTGGTGGCTATAGCTGCCTTTCCGGTCTCGGCAGTGACCCATTCCCCTTCCTCATTTCGGAGTTCGGAAACAAAGTTCCTTTTTCGCCGCGCCCTGGTCACCGTATGGAAGTAAGCTGAGTTTTGATCCCCTTTTTTCAACCATTTCACCCTGGACTTTTGCTGCCAGAAGACCTCCTCCGCGTCCCACTGACGAGAGAGCTCCGCCTCGTGGATCCTAATCGCATCCCAATCAACTGGAAGGACTGACTTTATCCTATCAATTTCAGCTTGGAGCGTCTTTATATTCCGAAGAGAATTAGTTGTGCCCGCCCTGCTCCAATCATAAAGCAGGTGCCGGAGTTTCTTCAGACGCTCCCACAGTCGAAACATAGGGGTACCTTGGACTTCCTCCTGCCAGACATACTGGACCATAGCCCTTACTTCAGGATTATCCGCCCAGCGGGCATCAAACCGGAAAAGAGGTCGACTACTTCGAGTATAAGGTTTATCCGCAAGTAGCAGAGCCCGATGATCCGACCCCTGGTCCGTAAAGTGCTTGACCAGCGTCTCTGGATAGACATCAATCCAGGATTGGGAGCAAAGAGCCCTATCCAGACGTTCTCGAATACAATCCGCACCCATACGTTTGTTAGTCCAAGTGAATTGATCACCTTGGAAACCCGGGTCATGGAGTCCCAAATCACGAACAAAAGCCCGAAGGCTGGTGGCCTGGGTACCAGTCCAAACCCTTCCCCCATCTTTTTCACCCGCGTTAAGAATTGTATTGAAATCACCAATGAGGACGTAAGGGTGAATAATATTCGCACAAATACCTTGCAACTGAGCCAATTGGGAAGCTCGAAGTGCAACATTGCAACTAAGATAGACAAAGATCACCACATAAGAAAAATCCCCTTCATTAATTTGCGAACAAATACAAAAGTTGGAATAAAAAAACACCGAAGCATCAACCCCGGGGGACCAAGCAAACACTAAACCACCAGATGCATCGACTGCATCAACCAAAAAACAATGCGAAATATCAAAACCTAAACCCCGCATACGACGGGACACTACACGCCGGCTCGATCGAGTCTCCGAAAAGAAAACGAGATCCGGTTTATTGGAAAAAACAAGCCCTAAAGCAGTTTGGAAGGTGAGGGATGGCCCAATTCCTCTCACATTCCAGGCCAATAGCCTCATTTATCCTCCTGGGGCCATTCTAGGCTGGCTTCCTCCACCTTTTCCAAACCATCAGCAGCTTCCACAAATTGTTTCTTCGGGGTAGGGGGGTCACCAATATCCCCTTCCAGAGCATCTAACCCCCGCTTCCGATTCAGCATGATTGGGTCCATAAAATTAGTCCCATACTCATCCAGAGTCATATCCGACTTTGCAGAAGGAGCCTCTGCCTCCCGCTCAAAAACAAGCCCAGCCTCAAAAGCCTTCACCACCTGATGGACTCGCCCTTTCATGTTTTGGCAAGCCTTCGAGGAGACCCCATCTGGGGACCGTCGTTTAATTTCAAAGGCTCCCATCGAAGGGTCTCCATCAGAATCAGAATCCTCTTGTTGATGCGCCTCAACCGGATCCGCCAGCGGAATCGCAACCTCCTCATCTTCCAGCCCATGCAGAGCCGCAGGGCTCGCGACCTGTTTGGCTACTGCCACCGGCTGACTCTCACCCATTTTCCTCAGCCGTGGGCGAACCCGAATCTTGGAGGATTCCTTCAGTGAAAGGGGAGCCGCCCCTTTAGTCTCCGCCAGTTCTTCATCTTCCGATTCATTTTGCAAGATCAATCGACGCCTCCGAGAGTGCTCAAGGACCTCCACCATCTGATCCGCTTTCTTCTGGCGTTGAGAAGCCTGTTTTGCTCGCCTAGCTAGCTGATGACGATCCTTGGCCTCCTGCCGAGTAAGAGCAGCACCCTTTCTGGGGGACTGCTTTTTCTGGGCTTGCCTCACCACACCACCAACCTTCACCCGCGGGGATGTCTTGAACACAAACTGCTGGGGACTAGCACGACCCCCACCCACTTTATTAATTGGGTCACGTGCCCTAGGCTGTGCCTTCATGCTAGCTTGAGTTGCCACTTCATCAGTCACAGAGGGGGCCAGACCATGAACCTGAGATCGGTCAGCATGCCCTATAGGAATGTCCTGCATTCGCCCTCGAGGATTTTTAGCGTTCCCTCCATTGTACCCTTGCACGTTCCTGTTCACCCACACAGATTTACTGGTATTTCGATAATTAGTGCAGTCTTCCTCTTCTAGGAATAGATTCCTTCCCAATTTCTTTGTTGACATGTGAGGGCCGAATCGTTCCTTACCCGAGGGTGGGTCGAACACACAGTCACGCTTTGAGTGCCCCACTCGGCCACAATGGAAGCAAATAGTCGGTAAAAACTCATACTTGAGATTTACCCAGAAATGACCAAGCTCCTCACTAACCGCCATGAGCTGAGAGCGCAGAGGTTTTGTAAAGTTAATGAGAGCAAGCACCTTAACAAAGCGCTCCTCCGTATCTCTCGCCGCAAAAACATCTGCCTCCAAGATCTGGCCAACAGTTCCAGTGGCGACCTTCCGGCCAAACTGTCTAGTGCAACATTCATCTCTGACATTCCAGAGCTGCACCCGGAAGGGAGCAATAGCAGTTCATCAAAATGAACTTTGGAGATGGATGGGATTAGGGCTGGCTATTTGGACCGGGACCGGATAAAAAACCGGAAACCGGACCGTATAACCCGGACCGAGACCGGACCGGGACCGGATAGTAAACAATCCAATCCAATCTTTGGGCTTAGATTTGAGGTAAAAAACCGGATAAAGACCGGATAAGAGAGCTCAACACCCAAAACTTAAGGGTAATTTGCATAAACGGTCACAAACCTTTACACTTAGTACAAAACTTAACCAACTCCTCACCCTTTTAGGCCTTAGGCCACTCAAATTCCCACAATCTCAATATAAAATCAAGACCGAATTGGGACCGGACCGGGTCAAGACCGGACTGTATCCAATCCAATCTTCGGTCCTTATATTCTAAAAAAAACCGGACTGGACCGGATCAATTTGGGCCAATTTAACCGGACCGGACCGTATAGCCACCCCTAGATGGGATCCAGGATCGCAGATGGAAAATCCTATCTTTGACAATCCATGGTGATTTTTTCAGGATCGAGACCCTTGTCTCCTCATTAGGAAGCAGCACCTCAAACAGCCCAAATTTAGTAAGCGTAACCCGAAGGTTTCCTTTCACTCGCCAAGCATCAATGAGACCCTCCCTTAACTCTGCAGTCGTGAAACTGTTCTCCGAGAATAGTCTTCCCAAGAGCGTCCGCGCAGTGCGGAATTTCACCGACTGAACCTCATCAAGCTTGAATTCCACCACCTGATCTTCCGCTATTCGTGACATGATATTCACCTGACAAGGAGGCAGAGAAGGGTTATAAGAATCATAGACAATGTCCGATTTTTGAATTGGGACAGTAGAACTCAGCAAATAATCCGCCTGACAAGGAAAAACACCCGCTGCCGAGGCAGGGGGATAGGGCGGGGGCGGATGTAGCAGCCCATCAAAAGACAAACCCACCGGGGTCTCTATCGCACTCGAAAGCACCGATGGCTGATGTGGGACGGAAGAAGGATATAGCAGGGAAGTAACTTCTAATTTACCTGCCAAAGAACCCAGCGCCGTGTGCAACTTGCCGGGAGTAATGGAGGACAGGACCGGAGTCTCAAGGGCCGTGAACTGCCACCAAAACTCTCCTCTCGGCACTGCAGAAATTTGGGGCTGCCTGGAAGTTTCAGATAGCAGGCAAGGCACCGGAAGCTTCAATTTATAAGGTTTAAACCTCGATAATCCTCCTAAGAGGCGTGCTCCGCTGCCCTGAATAGAAAGGAGAGTTTGATTAGGAGAAGGAAGTCTCCCTTGGCGGGGAAGCGAGCGATTTTCCAGGGAAGTATTCGGATTCTGTATCCGAAGGAATCCTCCGCGAATCTCGCCCAACCGAAACAGAGAGTCGGGCCGGAGAGGATTCCCAATCACCCGCACATCTCGCAATTCTCCCAGGATCCTCCGATCACCCGAACCATCAGCACCGCCGCGTAACCTCTCATCGGACTGCCTGGGAATTCTGGACAAAAATTTCCGCAATAGCTGCTTCTGGGCAGAAGGGGTAACAGCGTCCCCAGCCACAGAATGGAAAACAGCATTTTCACTTATTCGGCTATCCTCACTGGATTCGCCTTTGCCATAAAATTGCCGATCAACAAATTCTACATCAATCGGTGTTTTGGGACAAATCCCATCCCCTAAGGGGTTAACTTGCTGCTCCTGATCACATCGCCTAATCTGGAAAGAAATATGGACAACAATCGGAGCAGAAACGCCCGCGAACGGGAAGGGGTCTGGTTCTTCCTCTTCAAAGTCTGACGATGGAGGAAGCCAAAAACGCCAGGGGCTTTCGTGACCCCTGCTTGTTTCTCTTGGATAAGCGCTCAATCGCGAATTCAGGTACCTCAAACGCACACAGCCACGATCGTTTATTTGGCTGCTGTCTTGCTTCGCCTCTCCGGCCGCTAATCCAACCGGATCTCGCCGGCCATCTCACCAATCGATTAGATTCAAGCTTGATGATGGGGAGGGCAATTCCTTTACCCTTCTCGGGAGAATCACTACGAAGGGAGGAAGCCAGGCTCCGGAGCCAGCTTTCCTTGGACTGATTGCGCACGCCCACCGCGATTGCAGCGGCGGCGGCCCTAACTAGCCACCGACCGACTAACAAACAGAGCAGGAAGAGAGAGAACAGAGCATCTCGGAACATTTTTTTTTTTTTACGCGTGATCCTCGCCCTTCTTTTGAAATTGGTTACTCGAGCCCTCGTTGAGAGTAACTAGAAGTGGCAATTCTCAATCCAATCCACCAATCCATTAAAAATATCCACCTAATCCAATCCATTTAAATCCAATCCATTTAATCCAAATCCAATTGAATTGGTGGATTCATGGATCAATCCATGGATCCAAATGATAAATTACGGTTTGGTACCTACACTTTTTATATTTTATGTTTTGGTACCTAAAATTTTTCATTACGACATTTTTTAGTACCTAAACTTTTCACATTTTACATATTGGTCCAAGGTTGAGGATGTCATTTAGATTCATAGATAATCCACCAATCCACTTGATCCAATCCATGAATCCACCAATCCATTGGATCTCACCTATTTGATCCATGAATCCACTAATCCAATCCACGAATCCATGGATCGATCCATTTTCCACCTCTAAGTGTAACGAAGCCTACAAAGAAAAGTGGGCTCCAAGCCAGGGGCACTAGAAAATAGAAATCAACAAAAGCAGGGGAACCGGAGAAAGGAGAAGAAAAGAGGGAGGAGGGCTGTCGACGGTCAACAAAAGGAGTATATTTCTAAACAAACAAACCAACAACTACGCAAATCCCAAGTGTTGTAGTTCCACTCGACAAGTGCAGTAATCAGTTGGCCCAAACATGAAATCTTGGACAATAGCTTGTCTTAGAAAGAGGCAAACAACAACTTCAAATTATGCTATCAGTCTAAAACATCCAGATATTATTTCGAGTAAAAGTGAAGGAGACGAGAAACCGAGGCCTTGAACTGGAATCTGGCAATGATCATGGGGCGATCCTACGAGGGTCACGAGGGAACATCGATGTCATTCGAATATTTTTTAGACCACAGAAGAGCATCACCACGCGCTCCAATCCCACTCCGAAACCACCATGTAGGGGCATCCCATATCTGTTGGAAAAAAAAGGGATTCATTAAGGCAACAGATTAAGAGAAGGCATCTTCGTTTACCGAAAACAAAACTTGATACCATAGCACTTCCACAACTGAATGCAAGTGTTCCTTCTTTAAGCAAAGCAAGTGCGTCCCATATAGGATATACACACACAAGACACAACCCAAACTGCAACTGCAATGCCTATGAACTATGGACTATGAACTATGACAAAGTAGATGAGCTTCACTTAAGCTACAGCACTTCCACAGGCTGTGATTTAATCAATTGGGATAGCAGAATGTACCTGAAAGCATCTATGTAAGTTGAGATTGTGCTGACATCAATACCACATGCCTTGGCACGTTCTTCCAGTAGATCAGGCACATGAACACGCTGAGCTCCTGAAATGATCTCCTCCCCTGATGTGTATGTAGAATTGACCAAATAAGACACAAGTTGCAATCCATACAAACAAACAAAAAGCACACATTTTCGGTTAACAATTAAGTCCTTCTGTACTGAACCCACTTTCTCTAGTCAATAGTGAAATTCCCAAAAGAGAATGTGACAAAACGCTAAAAGATTTTACCTCGAATGAAGACATCAAAAGAATTGCTGTACTTTGTATCATCATGGCATGGCATTGTGTAGAATGGCCTGACAGCCAATGGATAGCGGTAGAGAATATAGAACTCAGTGCCGTATCTACAAAGCAAAAGTACCCACAAAAATAATCAGCAAAAAGCGATTAGTATACAACTAAAGCAACTGTCTGGCAACAATCTCTAATATGTCAGTACTTCTTCAATACAAGGTTGCCCAGCTTTCTTTCTGCTTCTGTATTCAGGTCACCGTAGGGGTCCACTACCTCTCCAGCATCCTGCAAGGTATTAACATATACGAAATTACTGGAGAAAAACATATATAGAAAACCAAGTTGCAGTACTTAATTGCGAATGTAATAGTAAGCTGACTATGCAACAGTACATTTATGCTTGGAAAAGGTCAGATCCCACACTAAGTCTACTAGTAATCAATAAAGTTGTTTCTGCTACTTGTATCAATTCACAGAAATTCAAGATAAACAGAAAAAGCTCATTGATTTATAATTCGTTTCCATGCCAAATGATGAGGAAGTATGGACTGTCTTTCATACATATAGACCTTTCATACATATAGACGCACAATACTGAATGATTTCCTTACTTTCAACATCTGAATGCCTTCTTCAAATTTTAGGCGCAATGTCTTCCGCAAGTACTGAACACATCCACAAAATGCAAAAAATCAGTATCCATGATCCAAAGACTAACTATGATGTCTAGTGAAGAACTCAACCATCCACAAAAGGGAATATGATAACCACCTTCAATGGCTCGAATGGATGCTGCTTAGCTACAGCTTCAAGGTACGGCTTGCACTTCTGTTCATTCAATCTGTCAAACATAGTGACAAATAGCTTGTCCACAACATCCATTACCTGCATCAACAATTTTGTTCAACTCACAGCAACACCTAACATAGTAATCAACTTGGTTTCTCACGTCACATCAAGAAGAAAATCCTACCTCAGAATAGTGACTCTTTATCTCCATTTCCACATCAAGACCAGTAAACTCACACAAGTGCCGGTGAGTATACGAGTCTTCTGCCCTGAAAACTGGACCAACCTCAAACACTCGTCCAAAATCTCCAGCAATGGCCATTTGTTTGTGAAGCTGAGGTGATTGTGCTAAGCAGGCAGGTTGCCCCTTGTAATCCAGCCTGAAGACAGCAGCACCCCCCTCACTGCTACCTGCTATCAGCTTTGGAGTATGGATCTCTACAAATCCCTCTGTATGAAGAAATTCCCTGAACACCTATAGATGGATATTAATTTAGAAAAAGATTAGACTGTTAGGCTCAAAATTCCGCCAATATATTCTCATTAAAGCATTTCAAATACCAAAGAGCGGGTCGATTCAGCTGTCTACCGCAGAAAGATGAATATCTATGAATCAACAAACGATGACTTCATCAACAATAACTAAGTAGTTCCAAATGGAGCTAAACTTAGAATGTCAAGAGGGTCAAGCTTAGGAAGGCAATGTAAGAATCATGAAACAGCCCACACTTAAGCATGGGCTCTGAAGGACCTCGCATTGTCCCTTCCAACAACATCAACTGGCGAGAGATAATTGACAGTGCATTTAATGGCAGTGCTTCATACATTCCTATAACCTAAGAAAGCAAATCTAAAGCTTAATCCTGACTAATGAATTGGCAGAAACTAGGAGTGCAACTTCCCAGTAGCTCTCAAATCCAATCTAGCATACTTGATTAAGTTACCACATAAAAAAGAAACAGTTTGAAGTAAAAGGGTCTTACATAGCTAACTTCACTTTGAATTTGGAAAATCCCTTGGCCAGCCGGTGTGCGTAAATCGATAACCCGATTGTTCAGGCGCGTGTCTTGATTAACGCGGACAAGTTGTTCCCCAGCCTGTAACAAAAGACACAGTCAGAATCTCCCCTTTAATTATTAGTTCTCTCTGTCCAAATTTCAGCTAACTACACCCCTCCCTTAATAAGCATAGTTAGCAACATCAACATCCAATAAATTATAGATTGCACAGACAGACAGAGACAGAAACGTAGTTGCACCTTAGAAGCTTCTTCAATCTCCTTCTCACTTCTAGAAGCATCCTCAATAGTGATTGGTAGAGTTGGCAGGGCCCTGTTAACACAATAGAGTTTCCTAACTTGGACTTCAACCTGTAATGGAACGTAGAATCAGACCAATAAAAAAATTGCAAGGTACGAAAACCTCCAACGTCCAAAGTATGCCACACTAGATATCTACGGGCGCATGAAAATTTGTCCAGCCTCTATTTCCAAAATCTGCATGACAGTAGTCCCCCTTAAGTTGAATAGAGGATCTATTTAACTTATAACCAGAAACTTGCTTATACCTATAACTTCTGGTTCAGACTCCATTTTCAACGGAAACATTAATTATGTTTAGGGTTAACACTAATGGTTGGCTGGCATTTCGACTCTTCACAATGCCTAAAACTCCAAGCAATTGAAGGGTTGCAACAACAAGCATTACGAGAAAAATCTGGATTATGAATGGAAAAAAGAGAGAAGGCAAGACCTGCTGGGTAGCTCCCTTGATAGCAACATTGGGCACTGAGACGATCCCCTGAACTTCAACGATTGACTCACTAGTCAAACCTGAGATGAACTTCACCATCTGACGGCTCACAATCTCAGGCTGAACAGTGACGACGCACTGAACCGTAAACCCACTCTCTCTAACCACAACGAACGCCATGTTCTTGCTGACGGGGCGCACAGTTTGAGCTCGGCCTCTAATCAGGATCTCCTTATCCTTCAATTCCGCATTCAGCTCCCTCACCTTCGTCCACGCACTGAGATCGAGTTCCTCTCTCGATTGCTGCTTGTTCAGCGGTACATCGCCGTAGTTCCCGGCGAGGGGATCCTCTTCCTCGACGGCGAGAGAGGAAGCCGCCTTTGCCAAGGCAGCTGCCTCCGCTTTCCGACGCAGCTTCTCCTGCTTCGCAGCCTCCTTCTTCGCCGCCTTCTTGCTTGTAGCCTTGGCGTCTTCCTCCTCGCCTTGTTCCGGCGGTGGGTTCTGGGGCTCCGACGACGACATGCTGATTGTTGAGAGAGTAGAGCGACGGTGAAAAGAAATAGAATAACCTTCCTCAGGCAGAGACGCAAATGGCTTCCGACGCAGAGCAGGGCCTCGAGAATTACCGGCGGCGTCTGAAAGATGAGACGGCGCGCGGCCGCAGTATGTGAGAAAGTTCCTTAGGGTTTGGATGGGTGGTATTCTAAATGTTTTCATTTGGTAGAAAGTATTCTTATTGTTTTATGATGCCTTGGCCAGCACGATGAATATTAGGATTTAACTTTTTAAATTAATTAATTTGTGGTAATTTTTTTTATGAATGTTAATTTGTTGGGATGGATCGGGGCGGATCGGGGGCGGGTAGCCACTATCCGATGCCCGCCCGCTAAAATAGGCGGGTTTACCCGTGCCCGTCCCCGCCAGTGTAACGGGTCAGAGTTGGATACCGTCCCTGTCATTGGGTGGTTTTCCGGGTGCCCGCGGATTGTTAATACCCGATACACAATGCTAAAAAACAGAATTTCTGATAAAACTTCAAAATTGAAAACAAACTTCAAACTTCATTCATGTTTCATAGTTTCAAATGAACAAAACCATACTGCATTGTTGTTGCCAGCAGCTCAGCAATAGCAAGCACAACAACTAAACGAAATCAACCAAACATAATCCATTCCAAGCAGCAACATGAGTGTCGAAATGCAGCAACTAGAATCCAAAATCAAGAAAAATGAAACTAGAATGTTGTCCAAAATGCAAACCAAAAGCAACAGTAACCCCTATCAACTACTGAGTCCAACAGCAGCAACATTCCAAATTTCCACTAGCAGCCAACAGTGAGCTTTCATCCTTCAAAAAGTCAGTCGTCCAGATCAACAAGCAGCAGCCAGCAAGTCTGCAGAAACAAGTCAACAAGCAAAATGAGTTCATAGCTAAGAACTAAGAACTTGAGTTGAAGTATAAACATGAGTTTATAGCCAGCAAGTCTCCAAAAGCTCATAATGTATTAATGTTAGAAGATAACTTATCGAAGTTTATACCTTGGCTCCACAACAAAGAAATATCCAGTAATCAGTCTTTCATGGCCAAATGGTGATCTCATGAACACCATTCCTGGACCTGGAAAAGGAAAAGGAAAGCAAAATACATTAGTCATTATGCTCGAATGAACAAAGTCAGAACCATGAAAGATTAAGAGAAAGTCTTAGTGTCTTACCCCCAGGTTCTGCCTCTTCAAAAAAGTTATCTTCTATGGACATCGAAGAGAATACTCCCTCCAATGCCTCCACAGCAGCCTCATAATCTGTACAAACAAGAGGATAAGGTTAACATTTAAGTAAATACAGTTGTAATCAATCGAGAGGTATAGTTGCAGTTTACCTCGTTCCATGTCTTCCATTATCCAACTTCGTGTGCACATCATTGCTTCCACAGTTGAATAATGCAGTCTGCTCCAGTGAGGGTCTATCAACCTCCCACCAGAACTAAAAGCACTCTCAGAAGCCATAGAGGTGACTGGGATTGCCAAAAAGTCCCCTGCAATTGCTTGCAAGGTGGGATACTTAAGCCCATTCAATTTCCACCACAACAGAAGATCAAACTCTGCTGTCCGTGGAATAATATCCTCAGCAAGATAGTGGTCCAACTCAGTGGTAATCAAAGTACTCTTACTCTTTTTTCTTTGACTTACAAACAACTCAAAGGCAAGCTCGGTGGCAGAGAAAGATGCAGAACCAACAGAGGTTCCAGTTCCAGAACTAGATTTTTTCTCAGCTTTGGTTTGATAATCAAGTATCAAACCACAGATAATTTGCTTGATATTCTCAGCCACCAAATCAATATCATTATTGCCAAACTTTGCAGCATAGTACTTAATAACATGTAGCTTATACCTTGGATCCAAAACAACTGAGACAGCAAGAACAAGGTGGATATCATCCCAGTACTTAGCAAACTTCATGGACATGTTACTGGCCATCCCAAAAATCACAGGATTGGGATCATTACCCCACTCAATCAGTTTCAGTCTAAGATCACAAATCTTTGGGGAAAAAAGATTGGCAGTAGGATACTTGGAACCAGAGAAAATGGCCAGCTTCTCAATCACAGTAGATGCAAATTCCACAAATCAGTTGTCACGGAAATCCTACCCAAGATACCATCAAGAATGCTTTGATATTTGCCCCTTTGAACCCCATACAAAGATATTATGTCCTTTTTCACAGTGTTTCTACATGGAACTGTGAACTGAGGTTGCAACGAACAACAGAACCGTTTGAACCCTAAGTGATCAACCATACTAAGTGGGTATTCATGCACCAAAATCATGGAACAGAGTTTCTTCCTACACGCATCAGAATTGTACTAAGAAGCAGAGAGTTGGGCATTACCAGTAGATCGATAGTTGGGGCCAAGAATTTTCTGAGAACCATCATGTATCCTTTTCTGGATACATGATTTGAGATGGTTCCTCAAATGCGAAGTTTCATTGCCTGTTTCCCCACCAAGTGCTTTCTGGCAGTACTTACACCTTGCCTTCATTACCCCATTAATCCTCACCCTAGTGAAGTGCGGCCACACATCAGACGTTAACCTAGGTTGCTCTGCTAGTTCTTCCTCATTACCATTAGCACGATTATTTGCGTCAGCAGCAGCTTGTTCAGGTTGGACAATTCCACCAACATTTTCAGCAACAGGTTCAACATTCTGTTCACCTGCCATCTGCATAGACACATGAACAAAAAACAAAATAACAGTTAAAAATTTGCCATGCATGTATGTATTAACCCGCTAATCCAGAACACAACACTGAATAAGTAGAGTTGAAACCCTTACCCTGGAATCTGAAGCCTGGTCTCTGCCTCTCTATCGCTGGAAAATTCAAGATTCAGAACTCGCTACCCAGAACGAGAGGAGATGGCTAGACGATGAGATAGAAAGACTCGCTCAGAAGTTTCCTATATATAGAAGTAGAAAACGGGAAGAATGCAAAGTCAGTTCGACTTCTACTTTAGAAAGAAAAGGAAAACAAAAATGAAAGCAAGGATAAGGAAAAGGAAAGCTTGTTGTTCCTTATCTGTGATCGATAGACGGTAGAACTCCAAACGCCTCCTTTGAGTGTTTTGATCGACGAAATCGCCGACGAATGATTGCTCTTTCGGCCATATGATTGGAGGAATTGAAGACGAGAGATTATCGATTCGATATTCTAGGTGAAGCTTTGATTGGGAAATGGCAAAAAATCGGCGGAATCGCGCGTTGATCGAGCGAACAGCATGCCTGATGATCGTCATTCGTTAGAGAGAGAATGAGAGAGAGGATTAGAGTTTCGGGAGAATGAGTCATCAAGCGGCGGCCGCTGTGTTAGAAGTCGTTTATATATGCATGCCAAAACGACGTCGTTTTGTGCACGGGTAATCCGTCGGGGGCCTCGGGGCGGATATGTTTGGATCCGGCCCCATCCGCGACCAGCATTTGACGGACTGCGGGTTACCCGCCATCCGTTAATGGGCCTCAATGTTCGGGTGAAATAGGCCCATGGTGGGCGGGCTTCGGGCGGATACCCGAAAACGGGCCTTAGCCTGTCATCCCTATAATTTGTGGTAATTGTAAGGTTGTCAAACAAGACCAACGAATGGAAAACATAAAAAAAATCATGTGAATAATGAAATTAAAGTAAACAAGTCTTGGGCATTGGGTTGAGGGTTAATTTCCCAATCGCTTTAGCTCCGTATAGTCTAGATATATGGAAAAAGTTAGGTATGTCTATTGTGACATGCATGTCACCGTAACTTGCACTTTTAGGTCGATTTCATATAAGATTAGGTCGAGCTAATCTGCATTTTTAGGTCGATATTATATAGGAATAGGTCGACCTAATATGTCGTTTCAGTTTTGTGAGGTTCCCGAAGATACTTAATGTGGGCACCCTGATGACTTATCACGGTCGACCTTTAAAATGTAGTGGTCGACCGTTTGTAGTTTAAGTTATCATTGTTGGTCGACCACAATAAAACATTGATCGCCCTTTTCATTGGCGACAGAAACAAAATGGCCGACCGTAAAGGTATATAGGTCGACCACTTGATGACGGTCATTAACAAAATGGTCGACCATTTACAGAAAGAGGTCGACCAGATAGAAGAGAAGTGTTGTATCCATTTATCTATCATCATTTGACGTAAAATGAAGATCAAGTGCCCGTACAAATTAAGTTTCAAACCAACAGAATTAGTCATAAATAATGATAACAAGGACTCATAACTTCCACGTGGTCGACCTCTTGAATCACGTACAACAGCAACCGTAAAGGACCTTCTTCACAAAAGCTCTAACCGTAAAAAAAACCTAATTCAGAGTTTCGGTGGCGGTGAAGGTGATATATCTTCGTATTTATAGATATTTAGGACGAGAATGGGTCGAATTAAGTGGTAGATAAGTTAGGGTTACCTTTGTGGTGTTGGAATCCTTATCCAATACGGATACGGTGTGCACGCGGTCGACCTCAGTTAATCAAAATGGTCGGCCTATGAGGTATTTGAGTCAACCTTTCATTTTGTTCGCTTCCCAAAGAGGTCGACCATTTGCTATAAAAGGTCAACCGCGTCGTTGAACCTCACAAAACTGAAACGACATATTAGGTCGACCTAAAAGTGCAGATTAGGTCCACCTAATCCTATATGAGGTCGACCTAAAAGTGCAAGTTACGGTGACATGCATGTCACGTAGCAAAGTCCAAAAAGTTATTATAATGGTAATACATTTATAAATAATATCAATCTCATAAGAATGATGTAGTATTATATAACATTATACCAAAATAGAGTTCGTATTTGAATCCAACATATAACAAAAATTCAAACACACCCATATAATATCAATGATACTCGATATAATATTCAACTTTTCAACTTAGAATTCTAAAGGTAGGATTAGGCGACAGGAAAACCCAAAAAGAGGCGTAGTTCACAAAACAAAGGGAAAAAACGATGTCGTGTGAACTCGAGTGCGGGAACCTTGCTGCGGTTTGACCTGCGGGTGTATGAGACTCGTTTTCCTCACCGCGTTTGGGTCAATTCGGTTTAACCCATGTGTCGATGCTGACAAGCTTAGATAAATGTTTACAAGAACCGGTTTATACCGTTATGCCGATTTGACGAGTGGTATGGTCCGACTAGTGGTACAACCGATTTATACCAGTTCATGTCGGTTTTAGCATAGCATGTAGGGACGTCGGAAATCACTAACACTAACTAAATGTAAGCATGTATATATATAACAATTTCAAAACAATTTCTCTAAAATCTAAATTCATATTTAAATAAAATTCAATATTACAAACAAAATAAAAACATTCTTATATTTAAATACAAAATTTAACGCCAACATCTAAAGTTTATAGCCAACAAATAACATCACATTTAACTTTCAAGTCTAAGAAAACAATCAAAATTTATTTTTTAATTAAATTCACCAAAATGTCATCATTTTATTTAAATATTGAAAATCGATCATGTCGGCCAATGCTAGAAACATTCCAACCGGTTTTGTAACCTGCGGTTGAACCCGGTTGTATTGATTGGCAATTGTTGCCGACATAAGGGTTAAATGCACCACATACCATATAAGTTTTGCTTTTGTTGAATATTGATCACTTAAATATTTTTAGTTGCAACTAAATCACATAACTCAATTTTTAATTGTATCGTTACATTTTCCGTCACTAAAATTAACAGTGGGTACCAATTTGCATTTTTTCAATCCACCTGCACATTCCAACTCAACATAACTGCTGAGTTATATAGTGAGTCACCCAATTCACATAGTCCATTTTCATTCCCCTTCTCTGCCATTTTTCCTCTCATCGGTTGCTCTGTACATCTGAAGGCCTCCTAATACAGCTATAGCTTCCAAACGTAGTACCTCTCCTTCTTCTTCATTGATTTCCTTAAACGAAATCATTGGATTTCTCCCCTGAATCCTCCACTTCACCATCTCACTCTGCAGTGCTAGATCGACGGGGACCGGATAATTCGCAGATGGTATGAAGCAATGAGAAAATGGAGATATGGGTTTCGCTCTCTTCGTGTTGCTCGCCGTTGCGGCCTTCAAGTAAGCTTCTGCGAATGCTCTGTATACGGAGGCATCCATGAGAGAGTACGACACTGTTGTGCTCAGTTTGGCTAACCCAACTCTGTCCTTTTTGAAAGAAACTCTCTTGTCGTTGACTGTAATAGACTTCATATTGATTAAATATTCGATTCCGGGTAGAGTGTTACTCTCAATGGAGATTACGAGGGGAATGTAAAGCAGAGACGTCAAAACTTATTCCTCGAAGACTGAGTTTGCTCTGTGTGGCTTTGTGAAATTCTTTCAATCCCGAATCTCTGATACATCAAGGAAAAGATCCCTTTTCCATCTCTTTAACTATGGGTTTGCTGGTTTAATGGTGGGTTGTTTCCCAGACTCCAACACGAGCCAATGGGGAAATTTTTGCGATTTATTAGTGTCGGGCGCTGAATTCAATCGGCGCAAAAAAAGTAGACAAAGAGATGTTTGGAGCGAAACAAAATCGCTAGAGGACTGATGGAAAAGGGAGAGGGGCATCGGTATTGGGCCATCCCAGACAGATGACACATTGGGACCGGGATGCCTAATCGTAGATTCATCCTCTCCAATTTGCTCCGCTTCGCCCTGCTCTACAAGTTCAGCGGGATCTACCTCAACACCGACGTCGTGGTCCTGCGGAGCCTCGCCGGGCTAAGGAATTTCATCGGCGCACAGACATTCGATGCCGGGACAGGGAAGTGGAGCCGGCTGAACAGAGCTTTCTTATTTTTCGACCGAAATTACCCGCTCGTTTACAACGGCGGATCTAGGATAGGGAAGAGCACTGGACCACATTTGAAAAGAGGCTGAGAGGGCTGGATCGTAACCCCAATAAGAAATCAAATGTATACCTAAAATTGACAATTTCAAGTGGTATACTAGCTCTGGATATGGGGAGGGCTGGGTCATGGCCCGGGGGTGGCCCCCCTAGATCAGTCGTTGCTCGTTTGTCGGTTCATCATGGAGTTCGTGAGGACGTTCGACGAGAAGAAGTGGGGGCATAATAACAATATGTATTTGGGTTCGAGGGTCGTGGAGAGGGTGGTGGACGCTGGGGATTCAGGTTTTAATTTCACGGTGCGGTCGCCGCCGGTGTTTCATCCTGTAGATTGGAGAAGAATTTCGACCCTGTTTCACGGTCGCGGGGTCGAGTTCATGCAAGGTGCCTGAGGAAGAAGCTTGAGCAGATCAGCGGTGGTGCTTGGTAAGGAATGACGAGGTGTAAAAATAATTTGATAATTTAATTATTTATAATTTCCACCTCATCTAGTTAATTGTCAAATTTTATAGTTGACTGCCACGTAGGACAAATTTAACGGAGTATAATGGTCGGTGACTAATGGTGAAACAATTCTTAAAGTTAGTGGTGAATAAGAAAGAAAAGTAATTCGGGTGGCAAACGTGAAAGATTTGTGCAATTTGAGTGACCAAACGTGTAATTTAGCATTTTCTAAATATATATATACAAATAATATAGTAATTAAAGGGCTAAATTACAAGTTTGGTCACTCAAATTGCATAAATCTTTCACGTTTGCCATCTGAATTACTTTTCTTTCATATTAGTCACTAACTTTATAATTCATTTCATCGTTAGTCACCGGTCGTCAATCTCTGTCAGACTCCGTTAACGCCGTCAAATTTTTAAAGACGTGGCAAATATGAGTACTTCTCCGAAAAATCCACCGCAACCTCTCTTCTATTTCCTCGCACCATCTTCTGATTCAGTCCGGCGACCGTAACCAGATCCGTGCTCGGACTTCACCTGTTGCAATACCTCTCCTCCTCCCTCCACTACTGTTGCCGCCTTCTACCTCCTCCTACGCAATCCTCGTTTGTCCATTTCTTCACCATTTGAGTCCTCCAGCACACCAATTCCATAAGAATAAGGACAAGAAGCAACTTAATTCCACTTCCACTTACACACCTACCAAAATCAAAACCCTTCAAGTTTTAGATCACAATTAACTTCCGCCTAAAAACAAAACCACTTCTAAATCCCCCCATCACAAACCCCACCAAATCCCAAACCCTAACCCTCAATCCAGATCTAAAAATAACTACAACAAGAAAAGCCAATTACCAAGCCATCCCCTCCTCATCCTCGTTGTCGCACTGACTCCGTCGCCAGAGCTACATTCCATCCGACCCATGTATTCTCCCCCCGTCGTGACACACCTCCATTTTAGAATCTCTCGCTCCCCTCTGTTTGCTACTGGCACCGCTCAGCATCTCCCGCTCCCGCTCCCCTCTGTTCGCCATCACAGAATGAGCAGAGCATAACTCGAGCGTCGCCGCACCACAATCTGCCTCCTCCCTCTCCCTTATCCCTTCCCTTGTTCTGATTTGCTGGACCAATTCTCAGTTGTGATGTGGCCCAGACAGGACGTGTGGAACAATTCTCAGTTGCTGACTGGATATCTATTTCAGCCTCACTGTCTGCCCAGTCAGGACTCCCATTTTCCACATCATTAAAAATTTGACGTCGTTAACGGAGTTTGACGGCCGGTGACTAACGGTGAAACGAATCATAAAGTTAGTGTCTAATATGAAAGAAAAGTAATTCAGGTGGCAAACGTGAAAGATTTATGTAATTTGAGTGACCAAACATGTAATTTAGCCATAATTAAAGATTTAATGACTGAAATTAAATTTATCTTACATGTATCTATTAAAAACTTAGTTTCCATAAAATAAAGCCAAATACCTATTCGTTTTATGACAATAATAGCCAAATTTTGAAAAATACACAAATATAGCCACACTTTTGAAACTCTATTGTCAAATCTAGCCATTTCCGTTACAAACTTTGACGGCGTCAAAAATGTCGTCAGTAATGTGTACATGGCATTGACGTGGACTCCACCTGGACAATATGTCATAGCCAAATAGACTCGTTTTCCCCGTCATTGCTGATGTGGATTCCACCATTCCGCCACTCTTGAGGGAAACAAAATTTATTGCATGATTTATTAGTTCCCCTAATTACCCATATTGTGTTAACCACAAAAAAAAAAAATTGCCCATATTCTGTAGCTTACCTCCGTCATCTCCCTGGATCTGAAATCCAGCCACCCCTACTTCTTCTTCTTCTTCTTCCCAACTGAATCTCCCAAAACCCTCCACAACAGCGCCCTTCTTCTTCTTGATTTGACAAATCCGTTTCGTTTCTCACCATCGAACCCGTCATCCGTCGAGGAAGCGATAAGCCAAATCACATGGCCACCAAATCATAAACCCAAATCGCTATTCCCCAGTAGTCGATTGTCGCCATCGTTCTACCTCGTCCGTCCAATGAAGAAGCATCCACGGGGAGGTCGTTAGCGTAGAAGAAAGTGAGAATGGAGATTGACGAGGGCACGAGGTAATCCATCCCGGAACTGGTCTCGAGTAATAAATCTCGGCTGAAGGAGGGACGATGGTCGAGCAGTGGTCGGATTCCAAAGCGGTCTCTACTTTGTGTTTGCGGTCAGTGAATGGGGTCTCGGGAGAGGCGGGGTGGGAGGAAAACTTCCTCTGCTACATCGGCGGTGAGATTCGAATGGTCTCCGTCTACAAATCGACGACCTTCTTCAGCTCCAGACCACCACCACTCTTATCCTTCTTCTCCGACTTGTTAATCGAAGCTCGAGCGGTGCAGCAAGAGTATTGGGCAGCGGCGGCGTCGCTGCAGTGAAGATTTGTGTGTGATCGTTCATAGAGGCAAGAAAGGAACAGGGAGGGTGAGAAAGAGAGATGTAAGGGGTGGGGTGAGAGGTCTGGGAGACGGCGAGACGGCGATTGTGGCAATTGATTTCATGAGTAGGTTGGTTTAGAGGCGGAGCTGGTGGCGCCACCCCCGGCCACGCCGGAGTAGCGGTACATTCTCAGAAGGAATGAGTCGGAGGAGATGAGAAAGAGTAAAGTGAGAGCGAATGATTTTTATCCCCTTTTTAATTTTCACTTTTTTTAGTTTTTTTCATATAATTAATTATTATAATGAGAAACTATTTCCACCTGGTTATAGTCTTCTATGAAAATTGCCACGTAAGTACAAAAAAGTTAGTCCAGTAAGCATTTATTACTATTCCGTTAAAGTTATAGACGGAATGGCTATATCTGTGTATTTTTCAAAATCTGGCTATTATTGTCACAAAGTGCATATTTGTGGCTATGCAAGTGTATTAAGCCTAAAATAAATCTAAGTAACCTCCATGACCCACCCACCATCTCGCTTCCTTCATTCATCTTCCTCTCTCCCCCCTCTCTTAGGGGTCAGAACGAGGGGTTTTCTAGAAGCCGTTTTGAAGCACGAGTTGGGAACCTCAATATCACCTTCCAGCATTCTCAGAGCCTCGCACATGGTTGGCCTGTGAGCAGCAACAATGTGAGCACAAAGAATCCCCACAAGAACGAACCTCCTCATCTCTCCTTTACTGTGCTTGTTCCCAGCATCCGTCATCGTATCGTCCAAAACCTGATCCACACTGCCTGATTTCACTAGATTCCACGCCCAATCCGTGATCAAAACAACAGACGATGGCGATGAGCTGCTCGAGTTCGAGCCTGACTTGTCCAACACCTTTCTTGCTGTCATGATCTCGAGAACGAGAACCCCAAAGCTGTAAACATCGCTCTTCTCGGTAGGGCTGGCTATTTGGTCCGGGTTTTTTGGTTTTACCCGAAATCGGACCGTATAACCCGGACCGGGACCGGACTGGGACCAGATAGTAAACAATCCAATCTAATCTTTGGGCTTAGATTTGAGGTAAAAAAAATCGTTCGGGACCGGATCGAAAACTGGATAAAGACCGGATAAGAGAGCTCAACACCCAAAACTTAAGGGTAATTTGCATAAACGGTCACAAACCTTTGCACTTAGTACAAAACTTAACCAACTCCTCACCCTTTCAGGCCTTAGGCCACTTAAATCCCCACAATCTCAATATAAAATCAAGACCGAATTGAGATCAGACCGGGTCAAGACCGGACCGGATCAAGACCAGACTGTATCCAATCCAATCTTTGGTCCTTATATTTTCAAAAAGACCGGACTGGACCGGATCAATTTGGACCAATTTAACCGGACCAAACCGTATAGCCACCCCTACTTCTCAGTTAGACGTCCGTACAATGTGTACTCGGGTGCTAGAAACCCATGCATGCCAGCAACCCTTGTCGTGATATGAGAGCTTTCATCATCTTTACCTTGTTTGGCCAACCCAAAATCAACAACTTTAGCTCTTAGCTCCAAATCCAGAAGGATGTTGCTGGCCTTTATGTCGAGATGATAGATCGTCGGTTTCACCCCACAATGCAAGTGAAGGACTCCTTTAGCCACATCAATGATAACATTCTTCCTTTGCTCCCAACCAAATTGCATTCTTCTTGGCACATTGGATAAATGGTTTGCACCACTACCATTAGCCATGAATTCATACACAAGAAACCTCCTTTTACCTCTAATCCCATCAGATGCTGCAATGCAGCAACCTCTGAGTGGGAGTAGATTCCTGTGTTTGATCTTGCTCACAATCTCGACCTCATTCATGAATTCCATGTCATCATTTCCAAGGGATTTAACTTCCAGAAGCTCCTTCACTACAACCAAACAAGCATCTTCAAGCTTTCCTCTGTACACAATCCCAAATGTGCCCTTTCCGACCAAGTTCTTAGAAGAAAAACTATTCGTGGCTCAATCCAACTCTAAGAAACCAAACCATTTCAAACCCATTTTAGCCAACAGTAAAACACCTTCACTGAAACTGCTTTCACGTTCTTCATCCAAGCCCTTCTTCCTGTGCCGCCTGCAATATTCCCTCATAACAAAACCCCCAACCTCAAGAATCACTAGAATCAAACCACCAACTACCCCAAACACCAACTGTAACACTCTCCTTCTGCCCCAACCTTTCGATGGTTGCGGATCAAGTCGCACTCCATCCACTTGCGCCGCAATCAGACAAGTTGCAGTCCTATTATCCAACGGGTCGTACTCGTACGCAATCCTCCCAACATACATGGCAGCCAAGATGGAACAACTATTGATGCTGCTATCTGGGCTTGAATCCTCGAATTGAACCAGAAAAAAACTAGCTAATTCAGAAGTGCACACGACACAACTTGTTTGGCTGCTCATATCTCCTTTACAAGAAGCATCCAACGACGGGGTTAGATGGTCAAGTTCACCTTCATCATCTCCACAATCCTTCTCTGCAGCACCTTCACTGCACTACTTCTTAGGCGTAGAGGTTTCCCCGCACTTCCCTGTCTGATTAACTTCACCTGCATCGACAAGTATCATGACCACTTGTCACCCTGCCACTTTGTTCGTCCTCTGATCCGAATGGGGGTTTCTCAGTACCTCAAACAACACTCAGCCTTTGTCTTGCCGAACGTAATCTACTTACCTCCCTGCTACTCCTCCCTCAAGTCAAAGCTTGCTGACACTACTGTCGTCGACCCAGCTGCAGTCTCCTATCACGATCCTCTATCTCAATCATATATTGGTCGTGGTCGCATCAGGTGGTCACATGGGACGTGTGCAGGTGTGGACGCTCATTCCACTTTGCAGGATTGCTGCTATACTATAATCCAAATGATGATGACAAGTTAGTAATAGTTAACAAGGTGATGAATTAACTAATTCACTGATAAACGCGAGGTTTTCTTTTAAAATGAATTAAAAATTGCATTCAGTGGAAAGCCATTGGCTGGGTTAGGTGTGTGTGGGAAGAGCATACATCTAAAGATAACAAGCTAATCATGTCAAAACGTCCATCCACTACCTTGCAAAAGAAGCCATCAGGCTTGAACATCCACATTGATCATCTGAAATACCAAGATTTCAATCGATAGCAGCAAACAGCTCAGCAGAAAAAACCCAGTAGCAATCAAAACATGATACACAGGAGCATACTAAACCTTTACAACCAAAATCCACAGTGATTTTACCACCACCATGCCAACACATCCACTTGAAAAGAAAAGCTGCTGCTACTTAACTGTCTTGGTTCAACAAAACCAGAATGTGCAGAGCAAAAGCTACTACTTAACTGTCTTACCAAATCTCTCAATCCTCATTCTCTCTTTTTTAGCTTATTCAACATCACCCGACGAGGAACTCTAGATACTTAACATCCAACTTATTCAACCTTTTCTTCAGTTCAGCACGTTCTGATCCCTCTGCCATCTCCCTTAGCTTCTTCACCAAATCCCGTTCTACACCATCCAGAGCATGCACGACGATCTCCGGCGCAGCAGGGTCAGAGTCAGCGTCGGAATCGGAGTCGGAGTCGAGTTCGGTCTCGGAAGCCGTTTTCAGATGTGCCGACGTATCCAGCTTCTTGGACGGTTGAGATTCCGACGGTGGCTGCTTGGCTGATCGGAAGCGGATCTATCGTTAGCCTCCTCGTCATAGGAAGAAGGCGCAGGAGGAGGGTAATTTTCCACAATATGGTTATTCTGCTAACAGCATAAGCTGTTAGTATATGTAAGAGATTGTTATAAGTCGAGGCATCCAACATGACCTTCTCCCAACAACTCGAGTTATTGGGACCAACTGGTTATGACATGGTATCAGAGCTGGTTTGGCCAAGTGGTCGCATGTTCGAATCTCCACGACCCCCAATATTAACAGTTGACTAAAGCACAAGGTATGGTGGGCATGTGCAAACTTCAAGCCCGTGAGTTGGCTTTCGTTTGAGGGGGCGTGTAAGAGATTGTTATAAGTCCACGCATCCAACATGACCTTCTCCCAACAACTCGAGTTATTGGGACTAACTGGTTTATGACAGTATATACTAACACGGTCGGATTTGAGGTCAGGCAAGCCGCGATCGGACGGTGGAAGGGGAGAAGAGCAGCTTGTGGCTCGGCTAAACCAAACCTCTTCCTTTTTTTCTTGGGCTAATACCACTACAACACCCGAACTATCGCAAAAATGCCACTTGTGTCCTATTGTTTTCAATATTCCATCTGTGTCCTGAACTATGATTCCGTTAGTGTTGACTTTTGTTGACCGTTAGTTTTTAACAGAAAATCCAGTCAGCACTGATGTGGCATCTGACGTGGAATTTTTAATATTAATTTTTTTCCATATAATATTAATAAAATAAGAAAAAGGAAATAATTAAAATATAAAATAAAACAAAAATCCGACCTAATCTCCCCGAATCCCCCTCCATTACTTCCTGCTGCAATCTTCTCCCGAATCTCCCCGAAACCCCGCAATCTTCTCCCCAACATCTAAAAAATGCCACAATCTTCTCCCCTCCGACGAGCCAGTAGCTCGGCGGCATCATCGCTCCTTCCTTTCTTCCCCAACACAGCCGACACGAACGTAGCAAGCTGAAGGGGTTTCGAGGATATTGAGGCGGCGCCATCGATTGGAGGTGGAGGCTGCTACTCTGGCTTCTGGGAAGTCAAACCCTTTGTTGAATCGTAGGAGAGAAGGGCGAGGGTCGTTGGTGGCCGGTGGGAGTTCATAGGGATTTGAGGAGGATGGTCATCGCCATCGATCTGGGAAGGGTTTCCTTGAATCCGACAAATGCACCAACATCAGTTGATTTTGGGGTGGGATTCCATCCGCCCATTGATTTTTGGGCTCACTTGAACGAACCTGTTCTCCCCTCTCGTCGATTTTGGCGTGGGATTCCACCCGCGCGACGGTAGCAGAGACTCCCAAAAGAGGATACAGAGAGATGATGGTGACGAGGTGAAGCGGCGACATCAACTATGAAACCAGATCTGTTTTATTTTTCTTCGGATCCGTCGTAGCTTCTTTTGGCAGAAAGACTGTGTGATTGCATAAAGAGATTCTATTTGCACCCGTCATCGATGTCGATGCTGAGAGAATCGGAGCCCAGAAGTGCAAATCGGAAGTTGCGTCCATCAGGGAGGAGTACGGACGGCGGAGATGGGGTATTGAGCTTGACAGAAAACCAGAGCCCATGACCGCGGAGGGGAGAAGAAGGAGATGATGCGGCGGCTTCATTGCTTGGAAAATGGAAATCGGTATCGTCTTCATTGCTGGGTCGGATTGGGGGAAGAAGGAGATGATGCGGCGACTTCATTAGCTGGAAATCGAAGGTCTTTGAGATTTTTTAGAGAAAGAGAGGGTGAATCGGTAGGGAAGAAGAATGATGGGATTTTTCATTATTTTGTTTTGAAATTTTGGCTTAATAATATAATTGAATTTACAGTTTTTTGAATATAACTCAATTTTTTATTTAATTTGAATTAAAAAAATATGAGATCAGTGACGTGGCATCTATGTGGCAACCACATTTTTTGCCACGTCAACAAAAGTCAACTTCGCGTTGACCACCGTTTGGTCAACCGTTATCTTTAACGGTCAACGAAATTGACAGGATACAAATGACACAAAGTATCATAGTTCAGGATATGAATGGAATATTGGAAACAATAGGACAGAAGTGGCATTTTCCGGATAGTTCGGGTGTTGTAGTGGTATTAGCCCTTTTTTCTTTACAATTCAAAAAAACTCAACCTTTTCATTTATGTTTAATTTTCTTTTCTCTCTCCATCATTTCATTTTCCTTTCTCTTCCACTCTCCAAAACTGTCGATTGCTCTGTTTTGTTCTTCTTCTTCTTCCTCTCTCTATCTCCCAAATAATTCAAAATACCTCTCGACAACGACGGGTGTGAGAAACACGACGCAGACGACGAGGGCTACGGGCAGGAAGAAGACGGCGGTGCTTGGCAACGCCGGTAGCGTTGCTTGAAGAAAGACGAAGTCGGCCGAGCAAGAAGGAAGACATCGACGCTAGTAGCGCGAGGAAGACGACTACACCAGCTGCGAAGAGAAGAAAGTTTTTGAGGTAAGCATCTTCCTTTGATGTAGGTGTTTTGGATCTGAGGTTCGTTGTTAGGGATCTGGGATTCTTGTCGGGGGATTTGAGATTCGATTTGGGGAATCTGGGATTCTTTTGATTTGGGGGGTTTGGATTTCTTTCGATTTGGGGGATCTGGGATTTTCTGTGGCTGGAATACATATATTTGATTTAGGGTTTCATAGATTCGACTGGATCTGAGTTTTTTTTTTGCTTCGTTTTTCGGATCTGAGATTCATTATTAGGGATCTGGGATTCTTGTCGGGGGATTTGAGATTCGATTTGGGGATCTGGGATTCTTTTGATTTGGGGGATTTGGGGGATCTGAGATTTTCTGTGGCTGGATTACATATATTTGATTTAGGGTTTCATAAATTCGAATGGATCTGAGTTTATTTTTTTTGCTTCATTTTTTGGACCTGAGATTCATTGTTAGGGATCTGGGATTCTTGTCGGGGGATTTGAGATTCGATTTGGGGGATCGGGGATTCTTTTGATTTGGGGGATTTGGATTTCTTTCGATTTGGGGGATCTTGGATTTTCTGTGGCTGGATTACATATATTTGATTTAGGGTTTCATAGATTCGACAGGATCTGAGTTTTTTTTTTGCTTCGTTTTTTGGATCTGAGATTCATTGTTAGGGATCTCGGATTCTTATCGGGGGATTTGAGGTTCGATTTGGGGGATCTGGGATTCTTTTGATTTGGGGGATTTGGATTTCTTTCGATTTGGGGGATCTGGGATTTTCTGTGGCTGGATTACATATATTTGATTTAGGGTTTCATAGATTCGACTGGATCTGAGTTTTTTTTTTTTTTGCTTCGTTTTTTGGATCTGAGATTCATTGTTAGGGATCTGGGATTCTTGTCGGGGGATTTGAGATTCGATTTGGGGGATCTGGGATTCTTCTGATTTGGGGGATTTGGATTTCTTTCGATTTGGGGGATCTGGGATTTTCTGTAGCTGGATTACATATATTTGATTTAGGGTTTCATAGATTCGACTGGATTTGAGTTTTTTTTTTGCTTCGTTTTTTGGATCTGAGATTCATTGTTAGGGATCTGGGATTCTTGTCGGGGGATTTGAGTTTCGATTTGGGGGATCTGGGATTCTTTTGATTTGGGGGATTTGGATTTCTTTCGATTTGGGGGATCTGTGATTTTTTTGTGGCTGGGATTTCTTTCAATTTGGATTTGTTTCGATTTGGGGGATTCATTTTTTGATGTCGATATTGTTTGGGGTTTCTGGATTTTGCTCGTTAATTTGATATTTTTTTACCTGGAAAATTGTTTAGCTGGCATGAGATACCATTTAGTTTAATGTGGATATTGTTTGGTGGTTGATTGTCCGGATATTGGTTATGTGATGCATAGATATTTGTATGCTAGGTCTGGATATTTTTATGCCATGTATGGATATTAGTTCAATGATATTAGCTCTTTTCAGGAATTGTTACTGGATTTTGCTCGTTAATTTGATATTTTTTACCTGAAAAATTGTTTAGATAGCATGGAATACCATTTAGTTTAATGTGGATATTGTATTGTGGTTGATTGTCAGGATATTGGTTATGTGATGCATAGATATTTGTATGCTAGGTCTGGATATTTTTATGCCTTGTATGGATATTAGTTCAATGATATTAGCTATTTTCAGGAATTGTCCAAGATGACAAAATCCAAAAGGTGTTCAATGCCAGCTCCTCCAAGAGAAGGGGAGGCGGAGACACATCACTGGCTCAATCCAGACGCATCATGCTGGGAAAACAAAGATTTTGACAACCTTGACCTAAATCAGGTACATAGATGTTGTCTTTGCTTCTTAAGTGACATGGTTGCATATAGTAAACTAAATATTTTACAACATATGTAGCTTGCGGCAATGGAGTCAATGGTTGAGAGCATGATCCAAATGTGGAGGGCTCGGGACGACGCGCTCAAAAAAATTATCAAGCGTCAGCAAGACAACAGTTGAACTATTGCTTTCTCATTTCTTATGTGGTTGTGCTTTTCGGATTTAAAATTCTTGGATTGCCAAGTTGTAATGACATTAAATACTAGTTTTATCGCGATTTGTCTATCAAACGACTCTTTTTATTAAGAATTCGAGTTTTTTATACTGGAATATTATTTGCTCGTCGAAAACACATCTCCACAAAACAAATATCCAAACCACTCAAACTAATATCCGACTGTCGCACTAATATCTCACCGTCTCATACTAATATCTAATCATCCCGAAATTAATATTCTCACTATCACAGATTAATATGTGACCACATATCCAGCCATAGTCTCTTAATTAGCAATTATCATAGGTTGAAAAAGACCTTACTTTCAAATTTTCATCAAAAAATAATATATATATATATATATACACACACTATTTCTTCATACTTGAAAACCAATGTAGATAAACATCCATACAGAACAAAAATTCAAACCACCCAGACTAATATCCGACTATCCCAGACTAATATCCGCTCACCATCACAGATATCTACACCACCCAGACTAGTATCCCTTCGTCTCAGACTATTATCCAGTCATACCATAATTATTATCCTCACCATCATAGACAAATATCCACCACACACTGACTAATATCTTACCCCCGCAAACTAATATCCGACTACTAAGACAAATATCCACACATCACAAACTAATATCCTCCTATCCATAATAATATCCTATCACTGGAGACAAATATCGAACCACCCTAGACACTAAACCAAAACTCCAAACTTGACCCTAAACCATAAACCCGAACCCTAAACACTAAACCAAAACTCGAACTCTAAACCTGAAACACTAACCCTAAGCTCTAAACACTAAATTGGTTTTATCAATTTCTGATGGTATAAATTCAACGACTCTGAATTGGAAATGAAAAACAACTCAACAAGGACATCAAGGAACATCGACACAAACCAATCCATGTAAAAGCCACAAACCTTGTCATACACGTCCACATAGACACCCTTATAATATCCATTCATTGCAAAACTAATATCTAATATTCACACAAATATCCAAACACATGAACTAAATGAATATTTTCTCAGGTTCAAATAAATATCCACACAACCCGGACAAATATCACAATATTTTAAATAAAAATCCCGTGGTTAGTAAAAAGTATTACAACTAGGAATGACAAGTATCCAGAACACACTAACTAATATCTTACATTTGTACCCTATACCCTAAATCATAAACTCTAAACTCTAAACTCTAAAACCCTAATCACTAAACACTAAAAAATAAAGCTATTATTGTTTGCCCAAGCCGAGAATATTCAAAGGTTCCACACAAATATCCAAACAAATGAACTAAGGGAATATTTCCTCAGGTTCCAATAAATATCCACACAACTCGAACAAATATCAAAATATTTTAAATAAATATCCTGTGGTCAGTAAAAAGTATTAACACTAGGAAAGACAAGTATCCACAAAACACTAACTAATATCTTACATTTGTACCCTAACCCTAAACTCTAAACTCTAAACTCTAAAATCCTAATCACTAAACACTAAAAAGTAAAACTATTATTGTTTGCCCAAGCCGAGAATATTCAACGGTTCCACACAAATATCCAAACACATGAACTAAGGGAATATTTCCTCAGGTTCAAATAAATATCCACACAACCCGGACAAATATCAAAATATTTTAAATAAATATATTGTGGTTAGTAAAAAGTATTACAACTAGGAAAGACAAGTATCCACAACACACCAACTAATATCTTCTATTTGTACCCTAACCCTAAACCCTAAACCCAAAACTCTAAACTCTAAAATCCTAATCACTAAACACTAAAAAATAAAACTGTTATTGTTTGCCCAAGTCGAGAATATTCTAAGGTTCCACAAAAACTCTAACACTAACACCCTAATCACTAAACTCTAAACCATAAAAACTATTATTATTTCATATGCTTAAATAAACAAAGGATCACATCGGAATAGTTACCAAAAGTGTCCCATTAGAATATCCAAACGTCCCAAAAAAATATCCGAAAACATGAACTAATGAACCTTAAATACTAAAACTAAAACGAATATCCACACTACCCAGACAAATATCCACACCACCCAGTCTAATATCCTTCTGTCTCATAAGAATATCATGTGATCCCAAAATGGATATTATCACTATGAGAGACTAATATCCACCACATACTTACTAATATATGATAGTTGTAGACTAATCCGAATTGTTACCAAAAGTGCTAGATGCTTAAATAAACAAAGGATCACATCGAAATAGTTACCAAAAGTGCCCATTAGAATATCCAAACTTCACAGAAAAATATTCGAAAGCACGAACTAATATCAATTCAACCAAAAGCTAATATCCGAACCACGTAAACTAATATCCATTCATTGCAAACGACCACAAGACTAATAATTAAACCTTTAACCCTAAAAAAAATTCCTAAACCCTAACACTAACACCCTAATCACTTTACCAAAAAGCCCTATTAGAATATCCAAAAGTCCAAGAAAATTTTCGAAAACATGAACTAATATCAATTCAAACCTAAGCTAGACCCTAAACCCTTAACATTAAACCGTAACACAAACCCTAAACCATAAAACTATTATTATTTAATGGGCCTTCGGCCCATGGGCCCTCGGCGGGCAGCCCTAACTAAGGTTGCAAGCCTTACGTGTTAGGACTTCCTAGTGTGTTTAATTTCCTAGTGTGTTTAATTTGATGTAAGAAACAATATTCCAATCCTTCACAAATTGAAAACCGAACCATAAACCCTAAAACTTAAACTCTAAATTGGTGTAATCAATTTCGGGTGGTTGGGTTATTTTGGGGTTTGGTAAATATTAATTTAATGATGGATATTGGCTTGCGAAGGAAGAATACTAGTTCATTTCAACAATGATGCAAAGTAATATCAACACAACACATAATAATATCGACCGAAAAACAAATAAATATCCACACAAAAAAACATACATATATATCACATGGGGCCCAAAAATTTCGTTCTCTTTCCACTCCAACCCCAAAATCCCGCCCAAACTGAAGCCGGGCCCACCACGCCACTTGCTCGGCTCGCCTTCTACGCCGCACGCTGGGCCGGCTTCTACACGGAAGCCCATCTCCAGCTCATTTAAGTGAGCCACCACCCAGCCGCCTCTCTCCTCCGTTGGATGAAGCCCAAGCAGACGTGGCCCAAAATCTGACCCCGTGAGTATCTGCTAACGAATAATGCAGTTAGCATATTAACTTCTGCGAATTTTCCAAGGCATCCTTAGCCGTCATTGAAATAGAGAGGGTTGCTTAGGTCTAGGGTTTGGTAGGTCGGAGATGAGTTGATGTGATCGAAATTGAAAGGGTAAATCGTGAACGCGAATAAATGAGATGAAGTAGGGTGTGCGATAGCCGATACAGTACTTTTCGTGGGAGAGCGGATCCTGTGACTAAGGGGGGTCCTTAGTCAAGTGACTAAGCCAATCCTACCCGTTAGATCTAGATATTCTAATATAATGACTAAAAAATAGGAATTGATATTTAATTAATGAAAAGGGTAGTTATGGTATTATAAAAAAGTGATTTACTTTTTTTTTTTTTTTGTTTATTTCCCTTTCCTTTCCTTCTCTGGGCCACGAACGTCTCCCTCTTTTTTTTTTTTTTAATAATTCTGCTTTTTTACT
This sequence comes from Linum tenue, assembly GCA_946122785.1. Classification (NCBI taxonomy): domain Eukaryota; kingdom Viridiplantae; phylum Streptophyta; class Magnoliopsida; order Malpighiales; family Linaceae; genus Linum; species Linum tenue. Next base: position 36,544,738 of record CAMGYJ010000011.1, on the reverse strand, counting down.
TTACAACATAATTATGATATTTCTTTATTAATCACTTTTAAACCTCCCATGCGTTTTCTTTGTTTCTTTTTTTATGAGATTTTTTCTATTTTAAAAATAAAAATCACAAAGTAACATCCAAAATGTGCAATCTGTACTAGAAAAATACACAAAGTAAATATAAATCATGTACAAACATTATAATGAAATGAAAAAATCAATGATTTACAAATCAGAATATAAAATTGTACAAATCATTTCATAAATATGTACGAACTAGTATTACCATGTATAAAAAATACAATTACTTACAATACAAATCGATGTAAATTTCTTTACAAATCAATAAGACAAAGTATACAAACTATATCATAAAAGTATAGAAAGTAATATTAAAAAGTATTAGATAGACATGATATAAGTATACAAATTAAGTTAAAATTATATATAAAGATTACTAACCAAAAACATCACTACTAAATATTACAAAGTACACAAACCACATCATAAAAGTATACAAACCACCATCATAAAAGTATACAAATAGTACTAACATTGTATACAAAACATACTAAATGTACAATTTACAACTACTTACAATACAAATCATACAAATGAGAAGTATACAAACATTACAAACATGGTTGACAAAAATGACAAAAATGGTGAACAAAAATAACAAAGCTTACTAACATTACAAAATAAACCAACAAACATTACAAAAATAACAAAGTGACTCACTCCTACTGTCACTCTAGAAAATGGCCAAGTGTAACCACTTCCTAAAGCGTAGTATAGCGGGTTTGGGTTTTAATGTCAACCCGGGTCCTAGATTTGATGACTACTCGGTGAATTCTTGTTATCTAGCAGTGAAACTTTAGTGCAAGTCCAAATTAACAAACAAACAAAGCAAGTTAAACGGTTGTTTTCAAGTCGAGAGAGGTCACCCGGATATGGTTCCCCCTAGACTGCAGTTAAGCCGGATTGCAATTTACCAAGTTCAGTTTTCATGAAAGTTATACTGCGGAAGGTTCTTAAACAGTCTGAAGTCTCGACTAAAGGTCTCCAGACCCTCTCAATCTGAGTCTCCAGCGGGCGACTAACCTCCACCGGAGTAAACAGATTGAGGCCCTAACGAACCAAACCTCCACTACCGAATTGAATTCGGTACAGAATAGCGAATTGGCTCCTCGACTAAAGTCGCCAATTCACTACCTTCAATTAAGGATGCTCTATCAACCTAGGCAGATATTCTCATTCTAGGTTAAGGTAGAAACAACAGGAATTTGATCAGGATTCAAGTCATTCAATCATTCAAGCCTCAATCGAATATAATCTAATCATAAACTCTGTACTTGGGTTCATACAATCAGACCTAACATACAAATCTAGGGTTCCCCATACCCAGATGAATGGGGAAACTACTCCATGGAGGTAGGAACAAAAGCAGATTCGGACGCGGAAATCATACTGTGAAGGATGAGTTTCGGCTCCTGGTTGTCAATCGGCACTTCTCCAAGCTCAAGCCGGGCTCCAATGGTGATGAAGATCAAGCTATGGCACTTGGGAACTCTGGTCCGTCGCTTTCTCTCTCTAGGAATCGCTCTGTCTCTCTAAAACTCGGAACCCTTGATTTTCAGCCTTCTTTTCCCTTAAAACTGCTGCCTGTCGCGATACCCGGTCGGGGATTTTGGGTCTCGATCGGGTATAATTGAAGCGCACCATTTCGGCCTCAGGGGAAATCCCCGGTCTCTTCCAATAATCCCCGACCGGGGATTTTTGCCTCCTGCCCGGGCCCCCTTCTGTTTCTCACGGACGCCCAAAGCCAAAAATCCCCGACCATGGCCAGATAATACCCGGTCGGGTATTTCTGCTCATGGCCGGGTATTTTTGCTCTCCAGCACACTTCAAGCCTCACTTGCTCCTTTCCACCCGAATCTCGTTCCTTTGCCTCGATTCCAACGCCGGGTCCTGAAATATGACATAAACGCACAACCTAGCGTGAAATCGGCTTAAAACACGAGAATCAACATCTCAACCGGCTAAAGAATAGGGGTAAAAACATGTGTAATTATCGGTCTATCACAAAGCGTACAAACATTACAAAATAAAACGAAAAACAGTACAAATCATACTAAGTGTACAAAATACCACTACTTATAATACAAATCGGTAAACTGGAATTAGGGCTGGTAATCGGTCGGTTACCGGTAACCGAATAACCGGTTAACGGTATACCGGATTAGGGAAAACCACTGCCGACTACCAGTACCGAAAAATGGTCGGTTTACCATTTACTAAATAGCCGGTTACCAGTTACGAACCCGTAACCTTATAACCCCGACAATGATGAATTTTTCTCGGCGGCGAGTGACCAGTATCATGTCCCGGCCGCGACTCCGAAACTGAAATCGAGAGAGAAAAGAGATTTGGCCTGGAGATGAAGAAAGCGTCGCCGCGCAAGGGAGTTGCATGGCGCCGGATCTGGATTCGAGAGGCAGAGCGAGTCACTGGCGATGTATCCAGATCTGGAATCGAGAGGTACTAAGCACCGCTGCGCGAGGGAGATAGCATGTCGCCGGATCTAACCTCGATAGGAAGAGAGAGTCGTCGCGCGAGGAGTTTGCATGACACCCGATCTGGAATCGAGAGGCAGAGCGAGAGCGACTAGTCGTATTTTCCCAACAAAATCTGGAATCGGGTTCTAGGTTCTCCACAGCAGCGGCGAAGGTAGCAACGGAGTGGAGAAAGGCGGTGGCTGGGTGAGTACCGACGAGCCGACGAAGAACACAGAGCTCTTTCAATAGGTATTTTCCAGATCTGGTGACGTATCGGAGACCCTCTGAAGATGAAGAATCGGCACGACGTGGTCCAGGTCAACAAATCGAGAAAGAGAAGAGGAGGGGTTTCATCTTTTTATGGGTTTGAAGAGAATTGTTTCTCGATGGAGATGGAAAGAGGAGAGAACATAGGAGAGGAGGGTGTCTATGGGTTTAGAGGGGATTTTTTCTCGATGGAGATTGAGAGAGGAGATAATAGGGGAGAGGACAGAAGCCATTAAACTGATGGAAAAAGGTGGTTTTTCATTATATATCGGTATAAGCGGTATACCGATTAACTGGATATGGGTCGGTATACCGTTAGCTGTGTTTCTCCCACCGAATACCGAAACCGCCCAGTTAACGGTTTACCGTTAACCGGATAACCGTTTATCAACCCTAACTGGAATTACAAACCAATAAATACAAAGTATACAAACACAAACAAACAAACATTACAAATGACAATATATACAAATTAGTCATATAAACATTACAAACATAAAAGATAAAAATGACAAAATAGAATAATAAACGATATAAACTGAATTAATACAAAATTACAAACCAGCTTACAAACATTACAAAATAGTCTGACAAACATAACAAACTGCCACTGTCGCTGAAAATCTCTCTCTCTCCCTCCCTCTCTCCCTCCCCGCAAGGAAGCTGGGGAAATAATTCCTCAAGACCACCTCTCTTTCTCTCGGATATTATTTCCCAGGCGGGAGGAACCGTGACCGGCGCATGAAAGATGGGAGGCCGGCGGAAGGCGGGACGGAACGGAAGATGGGAGGCGCCAACAATGATTTTTTTATTCTTAAATAAATACAATATGAATTTACTACTCTATCCTACATTGGATTAAATTATTTATAGCCATTAGATTTTAATTAAATTGAATAGCTGACATGCACTTAGTCACATAATTAAGGGGTTTATTCATTTTGAACCCAACGGCCCAGATTGGTTTAGCCCAAAATTTCCGGTCTCGGAACTTCTGCTACTGTCTCGAGATTCTCCCTAAGGGACGGGATAGAATAACAACACCATTTGTGTTGTTATAATAACAACATGATTCATTAAGGGTAAAAAGGTAAACTTATACTGAAAATAATAAAATAAATTTGATTAAAATTTAAGGTCGCTTTAAATTTTAATCCCGCAGCAAACCTCATCTTCCTTCACCCATCGAGACCCTTCTTCCCCGCCGCCCCCTTCTTCCCTCCTGTCCCGCTTTTACCCCGTTGTCCCTGCTTCTTCCCCGCCGTCGTCGGGTGAACGGGCCTGGTGTTGAAGGCGTAGCCACTGTAATCGGCTTTCTTGTGCCAGTTGACGAAGGTGCGGAGGGGAGACGGTGCCCCTGACGATCTGGAAGGCGTAGCCCCACGAGACGGAGACCGTCCGGTGCCGTTTGTGGTCGTAGCAGATGAGCGCCGGCGGGTCGAGGGTCATCGGGAGCGTGAGGCGCTGGAGGGACTGGAGGCGGCTGGCTTTTGGGAAGATCGGGTTGATGACGTCGATGTGGTGCAGGGAGAGTAGCGGCGTAACTGGGTGGGCTGCGAGGAGGCCGACTGTTTGGCGGAAATTGCAGCAGCAGTGAATGTCAATTTTATTTTCATATTTGTACTTGAAGCTCAAGGTAGAACCAGAAGGGTTTGCTTAAGTGATCGAGAAGATGCCTCAGATTGTTAGTCTTAGTCAACAGGTTATACTTAAACATGCTCAGTTCCTTTTAGAGAAGGTTATACTTGCCAAGATGGTTGTGAAATGTCCACAGTTACTTGCATCGAGAGTTGCACTCATGAAGAATAGCTTCTACTTTTTCAAAAGTGAAATGGGACGGCCAATCAAGGAGCTTGTCGATTTTCCTGAATATTTCACGTATGGATTGGAGACTAGAATCAAGCCCAGGTATCAGCTGACGAAAAGCAAAAACACCAGGTGTTCACTAGATAAACAAAACACAAATATTATGTAGACAATAAATACGACAAAACAAACCACAAAAAACATACCAGAAATCTCCCAATGCATGTCACAAGTCTCCTAAAACAAACCAGAAATCTCACAAAACAAACGACAAATATTTTGAAAAGCACACCAGAAACCCTCTAATGCAAACCACAAACACAGTAAAATAAACCAAAAACGTCCTAATGCAGACCACAAATATATTAAAACAAACCAGAAACCTCGCAAAGCAAACCACAAAAGTTTCGAAAGCACACCAGAAACTTCTTAATGCAAACCAGAAACCTTCTAATTTAGACCACAAATCTCCTAAAACAAACCACAAACCTCACAAAGCAAACCACAACATGTAGGAAGCACACCAGAAACCTCCTAATGCAAACCACAAACATAGTAAATCAAACCACAAAAAAAAACCATAAACGTCCTAATACAAACCACAAATATATTAAAACAAACCAAAAACCTCACAATGCAAACCACAAAGTTTTTGAAAGCAAACCAGAAACTTCTCAATGCAAACCACAAACACGATAAAACAAACCATAAAAGGCATAAAACAATATGAGAAACCAAACCATAAATCTCACAATGCTAACCATGACATCCGGTGATCGTTGACCGTTGACCGGTCAACGAAGACCGTTGACCGAACTCCGGTGACCGTCAGTGAGCAGATTCCGACGCCGATAGGCATATTCCGGCCCCGGTGACTAGATTCCGACGCCGGTAAGCATATTCCGACGCCGGTAAGCATATTCCGACGCCGGTAAGCATATTCCGACTCCGGTAAGCATATTCCGGTGACCGGCAACCATTTTCCGGCGACCGGTGGTAGAATTCCGACGACCAAATTTTTGGGCAGAAAATAAAAAAATATTTTTTTATTTTTATTTTTTTATTTTATTTTTTTTATTTAAATAGATTTTTCATAATGACAATTATACCCCTACTTTGATTTTACACTAGGTCAACTCATTTAATAAAAAGTCATTACAATCCTAGCTTCCTATTAGTTGGGGACTAGTGTTGTTACAATAACAACACAATGGGTGTTGTTACAATAACCGGTCCCCTAGACTTTGAACGGCTGCTCATTTATCCATCACCAAAACCGAGTTTCGCCGTAATCAAACCAAAAACCAGCTCAACACAGGAGGGGAAGCAAGCAACGGACTAGCTGCAGCTTTTTAGCGCCCGGTCATTTGAAAGCTTCTCATCTCTCAGACTCTAGGAAGATCAAATTCAGAATTTGGCGCCACAATATTGCGAGCGGGGGCGGGCACTACAGTCGATTGCCAACCCATTTGCAAGCCTTTTGTCAAAGAGAGAGAGAGAGAACAATTGGTTCGCTGCTGGAATGGAGGGTTTGAGAATGGCGTTGCGATCTCGAGGCTTAGTTATTTCTAATCTGCCAGACAAAGGTCGATGCCTTTTGGCCGACAAAGATTTCTATCCAGGTTTTCCTCTACCCATTCCGGAACTGCAAAATCCATAATTTGCTTCGTTGCGGCATTTCGTCGAACGGTTGCTGAGCATAAACCCGTTGCAATGTTTCAGGGGAAGTTATAATAAGTCAGAATCCGTACGTGTGTGTTCCAAACAACAGTTCGGGTGAATCGCGGTGCGATGGATGTTTCACGACGAGTAACCTCAAGAAGTGCTCCGGTTGTCAAGTTGTGTGGTATTGTGGGACCACTTGCCAGGTTAGTATTTTTGCTCGGTTGAAAGTATTCAGTAGTTTCGCTTCTCGGAAGTTTGCAACGAAGAAACCATGTTTTTTGGGTTTTCCATGAGTGCTTCCACCATTGTCAAAAGTTATATACTTGCACTCATTTTCCCTACTTTCAGTTACTATCGAGTGAAGAAGAAGTAAAACAAACAGATTATTCTCTGGATCAATCATTGACATGCTGTGCCTGCATGGGCGTGTGTGTATCTTTTTCAGAAATCACAATGGCAACTGCATCGTCTAGAGTGCAATATGCTCTCTAAGCTGGAAAAGGGCAGGCGGAAGTCTGTTACTCCTACCATCCGTTTGATGTTGAAGCTTTATCTTAGAAGGAAACTGGAAAGCGAGAAGGTAAGTTCTATGCCATTAATTTATTGCACTCAACTGTTCGAGCTTTTGATGTTTTCTGGTACTCATTGAACATGTTGGCTTACTGCACTTATTTCTCTTATCCAGGTCATCTCAACACCCCCCACAGAGAACTATAATCTGGTGGATGCATTGGTGGCTCGTATCCTTTTGACCATGTGTGGTTTTATTTTACCAAAGTCCAAATATAATTCTGCAATGTTATTGTGTAATTGAGATTCATTTACTAGATTGGTTTGCTTAACTCTTTGGGGTAGACATGGAAGACATTGATGAGAAACAACTCCTGCTGTATGCTCAGATGGCCAACCTTGTCTACCTGATGCTTCAATGGCCTGACTCTGAGATCAACGTCAAAGAAATTGCCCAAAATTTTTCGAGGGTCAGAACAACATTATTATGTCATTTAGCTCTTCATCTGGCTGTTCTAGCTCTGTTTCATGGTTCTGCCAGATACTTTAGGTTTGGAATTTAGGTGCTTTATCACATCCTATGTCTCAATTCAAGATTCTTCCTTTGAATTGGGGAAAGCGAAAGGTTATTGATCTTAAGCTGCCATTTGTGTTCGTCTGAGCAGTTATCAAATAGTTAGACATTTTTTCCCGTCATAGGTCTAGTGGGTATGATTTGAAATACTGGTAGCTAAATGAGTTATCTGAATTCCTTTTGTAATGCACTCCAAGTATTGATTCTCGTTATGCTTGGTTCTCGTTGTTTGTCAACACGTGCAGCTAGCTTGCAATGCTCATACCCTCTCTGACAGTGAACTGAGGCCCCTTGGGACAGGCCTCTATCCAGTTATATCCATCATCAATCATAGGTACGTAGCTTGGAATGACTATTTTATATTTCCTTCGTCTTACTTTCTTTCTTCTGAGTTAACTATTATGTCTTTTGTTCCTACAGCTGCTTGCCAAATGCTGTACTGGTATTTGAAGGAAGTTTAGCGGTGGTAAGAGCCGTGGAACATATACCAAAAGGTGGTGAGGTAAGGTAGGCATACTCTGTTTTATCCTTTCTTGCACATTTCCGTACCCAGTAATTCTTTGGTGCTCCAGGGAAACTATGTTCATGTTAAGCTTTTGTGATTGTAATAAAATGTCATAAGATGATGTACCATTCAGAAGGGAAGGCATGATATGTTATTTCATCCTGCAAGGTACTCATATCTTACATTGAGACTGCTGGAAGTACTGCGACTCGGCAAAAGGCTCTGAAAGAACAATACTTTTTCACGTGTGCTTGCCTCCGTTGCATCAAAGTGGTACATACTACATCTCTGCCTAAAAAGCCTTTGTTCATTACTAAAGGGCTTTATCTAAGCAAGGTTTTCTAGATGTCTATTTATGTGTCGGTGTAAAGTTTAGATCAGATGTGTAGCAGGTTCATCTGCTTCTTTAGGTGGTTCATTCTAGACTTCAAGTTGTCACTTGTCACAGATTTATGTTAAAAAGAAATTTGAGAATCAGGGGGAAGAAATAATTCCCTTGAATTGTAGCCTGTAGGTTTCTTTATATGATACAGCATAAAGCTATGTAAACTTAATTGTATACAAGTGTACTGCAGGGTCAGCCAGATGATGTTCAGGAAAGTGCCATTTTGGAAGGTTACCGATGCACGAACGAAAAATGCAATGGCTTCTTACTCCGTGATTCTGGTATAAGATACTTTTGTGATAGTATACTGAGGCCAACCAGTGGATCCTTTGCCTAAGCAGCTATTCAGTAACTTTGTTCCTTTGCAGACAACAAAAAGTTTGTATGCCAATCCTGCAGAAACCTGAGAAGCAAGGAAGAATTACAAAAATTGGCTGCAGAAATAAATGGGTTGTCTGAAGAAGCTCAGAAGTCTATGTCCAATAACAGTATCCATCTAAACATTTGAACTGAGAGTGGTTTCACTTCTCAAAAATTTATGAAGCCCTGTACATTTATTGTTGCAAAGGCTAAGCAGATATTAATTTGTCAACCTTACCTCATTACTTAGATGCCAAGGAATCAATCTGCGTTCTTAAACATGTTGAGACGATGCAAAGGAAACTTTTCCACCCCTATACAGTTATTTTGTTGCAAACTCGTGAAAAGCTTCTCAAGGTGACATCTGCATTCCCTCTTCTTTGTTTGTATCATGAAATCCGTCTTGTAGTCATATAATGCTTGACAGTATCACCAGCGTCTGATGAGATGGGATGAAATTTCCTTTAGATGTTGATGGATCAAGAAGACTGGCAAGGAGCTCTGGAATATTGCAAATTGACCATTCCTGTTTATCAAAGTAGGTACTTTTTATCAATATTATGCCTGTTTTTATCATCTAAACTCCTTGGTCATATTGTGGAGGCTTTCATCATAATTTTACACTTAATGGATGAGCTATGAACATCTATTCAAACTTTTTATTCAGCGGTGGAATAGTCAAAAGAGTTCTGATATCTATGGTTTTGGTTATCCGCTTCCAGATTTGAGTGTGAATAGAATAGTTAGTACAAGAGTTCTAAAAGCATATGTTTGTTCATTTGCTTGTGTGTTTGTGTCCCATTTCCTGCCTGCAGAAGTTTATCCAGAATTCCATCCATTACTCGGATTGCAGTATTACACATGTGGGAAGCTTGAGTGGTTAGTTGCTGTACTCTTCCCTTCACACCTAGCATCTCGTTCAATCCTTTTACTTTCTCTGTTTAGTACTTGACACATTCCCTGATACTTTAGGTCAATTTTCTTCAATCCAGTAGTTCATGTTTTTCAACTTTCGACGTTAAGCTACCAAGCATCGAATCCTGTAACTTTAGACATTCATAAAAATCACCCTGGTCCCTGTTCTTTGAATTCGAACTAGCACTTGTCAGCTATATTGTTTCTCAGTTATGTGGATTGCACTTGATGGTTCGAACTTCCAGAGTTTCCCATTCTGGCGCCCATTTTAGAATTCTTGTAAACCCTCAAGGCAATTACCTTAAGGGTAAAGTAACATAAGCGTTACTGATTTGATGCTGGGGGTGTGACAGGTTGCTTGGAGATACGGAGAATGCTATCAGTTCTCTGACGAATGCAGCAAGAGTACTTGGAGTTACTCACGGAACGAATACACCCTTTGTGAAGGAGCTCCTGATGAAGTTGGAAGAAGCACGTGCTGAAGCTTCATACAAACTTCAGTCTTGTGACGAGTAGCAACTAGCAACTGCAACTCCTAATGTGCACCCTTCAGCGTACAAACTCCAAGTTCCCAATTGTCTGATTGGTCACTATGCAAAGAATGGCTGCAGCAAAGTGAAAGCACGGAGGCGAAGGGAGAATCATTGAGAGAAGTTGGTTCCAGATACACAAGCATCAATTCTGTTCTGATGCTGCTCAATCTCAATTGCACCATGGATTTCTGGAGCTGATTTCAATGCTAAGATATTGTGGAGAGCCTCCCAGACTGATGAGCTGACTAGGAATTGTGTAAGAGAGTAATATAGGGCCCATTCTCTAAAACATTGATTTATGGGAATGAATCAGTTTACTCGATCAGTCCATTCCTGGTATAATCACTAGCTAGATGATCACCAAAACTCCCATTCGACATGTAATCGTAAACCAGAAACCTCCTCCGACCTCTGAAGACGTCGCTGGTAACACAACAGCCACGGAGGCAGAGGAGATTCATGTGCCTGATCTTGCTTAGGATCTCAACCTCGTTGGAGAAGTCCTCATCCCGCAAGGATTCAGGATCGTGCATTTCCTTCACAGCAATAGAACTGCCATCCGAAAGAACAACCTTTGTACACAGCACCATGAGCTCCTTTTCCCAGGAAATTCCTCTGAAAATGAAAACCCATTCGTAGCCTTTTCGAGCTCTGCTCGCTGAAACCACTTCACCCTAGAATTGGGAAGCACGACAGATTTGAAACTGCCCACAAATTCGAGCTCTGCCTCATCCGTCTTCCTCTTCTTCCGCTTTCTGTACAAAATCGTGATCGACCCGGCCCCAATTACAAGAGCTAAAACACCACCGACGACAAGCCCCAATATCTTTCTCTAACGGTGACACTCATTAGGGTTCTTGGCAGGAGAGGCAGAGCGTTTCAATGGCAAAGGCCAAAATACACCTAGACGTATTGGCATTGTACGTGGGCACGGGCCGTGCCGTCCACGGGCTAGCGCGGCACGGCACAGTTAGAGCACGGCACGAGCACGAAATAAATAGGCCTGTCCGACACGAGCACGAATAATTTAGGGGCCGTGCCGAGCCTAAACTTCATGGGCACGAGCACGGGCATGAGCAAGACACGGTATATAAGTGGGCAGTGTCGGACCTAATATTTTCGAGACTTTATTGAGTATAAGAACGGTATGACACAAAAATAATCTTTATTTGATATAAAATAAATATAAAAAATTATAGGTTCAAATATTACAAAACATAAGTAGAAAAAATTTATTTGTTGTTGTTAGAAGTGTCATAAAGATATATACGTAATTACTAATATAAGTAAAAATGAACAAAGAATTAAACAAAGCCAAATCACACTCGCTATACTTCCAACTTTCTTTTCCCCCTTATTTGTTACTTTTCTCAAACATTATCGGTTAATACTATCTTCCTCCGTCCAATTTTCACATTCTTTTTCATTCTCTCTTTTGTTTTCGTCCTTTTCTTTAAACACGAATACGAGCATGACACAAGCACGAATAGGCACGACACGATTCGAACCGTGTCCGGACCTGGGCGGGGCCTAGCAAAGTTAAGAAATGGGCTTGCATGGCACGACACGAAAACTGACGGGCCGTGCCAAGCACGACACGAAATAAATGGGCCCAAAGCGTGCCCGTGCCGTGCCGGTCCAAGCACGGCCCATCGCCCATGTACAATTGGCATCCAAAGGGCACCACGCTCGCTGACCTTACCAATAGCTAGGGTTGACAAACGGTAACTCGATAATCGGTAATCGAGGGCCGCTTGGGACATCCAATTTACCGCCCCCAGTCTCAGTAAATACCGACGGTAAGTCGGTATTACCGAAATCAGTGGCGTTTTACCGCCCAAGACACCTGGAACGCGGCATTTTACCGAAACCCTAAAATTAAAAAAAGCAACGAGACTCCAGACCCCTAACCCCTTCACTCACCTGCCTCTCGCTTTGCAGTTCGCCCGCCGCCTCTCCTTCTCTAAATCTTCTCTTCGCGACTCCGTTTCTCCGACCAGGCCGCGTCGTCAGCGTTGCAGGCTTGAAGCACTCCCTCCTCCCCAGTCCGCCTCGCCTCGCGTCCTCCTCGCCTCCCAGACCCCAGTCGTCGGTGTTGCAGCACTCCTTCCGCCCCACTCCTCTGCCATTCCTCTGCCACCGCTAGGACCGCCACCGCCAGGACAGTGACAATGGCCTTCCTCCGCGGCTCCGCCAGCCCACTTCCACCGGGCCGCCTCCTCCTGCCCACACCCGCGGCTCCTCCAGGGTCCAGGCAATCTCTCCGCCTCTCCCAGTCTCCCTCCCTTCCCTTGCAGTCCTCATCCGCTGTTGCTCCCTTCCCTTGCCAGTCCTCTTCCGCGGTTGCTCCTTCCTCCTTGCCCCTTGGAGTTTTGCTTTGGACAGCAGCAGCTAGCAGGCCAGCCAACAGCCAGGCGCCAGCAACAGGCTAGCCAACAACAGCCAGCAGCACGCCAGCAAGGCAGCAACAGGCAACAGCCAGCCAAGTGCCAACAACAGACCATTGGCAATTGGCATTGTCGCATTGAGATTTGAGGCCAACAAAATCAAATCATGTATGTTAGTAATTGAAATATTGAATTGAGTTTTAACTATTGGAATTGCAAAGATGGAAATTTATCATTTATGTGTTGTATAAGTATTGAATTGAATTGATTGAAGATGATTGAGTAATTGAATTGAGGTTGATTGAATTGAATTGTCTATTGAGTAATAGATGAGAAATCGTCAGTGAATTGATTGAAGTGAATTGAGATTGTGTTGAATGGTTGTTTAGAAAATTTACGAGTTCATTTAGTTGTTTTTTTAGGACGAAACCTTTTGCTGTCATCCGTGGAGGAGGTAGTAAGAAAAAAGCTAGTTCTCTACCTCCTCGAAGCTCTTCAAAAAAGGGAAGACTTCGACTAGCACACCTTCCACTACTGCAAATCCACCTCCACCTGCAGCTGCAGCAAATCCACCTCTTGAGGCAAATCCTCCTCCATATGCAACAAATCCTCCTTCATCTGCTGAGGTACCTGGTGTACAGAAGAAAATTGACAAGGGGAAGGAGAAAAAGTCAAAATCTAAGTGGTGGATTCATTAAACCCGTGTGTTGGTTGATAACTACCCATACGGCAAATGCAAACGGTGTGGGATACTGATCAAAGCTCATTCAACTTCAATGGGACTAGTGGTTTGAAGAGCCATCACCTAATGCGCGAGAGGAGGGCGAAGGAAGCTGGTGGTCAGTCGGTATTGAACTATCAACCTGGAAGTGGAGATGGTGAGGTAGGCTCTCTTACTCCATGAAAGTTTGATCAGAAAAATCTAAACATGCATTAGCTATGATGATAATCTTGGATGAGCTTCTGTTTAGATTTGTTGAGCGAGAGGGGTTTAGGAGATTTATGGCAACAACTCAGCCTTTGTTTGTGATACCTAGAAGACAAACAATAAGATATGATTGTTATGTCATTTTTCTGGAGAAGAAATAAATATTGATTGACTTTTTTTAACTCAAAGTGCAAAGGAAGAATATCTATCACTAGTTCACTACAGATACATGGACTAGTGATAACAACCAGAATTTTATGTGTGTGACTGCACATTTTATTGGAGATGTTTGGAAGTTGCAGAAGAGGATTATTTGCTTTGTACGATGTCTACAAAATGAAGTATGCAACTCCACCTTCTGTTTCTATGCCTACTACCCAACTACTACTCCTACTGAGACTAGTGACGGATCTGTTGCTATGGGAGGAGCATTTGAAGCTCGGTTCCTGCAAAAGAGAAAGGAGCAAATTGAGAGGGGGGCGGGTCGAGGTTGTGGTGAGTTGGAGCAGCATTTGAGAGATGTTGGTGATGCTATTAATGAGGAGATTGATGATCGGAAGTTTGATATTCTTAAGTGGTGGGCTCGGAACAGTGTTAGATATCTCATTCTTTCATAGATGCTTAGGGATTTATTAGCAGTTCCAGTCTCCTCTGTTGCATCAGAGTGCGCTTCAGTTGTGGAGGTCGAGTTCTTAGTCCTTTCAGGTCTTCTTTAAGCCCAAACATTGTAGAGGCATTGATTTGTGCTGAAGATTGGATAAGATATGAAAGTGGAAAGACTGCAGATGAACTGAATGATAAAGAAGAAGATCAAGAGACAATCGATTATGAAAGTGGTATAAATTCAATTTATTATTCTAGTTTGTCTATACTATTTACTATTTAAATTTTAAACCATTCCATTAGTAACATGCTAACATTTGTGTATTTTATTTGCACTAGTTACTAATACTTTTCAATCTCGAGTGGAAACTGCAAGTGACATTCCAAGTGGAGCACATGCATCTGTTGTTGGGGTTGAGGAGGAGGAGGAGGAGGGTGATGATGAAGAATCCATCGAGTCCGACGAAGACATGATCCCGATGATACTCTTCTCATGACTTTGAAGAAGAAAGGTTGTGCAAATGTTGGTGGTGCTACAAGTTCTACCGGAGAAGGAGGAGCATGAGCTATTGGTTATTAACTTATTTGGTTGTTTATTTTAATTTTTAAGTTTGGACTTTGAACTTGTGTTGAATTTAAACATTATCATTGGGCACTTTACTCGATTGACGAATGACGATTATGTATTTATGTTGATTGTTGACTTGTTGTACCTTTGAATTTGACGATGTTTGTCGAATTGTCGTTTGATGAATTTGAATATTTGATGAATGATGATGCTTGATGAGAGTTGATGTTGATTCATGAATCATGATTGTTGACTCTTTGAACTTATGTTAAATTAAATAGATTAATAGATAGCAACTTTGAGTTTGAACTCAAAGATTAAGTTAAGGCATTAACATATAACATATACTTCATTATTCACAAATATTACATACATGATACATGAATGCAAGTAAGTATAGGTCTAAAAAATATTATAAATAAGAGTTAATAATAAATTATTAATTACAAAAATGAAGAAAAAAACTCAGAAAAATCAAAATATTAAAACATCTTCCCCACTAACAGAAATTCGGTTCGGTAAATGTTCGGTAAACCGAACCGAAAAACCGCCCCACGTCGCTCCTTGCGGTATTTCGGTAAACCGGTTTGTAACCGTTTACCGGTAATTCGGTAACCGGTAAACCGGTTTTACCGGTTACAAACCGGTATCGGTAATCGATTCCAATTTAGCAGTGCTGTCAAAGCCGAACCGAGCCGGCCGGACCACCAAAGCAGCCACCCGGTCGTAAAACCGGCTCGGATCAGCTATTTAACCGCCACGGTTTTATACAGCGGTCGGCGAGCGGCCGAAGCGGTTAACCACTCGAGCCGCTCAAGCCGGTCGCGCAGTTCGGCCGTTTGGTTTACCCTAAAAAAAAGGCCAATCGTGGAATGGGGCAGCAAAACAAAACCCTAACTTTCATTTTATTTCTTCATCTTCGACCTAGAAGTAGAACAGATGACAGAGGGAGAGCGGCGCCACCCTGCCGCCGTCAACCATCGCCCCAGCGCTTCCGTCCCGTCGCCGCAAGCAGCGCGCCATCCGACAGCGGGGTAATTCATCTCCCTTCTTCTTCTTCAATCTTTCCGTTGGTTCTGGGGATTTCTATGTTAGCATTTCTCCAGTGTGGGTATTATTGGGCTGTCGGTGGCGATTGGTTTACGGGGTATTTGATTAGTGGTGGATCTAGTAGTCGTTTGTCTGATCTTGACGTGATTAGCGTAGATTTTGAGATTTGCTGATAGGGGCAGCTAGTTTGCTTACGAAATGGACTACCGATTCTCAAAAACGGGTTTTAAACGGTCTAATGACGGCTGGACCACTAATGACCGAGCAGTTCACATTACCGGGTCATACTCCGGCTCGACTTTGACAGCATTGCAATTTAGCCACTGTTGGTATACTGAAACCGGTAAATTCGGTAACTGGTAATACAGTTACCGACCGAATACCACCCCTATTAATAGCGTACAGGCAAGTGAAGTGGAAAGACTTGGGAACTGGAATTGGGCATGATGTCCGTGAGCTGGTAAGCCAAACTTACGTCGGCATTGAAGCAAGCGCTGTAGGGGATGTAATCGAAGAGATCGCCTTTGCAAGCGGCGTCCACCGCGGTGAAGGTTCGGACCTTCTGGACCCAATCGGCGGCGGTGATGATCCCGGTACAGCTGAAAGCGTTGGAGACGAACTGATTCGGGCCTCTGAAGCGGAGAGAGTCCAAAGAATGGTCAATTTTCCCTTTTTCTCTTTCATTATATTGAAAGAATCAAATTTTCATCTTCTGTGCTTCATTCCTTCCTAAAAAAAATTGAAAATCCAAAATTCTTTACTTATTTCTCTTTTCATAATCAAAATAACCAAACTTTTTCGCTTCTTTTTCTTTACATAAATCAAAACCACCAAATTTTTTTTCTTGTTTCTTTTCTAAAAAATTCAAAACACCAAATTTCTCAATCTTTCTCTTCCCAAAAAGTTGAAAACACCAAAATTTCCCTCTTCTTTTAAAATCATCAAATTATCAAATACGTTACTTTACTTTATTATATTTAATTGATAACTTTGTTAAATAATTAAATTAATCAAAATTTTAATTTATATTATATTATATTAATATTGTCCATGATGTCAATTATTAATTTTTTATTATCAATATTGACATTGTGGTGATTTTATATTTCGTATTTACTTTCTTAATTTTGTTAAAGAACTTAGTGGTCAAGTGACCTTCATGTTTCCATTTTTGTAATTTTATTAAAATACATAATATCAATTGAGTTTCATATTTTCTGAATTTCCTACACGAAATTAATTTTTTTACCTAAGTTTAGAATAAAAAAGTTCATTTTGAAAAATTATATATTATATAAGTAATAATTATTCAAGTGGATTGAGTGGAGTTTGAGTTGAGTTGGTTGGGTCACGGGTTAGTCGAGTTCGGGTCAATCGGGTTCGGGTTAATTGGGTTGCGGGTTAATCGAGTTCAGGTTGCGGGTCAGTCGAGTTGAGTGTTAATCAAGTTACAGCTCAATCGGGCTGCGGGTCGGGCAGGTCATAGGTTGCTGACTTTTAGTCAATTCGATTTGTGGTTTACAGGTCGGGTTGATCGGACGGGTTAGTTGAGTCGGGTTCTGTTTTGACCAGATGCAAGTTGGGTAGTGTTCTTGGTTTGGGAGACTGAAATTTATTGTGTTTTCTCGATGTCTCGTTGCAGGTGTTTCTCCTTGTAGTTGTGGGTATTGTAGTGGTAGCCGTAGGCCGTAGCTAATCTTCTTTATTTTCTCCAGATAATCCTAGTCTAGTCCTGAGTACTGTACCTGTAGTCGTACTAGTCCCAACTCGACGTACTGGTTGACCACCATCATCTCTCATCAAGGCGCTATAGCAGTTCGCTTTGAGAGGCTGTGATTTGATTTTATTGCGTATAAATGGATATATTACTTGCCTCAATTGTAAATACAAACAAAATTTCAAACACACAGCAACGCATCTAATCAAATCCAAGAATCCATAGAACAGCATCAAGATACGGTACTTGAGCTGGAGATGGAGATGGAGGTGTTGGAAGCTTTCGACCTCTCGCTGCCTACAGACGAACCATAAAGCGAGCTCTTAGCAGAATGCCGAAATGATTCGTGACTCAGTGGCGATGGCCTGTCAGGCAACTTAGGAACATCAATGTCACCTTCCAGCATCTTCAAAGCATCAGCAATCGTCGGCCTGAACCCCACCATTACATGAGCACACAGCATTCCAACAAGAACAAACCTCTCCATCACATCCTTAGCACCTTCCTCTCGTATCGCCTCATCGTAGATCTCCTCTACCTTCCCGGATTTCAACAACATCCATGCCCAGTCCGTGATCAAAAGAAACGACGAGCTCGACGAATCGATAACCTTCCTTCCACTGATGACTTCGAGAATCACAACCCCGAAGCTGTACACATCGCTCTTCTCCGTCAGCTGTCCATACAACGCATACTCCGGTGCTAAATAACCGTGGGTTCCAGCCACCCTCGTCGTAACGTGAGACTGACCTTCCAAGCTCTGCTTTGCAAGCCCGAAATCAGCGACCTTGGCTTTCATTTCATTGTCCAGCAGTATGTTGTTGGCCTTAATGTCGCGGTGATAAATGGCGGGTTTGATCCCGTGGTGAAGGTATGCAAGTCCTTTGGCAACGTCGAGGAGGATTCTCTTCCTGTGAGGCCAACTCAACTGAATTCTATTCTTGTCATTGGCTAGATGATCACCGAGACTTCCATTCGACATGTAATCGTAGACCAGAAACCTCCTCCTCCCTCTGACCGCGTCACTAGCAACGCAGCACCCTCGCAGCGCGAGCAGATTCCTGTGCCTGATTTTGCTGATGATCTCAACTTCATTAGAGAACTCCTCATCCCTCAGAGAATCAGGATCGTGCATTTCCTTCACAGCAATCAACCTGCCATCTGCAAGAACCCCTTTGTACACAACACCAAAAGCCCCTTTCCCCAGGAAATTCCTCTGTGAGAACCCATCTGTAGCCTTTTCAAGCTCCGACGCCTGAAACCACTTAGCTCCGGAATTCGGCAGCACAGCAGATTTGAAACTGCTGACAAATTGCTCATGGGAAGCCTCATCGTGCTTCCTCTTTCGCCTCTTCCGCCAAAACACCACAATCAAAACGGCAGCAATTACAACACCAACAACACCACCGATAACCCCCAAAACAAGCCCTAATTCGTTTCTTTTCCCATGTTTGCCCTGATTAGGGTTTTCACCAACGGAGCTTTTCAGCGGCAACGCCAGAATACAACCCGATGTCTTGGCATCGAGAGGACCACGCTCGTTCACCATAGCAACAGCATACATACAAGTGAAGTGGAAACACTTGGAAGTCGAATTGGGCATGAGGCTACTGAGCTGAGAGTTCACCTGCAACCCGGCGTTGAAGCAAGCGCTGCAGCGGGTCAGCCCCGACGAGAGGTCGCCTCTGCAATTAGCATCCAGCGGGGTGATGGGTCCGACCCTACTGATCCAATCGGCGGCGGTGATGATCCCGACGCAGCTGGAAGGACTGGAGACGAACTGATTGGAGTCGTTGAAGCAGAGAGGGACGAAGGAAGGGTCGATCGAGATGGCGGCGAGGTTGGTCCGGAGGTCGGCGAGGCAGGCGGCGGAGACGTTGGCGTTGGGGAGCTCGAAGACGGAGGTCTGGCGGAGGTGCTGGGACATCCCGATGCCGAAGAGGCTGGTGAGGGTCTGGCAGCAGTGCGGGGCGGCGGCGGGTCGCTGGCAGAGGGAAGTGTCCCATGGGATTGTGCGGACGTAGCTTAGGTCGAATGGGCACCGTGTTTCTGGTGTCGTAGAAGAAGAAGCTATTGGTGCTGCGGCGGCGGCGGAGGTGAGAAGGAGTAAGGCGATCGCCATCGCCATGGTTGTGGGTGGGTTTTTCAGGGGATGGTGGATTGATTAATGAATTGGGAATGGTGGGCATGTGAGTACAAAAAAGGCATGGGTCAGAGAAAGTAAGAGGTCAAATTGGCTGGCCGTTGGCGGTATTATAGAATAAACAATTCCGGTGGAAGGAAGGGTGGTCGGAAGCAGGGGATTCTCGCTTTATTGCTGGAAGTGGAAGCGAACATCCACTACGAGACTATGATAATGGGTGGAGTTGGCGGGGGAAAGATGCAAGTGGGTGTTTTCTTTTTTACATCGCTTTGGTCAAAATTTTCAAACCCCACGAGGTAGTTTTGGCGGAAAAAAAGAAAAGCTCAAAGTCTACACCTTTTTATTTTTGTCGACGATTCTCTTCAGGATTGTTTTCCTGCTGAGTTTACTTCACATTCCGGCGCGGCGAGAGGGATGGTGAGTAGTGACAACTTGACAAGTGAAATAGTTCAACTGATAATAAAATTAGCTTGACCCGATTTTATATCGGTTTATAAAAATATATAAAAATTTACTTACAATTCGTATTCATATTTAAATAAATTTCGACATTTCAAATAAAATAAAAAATACTTATATTTAGATATAACATTTAACTTCAATAGCTAAATGTTTATATTTGAATCTAACAGATAACATCAACTTCTAAATTCATGATTGTAAAAAAAAAACTTCTAAATTCATAAAATAAATAAAAAACTATTTTTTTATTAATTAAAATCATTAAAATGATGTCATTTTAGTAAATCAATCATACTAATTATAATATTGATTTGTGTGATGTCAATTTGAACCCACCCCGCGGATATTACCTTACCTGACCCGTGATGGGGCGAGTATTACGCGACCCGCAGTAGAATGGGCGGGACATTGGTATCTACTTCTAACTTGCCCTGTCCCACTCCGGCCCGTTCTTGGCCCATTTTACCTCAAATACTTACATTATCTATTCATATTTCTCATATTTTGACTTTTATTCCACTAGTTAGACTCAATTTTTGAACTACTTAGAGTTAATTACCCGTTCTATTATCACAATTTTTCATTCATAAAATGTTTTCCTATATGTTTTATCGTAAAAAGGAAAATTTTGCCTGTATTTTTTTCATAAAACATGCAACAGTTGGTTGACCCGCCCCCCAAGGACATTACCCGCCTCGATCTATAGTAGCATGAGGCGGGGTATTGATAGGGGTGGAAATTGGGGCGGGTGTGGTTACCCGCCCCATATTTTGTAGGTACCCATACCTACAAATTTGCAATTATGTCACCCACAATCCGCACCATAGTGGTTAGTGGGTAACCACACCCACTATTTTGGGTGTGGTTAGCCGCAAAAATCCATATTTGCAAGTATGGAGTTAAGGGAGCCACCAACGTATTTGTTGTTCGTAGCTAAACTATAGTAATATACAATTTGTGTCGTTCAAGGAGATATAATTTTGTATATCGATCTTACTCAACGCTGAGATTTTTTCTTTTCGAGTTTGATATTCAACTTTTGTATCAGAGAACTGTGATCTCATATATGACTTATATTTTCTTTCACTCAAAAGCAAAACCATACAGATAAAAGTTACTAAAGGTGCCAACTTTTAATGATCGTTTGTTTTCCACTCTCTCGATTATAGTGTGTTATAAACTAAAAAAATTCTCACTTAAAACTGATTAGATGCGTAATTGATTATGTGCGCTACTTTAGTTTTTTTCCTCCCACTTTTCACATACTATTATATTATAAAGTATTATTAGTAAATAAAGATAATTAGTATGGTTATTGTGGATTTTGTGGGTTAACCGCGGTGGATAGTAGATAACTATTAACCACAAAAGTTATTATTTTACTACTCACACCCAATCCACCATTCACAATTTGTGGGTATGATTACCCACAATGAGTACGAGTTGATGCGGTTTGCGGATTATCCCTGTTTACACCAAAAATTAACCTTGTACTACATCGGTTGAAAACAAGGAATTAAATGGCTTTATAAGACCAACTTAATCATATCAGTTTAAATCAGTTGAGTGGGCCATGAGGATTTGGCTTTTGGGCCCATTACTCCGTGCCACCACGCGTGCAATGCATCCCCAAATTTGGCTAAGTACCGCCACCCCCATGACATGGTGAGGGGGTGATGAAGGGGGTGGGCATCATATTGTCACCCCCAGGACGTAGTGAGGGGGTCATATTACCACCCCCACGGAGTGTTCATGGAGTAGCGTGGGATCACCACCCCCATGCGGTGTGAAATACGACTAAGTATGGTGAGGCAAGGAGACGCCATGATATGACATGAGGGTGATCACCAAGGATGGCAAGGAGAACCCCCCATGAGATGATCAGGGGGTGGCCATCAACACACCCCGCCATTAGGGTACAATCCGCATGATATGATCATGGCGGTGATTAATATCCACTCCCTGTAGCATGGTTAGTGGGTCACCAACATACGCCCCCATGGTATGGCCAAGGGGCGTGGTCAACATCGCCCCCATGAGGGTGCCAGGTGGGCTCAAACGAGGAAAGGCTTACGGTGGATCCCTAGGCACCCAGAGACGAGGAAGGGCGTAGTAAGCGACGAAATGCTTCGGGGAGTTGAAAATAAGCGTAGATCCGGAGATTCCCGAATAGGTCAACCTTTCAAACTGCTGCTGAATCCATGGGCAGGCAAGAGACAACCTGGCGAACTGAAACATCTTAGTAACCAGAGGAAAAGAAAGCAAAAGCGATTCCCGTAGTAGCGGCGAGCGAAATGGGAGCAGCCTAAACCGTGAAAACGGGGTTGTGGGAGAGCAATACAAGCGTCGTGCTGCTAGGCGAAGCGGTGGAGTACTGCACCCTAGATGGCGAAAGTCCAGTAGCCGAAAGCATCACTAGCTTACGCTCTGACCCGAGTAGCATGGGGCACGTGGAATCCCGTGTGAATCAGCAAGGACCCCCTTGCAAGGCTAAATACTCCTGGGTCGTAATGGTGAAGTATTTTTGCCATTTTTACTCAGGTGGTTCGAGTACCCACCCATATGTGGCATGTGGTTTGCTTTCATGCCTTAGCCATTTTTACTCTATGGATAAGCAAAACTACGAAGGAGATGCCAAGAGTAGAGGTTGAGGTCTCAAGAGGAGGAAGTCAAGACTAAAGAGGATCCCACATCCAACATCAGGGTAACCGTCATAGCAGTTGAGTGGGTAACCGTCACTCCACGTCAGCAGAGCAGTTTCTTGGGGCAGTTACTTCTGGTGGCTATAAATAGGAGGTGAAGATGACAGAGAGAGGGTTCGCAAAAATCACAACTCGACACCACTTGTCAAGTTTTATCTTTTTATCTTTTCCTCTGCAGATTTTAGCCATAGTCGTAGTGTTTGGAGCTCTCACTGAACCTCCATAGGAGTAGGGCTAATTTAATGTAGATTTGCCTCGTAGTTCATCAAAACATTGAATACCCTTGTTTGAACTTTGTTCAAAGAGGTGTGAACTGTGTTGTTTGATCGTTTGTTTGGAAGTCAAAGGTGCAAAATCCAATTCTCTTTCCTTCATTTTTCTCGCCGGTAGGGATTGCAATGGGTCGGGTCGGGGGCGGATAGTGCATATCCGTTACCCTATCCAAAGTATTTCGGGTTTTACCCATACCCATACCCACATGTGAAACGGGTAGAAAATCAAAACCATGCCCATACCCGTTCGGGTTTCGGGTATCTACGATTATCCATGGATATTAATTTCTCTTCATAACTCCAACCAATATGTTAACATTCACGCGTATTCTTATATTAAGTAAGAGAAAAAGTACGACAAGAATTCACTAGAATGAAGAAAATTAACTAAAACAACACAATTTCATGAAAATGTTATATTTATATGCTAAATATAAAATATGTTAGAGAAAAATAATGATTATTTCTAGACAAAATACATATGCATGTGTATAATCGGGCGGGTTCGGGTCGGATAGTGAGAAATCCATGCCCACCCATTACCCGCAATATTCGGGTATGGGTTTTACCCGTACCCACTAAATGTCCTTCGGGTTCGGGTTTTACCCTACCCGACTAGGCCGGATTCGGGCGGATATCCACGATTACGGATATTTTTGCCATCTCTACTCGCCGGGAAAACAATCCCCAACCCACAACCCAAACTTCCACTCCTAAATAATAATAGACATTGAGCTACCGCCCAAGCTCATTACCTTATACTAATATTGATGTTTATGCCAATTTCACAACCCATACCAAATGAAGCTAATTCAACCATCCGGCATTCCACGGCGTGACGGGACAACCATTTTCTGATCTTCTCTTGTTCATTTTTTTTCCCCTCCAGAAAAAAAAGTAAAGCTTTGACCAAACAATCGCCAGCCAATCTTGATCATTCTTTCGCTTTGCTCAACCTCTACTCTAGAAGCCGACCTTAATCTAATGATTTTAAATTTTAATCTCCCACATGGGCTTGATTATTATTCTATTGATAGTAAGCAATTCAATCATGTTTCCCAGAGCCCAGAGATCTAATGCACCAGCAGCAGCAGAAGAATCCACCATCGCAATGGCGACCACCTTATCCTTATCCTTCCTCTCCTTACTCCTCCTCATTTCCACAGCATCTGCAGCAACTCCTCCGCCACCGCCGCCGCGATGCCCGTTCGATCTAAGCTACGTCCGCACAATCCCATGGGACACATCCCTCTGCGAGCAAACTGACGGCCGCCACTGCTGCCAGACCCTGCTCAGCCTCTTCGGCATCGGAATCGCCCAGCACCTCCGCGAGACCTCCCTCTTCCAGCTCCCCGACGCCAACGCCTCCGCCGCCTGCCTCGCCGACTTCCGGACCCACCTCGCCGCCATCTCAATCGACCCTTCTTTCGTCCCTCTCTGCTTCAGCGACCCCAATCAGTTCGTCTCCAACGCTTCCAGCTGCGTCGGGGTCATCTCCACCGCCGATTGGATCCAGCGGGTCGGACCTCTCACCCCGCTCGATTCCGCTTGCAGGGGCGACGTCTCCGGCCTCACCCGCTGCAGCTCGTGTTTGGACGCCGGCTTGAAGGTGAATTCCCAGCTCACTAATCTCCAGGCAAATGCTACTTCCAAGTGCTTCTACTTCACTTGCTTGTATGCTGTTGCTATGGTCAGCGAGCTCGGCCCTCTCGATGCCAAGACGTCGGGTTGTATTCTGGCCTTGCCGTTGAAATCCTCTGCTACTTCTGGTAAGAAGGGTAACCACGGGAAAGTAGTGGGGCTTGTTTTGGGGATAATCGGTGGTGTTGCTGCTCTTGTCGTTGCTGCTTTGTTGTTTGTGGTTTTGTGTCGAAAAAGGAAGAAGAGGAAGCATGCTGAGGCTTCCCATGAGGAATTCGTCAGCAGTTTCAAATCTGCTGTGCTGCCGAATTCTGGGGCGAAATGGTTTCAGTCGGGGGAGCTTGAGAAGGCCACAAATGGGTTTTCGCAGAGGAATTTCCTGGGGAAAGGGGCTTATGGTGTTGTCTACAAAGGGGTTCTCTCGGATGGCAGTTTCATTGCTGTGAAGGAAATGCACGATCCTGAATCTCTGAGGGATGAGGAGTTCTCCAATGAGGTGGAGATCATTAGCAAGATCAGGCACAGAAATCTCCTCTCGCTCCGCGGCTGTTGCGTTACCAGCGACATCTTCAGAGGTAGAAGGAGGTTTCTGGTCTATGATTACATGTCGAATGGAAGTCTTGGTGATCATCTAGCTAGTGATCATACTAGGAGGCAGTTAACATGGCCTCATAGAAAGAACATCATCCTTGATGTGGCCAAAGGGCTGGCATACCTCCACCACGGGATCAAACCTGCCATTTATCACCGCGACATTAAGGCCAACAACATACTTCTTGATAAGGAAATGAAAGCCAAGGTTGCTGATTTCGGGCTGGCAAAGCAGAGCTCAGAAGGGCAGTCTCATCTTACGACAAGGGTGGCTGGGACACATGGCTATCTGGCACCCGAGTATGCTCTTTATGGTCAGTTGACAGAGAAGAGCGATGTTTACAGCTTCGGGGTTGTGATTCTCGAGGTGATCAGCGGGAGGAAGGTAATAGATACGTCGAGTGCTTCGTATCTTTTGATCACGGATTGGGCGTGGATGCTGCTGAAGTCTGGGAAGATGGAGGAGATCTACGATGAGGCGATAAGGGATGAAGGTGCTAAAGGGGTGATGGAGAGATTTGTTCTGGTTGGGATGCTTTGTGCTCATGCTATGGTGGCTTTTAGACCGACGATTGCTGACGCTTTGAAGATGCTAGAGGGTGACATTGATATTCCCAAGTTGCCTGACAGGCCATTGCCTCTCAGTCACGAGTCGTTTAGGCAGCCTGCTAAAGCTTCTTCGCATAGTGGTTCATCATCAGTCAGCGAGAGATCTTGATACTGAGTACGGATTCTTTGAATTTTGATTAGTTGGGGTTGCTGTCTGTTCTCAATTTTAGATTGTTGTAGTTTGTAAATATCTTGGTGGATTAGGGAATGAATGAGCCAAGAACAAGATGGCTCCATGAAACATCACAGGGGATCAACACGATTGTGATTTTGTGTATTATTCTTTGCATATGTATGGATAATTGGGAAACTAATTACACTTCTACATTAACCTCTTCTTTGGTGTTCTTGGTGTTTCAATCGCTCAATGTCGTCTATGGCAAAGAATGAGAATAAATGAGAGGACAGGAATTTGTGAAGTCCTTTTCTACATTTCACTGGCAGCTGCAAATATATAGGGTAAATGCCACATTTGATCACTGAAATTACTAAATCGTGTTATGTTTAGTCACTAGAAAAATTTAATATCAATTTTGTTAACTTGAATTACTGGAACAGGTCACATTTAGTCACTCTCCCATTGGTTTCCGTCCAACTTCATAATTAGTGAACAAAATTGATATTAAATTTTTCTAGTGACTAAACATAAACGATTTAGTAAATGGAGTTGGACAAAAACTAACGGGAGAGTGACTAAATGTGACATGTTTCAGAAATTCGAGTAACTACATGTGACATGATTCAGTAATTCGAGTGACTGGAGTTGGACGGAGGCTAATGGGAGAGTGACTAAATGTGACATATTTCATTAATTCTAGTGACTAAACATGACACAGTTTAGTAATCTTAGTGACCAAATGTGGCATTTAGTGAAACCTGAAGCTACAGGACAAACCCCTTTACGGCGTTGTCCTCTTGTCAAGTGAAAAGTGTGCCAATCTAATAATTACACACATAAAATCACAAGTAACACTAAATATAAGGGCTAATACCATTGGAAATACCAACCTTTAGCGAAAGTGCCATTTATATTACAGAGTTTCAATAATCACAAAAACAATCCAAACTATTAGGAGTCAGTGTCATTTGTGTTACCCGAATTTCAGATGACTGTTAAAACTAATAGTTGACCTAACGATAGTCAACCTATGTTTGACCATTAATGACATGGCGCTTATGTGTCATCCAAGTATGTGCCACGTAAGAAACTAATATTAAAAAAATTAAATTAGCATTACAATTAAATAATAAATAATTTCCTAAAAATTAAAACAAAAAAAATCAAAAAAGAATCATAGGCGCTTCCATCATCAGCTCCTCCTGAACAGGGAGCTTCTCTTGCCGTCAAAATTGACATTCCTCAATTTTCCATTCCCCTTTTCCATTCCTCCATTAATCCTGTCCAAATTGCCGCTTTGATTCCCCCTTTTGTCTATTAGCTAAGAAATCAGTCAACAATATCAACCCCCACTCTCCCCTGCAAAACGAGAATGACGGCAGATCTAGAGATTCTCTAGTTGAGCTCCACGAGATCGCTTTCAAAGAACTTTGAATTGATTTCTATACCCACCCCTCTTTCCCCTGAAAAACGACGATGACGGCAGATCTAGAGATTCTGAAGCTATTCGACTTTGCCGACATGCTCATCTGCCAAGGATTGCTTCACGACGGTCAAGATATGACCGCCGAAGTCGAGTCTTCTGGCTTCAAAGAGAGATGTCGCTAGAAGAGGGGGAGAGAGAGTGCGATTTTGATTTTTCTCTCTTGTCGGCAGTGCTCTATGGAGCGGCAAAGAGGGATGGAGTAGTGAAGGGGAGAGGGGCAGTGAAGGCGATGGGTGGTGTCGGGGGAGGGACGTCGCCGGAGACGCAATGAGAAACTTTGACGCAGATTGATTCCACCAACTTTGTTCATTTTGAGAATTGTTTTCTAGGGTTCTTGTTCTGTTCATAGCTCGAGAGTGCAAAGAGGAAAGGGTGAGATAGAAATAAACGTTTGGCCTCCCCAATTTTTCATTTACTATTATTTTTGTTTTGTTTTAGTAAATTAACAAATACATTTAATTGTCCATGTCAGCATGCCACATAGGACCCTATTAGGTGCTGACTGGGCATTGAAAAGTCTCGCCGGTAAATTTAACGGTTAAACTAACGGAATAGACATTTTGGTATACAAATGTCGTATCGATAGTTACGTAATATAAATGACACTTTCGCTAAAGGTTGGTATTTCCAATGGTATTAGCCCTAAATATAATTATATAAATGCAACTAAAAGGAACACTGTCACATTGGCTCAAATGTCAACACTCGTCCACTTTTGTCCTCCGCAGTCGATCGTTGTTGTTGCCGTCAGAGTCTTCTTCATCATTCTGCTTGGAGGCATAGCACTCTATGTCATTCGACAACCCCCTACAAGCTGGCGAGTATATATAATATACTCCTAGCTTGAAGAGGATTCATTTGAATATGTGTGTGCTCAATCCCTTTGTGAAGATATTAGCTAAGTTTATGTCTGTGCACACATACTTCATATCAATTAACCTTGACAGTCGAGTTCAATGTGCTTTGTTCTTTAGTGGAAAACAGGGTTGTCTGCCATATAAATTGATGATTTATTGTCGCAGAAGATAGTGGATGAACTCTTGTAGTCGATATTCAGATCCTTTAACACCTGAGAAAGGTTGTCGACCCGCGGGTCGACACGGACCCGAACGAGCTAGTGGGTCAAGGGTTAATGGGTCACCCGGGTTAACCCGCTTTAGCCCAGAAATATAAAAAGAGTCATTATAAAAAATGCAACACTACTTAAACTAACACACTTAAATAAGATTAACTTAAATTCAACATAGTAAAATTTCAACAACACTTAAATCCATCACATAACATCAACTTAAATCCATTAGTTAAAAATTCAAGATCACCTTGTAGAAGAATGGACTCTTAGCTGCTAATATAGGTGAACTAATGTGTATAGTATTAACTCTAAGAACAGTCCATGCTCCAGCCAGATTCACTGCCACTAGGGGCATCATCACCTGATAATACAAACGTTCCATCAAATAGAAGTCGAGGCAACCCCACCTCGCAATTTCCTAGGACGTAATAATTGTAACTACAAAATTCAGGGATAGAAGAAGCACCTTGTTCATTCAAATTCAATCCGCTATCTGCAACTGGTTCCTCAATCATTGCCACAACTTCTTCATCTTGGCTATCATAAGCCAAAGTTTCCTATGCATCTGGAACATTCAAGTTTAGCACTTGCTCTGCGCTTTGCCCAATAACTTCAGCCACTACCAACATCCTAGAAGGAAGGAAACCAAACACGTCTAAATCAGAAATAGCACCTTAAGAGATAAAGCTAGATAAAGCAGAGCCACTATTCCTCGCCGGAGAGAAATCAGAATCCATCAGCGTCCGGGGTTCGAAGAGGTCAGCACCCAACTCTCTCATCGCAAGCCTACCACCACCATCACCACCACCTCAGAAATAGAAACCCAATCGCCCCAAACTTTCAGACCCTTCTGCCAAATTTTAAAGTTTAAGCTTTCATTCTTATATTTGTGGTCTGATTCGAAAACCTAGGGAGCAAGAAAGAAAGGACAGAGCGAGATAGATAGAGAGATAGGGGAGATAGAAAGAAAGATTTCGTTTTCGTTTCTAAAACCCTGCTCTAATCCCTCCGCCTTCTCAAATAAAAAAAAGACGACGCACTAGCCAAACATGCTGACCCGCTCTGACGGGCTAACCACCCGGGTTTCGTTGGGTTTGACCAATTCTGGGTTGACAGTCAAAAGGGTTGCTATGACCCGTTTTTTAGGGCGGGTCCGGGCCAACCCGGGTTGACCCGTGGGTTGACAACCTTGCACCTGGGCGATCCACTATATCTCGCACGACAATTGAGATAAGGTTCTGTATTCAGCAATAGATGAGGATTTCGAAACTATTGCATGCTTCTTAGCCTTCCAGGTAATGAGTGAGCTCCCTAGAAAGATGCAATATCCAGTAATGGATCATTTCATGACAGGGCAAGCCCCCCCAGTCGTAATCGTGATACCTTGTTAAAGTGAAATATGTGTTTGATGCAAAGAACAAACCCTCGCCTGGGGAGTTTTTAAATTTACCTGAGTATTCTGTGTAATGCCTTCATGTGAGATTTCTTTGGTTGTGCTTGAAACTGACATAGCTATTGCACTACATAAGCTATGTCAGGCCACGTGGTAGTATGATAGCTCAATCTCCCGAGCAGGGACTTGTACTCATATGGGTCCTCTGTCTCCTCATCGTGGAATTTAGATAACCTGGTCATCATGTCTGATGGGGTCTTGGCTGGTTTAGTACCTAGTAAACATGTGTCCATCAGTATGCCGAGACAATATTTTCTTGGTGTGACTGAAATCCCAACATTGCTCCTCGCTATTTCTAACCTAGGAAGTATTTTAGCTTCCCAAGTTGTCAAGAAATCAACACCATGAACTTGTGTAAAACTCTTTGCAACAACTCTGACCTTTGTGCCTTTCATTTGAGCCATCAGCTTGTAATTTTATTTTGTAGACCCATTTGCTTCCCACTAGTTTCTTCCCTGGTGGGGCATCTACTACATCCCATGTGTTGTTAAGTTCTAGAGCTGTTTCTTCAGCCTTCGTAGCTTGTCTTCAGCATTCTTCTTTCGCAACTTCATGATATGATTGTGGATCTTGAAGGTTTGTTGCCAGGGCAAAATGTTTGTGCTCTTGATGACTCGATATTTGCACATGTTTTTCCCCTTTGGTTCTTGATCGTTTAAGCTTGCATTATCGCTTCTATGGCCTATTTTACGCTAGGTTGTGTTCCTTTGTTACATTTCAGGTCCTAGCACATAAAGTGAAGCATAGGCGCAAGTTTCAAGTCAATCAGAGATCAATTGGCGATTCGGGAGAAGAAACTCTGGCATGACCTGAAGAAGAATGGATTTTTACCTCCCTTTATGGACGAAGAATCGTGCAAGTCTGTCATGAAAAGAAAGAGGACGAGACTACGAGCGTCTGGGATCAAACGACGACTGATTCGGAGTCCGGACGAGGGAGAAACGAAGCATTGAATATAGGGGAACATGTTCGGCAGTGAAAACACGGGCAGGAGGCCTTCAGAACACGGCCGAGTTCTGTGACCGTGCTTTTACTGCCGAGAGCATATTTGAGTTTTGCCAACTCGAGCTGAAAACACTGGCTGAAAGCACGGCTGTGTTCCACCAAAGCACGGTCGTGTTCTCCCAAAAGCACGACCGTGTTTTCCCCAACTGCTGGCGGTGTAATTAACCCTAGCCAAAGCACGGGCGGGCTGAGGCAAAGCACGGCCGTGCCCTCGACCGTGCTTTGGCCACTGATGCCCTTTTAAGCAGATTTTCAGCCAAAAAGAAGGGATTCGAGTTTTAGAGAGACAGAGCGATTCCTAGAGAGAGAAAGCGACGAACAAGAGTCTCCAAGTGCCCTAGCTTGATCTTCAACACCATTGGAGCTTGGCTTGAGCTGGGAGAAGTGCCGATTCAACGTCCAGGAGCATAACTCCATCTTCACAGTATGATTTCCGCGTCTGATTCTGCTTTTGCTTCTTTCTCCATGGAGTAGTTCTCCCATTCATCTGGGTGTGGGAAACCCTAGATCTGTATGTTAGGATTGATTGTATGAACCCAAGTACTGTTTCTATGATTTGATTATATTCGATTGAGGTTTGAATGATTAAATGGCATGAATCCTGATCAAATTCCTGTTGTTTCTGCTTTAACCTAGAATGAGAATATCTGCCTAGGTTGATAGAGCATCCTTAATTGAAGGTAGCGAATTGGTGACTTTAGTCGAGGAGCCAATTCGCTATTCTGTACCGAATTCCATTCGGTAGTGGAGGTTTGGTTCGTTAGGGCCTCAATCTGTTTACTCCGGTGGAGGTTAGTCGCCCGCTAGAGACTCAGATTGAAAGGGTCTGAAGACCTTTAGTCGAGACTTCAGGCTGTTTGAGAACCTTCCGCAGTATAACTATCATAGAAATTGAACTTGGTAATTACAATCCGGCTTAACTGCAGTCTAGGGGGAACCATATCCGGGTGACCTCTCTTAACCTGAAAACAACCGTTTAGTTGCTTTGCTTGCTTGTTAGTTTAGATCTTCACTAAAGTTTCATTGCTAGATAATGCGAATTCACTGAGTAGTCATCACATCTAGGACCCGGGTTGACATTAAAACCCAAACCCGCTATACTACGCTTTAGGAAGTGGTTACACTTGGCCATTTTCTAGAGTGACAGTAGGAGTGAGTCAAGTTCTTGGCGCCGTTGCCGGGGACGGCTAGGTTGTTGAAGAAAAGTGATTTCTGTTACTTTAGCATTTTTCATCTTCGCATTGAGTTTTTCTTCTATCCCACTTGTGCCTTCACGGGTTTGCATTGCTTGATTGTGTGCAGATAGTGCATGACCCGTAGCCAGTCGGGAGGTTTACTGCCGTTGGATCCAGAGATTGAACGCACCTGCAACCAACTTTGGAGACAACAGCGAGCTAGACTGGCTACGGTGGAGTACAGAGACGGCCAATTGAGCAGCGAATCCGAGGACGAGTACGAGATGGAGGGCGAAGACATCCCACAACCGGGGAATGCTCGACAGGCTCCCCCGGTGAATCAGCATCCACCACCACCGCTGGGTCCCACCTTGGAGTACTACTACACTCCACGGATTGCTGACATCCGCCCGGTCATCCTCTATCCACCCATCCCAGCAAACAACCTCGAGATCAAGCCATGCTGGATTCAACTCATTACATCATCTATCCAGTTCCATGGTTTGAAGGATGAGGAAGCCCGGGCACACCTTTCCCGTTTTCTGCAGCTGACGAACGGGTTCAAGCTGAATGGTGTTCCGGATGATGCAATCCGCCTTCACCTCTTCCCCCATTCTCTGGCAGGGAATGCTAAGAGGTGGTTGGAGACCCAGCCCCCTTTGTCCGTCACTTCTTGGGACGATCTGGCAGACAAGTTCGTGCACAGTTATTATCCGGCATCGAAGACTACTGAGATTCAGCGGGAGATCACTCACTTCCGCCAAGAGCCAGATGAGTCCCTTCGTAATGCATGGGAGCGGTATATGGGATACTTCTGGCAGTGTCCCCATCATGGTTTCAGCAATGCGTTCACAGTGGGGAACTTCTACAGTGCCCTCACCCCAGATAGCCAGAGGGTGATTGAGTCTCTATGCCCAGGAGGGGATATTCTCACGAAGACTCCACCCGAGCTGAACCAGATGATCAATACCTTGGCTGCCCGCGATCACTCCTGGGGGCAGAGCAGCAGAGGCAGACATTCCCGGGACCGTGGTGTGCACGCTATGGAGGCCAGGTCCGGGTTAGAGCAGCAGGTGGCTGAGTTGGTGCAGACATTGAAGCAGCCCAACAGTCTCCTTCCGGGCAGAGGTGTAGCTACGCCTCCAGCTGCTCAGTGTCAGTGGTGTGAGAGTCCGAACCATCTGGTGGAGGACTGCCAGGCTATGCGGGAATCCTCTACTCCCCAAGAACAGTTGGCCTTCATCGCCAATGCTCGGCGCCTCGATCCATACAGTAACACATACAATGAGGGGTGGCGCCAGCATCCCAACTTCGCTTGGAGTAGCAACACCACTAAACCACCTGGTTTCCCGGCACCAGCAGGTAGTTTTCAGCAGAGGCAGCCTTTCCAGGCTAGACAGGGGCAGCCATTCCAGCAGCCCCAGCGCCAGTTTGCTCAGCCTCCAGCAGCCGCAGCTCCAGATAATCAGATGGCTGATCTGAAGAATATTTTGGCGACATTCATGACCACCAGCCAGGCGAATTTCACGAGGGTGGACCAGAGCATAGCCTCTTTGGAGGCAGGACAGAGGAACCAGGGTGCTATTCTGCAAGATCTACAGCACCAAGTCGGTGTCCTAGCGCGCCAGCTTACTGCTCGGGCCCCGGGGACTCTACCTGCCACCACCATCCCCAATCCACGGGACCCGCACGAGCAGCTGGATGCCATTTTCACCAGGAGCGGCAGGGCTACATCAGCTGATCCTGCCCCGACCAGGCAGGAGGCACCACTACCTGCTTCAGCATTTCCAGCCGGTGATGCAGAAGTGCGGGTGGAGAAGGAAGCTCCTGCTCCCAAGCCACAACCAGTGGTGAAGGAGCACGTACCCCAGCTTCCCTTCCCCACTCGCCTCCATAAAGATAAGCTGGAGACTGAGTTTGCCAATTTTATGGCAATGTTGAAGCAGCTCAACATCAGCGTACCATTTGTGGAGGCACTGTCGAAGATGCCCAAGTACGCTAAGTTCATGAAAGATCTCTGCACCAACAAGAAGAAACTTGGGGATCTCTCGACAGTGCTGCTGAGCGAGGAGTGTTCTGCTGTCCTGCAGAACAAGCTGCCCGAAAAGCGCAAGGATCCAGGGAGTTTTACTATCCCTCTTACTATTGGCAGCATGCATGTAGGAAAGTCCTTGGCGGACCTAGGCGCTAGCATTAATGTCATGCCATACAAATTGTTCAAAAAGCTATACCTAGGTGAACTTAGCCCTACTAGGATGAGCATTCAGCTAGCTGATCGTTCCGTTGTGCATCCTAGGGGTATCATAGAGGATCTGCTTGTTAATGTTGGTTCATTCACATATCCTGTTGATTTTGTTATCCTGGACATAAATGATGATGTGTATGTGCCTTTGATACTGGGTAGACCATTTCTTGCCACCGCCAAGGCATTGATTGATGTGCATGATGGTAAACTGATTCTGCGTGCTGGGAATGAACATGCTACTTTTTCTGTGACTGAATTCGATCGCTGTGCTATGATTGTTGTCACACCTATGCATGCTATTTCTAACCAGATACACGAGCCTGTCGTGTATCCTTCTGCACCTCTCATTTTGCAGAACCCTCCTATCATTCCTTCGCCGCCACTCCATCCAGCCTCGCCTCGGAACAAAAAGCTCAAGGAGGAGTGGCGGCCGAAGCCGCAGGTGGCTAAGCCTGCACGGAAGAAGGGTGGAGACCACTACGAGCTGGTTCCACCCCCTGCACCACGACCACCCTGGCCATCCGAGTACTCACTCGCCTGCATCTTGCCGGATGGCCAGGTCGAGTTGACCAATGCTGGTGGCTGCACCCGTCGGGTGCATGGCCACCACCTGAAGCTGTACCTCAAGAGCGACGTGGATCCGCTCTTGGAGGCACCTGTTCCTGCACCTCCCTGAGTATCCACCATGGGCGTCCAGCTAAAAGACGGTAAAGAAGCGCTTGTGGGGAGGCAACCCCACCATGGTTTTCATTTATTTGTTTTGTTTCCAGTCGGATTGCGATTTGTTTCGGTTTTGGTTTGTTTTCCTTTGTTTTGGACGATGTATTATTGGGCTAACCATTGGACCTAACATATCGTGTTTGAGCTCTTTGGTTTCCTTTAGCTGTGCCTGTGTTCCCAACTAGTCCTCTCTCCAGTCCGCTTCATCCTGACTGGTCCATTTCCAGTCTTCTGCAGTCTGTGCATACCGGTAACATCGTTCCCCTTTCCTTCCCTCGTCTCCATTGAGGGCAATGTCGATCTTAAGTGTGTGTGGGGGGGGGGGTGTTTATCTTTAGACTGCATTAGATACGTTTGTGTGCTTGGAGCCTAGTCCACT
Source organism: Linum tenue (assembly GCA_946122785.1). NCBI lineage: Eukaryota > Viridiplantae > Streptophyta > Magnoliopsida > Malpighiales > Linaceae > Linum > Linum tenue. Next base: position 36,509,355 of record CAMGYJ010000011.1, on the reverse strand, counting down.
GTCCAAATTTTTATATTTGAGGGCTCCAAGTACGTGTTCCTTGCAATTACCTGCTCATTATGCTTTGAATTGACAGTTTCTGTAGTGATTTGCAACCTAGGGAGGTAGTGTAGCACTATGGAGGATGTTGATGCATTTAAGACGTCTCATTTCTTCTTCATATTGTGTTGGTTGATTGAGTGAATTAGTGATCTTAGGACCCTTGAATTGTGTGGTGTTGTGGACTCTCTGCCTGTCATGGACTCTTGTATCATGTTTTGAAAATAACAGGTGCTCGAAAATGTGCTTTAAAATCACGTCTCCCGTGCGAATAGGGCGAAAGTGTGTAAGGGGAGACGGGAATCCGTTCCCAATTTCCACCTACTACCTCCAGCCCCCTTACATGTCTTTCCCCCGCACGAGGCTCGAGACAACTTCTCCTGGCATGGCCGGTAAGAGCCGGGCTCCCGCAAAAACCTTTGCTAGGTGGGAGCCCCCGTTTTCTGCTAAAACAGGTTGGAACCCTTGAAAAAAAAAGAGAAAAACAGAAAAACAAGCAAAAAGAAGAAAGAAAAGGGGTTCCAACCATCTTCAAGAAGAAAATCGAGCACCTTGAAAAATGTGAGTCCATGATCTTTTGTTTTTGAGAGTCTCTTCATCCACGATTCATTTGTCCTCTGTTCACTATTTGCCATGATGCCGACTCGAGACTAGCGTTCTCGCCGAAGAGGCTATGAGATGACTTGTGCGTCGGTTGACCTCGTAAGCTGCTAAATGATCTAGGAAGTCCGCTACCTACGATCGAGGTTGTTTGTTGCTATAGAGGTCTGGAGAGCTGCATTGGTTTGAGTTAGGTTTGCTTGGGGACAAGCAAACGGTTAAGTGTGGGGGGATTTGATGACTCGATATTTGCACATGTTTTTCCCCTTTGGTTCTTGATCGTTTAAGCTTGCATTATTGCTTCTTTGGCCTATTTTACGCTAGGTTGTGTTCCTTTGTTACATTTCAGGTCCTAGCACATAATGTGAAGCATAGGCGCAAGTTTCAAGTCAATCAGAGATCAATTGGCGATTCGGGAGAAGAAACTCTGGCATGACCTGAAGAAGAATGGATTTTTACCTCCCTTTATGGACGAAGAATCGTGCAAGTCTGTCATGAAAAGAAAGAGGACGAGACTACGAGCGTCTGGGATCAAACGGCGACTGATTCGGAGTCCGGACGAGGGAGAAACGAAGCATTGAATATAGGGGAACATGTTCGGCAGTGAAAACACGGGCAGGAGGCCTTCAGAACACGGCCGTGTTCTGTGACCGTGCTTTTACTGCCGAGAGCTGATTTGAGTTTGGCCAACTCGAGCTGAAAACACGGGCTGAAAGCACGGCCGTGTTCCACCAAAGCACGGGCGTGTTCTCCCAAAAGCACGGTCGTGTTTTCCCCAACTGCTGGCGGTGTAATTAACCCTAGCCAAAGCACGGGCGGGCTGAGGCAAAGCACGGCCGTGCCCTCGACCGTGCTTTGGCCACTGATGCCCTTTTAAGCAGATTTTCAGCCAAAAAGAAGGGGATTCGAGTTTTAGAGAGACAGAGCGATTCCTAGAGAGAGAAAGCGACGAACAAGAGTGTCCAAGTGCCCTAGCTTGATCTTCAACACCATTGGAGCTTGGCTTGAGCTTGGAGAAGTGCCGATTCAACGTCCAGGAGCATAAATCCATCTTCACAGTATGATTTCCGCGTCTGATTCTGCTTTTGCTTCTTTCTCCATGGAGTAGTTCTCCCATTCATCTGGGTGTGGGAAACCCTAGATCTGTATGTTAGGATTGATTGTATGAACCCAAGTACTGTTTCTATGATTTGATTATATTCGATTGAGGTTTGAATGATTGAATGGCATGAATCCTGATCAAATTCCTGTTGTTTCTGCTTTAACCTAGAATGAGAATATCTGCCTAGGTTGATAGAGCATCCTTAATTGAAGGTAGCGAATTGGTGACTTTAGTCGAGGAGCCAATTCGCTATTCTGTACCGAATTCCATTCGGTAGTGGAGGTTTGGTTCGTTAGGGCCTCAATCTGTTTACTCCGGTGGAGGTTAGTCGCCCGCTAGAGACTCAGATTGAGAGGGTCTGAAGACCTTTAGTCGAGACTTCAGGCTGTTTGAGAACCTTCCGCAGTATAACTATCATAGAAATTGAACTTGGTAATTACAATCCGGCTTAACTGCAGTCTAGGGGGAACCATATCCGGGTGACCTCTCTTAACCTGAAAACAACCGTTTAGTTGCTTTGCTTGCTTGTTAGTTTAGATCTTCACTAAAGTTTCATTGCTAGATAATGCGAATTCACTGAGTAGTCATCACATCTAGGACCCGGGTTGACATTAAAACCCAAACCCGCTATACTACGCTTTAGGAAGTGGTTACACTTGACCATTTTCTAGAGTGACAGTAGGAGTGAGTCAGCTCTTGAATGAGTTGGGAGTAATCCATATAGATGAGATTGGATATCTTTATGAAGCACTTGCACTTTCGATGTAATAATCTTTGTGCCAAACAGGTGTAGTAGATGTTCTGTTGTACCTCCTTAGAGGGGGATTTTCCTCCTCATTTTCATGTACTCCCCCTTCTTCATATGCGAAAATTTCTTCATATGCTAAAGCATATTGAGCATCCATGGTTTCAAAGGGAAAGAAACCAGGTTGACTTTGTGGGGAGGAGACAACATCACTCCATCAGAAAAATAATGGTCAATTGGATCACGATATGTATGCATAAATGATGGTGTATGTGGTGAGGGACAAGTTCGGGAGGATGAAGAAAGAGAGTATGTGGTAGTTGAGTCTCTGTGTGTGGTGGCAAATGAAAAATGGTTTCATGGAAGACCACATTTCGAGATACAAAGGTTTTGTTTGTGTTGAAGTCATAAATTTGATACCCTTTGATGCCAGGAAGGATACCAAGGAAAAGTCATTTCCTAGTTCTAGGAGGAAACTTTGTTCTACCAGCTTCCAGAGTGGAAGCATAGCATAGGGACCTAAATACTCTGAGATGAGAGTAGACTGGTGGATGGTTGTAGAGTTTTTGGTATGAGGTCTAGTTGGACAGAACGGGAGTAGGTAGGTGATTGAGAATGTGAACAACATAAAGAATGCAGTCACTCCAGAAGATTATGTCTAGGTTGGCTTGAAGTTTTAAGGATCTGACTATATTTAGAATGTCCTAATGTTTTCTCTCCACTCTCCCATTTTGCTTTTGTCTTTCAACACATGACATTTGGTGAGTTATTACATTTTCTCTAAAGTAGTCAGTCATACAGAACTCTTGTCCTTGGTCACTCCTAATGATTTTGACAGATTTATTGAATTGGTTATTGACCATGGCGCAAAACAGTTGGAGAATGGGTCTGGCCTCAGATTTCCTGTTTCATTAAGTAAGCCCAAACAGCTCCAGTGTGACCATCTACGATGGCGAGGAAGTATGTGAAACCATCACATGATTTGTTGTTAATTGGCATGGCCCCCAAATGTCAGTGTGTATAAGTTCAAAAGAAACTTTAAAAACATGGGAACAAGAAGGGAACGATAAATTTTTTGTCTAGCAAAATGACAAATTTCACAATGACTAACATTGATCAAGGGTATCTCAGGGTTACATTTTTGGAAATTTGTAACTCTGGAATTTGAAAGGTGTAGTCTGGTATGCCACATGATTGTTTCTTAATTCTGAGGGTATGAAACAGCAGTTGCAGTGTTCTTGATTGATGTGGGGATGGAGATTGGAGTAGTGGTCTCTAGTTGATAGAGTCTTCTAAACTCTTTTGCAAACAAATCCTCCTCTGTGAAGGAAGGGCCTGGATATCACAGAAGTTGGATTTGAATTTGTGAAGTCCTTTTCTACATTTGACTGGCAACAGAGCTGCAAATATATACATAGTGGAACCTGAAGCTACAAGACAAACACCCCTAACGGCCTTGTCCAATTGGCAAGTGACAAGTGTGCCAATCTAATAATTACACACGTAAAATGGCAAGTAAAGCTAATATAAGTGCAACTAAAAAAACGTTGTCGTATAGGCTCAAATATCAACCCTCATCCGCTTTTGTCCTTTGCTGTCGATCGTTATCGTTGTCAGAGTCTTCTTATTCATTCTGCTTGGAGGCAGAGCACTCCATGCCGTTCGACAAAGCAAGTAATCTTATCTTAAGAAATGTGAGTTGCTAAGGAAAGAGAGGGTCTCTACTATTCTTCCATGTAATGGTTGTGAATAGAGGTGCCATGTGCGGTTTTGTGATTGGGGTAATCATATTCCTCTGGCGACGATGCTTAAAGAGGATATCGTCAGTAAAGAAGTAATATTACAAAGGTGGTGCTTCCACTATTAAACATGATTAGCAAAATCATGTGCTTCTGGTCATGATGCTAAACCTGTGATCTCGTCCGAATTGCCTTCATCGCAAGAGGATTTTTTCCAAGAAACTCACATCTTTCTGGACTCCTCAAGGCTACCATCCTCTTCTTCATATTGTTGATACTAGAAGTTGGCGATCAGTACCAACAACAATGCATATTTTAGTCCACAAGTTGTGCCGTGTGGATTTGACTGTCATTTTGAAAACTTTTTTTTTTCGAATGAGGCTTTCTCTCCCTCTATTCCTACTTCCTACTAGCGAGTTGTTAGAAAAGGTTTATATATGAATCTTAATCACTTCCTTACAATTCCTCGGACAATGCCAACTCATGGGCTTGAAATTTTTACAGACTCATTACATCTTGTAATCACCACATGTCACCCTTAATTGTCTCGACTTTTGATAGAGGATCCCTTCTACTCTTTGTAGCTTAAGGAGCTAGACCATACATCCCTTCTCCACCTTAAAAGTTGTTGGATCATGGAGCTGCAAGGACTCCAATTGAGCTAAATCAGGTGTTGCTTTTAAAATTTTAACACTCTCATGTAAACAAGAAAAAAACGTTCTATTCAGTTTCTTCAGCCTTACTTTCACCTTCTTTAGATTCTGATACATGCAATAGATTGCAGAACCTTGTACTAATATATTTCAATGGTGATGTTAATTCTTCTTTTTACTAATATTAATTTGGATAAGAATTTCATAGAGATCTGAGAGCTCTGGTGGGAGTATCCTAACTAATCCTCTCGAGAAAACTGCCAACCATTAAGTATTAACAATCGTCGCGTATTGTCTTTTGGCTATTGGGTTTTCTACCTATTTTTTTTCCATGCATACCAAGTTTCATCCACTTTTCAATCCTTCAGTTGCATGTCATCAATCCCATGACAAAAATTGAGAGTGTTACCCTTAGTTCGACGCCATTTGAAGCCTTGCTACTCTTGGTGATTGCGTTAAAATTGCCACTACCATCCTATGATCGGTCATGTCCATTATACTTCTAATTTTATAATACATCTTTTGCGCCCGACCAACATCATTCTACCCATAGAAAAGGTGGTTTTTATTTGATCTCCCCCTTGACCATGCCATGTACGTACTGCTCATCTCTATCCAACATGGTGAAATCCATATCCTTCCTCTATAGTAGCCATATTCTCACTACACCTGTTAGGGAATATACATCCTCAAAATTCTATGCTGCTAACTGCTTTTCTACGATACCCTAAATTTCTCTTTCTTTATTTTAGTATGTAGTACTGATACTATATGTCTATATGCACTTCAAATCTACCTAACAATTCTACCAAGAACACATGCCTATCAAGGCCACTGAAACCTCTCATATTCTAAGAGAGCACAATCATCTTAATATTGTGTTTTTCTTTGAGAGGCCTTCCCAGCCTCTTATTACCATTATGCTAGTGAATTAGAATATTACTCAGTCTAGGGAACTCCTTATGATTATTTACTGGAGAGATAATCATTGAAACTACCTCAAATTAATCTAAGTTAGCCAACACATTGAACGAATCATCATCATTACCATCAAGGATTCTACCCACTGATGTCTCAAATTCCTTGTCAATTGGAAGATGACCTTCTTTTAAAGGAGTACAAGTATCTACTAATTCCAGCTTGCCCTTCCTAGAGGCCTCGAGTAAAAGATGTAACAAGGTTTGTGATAGCTTGCTGCAGGCCAACTTCAGCCACACTTATGAAAGTAACAACTTTCCCGTTTCCTATTCCCAAATTATGATCAACCTCATCCGCCTTAGTTCCTTCCAGAGTCTTCTCTTCAACAACACCATTCCCATAGTTGTTACCAGTTCTTCCACCATTTTCAACTCTTGATTCTTATCTCCTTCCGCTTTACAAGCATGCCCATGTTACCTACATTTCTCACATACCACTGGACGATTACAATATTCTAGTTGAACATAGAAACTAGGACTTCTATCTAGAACCAACTTCGAAACTCTAGAATTTCTGAATCAACAACGCGTACTCTAGGATATCCTGGACAAATTCATGTTATAGTTGATTGGTCAAACCACAAAGGCTTACCTCTCATGCTTACTAATCGAGTCAGGATATGCTCATTTACATTCTCCAGTAGCAGGTTGAGGAATTTGGATGAGAGATGGATCACTAGTTTAGACCACTCTGCTCGAATTCCTGATGCACACTTACCAAGATGACACATATCATTGTGTAAATGTCATGGCCCACTCGTAAACATCCATTGTGCAACCTCCTCATTGGGAAATTGAAACAACAACTTGTACCCAAGCCATGAAACCCTAACCATCCCATTGTTCCCCCATAGAAGGTTAGCCCAACCTTGAACTCAATGAATGAGAGGACAAGATGAAAGAAACTGGTCGACAAAGCAATGTTTCCAGCGTGAAATTTCATCATCCTCAAGCTCAACTGGAATTCGAAGATCTCCATCAACGATTTTGGCAAAAAAAAAAAAAAGTGTGTTCTCTTCTGTGATATTGAAGAGATATGCCCAGTATCATCCCCCATCATTTTATACAAGAAAAAAAAAATGCATAGAAACAACGCTTGGTGAAGAAGGATATGGAGGTTGTGAAAGGAATAAGAAGCAACAGTGAGAATCAAGCGTTGCCAAAAGGCCTTATGGTTGAGAGACTAAAGGGTGGTTTGAAGGTTGGGATTCTACGGGCTGTATTTTTGGACAATACATGAAATGTTGAGAATTCATCATTTTTTGTTTTATTTTGAAACACATTACATTCATTTGGTTTTTTATGGGACAACTACAATACTTCATTACGAAGGATTGCCAATCTCAGCCAAAACGTGAGATTTTTTAAGAGATTGTGAACCCATTTTTATATCATTCTTGATCCTAATAATTTTTCTATATTCCAATTATACCTTCATCTACTTATATATTGACGCAAGAGAAAAGAATTAAAGAAGAGTACTTGTGACTTTCATCAGTAAAAAGTATGTTGATTTTTTCTTTAACAAAATGAAATCTTAACTTTCAAACAATGTATTTTTGCAATTCACATATTGAGACGATGGATGTGATCATAAACATACATTGATTAGATGTATCTGTTTAGATAATCTATGTCGTCTCCCAACATGGCTAGTCGTGCACAAAATAATGTGAGCAATGCATTGAATGATAGAAATAATGTTCATCCCTTCTCCCTAAGTTGGATGAATGGTAATGGTGATGATAAGACGATGGTAGATGGATGATGCAACATTCAATTGTTCGAAAAGAATATCAACATCGTTGTCTTTTCTTGACCTGCATGCATGAAAATAGAGGAGGGAAAAATCTTATTTAGGGTAAAGGGGGTGAATTAAAAAGTCTTGAAGTTATTCGTTTGATTGGTATACGATTTTTTTACGAAATCTCAAAATTCATTGAGATTTATAATAAGTTGTTGGGGAAATGTTTCAAAATTTAGAAGGAGAAACCAATATTCTTAAATAAACTGGAGAAAATATTCTAAAAAACCTAATCTCAATCTATATCCCTCAAATATAAATTGAGTGGACAAACCAATTGGTCTTCTCAGTGCCCTCAACTTGAGTGTTTGTACATCAATTTGTTTCCAACAGTTGGACAATTTAAATGGTAAAAAAATATCGAAAAAGGTAACAAAAAGCCTTGATAAACACATTGATGCATAATTTTATAATTCATTCAAACCATTTGATGTACTGTCAGATGCATAGATACAAACAAGAGACAAAATTTTCAGATTTCTATGCACACGCAAAAAACAATGTAATTCATTATTATAGATTTGTTTCACTCCAAATTCAATCTTTGATTTGTTGTAGATGATGACTATTTTTCTTGATGTTGCATTTAGTGATTGGCAACTGATATGATTTTCACAAGTGAACGGATATTTGCCGCAACAAAATTACTATTTGTCACCATATTTTTTATTATTTTTTTGTAATTAAAAAAATCAAGCTATCTCCTGCTGACCACCGCAGGCATCATCGTCGGCCACTCATCCTCATCGCCGACCACTTCAAAAACCACCTTAGGGCGCAGACTCACCTTCAGAATATGTATTGTCCTTAGTTTCTGTCATTTTCCCTAACTTTCCGGTCTGTTTTTTGATTTTCCGACGAGTTTTACACTAAGCCGTAAGTTTCCCGCGACCACATATGGCACGGGCCGAAGGATTCAGTCGGCTGGTCCTGTCACCGGCAAGAAGTTTAATTCTGCCCGCTCCAGGTCCGGCCGACCAAATCTTTCGACCCAGTGTGGCCGCAGGAAAATTCGATTTCAGCTGGCACGAGCCCAAGGCGACCAATTTCTTCGGCGAGGAGGTTTTGGCCTCTGCCAGTTGACGCCGCCTAGAAAAACCAAAGTGGCTGGTACGTGGCTCGGCCGGAAGATTACGGCGGCTAGGACGAGGCCACGCCGTTTGATTCCGCCAGCATGTCCTGGTGTCTGCCGTTTGATTCTCTCAACCCTGCCTGGACGATGCTGCAATTTCCCTTCGGCCGGGGTATTTCTCCACGAGTAATCAGTCAGATTCCAGTCTTCGTTGGACTTTCCAATCTAGTTCTCGATCGTCGGAGCTTCTTCGGTTGGATGACGTTCGCCGCACAAGCATGTCGTGTTGTTCTTGTTAATCCGGATTAATAGCAATAACAATTATACTACTATGTACCGTCATCAAATCCGTCCTGGCTGCCCGATCATTCCTAACAACATCCCTACCATGGGAATTGAAAACCATCAGTGCTGTTGCCGCCGTTCGGCCATCTGCACGAAGATCGCCGATCCTATTAGTCGAAATACCCGTCGTTGTCAAGGGCGATCAAGGGACACGATACCTAGAATTTGCTTTTAGTTTGTATGAGATAAGTCTTCAGTATTCTTTTGACTTGGGTATTTGTTGGATAATTCCTGAACGCGTGAGATTGGGTCAACAACATAACTTGTATTTGGATGGTTTCAAATCTTAGTGCTCTTTTCGTAAATCCCATCCCAAATCTTCGGTATCCTTTTGATTTGGGTATTTGCTGGATAAGAACATGCTGGACTACAATCAGCTCAAGTCATCCCAAGCCAGACCGAATTGGGGAAATCCAAAATGAACATAAATTAGATATAAGACTCATTTACTTCATTTTTCCCCAACCACATCATCTTCTATGTTCTAATGACTACTGTGACTTTCTGTTTAGGCGATCTACTGCAAATCAATTTGCTAAACTCGTCAGGAGAAGAAGTACGCTTCAGAACTGGCTAGACTACACGTAGCTTAAGTATGAAGGACGTCCCCTGAAGAGGCTAACCCAAATGGTAACTTCTGGGGACAGTTAATAGGAAATCAAGAATTGCTTTTGGTTGGCTCTTCCCATGGAAGAAAGCGTGAACAAATTGAAAATGTAGTGTTGATTGAGTGATAGATATGGTTGTCGAGTCTGGATATTGAGTGACGGAGTTGCAATAGGTCGTGTGCGGCATGTTGGAGTTGCAGCAGCTGAAGCCTTCAATCTTCTAACGTCATCGTTCCTTCTGGTGTTTCTAGTATGAATTTTGTTGTTCAAATTTGTAGTATAGGAGATCACAGAAGCTGAAAGAACCTCAGTACTTTTTATACTTTCAATATTGGTGAATTTTATACTATGTATCATATGAGCATTGTTGTACCACAAATTGTGGAGATAATAAGATTGGCATTTCCCCAGTCATTTCAACCTGGATCTTCCAGTTCATATCAAATGGTATCTTTTTTCCTTCTCCTAGTTCGGACAAACAAGAGACAGTGTTCTGATCATTGCAGACTGGTTACATTATGAAGCTATATGTAATTTTAATTTGTTATAAGCTGCCAGCATACTGAGTTTGGCAGAATTCTATGATGCAAATGGTAGTCTCTACCAAGTTAAATAGCAAACCAATTTTGGTAGTTGAGAGACCAGCTTTGTAAGAAATCAACAAATCATAGCGGGTCAATGAAACCCAAAATGCAAATAACAATTGCGAAAACACCTCCAAAGTATCCAAATTGCATATCACAACAACAAATTCCACCAACAGTTTTAAACAATGATGGAAGAGTAGATGCGCCTCAAGAGAGAATGCATTTTCTTCACGCACTAAATCTAGCAATGCTGCATTGGTTCGTGCACTTCGAAATCGTTTTCTGTTCACCTCCCTTTCCCGCCGGTGATCAAGAGATACTAGTTAGGACGGTACTGTTCGTTTTCCTGAGAAGGCGGATTCTGCAGTGCTATGCCTGCAACTTTGCCGTGATAGATTGTTGGAATGGTGTGATCAGTTTGAGGAGAAGAAGATGAACCTTAAGTTTGCACTCCGAATTCGTTTTCTGTTCACCTCTCTTTCCCGCCAGCGATCAAGAGATATGATTCATTTTCACGAGAAAATTATTCGGCAAGGCATGATATTTCGGCAACGAGAAGAACAAAATAAAGAAAATAATTATTTATGAATTATGAACCAGCTTTTCGCCTTTTCCGTTTTGTTTCAAAATTAAAATATATATAAATGATTTACATACACAAGAGGTTCAACCTAGTATGGTTAAGAGCTGGTCACTATCAACGGCTCTCATTAAAGACTGGAGATCAACGACTATAATTCTGGCGGCATTAGTGCCGCTACGGCACTGCAGAATTTGCCACCAAATAAACGTGCATTGCCATGCACGCACGAAATAGTAATGTCCCAAAAACATAATACATTTATTTTCTAATTATAAAATGAATTATATTTAGTATTTAAATTAAAAATAAATTATGTTTAATAATTATAATTATTCAATGTTCTTATTAATTCTATAATTTAAAAATATGTTTCCACAAACTATTATGTTTAATTACGATAATTAGGGATTTTTTCTAGAAATAAAATTTTTTATTTTATTTTTTACAAAAATGGCACCCAATCCCGAAAAATTTCAAAAATAACACCATTTCTCAAAAAACAGTGGGTGGGGACGCGGTTTTCGACGAAAACCGCTTGGGTCTGAGGCTGTTTTGTAGACTGCTTGGGTCAGGGGCGATTTAGTCCAAAACCGCTACCCCAATGAGCGGTTTGGTCCATATATTTTTTCCGATTATTCCTAACCTAGGTAGAAACTTCAAACTAACGTATCTTTGTGCTCGGTTATCCAATTGTAGCGAATTTGTTTTATACAACATTAATTTTCGAGATCTTCCAAGCCTCAAACGCCATAGGCAGTATGGTCCCGCCTTCATTTCGAAAAAACGTCATTTGCTACCCCGAACGAGTTTTTTTCCGATTTTGCCAAACTTTGACAGTCCATAACTTTGTGCTCCGCAATCCGAACGTCATGAATTATTTTTTGATTCTGCATAACTTTTCAAGGACTACAACTTTTACTAGGAAGAAATTTTCAAAACAGGAATTATTATTCGATATACGAGGTTTTGGGAATAACTTTACCTTCCCTTTTCACAAATCCACGTTCATTCCAAAATTATGTCTATGATAAAAAATTGTAGTCCTTAAAAAGTTATGCTAAATGAAATTTTTTTTCATGACATTCGGATTTTGGAGCACAAAGTTATGATCGTCCAAAATTTGACGAAATCGGAAAAAAGCTCGTTCGGGGTAACAAATGACATTTTTTCGGGACGAAAGCGGGACCAAACCACCTACGGCCATTTGCAGCTTGAAAGATCTCGAAAAGTTATGCGGAATAAAAAAAATTCGCTACGATCGAATACACGAACACAAAGATAAGTTCGTTTTAAGTTTCCACCTAGGGTGGAGCACAGTTTTCAACCAAACCGCCCCTACCTACTGCAATCTACAAAACCGCCCTAGCCCCTCCTCCGCCCAGCGGTTTTCGTGTAAACCGCGGGGTGGGGTGGCGGTTTTTGAGAAAGGGTGCTATTTTTGGAATTTTTTTGGGATTGAGTGCTATTTTTGTAAAAAAAAAAAATTAAACGGTGTTATTTCTGGAAAAAATCCGGTAATTAGTGTGCTAATTAATTGTACAATGGTATTTTTGTGATTTCTCGAGCTACTATCATGAGAAATGGCCAAAATATTCACTGATCTCTTGAAATGTGGTCGTAAACGCGCTCGAATTGATCGTTTCTCGATTTGAGGTCCCAAATGAAGAAAGCATGAATAGTGTCAAAGATTTCATCGAGGTTTCTGGAGGCATCGAGGGTCGAAACTAGAAGTTTATTGGGATTAGCATGAGTCTTTCGGTGATGTGAACGATTTTTATCAGTGGAGGTTGGAGTGATTTGGCCTCTAAGATGACATTGTAGTGTGAGTGGATGGATCGATGTAGAAGGTTTGTTGGTTTGGAGGAAGAAGGGCTAATGGTTTAGGAGGGTATAAGGTGTGAGATGGATTATATCATACCACAGGAATATATATTATAAAATAAAAACATTACGATTAATATATATACAATGAGTGCAATAAATAGGTTTTCCTTCAGCACGATGAATTTTCAGATGAATTTTTAGGTGACTATCCGGCAATTTTTCTGACGACCGTTCCGACAACCAAATTTTTTCCCAGTTCAGTGCACATCGGATGAATTAGGAAACATGCTAGAGGAATGTCACACATTTGCATAATATAAATGTATGATCTAATTAGAAAAATCTAAAATTTATTAAAAAAAATACTTGAGAGCAAATAACAATTTTGTTGGCAGCAAATAACATACCTTTTTTCATGGCTAAATTGCAAGTTTGGTCACTAGAATTACTTAAAAATTTCACGTTTGCCACTATAATTGATTTATTTCATCCGTAGTCGCTTAAACTAGGTTAACAGTTCGAGTTTGGTCACTGGCCATTAGTCTCCGTTAAATTTTGCTTATGTGGCGGTCAACTCTTATAGTTGATCGTTAAATGAGTGACGTGGCAATTAAAAAATAAAAAAAATAATTATATTTTATTTTTTACTGATTGTTATAAATTAAAAAAAGAAAATCCTGATTTCTGTAATTATTATTTTCCACCACCCGCCGTTCCTCTCCACCGTCGCATCGATCCTTCCCTCGTCCTCATCGTGGCTCTCAATGGACCTGCCAGGGCCCAGGAGTGAAAAAAGATTGGAATCTCTTCCTCGACACTCTCTTATGGAACTTGAATTTTTGGGACAACATCAGCACGCTCGCCGGAGAAGTCAACAAGTCGGGGAAGACTTTCCCGGTTCTGCCTGTCGTCGTAGCGCTAACGTGTTTATCGTACCTAATCCCTCTCTTCGTCGTCATCGGGGCCGTCGATGTGCCCCAATTGGAGTGGGGATCTGGGTTCCACGCCACCATGGCGGAAATGATCATCGAGAAATTGCTTAAGATCTGGCTCCCTCTCTTCGTTGTCATCGGGGCCGTCGATGTGCCCCAATTGGAGTGGGGATCTGGGTTCCACGCCACCATGGCGGAAATGATCGTCGAGAAATTGCTTAAGATCTGGCTCGGAATCGGTGCGGGATTGTGTGCAATCAGACTTTACCAAGCCCAATTGAGCAGCTGTGCGTATCAGATCTTGGGGACCCTCCACAAATTCTTCGCGGCGAGATCGAAGTGGTTCCACACGCCATAGATCGGGATCGCCGTCCCCACGACGCTGACGCTCGGGGTGTCATTTCTGTAGTTCACGGACATCATCTCCTGCAAATTCCATCTACAGTTTGAGCATGTTGCTGGAGTTCGCGGCCTTCTTCTGGCTGAGGCACAAGATGCCGGAGCTGCAGATACCGTACAGGATCTCGATGAGGCTGTCGCTGGTGTGTGTTCTGCTTGATTCCGTGCGTGTTCTTGTTGCGATGAAGACCGTGTTTGGTGAGCGGGCTGATGACGGCGGGGACGATTCTGTGGAGAGGAACGGCGACGGTCTGGCGGTGGAAATAATAATTAAAGGAATTAGAATTTCCTTTTTTAATTTATAATAATTAGCTAAAAAATAAAATTAATTATTTTATTAATTGTCACATCACTTATTTAACGGTCAACTATAAGAGTTGACCGTCACATCAGCAAAACTTAACGGAGACTAACGGCAGTGACCAAACTTGAACTGTTAACCTAATTTAAGTGACTACGAATGGAATAAATCAATTTTACTGGCAAACGTGAAATTTTAAAGTAATTCTAGTGACCAAGCTTGCAATTTAGCCCTTTTTTCATAATCATAAGTTTGAAAGAGAAGGAAGCTTAAAAGAGGGAGTAACAGTTGCATTTCTTCAAATCTTCGGCTAATGATTGAGTTGACATAACTTCTCCAACTTTGGAGTAATGTAAAGATGGATTGAGAGAAAGCTTTGGCAAGGTGTAGGGTTGTGCAACGGTTTGGTCTGCACTAGACTGTACCAGACCAAATTGAGGCTTGGATATGTGGTCTAGTTATTGGTCCCATAAATTTTATAAAACTGGCTGTAATGCAATATTGGTCTGATCCTTGGCCTTAATAGATTTTTCATTATCAGATTGTTAATCTCATGAGTTTGTTCCGCACTAAACCATTGCGCAAGGTGTTAAGGGAATGGTAATGTTAGGAGGGATGCAAATAAAAAAAAATAAAGAACTTTTAATGTATACTATTGATCACTAAAATCTTCAACAAATTGTCGAACATCATTGAGATTTTTATGAGTAATTAAGAATAATTATTTATTAATATTTCCAAAGGGTATTACTTTAAAGAACATGTTTCAGTACAAAATCATTTTTCTTTATATTACAAAACCTGATCTAATGGTTGTAATTTGGGAAGGAGAGATCTAATAGTTCATACTATAAAGGGTCAAGAAGGGAAATAAAGAATTTAGGAGAGAGTTGTCCAGATATTCTAAGCAGTTGGCTGAATCTTTGAGACCGCGCATGAATTTTCATTGTGATGTTAAAGCACTTTCCAAATCTACTATGAAAATCCAACGAATCATATAGCTCATTCGTGTTAAATCGGATTTCAAAATTTTTTACATAGAATATCAGATTTTTTCTACTCTGCAAGATGATACCCGTTTTGATATTTTTTTGAACAACAATTTTTTCAGGTCATCATGCCACTGTTATATCATAACATTACCACTAATATTGATATGGTATGTTAGTGGTATGATCTTGACATGATACTGATATGATGTTGGTATAATTGTGGTACGATCTATTATATTTGATAAAGTAATTTAAAAACATCAATATCACTATCTTATAATGATATTAGTGATAATATCATGATGCGATAGTGGTATGATGTGCAGTTAGTATTATCATAGTGGTAAGATCATGGTGACATATATGATAATGATAATACTATAGCCAACACATGTTTTGAAGAGTTATTTTTTTGTTCAAAACGTCGCAAAATAAATATTATTGTGTATATCTTAATTAATATTTTATATGCCAAAAAACTTTAATTTTGAATTAAAATCAAGGAAATATGATTCAATTAAGAAAAGAGAGATTAGAAAAAACAACTTTTAACTTGTCAAAAAACTTTCATCTCTCCGATAAGATCCGTGACTGGCTATCAGCCAAACTAAAAAAACAAAAAAATTACTTGTTGACTCCTTCCTTGTTGGTGTGTTTTTTGGCCATTGAATAAGACTAGCACCAGGCGTCCCCGTTGGGTGGGTAATCTACGCACAATCGTATTATTTGATAAAAATTGAAATATAAACCCAATTAATAATAGTTCATTGTTTTTATAACTTTTGTAATAAAATCGTGTTTGTACAAAAGTTTAGCCCAAAAAATGTGTTATTAATACCTATGAAAGTTTTATATAAAAATTGTTGTAAGAAAGTGTTTATGGGAGAAGCTGAAGTTAAACTATCCATGCAGATAGAGCAACTTAATGTTTAGGATTTTGCTACGGTGACATGCATGTCACCGTGACATGGACTTTTCGATCGACTTCATCCAACATGCGGTCGACCGAATGGACTAATTCATGTATGTGGGGTTCCGAGACGCGGTCGACCTCTTACATAATACGGTCGACCTCTTTGGTGGTCTAACAGAATGAAAGGTCGACCCAAATATCTCATAGGCCGACCCTTGTGCATCTAACAGGTCGACCGCATTATGAAGTGGTCGACCGCCTTCACACCGTATCCGTATTGGATATGGATTCCAACACCAGAGAGGTTCCAGAATTGGACATGGAAACGAATTGGGTCGACCCATTGACGTCCTAAATCTCTATAAATACGAATATAAGTCCTCTTCAACGCCTCCAAGTCTGAATTAGGTTTTTTCCCGATTAAGAGCCTTTGTGAAGAAGATCGTTCGCGGTTGCTGTTGTACGTCTTGGAAGTGGTCGACCAGGTCTAAGGTGAGGTCGACCTAATGTAGCATTCGTCGTCTTCTTTTCTAATGCGTGATTTCCACCGGCTAATTTGATATATTGTTGGGTGCAGAGTTCCATTCGGTCGACCGTGACGTCAACCAGGTCGACCTGACGAGACAATTCTTCGTATTTGAATTTAGGCCACAACACTTGGACTTCTGTACTTGCGAGGTAACCCAATTGGTCGACCTAATGGGTTTCAAGATCGACCGTTTCTGTTTGTTTGGTTATTCAACCTGAATGTCGACTTTGGCTTTGTTTGTATGACTATGTTGTGCTTGAAAAGGTCGACCACGCCAGATATCTGGTCGACCTATCCTTTTTTCGGTTTAATTTTGAACTTACTTTTTGTTGGTAATTGTTATTTTCCTGCTGGATAGGTCGACCTAGGAATAACAAAGGTCGACCTTAATGGTTGTGGTAGTTACTATTTGTCTGCCAGGTCGACCTAATACTTTGTCAGGTAGACCACGTCTTTGTTTTTTGGTCAATTGTAGAAATTTGTAGTTGAATTATGATTTAAATTTTTCTTTAAATTGTTTAGACGATGACGCATGATGAGAAACTTCATCAAGATTTGGGTGAAATCATGAAATTGTTGAAAGCCACACAAGAGAAGCTGGTGGTGTGTCAAACACAAGTCAATGACTTTCAGAAGTCCATGCGTGATAGAGTGGAGCAATTGTCAGTTCGACAGACAGATATGAAAGTGACTCCTACACCACTCTACAGAAGGATCAATTTGTAAGAAAAGGATTATTTAGTGATGATAGCGATGAAGATGAATCTAAGAGTCCTTTCGAAAAGCACGGGGTAAGTTTACATTACATATTCATCTATAATGTGTGTTTGTGTTCATATGTTACTTTAATTTTAACTATGATTTGTAGGTTATGAAAGTGGAGGGTCTAGAAGGATTCACCAAAAATCTTCAAAATCCAGTTGAAGACTTGTATTATGTTGTTACTAAAGAGAAGGCTGGGGACAAGAATTGGGATAAGTAAGACGTTTTTTAGTACGTGTGGTCGACCGTTTAGGTCATGAGGTCGACCTTTTGTCCAATAAGGTCGACCGTGACTGTGAATAGGTCGACCTGTAAGTTGCAAATCACAATTGACATTTCTGTTATTTTGATTTTTGCAGTTTGACCGTTGTGGACTTTTTTTCTGAAAACGTGCAACGACATTATTTGAGTTCGGTCATTAGCGAGAATAGCTGGGTTTGCTCATCAGTAAGTACTATACTACTACGACATTCGTATGAATTGTGCACTATTTATGTTACGATTTACGATGATTTTGTGTTTGATTGTTGGATGGTAGGTAGTGGATTTGTGTGCAAGGGCACTAACAATGTCTGAAAAACATGATGTGAAAGAGCCAAATATGTGGTATTTGCCAAATATGTTTTCGGTAAGAGCCGTAATGTCAAATTATTTGTCATAACCTAGTTATTTATATTGTACCATGTCAATTCATCTCAACTAAAACATGGTGCAGAAAATGGTACGCGCTAACATGAAGACCAGACAAATTCGTAACAAGTTGATGAATGATGGCGTGGACTTTATGCCGAATGTCAGTGCATGCCAGAAGGTTAGTCTAGTCAATGTCCCTATATCATTAAATTTCGAAAGTGCATTTGTTTGTATTCGCTGTTTATAACATATAGTGAGTGTTTCGTTGCTAGATATTTATGCCAGTTCTTGACGATGAAGCACGTCGGTTTCTGTATCTCGTCAATGTCCAGCAAAAAACTGCATTTTTGCTTGACAGTCTACCTTCAACTAGTGAGGCGAATTGTAGGCGTAAATCAGCACTATGCAAGAAATTGGTAAGTGTTTCCTATAATTTTCTGACTACTAAGCGTTACGTATTATGCTAGAAGCTTAAAATATTCGTTATTTGTGTGTAGTTGTCCAATTTGGATGATATTTTGAAACCGGAGCTCATGAGCAATGTAGTAGTACCAAATTTTGGAGATTTCAATTTTGATGAGCTACGAGTTCAACGGCAAAGGAATAGTACTGAGTGTGGTGTGCATGTCATGCAGTGGATGCGCTATGGATCCAAGGATCTTGATAGAGTGGTGAGTATATCGTCAAACAAATAACTTGTTTAATTTACACTTTTTTTAGTTGTAACGAAGTCTTACATGGCATAATGCAGATAGGAGAAGAACACAAATTACCGGCTCGAAAGGAGATTCTATGGTATCTGGCTACACATTTTGAAAACCGTGCACGAGAAAATCTTTTCAAGCATGTAGTAGATGAATGCATGGAACGAGGCAAAGAGAGACAGAGTTCAAACAAAAAAGCAAAGAAATGAAGTCGTTAAGTTACAATGTTGCATTATTTGGACCATACATTGAATTTGTATTTGCGAGATCGTTTCATTTTGGATTTTGAATGTTTATCGTTTATTAGATTTGTTATACAATTATGGATATGACTGAATTTACGATTTCAATCGTCTAGAACAAGTGGTCGACCACATACTCAAAGCGGGCATACCCAAAGGTAGAGCACAGGTCGACCTCGTGACGCTTAAGGTCGACCTATGATACCGTAGCAAAGTAAAAAACCATGTAGAATAAGGATGGAATCTCGTCTGTTTTGCCTTAATAAAATACGGTAGACCATTCGTGTCAAGAGGTCGACCAGTTTCACATTTATAAACAATGGTCGATCATTGCAGAAAAGAGGTCTACCTGTTTCACATTTATAAACAAAGGTCGACCATTTGTGTAAAGAGGTCGACCTGTTTCACATTTACCCAAGACGGTCGACCATTTGTGCAAAGAGGTCGACCGTAATGATTCATGTCCTTGTACAATTAGGATTTTGTGTACTTGTCCTTGTCAAATTATGATTTTATATATCTTTCACCAATTGGATAAGGAATTCGTCTACATTATCTATAAATAGATGGGAGTCTTAAGACTTTAATCGTACTTCGATTTATGCAATTTGTTGGAGTGAAGTTGTAATCTCATCGCTCTTATTGTTTTCGGGTGTTGGTGGTGGTTTATTTTTATTCCGGTAGACCGGAACAATAAGTGGTCGACCGTGGTCGACCTCTTGGCTAAGGTATGTCTCGTATATGCTTGTTAGTGGTTGTATGTGGTTAAATTTTTCCCTAATTAGGTCGACCACCCCCACCACACAGTCGACCGTATTTGTGTAATTATATGATTAGGTCGACCTTTCAGTAAATTCTGGTCGACCGCATGTTTGTTATTTAGTAATAAGGTCGACCGTACAGTTCATTCAGGTCGACCTGACGAGAGCTGATTGTGTATGTTTTTGACATTAAATTCGTATTCCGATCGTTGCAGGATGGATAACAGAGATGATACAGATGATAGAGATGATGATGAGGTTAACTTCGATGAGGAACCTAAGGATGCTCGAGAAGGAGATATGGATAATTCAGATGATACAGATAATGCAGATGATGAAGTGGTTGGGGATGATAATTAAACCGAGAGTGCTGAAGAAGAATTTATGGATGATGAAGAAGCTACTGAATATGAACAACAAATTCCTTCCACGGAGTTCCAAACATTAGAAGATGCAGATAAATTTTACGATTCCTATGCTAAAGCGAAAGGATTTAGCGTTCGACGTAGAGATCTTCAGAGGAGTCGTCGAGGAGTAGCAATTGGGAGGACAATGGTATGTTCGAGAGAGGGGACTAGAGAGAAGATGCATATAGATAAAGAAGGTCGGACTCGACAACATCGTAAGATGACAAGACATTCTTGCAAGGCATCGTATACTGTACGCTTTGATCGGAATGAGAAAATGTGGGTTGTTTCTAAGTTTGAGAGGAAGCACTCACATCGTTGCTGCAATGAAGAAGAAACTCAATTCCTTCGGTCTCATCGAAATGTGAGTGAAGGAGACAAGGCTCTGGCGATAGGGATGCGACAGTCAGGAATAAAAAAATGCAACATTGTTCAGTTCATGAAGAATAAAGTTGGAGGATATGAGAATCTGGGGTACACTCCAAAGGATTTGGACAATGCTGTGCAGCAATCCCGAACAGTTGACGACAATCTAATATGAGATGTTAACCGAACATTGGGTTACTTGCAAAGTAAACATACCTCTGATGCGGGCAGCTTCTTCAAGTACACAACCAACGATGAAGGTGAATTAGGCAATCTCTTCTGGTCGGACTCCACATCTAGAGCAGATTACCATTTTTTTGGGGATGTCTTGGCGTTCGATGCATGTTACAATGCAACAAGTACAATCGACCATTTGTTATGATGGTTGGTGTAAATCACCACCACCTTAACATCATATATGGTTTTGCCCAGTTGGATAACGAGACAATCCCCAACTATGTTTGGTTGTTGAATAATTTTCTGGAGTGTATGAACTCTAAGATGCCCACTTCAGTGATCACAGACGGAGACAAGTCTATGCGTGGTGCCATTGCTACTGTTCTGGTTGGAGTGCCTCACCGTCTTTGTATTTGGCATATTGAGACAAATGCGACAACGACCGTTCATAATAAGGAGTTCGTTAGCGCATTCACTTACTTGGCGAAAGCACAAATATCGATTGAGGAGTTTGAGAGGCGTTGGGAGCATTTGATTAGTCAGCATGGTTTGTCTGCAAATAAGTGGTTGCAGGATTTGTACGCTGACAAATTATTGTGGGCAGAGGCATACTTGAAGGATATTTATTTCGGTGGACTCCAATCAACCTCGCGATGTGAGTCATGTAACCATTGGATAAATGGGTATGTGGGAACTCAATACAGCTTGCAACGTTTTGTTCAGAGCATTGATGAAGCACTGGAGGGGATGCGTTTCACGGAGGTGCAGGATGATTATACTTCTAGGCACACGAGGTTGGTCTGCAAGCATGCCCTTCGCACTTGGGAAATGCAAGCTGAAAGTATCTACACTCATCGTACATTTGCTATCTTCAAGTCTGAACTAGAGAATGAAGCTTCTTATGTATTAGCGGAGAGAAGAACTGAATCAGATGGGACAGAGACATTCATACTGAAGAACTACATGAACCCAGATCGGATAAGGCGGTTAACATTTACTACGTCCAATCAAGATCTAAAATGCGAGTGTGCATTATTTGAATCTAAGGGGTTTCCATGCAGACACATGCTTACAGTAATAAAAAATATGGGATACACCGCACTACCCTCGTCTTGGTTCAAGCTTCGATGGACCCAAAATGCAAAGACACTAAATCGTCATCCTGGAGTTGGAGGTGATGTGGGAGAGAGAGTTGGTCGACTGATAAGACATGGAGGATTGGCTCTAAAGTGTAAGCGTTTATGTGACATCGCGTGTGGTAGTGAATCTGCTTTTAATCATGTCTCTAAGACGTTGGACAACCTTACTCAATGGGCAATTGAGTTTGCGAAGGAGAGAGAAGACAACACCACACCGACAAACCCTCCAGCACCCCTTCGAAGTGTGAAAGATCCAAAAATTGGGAAGACCAAGGGGACATTCAAGTCAGCACGAACTGCATCGGGCAAAAGTTTAAGAAAGTGTTCGAAATGTGGGAAATATGGTCATTTTCGCCCTAAGTGCCCGAAACAAAGTCCCAAAAAAGGATCTTAAATTTCTTCTATTGTTTTTTAGGAGTTTATTTATATTTTAATAACTGTGATTGCATTGTATTTTCTTCGAATTATCTTAATAATTTATGAGTTAATTGATTGTTGGTTGAAATAAACAATAGCAATAAAACGGTTGACCTCATACAAATAACGGTCGACCTGAACATACACGGTCGACCGAACAAGTTAGTTAGGTCGACCGCGTATTTAATTCGGCCGACCAAACCGGTTTGTTTGCAACATCCACCCAAACCTCCCCCAATCCTCTATTTAAGAAACCCTCCCCCACTCATTCTACACCACAATCAGAACCATATCCCACCACATCCACTCATTCTTCCTCTCCTTTCCCTTCTTCATCTTCTTCTCCAATTTCCAAAACCTCCATTTTCCAAAAACTCAAAGAAAGCTTCATACTCATCACTTAGAAGAAGAACAAGGTATAGCTTTCAGTCCTCTTTTCCATTTGAGTCGATTCTTGTCTTCTTCTTTTTGTTTTCAAATAATCTAAAGATGGAAAAGAGGGATTTTTCCTTCTGTTCGTCAGAAGCGGTCGACCTGTTCATCATCGTGGTCGACCTCAACTGGCTTTTAATCTATTTTATTTCTGTTTTATGGACTGAGGTCGACCTATGATGATATTGAGGTCGACCTGTGAAGTTTTGCTACGATTTCTGTCCTTATTATTTAGATCTGTAGCTTGAAAAGAGGGATTTTCCCTTCTGTTCGCCAGATGCGGTCGACCTTTTCATATTTGTGGTCGACCGCATCTGGCTTTCAATCGATTTTTCCTTTTGTTGTATAGACTGAGGTCGACCTATGATGATATTGAGGTCGACCTGTGAAGTTTTGCTACGATATTATTTACATATATAGCTTGAAAAGATGGATTTGTCCTTCTGTTTGCCAGATGAGGTCGACCTTTTCATATTTGTGGTCGACCGCATCTGGCTTTCAATCGATTTTTTCTTTTGTTGTATAGACTGAGGTCGACCTATGATGATATTGAGGTCGACCTGTGAAGTTTTGCTACTATATTATTTACATCTATAGCTTGAAAAGAGGGATTTTGTCCTTCTGTTTGCCAGATGAGGTCGACCTTTTCATATTCGTGGTCGACCGCATCAGGCTTTCAAGATTTTTTATTTTTGTTTTATTTTGCGAAACTAATACTGGTCGACCTCTTCTATTTATGAGGTCGACCGGATCTGTTTTGCACTCAATTGCTACGAGCATTTGGGCCATTTTGGAATCGTTTCAATTTAGCCGAGGTCGACCTATGATGCTTCTGAGGTCGACCGATGAAGGCAAAATTTCAGTTATTTGTGCTAAACTTGTTGAGGTCGACCTGTGATGATATTGAGGTCGAACTCGGACCATTTAAATCGATTGAAAGCCAGATGTTCATGGGGAGTGCAGTGCAGGACATTAGGCCACCTTGTAATGCACTCGAAGGATAACTCGGTGAAGGCAGCAGACCTTTGTGTCTTCGAGTGCATTCCAAGGTGGTCTAATGTACTGAACTACACTCCTGATGAAAGTCACATATGGTTTTCAATCGATTTAAATTTTCCGAGGTCGACCTATGCTTCTTCTGAGGTCGACCTATGAAAGCAATTTTGTACTTGAATTGTTACGGGTTTATGTCGACTCATTCTCGTTTTAAATTAACTGAGGTCGACCTATGCTTCTTCTGAGGTCGACCCATTCTCGTTTTAAACTAACTGAGGTCGACCTATGATTCTTCTGAGGTCGACCCATTCTCGTTTTAAATTAATTGAGGTCGACTGCTTTATGGAGTGGTCGACCGCGTATTGTTCATT
Organism: Linum tenue; assembly: GCA_946122785.1. Taxonomy (NCBI): domain Eukaryota; kingdom Viridiplantae; phylum Streptophyta; class Magnoliopsida; order Malpighiales; family Linaceae; genus Linum; species Linum tenue. The sequence goes on along the minus strand of CAMGYJ010000011.1, from coordinate 36,485,204 downwards.
TCGAAAATGTGACTAACGTGTATTCTTGCTTGTTTGATCGCAGGATGTTTGGCGGCAGAAAGAAAAGAAATGCACAAAAAGCTGCTGCCTCAAGTTCGGAATGGGAAGAGTTCAATCCCAATCTGTTCCAGACCAAGGAGCAAAGTGAGAACTATGAAGAGAAGAGAATGCACAACCGCAGGGTGGCTCCGGGAAGGCCATTGACGACGGATGCGTATTCTCATTTCGAGAATTACGGATTTCTGGGACCCTTCATCGAGCAGGAGTGGCTGAAGGTGATCGGTGGAGTTGAAGTCTGTGCCTCCGCCATTGGCTCGTCTCGAGGTCCTTCATCACCATCATCATCCTCATCATCATCATCATCACCACCACCATGAGCATTGTTTACTCTGACATACTCACCATTACGCAGCTCAAAGCCCATCTTTTTCAGAGATGAAACAGTATAGAACTCCTGCCTTGAGATTCTTAACCCCACCTCTTCACTTAAATTCACATTAAAATGCTCAAATATCACAGTGAGGATCATCCCATAGGGAAGATTCCTGTTTGAACTCTCTGCAGCAGTAAGCATGTGGTTAAAGATCAAGTATGGCAAGTTCACCTTCTCGTTTAACAGTAGGTTGGTGAGGAGCTCCATGTCGAAGTAGGTGACAGTTCAAGCCAGAGTTCTTCACCACATGCTTTCCTACAACATTCTGCCAAAGGGTGGACATCGGGAGATGTACGAGTACATGGGCCAGATGTCCACCCAGATGACTGGCATGTACGACTACATGGGGCAAATGACCGCCCAGATGAGCACAATGCAGGTGACCGTGAATGAGATGCGAGATGAGTGGCGATCTTTCAGCGGAAGATACATGCATCCCACCACATCCGACCACCATCATGCTAGCACCACCAATGAAGAAAATGAAGAAAATGTGGATGAGGGAGAGGGGGGAGATGAGTAGGAGAGAGGAGATTTTATATTGTGTGTTTTAGTGGTCAAAACGATTGTTGATTGTTATTCTGTTGTTTTTTTAGTTTTATTTTTATGTGTGAACAATTATGATTTCTGTTTTATTTTTAGTTGTTATGCTATGAATTGATGAGTCCTTGTTATAATTATTTATGACTAATTATGATGGTTTGAAACATAATTTATACGATTAAAAGAACCACACAAATCGACATACATAAGCAAAAAAGACACGGGGCATGGGTTGACTTTCTTGTACTCGGTCGACCTCGTACCGGATTAGGTCGACCGAGAAACCAACACTTGATCTTCATTTTACGTCAAATGATTGGACACTTTGATAGAACACTTATCTTCTATCTAGTCGACCTCTTTCCTTATCCGGTCGACCATTTTGTTAATGACTGCCATCAAGTGGTCGACCTATATATTAGGTGGTCGACCATGTTGTTTCTGACGCCAACGAAATGGCCGACCGAGGTTTTATTCTTGTCGACCAAAAATAACAACTTAAACTAAGTGCGGTCGACCAGGTAGTCGTTGAGGTCGACCGCAATGCTTTCTCGTGCTGCCCAAATTAGTCAATTCGGTCGACCGCCTTCAGGAATAGGTCGACCGAAAAGTGCATGTCACCTTGACATGCATGTCATAGTAGGCATACCCTAATGTTTATTATGAAGATGAATTAAAAGAGTTGATTTGTAATTTTACAAACAATAATAATAATATTATATGAGATTAACGTGAAAAAATGTGTTTAAAAAATATTATATGAGATGAACGTAAAAAAAAGTAATATAAAATAAATAATTGGTCATCAATCCAACAGTCAGATTGATTTCCAGCCCACAAAAGAATGGGCGAATACTGGGCCACCAGATTGAATGGCAGGGAAGTGGAACCAAAACCGAAGCTTGTATCTGTCCTTCACCAAAAATCGATCGACTTCCTTCTGGTTTCTAATATATCTCATATTCTCAATAGTTCCACTTCATCTTCCTCGAATTCTCCAGCGATTCCTTATAAGCCCATCTCTTCATCCTCACCAATATGAGAATCCCTAGCACCATGCCCGGCCTGTTGGCAGGGGAGTTTGATTATTATGTATGTTGTATGTGTTGTAACCACTTATAATGTGTGTAAATAATGAAGATTGGTATGCATTTTTATGTGTTGTTACTACTTATAATGTGTGTAAATAGCAAAGATATGGAACTGATAACGATATACATGTTTACAAATAAAGTATTTATAATTGATTTGTGATATAGTCCAACATATCAATGAAAATATTTTCCAATATTTATCATATTTGTTGATCACGACACAGGTTATAGATATGAAATTGCATGATTTGAAAGGACACATTGCATATTGGTAGCAAAAAATGAATGACCTAAAATGACACGTAAATTGTTCAAATTACCCTTCCGTGAAACCCTCACATGCTCGGAAATTCAAATTCCTGGAAATCCAACTCATGTTTTGCCTTTATATATTATGTAGAAATATAAATAACTTCAGATAATGTATAAATATAGAAGCATCATCACCAAACATATTCCTAGAATTTAATCAAAGAAACAACAATAAATAAAATGTAGCCTCGTTGGTTATAATGTTGTTTCATCATTTAAGTGACCAAGGTTTGAACTCCAATGATAACATTTTTAATATATAAACATGAACTGGGTGCAATGACAAAAATGACCTTCCTTGAAATGGGAGAATTCCAACACATGTTTTTTATGTGATGTTACTACTTATAATGCGTGTAAATAGCAAAGATATGGAACTGATAGCGATATACATGTTTACAAATAAAGCATTTATAATTAATCTGTGATATAGTCCAACATATCAATGAAAATGTTTTCCAATATTTATCATATTCGTTGATCACGATACAAGTTATAGATATGAAATTGCATGATTTGAAAGGGCACGTTGCAGATTGATAGCCAAAAATGAATGACCTAAAATGACAGGTAAATTGTCCAAATTACCCTTCCGTGAAACCCTCACATGCCCGGAAATTTAGATTCCTGAAAATCCAACCCATGTTTTGCCTTTATATATTATGTAGAAATATAAATAACTTAAGATAAAATAAATATAAATATAGAAGCATCATCACCAAACATATTCCTAGAGTTTAATCAAAGAAACCATAATAAATAAAATATAGTCTATTTGGTTATAATGTTGTTTCGTCATTTAAGTGACAAAGGTTCAAACTCCAATGATAACATTTTTTATATATAAACATGAATTGGGTGCAATGACAAAAATGACCTTCTTAGAATTAATTTGAGGCCACGAAATTTGAAATGGGAGAATTTCAACCCATGTTTTGCCTTTATGTATTTTTGTAGATGTAGATAAATCTGAACGGTTAGAGGACTTCAATAAAAAAACTTTCAAAGTTGGGGTACTTGTTATTACTTACTAATATTGGCATACTGCATATGTGAAAGTGAGAGTAATTAGCATAAACGGTCACACAACTATTCACTTAGTACAAAACGGTCACTAAACTTCATTTTTGCACGATCCAGTCACACACCTTTGGACGAATACCAAAACAGCTACTCCGTCCAATTCCATCCAAAAAACTGTCAATTAAGTCCAGTCAGCTTGACACGTCATAAAAAAATAAAATAAAAAATGGACCAATCAGACCCACTTAACCAGTACACCCGACCCAACCCGGCCGTCCAACCCACCCAACCCAAGTCTGTACAATATAAATACAAACCCAACCCGAGAAGATAACTCAATCTCTCTTTCATTTCTTATTTTCTCCTCTCTGAAAACCTAATCCCAGATTGGGAGGAAACACCAACTCCCAATTCAAAATCTTCCTCACAAAGAAGGTCCTACTCCTCATGGGCTCCCTCCCAAATTGTAAGTGTCAAGAGAGTTGTCTTGCTAACATCGTGGACAGAAGATAATCCGGGTAGAAGGTTCCTCCGTTGTAAGAGAAAGTACTTGGTAAGGATGCTGGATTAGTTGGATTTTTGTGTTAATTGTGGAAAGATTTGGTAATCATTATCCATTCTTTCATTTTAACTCCATAAACTCCCTCACTATTGCGATTTCTTTGAGTGGATCGATCCTCCAGTTGAAGCTAGGACAAAAGTAGTCATCAATAGGCTTTTGAGGAAGATTAACAACCTAGAGAGAAAGTCGAGGGAAGAGATTCAGTGTGAGTGCAGCTCGCAGCCGAGTGTCGCTGCTTCTTTTATTTCTACTGCACAAAATGATGGACAAAGCAGAATAGGCAACCGAAGTGAAGATCTGTATGCACGGCTGATAAATCTAATTTTTGTAGTGATTTGTGTGACTGTGGGAATTGTTGTTGGCAGATATGTTTAGGAAAAATTTGATTTTCGCTCTGTACACCCTTTGTTTGGATATGTAATCCTTAATTTTAAGGTTTGTGTTGTGGTTCAGATATGTAACAAGATGGTAACAAATCTTTGTAGTCGAGAACAAATTGGTGACATAAAAATTCACTTAAAATTTTAACGGTCACAATTCTTTTGCCATTGTAATAAAATGGTCAAACAACTATAGAACATGAAAATCGGTAGACTGTTTAGTACGAACATTTTAGACCTGGAAATGAAGATTAGCATTATATAAACCTGGGAATACAAGCATTACACAATACTTAACATTCAGTTGTACAATTACAAATACCAAGCATTCCATTCTACTTAACATGGATTGGCTAATGACGAAAGTTCTCTATCAACATGCCCAAAAATCGAGTCTGCCGAGCTCCACAAAAACAAGTTCCACAACATACTTCCCAAACATCAAAGTCTATCCTACTGTTGTAGCTTTACTGGCTAGATCTGCCCCTACCTCTCCCCCTACCCCTGCTAACTGTGACCTTGGTTCTGAACCGAGTGATGGGTGGACAAGCAGGAGTAGGCATAAAGGCTGTTGTCTCGGCTCCTTGAGATGATGCTTCTGGAGATGCTCCCTGCTGTTGAGGAGAGTGGGCTGCCTCCCTTGGTTCCTCGCTTCCTCCACCATTCTGAACAAAGAAAGGATAACAGTGCATGTCATTAAACATATATTTATCAGTTAGGACAATAGAATCATTGTTAAATTCAAACCTTTTTATGAAAGCGACTGTTGTGTCCTTTGGCATTGCATACAGTGCATGTCATTTCAACTCCACTTTTTGACATTGCTTTGTATTGTTTTCTCCCAGCTTGTCTTGCTTTGTTTTCTCCAACTCCCAAGCTTCCTTGCGTCTCTTTGTTTGTCTAGGACCCCTCTTTTTCTCAACAAAAGTCGGTGAGTCAAGTTCGATGCAATCATCGTGAAGCCATTGGGTTGAATCATTGAGAGGGCGGATAGGATATGAGTAGGACCTCTTGCATGCCTCTACACGATAGCAATCAGCCATATCCAACTCTAGATTATCCTTGTTCATCTTCATGCAAGAAATGGCATGTTGACAAGGGATGCCACTCAGTTGCCACCTACCACAAGCACACGTTTGATTGCGCATACTCCATGTTTACATTGAAAGTTGGGAAGCAAAAAGCAGCCCACTCCTTACACTTGTTCAATTTCAGTAATGGCTTAGGGCATATACGAACTCTTCTCTCCTCCAAACGCTCCTCTGTCTCTTCCTAACAACAATTCTCTTCATGACTTTCCCGAATATATCTTCCAAACAAGACAGAATTGGCATATCTCTTGACTCCATAATGTATTTGTTGAAGCTCTCACAATGGTTGTTAACTCCCATGTCAGATTTGCAAGCTCTTCTGTAGAATGCCTTGCACCATTGTGTTCTTTCTCTTTCCATCATCCACTGATGAGGTGTTTGATCCCAAATCTTGTAGCCTTCACCAACCTTCTCCAACTCCTCCATTGCTGCCTTGTATTCTGCCAAATAGGTGGCACTTGCAGCTCCATAGAAGAGTTCCTTCAGCCTCTTAGACCTACTAAACTTGCCACTGAAATTCACATACATGTGTCGTACACAGTATCGGTGCTCGGCATTAGGATACATTGAGTTCATAACATTCATCAAACCCTAGCACAAAAAAAAAAAAAATCAAATTTTCAGATTTAGATTAAACTCCCAAACGGCACTAAAACATTAACAACTACATTATTCAAGTTAAAGTAAACTTACCTTTTGCCTGTCAGACATGAAAGTCCAATCTGATGATTGGTCAATTTCCAAGTCTTCACCCAAATGTGCCATGAACCACTCCTATGTGTCATGACACTCCTTCTCTACTATTGCCCATGCAATGGGGTACATGCAATCATCCCCATCGATACCCACGGCTGAAAGAAGCTGCCATCCAGGCATAGCCTTCAGAAAACACCTATCCATACCAATAATTCTCCTACATCCAGCTTTGAATCCTTCTTTTATAGGACCCAAACATATGTAGATACTCTCAAAGGTTCTTCCGGTATGTTCAATCACCACTGATGTTACAGGATTTCTTGCCTCCAACTCTTTCTTGTAGGCATATAGCTTTGCAAACTGGAGGCTGTCCTCCCCATGCACTGTTTTCAAAGCCAACTGTTTTGTTCTATATGCCTTCATTCGATTAATCTTCAAGCTTAAATCTGTCATAACAGTCTTCACCAGATTCAGAATTGACCACGATGGATCCACCCTCCACCGAGTTAGGTACTTCTTCACAAGGAAAGACGGCGCAGTAGCTCTTAGGTCTTCATCAACTCCACAAGTATGCTCGAGATTGCCCGACCTAATCTGAACAGTGTCACAGTCCTTCCCTTTTGCAGCATACAACCTAAACCCACAATCCTCTGAGCACACACATATAACTTTCTTCTTGTCGTTGGTTGGAAATCTCACGTCCCTTCTTTGAGTCACAGCATGTGACTTGCAAGCGTCTTTGAACTCGTCAAATGATGCAAATAGTTGGCCAATCTTCATCTCAGGCATCTCCATATCCCGTTCAGCTCGAAACTGTGGGAATATAGTCTCGACATTGAAGACATCGTCGTCTTCTTCGCTGCCCCATCCAGTCTTCTCCACCAACTCAACCTCACTTGCATACTCATCATCTCTCTCCAATACCTTATCAAAGTCATCTTCTTCATTAACATGGGCAGCAGGTGGGTCCTCTCTATGAGATGAACCTGTGGAATCTCGTGTTTGTCTCCCTCCTCTAGCTGTATGTCCTCATCCCCTTCTCACTGAACCCGAACACACCCTAACTTCTTCCTCCGAACTTCGAACAGAATAGACCATATGTGCAGTATTAGGGCTGCCACAACTAGAATCTGTGTGCTTGATGTAGAGGTGGATAACCCTCTCTTCAGGAACGTGAGAACCCATCTCCAACACATCATGATCATTCTCCAGTAACTTCAGCCCGTTCTGCATATCTGCCCCTGGCATCAACCAAAAAGTCTGCATTGCATTTTTCACTTCTGATGTTCTCACCATCTCCTTTATTTCTAGCACTGACAATTTGTCGACATCGACAAAGTCAATGTAGTCCACCTTGCCATTACTATACTCCATGTGACCAAGTTGTCCCGTGCTGTTGATCTCGATGGTAAAAAGGTCCGAAGTTCCTGCAAATAAAACAAATGGAAAGATTTAAGTTCTGTGTCTCCTAAGTTGTTTTGTGTTGTTTCACATGGAGACCAGTTGCTTTCCATAGACAAAAATATAGCTTTATACCATTCTGTCAACATACACTTTCAAACCACCAGCAATAGAATAATAAATGGGGACCAGTTGGTTTTCATTCATATACACTACCCGACAACAAATTTCATTGTTTATACCGACATTCACACCCACCCAAGTGGTCCACCATGTTCTGAAACCCTAAAAAGGTAAAAGTTTCAATCTATTGAATTACTCACCATAATCGGGCCGACCTCCACTCGTACGAAGCTTCCACTCCTCCATTATTGGTCAGAAGGAGCAGATATGGATTTGTTTCCAGGAACGGGACAAGACAGACGGTGGCGCGATGTCTTCGGGCTGTTCGTCCGACCAGAAGAGAAGAGAGAGGTTGCTGGTGGGGGAGGAAGGTTTCGGAAGGAGGCGGCCGGAGTGGTTAGAACCCACGGCGACCGATGAAAGCATGCGGTGGGGAGTGAAATTGACGGGACGGGGCGATGAAAGCAGTAGGAGGGGAGAAGAATCGCCCTCCTCGCGAAAGAAAGCGAATGGGAGAAGAATTGTCGCCCTTCTCGCGTTATTAGTCAGACTTGGGTTGGGTGGGTTGGACGACTGGGTTGGGTCGGGTGTACTGGTTAAGTGGGTCTGATTGGTCCATTTATTATTATTTTTTTGGATGACGTGTCAAGCTGACTGGACTTAATTGACGGTTTTTTGGATGGAATTAGACGGAATATCCGTTTTGGTATTCGTCCAAAGGTGTGTAACTGGATCGTGCAAAAATGAAATTTAGTGACCATTTTGTACTAAGTGAATAGTTGTGTGACCGTTTATGCTAATTAAACGTGAAAGTGATGGGCTAGCACTTACTCATATCATTCCGAGAATTGAACAGGCGCAAATTTTCTGTCTCTGTCGTGTCTGTCAGCCGAGTAGGCAGCCACCGCGCTCTAAAATGCCTTCCACCCAAACACAATGTCTCTCTTTGCTGTCAATTTACTCTCTTGCAAACCATCCTCAGCATCCAGTTGTCAAGAGAGAAGCAAATCCAGTTGTCAAGAGATAGAATCTCTCTTCAAAAGTCTTCTTCAAATTGAAGGCGATCAAAATTCGCCTCACGATTTCCCCGTAAATTCTTCCCTTCCCCTGATTTTCCTATCCCTCTTCTTGCTTCCCCATTCCCGCCATTTCTCTTTCCCACAACCAAACCTCACACTTTCCCCTTCCTCTCCTCCATTTCGATTTTCCTCTCAATCCAACTGAGGGGAATTTAGAACCGGGGAAGAGCGCGATTGTGTTTCCGCGCTCTATTTGTTCATTCTTTTTTCAATTGTTTTATTTCTACCTTCTTCTTCTTCTTGTTTTTTTTTTTCTTTTTCCCTTTTGTATAGTCTTTGAAACCTCGCGGTGGATTGAATGGGTTGTTGATAGATCGGAGATAATAACCCATTCTCTTTCTCTTCATACCTGCAACTGCGCTGTTGCTTTTGATTGGTTTCTGAAGATGGACGAGTTTGGTGTTCTGACCGAGCGGTTTGGGTTGAAACCCCAGGGAAAATCTGCTCCAATGGCCGCATCAAAACGACCCAATAGTGCAACAGCTGCCCCAACACGAAATTTCTCTTCCGGTTCGCCTGTTAATTCCCAACCATCGCCCCCTTATACCTCTACTGCTGCGCACGGCTCCAATTCATTTAATGGGTTTACTGTCGGTGGTACCGGGGATCTGTTTGCCAATCATAAAGCTCAGAGCTTTGGAGGTTCGACCGACGGGTTCGAGGTTTTTGGTGGATTCGACAAGGGATCGAAGCAGAGTAATGGGGGCTCTTCTTCTTTTGATTACAATTCGATATTTTCTGGGCCCAATCATTCTAACGCTGGATCGTCACTTGAAAATGATGATATATTTGGTGGTGGGTTGAAGAGCTCCAATGCTTCCACTAATGATGACTTGTTTGGGTCGTATGCTTCCAAGCCAAAGCAGACTGTCCCTATCGATGACTTGTTGGGAAATTTTGGTTCGAAGTCTGGTCCTTCCTTGAATAGGAAAGGATCATCCGAGTTTGATGTCTTGGTACCTGGGTTTAATTCGAGCAGGACATCAGAAAAAGGGTACGTTTCTGTTTTGGGAACGTTGAAAATTATTCTTCTTTTCTTGGTTGAATTGTTTGCTTGATTACGGAATGAGAGCTCGTGATTTTGAGTTATTGTACGATGTTGAATATTCATCTAGGGATTGGTTGTTCAGATAGGGATCGAGTTAGAGATAAATGTAATGCTTAATGTGGATGCTCTGTGTAGAAATTAACACATATTGTGCCAATGTTGTCTTGATAAACACGTTTGATTTGTTGGGGGCTCAATACATATACTAATTCGACGTGCATAGACGTCAACCTTCTTGGTTGGTTTCCTGTTAATTTGGTTACTAATTAATGAAGGAATTTCCTTTTTATTTGACTACTGCTACTCTCTAGATCCTACCATGAGTTTTGAGACATCCTAAGCTATTAAAGATTCAGAAATTTTGGTACTTTTGGCTTTGGATGAAGTGGTGGAAGATCTCTGAAAATAGGACCGTTGGTGGCGTAGATACACAATGAGGGTTATTGGATAACTCTGTACTGATTGGACCACAAATATGCCGCCTTTTGGATACTAAATTGTTCTCTATAGCATTCATTTGTTTCATGCTGGCATCTATCTTTCGAATTCTACTTTACTAATGAAGAGAACTGGAAGAAGTGTAAAAAGGTTGTTCTTAAGTTGATTGTTATCGTAGAAAGGAGGGATGACGCATAGATTTTTACTATCTTGTCGTACAGCAATTTATTTCATAGCTTATCAGTAACACAACCACTTCCTAGAACTTCACAATCTTGATATGCATGCGTTTTCTGAGTTAGTAGTAACAGTGATTCTGTATTTGACTAGGGGCACTTGTCTTTGTTTACTTTGTGTAATTTTATTAAACGACCTGAATCTATTTGTTCTTTATTACTTGTGCATGGCGTGACACCGAGAAAATGCCAGAACTACTAAATCAAGCTTCAACTCAGCAGATGATCCCTTTATAGTCTTGGAATCAACTTCTTCAACCACTACAAATTCCTCATTTCTGGATCCACTTGAGGAGTTCAGTAAGTTTGCAAGTTCTGGAGGTGGCAATACAAAACCTACTGGCTCTTCAAATGTTCCCACATCATTGCGGCCCCCACCAAAACCTGGGCAAGTTCTGAAGTCAGTGAAAGGTTATTTCCTTTCCCCTTTGGTCGGTTCAAAATTATAAAGGGAGATTTATGGACTCCTTTTGGTTCGTCTTCCTCTTGGTGAATTAACATTGGTGATTTTTGCTTCATGATGCAGTTAAAAGTTCACATCCATCTTCAATTGATGAACTTGAGGACTTTGCCACCAGTAGAGTGCGTGCTACACCTAACAGGAAATCAGATGTCAATCAGTCCAAGGAAGGCAGAGCGAGAGAAAACGCTAAAACGAGCAAATTTAAAGAAGCAGAAAATAAAATGCCCCAGAAGAGTGCGGATGACCTAGAATCCTTTTTTGGAACGAGTTCTAGATCCAGCAGTGCACCAAAGTCACGGACTGCAACTTTGGTAACATATTTCTGATTCATAAGTTCAGTATCCTGCTGCCTCATCTGCATTATAACTCATTTGTCATATATTTCATACTTGTTAGGATCCTCTATTTGATGCAACCCTGAACAACAGAGGTAAACCTCAAGTTCCGAATGGAAAGGCTTCTGGCGTTTCTTCATCTGGAATGAAGAAGGTTTCTTCCGCAACTAATATGTTCGACGACTTTTCCTCCCTTTTTGGAGGTATGTTTCTTTTGAAAAAATCTGGGATTATATTATACAATTTTTTCTTAGTTTGAATTATTTTCCTTACTAATATGTTTATCACTTGATTCTGGAAGACACCTCTTTCTCTGGAGAGTTTGAAGAAGTTCAAGGAGAAACTGAAGAAAGACGAAAAGCAAGGTTTGAACGTCACCAGAGGACACAAGACCGAGTGGTGCGCCTTTCTCAGACTAGCACTTTTTTGTTCTCTGCCAAATGTTTTTATTTCTATTTTTTATGTTATACTATGAATTAATTGTGGTAATTTTATTTTAGCTTCTCATAAGGTCCCGAGCTTCCGTATCGAGTACTTGCTGGATTGTTCTCTATAAACAACATTTTATTGGAGTTGTGTATAATGTTTTGTTTTTCTGCTAGATAGTGTCCTCCTTTTAACTGTTATTACATAGAAACATTGAGTTGAGATGCAGATCTCTCTAACTTTGTTATGCATGCAGGCAAAGGCAGTTGCTGACATGAACCAACGTGACTACCATACTCAACGTGAACAAGAAGAGAGGAAGGTAAGTTAATCGTCTTGTTGTCTTCAATATGCATTTAAAATCTCATGCGCTAAGACTTTTGGATACTATTTCATGGTTTTTCCCTGGCATACATCAATGTTTTGTGTATTCTTGTGGAGATTGTTAGTTATAAATCGACATAATGTCACCTGCACAATGAGAAGCAATCTAGTTGATAGACCATATCCTGAGGTCTTTTAAAGTTCCACAGAGCAGTGTTATTCCTATGTAAGCAAACTGGTCACTTTATTCTTGATCACTCACATAAATAATGCAGATGATTGCTGAGAAAATGGATCTTGATATAAAGAGGTGGGCTGCTGGGAAGGAAGGCAATATGCGGGCCCTTTTGTCATCTTTGCAATATGTACGTGTGTCATTTCATAACCTCTTTCTTTTCCATTTAACATTACTAAAATAAGGGCTATTTATGGCATATTTTTTGTTATATTGACCTTTGGATGTGTTTCGAGTATATCAGAATGATCTGTTTGATTGGATTGTAAGTTCTAATCTAGGATTACTGCATACTGCATAGCTAACAAAATGGTAGAGGATAGCGATTGTATTAGTGGATATGAACGTACAACATATGCCCAAGACTTGGAGAGAGACAAAGATAGTGTCTCAGAATTAAAATCTGAAAGAGAAGCATCAACTGCTGACCATTGGAGAATTAAGTCATGACTGTGATTTGTGGTTGACTAGTTGTAAAATTAACATGGGTTTGTGTCAATGTGTTTTAACATGTTAAAGATGTGGATCCGCAGGTGCTCTGGAATGAATGTGGTTGGCAGCCTGTCTCTCTGACTGATCTGATTACATCGTCCTCAGTCAAAAAAGTGTATAGGAAAGCGACTTTGTGTGTGCATCCTGATAAGGTTCAACAGAAAGGTGCAACTCTTGAACAGAAATACATCGCTGAGAAGGTCTTTGATATCCTCAAGGTATGTTGTCAGCCTTGATGTAGTCGTTTCAAATAGTCATTATCATGCATAATGAATACTTCCAATTATCTTAGTCTAATGCAATTGTGCTTAAGGGGTCGTTTAGCTTCCAGGTCAGATAAAATGATGGACTGTGAAGAATTAAAAGTGACATTTTTGGATTTTAAAACTTTATTGTTCGGATGTTTGATTTTAACAGTGCGATTGCGACTTAAAAGTAAATTTTCCTTTATACTGTCATCATTGCTCTATCGATACTCTTCTTCCCTGCAATATGGAATTAACAAAAAAAATAGATGACAAAATAGACAATATTAGGGATGGATTTCACAATCATATAAGGTGGGTTTTTTAAACCATGGATTTCCATCTTCATGTATTTGGTGCCCTTTTATTGCTCCATTAAAGAAGGTTTTCAGAAGAAACCCTTTCTTAAGGTTTTTGTGCTAAATCCATGAGGCAAATCCTGTATCCAAACAACCCCCTAACTGTTCTGGACCCTGATGCAGGTGCAGATTTTGATGTTAGGCCGGGTTACTGGTTCTCTCCTTTTAATTATGGCAATGGTTTGTTACATTAGGTCTAGGCTCAGTCGATAAAATCTGCTTGTAATGCCTTTAGTACATAAAAGAATACATCCTCTTTTCCGATCATACTAGTACTCTATTCACATTAGATAATCGGGGAAACGGCATATCCTACAAAATAGCAGATGAAATCTATCCATAAATCATGTCAAGTTAGCAATGAAAAATATGCCAGCATGTTAGCAAAGAACCCTGCTACATAGAGCAACACCTCAAACAGATAAGAATGGAACAATGCAGTAAAAAAAACAAAAAATTGACATGACATGGTGGATAAGTAAAGCTATTAGCCTATGATCACCATCTTAATCCTTCTGTTGTAGACTTGTAGGAGCTAGGTGGTAGACTTAGTTAGACCAAGGCTCATAAATTTCTTGCTACAACTTGGACTCCTGCTGTTTCTTACTAGCTGTTTGTTCTATAGTTCAAGTAAATTTTGTAGTTGGTGATATAGGAGTAGAAAAAGATCGACACATAATGGGCGTTGTCTATGAAAAAGCTCTGAAAGTATCAATATAAACAGCTGTACTTTTTAATGGCGCCTGCATACTTGTATCAGCCGAAATTTATATGCATGGTTCTTGTGTTGTCTTGTATGGGAACAGGAAGCATGGAACAAGTTCAACAAGGAGGAACTTTCTTAATAGTCAGAAATCAACTCGTTAATGAGTTCAACCCTCTACCGAGCTCCAATTTCGAAGTGAAGAAACTGCATGATTCCATAGGATAATGCACAGTTGGCCTCTGTAGCCGAGGTGGAGGCGAAGAAGCCTAGAAGCGCATAGAGAGGAGCCCGGTTTCATGTTATGGAAGTTAATGATGATGGTCTACTTACGAAAGCATCTGAGTTCGGAATGATATCATTTCACGACATGTTACATGCCACGTGCGCTGATGCTTTGCACACTTTTCAGTCAGGAACCTTGTACGAGGGTTCAAACTTCAAACCATTTGAGGTTGTCTTCTGCCGAATTGACCCATTTGTTGAATGGGGTTCTACGGTTGTTGACTGTGGGTAACAGGGTTCCTGGCATTTGATGTAAGAGTTATACTTCAATGTTCCTTTCTTCTTTGATGAGTTCCTTGCTGATGAAGTTGAATACTTTTTGGCGTGTCGATAAGAATGCAATAGACGATGATGATTAAAATGAGTGATGGTGTCGGAAGAAACTTCATTAATTTTGTTTTCTGTTGAAAGTGGCCGGTTAACTTGTTACTATCTACTTAATTAAGAGCATAGCTTAACCCGAACCATGGAAATGGGTGCGCCACTGAAAAATAAGTCTACGAGCAAGTTTCTTATTTGTTTTCATATCTGCAAGAGACTTGGTTTATTATTTCCTTTCTTTTCACTTCTCGATGGTGCATACTATCTATCTTATTCCCAAAAGGAGCAAGCTATGGTAAGGTACAGAACATAAATATTGAATTGCTATAAGGCACTGAAGAAACAAAAGTGAAATCAAAGATGCACCGTTACAACACAGAAATCGAAAGCGAACCTCCAGGCCCCTCCTCATATGGTAAATGCAGAACTTTGTGAAGATACAAAGTGGATCTTGTTGGCAGCCAATACATGTTTATTTTTTCTTTTGTGTTGCTGCCAAGGAGTTTACATCTCTTTGTGTGACGATAGATACACAGATTTCGTAAACACCGGTTTCCCTAGCAGCTGGTACTCCCCCGAAGAATATCATCGGTGCAGACAGAGATCTCTCATCTGAGTTCAACATTTAGCTTTGTTTCTACTTGTTCCCTCACTTTTCTCTGTAGTCAGTAAAATATGCAGAGGATGTGTAGCATTCATCAGTTCTTCTAGCCATATAGAGAATTCAAAATGCACAAACAAAGTTGGTCATACTGTGACTCTTACCTGCAACTCATTGATTTCTTCATCTGTAAGTGATCGTTCCATGGACCGGTACGCAATTCTATAGCAATGGCTTGTCATTCCCTTCTTGTTTGTAAAATTGTCTATCAATTGCACCTAACACAATCAACCAAGTGAACATATTTAGAGTATAGAGTTGACGATATTGAATTCTATAACTGAAATATTATTTAAGGGTGATAGAGAGGGTTTCAGAAATCAAGGGAAATGGAAAATAAACACAAAGTGTTAATAACATAGATGAACAAGAAGTTATGTGTCAGTACCTCTTCAGCAAGATCCCCAGCCACTCCTCTGACAACTTCACACAAATTGTTTTCCGTGAACGATTCATTGATCCAAAAGCTCATATCTTTGTAACATGGAGGAAACTGTAAGGCAGATGCTCAAGTTAAGCGTGTTTATATGAAAATCCAACATCCACAGAAGATAAAGATGCAAGGAAACTATCACCTTTGAGAATGGCTTGAATTTAATCCCCATTTTCCCCTTAGTGAACTGTGTAGATAGAGCTCAGTGTAGTCAGTCAGGGGCATTACGACCTAGGTAGCACTGATAGAGAGAGATCTATAGCATTCTAATTGTTAAATCAATCAAAACATTTAGAACCGTACCTGAGATGTAAACCGCTCATCGGTCGTCCAGAAAAGCCGAATATCAGGTATGTCAAACAAAACCATAGCCAGTCGTTCCAATCCAAGCCCAAAGGCCCAAGCAACACTATCAAGTTGACCATTGTTCCTCAAAATCTCTTGTTCAGTAACCCCACAGCCTAATACTTCCATCCACTTCTCCTGAAAAAAGCATTGCCCAATTTTTAGTAGTGAGAAACAGATGCAGGTCCCATACTGGCAATATCACACTATTTTCTAGCAATATATGCTCTACCACAGAAGATACAAGCTAAGAAGATCCTTGGATTCCTTCCTTCTTTTTTCTCCCCTTTAAGATATGGTTAATGGATTCAGAACATTTGAAAGTCTACTAATGTCTCAAAGTTTTACTTAGTATTGTAGAACGCATCACTTCTGTCCCTCTTAAAAAGGGATTGAATTTATTTTCTTCTCTCCTCATGTAGCTAAGGATAGTATTGAACTGGAATTCTCCTACAATAATAATTCAATCCATGGAGACTTAGAAGAAGAAGAAGAAGAAGAAAAATCAATGTATGGAGAAGCAAGAGTTCAGTAATTACAGTACAGAATTGAGGGCATACCTGAAAGTAAATCTCAAGTTCAAAAGATGGATTCGTGAATGGGAAATATGCATCAATCCAACGCATTTCCACAGCACCTGTAAATTCAAAACAAATTTGCTAGATGAGGATCAACAGATATAGAAACCAGAAAAGCAAGCAAACAACCTTTAAGGACAATTAGTAACTTGTGCTAAAGACTGGGTGATTCAGAAATCAGCATAAAGCATTTACAGATCACCTCACAAGACATAATACCTATCATAGTGAACCAGTAAAATCTTAACAGTCAATAAAATGAAAGCAAAGCAGATTTTGAAGGCCGCTTAGCAATAGCCAAACCTGTACAGTAAGTTACATCAAAACTGAAGGAGGTTGTTGGTTATATGATAGGAACGTATTAAAAAAAAAATGTTAGGATCGTAAAAATTATTAGAAAGTAGAAAAAACAACACCACTGTATATTGGAGAAGCAAGTCCAGACATTACAAATCAAAAGACTGACACTAATTTAGTTTCTCATTGTTAAATTGACAAAAATTATCAGTACCAAGTTAGCATGAAGTTAACCACAGATATGCAGAAAATCCAAAACAGTGAATGCCATTGGATCTGAGCATATCCCTATATAGTCCTAGCACTGAAATCTGGAACCTAACAATCAAGAAAACAGGGTCGCCATATTTATCAATTAAATGGACTCAGCTTATTGACGATATAACAGCTGTCAAGGCAAATAACTAAACAATCCTCTAGTATCAATGAAAGCAGCAATTGGCTTTGTTTATACTATTATCCATTACAGTTATTCACGATAAAGAAGATGACAAATAGTGTTACCAAATAAGTGTCTAGCTAGCCCCTCAAGGCATTTCTTCAAATCCTCAGCAGCATAAGATGTGCCATCCAACCCCGAGGCTTCCCACTCTTTGGGTGAGAACACACGAAACCCTTCCATCTGCATTTTAACATACGAATATATGAATGAATGTTTCAACAACCTAAAAACAAAGGAAGAAAAAAAAGTTAGGAGATTGCAGAAAATGGGAGCCCAGAAGACCTGATGAAAAACAGGATAATGAGTTGAATCAATAGAATCTCTACGGTAAACATCTCCAGTTACAAGGAAATGCGTGTGTCCATCCCTCAACAACTCTGCTTGATGCGCACTGGTGTGGCACCTCAAAACAGTACCCGAATCAACATAGTAAGTATCATTATAGCTCCTCGATATGTGATCAGCAGGAACCAGGACGTCATCGAAATTCTGCGAGAAAAAGGAAAAAAAGTTCATGCTATTCAAGTACAAGCTAACTCAATTTTGTAATGGGAATTGCAGCACAAAAACTACAAACTAAAACCTGTTTGACAGATACGAGAGGGCAGAGATCATCAAACTTATCAAACTTGGTGGAGTAACTGGCGTCGAAGTATTCATATATCGCGTTCTTCAATATGCCAATCGGATGCTGGTTCCTCTTATGGAGTTGCATACCAAGTTTCGAGAAAATCGAATCGGGCACATTGTTTGTTGGATCATCCCTCACCACGTCTACAAAGGGCCAGGACATTTAACAAATTAAACAAGCCCAAAACATCAGAATTCAAAATAACCACTTCAACAGCTAAAAGAGAAAAACTTTAAGCATACCATCTCTAGCAATCTTGACTCCACCCAGTTCGAGTGCTGACAAGACAGAAAGTCTCCCATTCTTTTTGCGAGTGCAAGTAGCAGCAGCAGTGGAGAAGGGCGTAGAGAAGGTGAAGTGATTGAAGCGGGCATTGGTTCGGTGGAGAAAGGAGGAGGATGCTGCTCTGGTGAAGAAAGTGAATTGGGCAATTGACAATGCCATTGGTGTCCCCTTCCTACGCTACAATTGACGAATAGAAGAAGCAGAAAGCCAGGGGAAACAACTCTGCCAAATCGATACAAGAACACGTAGCAATCATAAATGCGAGTACGAAACGATTAAGTGTCATCAATAGAAAAAGAACCAAGCTTGACCTGTGCGTTCCTCTCCTCGAATTGGAGGGTTGTGCCGTTCGCGCCCGCTACAGGTAGTCACTGGAACGTGATGAAAAACGAAGAAGTTGTTGCAACTGCGGCGGCAACGGCGTTGTCGCCGGGCTGGATAAATGACCGGATGGAAGAGGGTTATGCGGCAACCAGTCAGTTAACCAGAGGCGAGTCTGGGGACCAGAAGTGTGCAGAGGAGGACGAAGGAGCGGGCGATGGTCGGATTAGGAAATTTTCTAAAACAACCCCCTTCAGTTTCTAAGGGCCGGCGTGAAATTACAATAAGGTGATTCGACCAATGAACTTGCCCAATCCGGCCCGATCTAAAAAAAATTATGGACCCAATCAAGTTGATCGGTCGAGTCATTCGAGACCAAGTTTTTTATGTCATAAATATTTTTGCTCATAAACTAGATAAGATCGAGAGATGCAAGAACAATTGCGACACTCACTCTCGCAGACTTAGACACATATTGAATTGGTGAAGTTCGTAAAGAACATTGTTAAGATTAGGATAGTATATACTTGTTTTGTCGCAGAATGGATAGCGCGATTGGCGTCTTAACTCTTAAGGTGTGTACACAAAGTCACAAACTGCACTGGGATAACTGAATATATAATGTGTGTATTTCACGCAAATTGTCCTGCCATGAGCATCATTAGTGTAACATGTTTCCAGTTTATGCACAATTGCTTGAGGGTCTTTGTTTAAGCCTAGAATGTTCCAGGCGGGATTGTGGGAGCCTTTGCTAAGATCACGCCTCTCCTGCAATGCGGTTGGCTCCTCCTGCAGAAAGGATTCGGAGGCGGGCCGCAGATCACTCTTCAACGGTCAAGTTAGTGTTTACTGTTTAGAGATAGAAAGTAGAATGTAGAGAGATGTTGAGTGTAGGTCAGTTACCATTAAATGATGTCTTGTGTGAACATTTAATGCTATGTATATGTATATGTATATGTATATGTATGGGCAGTTCTAGGGTGCTCAGGGCAAAATCCGGGGTACGGGTAACCGGGGGCCAGGAAAATTACAAAAAGCATCACGAAGCGTTAAAGCTTTTTTCATTGGACTTCAACCTAACTGTACCCGGTTTAATTATATCGATTAAGAGGTTAAACCCTATAGATACGACCCGCCGCCCTAACCAATTTCCAGTCTCCCTTCTACGATCCCTCATTCGTCTTGGAGGGTCCCCTCTTAGTTCGAAGTTCGATCATAAGCTGACTATCAAATCTGAAATCTCCAACAAAAATCATCGTTTCGAAACCCAAATCCTTTTATTATTTGATCCACATTCGATTTAGCTCCCTATCCAATCTCAAATCCCCAACATCATCATGTTTCATACCCCAAATCTATGTATCCACATTTGAAGAGAAGATCCCAAATCCTTGTATCCACAAATCGACGTTTTGTTCCTCCCCATTTGATTTCCGGGCGGAATTTAGTCACCTATCTCTTTCTAACACGATTACGGCGACCATGTCTATTATTGTGTTCATCAAACTTTTCATTTGCAAAAGAACCCTTGAAAGAGGTTTGCTAACCCTAGCGTTCATGTCGCTAGTGCTTTGTCATATTGTCTTAGCGTTATTATCATTTGCAAAATAACTTCTATCTCTCGGTGAAATTAAGGTTTCCTGATATGTAGTGTTCATCTCGCCCAGAGGATTGAGGAAGAAGATGAAGAAGACAGAATTTGATTCGAATCGGATGGAGAGGTCTCCTTAATTTGTGTTTATGTATTAACGGTGTGTTTAGGACTAATTCTAGTTGGACTGGGTCTGATCATTGATTTTTGCAGGCTTTTAAATAACATTCAAAAGTGGGCTTGTACATGACCCATGGCACCTAGTTTGTTGATAATAGATACTGAGTTCCTGATTGTCATTAGGTTGGGCCTTTGATAATTGTCTATCTCAGTGGCGGTTCTTGGTTTTACTTATTTTCATCTGCTTCTGCTTCTAAAATCCTGATCATGCCTTGAGTTCACGCAATTTAAACATAATTATGTGTTCCATCTTTTTTTGGGATTTGGTAAATGCTAGCGTGTCTCTTTACACATTTAGCGGTACGAGGTAAACTACAATCCGCCCAATTTAACTCTCCATTAATTGAGATCCTATTCCACTATCTCATTGATTGCCCCTCTTTATGCAATGCACTCGTACATAACAAACCTCTTGTAGACTAATTAGAGGCTTGTGGTTGGATACTGAGTGAAGATATTTTTTTAATTTATGTTTTGAAACGAAAGTTAGAATTTCACTTTTTAAGTACCTATGTACTTTAGTTGGACAAGTATTTTCAAAATGCAAAATTTTACCAGTGTATAGGTATACGATTGTTGAATAAGGTGTTGATGTTAAAGGAAATGGGTACTGACTGCTTAGGGTATTAGGTTGTTGATGGTATAGAGTATATGGTATATGGGTAGGTTATAAGGTTTTGATGGTATAGAGCATATGGTATTGATTGGTTAAAGAGTGAGGGTAGGTGTTGTTTTATTTTTTCTCGATTTTATATTTTCTTTATATCTGCTTATAAATGCTGATCATGCCTTATTACTAAAAAAATTTAGACATAATTATTGTAGCGTGACACATTTATCGGTACGAGATAAAATGATTTGGTGTGTGCAAGGTAAGTTCCTATTATCTATTTTGCCTTGTTGGTTATCCTTGTTGGTGATCCCGGCCATTAGCGATTCGCCACATATGGAATGAAAATTAGTTAGAGTTATTAAGTTCATCTTTCTTCATTTATTGTTTGATTTGAACCTGCATGTTTTTGCTCCGAAGGATTTTGTAGTGGCGTGCTAAAGACAATCCGTCCAATTTAACTCTTCATTAATTCCCCCTTTTCCACTCTCTCACTCCCCCACGAAGCAAAAACAATCCACTATGATATATTTACCGTTCATTTTAACCCTTCACTTAATAAGAAAGCGAAATTTCACATGATGATTATAAATGTCATGTAGCTTAATTGGTTAATTGTCCTTTAGTTGCTGAGTTAATAAAGTAGAGGTTTGTGGTTTGATACTTAGCGACTATCAATTTTTAATTTATGTTTTGAACAGAAAGTTATAATTTCAATTTTGAAGTACCTATGTACTTTAGTTGGGCAAGAAAAGTTAATAAACAATAAAATAGAAAAAGAGAATAGTTATCTATGTGGCATTGCTAGAAGAATTCCTAATTTAGCAATCTTGCTAGTTTCGAAAGAACTCCTCCATCCCTAAACCATTGCTAAGTTTTTGCCATCTAAGCTCCACCTCATCTTTAGCAATTGCTAAAAGTTGGGGATGGAGATGGTGACAATCAATAAGCAATTTCTAAAGTGGGCCCTTATCGCCCTTAGGGTTTAGGGTTCAGGGTTTAGGGTTACAATAACATATACCAAATCAGTAGATTAATTTTGCTAAACGAAAAGTTAGTTAATCTACAAAGCCAGTCTAAAAGCACATCCCCATCTCCCGCCGTCAATTCCTAAACTTTTTCTTTAATCCGATGGTGAAAGAGCTTCAATCCTTGCTGCGGCGTGTCACCCAATCAGATTTCGCCGTTTTCGGAACGTCGCATTTGCCCATAACCAGTGCTGGCGTTACCAAGGTCGAGGCAGCGGTAGGGAGTGTGATTTTCCGTCAATGAGAAGGGCTGGAAAGGCAAAGTAATTTTTGGAGTCCATTTATAAATTCTTTAATCGAAGAAGGAGAGACCATGCTCCGAAACCCAAGAGGCACTCATCTCCTGCTGTTGTTCGTTCCTCCTCCTCTCAATCCCTGAAAAGACCCCTTTCTCCCATCTTCTCGATATGAAACTCTGAAAATCAACCCCATCCGCCTCTTCGTCCTCCTGTCCCATGCTTTATTTTCGGGTGTAGTGGTAATGATGAGACTGCGTATTATTTTGTATCTCAGTTCCTTTCATTATGTCATTGTTAGATCATGACTGTTAAACTAACTCCTTCGTTTTATTGTTTCTTCTTTTCTCTCCATACAGGGTCTTGGTTAGAGGCAGGGAGGGGAGCAATGACAATAAGTCGCCATCTGAATATTGCCGAAAAAGTCATCATATGTTGTTACGATTCCATAATAGGTGTTGTGGAACCCTACGTCATATGATGGTTTTTTTGTGCGATATTGACGCGTACATGTTGATCATGCTCCGAAAATATATACAAGAGGGGAAAGTTGCCATATGTATAGTATAAAAGTGGGAGTAGGGAAAGTACATTGTTTTGTTTTTCAAGATTTGTACTTTTAGTGTTTGAGATCTTAATAATATATCGGTGAGGGATCTTTCACTCAATAAAAATATTGTAGTTTATTTCTTGATTACTGACTGTCGCCGCATGCTCTTTAACCATTGAAATTCATTCTAGTTAATTTATTAATCGTAGGTTCACTGTCATTGAAGGAGACCGCCGAATTTGTGACTCCAACAAAGAAACCAAGGCTACCCAAAGGTGTAAGCACTCCATCCACTCCTGCTTCAGTCATCGTTTTTATTTCGGACGATGAATCTGACTCTGAGGTAACACCAAAGAAGCCAAATGGAAAAAGTATTTCTCTAAGTTCTGTTGACAAGGTAATAAAGGTGTCATGTTTGCCATTGAAGTGTTCTTTGCCGTTATTCCGTCAGACATAACGAATGCATTTCGACTCGTGTTTATTTGTGGTCCCTATTCCAGGTTGTTTTGAAGTTTAAGCTACCTACTGGTATGGAATACGATGATGAGCAAATCCAGCTTGCTCACTATATATTTTTAGCCAATCTGCCACCTGACGAAGTATTGGTCAAAACCTCAAACAACTCTTGTACCAGGAAGTCATTAGGTCCTTAAGCCCTCGCTCATTCGTAGATGCTGAAGTAATCAACGGAACTCCAAAATTTTGTTTTGTTTGTCCACTATCAATGCTTTCTACGTAGAATTATTTTATAACAAATCTACAGTATCATGAAGTGTTTTTTGTCCATATTATATTAGGTTATAACAGCGGTGGCCTGCCACTTGACTCTAGAAGAGTTGTGGACAAATTCTAAGGACGGAAAAGGAGTGTGCTATCTGCCTGCTGAACTACAGGATTTGGTCAGATTATGCTTAAGATTAATTTCCTGTCACCAAAAAAATACAACACATCTTTTTTTAACGCGAATGATATTGTGTTGACAAAATTTCAATTGTGCAACTACCACATGGGCAGGAACTAGTGATTTCATGTGGAATAACACCCAAGAGGGCATTAGACCTATACGAATCAAAATTCCTTAGTCGAACCAATATGGTGAACAAGGTAAACTGTTCGTCTTAATAAGTATTAGATGGTTTGCAGTTTATTTTTTTTAATACGTATTGACAATTTCCGCATATGTAGGTGTGTGTTCCGATGAGAGATAATGCACATTGGTACTTGACTGTCATTAAGTTGGACAAGGAAGAAGTCCATATCTTGGATCCACAACCAAATGAAGACCGCAATTCCTTTCGACTACAATCTGTTCAAACAATGGTAATTTGTGACATTGTGCCGTTATAACGCAAAAAAATGTAAATACCTCTTTCTAAGTACAAACGTTTCTTAATTTGTACAGATGAGATTTATGCAAGCCTTATGGAAGATTCTCTATCGTGAACAAGGTCCGGGATTGTCGCCAACAAGGATTGCGAGTTTTCGTACACAAATCCTTCAAAGGATCAAGAACAACTTCATCGGTAATATGCCCATTTTTTGTGATATTAAACGACGGCTTATCAACTTGTTTATCATGCAATGCTTTCATTTTATGTAGGTCTGACAGTGGAGTCTGGGTCTGCATGTGGATGTATGCAGGTCTGACAGTGGAGTCTGAGTCTGGGTCTGCAAGCTGGGACTCCTCTTATATTTGGGTAAAGACAATTCTAGTTCGCATATTAGAAAACCACACTTGATTGTTATTTTTGAATCATGCGTTGAGCACCATGTTTGTTGATGTTGATAGCAATGCACTCAAGTGAGGAGGATGCAGATCGCTTTGTACCTTGTTCGAGAGCCCATGAACTACATAAGGCATATGGTGCTCACGAAAGCAAGAACAGTTGCAACTCAAGTTGAAGCTGCAGTCGAAGAGTACAAGAAAGCCCATGAAAGGAGGAAAAAGGAAAGAGAAGAGCACTAGGAAACCCAGTCAAAGAGCCCAAGGACAACCTGATTTTGCGTTTTTTTTTCAAGATGATGGACAACCATGTTATGTTTTTTTTTTTCAAGATGATGGACAACCATGTTATGTTTTTTTTTCCAAGATGATGGACAACTGTTTTTGGTTTGGTTTGGTGAATGCTTTCTATATTTGGTTTTTGGTTTGGTTTGGTTTGGTGAATGCTTTCTATATTTGGTTTTTGGTTTGGTTTGTTTTTACGTGGAAACTATATTGACTTTTTGGATAGCCATCCCTTCCGAATCGAGTCTCAAAGTATCTAGCTTTAACCTGGCTACTCCCTTAGCCAACAAGTGGCAATTTCCAGCTTTCCAGTTACACTTTTGCACAACCTGAAAAGGGACCTTCTGGACTTGATCTCCAGCTTCCAAGTAATCCCCGGTGTTCACAAATATCTCAGGTTCAATAAAAATCAATAAAATCTCATTTTCATCGAGCCATGCGTGACGAACAGGCTTCCAAAGTGAGCTGCCCGAAATGGCAAAGGGACTTGACCAAAATTCCAGCTTCCAACTTGTGAGTGAGGTTGCTTCTGTTCAAGCCATTGTATCTTGTAGAGAGGTTTAATTGAGATCATATCATTCCACTTCATTCCCAATTGCCCTCGTCAAATTAAATTTGCATTCATGTATAGTTAACCCAAAAAGTAAAACTGATTGGCTCCCAATCAGCATAATTAATGACCAAAACCCGTACAAGGCAGATAGAAAATTCTTAGGTAACTAATTTAATGTTCCTAGAATATGGAAAGGCTTCCATTCCTTGAATTTCCACCAACGATGTATGCACTCCCCTTTTAGTGAGAGAATTCATTATATTAATAAATACAATAAAAAGGCTTACATAATTAATGGATTCTTTATTGTGTATAATTAAAAAGGTATTTTACTATAAACGAAGCATGATAGATTCACCGGGGGAATAAAAGAAGCATGAGTCTTGATGAAAAAGGGAAAAAAATCACCATAGATAAAAAATCATTATAATCAAGCCATATCCATACTATTCACGCCTATCATCGTCACTATACTTGTGACCAAATATAAATAAAACCATAATTTTTGAAAACCATTAAAAAATGAAGATGAAATAAGTAACACATTCTTCGACCTAATTGGAACTGCTTAGAACAAAAGGGGATTAAAATCTCCCCCAATGAAATTCATTTACAATTTCATAGGTAGTCCCTACTTCCACTTCTATAATTTTGAGAAAACACCACTTCTCAACAACAATGAAAGTCAATTGCAATTTCATCAATAATCCCCACTCGTGGGCCCATTTCAATTGCAAGCAAATTTGCACACTTGCAATGGCACCCCACATCAATGCAATTCAAAGTTGCAATTGCAACTTATTGCCACATCAGCTTGCAAGTCACTATAATTGCACCATTGGAGATGCTCTTATGCAAATTTGCACCCTTGAAATAGCTTCTCACATCATAGCAATTTAAAGATGCAATTGCACCTCCTTGCCACATCATCTTGCAAGTCACAAAAATTGCACCATTGGAGATGACCATTACTGCATCTCGTCACCTATCTTAGGGAACTTAGCCATGGCAAATTAAAAAAATACTGCATGCATAGAAAAATATTGGTCTGGACAATTCAAAAAATAGGAGACTTTCCTAGTCAGATGATGTACTGGCTCCCCTCAGTACCTGACAGTTTTGAGTGCTGGAGAATTCAGAAAAAGACAAAAGACTGGAAAAAAACCCAACAAAGACTTAGGAAACTTGTTAACAGAAGACATCCATTGCTGGCCCCTTTGCTGCTCCAACGCTCCACCCCGCCCTGCATCAATCGACTCTCATGTAAGCCGAGGACGTTTGCTTGAGGAGGCCTCAGGGTCTCTTATTGATGTTCCGTATGCCGATTCTCAATAAAAGTTTTGGTCAATTCGGCTATACGGCACACCGGCAAATAAGCGCACTGGTCCTCCTTAGCATAAAACCCCATATCCATCCCAACCCTTTCAAGAAAGGTGGTCACGAAGGTGGCATAGGGAAAGGCAATGTACCAGTTTTCCCCTTTAGGAGCAGCCTCAACCATGTTCAGGCACATGAGAGATGCGAGGTTAACAGGAACACCTCTTTGAGCTTGCATAAGGATAAATAAGTCAAGTTTACGAATAATCGAATGACCACGGTACCTTGGCAGGAAGCAGTTGACGATCATCCAGTGGAGGAATCGAAGAGGATCTGGGAGGAAAGAAGTCTGGATGCGCCCCTTCGTGAGTTTCGCCAGTTCAACTTCAAACTCAAAATCGTACAGTCGCCCAAGATCGCTTCTGCTCTCAATGGGGTGTCCTCCGGCGGGAAGATCGAGGATCTCAGCAAACTGATGAGGCTGGAAGCAAACTCTATGTCCCAGGAAGATCAACACGAGATGAGAATCAAAGGGACCAGAAAGCTGTAAATTATGGTAGAACTTCCTCACCACATGGGGGCAGTAATTGGTGCTTCCTCGACTCCGGAGATCAAAGAACTTTTCCCAGCCAAGATTTTTTATTAACGTCTTCACTTCTGGAGGGAAAGGACTTAGGTGGATGAACTCGTACTCGACCACAATTGCTGTTTTGCTTGTAAATGAAAGATAGTCACCGAGACTGGCGGTGGATCGGCAGTCTTCATTTGATAGAGATAGTATCCCCATTTCTGCAAACGATTTACCTTTGTTTGCCATGGAGTCTGGAGGAAGAAGGAACAAGGGGAAGGTGAAGATGGAGGAAAGAGAGAATGTAGGTGTAAGAAAAAGTGATCGTGGGGGTTGAGTCTGGAGACGTGAGTGTGATGGAGACGGTTGAGTCTGGATTGTCAAGAGTTAGAAGATTTCGGAAGATATGTAATGATGATGGTAACTCGTGTAGGTTAAACTAGGGTAAGTAAAGCTAGTTAAACTAGGGTTAGCGCACGAATTGATACGGCAGGAGAAATGAAATGGGCTCGCACGTTCCAGGCCCACTTTTGAATATTGCATGGATCATGTACAAGTCCACTTTTGAATGTTATTTAAAAGCCTGCAAAAATCAATGATCAGACCCAGTCCAACTAGAATTAGTCCTAAACGCACAGTTAATACATAAGCACAAATTAAGGAGACCTCTCCATCCGATTCGAATCAAATTATGTCTTCTTCATCTCCTTCCTCAATCCTCTGGGCGAGACGAACACTACATATCAGGAAACCTTAATTTCACCGAGTGATAGAAGTTTCGAGAAAATGACAATAACGCTAAGACAAGATGACAAAGCACTAGCGACATGAACCCTAGGGTTAGCAAACCTCTTTCAAGGGTTCTTTTGCAAATGAAAAGTTTGATGAACACAATAATAGACATGGTCGCCGTAATCGTGTTAGAAAGAGATAGGGGAGGGGAAATAAAATGGCGAAGAACAAACAAGACAAAATAAATCGGGAAATTCAATCTACGTCGAATGTGGATGCAAGTAAATGGGATTCAAAAGGATGATTAAGTTGGGGAGTTCAAATTGGATGGGGAGCTTCTCTTGGAACTTTGAAGGGGCGTCCCTCCAAGACGAGAGAGGGATCGTGTAATTGGTTAGGGAGACTGGAAATTGGTTAGGGCGGCAGTGGGTCTACTCAATTGGGTTTGCAGTCTTAATCCATTTAATTTAATCGGGGCAGTTAGTTGGACGAAAACAAACTTAACGCGTCAGGAGGCTTTTTGTAATTTATTTAGTTATTTAGTGGCATAGTTAGGTTTAAAAAACGTGAGCCGTGGAGATTGAAAATGAATGGTTAAGATCGGCCAAGGCACCCGTACCCGGATTTTGCCCTGGGCACCGTAGAAGTCACTATATATATATATGGAAAAGGCTAGCGTACATCTATTGTACGCTGTACACCTTTGTTCACATCTATACTCTAACCCTTAAAGATCAACACCTAGGTCTTAATTCTCTGAATCTTATACCCAAGATCAATTTAATTAGAAACAATAATCGACGGTTATGATTCGTCCAAATATAGGCA
Source organism: Linum tenue (assembly GCA_946122785.1). Classification (NCBI taxonomy): domain Eukaryota; kingdom Viridiplantae; phylum Streptophyta; class Magnoliopsida; order Malpighiales; family Linaceae; genus Linum; species Linum tenue. The sequence goes on along the minus strand of CAMGYJ010000011.1, from coordinate 36,456,363 downwards.
AAAAAATCAATGCACCATCTTAGGGTTTATAGTTTATGATTTAGATAATTAGGACCTAGGGTTCACTCATTAAGGGTTAGGGTATAGTATCATGCCCAAAAATCCTGCTAATTCGAGGTCTAGATAGCGTTTTCATACTCAAGGTATGCGGTACCCCGGTATATGGTGCCTTCTACGGTACCCCGGGTGAAATCCGGGGTACCGCATACCTTGAGTATGAAAACGCTATCTAGACCTCGAATTAGCAGGATTTTTGGGCATGATACTATACCCTAACCCTTAATGAGTGAACCCTAGGTCCTAATTATCTAAATCATAAACTATAAACCCTAAGATGGTGCATTGATTTTTTTGCCTATATTTGGACGAATCATAACCGTCGATTATTGTTTCTAATTAAATTGATCTTGGGTATAAGATTCAGAGAATTAAGACCTAGATTTTGATCTTTAAGGGTTAGAGTATAGTATCATCTTCGAAAGATCAATCAATTCAAGTTCTAGATATTGTTTTTCTTACTCAAGGTATGCGGTACCTCGGATTTCACCCTGGGTACCGTAGAACTCCCCATATATATATATATATATATTGTTATAAAACTAATGGAAATGTAAGCAACTACAAGAGAAGATTGGAGGAGGAAAGACACAAGAGAAGTGAGGGGAACAACTCTTCTTATTCATACTACAATTGTGATACAATAGTGTGCTCTATTTAAGGCACCCTTTGGTAACCATTACATCAATGCATATGAATTAGAGATAATAATATAGGAATGGGAGTTACATGTAACTCCCAAGTGAGCATCTAATGTGGTAGGCCATTGGTCATCCAAATATAAATATTTACATAATACTCCCCCTTGGATGACCACTAGATTGCATTATTACGCTATCTCATGCTGCCTCATTAAAAACCTTACCAGGAAAACCCAGTGGGAAAAACCATGGTTAAGGGAAAAAGAGTGCAGCGCGTATATGCTCCCCCTCATGACCACATCAGCTCAGGTCTTTGAGTCGTCGAACTCCAATTTCACGAACAAGCTTTACAAAGATTGTCGTTGGGAGTGACTTGGTGAATAAATCTGCTAGATTCTCACTTGTACGAACTTTTTGAACAATTATTTCACCACTCTTTTGAAGATCATGAGTGAAAAAGAACTTGGGTGGAATATGTTTTGTTCTATCTCCTTTAATATATCCTTCCTTTAATTGAGCAATGCATGTTGCATTATCTTCATACATGATCGTCGGGATCATTTTTCCTAGAGATAGTCCACACGATTCTCTGATGTGTCGAATTATAGATCTTAACCAAACACATTCACGACTTGCCTCATGAATTGCTAGGATTTCAGCATGATTGGATGATGTGGCTGTTATAGTTTGTTTTGTGGATCGCCACGAAATGGCTGTACCACCACAAGTGAACAAATATCCTGTCTGAGATCTACCATTGTGAGGATCTGAGAGATATCCTGTATCTGCATATCCCACAAAATCCATCTTCGATGCACTCGAATAGAACAAGCCCATATCTGTCGTTCCTCGAAGGTAACGGAGTAAATGTTTAACTTCATTCCAATGTCTTTTAGTGGGAGAAGAGCTATATCTTGCCAATATATTCACAGCAAACGATATATCGGGTCGTGTATGACTGGATAGATACATTAATGCTCCTATCGCACTAAGATATGGCACTTCAGGGCCAAGCAGATCTTCATCACTTTCTCGAGGTCTAAATGGATCTCTTTTCACATCAAGTGATCTTACAACCATTGGATTACTCAACGGGTGTGATTTGTCCATATAAAATTTCTTAAGAACCTTTTCAACATATCCTTCTTGATGCACAAAAATACCATCCTTCAAATGTTCAATCTGTAATCCAAGACAAAACTTTGTTCTTACTAAATCTTTCATTTCAAACTCTTTCTTCAAGCAATCAACTGCTTTTGGAAGCTCTTCGGGAGTTCCATTGATGTTTATGTCATCAACATAAACTGATATTATAACAAACTCACTACCCGATCTCTTTAGAAAAACACATGGACAAATAGGGTCATTCTTGTATCCTTCTTTCATCAAATATTCACTGAGACGATTGTATCACATTCGTCCAGATTGTTTCAATCCATACAAGGATTTGTTCAATTTGATAGAATTTTTTTTTCGAGAATGTGTTTTGTTTGCTTCTGGCAAAGTGAATCCTTCAGGGAGTTTCATATATATATATCATTCTCAAGTGATCCATACAGATAGGATGTCACAACATCCATTAGACGCAGATCTAGTCCTTCTCGAACTGCTAGACTAATCAAGTATCGAAACGTAGTTACATCCACCACAGGGGAGTATGTCTCTTCATAATCAATGCCAGGTCTCTGTGAGAATCCTTGTGCGACAAGACGTGCTTTATATCTCACGACTTCACCCTTTTCCTTTCTTTTCCGCACCAAAACCCATTTGTATCCCACTGGCTTTACGTTTTCTGGTGTAAGGACTACCGGTCCAAAAACCTTTCGCTTTGAAAGCGAGTTTAATTATGCCTCAATGGCCTCTTTCCACTTTGGCCAATCATCTCTTGACTTGCATTCATCAATAGATCTTGGTTCATGATTCTCATTTTCATTCATCACACTCAACGCTGCAGCGTAAGCAAAAACATCGTCGACGATTATTGTACTTTGGTTCCAACATTTTCCATCCAAGACATAATTGATTGAGATCTCTTCATTATCAAAACTTTCAGGTACCTGATGTTCTTCGAGAACTACAATCTTAGTAATGCTTGGGGACTCTTCTTGAGCTTTCATATCCTCGATTTGACCAACTTGATTCATAGCTCCTTTTCTTTTTCGAGGATTTTTATCCTTGGAACCTACTGGTCTACCACGCTTCATTCGTGGTTTAGATTCATTTGCAATTTCAGATTGTCCAACAGGGACATCAACTTTCACTGGAGCATTTACAACTGGTATGTGTGACTTTGTCACTCTCTTATGGTCAGTAAAAGAATCCGGCAGTTGGTTTGCTAAACCTTGTAAATGAATTATCTTTTGAACTTCCAGTTCACATTGTCTAGTACGAGGATCAAGGTGAGATAATGATAATTCATTCCAGCAAATATCTTTTCCCAGCTGTTTGTTTTCACCCCCTAATGTTGGAAAAACTGATTCGTCAAAATGACAATCAGCAAAACGAGTAGTGAATAAATCTCCCGTCAAGGGTTCTAAGTATTTTATGATTGACGGGGACTCATATCCAACATAAATTCCCAACCTCCTTTGAGGACCCATTTTAACACGCTGTGGTGGAGCAATAGGGATGTAGACGGCACACCCAAATATTTTTAGATGGGAAATATTAGGTTCCTGACCAAAAACCATTTGCAAGGGGGAAATTTCATGATAACTTGTTGGCCTTATGAGAATTAATGTTGCCGCATGCAATATAGCATGTCCCCAACAAGAAATTGGCAAGCTTGTTTTCATAAGCAATGGTCTTGCAATAAGTTGCAAACGCTTAATAAATGATTCTGCAAGGCCATTTTGTGTATGAACATGTGCTACAGGATGTTCAATATCAATCCCAGTGGACATACAATAGTCATTGAAAGTTTGTGAAGTAAATTCACCAGCATTATCTAGACATATTTTCTTGATTGGAAAATCAGGAAAATGTGCTCGTAGTCGTATCAATTGGGCAAGTAATCTAGCAAACGCCAGGTTGCGAGTTGATAGTAAGCACACATGTGACCATCTAGTTGATGCATCAACTAAAACCATAAAATATCTAAATGGTCCACATGGTGGGTGAATTGGCCCGCATATATCACCCTGTATACGTTCTAAAAATGTGAGAGATTCACTCCTTACTTTCACAGATGATGGCCGTATAATCAACTTGCCACGAGAACATGCAACACATGGTACATCTTTAAACTGATAAATTTTGTGACCTTTCAATGGATGTCCACATGTATTGGCAATGATTTTTCGCATCATAATCAATCCGGGATGGCCTAACCGGTCATGCCAAACTATAAAATTATCAAGATTTGTAAACTTGTGGTTTACCACTGCATGTGTTTCAATTGTACTAATAAACGTGTAGTACAACCCAGAAGAAATAGCAAGCAATTTCTCCAATATGTATTTTTTATTAGAGACCATATTTGTTATCATAATATACTCTTTATTCTCTTCTTCCTTTGTCTCAATATGATATCCATTTCGGCGAATATCTTTGTAACTCAATAAATTTCTTTGAGACTTTGAAGAGTATAAGGCTTCATTGATATATGACTTGGTTCCTTCTGGTAACAATACACTAGCTCTTCCGGAGCCTTCAATTAAATTTGTACTTCCAGATATAGTACTAACATTTGCTTCTCGCATTTCAAGATGCGAAAAATATTTCTTATCCTTCAAGAATGTATGTGTCGATGCACTATCAATAAGACACACATCATGGTTTTTGATCTTGGTGCCAAGCATGGGAATATTCATTCTTGAGCAGAACAATTGTGGATTTAACCTTTTCAAAAGGAAGAGTCTCGTGCTGATAACGTGTTATAAAACTAATGGAAATGTAAGCAACTACAAGAAAAGATTGGAGGAGGAAAGACACAAGAGAAGTGAGGGGAACAGTTCTTCTTATTCATACTACATTTGTGATACAATAGTGTGCTCTATTTATAGGCACCCTTTGGTAACCATTACATCAATGCATATGAATTAGAGATAATAATATCCGGAGCCTTTTTTTTTTTGTTTGGTTAAAGGGATCGGGTCGTTACATGTCCGGTAGGCGGGAAAACCCTTGGGTTTTGGCGGATGAAACTTCTTGCTTAGGGCGATGACGCTTCCTAAACCTTGGGCTTGGGCCCAAGGATAATCTTCTCCCCTGCCGTCGAACCTTAGGGTAAAACGCCTAGGGTTATTACACTTCACAATTGGTCGTGTGCCTGCGGGCTGACGAAATGTCCCATCTTCCCCTAGAGAAATGTACCCTCGTAAGTATTTTGAATTCGCCATCATTACACCTATATAGCCTCCTCGACAGGCTCTTTAGAGACTCTCTTTCCTGCTCCTTTTAAAACCCCAAAGTTTTATTGAAACTAGTAAGTTTCTTCTCTCGGGTTTTCGCTTATTCATTTTCCTTCGTTTGATTTCTTTTGATTTTCAGTCGCCGCCGTCATCGTAACGATCCACTCTTTCCCTCTTTCACCATAGCCCGTTGCGGCCGCTGCAAATTCCGGCATCATCTCATCATGCTTGGTGGAGATCCTAGTGCTACTTCTCCTTCTCGTGCTGGTGCTACGAACACTGTTCCCGGCGATCCCTTTGCCACCCCTTGCTACTGGATCCGTCAACGCTGCTGGGAGTGGCTCTGCCACTACTGGGTCTGCCGCCATCGTTGTTGGTGCAAACCCTATTATCCCAACCGTCTTTCTAGACTTGTAGGACACTGTTTCCGATCCTGTCACCGGTGCCGCGAAAGGTATGCTAAATTTGAACCTTTTACCCTTTAGTCTATCCAATATTGAATGAGATGAGTATGGATGATGGCCGATCTTGTCACTTGGTCCGATGATGGGCTTTTTTTAGGTCAAACTGGTGATGGTGTGCTTGAAATTACGTATGCGAGTTTGGGGTGGGGTGTTGATGCTGTGTGCTAGGGGGATTTATCAGCAGTGGGTGATAACTTGGAGCGTTTTGATGACGTGTTGGCAACGAGCGTAAGCTCTGAAGAGGGGTTGAGTATAGAAGACGTAAATCCGCGGACTATCCCGACTAGTCGTCTGTCAGTCTCTCCGTGAAGACGTATGACAGTGATTACTGTGGGATAGAGAACGACATATATTTCGTCAGACTCCACGCACATATGTGGGGCTAGGGTAATATTCCCGCAAAAGCTTTCAATTGTGGTCCAGACAAATACTGCAAGCTTAAACTGCAAACTGTGTTGTTACGCCTATGGTCTTACAATCTCCATGCTGACTGGAAATACGCTGCGCCATCTCCGGAATCAAGGACGGGTACATGTCCGAAAGGGTGGATCACCATATACACAGAGCAGTTGAAGCTTGGGTTACGCTTCCCGCTTGACCCCATTGTTATGCAGACGCTTCTGTGCCTAATTTGCACCTTGGGGTGGCTATCTCCTACTGTGATATTCCACGCATGCGCATACCGTCTTGCGTGTAAAAGGCTTGTCATAGAACCTTCGTTCGATGCTTTTCGACTCATGTATGGTCATAGGCGGGTATTGAACGCTTGGTCGTTCGGAAGGTGTAACAAGGTGTATGGTTTTGTGACCGGTACTCCCAAACTTGACTCTCCTTGGTTCAAAGACTTCTTCTATGCCAAACCAACCAATAAGTGGTACTCTGTCGACAAGGAATCGAAGATGGGTTTTTCCTACGGTAGGCGGGAGAATTGGGACGCGAGGTTGTGGTCATTGGAGTCCCAAATGGACCACGTCTTGAGAATTGTTGAGCGGTTGTCGTTTAAGATGGTGCCTAATGGTCCCGATTCTATTATTACTATTATGACTGAGATCTTCGAAGATGGTCAGTGATATTTGCTAAATTGCTTTCGGGGGGATGTGATAAGATTATACGCGTGGCTAACCATCCTTTTTCTATTGCATCCATGGACTTCGGTAACGTGGCTCTGATGACAAGGCCTCCAAGGCATTCCTAACTCGGAGATCCTAAAGCGGGGAGCACGTCTACTGCTTCCATGAAGGTAAGTTCTTCCTCTGTCGATGTTCAAAGGTCCTTGATCCCGCTGCCAAGCCTCCAGTGTGTTCCGGCCCAGCTACTCTTGTCGGTGATACTGACAGAGTGCTGAGGGTGAATATTGGAGCGGAACTGGTGAAGCCAAGCCGCGACACTGGGCAGCGTCATATGGATTATCCCGTAGATGAGGCGGAGAAGAAAAAGAAGGCAAAGCCAACTACTTTGACTGAAACTGTTGCATTCTCCCCCCATTCCTCGGTGCGGGAAGATTGTGCCCAGCGGATAATACATGCGTTATCCAGGAAGCTGCTCGTGCCCTCTGAATATACAAAGTCTCCTTATCCTTCTTCCCGTCACTACGTTGGGACCGCCTCCCGCTTCTAGCTTGCCGTAAGTGGAATGCTCTCCGCACTATTTTCATCCTTTTTAGCATTCTAACTCTTTGCTTTCTCCTGCAGTCTGGAATTTGTCTTTCTCAAGTCGGGATGATCAATGAGAAGCAAAAAATGGTGAACCTCCAGAGCAGCGGCGATATGGAAAAATTGCGTAAGTGAATCGGCGAGCTGGAAGCGGAGTCTCAAAGCTCGTGCGGCTTTCCGTGCGAAAGCGAAAGCAGAGTTGGAAAAGGAGCATGCTGAAACGGTCAAGCAGCTTCGTGCTGATCTGACTCGGGGCATTGAGAAGGTTAACACCCTCATGGCTAACAAGGACGTCCTGACAGATGAGGTTGCCAAGCTTCATGAACATAATGAGGAACTGAAGGCGGAGAAGAGGGAAACGTCGTTGATGCACAACATCGAAGTTGACGCCGCCGTCAAGTCTGCGGTTGCGACATACTTGTTGCCCCCTGCTTTCAAGGCAATAGATGAGGCTAATAGTTCTAAAGTGATGGCTGATACTGTGGCTTCCATCCATCATCTGTTCCATCGCGAGCACCAAAGAGCGACGTGAACTCGGAACAAGAACTCATTGCCGCATCTGCTGGGGGCGACAACGCTACTTCTCAGCCAGGTGACGCGTGAAGTTTTAGTTATGTTTCTCTGTTGTAATGTGTTGCGTCGCAGCGTAAACAATTTCCATTTGCTCGTGAGTGGGCTTAATTATTAATGTTTGGCTTCCTTCCCTATTTTACCCTTTGATTATTTGTGCCCATTTATTTCTTTAACTCCACGGGACGATCTAATATGAGGTCGGCGTAGATATCCTTTGTGAGCGAGATCCTGCCCAAGAGGGCATTCCGCTGGCGGGTTGTTCTTCCTTTGGGGTGGCGTATTACAAACAACCTATGTCTTGGGATGCGTTTAATTTTGTACTCACTTTGCCTTCGGGGTGGCATGTTATGAGCGAGATCCTGCCACGTAGGGCATTTCACGGGCGGGTTGTTCTGCCTTAAGGGTGGCGTGTTACGAACAACTCATGCCCCAAGATACGTTTAATTTTGGACTCGCTCTGCCTTCGGGGTGGCGTGTTATGAGCGAGATCCTGCCCCGCAGTGCATTCCGCGGGTGGGTTGTTTTGCCTTTGGGGTAGCGTGTTACCAACAACCCATGTCCCGGAATGCGTTAATTTTGGACTCGCTCTGCCTTCGGGGTGGCGTGTTATGAGCGAGATCCTGCACCGGAAGGCATTCCGTGGGCGGGTTGTTCTTCCTTTGGGGTGGCTTATTACGAACAACCCATGTCCCGGGATGCGTTTAATTTTGGACTCGCTCTGTGTTCGGGGTGGCTTATTACGAACAACCCATGTCCTGGGATGCGTTTAATTTTGGACTCGCTCTGTGTTCGGGCTGGCGTGTTATGAGCGAGATCCTGCCTCGGAGGGCATTCCGTAGGCGGGTTGTTTTGCCTTCGGGGTGGCGTGTTACAAACAACCCATGTCACGAGATCCGTTAATTTTGGATTCGCTCTGCCTTCAGGATGGCGTGTTATGAGCGAGATCCTTCCCCGGAGGGTATTCCGTGGGCGGGTTGTTCTACCTTTGGCGTGGTGTATTACCAACAACACATGTCCCGGGATGCGTTTAATTTTGGATTTGCTCTGCCTTCGGGGTGGCATGTTATGAGTGAGATCATGCTCCGGAATGCATTCCGTGGGTGGGTTGTTCTGCCTTCGAGGTAGCATATGCCGAACAACCCATGTCCCGAGATGCGTTAATTTTGGACTCGCTCTGCCTTCGGGGTGGCGCATTATGAGCGAGATCCTACCCCGAGGGCATTCCGCGGGCGGGTTGTTCTGCGTTCGGGGTGGCCTATGTCGAACAAACCATGTCCCGCATTGCGTTAATTTTAAACTCACTCTGCCTTCGAGGTGGCGTGTTACGAACAACCCATGTCCTGGGATGCGTTATATTTTGGACTCGCTCTGCCATTGGAGTGGCGTGTTATGAGCGAGATCCTGTCCCGGAGGGCATTCCGCGGGCGAGTTGTTCTACATTCGGGGTGGTGTGTTGCAAACAACCCATGTCCCGGGATGCGTTTTACTTTGGACTCACTCTGCCTTCGGTGTGGTGTGTTATGAGCGAGATCATGCCCCGAAGGACATTCCGCGGGCGTGTTGTTCTGCTTTCGGGGTGGCGTGTTGTGAACAACCTATGTTTCGTGATGCGTTTAATTTTGGACTCGCTCTGCCTTTGGGATGGCATGTTATGAGAGAGATACTGCCCCAGAGGGCATTCCGCGGGCTGGTTGTTCTGCACTCAGGTTGGCGTGTTACGAACAACCCATGTCCCGGGATGCATTAATGTTGGACTCATTCTGCCTTTGGGGTGGCTTGTTATGAGAGAGATAATCACAATTAGATAAACAACTGCTTTGATAAAAAGTCGGCCTCTGTTATGCTTAGCGACCCCAAAATAACTTGTTTACATTCATTCGAGAGCGTGGTACCTGCGAAGATGCAAGGCATTCCACGTCTTCCATCAGTTTCTTTGTTGTGCTTGTTGTGGTTGCTCCTCGATTTGAGGTCATGGTCCTTCTCTGGGAAATTGTGGTTCTTCTCATCATGGGCGGTTCCGGGTTGAGCGCTAAGAGAGCTAGCACTCTCACTCTCGGTTGGATCGCCATTAAAAGAGAAAAATCACAAAACATGTTCAAACAAACCATTAGTCAACTCTCTAGATCAATTGAACAACAAAATTCGTCCCTAGGTTCACTCTATACACCCCCAATCTTAAGAGTTATAAAGTAGAAAGTAGAAGTGCATAGATACAAATGCATGTTGCATTGACTAGGGTCGAGGTCTAGATGCATGAACATAAGGGCGCCATGTCTTTCAAGAGGTTTCTAAACCCCGGAGGAAGGCTAAAATCAAGTCAATAGACAAAAACCAAAGCTTGAACTCTTGGCTCTAGAAGCATATCGAATCACAAAATCAAAAGTGAGCCAAAATTTCAAACTCAAGTAAAATGCATCAAGGATTCAATCTTAAGTCATTAACACACTCCTAAGGGTCTATCTTAATCAAACAAGTTCATTTGAAAAGTAATGGATCAAGAAAAACAAGTTTTATGTGGTTTGGGCATTTCATCGAGCACTTGGTGGGCGACATTCAAACTCTACAAATTCATAAAGATAAAGCCCACCAAGGCCTCCAAACACACATACACAATCATAATTAGCATGCATTCCATGATCATATTGTTCTAGCCATGCCATTCTATTACCCCAAGTAGCTTAAGTGGTAGGCTAGCACGTTTGCTTAACAACAACATTTGCAACCATTACTAAAGCAACTCGCTAATCTCCAAATAATTATTCATTCTATTCTTGACATAGAAGGGATCGATTCACAAGCTAAAAATATAAAACTACTTACAACAAAATCAAACATGCAAGTTTATTTTTGAAAAAGTAAGGAAATGCAATTCGATTGTTGGGGTACCCCAACTAGTGCATCTTTTAAGTCTTATAGCCGGTCATTTATCTTCAAGTATTCGGTCCAATTTAGAACCTCCTTGAAGTTGAGGTTCTCGTCAGTGAGGTGGTGTCTCAAGTCCCGAACGTTGGATGCTTCAAATGATATGGATGACTCTTGGACTTGGCAAAAGTTGTGTCTCCACTCACGAGACCTCTTCTTCTTTCCTTCTTCTTTCTTCTCTTTGTCCCACACCATGTTGTGCAACATCGATTGACTTTCATAGCGTCCACCAAGAGGGATCACCGATGGTTTGGCTTTGGCTTGGAAAAGAGCCGCAAATGGGTCCTTTTCAATTAGCCCATCAAAGTCGGGTGGAAAGTTTTGGTAGCACATGTAACTTGTAGAAGTTTCATCCATCACTAACTTGTCCTCATATTAGACTTCATTTGCATCCTCAACCTCCCTTCCTTCTTCTTCAATTTGTTCCTCCACTTGGGAACGATCAAGGTCTTCCTCTTCTTTGATGCTCGCTTCCTCATCCTCAACATTCCTTCTCGCCTCTTCGACCTCAATTCCCTCTTCAAATGGTAGGAGAGGATTGCGAGCAAGTCGTGCACATGCTTTCTCGACAATATCTCCTAGTCTCTTCATTTTTCGAAGGACCTCCTCCGATGTTCCTAGTAAGGATGAGTCGATAGGGATGGTGGTTGAGGATTCCACATCGGAGCATGCTTCAGTATCCCGAGTGAACCGCACCACCATGAGCTCCAATTGGCTCATCGAAGATTGTGGAGTGTAGCAATATTATTCCACACTTGAGGATGCTCCATCGGAACCCTGGGCAAATCGCTCCACCAAGAGTTCCAATTCACTTGGCTCCGGTTGTGGAAGGAAGTCTTCTTGCAATGGGGAAGCTTCTTTATATCCCCATTGGTATGGTTCTTCTTCTTGGAAGGGGGTTGGTAAAAGAATTTGAACCCTTGACTTCCACTATCTTGATTGTTCCATGAAGTTTTGGGTAACCATCTTTGGGTATTTTTTAATACCCCCACACTTTGGTGAAGTCAAAAGGATCCATGATTCAAAAGTTACAACACAAACAAAAACACTAAAAAGAAAATTGATAACACTGAATTTGCACATGTTTTTACCCCTCATATCTTGATTGTTTAGCTTGGTATTTATCATACTTTGGCTTATTTTATGCTAGGTTTCATTTGTCACATTTCAGGTCCTAGCATGTAAAGTGAAGCATAGGCGCAAGTTTCAAGTCAATCGGAGATCAATTGGCAACTCGGGAGAAGAAACTCGGGCATGAGGGAGAAAGACCCAAGAGGACGAGACTAAGAGCGTCTGGGATCAAACAACGGCTGATTCGGAGTTTGGATGAGGGAGAAAGGACCTAAACATCAAAGACGGGACGAGCGATGAAGAGCTGATGAAGTTGCAAGGCCAGTCTGGGAATAGGCACGGCCGTGCATCATGGCTGTGCAAGTCGCACAACGTGCACGACTTATTTTATGGCCATGATGAATTCTGCGAGAATATGCACGGCCAAGCTCTCAGATTGCACGGGTTGTGCGCTGGCCGTGTACTCCCCTAACTGAATTAATTTAGACGTTGCGTTTTGTGTTGCACGGACAGACAAGGAAGTTGCACGGCCGTGCATGCTGGTGATGCGAAATTCCAGCTTTAGGTATAAAGGCTGTTTTGCGATTTTTGGAGAGGAGGAGCTGGGTTTTGGTTCCCAAACACCCAAGGGACGAACCCTAGAGAGAGAGAGAGAGTGACTTGGGAACATTCTTAGAGCTATTTTGGAGGATTTCTTCGCTATTGGAGCTCGGGAATCAAGCTTGGAGATGGAGATTGAAGATCTAGATCAGATTTCTATATTCTCTCTATTCTCTAGGGAGTAACTTCCCTTCACTTAGGTTTTGAGGAACCCTAGTTCCATGTGTTAGAATCTTTCTTGTATGAAGTTTTGGATGCTATATTGTGTGATTATAATCGATCGAGGCATGATTTATTGAGTCAATTGAATCCTGATCAAATTCTTTTGATTTTTGCTTTAACCTATGATAGCTGGAATCTGATTAGGTTTAGAGAGCTTCCTTGATTGATAGTAGTGAATTGGTTGTGAGAGAGTCAGTCAATTCACTGCTTTGTACTGGAATTCATTCCAATAGTGGAGATCTGTGTGAATCGCCTTAGCAGTCTATCCCGGTTAAGGCTAGTTGCATGTAAGGTATTCTGTCTAAGAGGGCTTAGTCAGCTTAAGAGATTCCAATCTAATTTAGAATCTTCCGCAGTTTAATCAACAGTAAAACAACTTGAAGGAATTACAACTTGACCTAATTGAGGAGCTGGGGGGAATCATACCTAAGTGAGTTCCCAACCTGTTATTAGTAGAGTAGTTTAATAAATCAATCCTTAATCTAGTTTGCTAGATAATAAACTGAAGCTGAGTAATAGTAACTCTAGAGACCCGTGGATTCGCTATTTATTGCTTGTGTCACTATACTGCAGTCCCTTTCATTGGTTACACTTGGCCATTGTAAGGAGTTGTTTTTAGCGAGTCAAGTTTTTGGCGCCGTTGTCAGGGACTTTCTAGATTATTAGGAAAGGCAAAAGTTTGTTACTTTAGCGTTTTTCTTTTCTTTTCCACCCTTGATTTTCACTTGGGTGTTCTTTTTTTGTTGGTGCAGTTCTGAAACATTGATCCTCATGGCTTCTCCAATCATTGGGGGTATCCACCACCACCTGAGTGGTATTACCCCGAGACTTCCTGGAGCAACCAAGGAGGAGAAGACTATGGAGTTGGGTTTCAGTACCAACCCCCTACTACGAAGAACAATCAGATCTTATCAAGAAGAATTCCTCCCACAACCAGAAGGGCCATCAGATCTTGAGTTAGCCACAACCTTCACGGGCCATCCGGCAGAGCCATGCTATAGTCCATAGCCAGATCCAAACTATCACTTGAGGCTTCTCGTGGAGAAGATTACTTGAGTACCCGAGAGATCCTTTCTCGAGATGGATCCTCAAATCCAGGACATTGCCCAAACTGACGTATCCTTTCCCCGTGAAATAGAGGAGACCCTTCGGAGCATAAAGAAGCACATAGAGGTCATTGAGAAAGCTTGTGCACCTTTTTCTCAAGATAGCCTTTATGCTACAATACAAGCAGGAAAGGAGGAAGAAGAAGTCAATCATGAGGATGTCATGGAGCATACAGAAGTTGTCATGAAGAGATCCCGTAATGATCATGATAAGAAATGTTCTGTTGTAGCTGACCATACCTTTCCGCATCCCACATCGAGCGCTGAAGAGGTGGGCATGAGCAAGGAGATGCAAGATGATCTCATGAAAGAAATTGCTTGGCAACTTGCTCTCCATCTGTGCTAGAAGAAGAAGAGCGAGAAAGGGCGAGGAAAGAAGTTGTGGAAGATGACAGAAGTGAATTAGAGGAAGTTCTTGATCTTTTTCCAGGGGAGGAATCAAATTATGAGGTAGGAAGGGGGGTTGAAGAAGCAATTGGCGTCTAGGTTGAGGACGAAGTTGTGGTGGAAGAGGCTTGCACTGGTCATGAGTTACATGTGATATCTCCACCAAACTTCGAGGAGCTGCTTGGAAAGGACCAATTTGCAATGTCTCTTTGCCAGACCAAGGCCACATCGACATCGGTTCCTCTTGGTGGACGTGATGGTGGCCAAACGATGTTGTTATATCTGGTTTAGGGCAATGAGGTGAGAGAAGAGAAGAAGAGATCTCGAGGGTGGAGACTTCATCTGCATCAAGTGCACGAGCTTTCATCACCTACCACACCAAATGCTCGTGACTTGAGACTCCGCATCATCGATGACAACCTCAACTTCAAGGAGGTTCTAGCATGGATCGAAACTTAAGAGTCACCGTCCGGCTCATGAAGTGAAAGAAGCGCTTGTTGGGAGGCAACCGAACTAGTCGACTTGCACTTTATTTCCCTATTTATCTTCGGTTGAGTTAGTTTGTCTTTTGATTTTAGAGTCAATAACTCAACCTTTGTGAGATTTTGTGTGGTGTTTGTGTTCCGACTGCTTTCTCTACTTTCTCCCATGGAATGCACCGCTTGGCCCGTTCACCATCATTCACACTTTATCTAGGAACTTCGTTCCACCCTCTTTATTTATCCTCCATTGAGGACAATGTCGTGCTTAAGTGTGTGTGTGTGTGGGGGGGGGGTGTTTATCTTTGACTGTATAGATGAGTTTGTGTGCTTGGAGCCTAGTCCACTGTCCAATTTGATGAATTGAGGGTTCCAAGTACGGTTTCCTGCAATAACCTGCTTAGTATGCTTTGAATTGACAATCTTTATGGTGATATGCAACCTAGGGAGGTAGTTGTAGCACTGTGGAGGATGTTGAAGTATACGATTTTTCCTATCCGTCTCTCTGCTGTGTCGGCTGATTTTGTGAACTAGTGGATTTAGGACAGTTGATTCATGTGGTATTGATGACTCTCCTTATTTTGTGTTGTGGACTTGTGTATCAAAAAAAGGGTGCTCAATTGTGTGAAATGAAAAAAAAGTTGGTCCTCCATGTCAAAAATTTAAAATTTTAAAACATGGGGTAAGCCCAACGTGTGTGGCACCGTCATTGCACAAAATCGGGTTTTGGAAGAGATTTTAGTGATCCTTAGTGGGTTAGGCCTGCAAGGTGAAGCTAAGTCGTCTCTAGTACAAGTAAAATTTCCACCCGTTGAACGGTTTGCCTACTCGAGGATGTATTTTCAAGGGCACGGATATAGCTTTTGAACCTGCTTAATTTCATTGACCCTCTACACGGAGTGAGGAATAGGAGTTAAAGAAGTACTCTGGCGAGCGACAAATGTACAGAAATTACTCTTGCTCACCTAATAAGGGCCGACCGCGCATAAAAACTGCAGTTGGAACGCCAGCAAAGTAAAACAAAAGAAAAAGAAACAAATATTAAGGAAAATGGGTTCCAACAAGTGAGATGAAATGGAAGAGCACCCGATACAAAGAGTCATTGGTCGTTAAATTGTGTGAGTGTCCTTATCCATGAACTGACTGTCTTAGTTCCACTGTTTCTCATGATCCTGACTTGAGTCTAGTACTCGCATTGAAGAGATAGGGGACGTCTTACAAGACTAGTTGACCTGGTAAGTTGTTAATCAATCTAGGAAATCCTCTACCGACGATCGGGGTTGTGTGTTGATATAAAGGTCTGAAGAGTTGCATTGGTTTGAGTCAGGCTTGCTTGGGGACAAGCAAACGGTTAATTGTGGGAGAGTTTGATAACACTGAATTTGCACATGTTTTTACCCCTCATTTCTTGATTTTTTTAGCTTGGTATTTATCATACTTTGTCCTATTTTATGCTAGGTTGTGTTCATTTGTCACATTTCAGGTCCTAGCATGTAAAGTGAAGCATAGGCGCAAGGTTCAAGTCAATCGGAGATCAATTGGCGACTCGGGAGAAGAAACACGGGCATGACCCAAGGAAGAATG
Source organism: Linum tenue (assembly GCA_946122785.1). Lineage (NCBI taxonomy): Eukaryota > Viridiplantae > Streptophyta > Magnoliopsida > Malpighiales > Linaceae > Linum > Linum tenue. The sequence continues at coordinate 36,440,253 of CAMGYJ010000011.1, read as the reverse complement.
AATTTATACCTCATTTTATGAACAAATAATCATGTAATATATGCATGAAAAGAAGTAGGACGAGACTACGAGCGTCTGGGATCAAACGACGACTGATTCGGAGTTCGGATGAGGGAGAGAGGACCCAAACATCGAAGACGGGACGAGCGATGAAGAGCTGATGAAGTTGCACGGCCAGTCTAGGAATACGCACGGTCGTGCATCATGGATGTGCAAGTCGCACGACCGTGCACGACTTATTTTCTGGCCGTGAATTCTGCGAGAATCTGCACGGCCAGGCTCTTGGATTGCACGGGTTGTGCGCTGGCCGTGCACTCCCCTCTCGGAATTAATTCAGACGCTGCGTTTTATGTTGCACGGGCAAACAAGGAAGTTGCACGGCCGTGCATGCTCGTGGTGCGAAATTCCAGCTTCGGGTATAAAGGCTGTTTTGCGATTTTTGGAGAGGGGGAGCTGGGTTTTGGTTCCCAAACACCCAAGGGACGAACCCTGGAGAGAGAGAGAGAGAGAGAGAGAGAGAGAGAGAGAGAGAGAGAGAGAGAGTGTGTGTGTGTGAGTGACTTGGGAACATTCTTTGAGCTATTTTGGAGGATTTCTTTGCCATTGGAGCTTGGGAATCAAGCTTGGAGATGGAGATTGAAGATCTAGATCAGATTTATGCATTCTCTCTCTTCTCTATGGAGTAACTTCCATTCACTTAGATTTTGAGGAACCCTAGTTCCATGTGTTAGGATCTTTCTTGTACGAAGTTGTGGATACTATATTGTGTGATTATAATCGATTGAGGCATGATATATTGAGTCAATTGAATACTGATCAAATTCTTTTTGATTTATGCTTTACCCTATGATATAATTTGATTAGGTTAAGAGAGCTTCTCTGATTTATACACCTTTTGCCCCTTGAACTAGTGAGTGCACATATTTTTTCCCTGGGCTTAATATTCTAACCTTGTACTCCAGAGAAAAGATAACCATCCTCTACCAACTCAGACTTAGTGTAGTTTAGATCTCTTTCCCATCCTTCAAGAAATTCCTTTGCTACATCTATAAATTTTGTTTTTTAACCCTTGTTTCAAGAATTTCCACTCTATCTATCTTCAACCTCTATAGGACCCTTGTGAAGTCCTATTAACTTGTTTTGAGTCGTTTCTTCTATCCTCTCAACATCTGGAGTCTACTGTTGAGAAATATCAGGGCTTCCTACAGCTTCTTTCCCTGTACTCTCATTCAAATTAACTATAACTTCCTTATGTTGTTCTGATGACTTAGGGACACAAACTTTCTGACTAAGCTTTAGTCCACAATAGTTATTAAATAGCTTGCATAGAGGGCAAATTGGTGGGAGGGAGCATTACTCCACACCCACTTTTAGAGGCGTATCCTTATTTGGCCAAATCGTAACACTATCAAAAAAAAGCTTCAACTTGAGTCTCAACCGAAACCTTAGCATTCCCCAGTCTCCTTCTCTTTTTGTTTTCTCTACTCCTAATGGGATCCCTATCCAAATTTTCATTCTGCTTAAACCTTGATAATGACGTATTCTAGAGGTACATTCGACATTTGAACCCACTTCTTCAAAACTTATCCTAGGAACCCATGGACTCTAGTATAAAAGATTTTCCAAAATAGAACCAGGTCCACTCTCAAGAATCAAAAGAAGCTTGACACATAGTAGAGAATTCGAACCTGCCCATCTCTCCCCCAAAACTTGTTAGCCCATCGATGAAGAACCATAAGTGGAGGAATCTATTGCTGGAACTGACCAACAAAGCAATGCTTCCATTGGGCAACACCTTCTTCTCGAATCACTTTCAACATACGCAATTCACCATTGATAACCTTTGGCAACACCTTCAGTCAATTCCAAAGCAACTCCCAAGTTGGTGTTTTCGCCATAGAGTCTGAGATTGGAATTTGACACCCTAGAATGCATGTATGCGCTTTCTCTCATCCTTTTGTGTTTGGAATATAAAGGAATTCATTTCCAATTCTAAATTTAGAATTCTGCTCAATTGGAACTAGGTTTAGCAATAACGAGGAATTGATGTAAAATTTTCAAATGAATTCCACGAGTACTTTACTTATTAAGATAAAATGACATAGTTATCCTCAATTATTTAGAAAATTACCCTATATATAATTTGGAGGCAATACTCCAGATTTGCGCGCCTAACTTTCCTCACTCAGCCGCTACATGACCTAATATATAATCATAGGAGATTAATCTCTCTTGGCTCACGAGAAAAATGGGTTATTGTAAATGTTTCTAGAAGATGGATCTTAAAATTGTTTATTATTTTTATGAACTTCAATTTTTGCTTTTTCGAATTGGTTGGATGGTAACTGTAACACTTGCGTTTTTAGAAGATGGGTTTTCAATGAGTGATACGGGTATAGTTGGAAACTATAAATCTGATTCAGTTCTGAACGTACTTCAAAATGATTTGGAAAATCAATTCACTTATTTCTAAAGATTTGAATAAGATATTCCAACCGTATGAATTTATTTGACAATGAATTCTACACATTAATTATTTTAAAATGAAAAGAATTACCAGTTCATTTGATTCCAAACGGTCTGTTAATTTTTACGAACTTCATTCTATGCTTGGCCGGATTGGTTGGATGATACATTGACACTTTAGTTTTAGCATATCGATTTTCATTGAGTAATAATGGTATAGTTTGAAACTTTTAATCTAATCAAATTATGAAGGTATTCCAAACACGAATTGCGAATTTAATTCAATTTATTTATAACAATTTGAATATGACTTTTCAAACATATGAATTTATTTTAAAATGAATAAATTTTCAATTCATTTATTCCATACAGCGAAATAATCCACGCTAACCTTGATAGATAACAATCTGTAAAAAATTGTCAATTCATCTGAATAATAGAATATGAAACGTTCCGTAAATAATTGTCACGATAACCTAGCATGTGAACCTTGTAAGATAACAAAAAATGCCAGAGGCTCCAACATAAAACCAAGGATCTATGGTTGAGGTTGATGGGGTAGTGATCTAATGGTCTAGATTGCGGAGGGGTATTTTTGTGACCGTTGATTTTAAGGCTTGCATTGTTCTCGTGCGATAGTCTCCATAGTAAGTTTTATGTTCCTTTTTATGTTTCCTTAGCTTAGCGTGAAACTTATCAAATTTTCTACAAAAATTCAACAAATCATAACTAATTCGTTTTACATTGGATTTATAAAAAAAATTGTACATAAATCAGATTTTTTGTGCTCTACAAGATGACATCCATTTTTATATTTTTTTGAGCTATTTTTTTATGTCATCATACCACTGTCATACCACGGTATTATCACTTACAATGGTATGATGTCATAGTAGTATGATGTTGATAAGGTAGTAGTAAAAAGTTTGTATGATGTTGGTATAATAGTGGTATGATGTTGGTATGATGTCTTTTATGTTTGATAAAATAATTTGATGACATTATATCACTGTCATATCATGATATATGTATAATATCATGATATAACAGTGATTTGATAGTGATAGCATCATATGATAGTGATATGATGTTGATATGAGATCTTATGTTTGACAAAACATAACAATATGGTTATCATTGTGTATATTTGAATGAATGCGTCATTTGTATACAACTTTTTAAGTTTTTTAGTTAAAATGGACGAGATGGGTCATCATATCACTGTCATATCATCATGATATGATAGATATGTCAATGATAATACTATAACCGACATGTGTTTTGAATATGTAATTTTTTGTTTGCTCAAAATATAGCAAAATGTATGTCTTATGTAAAATATAATTAATGTGTTGTTTTCATGCAAAATTTTTAAATTACGAGTTAAAAAGAATGTTATAGGATCCGATTAATAAAAATATATAGACTAGGAACAAAAAAAAAAGTAGTCTTTAACCGAACTTGGTACTTGATCCAACTATAGATCCTCATAACGTTTAGTGGGCCGAAATAACTTAATGGACAGAGACTTTTTTCTTAGCTAGCTAGAGTGATATGATCCGAAACGGATCAATCTACAAGTGAAAATTGTTGAGTCAAGAACCCAATTCAACTTGCTGGGAAGACCTGGGATTTTGGTTAAGTATGGAAGCTGTTTCGGGTAGCCCTCTTAGCAAGTATAATTCTCTCGGTTGGATGGATGAAAATGGGGTTTGGAAGGTTTGGTTTGTAGATGGTAACTCCCTTTGCAACGTGGATATCTGGGAGCTCGAATTGATGCTGGGAAGAGTGATTTTCGAGCTCATCAAAAGTCTATCCCAACGGCCAACACAGGCAAACTGCCAGTTTTTGCCTAAGGCATGGAACAGTGTCGAGAAGGCCACTTTGAAGCTCAGGGCACGATGGACGGCTGGGAATCTGGCTTCAACGTTTAGTCCACATGAAAGTTCGCATTTTCTAGTACAGAAACAAGGTATTGGGTGATCCAATCGGAAGCGGGAGGATGGAGAACGAGGGCCTCCAAGTTGACATCGACACCAGCTAGTTACTTGCATTTTTAAGTTTCCGTTTTGTTTTAGAATTGGGACTGTTTTGGATTACCTTATTTGTTTTGGTTTCTTTTGCTTTCCAGAATCATTGTAATCTCTATTTAAGGCCTAGGGGACGTATTGTACACGGCGGTTGAGTTGAATAATCAAAGAAAACCCTAAAAACTAAGTCTCGCATCTATAGTTTTTTGGTTGAGAGCTTGGCCGAGACAACCAAGTTCGATTTTGCTCTTGTATCGATCAAATTCCACCTTGATCGTGGGCGAGCTTCGACGTATACTTCTTGAGCCTTCCTCCAGGTGTAGGATTGCACAAGAGTTCCACTATTGTTGTTCTTTTAGATTGAAGTTGGCGGCTTGATTCTCGTTCAAGTTGCAGAGTTTGTTTGTTCAAATTCGGGTTGAGAATCAAACACCCTGGCTGGGTGCTATCGTAGAGGACTGTTTCCCCGAAAAAACCAAATGCCACCGCCGATGCCGAATTCGTTCCCGGCGATGTTGATTTAATATTTCGCGGTGGAAACTCTTGCGGTGCCGATTGAACGGATGCACCACTGTCTTCTGACCAAATACCACCGTCGGCGTGCCAAGCGACGATGTTGATTTGATCGAATTGATGCGCCACTGACTTCTAATCAAGACGACTGTGACTACGGTTCACACCTCTCCAAACTACGTTCGAACGAGGGTGTTTGAGTTTTTGAGGAATCTACGTTACGACTACTCCTATGGAGATTCCTGTGGAGAGCTCCGCGACTACGCTACGACTATGACTATGGAGATCCTTCCTGGAAGGAGAGCTCCGCTAAGGAGTTACAGAGAAAAAGATAAGTTTGACAGAGTTGTTCTGTGTTGATTTTTGGTTGTCCTCCGTTAAAATAATGAACTGAACCAAGCAGTACTGTTCGAGTTAAACGGCCACGTCTTGGCACCTTTCTTTCCCTCTCCTTTTATTCTTATTATTGCGACCAACTTCGCGGCATTGGTGTTGGAGGAAGCAACTCTACACTTGCGGGTTAACATTGCAGCGGACCTTAAACCTTCTGTTCGGGCCCACAGCCACTTTACTCAGTATTCAAATTTTGGTTCGCCTGTTGCGGCAAACCTCGCCCAGCCGCGCGGATATATTTCTTTTCCTTCTCCTCGTCAACATCTAGTCCCAAACCAAAAGGGACACTACTTCTTTCTAGCCCGCTGCGGCGATCCCAATAAATAGGTCACCCAAGCCAACCCTAAACTTATCCGAGTACGAACAACAACCCAAAACTTCACGAGCAAAGAAACCGTACCTCAGATTTCTGCGAAGCTGAAGTCACCGCCATGTCATTGCAAGGATTCTCATCGATCGCCGAGTAAGCTCTGCTTTCCTAGCTCTACTTTAATATTGGAGCCTTGTTCTCTCCCAATTAATGTTATTCTTGTTATGGTGAATAGCCGCCGCTGCATCCCTAACCCAACCTACCTCTTTGCGAATGCAGCATCGCCGCGGCTCTTCTCCCATTATCTCCGGGGGAACGACGGGATTTCGTAGGAAACCTGGCCAATGCTGACTTCTCTCTTGAGATAATATCGAAAGGTGACGATGAGGAGGGCTGGCTTGGTCCACTCATTCATGACCGAACCACTGCCATCATGGAGCTACTGGACGTTTTTCCTATTCACGATTCCCAGCTTCTGTTTCGTCTTCCCGCTATCAGTCCACTCTTTAAACGGAAGACCCGAGTATTCCCTGCATTGGCCACCTCGGATCTGGACTTCAAACGTTGGCATGGTCGGTTGGCCAATGATGCAGCAACTGTCTCTCAATGGCGGGCATTAGGCCTCGACCGATTTCTTTCTCTGTGTTTGGAGCCACCAAACCCTGATCCCGAGCTGTTTAAAGCCGCCATCTGCTTCTGGTCCACGGAATCTAATTGTTTTGTGCTCCCATTAGGGTCGATGACGATCACCTTGCTCGACATAGCTGCCCTGACGGGCATATCAAAGCCGCGTGTGCAATCAAGGAGAGCCTTGGACCCAGCTACCTCGATAGCTTTTGACCAAACCTACGAGTCGCTCTACAACAACAACGCGCCAGTCATTCCAGGTGAACCCGTATCTGACAGCGAACGGGTTGCTTTCCTTCATTACTGGTTTGGTCGATTCATACTTTGCACCCAACGACCCATCACGGATGTGCATACCACCTCTGCAATCTTCACCGGCGAGTGCGTCAATCTTGACGAAATTGTGCTCTGCCACCTCTATCGCGGTCTGTATACCATTGTGAACCGTGTCAAGGAGGCTCCAGACGCATGTGGCCTCCTCAGTGCTGGTCCTCTATGGCTACTACAACTTTGGCTGCATGCTTATTTCCCGGCGACTCACGGCCCTCTACCAGCTCCACAAACGGCAGTTCAAGATACCACCATGCTCACATATGGCCATTGCTTAGCTAAAGCAGCTTCGCGAAAGGGGACTTTTACTAATTACTTTACCTTCTTTTATGAGGTCCGAGAGATTCCTAGCTTCACTCCTTTCAAACTCGTTTTCGACAAGCCGCCACCGCGAGGTGATCCCATTGCTGCTGCTTATCATGAATTCACCGAAGAGCGCAAACGCTACCTAACAGCTCGGGACCTCCTCTTTGCTCCTACCGGCTCAGAAGCACTCAGTATCGAGACGTACAACCCTCAACTTGCAGCTCGACAATTCAACCTCGTCCAAGCATGGCCTATGTTACCTCCCACGTCCTTGAATTTTCCAACATTCCACATCCGCTCTTCGGAGCTTACCGCTGGCCAAATTATGGAGGTACGAGGTTACCAAGAATCTGCACAATACTCTCCTCCTCATAAAAGCGTGGTGAATAAGGTCTCGCCCCAGTTCAAGGATGCGTGGCATTCACTATCATACCGCATTTTCGGCAAGCCGTTATCTGATATTCTTGCCCGGCTTGATCCTGACCACGATGGTGGTTCAACTGCAACAGCATTCAATACTAACTTGAAACGGCGAGCAGGTGTGGTCTTCGTCCTCGCACTCCTCTTTACGCTTGCTGCAACATTCCTATTTCAACTTCCGCATTACCCATGTATGTGTTCCACCGCCCTCTTAAAACCTTAATTGTTGCAGTTGTTGAGAGCCATCATGCACTTACTCGTCCCGCTCCATCTCTTCGCACAACTCCCAACCTTGAGGTTAGCTTTGCTCATATCCCCTTATACTACCCTGCTATCTCTTGGCTCGTCTCTTACGCACGACCTTGCTTGCTTTCGCCGCAGGGACCCGACGATTTCGATACTGGGAACGGCTTCAGTATTGCGATGGACTCATCGGAAACTACTAGGACCTCCCTTCCTGCGTCGGCCCCGCCTATGGCTGGACTTCGACACCGAGTGAAAGAAGCATTGAAGACGATGGATCAATTCCTTAGCATTCCTCTGGCGATTTCCATGAATGACCAAACCACAGTATGGCCCGGCTCCGCTTGCAAGATTCTTGAGACTCTCAGCGTTACCATCCCACCCCTCAGTGCTGCTGACATGGCGTTCCTCCGCACAGTGGGTAAAGACCTAGTGGACCGCGGGAAAGCGGTGAAACCAGCTCGGCAGGTGGCTAGAGCAACCACAAACCCCACTTCTGCGGAGATAGAAGCGCAGGTTGAGCTGCAAGCAGCGCAAAGTTTTTTCACTCGGGTCCGCACTACTCTGTCCCTCATTGCCCAGAAGCTCGCCGATTACGAGCAGTCAGACTCCTAAAGAATTTCTTTTCTGCATTTCGGAATTTGTCTTAGATTTTTGTTTCGGCCTCGTTTCTCGGATTGCACACTCATTTCTGCCATGTTTACTCGACCCATGAACAACTTTGCTTGCTCATCATTGTTTATCTAATTTTGGCAAACGGTTGCTCTCTTTTCTTTAATCCGTTGCACCGCTCTAATCTCGACGGCCGTGTTTGAGCATGGCTGACTGGCTAATTCTAGTCACGATAGCCTGCTTAATTTTTCTAAGTACCAAATCGTCTATGCCCAACAACGCTGTTACCCATGCCTACTTTTCGTGGCAAAGACGACTTCGTTCGATAATCTAGAAACCTTTTGGTACCGAACGGCGGTACCGCACCGGCTGGACTCGGGTGAACCCTGCCGCTGGCCTTAAAGGCATTAAACTTTTCTTTATTAATAACGGAGTTGGCAAATTAGTTCATTTGTTGCCTACTTCGCCATTACCGTACTATTCAACCACGTTGTGCAAGCTTGGTGGCCGACGAGGCCACACCCTTTTAGCACCTGGTTGATCGTCATTATTCAGATTAATGACCAGCAGCGTCCCATAGGGACGGCACATATGGCTTTAAATATTTGCCATTTATCAAACGCTCATGCATCACTCCATCTAAGTCTTTTAGCAGGTACGCTCCATTAGGACGTACAGAATGTACCACAAATGGTCCACGCCAATTTGGCGACCATTTTCCAAACATGGGATCTTTTTCCCCAATCGGCAAATGAGCTTTCCAAACCAGTTCGCCCTCCTCGAATGATTTGTGTCGAACCTTCTTGTTATAAGCTCTTGCCACTCTTGCTTTCTGTACTTGGACATTATCGAGGGCGCGGAGTTGTAGTTCATCGAGATCGCAGAGCTCGAGCATCATCGATTCATGATACTCCTGAGGTGTTAACTCGTGTTGCTTCATATACCGGAGTGAGTTGACGGTCACCTCCACGGGAAGGAATGCTTCATGACCGTAGGTTAACGAGAACGGGCTCACTCTCGTACTGCTCCGCGGGGACATCCTGTATGCCCACAACGCCTCTGATAAAATTTCATGCCAACGTCGCAGATTATCCTCGATCATCTTCGTCAAAATATTTTTCACGACTTTGTTGGATGCTTCCGCTTGCCCGTTAGCTTGTGCATAATACGGCGTGGAATGGATAATTTTTATCCCCCGCTCTGCCGCGAATTCCATAACTTGCCCCCCAGTGAACACAGTTCCTTGGTCCGCCGTTATCGTTGCCGGCAAACCAAATCGATGAATAATATGTTCTTGTATGAAAGAAATCACTTCCTCTTGGTTCGCCACCTTCAATGGTTTGGCCTCCACCCACTTAGTGAAGTAGTCAGTGGCCAAAATTATGAAAACATGTTTCTTTGACGATGGGGGATAAATCATACCAATCAAATCCATGGCCCAACCATAAAACGGCCTCGGTTTGATTATGGACTTCAGGTCAACCGCCGGCGCTCTTTGAACAGGACCGTGACGTTGACAAGCTTCGCAACCCTTGGCATATGCGGCACAATCTGGCCCGATGGTGGGCCAGTAGAATCCATAGCGATGTAGAATCCATCGCATGGAAGGACCGGCTTGGTGAGCTCCGCATATTCCTTCATGCACCTCTGCCATGGCTTGCAATGCCTCCTTGCCCCCCAAGCACTTCAGCAATAACCCATCAGGCCTGCGTTTATACAAGGTCCCATCCAAAACTACGTAGCTCCTTGCTCTAAACTTGATGGCATGGTCAACAACCTTGTTCGGATCTTGCAAGTAAGACAACAGTGGTGCACGCCAGTCATCGGCGTCTTTCTCTATTACGCACACTTGCTCAACTCTTAATCGCTCCCGCAAGGGCTTGAGTGTTTGCACCACTATTTGCTCTACTGCATTGCTTTTCGCAAACTCTTTAAACCCCGAAGCCATTTGTGCAAGATAGTTGGCTTCGCAATTGTCCATTCTAGGCACAAAGTTGATCGCCATACTGTCGAAGTGGGACGTCAACGACAATACATGGTCCAGATACGTTTCCAGAACACTATTGATACAGCGAAAATCTCCGCGGACCTGATGAACCACCAACTGTGAATCTCCCTTAACATCCACGTAACGGGCTCCAAGCTCTACGAGCATTTCGAGCCCGACTACCAAAGCTTCATATTCAGCTTGGTTGTTGGTGCAAGGAAAATCCAACGAAAATGCAAAATGCATGGCCCGGCCTGATGGTGCTTTCAACATCACGCCAGCCCCGGCACCGCCACGAGTTTTGGACCCGTCAAAATACAGGGTCCATGGCGTTATACCAACCTCGCAGACTTCTACGGGATCGATTGGTACCTCAATGCAGGGATGATCTGCCAAGAAGTCCGCCAATGCTTGCCCTTTTATGGCTCGTTGAGGTACATACTCTAAATTAAATTCAGACAGAGCCAAGGTCCATTTGCCAATTCGGCCATGAATAATTGGCCGAGATAGCATGTATTTAATCAAGTCTGTTTGGCAAATGAGTTGTACCTGGACAGGGACCAGGTAGTAGCGTAGTTTTGTACAAGAAAAGTACAACGCTAAACATAACTTCTCTATGGGGGAATATTTTCTCTCGCCCTCGTTCAGAACCCTACTTAGATAATAAATGGCTTCTTCCTTGCCTGCTTCGTTGTCTTGAGCCAACAAACATGCCACGGAAGTGTCCGTGGCCGACAAGTACAACTTCAGCGGCACCCCTGCTTTGGGAGAGTTCATCACCGGCGGGGTCGCTAGGTATCCCTTAATATCATCAAATGCTCGTTGATGTTCTTCCCTCCATACAAACTTGTCTTCCTTCTTCAATTTCAGCAATGAGGAAAACACTTGGGTCCGGCCAGCACAATTCGAGATAAATCTTCGAATGTAATTTACCTGGCCGAGGAAACGTTGCAACTCTTTCTTACTGGATGGTGGTGCGGCATTGATGATGGCTTTTGTTTTGTTGCCATCTACCTCAATTCCGCGTTGGTTTACCAGAAAACCAAGAAAATTTCCTGCACTCACACCAAATGCACATTTGAGCGGATTTAATTTCAACTTATGAACACGCATACGCAAAAATGCTTTGCGCAAATGAGCAAGGTGGTGGTTTGTCACCTTTGATTTGACGACGATGTCGTCCACGTACACTTCGACAAGCTCGCCAATCAGGTCATGAAATATTGCATTCATGGCTCGTTGGTAAGTTGCCCCGGCGTTGGCCAATCCAAATGGCATCATAATCCACTCGAAACAGCCAATGGATCCTGGACACCGAAATGCCGTTTTGTGTACATCTTCCTCGGCTATGTATATCTGGTTATAGCCCGAGTAACAGTCCATGAAAGAAAACCTGACATGCCTGGTTACGGCATCGATTAACATGTCAGCCACCGGCATGGGATACAAATCTTTCGGTGTAGCATTGTTCAAATTTCTAAAATCCACACAAACACGTATTTTGCCATTTTTCTTTCTAACAGGCACAATATTCGACAACCACAACACATATCTAGCAGTCCTGATAAACTTAGCCTTCATTAAACGTTCAATTTCCTTTTTCACTTCAGGTAAGATATCATGCGAAAAACGCCTAGGTGGTTGTCTATGTGGCTTATACCCTTCTTTAATGGGAAGTCTATGTTCAACTAACTTCCTATCTAGACCAGGCATTTCATGATAATCCCATGCAAAGCAATCTTTAAACTCTTTAAGGAATTCAACTAATTCGTACCTGTCAGACTCTGGCAAACCGGCACTGATGAAGGTTGGGCGTGGATCCTCCTCCGTGCCGAGGTTGATCTCCTCTAAAATGTCACATGCAGCAAGGTTGCTCTTCTTCTCCACTTCGTCACTCACACCCTCGCCATTAGTCGGCAAGTCATCATCGTCGGGAACACAGTCGGCCATCAAGACAGGCTCTATACATGCCAGCCTCTGCTCACACTGATAGACGGCCAACTTCTCCCGCAAGGCCGTGATTTCGGCCTCCACCACCTTCTCTCGAGGTGGTTCACTCATCATCGACTTGTTCATCAGACTTCAGTGGACCATCCAATGTGATCATCGATGGTCTCACGATTTCGGACAATGGATCCAAGCATGCCTTACTCAACACCTGTGCACTTGACACTATGACGTTGGTCGTTCCTCCATCCCCGCTCCTGATTTCGAGTGGTCCAAAATCTCCATGGTACAAATAAGCTTCAGCAACGTTGGCCCCAACGGCAAACGGCTTTGTGTCAGCTTGTACCACCTCAACAACACCATCTTCATTCCAAAACATCAAACACTGATGCAGCGATGAAGGAACACACTTGTTGGCGTGGATCCAGTCCCGGCCAAGTAGTGCGTTGTAGCTTATCATTCCATCCACGACGAAGAAAGCACTCATCCGCTTCTGTGATCCAACTCCCACAACCACTGGGAGGATTCCCCGTGCAGAAGTGGACCCGCCATTGAAGCTTGTCACAAACACTTCCGTTGGGATCAAGTCATTAGTGTTCTTGCCCAACTTCTTCAGCATCCTTGTTGGCATCACATTTACTGCAGCGCCATTGTCAACTAAGACCCTCGACATTGGTACGTCATCAAGTGTGGCCCTGATGTAGAGAGGCCTCAAATGACGCATCATCTTCGGCTCAGGCTCGCTAAAAACAACGACCCTGCTTGATTCTTCAGACGAGGTTCCTTCGTCCACGGCTTTCGCTTTCGCTTCTGCAGCCTGGATAGATTTCTCCAGCTTGTCGAAGTCTGATTCCCATGTGATATTCTCCACCGGCACACTTGTTGACTCTTTCGGGCCTTGGTATAACACGTAAAAAGGATATCTTCCCTCATCTTCGCCTAGTGGCCCAACAGCTTTGTGGCCTGCTTCGTACAGCTCTTTCAGGATTCTCTGCGAACTCTTGTTCTGCCTGGCTGACTCTACTGCCAAGTCAATCCAACCATTCGTGCGGGCCATCATTGCACTCCACGGCTCAGCCTCGGTTGGCAGATCCGCAGACCCGCCAACCAACTCTGCCGCAGCTGGCTCCTCATTCTCCTCCTCTAAAGTCAGTTGAGCAAAACCGCTCACCAGCTCAGCAACGTTGACCTCTTGAGCAGCCTCGTCCAACTCCTCAACCTCCATCACGACCTCGCCATCCTCTCCCTGATTTTCCAAATCAATGTGGAAAATCAAAGGCAAGATGTAATTGTTCACCACAACCGGTGGTAGACTTCCAAACTGGATCGTCATGGGTGCACCTTGGTTGTCATCATCGTCATCCTTGTTTTTCCGATCGAATTTCGACTTCGGCTCCTCCAATTCCAGCATCTCCTCTTCGATGAGGGAGTCATCCAGCTCAGCATCGTACTCAGCCTCTCCCGGGACTCCTTGATCGTTCCCGTCCAGGTTGTCCTCGACAACTTTTCCAGCACCGGCCACAGTCACTCTCAGACCCGTGGCAGAGTTGTCTACGTTCACATTTGCTTGCAAGTTTGCAATCCTTCTTCCTTGAGCATTCTTGCGGAGGTACCTTCGATACTGCGTCCGTGTCATCGCGTCAACTGCGATGGGCTGCTGACGACGGACGTCGTAGGTGTGCCAACCACCCCGTGGCACATTTGGCATCCTGAAGGTTCTCCTGACAGGTGGGGGACCCCTCACTGGTTGGGCAAGCCCAAAAGGTAGACTTTTGAAAGGCGGGGCACTTTGAGCAACCCACTGCCTACGCTGCCCTCTTCCCCACGCAGGTGCACGTACTCCTTCGACACTGCGTTCATATGAGGGATACCTCGGTTTGAACTGTCGTGGTCCCAATCTCTGGTGGACCGACTGGCTCGGTCCCGCTCCCCCAATGGTTAGCTTTCCGCGACACTGGGCACACAACTTCTCTTCCTCAACTGGGTCCAAGCGTGGCCCCTCCTGCACTTGGGAAGATGAAGCTCCCTGGGCCACATCAGAACTACCACTCGGCGGCGGCGATGTGTCCACCACCAACTTGAAGCGTGGCAGGTTGATCTTAGAGAAATCGGGATTGACCATGTTGACGCCGACAACGTTTGGGAACGGGTCTGTGTCAACAATCATGGCCTCCTTCCTCGGCTCTGGGAACTTGAACCGACCTTTCTCAATTGCATCCTGCACAACGTTACGAAACACAACACACATGTTAGTTGAATGAGATGCACTGTTGTGCCATTTACAGTATCGTTTCCCTTTTAATTTTTCAGCTGGCGGGATAGTATGCCCCCCAGTCAACTTAATTTGACCATCTTTGTAAAGCTGGTCGAAAATCAGTTCTGATTTGAGATATCAAAGGAATATTTTCTAGTTTGAATCGGGGCACGATTGGGCTTTCCACCTTGTGGTTCCCCATCGCCTTGGCTAGAGAAGCACACACATATGGCTTCCCCTGCACAATCTCGGCCAAATCAACTTCAACTTCGTCAACATCGTTGCCGACGTTATTCACACCATAGTTTTCAAAATTAGGGAAATATTGTCCGCGAGAGCCACTTCTCTTATGTTCTTCTTCACGGAGAAGAGATTCATATCTAACAGCGCAGGACATCAATTGAAACAAATCAGAAAACTCCCTATCTTGAAACTTTTTACGAAGTTCAAAATTCAATCCACCCTGGGCCAGTTTAACAAACTCGCGTTCTGTCAAGTTCACAAAACAGCGATTTCTTGCATTTTTAAAGTTTGTTAAAAGTGTTCTACTGTTTCTCCTGGCTGTGTGGCGCATTCGTGCCAAATCTGCCATTGTTACTTCTGGCTCGGAACGGTAGAACTGAGCATGGAACATTTGTTCATTTGCTGCCAAGTTTGAACCGAGTTCGATGGCAAGTTGACGTACCACGCGAATGCAGGGCCGGTCAACGAGTTGCCAAACAAACGCAACTTCAAGAAATCACTCACATCACCACACTGAACCGTGAATCGTCCAACATGCTCGACGGTGGACTGATCCCTAGTCCCGCTGAAGGTGATGAAATCAGGCACGCGAAAACCACGTGGAAAGGGGTAGTATCTATCAACCCAATCCGGATATGGTTTTCGATACACCGGCGGCATCGCTGGTCTAATCCCTAAACCAAACTGATCCGCCAGCATCTGTGCTACTTGATCTCGAATCGCATTAACGTCTTGCCCCCCGAGTTGCCCCCCTTGTGGTACGAATCCACCAGGATCCATGCCAAGCCCGTTTGGAGGAGGAGGCACGTTTTGTGGGTAGCCGCGTGGCGGAACATGATCATTGTTGATCGTTCCTCCACCACCAGCACCGCTCATCGGAGCCACGTAAGGTCTGGCCTCCGGAATATTTTGTGGACCCACACCGTGAAACGGCGGTGGTTCAACCCGAGTGTGAGCGGCAGTGCTAGTCTCGCCAAGATTAACTCGCGGAGTTGGTGGGTTCATCACCGGCGTCGGCGAAGCTCCTTGTCTTGGCGGACTAATTCGAGCACTGTTGTTTGGAAAACCAGTTTCGCTGTTTAAATTGTTTTCACCGTTTAGCGGCAAATCCCTAGGTTGCGTTACTGGTCTACCCAAGAGCTCCCTGATTTCATTCATATCACGTAGATTTTTATCCCCGAAAACATCAAAATCATGTCTGTTTTTAGTCACAACTTCAAAGAGTTGGCCTAAACGCCTATCAACACGAGACTCAAGAGAATCATGCCGTGCAGTTAAAGCGTCAAAACGTTGATTTACCTCGCCTTTGAAGCCTGCGAACTCATTGTGAGGCTAGCAAACATGCGACGATTCTCCTCCATGAAATGGCGGATTGACAGATCCCCAGTCGGCCCAGCTGTGGACGCGGATTCTCGGACCCGCCGATGTCTTCAGCACCGATTCCTTGGCCTCCTTCAATGTTGGCCACATGTTCCTCCACGATTCCGGGCGGGACATCCCCTTCCGGATTCCTTCGTCGCGGAGCCATTCGAACACACGTGTCCCACCAGGTGTGCCAATTTGTTTCGTTGGCGAAACTCGTGTGTTAACTGTGCACGGTTTTCAAGAAAAACACAAAAACACACGTCAATCACAACCGTCAAATATCCGCCGCCGGTGTCGGCGCCGTTGATTTGATCGATTAAAATAGAAACAAAGACGATCGTCAAATGGCCGCCGCCGGTGTCGGCGTCGTTGATTTGATCGATACACCTTTGACTTCTAATCAAACAACTGTTATTTGGTTCAACACCTCTCCAAACTACGTTCGAACGAGGGTGTTCGAATAAACAGAAAATCGAACCAGGAGTGTTCTAAGTTACGTTACCTCTACTCCTATGGAGGTTCCTATGGAGGTTCCTCTGGAGAGCTCCGCGACTACGACTACAAGCTACGATCTACGACTCTGCAAAGGAGTTCTTTGACAGAGCGGTTCTACGAAACTAGAGAGAAAAAGGATAATTCTGCAATGGTGCAGTTGTGATTTGATTTTGCCCTCTTGAACTTCTCTCTCTTCCCAATCTTTATACTTCGCGCTTCTTCTCGTCGCCGTAACTGCCTTCGCGCCTTTGTCGCCCACGTCTTCACTCCTGTCAACCGTGCAGGTAACTTCCTCCTTGTTGCGTAACTCCCACGAGTGCGAAACCGCTTTGCTGAGCAGTAACTCGACAAAACGACATTGAGCCACCCTTGTAATTATCCACCCGGGTTCGATAATCCACCCCCAACTCCTCAAGCCAAACTACATTCATCCTTGTTCATAATACGGCGGCGTATCATAAACAACACCGCTTCACTTCTAAAATCTGAGCATGAGAGTCTCTTGTCTCGACAACGTCGTCGTTGTGGGGAATAAATTTCCCAGCGATCTCAACCCTAGCAACGTTGCTCTCCACTAAACAACGTCGTTTCTCGTCCAAGCAGAAACGTTGGATTTGCGGCATTGTCAAATACATAACGACACAAGTGATGTTGCTCCCTTGTCCGAATCACGACATTATTTAGCTAGGACTTCAACAATGCTTGATCCCTAGCCTGCTTGTCATCGAATTGAAACAATGCCGCTTCTTGACATCATTGACCTCACTGCTTTGCTTCACAAACGACTAGCTCCGTGATCAACCATGTTCAAACACGGCCTGACCTTAATCAATCTAGGTTAGAGCAAGCAATGTTGTTACTTACCAGGCCGCGCTTGCAGCAACATTTGATTCCCGATCCCGTTGAGCTTGCGGTCTTGCGGCATGAATAATCTTGATTCTGTGGTGTTCTTGAGTCTCTGAGCATTGGACCCAACTCCTCGATGTGGGATTCGCAACGTTGTTTGGAGCTAAACAACGTCGTTTGTTCACTTAGCGGCACTGGTATATTCTTGCAACACTGTTTTTAACTGACCACCGTTGTTTACTTAGTGTCGCGGTGCTGTTGATATCCCTCGCGTCATTGTTATCTACCCAGCGGTACTGTTTTCTCGTCTTGCGGTGCCGTTTGGCTTGTCGGGCCTTGCCAAAATCCAACCCGTTGTGGTATGGTTTCTAACTAAACGGTATCGCTTAGTAATACTGCGGCGTTGTTGATGCCTTAAACGGTGTCGTTTTACTTCTCCGCGGCATCGTATTAAACGATACCGTCTAAAATAATAATAACGTAGTAATTAACCAAACCAGCCCTCATTGTTAACTCGCCGTCAAACTCTCACCCCGGCGTCGTTCTCAGTTAAGCAACGTCGTTTCCTTGTCCCGCGATGTCGTTGAATTTCTGAGCTTCGCGACACTGTTCTAATCTTAAACAATGTGGTTTTAACGGTTGCGGCATCGTTTGGCCTGCTCGCGACATTGTTTTTTATTAAACACTGTCGTTTGCTATTCCGCGGTACCGTTGGGTCTACTCGCGGTGCCGTTTTAAATTAAACAACACCGCCGATTTAGCCAAAAAATATTAATCCACGGTACCGCCGGAGTCGGCGCTCGCATTGGGCCGTGTGAACAAGCGGTACCGATTTTCCTCCTCCAACAAGGATTAAAAATATTAATTAATTAAAACAAAACTCCTTCTCCCACAAGACACCACACGCGCGGCCCTTCCTTTTTTTTTATTCTTCGGTATCGTTTCCGGTACCGCGGTACCGGTCAGCTTCCTTGCGGTACCGTTTTACTCCAAAGGAATAACAAATAATAATTAAATAATCACAATTCCTCCTCCCCTTCATTAAACGAGCGGCCTCTTTATTTTCGGCCTGCGGTGTCGTTTCCGGTGTTGCGGTACCGGTCAGCTTCCTTGCGGTACCGGCGAGCTCTCTCGCGGTACCGGCGAGCTCTCTTGTGGTACCGTTTTAACTCCAAACGATACCGTTTTTTAACCCGCGGCATCGAATTAAATGCCGAGACTAATTAATGCGGCATTTAATCCCGGCCAAATTAATTTTAGGTGTCAACAAGGACTCAATCTGAGACCTGGCTCAGGTGCAGTAGGAAGACGGAACAGCAAAAGGAATGACTATAAGTGGATCCAGAGGAAGGAAGATAGTTTGGCGGGTGAGGCAGCCGGCCCAAATGGAGGCAAGAAGGCAATGCCGCTGAGTGGACCAAGCAGAGGAAGGCCCCAAAATCATTCTATGCAAATGCCAACATATCCATTCTTTTTCGGTTTTTCCAATCACCAATTTAGTTTATATGTGATGAAGATATGGAGAATACATTTTACAAATGAAAGATGTTTCTAGGATCTAGATGGTCATATAAATATTGGGCAAATACAATATATTAGTCATAACTATTAAGCAGCGGGGAATTATAGCCACAACTATCGAAATACAAATTATTAGCCAGTCGTTAAGTTTTCGTTAACACTTCTGTTAGTAATGATGACTAAGCTTTTACGATGGTGAGCTGGCTCCCACGTGGCAGTCATCATATTATATTTTTTACGATGCTGACATGGCCTTCTACGTTAAAAATTTGAAAACAGTAACGGGCTGTTAGCCAAATCTTGACCCACAACAATAGTTATGGCTAATAATTTGTATTTCGATAGTTGTGGCTATAATTCCCCGCTACTTAATAGTTATGGATAATATATTGTATTTACCCTATAAATATTCAAGTTTAACTTTCCCTTGATATTTTGATTGTTTTATGTGCCTAGTTGTCACAAATACTATGACGATAGGGTAATGCGTATATGGGTGTTAGAAATGACCATACAAGCAAAATGTGTCACCTTTGCAAAAAAATCTTGTTGATGTAACTTAAAGAATATACTATTCGTTTTATTATGTAACATAATGATATATAATTTGTTCATGTTTGCTAATTTCAGTTACTCTAGCAAACCAATTCCGCTACGAAACCAAAGTATACTACTACAATTATTTTGCCGTGTTAGAACAATTATTTTTTCGAGCTCAAGCCTATACATTGTACTTTTAATCATTCGAACAGCAAACTATCAATTAATGAAACTAAATATTTACTCCTTTAGGCTTATTTACTTTCATTTTCGTTTTTTCTGATTGTGGCAACGAAAGACAAATTGTGATGAAAATGAAATTCTGAAAATTAAAACCTATTTAGTTGAAATTCTTGATAAACTATGAAACTAAAACCTTAATAATAGTAGATTGTTTGAAATCAAGTTAATAAAAGGTTGAATTCTCTAACTAATAAAAATGATAAAGTCAAAGTATACAATATAAAACTGAGAAAGAATTTTTATTTTATTAGAGAATAAATTAGAAAGATATAAATTTTACAATGACTTTTTGAACATACTATTTAATATAAATGAACTTCATATATTTTTAGGCATTCATTTTGAAGTGAAATATTTTTTTGAAATAAATTTTTGAAAGGTTTTCATTTAATTCAATTATATATGTTTTTCATACACGATTTGAGAGTTCAATTTAATTAATGTATAAATATTTGAATATACATAAGAATTCATTTGAAAATGATTTTGCACAATAATTCATTTTGAATTGAAACCAATTATTGGTTCATTTAAATATTATATCTAATAACAAGGAAAATTTTAGGTAAAAGAGAAAAAGTAAATTATTAAAATAAACTATTTAAAATAATTATGAGTAAGTTTATTTAAATATTTCACCTCGTCAATAAGAAGAAGAAAACATTTGATCGAAAATATGAAAAACGTATGTTGAAAACTAGTAGAAACAACATTTTATCGTTTGTGGAAACAACAAAAGAAGCTACCACTTTCTATTTCCGGAGCTAGAAACGAACAAAAAGCAGAACAAAAAATAAACATATTTTCTTATTTTCGTGACTAAATTTACGAATTAGAAACAAAAAAAAAACCCCCCTGAAATGGATGTGAACATGCGATCAATCTTTTCTAATTCTATCTAACACTCTGTTTTTTATTGTTCTTGCCTTCGTTGTGTTCATCTTTTTACATCCCAAATCCTGTCAATATTTTGAGTTTTGACTAATCGGCTCTCTGTTATTCCTAGTCCAACTCCCTTCCTGTTGGGTTTCTACCTAAACCAATCCTCTAGCAAGTTCCGAATGCCAAAAATAAAAATAAAATCCAAGATTATAACAAGTTCACTGCACTTGTGTATCAACGAGAAGTTGGTGATTCCTAATTAATATAATCAACCTCATTCGCCACCGCCAATATGCACTAATTAGGGCCATCATCAGCTGTTTATGCCTTCCGTTAATTGAGGGAGGACCCGTGTTGGAATGAATATCATTATCATGTAAATATTAAAACCACCACTCACTCACTCACCCAAATCGTCATTTGTTTACTAAAACCTTAATTAGTGGCACGACCGAAGGAACCCAGGAGGACCGCAAATACCCATCCATGGTTTCGGAAAGAATCGACCTAATAATATTAGAGGTTAGTAGGCACCATAGCTGGTGTAAACTATAATTACAATATTTAAATCAAGGACATATTTCATATTGAGACATTTATCATACTCATTATATCTTGGAAATGAAAACCCATATCAATGACTTTTTCAGGAATTAAAAATCATGTTAATTTTATTTATTTTGAAATTAAAAATTTAGTACTTTGCTATTGTGATTTGCAAGTCACCGTGATTTACACAAATAGATCGATCGCAAAGTAATAAGTGTCGACCGAATATACTATTTTCGTTTTTTCACGTTCAACAAAGCGGTCAATCTTGTGCATGAAATGGTCGACCTCTTTGGCAAGCAAACAATTAAAAAAAAGTTTGATCTTAATCTTAAAGCGGTCGACCTTGTACATTAATTGGTCTACCTCATTCTTAAAAGGGTCGACCTCTATTGCACTACCTTATCAACATCGAACTAAGAATTATCTAGGGGTGGGCAACGAGAAACGGGTATATGAGTATACCCATATCCGTCCCATTTTTTGAGGGTTATGGGTACTCAAATACCTGTAATATTTAGGGTTAATACCTTATTTTAACCTGAACTATGACCATATAATCAACTTTGGCCCGTGGTTTCAGAAATTAACATCCTGACATCAACTATGTAACATATAGACTCAATTAGCCCGACACGGAGTTTGACCATCAATTTGGATGGTCAACACCATTGACCATTAGTCAACACGCCATGTCATTACCTCGTCAGCCTAAAAATCATTAAAAAAATTCATATTCAAATTATTTTTCTAATTTTTATTATTTATTATCAAATTAACCAAAAATAAATTATAAAAAACATAAATAAATTTAATTTTTGGGTAATTTGGAAATGATAAATTTTATAAATTAGCCAAAAATTATAAAATTATTTTATATTTATAAGACTATTTAAAAAATAAAATATATAATTTATATCATATTTTTAAAATTTAATTTGATAATTTTTGGTTAATTTATAAAATTTATCAGTTTCAAATATCCCAAAAAATAAGATATAAATTTTATTTTTTAGTTAATTTGAAAATGATAAATAATAGTTTTTAAGAAAATAATTTGAATTTAATTTTTTAAAAAATATTTTAGGCTGACATGGCGTGTTGACCTTCCAAATTGACGGTCAAACCATGTGTCGGGCCAATTGAGTCTATATGCTGCATAGTTGAGGCCAGGATGTTAATTTCTGAAACCACGTGCCAAAGTTGATTATATGATCATAGTTCGGGCCAAAATAAGGTATTAACCCTATTATTTATTATGGGATGAGACTTGGGATTAATAATTTTGACACTGGGTACCCACGGGTGACCCGCTAATACCCGTTTTACTGTAAGCGGTAGACCGTAAAATCAACATTTTCCTCTGTGTTTCACTTTTGGGGAATGGATTGATGTGTTGTTGACTCTTCTTCTATCTGTTCCACCTCTTCCTGGAAATGGTCAGCCTCATTGCAGATATGCTAATGATCATTTTGGTAATAACTATCATGAAGTGGTTGATTTCTTTTTTTTTACGGTACACTATTTTGTATATGACTAATTGAAAGGTCGACCTCTTTCCTACTGTGGTCGACCATTTATTGTATGAGTGCCTCATATAAGTCGACCAATTTTTTGTTGTGGTCGACCATTTTGGTAATAACTACCTTAAAACGGTCGCCCATTATATGTTCATGATCAACCGAAGTTTCTATCAGAATGACCACGATAGTGTAACCGGTCGACCAGATGATTACATAGGTCGATCGAATTGTGCAAGTCATGGTGTCTTGCATGTCACCATAGGTGTACCCAAAAACTTATATTGATTACATTTCTTTGTCTCATGTTCATTTAATGATATTTATTTTGTTATATTTTTACCAAAAAGTGATATTATCGACTACATTCATATCATTATCTTATTATTATAGTAAGAAATTACTCAGCTAGCTCGTGAAGGGAGGATTGGAACTTGGGAGGTACTAATTAAAGCCCTAATTTTTTTAAATTTGTCGCCCTAACTTTCACAATTTGACATTTTTGCCCCTAGTTCCCAAAATATCGCCCTAATCCCCAATTTTGCTCCGCCCTTCGCCAATTCACCAGTGCAATTGTGAATCTTCGGTTGACGAAGCAGCTCTTCTCCACCTCTGTTGCTGCTCCACCCGTCGTCGTTGAGGAAGGAGAGAGATGGCCGGTCCTGAACCTTCTAGCTCTTCCCCTGACGCTGCCATTCGGCCTGGAAGTTCTTCCCTGGTTCCCCCGTCTTCGTTGTTTCTCCCTGGGGAATATCAGAGAAGCTGAAGTGATCAAGGTCCTAGAGAAAGTATTGAGTCTAGTAAGAGTACTGCTGTCGCTGTTGAACTTTGATTGGGTGTGAGCGTTTTCGGAGAACATTGGAGCGCGTCAGAAAGATAGAAGCGATGTGGCCGGCTGTGATGGCGAAAATCGCCAAGATGCTTGAAAGACGACGGCGAAAATTGCCAAGTGCTGCTGCCGAGTGATGGTGAGGAGGAAGAAGGAACCACCCCCTCCAGGTGAAGTTTCAGAGCTGTCCTTTTCTTCTTCGTGTGAGAAAAACTCCACCGGTGAATTTCATGAGCCGGAATACCCAGATTCCCACGGCGGGCAATAAAATTTGTCCGCTTTGATTTTTTACAGATTATGTCTCGCTCTCCGGCGGGAAGAGGAACGGGGCGCTGGCGAGAATGATCAAAATTAGGGATTAGGGCGATGGATTGGGGGCAATCATGGAAGGAACTTGGAGTAATATCGTTTATTTGATTAGTTTAGGACGAAAAAATTAAAAATTTAGGGCGTTAAATAGAAATACAGGTGGAACTGATAGCCCGTTATTTACACATGTTTTTACCCCTGCTCTTACTCCGTTTGAGGTGTTGATTCTCGTGTTTTAGGCCGATTTCACGCTAGGTTGTGCTTGTTTATGATATTTCAGGTCCTAGTACGTGAATGGAGGCTTGGGAGCGAGTTTGGGATCGATTGGACGAGGATCGGGCGCATGGCGAGGTTCTGAGGAAGCTGCACGGGCACACAAAAGACCACACGGCCGTGCAACTGACAAACCAGGCCGTGTGGGATTGTGCGAGAGCAAACACGGGCACAAGTGATTTTCACACGGCCGTGCAAGAGAGCAAGGTGGCCGTGTGATTTTTGCCGAGGCCAAACACGGGCATCCCAGGAAATCCACACGGCCGTGCAAAGTGCAATTGTGGCCGTGTGATTTTTGCCGAGGCCAAACACGGGCAGACTGGAATTCTCACACGGCCGTGCAACCCTGGCCGTGTGAGATGGCTGAAGACCGAACTAATCCATACGCTGCGTTTTGGCTCGCACGGGCAAAATGGTGAGCTACACGGCCGTGTGGCCTGCCCGTGTGAGTCGGGAAATTCTGGTTTTTAAGCAGATTTTCAGCCAAAAGAAGGGGGATTCGAGTTTTGGAGAGACAGAGCGATTCCTAGAGAGCGAAAGCGACGAACAAGAGTCTCCAAGTGCCCTAGCTTGATCTTCAACACCATTGGAGCTTGGCTTGAGCTTGGAGAAGTGCCGATTCAACGTCCAGGAGCAGAAATCCATCTTCATAGTATGGTTTCCGCATCTGATTCTGCTTTTGCTTCTTTCCCCATGGAGTAGTTCTCCCATTCATCTGGGTGTGGGAAACCCTAGCTCTGTATGTTAGGATTGATTGTATGAACCCAAGTACTGTTTCTATGATTTGATTATATTCGATTGAGGTTTGAATGATTGAATGGCATGAATCCTGATCAAATTCCTGTTGTTTCTGCTTTAACCTAGAATGAGAATATCTGCTTAGGTTGATAGAGCACCCTTAATTGAAGGTAGTGAATTGGTGACTTTAGTCGAGGAGCCAATTCACTATTCTGTACCGAAGTTACTTCGGTAGTGGAGGTTTGGTTCATTAGGGCCTCAATCTGTTTACTCCGGTGGAGGTTAGTCGCCCGCTAGAGACTCAGATTGAGAGGGTCTGAAGACCTTTAGTCGAGACTTCAGACTGTTTGAGAACCTTCCGCAGTATAACTATCATAGAAATTGAACTTGGTAATTACAATCCGGCTTAACTACAGTCTAGGGGGAACCATATCCGGGTGACCTCTCTTAACCTGAAAACAACCGTTTAGTTGCTTTGCTTGCTTGTTAGTTTAGATCTTCACTAAAGTTTCACTGAGTAGTCATCACATCTAGGACCCTGGTTGACATTAAAACCCAAACCCGCTATACTACGCTTTAGGAAGTGGTTACACTTGGCCATTTTCTAGAGTGACAGTAGGAGTGAGTCAAGTTTTTGGTGCCGTTGCCGGGGACGGCTAGGTTGTTGAAGAAAAGTGATTTCTGTTACTTTAGCATTTTCATTTTCGCATTGAGTGTTTCTTCTTTCCCACTTGTGCCTTCACGGGTTTGCAATGCTTGATTGTGTGCAGATAGTGCATGACCCGTAGCCAGTCGGGAGGTTTACTGCCGTTGGATCCAGAGATTGAACGCACCAACCGCCAACTTAGGAGACAACAGCGAGCTAGACTGGCTACGGAAGAGCGCAGAGACGGCCAATTGAGCAGCGAGTCCGAGGACGAGTACGAGATGGAAGGCGATCACAACCCACCTCCGGAGAACCAGTTCCTGGGGAACGACCCCAATCCCCAGGCAGCTGGGGTCCATCATCATCCACCACCACCGGGTCCCACCTTGGAGTACTACTACACTCCACGGATTGCTGACATCCGCCCGGTCATCCTCTATCCGCCAATTCCAGCAAACAACTTTGAGATCAAGCCATGCTGGATTCAACTCATTACATCCTCTATCCAGTTCCATGGCTTGAAGGATGAGGAGGCCCGGGCACATCTTTCTCGTTTTCTGCAGCTGACAAACGGGTTCAAGCTGAACGGTGTTCCGGATGACGCAATCCGCCTTCACCTCTTCCCCCATTCTCTGGCGGGGAATGCTAAGAGGTGGTTGGAGACCCAGCCCCCATTGTCCATCACTTCTTGGGACGATCTGGCAGACAAGTTCGTGCACAGGTACTATCCGGCATCGAAGACCACAGAGATTCAGCGGGAGATCACTCACTTCCGCCAAGAGCCAGATGAGTCCCTTCGTGATGCATGGGAGCGGTACATGGGATATTTCTGGCAGTGTCCCCATCATGGCTTCAGTGATGCATTCACAGTGGGGAACTTCTACAGTGCCCTCACCCCCGACAGCCAGAGGGTGATCGAGTCTCTATGCCCAGGAGGGGATATTCTCACTAAGACTCCACCCGAGCTGAACCAGATGATCAGTACCTTGGCTGCCCGAGATCACTCCTGGGGGCAGAGCAGCAGAGGCAGACAGACCCGGGACCGTGGTGTGCACGCTGTGGAAGCCAGGTCCGGTTTAGAGCAGCAGGTGGCTGAGTTGGTGCAGACATTGAAGCAGCCCAACAACCTCCTTCCGGGCCGAGGTGTAGCTACGCCTCCGGTAGCTCAGTATCAGTGGTGTGAGAGCCCGAACCACCTGGTGGAGGATTGTCAGTCTATGAGGGAGTCCTCTACTCCCCAAGAGTAGGTGGACTTCATCGCCAATGCTCGGCGCCTGGACCCATACAGCAATACCTACAATGAGGGATGGCGCCAGCATCCTAACTTTGCCTGGAGCAGCAACACCAACAAACCACCTGGTTTCCCAGCACCAGCAGGTGGTTTTCAGCAGAGGCAGCCCTTCCAGGTTAGGCAGGGGCCCCCACCACAGCAGCAGCCCTACCAGCCTAGGCAGGAGCAGCCATTCCAGCAGCCCCAGCGCCAGTATGCCCAGCCTCCAGCAGCCGCAGCTCCAGATACTCAGATGGCTGATCTGAAGAATATTTTGCAGGCATTCATGACCACCAGTCAGGCGAATTTCACGAGGATGGATCAAAACAT
The DNA here is from genome assembly GCA_946122785.1 of Linum tenue. Taxonomy (NCBI): domain Eukaryota; kingdom Viridiplantae; phylum Streptophyta; class Magnoliopsida; order Malpighiales; family Linaceae; genus Linum; species Linum tenue. Next base: position 36,413,216 of record CAMGYJ010000011.1, on the reverse strand, counting down.
AGCCTCACTGGAGGTAGGCCAGAGAAACCAAGGTGCCATTCTGCAGGATCTCCAGCATCAGATGGGGAGCTTAGCTCGCCAGAACACTTCCAGGGCACCGGGGACTCTGCCTGCCACCACTATTCCCAATCCTCGTGACCCTCAAGAGCAGCTGGACGCCATCACCACCAGGAGTGGTAAGACCATATCTGCTGCTCCTGCCCAGCCCAGGCGAGACGAACCACTACCTGCTTCAACACCTCCAGCTGATACTGCAGAAGTGGGGGAAGGCAGCGCAGCACCTGCTCCCAAGCCACAGCCTGTGGTTAAGGAGCATACACCCCAGCTGCCCTTCCCCACTCGACTTCATAAAGACAAGTTGGAGACAGAGTTTGCCAAGTTCATGGCAATGTTGAAGCAGGTCAACATCAGCATGCCCTTCGTGGAGGCACTGTCGAAGATGCCCAAGTATGCCAAGTTCATGAAAGACCTCCTCACCAACAAGAAGAAACTTGGGGATCTTTCGACAGTGATGCTCAGCGAGGAGTGTTCTGCTATCCTGCAGAACAAGCTGCCCGAGAAGCACAAAGACCCAGGGAGTTTCACTATCCCTCTTGTTATTGGCAGCATGCATGTAGGAAAGTCCTTGGCAAACCTAGGCGCTAGCATAAATGTCATGCCCTATAAATTGTTTAAGAAGCTAGACCTAGGTGAACCTAGAGCTACTAGGATGAGCATTCAGTTAGCTGATCGTTCTATCGTGCATCCTAGGAGTATCATTGAGGACTTGCTTGTTAATGTAGGTGCATTCACATATCCTGTTGATTTTGTTATTTTGGATATAAATGAGGATGTGGATGTGCCTTTGATTTTGGGTAGACCGTTTCTCGCCACCACCAAGGCGCTCATTGATGTGCATAGTGGTAAATTGATTCTGCGTGCTGGTGATGAACAAGCTACTTTTTCTGTGTCTGAGAATTGGAAGCACTCTTATTTGCATGATGACATAGATTACTGTGATGTGCTTACTGACTTTGAGACCGCACTCGCCATAACGAGTGCGGGTACTGATGATGCTCTTGAGCGTTGTATTTTGCTAGGTGAGCAGGCATCGCAGGAGTCGTAGCTGGCGGAGCAGTTGGCCGCGTTGGAGAGTGGCCCCTTCTTGGAGGGCGACAGGCTGTTTAAACTGATCTCATCCTCCACTCGCATCACCACCTCCTTGGAGAAACCACCAGAGCTGGAGCTTAAACCCATCCCTCCTCACTTGGAGTATGCATTTCTCCGGGAGGGGAATAAGCTGCCAGTTATCATCAGCTCGACCCTCACACCCGAGCAGAATACCATACTGGTGGCCTTGCTGAAGCAGTACGAGCGAGCTTTAGCATGGAAGATCACAGATATCCGGGGGATCAGCCCCTCTTTTTGCTCCCACCGGATACTGCTGGAGGATGAGATGCGGCCACTGAGGCAGCCGTAGAGGAGATTGACACCGAACCTGGAGGCTGTGGTTCAGGCAGAGATCGTGAAGCTGATGGACGCGGGGATCATCTTCACCATTTCTGACAGCGAGTGGGTCATTCCCACCCAGGTGGTGCCCAAAAAGGGTGGGATGACCGTGGTACCTAACGAGAAGAACGAGCTCATTCTGATGCGCACGGTGACTGGGTACCGTGTCTGCATCGACTATCGGCGTCTTAACGACGCCACTCGGAAGGACCATTTCCCGCTAGCGTTCATTGATCAGATGCTGGAGAGGTTGGCGGGGCACGAGTTCTACTGCTTCTTGGATGGGATGTCCGGGTACTTTCAGATCCCTATTGCACCGGAGGACCAGGCGAAAACCACCTTCACCTGCCCCTTCGGCACATTTGCTTACCGGAGGATTCCATTCGGGCTATGCAACGCCCCGGCCACTTTTCAGCGATGCATGCTCGCCATCTTTGACCGTCTGGTCGGCGAGATCATGGAGGTGTTTATGGACAATTTCTCGGTTTATGGAGACTCATTCTCTCACTGTCTCCATAACCTGGAACTTGTTCTTAAACGGTGTGAAGAAACGAACCTGGCACTGAGTTGGGAGAAGTGTCATTTCATGGTTCGAGAAGGCATAGTTCTTGGGCATAAGATCTCCAAGATGGGGATTGAGGTGGACAGAGCAAAGATCGAGACTATCAGCAAGCTGCTTCCTCCTACATCTGTTAAGGGGATCCGGAGTTTTCTTGGCCATGCCGCGTTCTACAGGCGGTTCATCAAGGATTTCTCGAAGATTGCCCTGCCCCTGACTAAGCTTCTAGAGAAGGATGCCCCCTTCCAGTTCACTGATGCTTGCACAGCGCGTTCACAACCTTGAAGGAGAAGCTCACCCAGGCTCCTATCATGGTTGTCCCTGACTGGTCCCTACCATTTGAGCTGATGTGCGACGCCAGTGACTTTGCTGTTGGAGCTGTTTTGGGGCAGAGGCGAGATAAACACTTCCGCCCTATATACTACGCCTCGAAGACTCTTAATGATGCCCAGGAGAACTACACCACCACAAAGAAGGAGCTGCTTGCAGTGGTGTTTGCTTTTGATAAATTTCGCCCCTATCTGGTCTTGTCCCATGTGACCGTGTACACAGATCACTCCGCGATTAGATACCTGATGAGCAAGGCCGATGCCAAGCCTCAGCTCATACGATGGATCTTACTACTGCAGGAGTTTGATATTGAGATCCAGGACAAGAAGGGAGCAGAAAATGTTGCAGCTGATCATCTCTCCCGGTTGGACGCACCTCCTGCGGACAACCTCGTGGAGGAGATTGACGACTCCTTCCCAGATGAGAGGTTGATGATGATGTGCTTGGTGGAGAGTGTCACCCCCTGGTATTCTGATTTCGCGAACTATTTGGTGGGCCAGCAGCTGCCCAAGGGGATGTCGACTCACGCCAAGAGGAAGTTTTTCTCTGATCTGAAGTACTACTTCTGGGATGACCCTCATATTTTTCGGATCGGAGCCGACGGGATCATCCGTCGTTGTGTTATGGAGAGTGAGATGGAGGGCATTCTATCTCACTGCCATGAGGGACCTACTGGCGGTCATCACGGAGGAAACCGCACGGCGAGGAAGGTGCTCCAGTCGGGCTTTTACTGACCAGAGGTCAGGTAACATCTCTGCCCGTGATGAGATGCCCCAGAATGTGTTTATAACCTGTGAGATTTTTGATGTCTGGGGTATCGACTTCATGGGCCCCTTCCCTCCATCTTTTGGTAATATCTATATTCTGATTGCTGTTGACTACGTCTCTAGGTGGGCTGAGGCGCAAGCTTTGCCCACTAATGATGCTAGACATGTTTGTGGTTTTTTGAAGCAGCTATTCTCCCGGTTCGAGACACCTAGAGCCATCATAAGCGATCGAGGCACCCATTTCCAAGGCCAATTTGATAAGCTACTATCTCGCTATGGTGTGACTCACAAGGTGTCTGTGGCCTATCATCCTCAGACCAGTGGCCAGGCCGAGCTGACGAACCGGGAGTTCAAGCGGATCCTGGAGAAAATGGTGGATCAGTCCCGCAAAGATTGGTCCACCAAGCTCGATGATGCTCTCAGGGCATATCGCACTGCCTACAAGACACCCATTGGTACTTCACCGTACCGGCTTGTCTATGGAAAGGCATGCCATTTGCCCGTGGAGCTTGAGCACAAGGCCTTCTGGGCCCTTAAGCTGCTCAACTTGGATGTTTGTGTTGCAGGTATTGAGCGAAAAATGCAGATGTTGGAGCTGGAAGAGTGGCGTTACCACGCCTATGAGAACACCAAGCTGTACAAGGAGCGCACTAAGCGCCTACACGATGCACGGTTGCGGGGTCCGAAAGAGTTCCAGGTTGGTGATCGAGTTCTCCTTTATAACTCTCGCCTGAAGCTCTTTCCCGGAAAACTCCGCTCCCGGTGGTCTGGACCATTCACGGTCACACAGGTGTTCCCGTATGGCACAATCGAGATTGCCAACCCGCAAACTGAGTCGTTTAAAGTGAATGGCCATCGTCTCAAGCTCTACCTGTGAGACGAGGTCGAACGTGCGGAGTTGGTAGTGGAACTCGCGGACCCTTAGTTCCGCCTTGGGCGTCCAGCTAAAAGACGGTAAAGAAGAGCTTGTGGGGAGGCAACCCCACCACGGTTTGACTTTCTTTCTTGTGTTTTGAGTCGGATTGTAAACCAGTTTGGTTTTGGTTTGTTTTCCTTTGTTTTGGATGATGTCTTATTGGGCTGACATTGGACCTAACATATTGTGTTTGCGCTCTTCTGTTTCCCTTTAGCTGTGCTTTGTTCCAGACTGGTCCCTCTCCAGTCCATTTCATGCCGACGGGTCGATTTCCAGTCTCCTGCAGTCTGAGCACACCGGTAACATCGTTCCCCTTTCCTTCCCTCTTCTCCATTGAGGGCAATGTCGATCTTAAGTGTGGGGGGGATGTTTATCTTTTGACTGCATTAGATCTGTTGGTGTGCTTGGAGCCTAGTCCATTGTCCAAATTTTTAAATTTGAGGGCTCCAAGTACGTGTTCCCATGCAAATTGTCTGCTCAGTATGCTTTGAATTGACAGTCTCTATAGTAATGTGCAACCTAGGGAGGTAGTGTAGCACTATGGAGGATGTTGAAGTATAAGATTTTTCCTATCTAGCTCTCTGCTGTGTCAGTTGATTTTGTGAATTAGTGGAGCTAAGACCGTTGAATTCATGTGGTAATATGGACTCTGTTTGAATTGTGTTATGGACTCGTGTATTGAACATGGTGCTCATGTGGCAAATGAAAAGCAGTTGGTCCTCCATGTCGAAATCATCAAAAATCTTAAACATGGGGTAAGCCCAACGTGTGTGGCACCGTTCATTGCACAAAAATCGGGTTTTGGAAGAGATTTTAGTGATCCTTAGTGGGGTACTCCTACAAGGTGAAGCTAAGCTGTCTCTAGTACAAGTAAAACTTCCACCCGTTGAGCGGTTTGCCTACTCGAGGATGTGTTTTTAAGGGCACGGATAGAGCTTCCGACCCCCCTTAATTTCATTGAACCTCCACACGAGTTGAGGAAAAGGAGTTAAAAGAAGTACTCTGGCGAGCGCCAGATGTACAGAAATTGCTCTTGCTCGACTAATAAGGGTCGACCGTGCAAAAGACTGCAGTTGGAACCCCACCAAATGAAAGAAAAAAAAAAGACAAAATGTAAATGAAAGTGAGAAAAAGGGGTTCCAACGGTGAAATGAAGTGAAAGAGCACCCCGGTACAACGAGTCCTTGGTTGTGAATGGTGTGAGTCCCTTTATCCATGAACTGACTGTCTTACTTCTACTTTTTCTCATGATCCTGGCTTGAGTCTAGTACTCGCATTGAGAGAGATAGGGAACGTCTTAGAAGACCAGTTGACCTCGTAAGCTGCTATATGATCTAGGAAATCCTCTACTGATGCAGCGTGCGTGCGATGGGGGTTGGGTTATCGTTGCTCGTTGATTCCACGAATGCCCGAGAGACAATGTATGCGAGGAAAGACTCCTCTTTTCTTCTTTTATTCCAATTCCGAAAACTGACTCAAACGTACAGACCGACAGCCTTTAAATAGAAGGCTAACAAGACTCCAAGTCCAAAGCAAATAAAGAAAAGGAACCGACAATTACATCAAATAAAAGTCCAAAGCAAATAAAGAAAAGGAACCGACAATAAAACAAAACAAGCTTCTGTTACGTTGCATGCTTAAGCATGGACGTCGTCGACGTCCCCATCATTCTCCCCTGGGTCGAAAAGATTCGGCCTCGAATCGGTGCCGCCATTGTCGTCATCGGTCGAGGCCTCGTCAGAAAAAGGAATGAGGTGCTTCACATTAAACACATCAGAAGTGCGGATATGAGCAGGTAAGCGCAGGCGATACGCATTGGGGTTGATTTTCTCAACGATCTCAACCGGACCAACCTTCTTGGAGGCGAGCTTGCAGTAGTCACGAGCAGGGAACCGATCTTTGGTGAGGATGGCCCAGACGAAGTCACCCACCTGGAAGTCAACCGCCCGCCGGCGCCGATCAGCGGCAACCTTGTAGGCCGCGGTAGACGCCACCAGCCGATCATGGGTGGTACGATGGATGTGGGTGAGCTGTTCAACGAAGTCGGCAGCCGTCGCATGGTTACGGACCTTGCTGGGAAGACTTAGTAAATCGAGTGGCCCGCGAGGAAGGAGCCCGTAAACAACCTGGAAAGGCGACAGTCCGGTGGAACGATTAACCGCCCGATTATGTGCAAATTCAGCCTGCGGAAGCTTGTGATCCCAAGCTTTGGGGTGATCCCCCACTAAACTCCGCAAAATATTACCCAATGAGCGATTAACAACCTCAGTCTGGCCATCAGTTTGTGGATGGTAGGCACTGCTAAAGTTCAATTGTGTATTGACCATACGCCACAAACTCCTCCAAAAATGACCAACGAACCGAGAGTCGTGATCAGACACGATGGAAGCAGGGAGTCCATGCTACCGATAAATGTCACGAAAATAAAGGTGGGCCACCGCCACAGCATCCGACGTCTTCTTACATGGCAGGAAATGAACCATCTTGGAAAAGCGATCCACAACGACAAAGATAGAATCCGAACCACGCTGGGTGCGGGCAAGGCCAAGAACAAAATCCATACTTACGTCGGACCATGGCTGTAACGGAATAGGCAGGGGAAGATATAAGGCGGCATTAGTGGCAGCTCCTTTGGCCAACTGACAGATACGACAACGCGCCACGTACCGACCGACCTCCTTTCGCATAGATGGCCAAAAGTACGATGCGGCGAGGAGCTGAAAGGTACGATCTCGACCCACATGGCCTTCATTGTGAACTTCCTGGAGCATCTTCAGACGGAGGCTGCAAGTCGGAACGCATAGTTGGACACCTCGGAACAGGAACCCATCCTCGAGTACAAAACCGGTCGGATCCCCTTGCTGTATGCGATCCAAAATTTGGGGAAAAAAGGGGTCATCCACATAAAGCTCCATGAAGGAGTCGAAACAGGGGACTTGCACTCGCATCTCGGCCAGCAATCCACGACGGCGGCTCAACGCATCCGCGACGCGATTCGAAACCCCGGCCTTATGTTTAATGACGAAGGTAAACTGTTGTAAATATGAGACCCACGAAGCATGGCGATGAGATATCTTGTCTTGGCTGCCCAAGTGCTTGAGGGAATCATGATCAGTGTATAAAATGAACTCACGGTGAAATAAATAGTGTCGCCAATGCTTGATGGCTTGAACTACCGCACAGAACTCAACATCGTACGTGCTGAAGCGGAGCTTGGCGCCGGCTAGCTTTTCACTGAAGTAGGCTACGGGACGACCAGCTTGGCTAAGAACCGCACCAATGCCTGTCTGAGACGCGTCGCAATGCAACTCAAAGGGTTGTCCAAAATCCGGGAGAACCAGAATAGGGGCGGCTACTAGGCGCTGCTTGATTTCAAGGAATGTCGCCTCGGCATCTGGCGTCCACTGGAACTTAGACCCGCGGATACAATCCGTCAAAGGAGCCATGATGCCGCTGAAATGAGGAATGAATCGCCGGTAGAATGAGGCTAGCCCATGAAAACTGCGGACCTCCGTGATCGATGATGGTCGTGGCCACTGTGCCACAGCCTGAACCTTGCTGGGATCAACTTTGAGGCCGTCTCGCGAGACCACGTAGCCGAGGAACTGGATGGATGGAGAGAGGAATTCGCATTTATTTGTGGCCGCATAAAACTTCTCGCGACGGAGAACCACTAGGACGTCACGGAGATGCTCTAGATGAGCCTGGGCATTAGCACTGTAGATCAATATGTCATCGAAATAAACGACAACACACTTACCAATAAATGGCCGTAGAACTTGATTCATCACTCGCATGAATGTACTTGGTGCATTGGATAGGCCGAAAGGCATAACGAGCCACTCGAACAAGCCCTCTCGAGTTTTGAACGCCGTCTTCCATTCATCGCCCATGCGAATGCGAATCTGGTGATACCCACTCTTAAAATCAAGCTTAGTGAACACAGAAGCACCCCCCAGTTGATCGAGCAAATCGTCGAGGCGGGGAATGGGAAACCGATACCGAACTGTGATTTTGTTGATGGCGCGGCTATCAACGCACATGCGCCAGGACCCGTCTTTTTTTGGTGTGAGCAAGGCGGGTACTGCGCACGGACTGAGACTCTCCCGAATGTGGCCCTTGGATAAGAGGTCCTCGACTTGGCGTCGGAGCTCCTCATGTTCTTGCGGACTCATGCGGTAGTGTGGGCGGTTGGGTAGGGTCGCACCGGGAACCAGGTCGATGTGATGTTGGATGTCCCGCAACGGTGGCAGCTCACTGGGCAGGTTGGCCGGGAACACATCGGCAAACTCTTGGAGTAGGGGTTGAATAGATTCAGGGACACGAGTGGGTGCTCCACTCGCCTGTAATGCGCAACACACGACGAGAACCATACCAGCTTCCCTCATTGCTTCTTGGAACGGGCCTCTAGACAACAGAGTAGTTGGGGATATCACTTTAGGAGAGGGAGTAGGTCCACCCTTGGGCTTGGCCGGCAACAGCACAATTTTGGTTCCCCGGAACAGGAACGAATAGGTATTAGCACGCCCGTCATGAATAACTGAATTGTCATACTGCCACGGCCGGCCGAGGAGCAGGTGGCACGCGTCCATGGGGACCACGTCACAATAGACAGCATCACGATATGTTGCACCCACCGAAAAGTTCACAAGTACTCGTTTAGACACAGTTACGTCAGTACCTTGGCTAAGCCAGGAAAGACGGTATGGCTTAGGTCGATCCTCTGTTTCCAATCCCAGTTTGGACACTGCCACTTCAGCTATCACATTCTCACAGCTGCCGGCATCGATAATGAACGAGCATACCTTATCGCCTATGGTGCACGTGGAATGGAAGAGGTTGTTTCGCAACCACTCGTGGTCCGGGAGGCGTGGAGTCAAACAGGATCGCCGGAGTACGAGAAGAGGCCCCACATCACCCGAGACAACTTCTTCCGCCTCTTCATAAGTGTCATATACCGGTTGGGAGTCCACCAAAGGGTCTGGGTCCACGGTGGCTTCGTCAGAGAAAAGTCCACGTGCGGCCGTCTTCGGGTTCCGGCACTCTGCTTGTCGATGGTCGACTTCGCCACAACTGAAACACCGCAATCCTCCTAGACGCCCTTGCTGGTTGCTGGGTGCGCTTCGCCATGATGGGGGATTATTCCCTTCGCACACCGGTGGGGGTAGAGAGTCGGGTCTGTTGGAGGCGCCGACTGGTGGCCTGGAGTTGCTAAAACCACGTCGCGCTAGCTGCCTCTCAGCCTGAGTTGCCCGTTGCTGAGCTTCTGCGACGTTCACGGGATCAAACATGTTCAGTACGTCCTGCAGCTGTAGGCGCAATCCACCAATATATCGGGAGACTAGTTGTAGGGGCGACTCGTTAATATCGACCCGTGCCAAGAACGAATAGAATTCCGTCGAATACTAATCTACCGTGCGATTACCCTGGCGGAGATTTTGGAATTGCTGGTACAACTCCCGATCAAAGTTATAAGGTAAGAATGTCGACTTCAAGTGCTTTCTGAACTTGTTCCAGCTCGCAATCTTCTCCTTGCCTTGCCGAGTCCTGGTGAGTTTCAATTGTTGCCACCATGCTTGTGCACGCTCATATAATCGAGTCGTGACCAAAGAAACGCGCCGATCATCGGGAACTTCCTTGAAGTCCAGAATTTCCTAAACCTGAGACAGCCAATCGATTACCTCTTCCGGTTTCATGCTGCCATCAAACTGGGGAACTTCCACCCTAAAGCCCTGCTCCCAACGGTGGTTGGGGCGTTCAGGGGACTGATTCCGTAACCTAGCGAAGGGATTCTCATCGACGACGGTGATGTCATCATATTGGCGTTGCATCTGTACGACTTCGTCCAGCCGCTGAGTCAAAACCTCCACCTGGCGCCGCAGCTCGTCGTTGTCGCGGCGAACGTCGGCGTTCTCACGTCGCATATCAGCGAAGTCGCCATCCTCGCGGTCGCATGTCGCGCTGCTCGGCGGGGCGGCATTCCTCCAGATCAACCGGGCTCTGATACCAATCTGATGCAGCGTGCGTGCGATGGGGGTTGGGTTATCATTGCTCGTTGATTCCACGAATGCCCTAGAGACGATGTATGCGAGGAAAGACTCCTCTTTTCTTCTTTTATTCCAATTCCGAAAACTGACTCAAACGTACAGACCGAAAGCCTTTAAATAGAAGGCTAACAAATAAAGAAAAGGAACCGACAATAAAACAAAACAAGCTTCTGTTACGTTGCATGCTTAAGCATGGACTTCGTCGACGTCCCCATCATCTACCGACGATCGTGATTGTGTGTTGCTATAGAGGTCTGGAAAGCTGCATTGGTTTGAGTTAGGTTTGCTTGGGGACAAGCAAATGGTTAAGTGTGGGGGAGTTTGATAGCCCGTTATTTACACATGTTTTTACCCCTGCTCTTACTCCGTTTGAGGTGTTGATTCTCGTGTTTTAGGCCGATTTCACGCTAGGTTGTGCTTGTTTATGATATTTCAAGTCCTAGTACATGAATGGAGGCTTGGGAGCGAGTTTGGGGTCGATTGGACGAGGATCGGACGCATGGCGAGGTTCTGAGGAAGCTGCACGGGCACACATAAAGACCACACGGCCGTGCAACTGACAAACCAGGCCGTGTGGGATTGTGCGAGAGCAAACACGGGCACAAGTGATTTTCACACGGCCGTGCAAGAGAGCAAGGTGGCCGTGTGATTTTTGCCGAGGCCAAACACGGGCAGACTGGAATTCTCACACGGCCGTGCAACCCTGGCCGTGTGAGATGGCTGAAGACCGAACTAATCCATACGCTGCGTTTCGGCTCGCACGGGCAAAATGGTGAGCCACACGGCCGTGTGGCCTGCCCGTGTGAGTCGGGAAATTCTGGTTTTTAGGCAGATTTTCAGCCAAAAGAAGGGGGATTCGAGTTTTGGAGAGACAGAGCGATTCCTAGAGAGAGAAAGCGACGAACAAGAGTCTCCAAGTGCCCTAGCTTGATCTTCAACACCATTGGAGCTTGGCTTGAGCTTGGAGAAGTGCCGATTCAACGTCCAGGAGCAGAAATCCATCTTCACAGTATGGTTTCCGCATCTGATTCTGCTTTTGCTTCTTTCCCCATGGAGTAGTTCTCCCATTCATATGGGTGTGGGAAACCCTAGCTCTGTATTTTAGGATTGATTGTATGAACCCAAGTACTGTTTCTATGATTTGATTATATTCGATTGAGGTTTGAATGATTGAATTGCATGAATCCTGATCAAATTCCTGTTGTTTCTGCTTTAACCTAGAATGAGAATATCTGCTTAGGTTGATAGAGCACCCTTAATTGAAGGTAGTGAATTGGTGACTTTAGTCGAGGAGCCAATTCACTATTTTGTACCGAAGTTACTTCGGTAGTGGAGGTTTGGTTCGTTAGGGCCTCAATCTGTTTACTCCGGTGGCTGTTAGTCGCCCGCTAGAGACTCAGATTGAGAGGGTCTGAAGACCTTTAGTCGAGACTTCAGACTGTTTGAGAACCTTCCGCAGTATAACTATCATAGAAATTGAACTTGGTAATTACAATCCGGCTTAACTGCAGTCTAGGGGGAACCATATCCGGGTGACCTCTCTTAACCTGAAAACAACCGCTTAGTTGCTTTGCTTGCTTGTTAGTTTAGATCTTCACTAAAGTTTCATTGCTAGATAATACGAATTCACTGAGTAGTCATCACATCTAGGACCCGGGTTGACATTAAAACCCAAACCCGCTATACTACGCTTTAGGAAGTGGTTACACTTGTCTATTTTCTAGAGTGACAGTAGGAGTGAGTCAGGAACTTACCCATCTTTTCTTTGCCGATGATTTAGTTCTGTTTGCAGAAGGTAGTATTGGACAAGCCGAGATGATTATGAAATGCCTCCAGGACTTTTGCAGCACTTCAGGAGAGCTGGGTAGTCGCGACAATTCAAGGGTCTTCTTTTCCATACATTTAAACAGGGAAGTTTGCAAGAATATTAGCGAACACCTGGGCATCCCCATGATGCAGGATTTGGGTCGGTATCTTGACGTTTTGGTTCTCCACAAGCGTATCACAAATGAAACTTACAAGTATACCATGGATAAGATTGATCAGCGACTTGCAGGTTGGAAAGTTGACAGTTTATCGATAACCGGCCGTGTAACATTGACAATCTCGGTTCTGAATGCGATCCCATCTTACGCAATGCAGATGTCGGGCGAGTGTCTGTGATTACATGGATAGAAAATAAGAGCTTTTGTGTGGGGTCACAGCAAGGCCGGCGGCGTATACACCTGGTTAATTGGGAGACTTTCTGGCTTCCTAAGGATCAGGGTGGCCTATGCGTGCGATATGCGAGAGAATTTAACACAACATACTTCCTTAACCTTGCTTAAGTAAGCGTATTTGAGAGAAGGGCCTGACGGGGTGGAGTTGAGACGGCGTACGCGATGTAGGCCCGACCCAGTTATAATCCAACTTGGGCTTCGACGTGGGCCTCATAATCGAAGGCCGAGCTGACCCCTTGGGCTGGAAAGGCGGCCCATATAAAAACACTCATGCACAAGAGCATCTTGCGACATGGTAGAGAATCGAACCGTGGACCTTCGTTTCATTAAAAACATACTAAACCACTTAGCTGAAAGTCATTTGATAAAACATAACTAACAGTAAGGATGTTTGACGTCTCTCTTATTCTATTATTCAACGCCAAAATATTAATTATTCACACTTAATTCTAATGAACTTCTAATCGATGTCCATCCCTATTATCCAGGCACATAATCGACTTATTTTAATTTTTAAGTTCTTTTTTCTTTCTCTTTTGGAGGGAACTTAATATTGATTGGAAATTTGGAATCACTGATCTTTGATTATAATTTTCAGTTATGTGAACTCAAAATTTTGAAAAGGGTAGTTCTAAGCGTAAAAGAAAATAATGAATTAAGGAGTCTGGATACATGTGATTCGAAAATTAGAAGTAAAGCTAAATCATTGGATTGTAAATGTTTTGTAACTGAATTTTTGTGGCCACATTTTAAATTCTTGAACAGGGCCTCCAAATATCATGGGACGACCCTGACGCGATGCTCTCATTTGTGGCTTGGAGTGCGGAGAGTTTGGGGCACAATGCTGGAAGGAATTCGGTGGAGCTTGCGAGACGGCAAGTCCACCACGTTCTAGATGGATAAGTGGACGGATGGAGGCATAGTGGTCAGTGATCACGCGTGGACGAATAAGGAAGGCTTCCTTGCAGAAGCGACAGTGGCAGACATGAGGCTGGATACAGGTGAGTGGAACATTAATTTTATTGCTAGTTACTTACATATGGATGTGACTTTGCAGATTATTGGCATGCCGCCAGCCTGCCACCTAGACCGACCCATGGAGAAAACGAAGGGGTCTGGGGTCTCAAGGAAAAGGGTAACTTTACCCTCCGCTCGGCCTATCAATTAGTAGTGGACATCCATGGAGAGGCGGCAAACGATGGCTAGAAGAAGGTGTGGAAGTGGTCAAGAGTGAATCAAGTCCGCCATTTCCTCTGGCTGATGGCGCATGTATCATTGCTAACCAATGAAGAAAGACATCGGCGACATCTCTCGATTTCAGCAACCTGCGCACGATGCAAGGAGGAATCTGAGTCACCCGAACATGTCTTCTGCAAATGTTCATATGCCAAGGAAGTTTGGCAGCGTACTATTCCCTCGCCAGTGAGCTCCCACACCAATCAACGATCATTCAAAGATTGTTTATGCACTTCATCTTGAGTTCAGAGACACATGTGCGTTTTGGCTTCACTTGTTGGTTCCTATGGCGTTAGTGGAAGGATTACATCTTTTCGAACATTGAGGAGGTACCTATTAAGCTTCCAGAAATGACTTAGCCTGGGAGATCATTGCGCAAAAGAGTAAAGCCACAGACCACACTATTACACTGGGGAGGTCGATGTCACGTCAAGACGTGGCTATTGGGTGGAGAGCGGCCCCGACAGGTTGGATCACAGTTAGGAGTGGAAATCGGTACGGTATCGGTATCCCAATACCAAATACCGAAATCTCGAATACTGAATTACATCCTAAAGTGAATCCCAATCCCAATCCCTAAATAATTTTGGTATCCCAATCCCAATCCCTAAATATTTCGGTATCTCAATCGGTACTTCGGTATCCCAATCGGTATTATCGAATACGAAATTAATTATCTTTGCAAGTAATAATTAAATACATAAATTAGATTTGATTGTTTAATTTAGGGCAAAGAGACTAGGAAAAGAGTCTTGAGTTTGCCTAGAGCTAGGATATGGATAAGGAGAATGGAGGAGAGATGACATCTCAAATTCATGTCATTGGTAATCCTTAGTTTGACGAATTGGAGGTTGAGAGAAAACTAATACTAGTGTTTGCTTTTTAGTGTTATGAAAATAACAAAAAATTAGGTGAGAAACGAGAGTGACTTAAACTGGAAGTCAAAATTGAGTTGGATGGGGGGCTTCTAAGTTGTGAAAAAGTGAGGAATGACTAAAAGTTGTGTGTTATATTTTATTAATTTTTAATTTTTGGTATTTCTTGGTATTTCGGTATATACCAATCCCAATCCCGTAATCCCGAATACCGAATTGCACTCTAAAATGAATCTCAATTTCAATCCCTAAAAAATAAACCGGTATTCGGTAATACCAAATAGTGATAAATTCGGTACGGTATTCGGTATATCCCAAATACCGGTACCAAACTTTCAGCCTTAATCACTGTGATCGATGGCTTTTGTATGACTCTGTTTGCGGTTTCGTTGTCCGCTCGGTTTCTTAATCTGAGGTAGTGGTGATTGCACCCTTTTCAAAAAAAAAAAAATCACTGTAGTAAGACACCATAACTTCATTATACCACTGTCATATCATGATATTATCTAAATGTAATATCATGATATGACAGTGATATAAGAGTTCATAATATCATCTCACCACTGTTATACCACGATCTTACGACTATGAAGAGACTACACAATACCATCATACCACTATTGTACCATAACCCATGCCAATTTGATTTAAAATGGATATTAAACTTGTTATAAGTTGTATATATATTTACCATCATACACATATTAAACGGTGTATTTACCGCTTTCAATGCCATCTTTCCCTTTTGAGGAACAGTTGGATTAGTCAGGTTCTTCTTGGTCTTTTCCACTGGATCCCATTTCCATTTGGCCACACCTTAACCTCAGCAAGTGCTAATAAAGGAATAATTATGTAGGCATTAGCTAGCAGTAGGAACTACTCCATCTAATTAATTACGGGATCGAATAAGTGGGCTCAAGATAGGGTGCATAACCATGAGTTATGCACCAATTAATAACCAAATCTGGACCCTTCATTTAGAAAATTCAGATCTAAGGGTGGAGAATTAAAGAACATTTTTATTTTCCCTAGCTTTCTTTAGCGGCTCATATCTTTTTCGTTATAACTCGTATTTTAATTTTTTTTTGCACAGATGGAACGAGTTCATCGTGCTCTACAAAATGAGATCAATTTTTAATATTTTTTTAGAAAATAAATTCTAGCTTCTCGGTACCAACTGCATACCATATGGTATTTTCTTCGTTTTTAATTCGTTTTTGAAAACGTTTGCACAGAAGGGACGAGTTCATCATGATCTATTAGATCTAAAAATTTCTGGGTGAACAAATTACATGACCAAAAAATAACACACAATACCATACAATACCACCCTGGTATGGGGTGGTATCTTGTGGTACACAATGATAAAAGTCGTAAATGACAGTTAATATACTTCTACTATCATGTATTCAACCATCTTACAGTCTTGGTTTGTTCATACCATCATGGTACGCTTTTCAAACCATAAGTATGCTCTTATTTCAATACCAGTCAATACCATATGGTATAAGACTGGTATAAACTGCATACCATATGGTATTTTCTTCATTTTTAATTCGTTTTTGAAAATGTTTGCACAGAAGGGACGAGTTCATCATGATCTATTAGATCTAAAAATTTCGGGTGAACAAATTACATGACCAAAAAATACCACACAATACCATACAATACCACCCTGGTATGGGGTGGTATCTTGTGGTACACAATGATAAAAGTCGTAAATGACAGTTAATATACTTCTACTATCATGTATTCAACCATCCTACAGTCTTGGTTTGTTCATACCACCATGGTACGCTTTTCAAACCATAGGTATGCTTTTATTTCAATACCAGTCAATACCATATGGTATAGACTGGTAAAAAATGGCTCAATTTTTTTTTGTTCGAAAAATATATCAAAGTGGATATTATTTTGAAGAGCACAATTAATCTGATCTAACTGTGCAAAAAAATTAAATTTCGACTTAAAACGAGTGAGAAATCGTCCGTCAAAGATTAAGGAGGGAAAAATTAAAGATTTTCTAGAAGAGAGGGGGATGCTGATGTCATGCTGATGTGACCTGGTTACTCACCATAAGGTTACTAACCTGATCCGTTCCAGAATAAGTGTCCATCGACGTAACACAAACCTTTTTCTTTTCGGAGTTGGTCATTGTCCACGTAGTAGAAGAGAGCAGAACTTGGAGATCTCTCTCCCCAACTCTTTGGAGCTTTCTCTGTCCCATATTCATTCATTTATAAATAATGTTATTATTATTTACTTAATTTGGCTCATCATTTCTCTTTCTGTTAATGGATTCCGCACCATTACCAAAAGCCAATTGGCGTTACCAGGATTATTTTAAGGCTTTGGAAACGAAATTGGCGAGTGGAGACGGGGGTAATTATCATAAATGGTAATAAATCTATTCACTTTGTACAAAACGGTAACAATTCTTTAATTTTGCACGTTTTGGTAAAAAAAGTTTGAGTGAATAACGAATTGGTCAATCCGTCTACTTCCGTCCAAAACTCCGTTATCCTTTGTCCAGTCACTATGACATGTCATTGAAAATTTTAATAAAAAATTAGTTCATCACCCAATTGACCCACACAACCCAACCGGCCGTATCATAATACCCACCCTTCTCGAATTGGAGAAAGTCAGCGACTTGCGGGAGAGAGGGGCGATCGGACTAGAAGATAACGATGACAACTTCTACCTTAATCTTTCTGCCGCCTCTTTCGCGCCGCCCACCAAGTTCCCCGTCAATCCCTCCCTGATTCCGACCGGAGGGCACTTCAACCGGAAGAATCTGCTGGTCACGAGCATGACTGTCGCGGGGGCGATGATCGGCTTCGTTCTGCTTATAGCCATAGGAATCTTCTGTTTAGTTCTTCGAATCTGGAGACCGAGGCGGCAGCGCAGGAATCTGAGCTTCAGTTGGCGGCGGCGGGATCCGTCGACTATTTTGCTACACAGGACGATTTCATCGCGAAATATCATGGCCCTGTGATTGATCAGCCGATTTGGTACATCCACACCGTGGGGTTGGATTGGAACACTCGAAAATGGAATCAATCCCGGTGTTCCAATACAGACTGCTCTGTTTGCCTAAGCGAGTTTGAAGAAGGCGATCACAAAAATTGCCCACTCTGCAGCGCCCCGATCGTTGCCGCCGATGCGAATTCCAGAGCTGTTGTTGTTCAAGCTGTTGTTGTAGGGTCATCGATGAATCTCAATTCCGGGGAAAATTCTACAGTAGAGAATTTGGAACCTACAACTCTAATGACCGCACCGGAGGAGGAGCGAGAGGGTGAAGTGAGTCTTGGTAGTGGTGAGTGGTGACAATAGTAGCAATGAACCGGACCTTTCAGATCATTCAAAGAGATTGATGGTATTATTAAGGAGCAGTCTTTCGTGGGTAAGGTTCCAAGCGATGTGTTCGAACGAGGGAGAGAAGGGGCAGGGGATTTGCAGGGGTTGAGGCGGTCGCTATCGCTGGATTCGTCATCAGCAATGGCGATTTACAGGGCGGTGGAGAATATCGAAGTAGAAGATGAAGGAAAAGGGAAGACTTTGGGTCCGGCCGGTTGGGTTGTGTGGTGTTAATTAGGATGATTAATTTATTTTTTTATTAATATTTTTAATGACATGTCATGCTGACTGGGCAAAAGATAACGGAGTTTTGGACGGAAGTGGACGGATTGACCAATTCGTTATTCACTCAAACTTATTTTACCAAAACGTGCAAAATTAAAGGATTGTGACCGTTTTGTACAAAGTGAATAGGTTTATGACCATTTATGATAATTACCCTGGAGACGGGAGATGAATCTTCCAGGTGTGTGGTGCTAAAAAGGCATTTGCTAGTGATTACTCGATGGGCTGACCGAATGAATTAATAATCAATGGTGTGAAAGGCATGATTCGAACTTACGCAAAACAAAAACAAATTTGACACTTCTTTCTGCACTAATCATGTCAAATTATTATCATTATTCTTTATCTTTTGGAATAATTATATTAGCTATTTAGTAAACATGTTAATGTTATTATTGTATTGTGTATATATTGTGTATATGAGAGAGGTTTTGTGATGTGAAACTAAAAAATGTGCATATCACAATCCATTTTTTAATTTTATTTAATTTTATTATTATTATCCTTATTCATATTATTATTTTTTACTATACTTCACTCTCTATTTTTTTTTACTTTTTTTTCAATTCAAATTCATGATTATCCAACCTAAATCAACTCTGTTAAACGAGTGAACTCAATACTGACGAGAGTTTATAAAAAAGGATTGTTAGTTACTTTCATTAGTGCCAAATCAATTAGAAATTTTATTAATGAAATATTTTTGGTAAAGTTTATTAATTAATTAAAAATAATTGTATAATTATTTTAAGTGCCATTCAACTTACTGGTTACTCAAACTAATTCGCGTGGTCGTGTGGACAACGTGAGTTCAACTCGGAGTTGACAAGTTCTGGGTCGGGAACAAGTTTTACCCGCTTTGTAATTGACGGGTTAGTCAGGCGTGAATTTTGGCCAAGGAGGGAATTTTACCAGATTTTGTAATTGACGGGTTAGGTAGGGGGTGAATATTTTTTTAAAACTCGGCCTACTTTATCAAAATTTTAGTGTCATTTAAACTTACATTGTATTTTATAGTTATGAAAATTGAACTCAAACTCATTGGTCTTCAACCTAATACGCCTTGGTCAAAGCGAGTTGAACTCGGTGTTGACGAGTTCTATGTCATGAGCGAGTTTTAAGTCGGGAAAGAGTTTTACTCGCTTTTGAAAATTAACAGATTGAGTCATGTGTGTATTTTGTTAAAAAATTTGTCCGCTTAATCAAAACTTAAGTGTCATTAAAATTTAATTTTATTGTAGTTTCTCTTATGACAATTAATTCCAAACCCATGGGTATTCACCCCAATTTGACCAGGTCAAAACAAGTTGAACTGGTCTTGACAAGTTTTGGGTTGTGATCGAGTTTTACGTTATTTTTAAGTCAAAGGGTTGGGTTGAGTGTGGATTTTGTTAAAAACTCAGTCCACTTTTCATATGAATCGCACATAAAAAATAACGCAATCGACCCGGTCAAAGCAGGTTGAATTCGCTGTTGACGAGGTTTGGTTTAGGAGCGAGTTTTACATGCTTAAGTAATTAACAGGTTGGGTCGGCTAGGGATCTGGTTAAAAATTTAGACTGCTTTCCATCCTAATTGGAAGGAAAAAAAAAAACAATCCACCAAGTCAAAGCGGGTTGAGCTTGATGTTGATGAATTTTGAGTCAGGAGTGAGTTGAACCCGTTGTTGACGAGTTTTGGGTCGGGAGCGAGTTTTACCAAATGATTTAATGGTGGATTGGGTCAGTTATGGATTTTGTTAAAAACTGGGCCCAGTTTCCGTCTCACTCGCACTTTAAAAACAAAATAATCGACATGATAAAAGCGGTCTGAACTTGATAATGACGAGTGGTTTTTATTTGTCTGGGCCGAGTTTTACCTGCTTTTTTTATTGGCAGATTGGGTTGGGTCTAGATTTTGTTAAAACTCGGCTCGCTTCCATCAGACCCACACCCAAATAACAAAACAATCGGTTGAACTTTGTATTGATGAGTTTTGAGTCGGGAGAGAGTTTTGCCTCTTTTGTAAATGGCGTGTTGGGTGGAGTGTGGATTTTGTTAAAACTCGGTTCGCTTCCCATCTGACTCTCGTGCTAGGTTTGTTATTTTATAATGCATTGTAAATGTACTAGTCATTGTAATCAACAATGAAAGCATTTGACGCTATTGGTCATGATTAATAACACAGTTCACACATCTTCAAATAATATTCAAACGAGGGTGTTTGGTGACTTTTTGAGGAACAAGCTACGTTAAACTACTCTATGCCGTAGAAAGTTTAGTGAGAGTTGTAGAAACTAAAAGCTACAATTATATTGCAAAGAAAATATGAATTTTGACATGAGGGGTCAAATGTGAGTTTGGAACATCTCCTCCATCTTCGTTTATGCTATATATAACGTAACCACAAATTTATGTAAACCAAAACAGAATAATATATCATTCACTTCCAATATCATACTTACATGCCATGAATCGATATGTGAGGCTAGAAAGCAAGCAATTTCCCTGCAAACCTATCTGTCTATCTATTCCCCAGCTAAGAATGGAAATTTTTATGTCAAATCAAAGTTGGGGAAATACAAAAGAAGAAAAATTGGTACGTAGTGGGGTTTGGACCTTTCCACTCTGTTTGGGAAGAGGGGTAAATGGGAGGAGGGTGCAAATGTGAGGGGTAAATACAGTTTCCAACACATTTGCACCTGTTTGGTTAATTTGGAACAGTAGGGGGGTGCAAAACGGGAGTGCAAATTTACTGTTTCGGCTTACCCCCCAAATTGGGGTGCAAGGGAAGGGAGGAAGAGAGGGGGAGGGGGGAATTATGGAATTTTGTTTTTCTAATTGTGTTATATATAATTATATAATAATTAATATTATCAATTTCTTCTTTTTATAAATATTATTAATGTAAACATTATTCGGGGTTGACCATTTGACTCTGGAAACAAGTTTATCAATGTTCGTCAAGTCAAATCTAGATCTCTTGGTTGAATCGAATTTGCATTGAAAATTAGAGATACGAGGTGTTTGTGGAAAAGATAGAGAGAAATTGTTTGGTTAACTCAGTTTATTTGACTAAATAGTTAAAACTTACAAATTCGAACGTGTTTGACTAAGTTTGACAATTTAAGATTAAACTAGACACGAAAACCCTATATAGGATGACCAGTTACAAGTTGAGCTTCGAGTTTTGAGATCGCTCGATCAATGATTATACAATTGTCATAATTAATTATTATTTGAGCATTATTATATAATAACTATTTTTAGTAAAGTATATTTATTATTATATAGTAATATTTATTTTATTATTTTATGATAATATTTTAAAATTTTAAAATCTATTTTGTAATCTAAAATCTATTTTAAAATAATATACTTACTTACTTTTCATTCTATTTGCACCCCCCCTACTTTTTCATCCAAACAACAATTTACCCCTCCACTTACACCCCCCAGCAATTTGCACCCCCCAGCAATTTACCCCTCAACTTGCACCCTCCTGCAATTTGCACCCCTTTGTTGCCAAACAGAGCGTTCTGGTTCTCTATATTCTTCAATCTGTTGGGGTGGTGGTGGTGTGGTGATAGGAGGGAGTTGGGAAAATGAAAGAATCTGATCGAGTTTTGTGCAGTCCCACTATCGCATCAACTTCAATGGTCGACGTAAACTTATTATACGAGTGAAGTGATTTCAGTGGACGTACTTAAAAGATACCAAAATCAGTGTTTCTCTTCAATCTTCGGCCAAGGGTCTTATCGTGCACAGGAGAGCATTCATTGATAGAGTGATCAGATTTTGGGATATCATAAACACAGTAATTGTCGGAGGATTTTGCTTTGTGTGTAAAAATATTTGTTTGCATGTAATGAAAAGAGTTATGCATATATGTAGTCAGCGGCGGATCCAGAATGGATTAGAGCACTAGGTCACATTTGAAAAAGATGCAGATGGTTGGAGCGTAATGCGACGAACAAGTGTTATACTAGCTCTGGATCCAGAGGAGGGCTGTACCGTGGTCTAGGGGCGGCCCCCTTGGATCCGCCGCTGCATGTAGTGTTTCTCATGGTTGTCAAAACACATCTATGACATCTGACACAGTTAGGTTCAATCGATATTGAAGAAAATCGGCTAGAAGACTACCGGTATGAAGTGGTAGTCGAAACCGATAAAACAAATCATCAAAATTGAGAAAAGAGTGATAATACTGAAACGTTCAATTTTTTAGTCTCTATGCAAAACAACGTTGTTTCGATGGAATTAACTAACACAAAGAAAGAAAATTTTTTGGATTCAAGTATGCACATTTAGATATTGATGTTATCTATTGAATTCAAGTATAGACGTTTGGATATTAACGTAAAATGTTACATTTAAATATGATGATCAATCATTTTGTTTGCAATGTAATATTATATTTAGATATGGATGAAGACTACATCCATATCAACTTAAAATAGATTATAAAAATACACAATTAATTTCGTATTAACTGTTTGTCACTTCCTCGTATGCTTCGGTAAAATAATCACAAACTAACATATAAACCAGTTGTATCCCGCTCGGATCATGCCACTTTTTTTTGGGTGAGAAACAGGGCGCAAAGGGCGCCCTAGCCTGTATTACGCACTAACAAAACGGGGTGTTTGAATCCCCAAAGTATCAAAGTACAACCAATAACGAAGAGTGCTACTCGGGTTATGAACCGCATGAACCCCTATAGGAACAGAATGGCCAATGGAAGCGAGGTGGTCAGCCACGAGGTTCGCTTCTCTGAAAACATGCTCAATCCTGACAAGCCAAGGCCGAGCTAGCCATTGGCGGATCTCTGCGACGCAGGAGTAATGAGGATGCTGCGGAGTCGCTTTCTCTATCAAGTTCCGGGCAGTGCACGAGTCTATTTGAAGAACAACCTTCCTGATCCCCTCTTCCCAAGCGAATCTCAACCCATAAGCAATCCCAGCCAGCTCGGCACGAGTAATCGAACCCCCTCCCAGATTCGCTGTAAATGCTTTAATAAAGCGGCCATCGTCTCCCCTCAACGTAAGTGTATAAACCAGTTTGACGACCTTGATGATTTATATCCTCCATTTTCTCTGATGTACGGTATATTATTGTACGTACATTAGATAACACAAAAAGAATGTAGTTAAGTACATGTATAACATTGGACAAATAGTGTTCAGAAGATAAGTATTTCCATTTTATGGAAAAGCATTCTCAACATATACACAGTAGTAAGTGAAGAAATGTATATTTGCAAAAAGAAATTAGATATAGAAGAAGAAGACTTTGGGCATGGGACTTGAAGAAATGAATCTGAAATCATAGGGGAGCCGGCCGGCAGGGTGCTTGGTGGGGTTTGGGGCTTAAATGGCGTCCACTCTTTGTGTTGATGGTGGAGAAGTTTCCTGCCCCCGCCATCTTTCTCTCAATTCGACGGCCTTTATGTAAAAGGTTGGACCTTTGTGGAGAATTAGATATTCATAGCCCTGATTTTATAATGTGCTAATGGTAGTAGCTTAGCTAGGTTAGGACACAAATTATGAAAATCACTAGTTTGTTTTATTTGGGAGTGTTTATTCTCTTTCATATCGTGGAAAGGAATCTGGAGTTCCAATACGATCAGTACTGACCACTCAGTAACCAAATCTCACTAGTTTGTTTTATTCCGAAAATCCAAATATAATGATAGAGAATTAAAAACATTTTAAATTTGTTCTGGCTTTCTTAATCGACTCATATCTTATATGTTTTGATTCGGATTTCAATTTTTTTTTTACAGATGGAACGAGTTCGTTTCCTACAAAATGAGATTCATTTTCAATATTTTTTTAGAAAAGAAAATTTTTTCTCTCTCGTTACCAACTGCATACCATATGATATCTTCTTCGTTTTTAAGTCGTTTTTGAACATTTTTGCACAGAATGAACGAGTTCATCATGATCTATTGGACCAACAAATTTCTGGGTGAACAAAATACATGACCAAAAAATACCACACAATACCACCCAATACCACCCTAGTATGGGGTGGTATCTTGTGGTACACAATGTTGAAAGTGGTAAATGACAGTTAGTATACTCCTACTATCATGTATTCAATCATATGGTATACTCTTATTTAATACTAGTCAATACCATATGGTATACAATGGTAAGAAATGACTCAATTTTTTTTTGTTCCAAAAATATATCAAAGTTGATATCATTTTGAAGAGCACAATTAATCTCACCTAATTGTGCAAAAAAATTAAATTCCGACTTTAAACTAGTAAGAAATCGTCGTTAAAGATTAATAGGGAAAAAATTAAAGGCTTTCCAAGAGAGAGAATGAGCTCTGATGTGGTGATGTGGTGGATGGTGATTGAGTTATGCATAGTTACTCACCACAAGTTTTGTAGTTAAGAATACTGAATTGGTTAGATTAACAGAGAGAAGCTTATTAGCTTCCAATTTCGTTTTACATTAACAACTCCCACTATCTAATTGTTAATTTAATCAATGAAACAAAGCCAGGTGGGAAAAGCAACGTTACTTATACAATGGTCTAATTACCATAGATAGCATATATCACAATAGCATTTTAGCTATCTTTGTGTTGTTCTTCTCTATTCAACAATGTTCTTCATCAAGCATTTGCCATTCTTATCCATTTTGCTTCATACGCTCCTCAAGCTTGCATGTATATATCATCCAATATGTAGAATGGGCATGGAAATCTCTCTCTAGTAAACCATTTGATAAAAAGGATATCAATTGTGTTGTGAGACAAGAATTTGGTGGAATGGGTTCTCGAACTCACGTATGAAATCAAACTATAAATCGAAAGAATCTACGATAAAATAGGACAATGATTTGGTGGAATGACTTTGCGTACCTGTCGTGGTTGATTTTAGCAATGAGTGGCAAAAATCCTAGGTTATTTTTCGTGCCAGAATACAACGACTATGTTGGGGTAAGCGAGTGTATGGTCTCCTGTTTTAGGCACTCAAGCCATGCATTGATGATTTTACCCATTCTCTCATAATCAATGTGTGTGCCACCTTTCTTACCGGCAAATACAAGGGCACCCAACTTATTGCCACGAATATTGAGCAACAAGCAAACCTTTCCCTTGCATTTCCTATAGTTGAATAGGAGAACAACTCAGGTTGGACATGGTTTTTCCCCATTGTACACGCATGTAACACAACAAAGGGATATTTCCATACTTTCTTATCATTGCCATGTGATTGCACATGCAATGTACAATATGCCTAAGTAGCTTGGGTGGGAGTGGCGAGGGTGCCTACGACAATTCAACACACTACGAGAAAAGTGACTTTTCGCAACACGTGAAATATGTTGCATGAAGTATCGAAAGTGTTGCACATGTAATACGCGACACTTTTAGTAGTGTCCCCTATAGGTGGTGTTGTATAAAGTAATAAGTAACACTTTTTTCACTTTATGCAACACAAAACGTATGTGTTGCATATATATACCACTTATGCAACACTATATTTGGCAACATCTCAAAAAATTTATACAACACTTTTAACGAGTATAAGGAACGACTATATAATTTATTCGGGACACATTTTTTCGTCACGTAAGACTAATACAATCGTGACAACTTTATCTTGTAACAAATATTATACATTTGTGTGAATGTTGTGGTGAGTGAAGCTAGCTTTTGTGACAAGTTCGTACGGACACCGAACATATATTAAATGTGACAAGTTCAATTTTATCACAAATATATAACTTTTGTGACAAAACTATAGTCACATATGCAACACCATTGGTGACAGATTTTTTTTCTTTTTTGTCATAAGAATTATACTTTTAGTAACCCTTTTGTTGTCATGGAAGTATATTTTTGTGACGATAATTTTTTCAGATAAGAGCAACATCATTAACGAATTTGCATTGTACAAAATATTATATAAAAACAAGGATTGATTTATGGCCGAATAATATTACATTTGTAGTGATAACATTAAACTCCATTGGAGCTCCAACTCAGCCTACTCTTACACAGATGTGCTAAAACTACTAATAATACAATTATCTTATTCTTAAGCTATTCAAATTTCAAAATCATATATGAATATTCTTGAAAGTCTTTCTTCCTCGGGTGTGACTTTGCCTTCTCCATCGTCTTCCATCATTTACCAAAGAAGAAGCTTTGAATTGAATTAGGTATTGAAAACGGAACCTGCAGATTGTAGTGAGTAAAAGAATCAATCCATAAATTAGACTCTATAATTAAAAAGAAGAGCGACTCATATTATAGTTAGTAATCAAAGAGGAAACAGGTATGGAGTGCACCTGTAATAGGAATTAAACTCTAGCGATGTACAGTGGGAGTTCTTGAAGGTGATCTGAGCATTTGCGATGGCAATCGATTCGGCTGGTTAGAGAGGAAGCACTTAGCATAAGACTCCGAGTGGGGAAAGATCGATGACGGTTGCCAAGTGTTTATAGAACGATATGATACAACAACTAATTCATTCCCTTTTTTACCTATTATTATATTTAAAAGTGATCTGCCAAATCCTAATAACTAATGACAAAAAGAAGGAAACCAACCAAGTTAATGGAAAGTTATAAAGAAGATAATTTATTATCGTTACCATAATTTGAAAGAAAAGAATATTAAATTGATTCCTTACGGAAGATAAGTTATTGAGAAAGATGATTTCCTTACCAACGTCTTCTTCCATTAATTTTTTTTCTTTTTGAAAATAGTATTGTGTGTGACTACTTAAAGCCTCACAAAAGCACATTAAACATGTGTGAAGGGAAAATTCAGGTTTTACAAGAAAAAAGTGTGTCACTAATGAAATTCAGGTTTTATAAATTAATGCAAACCAAAATAAGATGGAGCATTTTTATGAAATTTAACCGATTGACTTTTAAAGTAACACTTTTTGGTATAGCAGGATAACCAATTTGTTGTTAACGAACATTACGCTTTGAACATTGGTATATGTGATGTGGCAATTTTATTGTTCAAATCTACGACATATGTAGGTTGATGCGACATGTCTAGATCCTATTCGATGATAATATGTTAGTCATATTTGATGACAATATGTTAATAACTATTAAATTGATATAATATGCAACATTTTGTATAAAATGTTGCATAAAGTGTAAGAATAGACAACACAATTTATTTTATTGCTCAAGTGTTGCATATTATTAAGTATATGTAACAAAAAATTTGGTGTTGGTCATTTGTGTTGTATAAGATATATGTTAGGCGACACATATCGTAATTGTTGCCTATGTCTATTTTATGTGACACTTTTAAAAAGTGTTGCACGGCAAGTGTTACATAAACCCACTTTTCCCGTAGTGACAATAGTTACAGCCAAACGTTTGGACGTGTATTTGGACAAAGTTTTGTTTAGAGGGTCAGTAAGTAGAGTTTAGTGTTTATTCTTTTTATTATTTGGTAGTGGATTTTTGTTCCTTAAATAAGCCTTACGTTGTTTTTTCAGCTATTGCTTACCAACCTCAAAAGTAAGAGAAAAAGTTGAAGAATATAAGAGACGTCCATCTTGAAGTTGCATATTGACTAGAAAGTAATGGTTTTTGGAAGCATACATCACACCAAGACGGAGGGTATAGGTATGACATCACAACAACGAACATGTGTGAGAGCTTCAATAGTTTGTATGTTGGCCTCCGTGCATGGCAATATCAGCTCTCGTATTAAATACCTTCTTCAGGATAGTTGAATGGTTCGTTAAATGAAACAAAATGGCCATTAAGATGTTTTTCAATGGGTACATCATCCCAAAGAGCTTATTCACGCCATATTGGCATGATTCACGTATGACTGTTGATTATTCACACAACTAATACTATTTAGTCACGCTACCTAGTGTTTATTCAAGCATATTGTTATTTACTCACGCCGTAAAATCAAATATTAAACTTTGAAATGTATCAAAATGAATGTCATTGTGTAGATTATGATCAATGCAACACATTTTTAAATATTAATTGAGCATCCAAATTTAATTCCTTAAAATACAGTCCATACAAATTATTATGGTGAAAAAGTTTGAATTTCCATTGATGTGAATAACTTACACTCTTACATGATTAAGCATAGTATTACGTGAATAAGCATTAAATGCTGTGAATGAATACAAAAATGCGTGAATTAGGTGTTTTGTCTCCTCTACAGACAAGAGAACTTTTCCCATCCCAAAAACCACCTAGGACATCGAGCCATTGAGGAAAAGGTCTAACTTGCATAGGGTGATTTTGTTCAGCCGATGATATGAAATTTTTTTAATATAGAACGAGAGGCCCCGGGCAACAGGAAAGGAGGTAATGTTCAAACTATCGCATTAGATACTCTGGGTGGAAAAGGGGAATGCACTTGCAGGACGTTTCCAAGAAGAATTGTCTTGCTCTCATGTCTATGATGCTACCAAAAGCGTTAACATGGACCCTGACACGCCAAAACACAACATCAAACTGCGACCAAGTGTAATCGCAGCCCGGGAATGCAGTAACAGACAAGTTCTATTATCAACCCGGGGTCTAGATCTACTGCTTACTCCGTGATTATCTATTATCTAGCCAACTAATTCGATTGATTATTGTTTAAAGCAAAAGCAGTAAGAAAGTAGGAAATTATTCGGTTTTCTCAAGCAGGAAAGAGTCACTCGGGAATGAGTCCCCCTAGCTCCTTAATTAGGTTCAATTGTAATTACCCTGGGTTGATTTACTGTTGATTAGACTGCGGAAGATCCGACAGTAGCTTGGAATCTCTTAAGCTGACCAAGCCCTCTCAGTCTAACTACCCGGCAGACGACTAGTCTTCACCGGGATAGAAAGCTGAAGCAATAAGCACAGAACTCCACTACTGGAATTGAATTCCAGTACAAAGCAGTAAACTGGCTAACTCTCGTATAACCAATCTCTTGCTATCGAATGAAGAGGCTCTAACAACCTAATCAGATTCTATCTATCTCAGGTTGCAGCATAAATCAAGAAAAGCTGATCAGACTTCAATCAATTCAATAAACATGCATCATTCGATTAAAACCAAACAGTATAATCATCCCAAGTCATTACAATCAAATCCCTAACACATGGAACTAGGGTTCTTCATACCCAAGTGAGAGAAGGGGTCTACTACATAGAGAGAGAGAGAAGAAAACAGTAATCAGAGTAGTCATACTCATAAAGATGAGGAAAATCTACTCCGGGATGATGATTTCCACTCCTATGACAATCTCCAAGCTCGATTTGATGAAACCCAGCTCCAAGATAGCTTCTAGGATGTGTTCTTCGTACTTTCTCTCTCTAGGGCTCTGCTTTTGCTCTCAAAATCCGATTCTCCCACTTTTTGCTCGAAATTGGCTGAAAAACCAAGATTTCCCGACTCACACGGGCAGGCCATACGGCCGTGTGGCTCACCCAGTTGCCCGTGTGAGTCAAAACGCGCCGTATCAATTAAGTCGAAATTCAGGCATCCCACACGGCCAAGGTCGCACGGCCGTGTGGATTTCCTGCTCTGCCCGTGTTTGCTCTCGGCGAAAATCACACGGCCACAATTGTAAGTTGCACGGTCGTGTGATGTCCAGGACTGCCCGTGCGGCTTCCTTGGCACCTCGCCACGCGTCCGATCTTCGTCCAATCGACCCCAAACTCCTCCCAAGCCTCCATTCACGTACTAGGACCTGAAATATCACAAACAAGCACAACCTAGCGTGAAATCGGCCTAAAACACGAGAAATCACATCTCAAACGGTGTAAGAACAGGGGTAAAAACATGTGTAATTAACGGTCTATCAGACCCACTCGATTTGTTAGCCCAAAGTACAATACTTATTTACTCGTCAAGGTTTGTGGTCACTAATTCGTGCCTTTAGCTCATGAACCATATTGACTTGAATACCATGAACTAGCGATAATCCCTCCTTAGCAAAGGAAGCACACCAAAGGTTGACCTAGAGTGCATAGGATGCAAAATAAGATGGATAGATCATGGAGACCATAACAAGGTCCAAAGTAGTGATCCACATGCCGAATTGTAGGGCACTACAGGCGCAACTAGAGATGAAAGTTAATGTCTATGTTTTTGTGTCGCGTTTACTATGTTTTAATGAATATTTGTGACATATTGACATCTATTTGAAGCTCTCAATAGTAGTAACTGTTCGGCTTTTAATTTTGTATTAGGGTGACTCGCACGAAACTACACCACAAATTAATCCCAACTAGATCCCAAGTTTTTAAACTCTAGCCGAGTGCAGTATAAGGCAAGTATTTAAATTGTCAACCCGGGCCGATCCATGTACCCCTACTTCAATCACTTAGGTTGTTATCTAGCAAGCAACTTTTGGGTTTAGAACTAATGGAACTACAAACTAAACAAGCAAAGAAAAGTAAATAAATGAAAATTCTAACTAATGGAGCTTCACCCAGGAGTTGCTTCCCCCTAATCAGCTACCATGACTCATTGGATTGAATGGAGTCGTGTGGTGTAGGTGGTTGTGAACCGCAAGGGTGAGCAACTAGTGATCGATTTGTCACAGAATCAATTCACTAGCGATCGATTTGTCACGGGATAGATCTACTCACGACGTCTAGGGGAACCGCTAGGATGAGCAACTAGTGATCCATTTGTCACGGGATGGATTCACTAGAGATCAATTTGTCACGGAATCGATCCTCTCACTCAGTCTCTAGGGGTTGCCTAGGTCTCTCCCTCAAACCGGAGTTGGAGCGGCTTAATCACAACCAAAATAGATGCAAACTTGAGTCAAGGGGGATGCTCATCTCTAACCTAGATAGTAGGCACAAAGTACCCAGGAAAACCCAGCTTGTCAAGCCTGCCTAAAAAGGTGTGATTTTCCTCTAATATAGGTTAGGCAAGCACACAAGATTTGGAAAGCACAACTAAGCACAATCACCATGAAAACACCTCTAATACTCAAACTGATGCAAACCCATACAAAATCATGCAATCTAAACAAGTAATTAGAAAGTATTAGTTAGGAATCTACAATACCCAAGATAAAAGAGTGAGTTTCTAGAGAGAGAGAGAGAGAGAGGAGAGATTACAAAGAAACCTCTAGATCTTCTTCTTATTCTTCTAGTCTTGATTCCTTGCTCCAAAGCTTGAACAATGCCTTCAATTAAGCTCCAAGATCCTTCTCTCACTCTCTAGAACTCCCCTATGGTGTTTTTGGTCGAAACCCTAGAGAAAGAAAGTGTTCCTTCTCCAAAAATCAGCTCCCTTTTCTCTCTCCCCGCTGTTGTCTTCATATTTGTCCGAAAGTGACCAATTCACGGACGCGTTGGCCAGTTCACGGCCGTGATCACCTAAACGCGTCCGTGAACTCAATGTCGTCTCCAAAATGCACCGCTTGGCTTCTGTTGTTCACGGTCTTAGCGACAGTGAACTCACTTGGCGTCAGTAACCTCTGAAACCTCGCTGGACTACTCGATGTTCACGGTTTGTGGCTCGAGTTCACGATTTTAGGAGACCGTGAACTCCCTTGTTTGACCGTCAACTGCGGCTGTTTCTTGGACGTCTGCACTTCACTGTTACGGGGCAATTGTCACGGTCGCCACTTCGGACTTTTCTTCGGTTTTTGTGTTTTTTGACCTCCAATTATCCTAAAATTTGACCTCGACCCTTCCACACATGCTAGGACCTGAAACGTATCAAAACAAGCACAACCTACTGTCAAATATGTCGAGGAATGATGAAATACTAAGCTAAACGAATAAGAAATGAGGGGTAAAATGTGTACATTTGGGCCCGAATCATAGGGTTTAAGCAATGATGGTGGATGATCGAAGCGACTTTACCTCTTATTCTAGTGCTCCTCCGGAAGCACACACTAGAATAAGAGGAAGCGATCAAAGCACGTCGCTGCACAGTGCAACGAACTACATTACAGTTCGCTTCTCAAAACAACGAACAAGTTTCGTCGATGTATAGCTCGCTTCTCGAAGCAACAAACATTTTTTGTTGATATATAGTTGTCACAGCAACGAACAAAGTTGATTGTTGCTCAACTCCACGAACCAACAACCAGTTCTATGATAGAAATGTTTAGTTTTCCCAACGGATTGACCTAGTGAAAATGTGGGAATGACAACATCCACTACATCCTGGGTTAAAAACTTGGGGTCGACCATCAACAAAAAAATAATTCTAAGTTTAAATCTTAATTTGAGGGAAAATAAGACGTGTTAGACGACATTCATTTTTAATTACTAGAATAAGATGTGTTATACAATATTGAAATGCATTACTTATTATTTATTTTTTCTAATTTATATTGAATCTATTGTGCTAGAAAATTTTAATTTCTCTTATACTTTAAACTATTTTAATAATCTTAAAAGGTACAGTTATCATAATAGTTATTTTAATTAATTTTAATGTCTTTTGTGATAATAAAAGTAATAAATTCGAAGCTCGAACCCCAAATCATGTCTTCGTCCTGCTCTTAATCCAAGATGACAATGGGATGGATTGTGGAAGAACTACTACTAAACCTCCTATCTCACTAAATCCACGATGACATGAGTTCCATGGATATGATTATGAATTTGGAACAAAATTCATGCATAAAATTTATGAAGCAAACGAATTATAAATTCCAAAAAAACAAAGGATGCATTTAGTAATTAATAGTATCTAATTATTAAAATCAATATGTATCATTACAAAAAAGTGCCTTTGTCTCAATCCCAGTTCCTATTTAATAGACCCCAAAACCCCATTATCCATCAATTCTTTGGTTTGTCTACACTTTGCACAGAGAATGGATGCTTGTTTACACGTGTACGTGTGCATGAAAAGAGTTAGATGAAGCCTGCATTCTATTTATTGACTTCCTCTATTTCCTAGGTAAAAAGAAGGAAAATGTGTGGCTACAATGGAGGTTTCAGTGAATTCACTTCCCATTCCAAAGAATAAGGGCATTAATTCAAAACACAGGAAACGGTAAACACTATCATTTAGTCAAGTACCACAATTTCGGTTTAGTATTAATAATGTTCATTAACCAGAGTCTACAAAATATAGATAAGAGCAACGGGAGTCAATTCAATTAATAATTTGCATGATGATCAACAAATTCATTAATAACTCATTTTCCCCTAATTTATTTTAGCGTATTCATCGTTATCTTCAAAATGATCGTACTTTGATATATTGATGATTGATATATTTTGGAACATAAAAAGTTGAGACATATATTACCAATCTATACAATTATGTAAAATGGTTATACATATGATAGTAGGAATATACAATGGTGATAATGTTTGGGAGTACATAAGATTATATCATGGTGATATATGTCATGATATAAAATGATTGTATACATAATAGTAGGAATATATTAATCATTATTTATCATCTTTTTAATTTGTTTACCATCAGTTACCATGGGTGGTATATTTGGTCATAATATTTTCTCACCCATAAACTGGTAGACTACCATATATCATGGTGAACCCATTGCTTGCAAATATTTTCAAAATTGAGTTATAATGAATGTGATACAACCTGTGACCAGGCTGTACGAAAACAATTTCTTGAAATATAATGAAAATAAATATCATTTTGTAGATCACAATGAACTCGTTCTATCCATACAATTTTTTTTAAATTCAAATTAAAACAAAGAAAATTCAAACCAATTAAACTAACTAGAGAAAATTAAATGTTGTTTAGTCTCACTTTCAAAAATGATCCTACTTAAACTTAAGAGAGTATATATAAAGGATTATGCATCTGACTCAATATTTTTTATGAAAGCATCCGACTCAATATTGTTAAAACCATATCAGAGTATGAACTGATATGATGAGTGGTTCACACTTTATGAATCTAATCAGTACTAGACCGTTAAAAAATCGTTCATGAACCAATATCTTATAAACAAAAATATTAGAAGCACTAAACATAAACATCAAGGTTCAAGAAGGCGCGCCTAGGCGCACGCCTAGGCTCAATTAGGTGCTAGGCGGTGGAGGATCGCCTTGACCATAGTTAGTAAAATACGGTACGGGAAAGTTACGTAAAAAATACGTACAGGTATTTTACGTCGTCTCTAAGTTAAAGGTACGTTTAATAGTACGTTAATAGTAATAAATATTTAAAAATAAATTATTTTAAAAATAAATAAATATATAAATAATAGTAAAGTTCACAATTTAATTCATTAAATACGGATATTAAACGTGTTATACGGGTTCTATACGTGTTTAATACGGGAGCCATCCAATGAACGGAAAAAAATGAAATGGCTTGACAATAATACGGATACGGAAGTTTTAAACGGATAAAGTACGTACGGGTACATATACGTGTATTAAACGGAGTATTTACTAACTCTTGGCCATAGGCGTTGTAAAAGGCGTTGGTAGCGCTTAGTTTGCGCCTAGTGGAGAGAAGGCGTGCCTGGGCGTTCCTGGGCGAGCTTAGGCGGTTAAACCCAATACTCTTCGTTTTGTCCTAGAAAATTAGAAAATTGCCTCTTGCCCTAGAAAATCAGAAACACGG
Source organism: Linum tenue (assembly GCA_946122785.1). Lineage (NCBI taxonomy): Eukaryota > Viridiplantae > Streptophyta > Magnoliopsida > Malpighiales > Linaceae > Linum > Linum tenue. The sequence continues at coordinate 36,378,608 of CAMGYJ010000011.1, read as the reverse complement.
GAAGGGGATGACCGTGCTATGTATGTATTCGTAGATGAAGATGAGGAATCATATTGTGCACCCTCGAGTACTGTTACAGATGCAATGGCAGGTGAACAGAGTGAGCTTCGCAGGAGTGCACGAGTGAGAGAGCTCCATGATGAAGAATTAGAGTCTGAAGAGGAGGAAGAGGAGGAGGATGGTGAGGAGATTGCTTTTGAGGATGATGAAGATGAAGTGGTGGCTGGACGGACCTACTCGGATGATGAAGAATGAACATTTTCCTATGAACTTATTGACTATTGTTTAGTATTTCGACATTTTATGAACTTGTGATTCTAGGAAGTGGTCACTATTTGCTTGTTATTTGTTATGTTAAGTGTTTACTGTTAAGAACTAGGCATTGCTAATTTTATATGCACTTGGATTATATGAATTATTCCAGAAAACATGAAATATTTGAGAACTTTTTCCATTTATGCTCTGAACGCCTAGGCGCGCCTAGGCTACGCCTAATCTGGCAAGGCGCAAGTCAGGAGCCGAACGTCTGCCTTACGCCTAGCGCCTTTTAGAACCTTGATAAACATACACTAAATTATAACTCCAAAATAGACTATTAAACAATTGTTAAACATAATTTTTAAAGTTCAAAAGTCCAAATCAGACAACAATCACATTGTTGCTAAAAATAGCAATGAAACAAGAGTCCATAGTCCATACATGAATCAAGAGTACCAAATTTGTAAATTTCTCCATTTTAGACCTAACATCTCAAAATATTTTTAATCAACATTAAGTACCTTGCAATTTAAAAAAGCTAAAAATTTAATATTCCTAACTCCTATTTCCTAAGCAACGCATGGTTTAGTTAGACGAAGCTACAACTTAATGAAAGTTGCTAATTCCTAAGAAACGCATGGCAGTGGGAAAGGGAGAGAGAAGTTAAAGTAAACATTCTAATATTCCCGATGTCATCGGACCCCAATGGAATTGAATGCCTTGAACGAGCGGCTGGGTGATAAGAACCGACTGGCCGGTTCGAATGGTTAATTGTACGGACGGTCAACTGACCGGTCGGTTCTGTTTCTAGTCATTAGTCAAGCAGGTGATCTAGTCCCAATTTTATCGGTTCGGCTAATATGAATGTATACATGACAGTAAGAATACATGTTATCATATTTAATCATTGTCTATCATTAGTTATAACTCTACATCAGGGATAATATATTTGGTCTTTGATATTTTCTCACTAAAAATTGGTAGACTACAATATATCATGATGAACCACTGCTTCAATGCAAAAAAACTAAAATTGTGCTAAAAATAACTAAAGAAAATTTGGTAGATTAGCGAGCCCGCTTCATCTGTGCAAATATTTTTGAAATCTAAATCAAAACAAAGAAGATACAAGCCAATTAAACTAACTAAAGAAAAATAAATATCTAGTCTCACTTTTAGATCTGATCCTACTTAAAATTAGATCTGATCCGTCTTCATAATTGGCTTGTATCAAAACAAAGAAGATACAAGCCAATTAAACTAACTAAAGAAAAATAAATATCTAGTCTCACTTTTAGATCTGATCCTACTTAAAATTAAATATGATCCGTCTTCATAATCGTTTCCTTTTTGGAGCTTATTGGGTTGCCTTAATCTAGTAAAAACAGTTGTGGATGGAAAATTTATTATAAAAAAGTTGAAATTCCCAAATGGAAAATAGCAAGATACCCAAATAAATAACTTCGTGGCATTCCAAAACACTTAACTATGCTAGAAGACTGCAACTTGTCTCCTATGTTCTGATGAAGGGTCCGGGGGGGGGGGGGGGGGGAGGAGGGGGTGTTCTCTAGTATTGGATGCAAATCTTTCTTCTGCCCAGAACATTGTTAAAGCAAATTCAAGATGAGTGTTCCAATCTCATTTGACAGGGAGGTGATGAAGTGAGGGAAAATGAAAATTGGGAAAGAATGCCAAGGCCACGGAAGGAAGGCGATTTGGTGCTTCGAGACTCACCAGCATGGAACTTGGTGTGTATAGCCCGAATGATCTACCTGATATTGATGCATAGTGGAGCTATATGGGTTGCATGGATCAAACATTACAAGGTGAAATCAGGTAGTTAGTCCAAGCAGTTTCTGGGCCTGGCGACGTGCTTTCAAAACAAGGTCAGTGCTCAAGCCTCACTTAATTAAGAGTGCATGACTGGGGTAGCAAGCCTACGCATGTTTTTAAAGTTTCAATAGTGTGAGAGGCTCTGAGGATAAAATATACTGAGATTGATTGGGTAAGGTTGATATGACATAGTCACAAAGGATAAGCTACTGAAAATAGATGAAAGCTATAAATGATTAGTGTTTACTGTGTAATAACGAGATGGATATCATGGATCATCTGTTGTTTAGGTGTATTTTCCCTCAGCAGGTACTGGCAGCTCTAAACTTCACGACTCTCTTGTGTTAAGGGACTTGGGAGGCTACTCTTGCCACAGGTTATGAGATGTGTTGGCTACAAACAACAACGAAAGACTGACCGACTTAGTATGGTGTTTGAGTAGTGCTTGCTTATGAAGGGAGCATTGTAAGGAAAACTTGGAATGGCCTAATATATTTGAGTGGAAATGTAGGAGACCCTCTTCTAGGGTTTTTCAAGTTGGGTTAAGATCTTGGGTCCCCATTCGATTATTTGTATCGATTATGACCAATAAAAAGGGAATTAGGAATTGGAAATGGAAATTAGGGATTGAGGATCGAAGAAGGTAATTGGAGAAGAATTGGGATAGAATGTCCGACGACCTTTGGGAAGAAAAGGGTCAAGAACTGAGAGGAATATGAGAGATTAGGGTTAATAGACTTTTCTTAATATTCTTCTTAATTGATTCTAAATAAAACCTAAAATACATATTTTATAAAAAAATAGTGAAGTAAACCTAATAAATAACATAATACTACATGATTACTACTAACCCTAACAATAATTATCCTACTATTAATAATAAGAAAAACTCACACAATTTGGTTTCTTACAAACCATCCCCTTAATAGCAACCTTGTCCTCAAGGTTGCAGTCAACTCTTGTTTTCTTCACCTTCCGCTTTCTTCGTTTTCAATTGCACTCAATCTCCCTAACGAATTCCTCTTCGACACTCTAAAGCCCCTCGATTCTTCTCCAACCACGTGACACATGTCAAATTGTCAATATCTAAACAATTCTTCTTCCTCCTTTTCGAAATCTACAAAATAAGAATTAGGGAATTGTTCTTCCTTTTGCCCATCCTCATTACCCACATTGAAATCTTCAATGGACTCCTCCATAAATTATGCCACGTGCAAGGTGGTGAATACATGCCCTTTTGTGATTCTCTCTTTTGCAAATGAGTTTGGGCTAGGGTCTCTTGAAAGCCCATCTTCTATCCCAGCCAGCCCACTTCCTTCTTCCTTTAAGTTCTCTCCATACAAAATAGATCCAACAAGACATCCCATTGGTTGTGCACGTTTCTCCTGAAATCTTGGCTCTTTCCCTTGAAACCAGCTGCCCTTTTTCTTGTTCAGCCACAACCAAACTCTGTCTTGGCCCACTTCATTTTTAGTTGCGACCCAAGAATTGGCTTAGTATGCTGATTCTTATGGCTCAAAACGAGCCAAGCAAGCTTCTTTTCCTCTTCCCAGATTGCTCCCTCTGACCCAACTAGGTCCGTGATCGAAGAGATTCAGCCCACTATGGTGGCTAGTTGTTGCGCTATGTAGTCCACGGTCTAGGTTCTGCAAGAAGAGTGGCGTCGCCATCCTTCTTCTCCTTGTTCACGGGCAACTACTCTGTTTGGTCCTCATCAGCGTGCAACTCACCGGATGATGAAAACGTGGCTCTGCGGTCATTGCCAATGGGTTTGCCCGGACATCCGTTGACATGATGAATGAAGGAAATTCACTGCTGATATTCCTTGCTAGATTCCCCTCCTTCTTATCCTTTTGGAGGATTTTGAAATTGAGAAATTGGGTAGTTTTTAGGGTATCTAGTACACTAGTATAGTACTTTTGCGACAATATACTTTTCATCTGCAGGAGTGGGTGGGTTTGAACCAGCTTGTTCCGGTTTTTGAGTTAGTGGTTTAGGGTAGGCAGAGTAAAGTTATCGACGGAGTGGTCTATTGTTTAACGCAGTGGTAATGTTACCGGATGGAATGATACATTTTTAACGCAGTGGTACATTTTTGTAGGTGGTTAGAGAGAGTCTGACGTAAGGATTTCACCAGTGAACGTTTGCCGATCGAAAAAAGTTTGACGGTCGAAGACAAAGAAGCTGCTGAAAAAGAAAGAGAGAGCAAGAGATAGAGAGGAAAATGTATTTAATGTATGATTTAAATTTCAAAGCAAAATAATGTATTTAATATAGTTTATTAATTCCTAAAGTACCATTAATACAAAAAGGTAATTAATGAAATTTTTTTTGGCAATACTCAAATTACCCGTAATAGTGAAAATCACAACCCCTCCCCAAAAAGTTTGGTTCTAGGCTTCTAGCCTTGGACTGACTGATTGTTTTGGCTTCCCAAAAGATTATTATAGTGACAAGACCGAAGCAACATGTTGCAAAGTAAATCCATCCAACTGTAATGACAAGCCTTTCTTGCAATATTGCAATCATAGATCAAGAACATGCTTAGGATTATGTAAGAAACACATACAAAAACTATTACATGCACACACAAATATAGAAAAGTAACCGTGTAAGGGACTTTTTGTGGATGCAATAGTGGCTAAAAGCCATGCAAGAATTGGACTTGCACAAGGGGGGAAGATGATTAGAGGAATGAAGAACTTCATTCCTGATTGGACTCCTAAATGCTTCCAATTACTGTAAAAAATTTCCAACACCCAAAATCAATGGTAATGCTAAAAAAATGCATTTATAAGTGATGGGAATAGGAAAATATAATAAAAAGATTTAGAGGTGATTCAGACTGAAATCATAATAGGTGTTACTTCTTTTCGAATCAAACAAATTTAGACAAGTAAATCGACTTGAATAGTGAAATACCATTCAAGGCTCACCTCGAGGTGGATGTAACACGAACTGTAAGGACATTTTTAGAGTAGAACTTGTCACCTGCTCTAAAGAGACGAGAGCATAAGCTTATGCAGCCACTTTCGGTTAGGTGGTGCGAGAAGCTTTATAAGACAAAACACCATCGAATTAGGAAAGTCAAGTCATAGGACCTTATTGAAGGTGAAAGACCTTATTGAAAAATGAAAAATCAAGAAGGGAAGAAGGATCTTGTTAGTTAGTGCTAATATCATTTTCATCAAAGAGACATCAAATAGTATAGGGGTTTTGTTTTTCTTCTCCATTCTTATAATGTAGGTGGGTCTTTCCTCTAAATGCCAAACACATGAATTATAACTAACTAACAACTTTCCTAACTTACTTAAACTAGCCTAACTTGATGTGAAACTACCCATGTTCCATAAACCGTGACCTACAAACAATCCACCATTCATTCAAAGCCACCCCTTAACAGTAACTTTGTTCCGCTACCAGTAGGTACAATTTTGCCGATTTTTGGTAGGTGTCTATGGTGCCAAAACAAGGAAGGCCTTCAACTCACGTATATCTCTAATACACTACACAAGCCCGTTGACCTCCCTCCACTTTCTTCACTACACTTGCCCACTTAATTTACTCTCTCTCTCTCTCTCTCTCTCTCTCTCTCTTCCCACTGTCGTCTCTTTACTCTCACTACTCAGTCTATATAAACCCTCTCCCCTTCCCTTCCTTCAACACCATCCATCCTCTCATCTCTTCTCTTCTTCCTCGTTATCAACTCCACTTGGGAGCTTGTGCAACTCTTCTCTTCACTTCCATTACTCCTCTGCTTCTTCTGCTCTCCTCTACATCAATTCCCAAAACCCCATATTCATTAACCCAATTTCCTACCCTCCAACTACCTACACACCCCAAAAGCAGGGGAAATGGCTCCAGACACTGATTATGGGAAGAGCCTTAACAACAACAACAACAATGGCTTCCCTCACCACCAAGTCCTCAATGTCTCATCCACCGTTCAACCCCAACCCGCCCCCTCCAAGTGGTTCGACGACGACGGTCGACCCAAGCGAACCGGTACGACCAAACCCTTCCCCCTCCCTGCAATTGCATGTCTCTGTTTCTTGAGAATTTTTTCTTTACGCTGTTGGGTTTGTTTTCAGGGACTGTGTGGACGGCGAGTGCCCACATCATAACGGCTGTGATCGGCTCCGGCGTGCTGTCGTTGGCTTGGGCCACTGCTCAGCTCGGATGGATCGCCGGTCCTTCCGTTATGTTTCTCTTCTCCTTCGTCACTTACTACACTTCCACTCTCCTCGCTTCCTGCTACCGCTCCGGCGATCCCCTCACCGGGAAGAGAAACTATACCTACATGGACGCAGTCAAATCCAATCTCGGTAAGGGTTTATCTGAATCTTCACGTTTACGCTTCAGGATTTTTCGTATTCCTCTGTTTCTTACAATTTCCCCTGTTCTGTTTTCTGCAGGGGGCTCCATGGTCAAACTTTGTGGCAGTGTTCAGTACATGAATCTCTTCGGTGTAGCAATTGGATACACAATCGCATCTTCCATCAGCATGATGTGAGCTCTTCTCCTATGATTAGCCGTAAAAATCCCAACTTTTACTCGAACCAAATCTGATAACTTTCCTCTGTTTTTTCCCCTTTCTGCAACTCAGGGCGGTGAAGAGGTCGAACTGTTTCCACGCGAGCAAGGGGAAAGACCCATGCCACATGAACGCGAACCCATACATGATCGCATTCGGAATCGTGGAGATAATCTTCTCCCAAATCCCCGACTTCGATCAGCTCTGGTGGCTCTCCATTGTCGCGGCCGTCATGTCCTTCACTTACTCCACCATCGGCCTGGGCCTCGGCGTGGCACAAGTCGTACAGAACGGGAAAATCCTCGGCAGCCTCACCGGAATCACCATCGGTCCATCCGTCACCCAAACCCAGAAGATCTGGAAGAGCTTCCAAGCCCTCGGCGACATCGCTTTCGCTTACTCCTACTCCATTATCCTCATTGAAATCCAGGTACTAAGAACAATTCCACTCTGTTTCCTATCTTCCCTGTTTCTTGATCCTCTGTTTTCCCCCTCTAACCAACCCTGTTGTGAAATTTTAGGACACGATCAAATCCCCACCGGCGGAAGCCAAGACGATGTCGAAAGCATCACTGGTCAGCGTCTCCGTCACAACTCTGTTCTACATGCTCTGCGGCAGCTTCGGCTACGCAGCATTCGGGGACAAATCTCCAGGAAACTTGCTAACAGGGTTCGGCTTCTACAACCCGTACTGGCTTCTCGACATCGCCAACGTCGCCATTGTAGTCCACCTCGTCGGAGCTTACCAGGTGTACTGCCAGCCCCTTTTCGCCTTCGTCGAAAAGCAGGCTGTCCAGAGATTCCCTGACAGCTACATCATCACCAACGACATTCGAATCCCACTAGGCGGTCGCCGCCATTACAACCTCAACATGTTCAGAATGGTTTGGAGGACGATCTTCGTGGTGCTGACAACTCTGATTGCGATGCTGCTTCCGTTCTTCAACGGCATCGTGGGTTTGCTTGGAGCGTTGGGGTTCTGGCCGCTGACAGTCTACTTCCCTGTGGAGATGTACATTGCGCAGAAGAAGATCCCCAAATGGAGCACCAGATGGATCTGCCTCCAGATTCTGAGCGCTGCTTGTTTGATCATTACTGTTGCTGCGGCTACTGGTTCGATTGCTGGAGTTCTTCACGATCTCAAGACCGCCAAGCCTTTCCATACCACGTATTGATGATTTAAGGGAAGGAGGAAACGAAAGAAAAAATGGGTTTCATAAATAAGGAGAAGCTCAGCTATAGGGCAGATGAATTGTTGTGTTCCCTCGTGTCCATAAGGTCCGAATTTTATGTTGTACTAAAATCTAGCTGTTCAATGGTTGTAAGTTGCTCTTGTTGTCAATCTTTCAGCTCTGTAATTGTCCATTGATTATTATCTTTGCTTCAATGAAAATTGGGAAAGCAAGCAAGTATGGATTTCTATGCACATCTCATCTCATCTAATGGGGTTTCTGGGTTCTTCGTTTTGTCTTATGGTATTGGTTATATGTTTGTTATACCTCCGGTACGGTTTCAGGATCCATGTTTCTGTCACGATACACAAGACTACTGTTAAATTAGTGAGGGAATCTATAATCAACTGTTAGGTCTATTGAAAGATTTGAAGGGTGTCCCCTGTGACAAAGACGTTGTGCTGTAGCTGTTGGATTGGATTTAGAACCAACTGCTTGTTGGGATTTGGTTTGATCAAGACCTCAATCGACAGGCATTCCCATTAGCAGCATAGGCTTCTTCTCGTAGCCAACCAATTAGGAGATCGGCAGTAGCAGGATGGGATGGGAAGTTCCTCTTTCTTTGGATGGTCGAGGTTGAATAAGGTTAGTGGGCATCTTTTGTTAGGACTTAGGACCATCGAAAGTGCAGGAATGACCCACTAAAAAGGCTCTCCCTTTTGCTTTGCATTTTGGTGTTTGAACCACAGCTTGCTTGATTTCTAGCAGATCCCTGTGGAAAAAAACTAACGTCACTGTTAGTTTGAAAGGTCATGGAGATAAGAAGAATAGGATCAGAGAGTGAAGATGATAGATCAATGGTAGTAAGGCGCCAAAAATCCATGGGTACGATATTGGTTTGTCTGGGTTTGAAACGATGAAAGAATCTTGGTGATCCTCCACTCACTTGTGCAGTGGAACTAAAGATTGTTAGTTATGGCCTATGGGTGAGATATAGTGATATTGACATATAACGTCGAAAAAGTAGAGCCATTGATTCCTCAAAGGCTCAAACATAGTTTCATAAAAACATCTTGTTATGGGGTCTTGCTTGTGATGTATATAAGGACTCATAGGAATTGGGATTTTTCCCCTAAATACAATAATAATTAAAAAAAATTCTACAATACATAACTTTTATAAAAATTTCCCAAGATACCCAAGTTTGGTATAGATCGAATTCAAGGAACTCGAACTATAACCAGATCGATTGCCACACCATCGATCCATATGCATCGAGTGAAAGGGGCACGATTGGCTGAGAACCGACGAAGAGGACCGAGTCTCAAAAACTCGATCTACCAAGATCGACGAAAGACGGCTCGATTTGGTTGACATGGTCGATGACATTAGACGCGTTCCACCCTAGATCGTGTTTGCAGAAATCGATCCAGTTCGTTCGATTGCCTAGGCCGCAAAGTAGTTGTGACGCGGATCGAGTGCGCAGACTCGATCTACGCAGATCGATGCGTTGGGAATCGATCTACGCAGATCGATGCGTTGGGAATCGATCTACTTGACATGGATCGATGATGTCATACACGCTCCATTGTAGATCGAGTACTCAAGACTCGGTCTCAGTCGTTCGATTTGCTTTCCCTCGAACTGCTATTGACACGAATGGATGATGCAAAACTCGATCCAGTGGTTCGAGTGTCCTTAACTCGACCCACTACCTCCCATAGAACCTATAAATCCCTCCCCCTCCATTTCACAAAAACTCACACCTCTCCACTCTACTTCCTCTCTTCCTTCCACCACTCTTGAAGAAAAAAATATGCTCTATGGTTGCGGCTAAGCCCGATCTTCTGTATCAATTTTTTATCATTTAGTTTGGTACTTCTATCCCTCAAAATTGTCGAGATGGACCCAAGTATTTATGATCCTAGATTATGAATTCAAGGCAGACCACGAGAAACCGATTTGTTGGATGAGCAACCTTACCATCAGTTTGAAAGTGTTTGGGCGGCAAACCCGATAAGCATTTCCTCGTGTACTTTTTTTTAATGTGATATTATTCTTTTAATTTTCTCATATAATAATTAATATTTTTTCTACAGGAACAACTTGATGTAATCAACAATCGGTTGCTGTCTCGCTTGCCTGCATGGGATGTTCGGATCGAGCCCTTGGTTGAAAGAGCGAGATTGCTGAGGGTGCGAAACTTTGTGGGGATGGAGATGGACAACAACCTCCTTACGGCAATGGTGGAAAGGTGGAGAAAAGAAACGCACACATTCCACCTTCTAGAGGGAGAGATGATGATTACGTTGAAGGACGTGGCCATGCTGACAGAGTTTCCAATCAATGGTGATGTCATAATAGAGAGTTCACAGAATCCATTGAATGGTTGGGGCAAATTAATTAATAAGCAAGCATTTAGGCATCAACATCCCCAAGGAAGCACCACAAGGTCGTCGTGTACCACCTCTACACGAGTTTATGTTATTGATCCCTTGGCTAGTGAGGACCGTTGGTTCGTTACCGGAGGATGCCACAGATGCTCAGATAGAGAGGTATGCTCGCAACGAACATGAATTTTTTTAGTGTCGAAAGTGATGACACAATATTGAAATCTCCTTCGCATCGCCGTTTCTTTCAATGAATCGACCACCTGAGGGTTTCCTCCGAATGCTTGACCAACCACGAACCCCGAATTAGGAGTCTGAATGGGTATAGGAGGGAGGTCAGGATCATCGTTGTGAGCATAGAGAGGATGTTGTGGCACCATCGTGTAGTGAGGTGTGGAGGCTCAAATTCCCCATCAACTTCCACATCTTCACCATCTGGACTACTCACTGATGCTAAATCTTCCTCTTCCACGTCGCTTGCCTCGCTAGTGTACGGATGACTTGGTTTATCCATATATGGATCATTGTTGATGCCAGATGCTTGTCTGGGTGCCCTTATGTAATCTCATTCTTCGCCCCATACTGGCCACTCATGTCCATCATGTTCAACAAATGGACTAGGGGCAGTTTGATCCTCATATCTTGACCATGGTACATCATGCGGACCTCCAAAATCTCTAGAACCGAAAACTCCATCCAATCCTTCACCTTGTTCAGTATAACCACATCACCATACTAGCCAACATCTTCAGTCTCGACATACACCTTGGCAATTGGAAATCTGTTTTCTGCAATAAATCTCACCATCATATTAATGTCATCATCAGACAAAATTGATTCTTCATATACAAGTGCATATCCTTTGTAAACAGGCATACGATAAGTCATCTTGCATACTCTGTGCCCCCTATGCAACATCGTTCCACACAAATGTGGCAGAGATCTTGCCAAGTAAAATGGTCTCAATCCGGATAGTACTTGATTCACCATCTTCGTAGTAAATACTATTCTGAAAATATGTAATTCGACCATTCCACCGAATCAATAGGTCGAATTTTCGAAATTTTCTACCCATTTCTGCAGTTTATAGAAACAACCCATTACATACAGTTCAAACAGTACTAAGGGGTCATTTGGAAGTTGCGTATGTTAAATCGTTGTATTGTTATGAATCACTATGATATAAATGCATGCATTGATACAATAGATGCATTTTGAAATTACATTGTTTGGTTGTTGAGATTATAATTTATGAATTGATTGTTATAAAGTTACTTTATAAGGAAATGTCATATTTGTCCTCCACTTTAATATAAAACAAAAATGTCATATTTAAACCAACAATCACAACAATCTCAACTTTTAGTTGAGATTGTACAATCCCTCATTTTTGTTGATTGTTGGTGGGGCCCACACAAAATAATACATGCATTGTTTTGCAACTTGACACTTCCAAACGTTGTATTGTGGACAATGTATGTATTTAACAAATACAACACTAACAATCGCAACTTCCAAACGAACCCTAAATTAATCCAAAATTCTAATGCTCACCCACCAACATAATCAGAACTTACCTCTAAAATTCCTCTTCTTTGCTCAGCTATGGTGCTCCAGCTACTGCAGTTTGTGTTTGGAAGAAAGAAGATAGAAAGTATATGATCTGCCAGAATGTGCTGAGAGCTTGATTTTTATTTTCGTAAACTGATGATGTGGTTCGAGGCAGTTTCCATCGAACCAGCGCAGTTCGAATGCAAGGGACTCGTTCCACTCCCACCAAAAATCTTATCCCTGCACCCTAGCCTGAAGCATGTCGAGCGGAAAGCGACTAAGCAGAATTATTGGAAAGTGGTTCTAGCCTTAAGCACTCGAACTAGAGCTGTTCGAGTCCTTAATCCTCGAACTAGTGCCACTAGTAATCGTCGTGCAATAATTCACATTGATCGAGTCATAAAGCCACGATCAAAGTAGATCGAGTCTGTCAAACTCGATGAAATTGCATATAGAGTCCTGCACAATCGATCTAGTTGGATCGAGTTTTTGTCATCGATCACCTTTTGATCAAGTCATTGACCATCGATCCTATACTTGTTCGAGTGTTTGACAGTCGATCTGATTCGTAGTTCGAGTTTTCTAAACTCGAACCAATCCAAACTTTAGTATTTTGGGAAATATTTTTAAAAGTTATGTATTGTAGGAATTTTTTTAATTTATACAGTATTTTGGGAAAATGTCCTAGGAATTGTAGGTTTAGAAGTGAAACTATTTTGATAATGATGCTGGAATGATGTCGAGGGAAGATTTTATGTGATAATGATGCTGGAATGATGTCGAGGGAAGATTTTATGTGGGGAGGCAAACGGAAAATATAACAAGTTCATTAACCCGCATTTGTTTATATTTAAATTTTGAGGAAGAAATTTGTTTTAGAGGAGTTATCACAATCTCTTCCTCTCGGTTCTACGTTTTGTGTGTGGGAATCTCGTGTCAATTAGTCATAAGTAAACTATATTAGGAGTGTTTCTAAGTTATAATTTCTTAAAGTCACCAACATTCCTTTCCTTCCATCTGCTCATTCCACAACCAACAGAGCAATTGGCAGCGACATGGATTAACGGTCGCAGCGGCAGCAAAGATCGATGATGAAAGATGCTGGAGGGAGAGTATCGGCAATGATGTTAGACCAGAGGTGGTAGTGACATGGGTCGACGGTTGCAAAGGTGGGCTAGGGTTGACAACTATAGAAACTTTGGAGATGCGGCAGTGAAGGCTTGCTATGCGGCAGTCCAGTGAAGTGGTAGTGACAGCCGGTGGATAGTCCCTTGGCATTTGCTGCTTCCCACCGTCGTTAGGGTTTCTCTTCTTTTCAGATCACCAATTGGAAAACGAGGATGAGTGAAATGCAGCAAGCCAAAGTCAACAAGTTAGATCCTTAACGACGGTGTTGATCGTTCCCGTGCGCGTCACTGTCATTTGTTTCCACAGTCTAAGTAACTATCCCATTCCGAGCCAAGTTTAACCCAATTGGAGTTGTTATATAGCGTTGACCAATGTCGCATTCCATGGGGTTTGATATCCTACCATACTTCCCGCTCTATTGTTATCTAACCAATTAGCTTTTGGGTTTGGTTTGGAGGATTCAATTGAAACTACTGGCAGGGGGAAACAGGGATAAAAGCAGGTACTTCGGGGTAACTCCCTCGCCCTAGTTTAGGTCGAACATGCAAACGAACATCTATGTTGAGTTTATCAGATATGATGTGTGAGCTCTTTTGCATGGGATTTCATGTTTATCCCACACCACCGTGGAGGCTCTACCAAGACCCATTGTCACCTTAGTCAAGACTCACGTATCAGGGGCATTAAGTATATAGCTCATTTCAATAGGTACTGCCTGTCGTGCACACCGAAGAGTCAGATATGTGCGCTTGCGAACCTCTAAAGCTTCGTCCTAGAAAGGCATTCTTATAGCAGGAGTTCGGTCGCCTCGTCCCCTACAAGACCCTAAAATCATTCATCTATCCTTAATCATCCAGTTGGCGCTACCCGTGTAACTCTAAAACTCCTACCCAACGTAGTAGCTCATCATAGGCCAGTAGAGAAGGTATGGGCAACTTTTCCAAACATAATTAAGCATACATGAAGCAACATCACTAGACAAACACATCCATTCATAAACCCTAACATAAAATATCCATATACATTATAAACCTAATATAGGGTTTGGGGGTTTTAACCCCTCGTACCTTAAAGGACTACTCCATAAAGGATGGAAGAAGAAACATGGAAGAAATTGAAGAAATCTTGATGTGGGAGATGGCTCCTTCCTTCTCCTCCTTCTCTTCTTCTCATTCTTTAAGCTTCTCTCTGTACTTTCTCTCTCAAAAACAAAAATTTCAATCAAAATCAGCTCTCTCTGCAAGGGGAAAAGGTTCTCCTATTTATAGAGTTTCTGAACCAGGTCAAGTTCATTGTCGTGCTGGTAAAGTTTGCGGGCGGGAACTTGCGGCCTGAGGTTGCAATCTTCATTCGTTGTCGTTTCATGCTCTGTTCAAGGGAGAGATTGCGGGCTGACTTCACAGTCGCGATCCGTAAGTCGCAACCGCGATCTTTCTTGCGGACTGGGAAGACGGAGGCCGCGAAACAATGATTGAAACTCTCTACTTCTCCCATGCTGGCCTCTTCTGAAGTTCACGCCCAAAATGCCAAAGGTCGCGGTCACGAACTTTGCTCCTTAGGCTGCGATCTCAGCTCCATCTTCGCGCCCTCTTTTCCCGACCGTGATCTTTTGGTTCCAAGCCGTGATCTTAGTTGTCTCATCCTTGATGCACTTGTGATTTTTTTGTACCTAATTCAGATGTATTGTCTAATACACCCTAACTATGACGATATAATCTAAAAGGAACGAAATAGAGTTGTATCCGACAATGTATTAAACAATATGCACATAAAACAACTCAAAAGGAACTAAGATATGATGTATAAATAACATCAAGTTTAGTGTTATCAGATGTCACTACGATTGAGAGGCGAATTGATGTTATTGTTCTTTATAATGTAGTAGCTCCTGGCCCGCGCTTCACAGTAGTTAGAAGGTCGCGATATTTAAAATTTTATTTATTTATTAAATAATTTAGTAGAAATCAAGTAATTCAAAAAATCAGGTAAGATACCTACATATGTGATTTATGTAATATCTAAATATTACGAATGAATTACATCATAAGATTGTTTAACTAATACATGAGAAATAACTATACGTCCATAAGTTTTACGTCGTGTCTTAACCATTATGAAAGACTTAGTGTTACATAAATCGCCAGTAACGCATGTTTTAATAATAAATCTAGTTACAGTGATGTTTGTAATGGTTACCATTATAAAATATTTTTACGTATATCTCCATTAACGTGTGGTTTAGTAATAAAATCTCGTTACGGAAAGTGTTACTTAAATATATTATACATGGAAATGAGTGTATGGAATAAAATATTAGGAAAATATAATTGATCTTACAAAATCATTGTGTAGTGCTTTGATAAAGAGGCTTATGGTAAAATTGTGGGTAGAAAAGGACGGAGGGAGAGTGACTATCCATCCATAAGTTTTACGTAGTATCTTTATCATTATGAGAAACTTAGTGTTACAAATCGTTAGTAATGTGTGGTCTAATAATAAATCTAGTTGTGGTAATGTTTGTATTGATTGTAATTATTATAAATTAGTGTTACATAAATCTTCAGTATTTTGTGGTCTAATAATAAAATTCAGTTAGTTAAATTGTTACATAAATATTTAATAAACGGAATTGAGTGTACGGGATAAAATATTAGGTAAAAAATTATTGATCTTACAAATGTTGTAGTGCAAATGACAAAGAGGCTTATGATAAAATTGGGTGTAGTCAGGGGCGAAGGGAGAGTGTTACAGGATGGGTCTCTCGTTCAGGAGTAAATGGTTAAACTATACACAATAACTAATTGATACTGAAAATTAGGTTACGTCTAATTGAGAATAGGGACAAATTTCAGAAATATCATTGTTTAAAAAAATTCTAAAATTTACCACTCAACCTAGAAAAATTCCAAAAATAACACTATTCTTTGAAACCGCACACTGAAGGCGCAGTTTACAGAAAGAAATGCCTGGGGAGGGAGCAATTTTTTCTAGGGCAGCCAACAAATCGCCTAGGGAAGCGACGGTCTTCAGAACCGTTGGATCACAAAGCGATCCAAGGGCTGACCGTGCGCCATATCAACGATCCGCGTCAGGAATCAAGAACCGCAGGTGGAGGGACTAGTTTCTCGCCTGGGAAAATGCAAACCGCAGCTGGAGAGCGGTTATGGTATGCAAATAACAAAGAGTTCTACTATGAAATCGGGTGTAGAGGATAGAAACTATTGTCAGCAGTACTTGTTGGGAATTTCCTATTATTCGGTGACTATTTTTTTGTATGCAATAGTTAAGTTGCTTGAGCTTTTAGTGATGCGAATTGGGGGAGTGAAATAGGTTGGTTCGTACTGGACCACATCGGAACAAACCAATGCTTGAACCAAAACACTTTGAACTGAAATTTTATAAATACTAAAAAAATGGACCTAATGGACAATTGAATCGGATAAAACCGGATCGAATGGATTGTTGGTTCGATCCTTGATCCTCAAATAACTTTCACTATTGGATCAACCACGGTTCTCCTGAATTTGGTCCAATCTGGACCATTGCACAAACCTAATGCGAGTAATCCTATTGAAAGGGCCGATGATTCCTTAAAAGAAACATACATAAAGAAATTGAAAAGAATATTAAAATTTTATGCTAACTGTGAGGCGATCCAAAAGGGTTAATGTACACATGCCCGCATGATATTAGAACAACACTTATGATCCAAAAGGGTTAATGTACACATGCCCGCATGATATTAGAACAACACTTATGAACAGTGAATTAGAGTTTATTATGGTATAAATGAAGTAACCCGTATTTATCGTATTGAACAGTAAAAAAGTTAAAGGAGACTTGCGCTTTTAATTATCTAATTTTAGAGTTTAGAATTTTGCTTGGGATAGGGTTTTGATATTTGCTTAGTTTGCTTGTTGTTAATCAATCAACTTTGTTGTTTAGTAGATTTATAGTTCCTTTATAGTTGTGAAGTTCCTATTTGATTAATTTGAATGGTTAGTTTTGAGTTTGGTTTTGGTGTTCTGCTTTAACTTGATAATGTGCACATACAAAATTTTTTTTATGTAAATCCAAACTTCTAATCCTATTCTTAATTCAAATATTCATTAAAAAACACTCAATGTATATGGTTGTTCAACACAACCAAGATATGCCGCTAATGCAAAATTATTATTATTATTCATTCGATTGAGTCTGCCAACATCTTTCTTTCATCCTTTCCCTCTAATTTGAATATTGAATTCATGTTTTAATGTTTGAGTTTCATGATAACTTGATAATTTTGGGTTGGGCAATGTTGAATTGGGATGTTTGCCTCCATTATTATTTACTTAAATGAACAAGAAAGTTTTGGTGGTTTTGTTTCATATTGTTTATGTTTCTTTCTATCTCTACATATAACATTCGTCTGTTGTTACCTCCTCTTTTGGAATCTCAACTCGGATTCTTTCTTAGATTTCATTTCTAACTAAGCTAGCAAGTCAATCAACCGGAAGAGGAGGAATGGATTGAGAAATTGGAATCAGTATATGTTGTCCAATATCTATAATTGTTCCTGATAATCCTTATGTGACTATTCTAGATCATTAATGTTCACCACTGATGTGCTTTAGCCCTCTTAAGTCTTAAGGATTAGACTGCTCTTTGTTTTATGTATGGCTCCATCACTTTCTAGTGTTTTGTTTTCTCTACGGTGATGAATAGGTGATGCATGGGTGGCAGCTTTCGTACTAAGGTTCATGTTCTTTGTTCTTCCTTCTAACATGTCCCATTTCACTTCGCACCTAGTAGGTATAATAGGACTGCCCATATTGTGGCAAAAAAAAACCTCTCATCGTTGGATCATCCAGCGGCTCTTTCTTTTGTCTACTGTGTGATTTCAACTGCAAAGTTGCTCTGTATATATTCATATCTTGCTTTTTTCGTTGAACCAGTTACTTTACATTCCCGAAACCATTTGCAAAGAACAAATGAAAACCGATTACAATGGAAGGGAAAGCTCAGTATGAGCAGCCCCAAAGAGTCTAACATACCGTAACACTATAAACTATATACATCATACTCTAAACCCTACAATACTCACTACCCTAGTCAAATTTGTCGTCAAACTCACATTGTTTCGTGTTAGAAACCAATTTGTGTGGGTTTCTCTTATTATTATAGTAGGATAATTATTGTAAAGGTTAGTAGTAATCAAGTAGTATTAGGTTATTTATCAGGTTAGTTTCTGTATTTTCTATAAATATGTACATTGGATTTTATTCAGAATCAATCAAGAAGAATATTAAGAAAAGTCTCTTAACTTTAATATCTTTTATTCTTCTCAATTCTCAACCCTTTTATTCCTTAAAGCCGCTTGTCGTTCTACCCCAATTCTTATTCAATTATGTTCTTTGATCCCAAATCTCTAATTTCCATTTCCCATCATTAATTCCCTTTATATCAATCATAATCGTTATGAACAATCGTGGTTGCCCAAGATTTGAACTCGGCCCGAGAAATCCTAGAAAAGGGTTTCTTATGGTGGTATCAAAGCCATGGTTGTAGGCACCTGTACTGAAGCTATGTCAAGCTTTAAACTCTCAATTGTGGAATTCGTAATAAGATTGTGAGCAGATTTTGAACGAGCTTGAGCTAAGCTAGAACGAGATCAAACCACGCTATACGTGACGGTGGCGAGGATGAAGGAGTTGCCAGCCGCTGAGATGCCGACCAGGGAAGAAGCATCATGCTATGCTAAGCAGAAAGAAGAGAAGAGAAACTAGCTGCATTATCCTCAAAGGAGAATCATTACGTTCCACCCACCACCTGAAACACAAAGTAAAGTTCAGTACCGGTATCCTTGACGACTATTCATGAGACCACATTCTTTGCATAAAACCGCCGCCACTCGATATTGAAGGAACATGAGTTCCATCGTCTTTGTTGACTCTTAGTAGACCGGGCAATGATCCGGAATGTTGCACTCTTTTTCCCCCAGTACCTCTGTCGTCGAAATGATCCGGCGGATAACCTACCACACAAAGAACTGCAACTTCTGCGAAATCTGAAATCCCATGCTCTCGTCCAAAGAGACATGTGAAGCGAGGAACTTCATCCTTACACCTCCCACTACATGTTCAAGCCCATGGCCAGGTGATATCCTAACTTCACTACATACTCCCCAAAGTTTTCCTCATTCCAAACCAAAAGATCCAGAACTAGATCCCATGGCAAAGGAATCTTGCGAGCCATGTAGCCTTTCTTACCTTGCCTCTTATTCTTAAGATAATGCATAATCTCGTGGCTAATCAGAATGTTATCCACAATTTGAAGGTCTCGAACAAATTCATTTTGCTCCGGCGAGATAATATGGGGTAAATGGATCATCATTTGTTTTACCAAAATCTTGAAAATAGTTTTAGAAAAAAATTAAAACTCTTTAGTAAATGACCAGATTCAAAGGAGCAGATTGCCTCCATGACTAATGGACCTATAATGTCCCGATCAGTGTGGCAAAACTTTTTGGTAAAGCCATCTGATCCTGGATACTGAGTCTGACTAATGAAAATACCGCATTATGTATTTCCTCTGGATGGACCGCATATGTTAGCTTGTCTCAATTGGGAGCGCTGCGATTCGAGCTTCCATGTCTTGGACTTAACATTCCGATCAGAACAGAGTCTCATAGAAGTTGACTGCCAAAGCAACCTTTTTATTTTCTGCAGAGAATAGCTTACCAATATCATCTCGCGACTTTCAGTTAAATTCTTTCAACATCGGGTTTGAGACCCTTCATTGAAATACGTTGTATTTATATCTCCTTCCTTCAACCATCTCTTTTCAAAGCTTCAATCTCATCCTACAGGACACATATATTATGGGCAGAATTATGCACACCAGCCCATCTCCAATCATAGAGAAGCTGACAATGCTTTCTTAGTAGAGACCAAAAGTAGAATATCGATGATCCGGCTATCTCCTGATCCTAAATATATGTAACCATCATCCTTACTTTAGGATTACTCGCCCATGTAGTGCCAAACAAAAACAATTGTCGTGAAACCCGCACATAAGGCTTGTTGGACACAAGTAGGCATCATAGTGTGATCCTAAGTTAGTGCAGTGCTAAAAAAAGGATTGCAGAAATATGTCTAGCCAAGTCAGGGAAACCAGAACATGGTCGAGCCTCTCTCGAGTACAGGTTGTCCCCATCCTCCTATTCAACAAGGTATAAGGACTCCCTCTAAACCCCAGATCCTGTAGTCCGAATAATTCCATGGATTTAAGAAGGGCATAAGATGACGCTAGGTTCCAAGGGAGACCCCAATCCTTCTTGGCAGATCTTAGGTGCAATTCATATCTTCTAGCAATGAAAAAGGTAAATTAAGACCTTGACAATATACATTAACAATATTTAGCTACATAGCATGAACATTCGCATCGCTATCCAAATACACAAACACGACCACAGACTCTAGGGCCATTTTACTATTCCAGATATGATAAGCAACAAAAAAGCTGGAATTTGCTAATAATGTTAATCCAAACTTGGAACCCAACCTGTAGCCAAGACTTTGAATTTAACCCTCGCTTGATGAAGAAATTGGATTCCACTTTGATGGCAAACTTCCCCAGCATTCATGACTTTACTGATCTTTGCACTAGCAATTCTTTTGCACAATGCTAGTGTTTTGCAGTAAGGATGGATTACCCACACTTGAACCCATAAGGGGGTTTGACTGAAGGATTCCACCAGTGTCGGCATGACATGAACACGTGGTTGTAAATGAAGCACCCGATCCTTTACTGGCCATGGCATCCTCTAAAGAACCCAGTCTCGATCTGATTCATAATAATAATAAAAAATTTGTAGTATTCCACTGTCCACCTAAAAGACCTTCACTTTGTATTCCCTTGCTCAACTTACAAGTATATGGATCACTGAAAGACTCGCGCGAGTTATCCATACATAGCCTCCTAAGAAGTCACGGCTTAGGCTGCTGCAAAGATGGATTGAACATCTTCAGGCGACAATTCTACTACTGGATCGATATCTATCGATCTCATTGCTGACTCCATCCTGCCAACCTCATTCCTTGTTGTCATTATGTGGAACCTAGCAAAAACATAATGAAATCACCATCGTTCCAATATATAGAGACAACCACATGCAGAATTGATTATAGCAATATATCCAAAATGAGGATATCGTACCATATAGGCAGTGACAGAGGGAGGTAGTGACGAGAGATGTTAGCTCACGTAAGGACCAAATCAACTCAAAATTCATTAGATACAAAACTGTATTGTTATTAAATGTTTAAGGATCCTAGTGAACTCAAAGTCTAGCTACGCCACTGCATACCGAAGTACTCTATTCGGCCAGATTAGGGCTTGAACTCCTGTTTCCTCTTTCTCTCTCACTTCCAAGATACTTTGCTTCTGGATGCTTAGTCCCTCGCCTGCATGCGAGAATATATATCTAGTCTTAATGCCAATTGTAGCGTATCCTCTCGGACGACCCCACGATCCTGTCTGGATTTTGAAATTGGGGATGATCCTTAAGAAATTCTTCTTCATAGAAACCACCTAACATCGATTTATGAGAACTTTCATCCACGAAGGGATTGCTTGTAGTTCCTTTGTAAACGATGGGACGCAAATCAATCGCTTTATAAGATCATCACCGCTTTGATTGGGCTAGGATATCTAGTCAAACATACTCCGTCCGTTGAATCGATGCAGTCTGCTCTGTGGACTCTGCCATCGAAACCGTAGGAGAAATCGTCCTCGCGATTATTTTTTCCAACAAAAGAGATGAGAGATATTAGAGAAGGATTGACCTCCTTTTAATATAAATGCTAAATTTATCTATAAAATTCCACCCATCAAACATTATTTTACTACAAAACTCTCTTGTATGGTTCATTTTAAGGATAAAATATAAAATACGAATGGAACAATTAAACTTGATCATAATTAAGGCATTTGGAATTAAGAAAAAAAGGAAGAAGGAGAAGGATTATGTCTATTAAAGGTAACCTAGAGGATGAGACTCTTTGAGTTTATATTCCTGATGTCTCTCTAGTTGCACTACTCAAGAAGTGAAACAATGTTTCAAGATCAATTATTGTTGAAGTTCCACTTAAAAGTAAACAAGCAATTTAACGATGTCATTCTTAGTGGGGAAAGATGTTCAGATTGTTTTATTGACCTAGGCATCCCAGGAATTCTCATTTTACTTCAATGCAATTAGTCAATGTTCAACTAGTTACTTTACCCTATCACATTTCTAAGGCAAGTTACATGTAAGCCTCCTAGCATACAATCCCATTAGGTCCCGAATTGTAAGAAAGATAACAGAACCAAATCAATCATGATTTCTCCTGCAATTAATTGATTTTTATTGTGTTTGGTGTTCGAGGAACCAATAAGCTATATCTAGACTATAACCTTAGGGATGACTTCCTAAAATTAGAGCAAGAACAAAAAACAAAAGAAATAAAGGTAACACTAGAAAACAATGACAATTGTATCATTCCATAAGTAAAGTGGCTTAGGCTTCCACCAATGCAAACAAAACTTTGAGTTTGTTGAACATAGTCGGGGAAGAAGAAGAATTAAAAAGATAAAGACTAATGGTAAAACTTTGAGTTTGTTGAACATAGTCGGGGAAGAAGAAGAATTAAAAAGATGAAGACTAATGGTACATAAGTCCTCTTGATATTGATATTATATCCTCTCCAATTGAATATGCATGGCTGAGAACCAGTTTTTTTATGCTTCTCTATTGCTGAGAACGTCAAAAAATTGTTCAAAGATAACCCAAAAATTAGAATCTCTATAGTCTTATTCCTTATGGCCTTCTCAGTTAGACTATTATAGCCAATAAATAATGTCTAAACAAAGCTTATGGTGGAATTACCACTTAGTATCTAATAATGCTGATGCATAAAAACAAAGTTTGTTTTAGTAGAAGAAAAGCATTGTCTAGGCTAATCTTCCTCTAAGGTTTACCAACATTTCAGATAATTTATTCGTACAATTGTTGTCTTTATTCTTGTTTACTGGTTTTATCTCAATTCATAAGGATTTAAAGGGTGTTTCTATCAATGAAATTGGACAATGCATAACCAGATTGATATGTTATAGCCTAATTACTAATCCTCATTTCACATGGAACAAGATAATTAGTTCCAACTGCTTGGTGATGTAAGAATGTGACATACTATTTTTAGATATCCCTCTCATCCCCAACATACTCTTAAACATGGGCGTGCACTATCTCCTAGATTAGGGGAATGAAGAATTAAACAATGAAGACAAGTGATTTTGAAAATAAACTCAAGAACTATGTTAATTCATTTCTTCATCATGGACAATCCCGAGTTCCAATAACCTAAATACATAAAGGTGTTTAGTTATGCATCAAGTATAGGAAGACATGATGCCAAGGAAATGGATGAAACTAGATAAGGAACGCTTGCGATAATGTGATCTGCCACCTCCAAAATGACAATTTCCATCTTAGAAAACCAATATCTTGTGCTTCTCGGCCTTCATAGTTGCCTTAGAGGTTATATCTGTGCTCTCAAACTCACTTAGGAAGTGTCTTCGATCGCCCGAATGAAGTCACCTCATGTAGAATAAGTTATGGGTTTTATACTTTGCCAGCTAACAGTGAAGGTCTTGGATTTAATATTGGCGACGATGACCCACTTTTTTTATTGACCCACCAGTTTCCTTTGTAACAACATGAAGTCGTGCTTTTGTCTACAATCATCAGAGCGAGGCCGAAAATTCTCCTAATGACCATCACTTAGCACCATCAATTTTGGTAGGTTATCTAAACATGGTGGTTCTTTTTCATATGGCCTCTAAATTCAATTATGTTAGGTCTCATGCATTTGTGTGCTTATCATCTATAACAACATTACCTCCTAATCATCCATAAAATGCTCTAAAGGCCATTAAATGTACCTAACTTGTCCAAGGAGAGATAAAATACATGAAAAACTCAAATAGGAAGGAAATCAATACCAACTAACCCATTTTAAAGCAAATAAAGTGAAGTTACTAAGAATGAGAGCAATAAACGCTATAAATTAAGTGTCAATAGTGATGTCCCTTGAATTCCACTAATTAGGTGCATGTATATCCTTGCAAAATCGAGACTAACAATCACGTCTTTAAAATGGAAGATCTTGATTGTCTGTTTTTCTTCAAAGATAATCATTTTACTTTTAAGAAACAGAGAATGTCAATTTTTGCCCATTAATTATGGTCTTTATCGTTAGTTTCCTCCCTGGTCGTAATGTTTAACACCAGTTAAGGAATTTGATAACAAATTAGTTAAGGTAGCAAAGAAAATTGGTGAAACATTGCTAAGGAGGGGAGAGATAGATACTATAAACAGAGTGTTATCAAGCTTCATCCTAATCAAGCCTTTTGATCACAAAAATAAGAAAAATAATTAACTAGGCATAAACTCCATCCCCTCTTAACTTACAAAACTTGCATGATTTGTAAGGAGTTGAGATGACATATGATTTCAATGCGGTTCGAACCGCTCTCCTCCAGTTGACTAAGTTTTTGTAACCTCTTATTAACGGACTACAAGGAGGCTCCAAAATACCAATTTTCAAGAGCTCACTTCTTCTTTCTTCCCAAAATCTGTCTCTCCGACTTCCTTGGATATCTAACAACCTACTTTTGCTTGGAGAGATAGTAACTCATTTTCTCTTTTCCATGGGGGTGACAACTCTATAGCCCCCCCTCACTGGCTCACTCCATTCTAAGAATACCACTTGCAATACACCTTCTATTCTCCATTCAAACTAGACATTCATCTCTAGTTTTCTTGACAATCTTCTTCCTCGCTTATACGTACCTGAAAAAAATTACCTAACTCGACCTTAGCTGGTGATTCATTTTCTTTTTTGGAGTTCAGTTGATTCAATTATTATCATAGATAACTTGTTAGAAGATAATTAAGGTATAGGTAAATCTTAATCACAATTATTGTTCCCTAAGAGCAAAACATCCTCCCAAGTCGATGTCCATTAGAGTGAGAATATGATTGCGATTTAATCCTCGATCTATTCATTTATGCAGCAGTTAACCGTAACTAATTGCTAATTCAATTTGGGGTTAGCTGTTAATCACCAACTGCAATCAATGTGGTTAACTACAACGTCAAGGATTCCCCGCCCTTATTTTCGTGCATTCACTAGTTTTATTGAGAAAACCAAAAAGTAGGGCTGGAAATTGGCCTGACCATCCCTGATCCAGCCTTGAAGGGTCAAGATGTATAACTGACCCGTCCAGTCCCTGTCTCCTTCTTGACCCTGTCTGACCCTCAAGAGTTGGGACGGTGGGTCGACACTAATCAACACACTACTTTTTTATAAATTACATTTTGGTAACCAAACTTATTTTTTCTTACAATTTAGTACTTAAATTTAATTTTTTTACAAATAAGTCCATAAGTTTTGATGGTAAAATTACGTCTTGATACCCAAAATTTTTTATTTTTACAATTTAGTACCTAAATTTTTGAACTTTACAAAGAGGTCCAATGTGGTATGAGATATTTGTTCTTGCTAAGGATCACAAGGTCAAAAAGTAACAAGTCCCTAAGTCCCTACATTCCAACCCTTACAGGATCAACAAATGACTCGTTCTTAATCTGACCCTGTAGACAAATTGACCCGTCTCGACCCTCAAGGACTAGACGGGTCAGTGGGTCTTCTGTGTCAATCTTACACCTAGGGGTGTTCAAACGGATTGGTTACCATGGTAACCATATTAACCGGTAGCATTCGGTTAATTTGGTTTGGTTAATTTGGATAATTGGTTTGGTTGGTTAAATAATTTAGCTTATTTGGTTTTGGTGGTTTTGTTTGGTTTCAACACTGCTAACCAATAAGACCAATTAACCAATTAATGATACACCTAATATACAAAATTATTTATACTACCATGCAACCAACCAAACCAAACTTTCGTGATTCGCTATTTTATTAGCATGTGCACAACAAACCAAAACATTATGACCCAAAAATTAAATGTGCCTGCCTATTTACTAAACCAAAACATTTTGGATAGCTACTAGACTTTAGGATTACGTACAATACTATGACAGTTACCTTAAACTATGTATAGTTTAAGTGTTTTGTAAGAGAGTTTTAACTTCAGGATGAGTGGTTTTGGTATGTATTTATGTTAAGGGGTTTCTTTTAAGCTAACTATATTAGGTGCAGAGATGATGAATGATGTATTAACTCAATGATGATGACAATCATGGATGGTTAGTCTTATTATAATTGCTTATATATGATAGACCGTTAATTACACATGTTTTCACCCCTATTCTTGAGCCGTTTGAGGTGTTGATTCTCGTGTTTTAGGCCGATTTCACGCTAGGTTGTGCTTGTTTATGATATTTCAGGTCCTAGTAAGTGAATGAAGGTTTAGGAGCGAGTTCGGGGTTGATTGGACGAATATCGGGCGCGAGGCAAGCCGCTGAGGAAGTCATACGGGCACACACAAACACCACACGGCCGTGCAAGGGACCAATGTGGCCGTGTGGGATTGTGCGAGCCTTCACACGGGCACAAATAAATTCCACACGGCCGTGTGAAGGAGCAATGTGGCCGTGTGGAATTCTACGAGAACAAACACGGGCAGAGCAGAATTTCCACACGGACGTGTGACCCTGGCCGTGTGGGAAGCCTGAAATTCAACTAATCGATACGCAGCGTTTGGAGCCACACGGGCAACTGGGTGAGCCACACGGCCGTGTGACATGGTCGTGTGAGTCGGGATTTTCTGGTTTTAAGCCAATTTCCAGCCACAAGTGAGGGGGATTCGAGTTTTAGAGAGACAGAGCGATTCTTAGAGAGAGAAAGCGACGAACAAGAGTCTCCAAGTGCCCTAGCTTGTTCTTCATCACCATTGGAGCTTGGCTTGAGCTTGGAGGAGTGCCGATCAACGTCCAGGAGCAGAAATCCATCCTTCACAGTATGATTTCCGCGTCTGAATCTGCTTTTGCTTCTTTCTCCATGGAGTAGTTCTCCCATTCATCTGGGCATGGGAAACCCTAGATTTGTATGTTAGGTTTGATTGTATGAACCCAAGTACTGATTCTATGATTTGATTATATTCGATTGAGGTTTGAATGATTGAATGGCATGAATCCTGATCAAATTCCTGTTGTTTCTGCTTTAACCTAGAATGAGAATATCTGCCTAGGTTGATAGAGCACCCTTAATTGAAGGTAGTGAATTGGTGACTTTAGTCGAGGAGCCAATTCACTATTCTGTATCAAAGTTACTTCGGTAGAGAAGGTTTTGTTCGTTAGGGCCTCAATCTGTTTACTCCGGTGGAGGTTAGTCGCCCGCTAGAGACTCAGATTGAGAGGGTCTGGAGACCTTTAGTCGAGACTTCAGACTGTTTAAGAACCTTCCGCAGTATAACTATCATCGAAATTGAACTTGGTAAATTGCAATCCGGCTTAACTGTAGTCTAGGGGGAACCATATCCGGGTGACCTCTCTTGACCTGAAAACAACCGTTTAGTTGCTTTGCTTGTTTGTTAGTTTAGATCTTCACTAAAGTTTCATTGCTAGATAATACGAATTCACTGAGTAGTCATCATATCTAGGACCCGGGTTGACTTTAAAACCCAAACCCGCTATACTACGCTTTAGGAAGTGGTTACACTTGGCCATTTTCTAGAGTGACAGTAGGAGTGAGTCAATATATAATGATAGTTTATGATAGTAACAACATATGGTTATGTTTTATTCATTAACATGATAATTGTTTTCATGTAATATTATGTTATTTGGTTAATCCGATCATCCGATTAACCAAACCAATTAAACTTTGATTTGGTTAATTTAGTTTTCCTGTTAACATGATAACCATTTGAACAACCCTACCTAGGGATGGCAATTTACCCACCCATGGGTAATTTTGCCCAAACCCAAGTAGACCCATTTATTATGGGTAGGGTTTGGGTGATGTGTGTATGGGTTTGGGGTTTGTATATGGGTTTGGGTTAGATATGGATATTATCTAAATGGGTATGGGTTGGATATGGATATCCATTTACTTGAGGGTGTTTTAACTACACATGCAAAAATTGGACTTATTTGTAAAACTTGAAAAATTTAGGTACCAAAATGTAAGACCAAAAAAATTTAGGTACCAAAACGTAATTTTCCATCGATATTTTGAGGACTTATATGCAAAAAAATTAAATTTAGGTACTAAATATGCATATCTATTAAGTTTAGGTACCAAACTGTAATTTGTATTTGGACATGGGTACAAACCCAAATCCATTTGTTATAAACCCAACCCAACCCAAAGTAAATGGGTATGGGTACAAACAAAAATCATTCCTTCTTTCCCATCAAACTTTACCCATATCCTAGGGGTGTTAGTCGGTGCGGTTTCGGTTTAACCGCACCGAAATATCGGTTAACCGCAACCAAAATTGTCCCAAGATCACTAACCGAAACCGAAACCGACAGAGACTTCGGTTAACCGAAAACCGCAAACATCGGTTTCGGTTTTCCCTTGCGGTTAACCGAAACCGCAATTTCTGGTTCACTTTCCGGTTTTCGTTCAGAAACCGACCACCCAAAAGCGAATTTCAACCACCTTTTTTAATGATTCACCCTCAATTTTGAGTGACCTGCTTTTGTTTCAGCCTCTATAATCACACACCATAAAGTCATCTAAATCAATTGAACATAAAGCCTAAAGCAACCACACAATTCAACCACAACTCCACAACATAAAGTCTACATGCCCACAATTCAACCACAAGTCACAATCACAACAAGACACAAATAACAAGTTCATTATCTCCAAATCATCAACCTAAATAATACGAGGATCTCGCTCCAATTCATCTTAGCCCATAGTCATCATTTACTCCAAGATCTTCATCTAGCCCATAGTCATCAACCTAAGGTTCACTCTATCGAGTGCAAAAGGAATTTAGAGAGGGGTGACTTTCGAGTTCTAACTCTTAAAAACATTTGAGACTCTTGATGGAGGGTTGTTTGCAATAGGTGAGAATTGGGATGTTTGGAATTGCAACTTTGATTGGTTTTGAATCTTACAACTTTTTCCCTTAGCCAAAGTAAAAAACCATGGAGTCACACTAGTAGGCGGTTATCGGTTTTCTTGTCGCTTAACCGCTAACAGATTAATCGGTTAGCGGTTAACCACTAACCAAAATACTACTAACCGAAACCGAAATTAATAAGAAAGTAACGATTATTGGTTAACCGCTAACCGACTTTATCGGTTCGGTTATCGGTTAAAACCGATAACCGACTAACCTAACCGATAACCGACTAACCGTTTATCACCCCTACCTACACCCCCTACCAAAATAGATATACAAAGAGTCATGCATCCGAAAAAAAATGTTGGTGGGTTGACTTGTGCCTTAGGTTGTCCCGCATTTTGTTCCCGTCCGTTCAAAGTTGGGACGCTTTTTTTCCTTTGACAAATATGAACCACACATTCAAAAGGAAATTGCACGAGGTTCAAAAATACTTGGACCGAGAATAACAACGGAAACTATATATGAACATCACATCCAGAAAGAACATATTTTACACATTCGAGCAGAGAACTAAACTATGTTCCAAACAAACACTGTCAAACAACTTACACCTAAACTAAAACTCCAATATCCCATTTATTCCATCGTCACCACCCTCATCTATCTACGAACCTTTCGAAGCTTTAAGATCATCAATGATTCCAGCAACGGACCCAGCCGCCGCAACCAGAGTGACCACGAAACAACCAAAGCTCAACAACTTGAGCAACACCCACGTCCGGCTCCACCTCGCCAGCTTCCTCTCCGCAATGTACATCTCCACGGGGAAATAAACCGTCAGCGGCCAGAACCCGATCGCCCCCAGCAGCCCGACCACGTCGTTGAAGAACGGAACAAGCACCGAAATCACCGTCGACACCACGACGAAAACCGTCCTCCAGACCAGCCTAAACATGTTGAAATTGTAGTAGTAGTTGCCATCCTTGCTGCTTCCCGGAAGCCGGATTTTGGTCTCCTTGTTCACGAACCGGCTGTCCGGGAACCACTTGGCGGCTTTCTCTTCGACGAATGCGAAGAGCGGCTGGCTGTAGACTTGGTACGCGCCCAACAGGTGAAGGACGACCGCGACGTTCGCGATGTCGAGTAGCCAGTAAGGCTTTAGCCCCGTCGATGTCAGCAGGTTGCCCGGGGACGAGTCCCCGAACGCTGCGTACCCGAAGCAGCCGCATAGCATGTAGAAGAGGGTCGTCACTGCCACGCTGAATCGATTCGCGACCTTCATTGTTTCGAGTTCTGATGGTGGCGATTTCACTGTGTCCTGGTATCGAAACAGATTGTCAGCTTAACCGCAACAAAAAAAAAAAAAAAAAAAGTTGTATAAGACGATCAATTTATAATCAAATCATGGTTACTGAACTTGGGTCGGTCTAACAAATTGGTTACTGAACTTTGGAAGGAAGGGCAAACTGACCTGAATTTCGATTAGGATCATGTTGTAGGAATAGGCGAAAGCGATGTTCCCCAGCGCCTGGAAGACCCTCCAGACCTTCTGCACTGGAGTGACGGTTGGGCCAATGCTGACTCCAGTTATGGTTCCCTTGATCCTCCCCGTCGATGCGAATTTCGCGATTTCGAGCCCTAGCCCGATGAAGGAGTAAGTGAAGGACATGGCTGCAGCCACAGACGACAGCCACCACAGCTGACCAAAATTCTTGATCTGAGACAGGATCAACTGCGCAACGCCGAATGCAATTATGTAAGGGCTTGCATTCGTGCTACAAGCGCCGGAGGAGACGCCGCCGCTTCTGTGAACGCAATTGGTCTGCCTGATCGCCCTGTTCCATTGTTTCTTGTACATTAGATAGATGATAATTTTGATTTAAGTAAAGGCAGATAGTAGAAAATCGGGGAATGAGATTTGAAACCCACAGCATGTTTACACCCGATGCTATTGTGTAGCCAACTGCCGATCCGAAGAGATTGAATTGCTGGACACACCCACACAGCTTATGATGGAACTTCCCTGCGAAAATCAAAATGTGGGTTGATCAATATGGCCGGAATTGAAAACTGAGACAGAGAGGGAGAGAGGATTGAACCGTACCGAGGCTGGAACCGACGGCGTCCATGTAAGAGTAACTCCTGGTGCCTAAAACAGGATCCCCTGACCTGTAGCAGTAAGAAAGCAGAGTCGAAGTGCAGTACGTCACGAGAGCGAAACAGAGCATCGTAATCGGGCCGGCGATCCAACCGAGCTGAGCCACTGCCCAAGCCAATGAAAGCACTCCGGACCCAATCACTGCTGTGATTATGTGAGCGCTCGTCGTCCACACGCCGCCTGCAAACCACATGCAATTCAGGGAAAAAGAAGAATAAGCCCAAAGTAATCGCGGAGACAGAGAAACAGAGAACGGAAGGGAATTTTACAGAGAGTCTTGAGCTCTTACCAGTGCGCCTGGGACGGCCGTCGTCATCGACGAATGTGGCATCTTCTGCAGGGACGGTCATTGTCAGGAACTTTGGATGTGGTGGGATCGCGAAAAATCAAACCTTTCGAAAAGGGTTTGTTTGTTTTTTCTTCAAAATCCGGCGTGGGAGGGTGGAAGGGCTAGGGAGGAATCAACACTCTGTTTTTTTTTCTCTCTGGTTCTGTTTAGGGCTTGGAGAGGGTAAAACTAAAATCTCCTCTTTTATACTGCGACGGAGAATCTCTAATTCGTAATCTGTTTGGTCTGTGAGACTTTGGCCATATTGTATCGGTACTAGGAAAGTTGAAGGAATTTAGGGGGTAAGAATTTAATTAGGATTAGGATTGCTATTAATAGTTACGATTCTACAACATCAGATTTGATTTGTTTGGAATTTGTTAGGTGGGATACCAAAAGGAGAATTTAATTGACCATTTATACTTACAAAAAAAGTGCATTGAATCTAGACTGGTATCATTTTATACATATGTAAGGCTGAAAACATGCAAGAAGAGATTTAAAAACTGACACAAATAATAAAGAAGCATTAAAGGCTGAAATAGAACTTATGTTAACCTATAATTTATCAAAATGGGAAGTGAAAATGTATTTGACTACTTTCTTGTTCTATATATATTAATTCAGGCAATAATCATCATAAACTTGTTATTACTTATAAGCTATCACATTCGATAAAAATTCGGTTAGATCAAAGTTAATGTTGCCAATTCGCAAAAGAACCATTAGAACGAACCGCATCGACCTGAACCCCAGTTCGTCATTTAGCGCCCACACCTAAAATAAGGGGTCGTTTGCTTCAAGGATTTTATAACGAGGGTTTTGTCATGGATTTGCTAATTAAAAATCTTGGAATTTATTAGGGATTTTGGGCATTGTGGATTTGAGGAAATCTTTTGTTTGTTCAACTATTTTTATCATGGATTTGATGGTTTTTCAGCTTGTCTCCAAATCCGAGGGTATGAGGTGGGATTTACAAATCCGTGGGTCCCCCACGGATTTGGTACCCTCCATTTTGGGTCAACAAACAATGGCTTTTGGACAAATCCTTCATGTGTGGGATTTGAGAACCAATTAAATGAGAAATTTGAGTTTTGATTCCAAATTAGAATCATCACAAACTTTAATAATCAACAATACTTTCGATTAGGGCTGTTAGTCGGTGAGGTTTCGGTTAAACCGAACCGCAAACGCGATTAACCGCCATCGAAAACAGACACAAACCGTCCACTGGCACCGCCTTCGCAAAGCTGGGTGGTTAACCGCCACCGACAATAGGAGGTGCAATTTTTTGGTTGACCGCTAACCGAGAGAGGCCGACGACAGAAGGATTCCCAGCAGGCGACATCAACAACAACATTGGGAAATAAGCGAGATTGACCACCGATTGGAGGTGGGAAACGATAGGATTGGCCGCCGATTGACCACCACTTGGCGACGAGCTGAAGACGGCGAGGTAACGAGCTGCTGACAGAGGGGAATGACGCGGCAGGGTGATGATGGAGGCGAGACAAGGCACGCTTGGATTTGGATTTCGTGGGCGCTAGAGGAGGGGGGACGAGCTGGAAATGGTGGGGATTCCCTTGGCGGGTGATGAGACAAGACGAGAGGGGTGGGGAACAATCAGATTGGTCGCCAATTGTGATTTGTCGGGGTTTGTCATTTGGGATGTGTTGGAGAACGATTCGAAACTTGAAATGGGAGGAAGAGTGCGAATCGACAAAAGGGAAGGAGGGAGTGTTCGGAGAGAAGGGTCGGCGAAGTCAGATGGGGGCGATTGAGGATGTGGAGGGCGATAGTCCTGTGGTGGTGGCCTGGTGGGCAACGAGATCTGGTGGAGGCTGGAGAGGGAGAGAGTGGCGGTAAGGGGCGAGGAGAGGGAGATGAGAGGTTTGGCTGTTGTAGTGGTGCACCGAGTTTATCTCAGTTAGAAACTGACAATTGCCGGTTGGCATAAAGCCCTGAATTAGCCCACAGACAACGAAGCAAAGGTAACGGTTTTCGATTTGGTGAATAACCATGATTTTCTTTTCAGTTTTCTGTTTAACTGATAATCGCCAACCAATTATCACCCGTACTTTTAATTTTCCATACGACCCCCAAACATAGCGTACATGATAGGGTGAATAACTCATGAGTAACTAAATCTAGACCTTTCTTTTTAAGTGGACTCAGAAAATTCACATGTAATGGGCTCTTATATTCTTCGTTCTAACTCAAATTTCAAATTTTTTTCCACAGATGGAACGTGTTCGTTGTGCTCTACTAATTGTAATCAATTTTCAATATTTTTTTAGAATTATTTTTATACCTCTCGTTACCGACTCCATACCATATGGTATCTCTTTTGTTTTAAGTTGTTTATGAAAATATTTATACAGAAAAAACGAGTTTATCATGATCTATTGGATCTACAAATTTGTGGGTGAATAGAATACATGTCAAAAATACCATACTATACCACCCTAGTATGGGGGGGGGTATCTTGTGGTACACAATGTTATAAGTCGCAAATGATAGTTAGTATACTCCTACTATCATGTATTCAATCATCCTACAGTCTTGGTTTGTTCATACCACCATGGTACGCTTTCATACCATATGGTATGCTCTTATTTAATACCAATCAATACCACCATGGTATAGACTGGTAAAAAATGTCTCAATTTTTTATGTTTAAAATATATATCAAAGTGGATATAATTTTAAAGAACACAATTAATCTGATTTATCTGTGCCAAAAAATTTAAACAACGAGAGAGAAACCATCCGTTAAAGATTAAAAGAGAAAAAATTAAAAGCTTTCTGTAAGAGAGATAGGGTGTTACGCTGATGTGAATAGGTTACTCATGATTACTCACCCTATGGTTACTCATCGAATCCGCTCCCCAAACATAGTCCATCAAATTCACCTCCTGTGCCTCTCATGAAAGGAAATTGAGATATGTTGTGATGGTTTCCATTGCAAACTTTGGTTTTGGTGATTTAAAAAGGAAAATTTACAATCAGGGAACCAACCACTTTTTATGATGCCAACTCACTTAGGGCACAAACAGGAAAGATACAAATCCACGATAAGAATGGCTAATTGGTCACAAGCCGATGGGTTGGACCTGGCCCACCCTGTTTTAGGGCAGGTTCTACTTGGTCCTTCTCATGAGTGGACGGGTTTGGTCCGACTCTTGTACAAGAGGTCCAATCCGGTACCATGACCAACCCACACCGTTTCTGACTCGCCACACATATAATGATAATATATCATAATTCATAATTATACTTCCCTTCCCCACCACTTCACAAACCCTTCGTATCAAATTGTCAAACCAGTTTATATCATTAGTTTTGCAATTGGTATGGCTGATTGGGATACAATAAGTTTCTATGTCGATTTGTTGCAGTTTTATCAAAACATAAGAGAAAGTGCAAAACAATTAACACGAAATGAGTTATGCATTTTTATAATCTATCTTAAAATAATGGTTTGTCTGTTTGATCTAGCATTGGATCAAACCCTCTAAATATCCTTATCTATATCTAGTGAGCCAAAACTCATAACAACCAACACTGTTAATAAAATTAGAAGCTATTTGGACAATCAATAATTATGGGTTCCATAGGGTTTTGAGAAAGTGATCCAGATTAAATGGAAATTTAGAATGTCAATTCGTCCTCGCCTCGACAGATTGGATGTGGCCACCTCATTTTGGGCATGTCTTACCCGGTTCTTTTCTTGATTAGACGGATTCGACATGATTTGTAGGTCAAGTACGGGTAACATGACCAACCCGCACAGCCGCACCATTTTGGGCTGGTCTTACCAAGTCCTTCTCTTGACTAGATGGAATTGGCCCGATTCGCAGGTCAAGTACGAGTACCATGACCAACCCGCACCGTTTTCGCCCCGCCCCGCTTCGCTCCGCATGTAATAGTAACTGATTCACTAAACCACAACCCCTAACAATGGCCAAGTGTAACCACTGAAAGACTGCAGTAAAGTGGGTTTAGCTTTACTTGTAAACCCATGTCCTATAAGTATTGACTACTCGGTGAAATCTCCATTATTTAGCAATCAAAGTGTAGAGAAGCTTGTTGAAAGCAAATAGAAAAAGAAAGCAAGTAAATGTTCCAATTTTCATATGTAAGAGAGGTCACTCACGTATGTGTCCCACTAGCTTCTCAATTAGGTCCAAGTTGTAATTTTCTTTAGTTATTTTACTGATGATTATTCTACGGAAGATCCGAAAACAACTTGGAATCTCGACTAAGGCAAACCAAGCCCTTGTAGACAAAATACCTGGTAGGTGGCTAACCTTCACTAGAATAAAATGCTAAGGCAATACATAGAGATCTCCTTTGCTGGAGTGAATTCCAATACGAAGTAGTGAAATGATTGACTCTCGCACAATCAATTCACCACTTCCAATTGAAGAAACTCTCTCAACCCAATTAGATTCTATCTCTCTTAGGTTAAAGCATAAATCAAAAGAATGTGATCAAGACTCAATTGACTCAAATAATCATGCCTCAATTGAATAAAATCAATCATTGTAACATCCAAAGGTTCATACAAGAAAGATCCTAACACATTGAACTAGGGTTCTTCATACAAAAGTAAGAAAGAGGTTTACTCCATAGAAAGAGAGAGAGAGAGAGAGAGAGAAAATCAAAGCTTGCATACTCATGGAGATGTGTAAAGTCGGCTTAATGAGCAAGAACATGATCCAAAACGTTAAAGAAATGAGAGACTAAACATGTGTAATTAGAGTGTTATCCGTAGCCTATCTTAATTTTGCCTCTCTTCCCCACCACTCCATACACCCTTTGTATCAATGGTGCCAAACCAGTTTATATGATTATGTTGGTTTATCGAGTGGTGTGATCCGAACGAGATACAACTAGTTTTTATGCCGATTTGTGCTCTTTTTACCAAAACATACAATTAATACTAAATGTCCAATCTCTTACTTTTTCTTTCAAAATTTGCCTATGGCTCTCTCTAAAAGAACCACTCTTCCAGGAATCAGAGGGGGCTGATGTCAGTGCATCTCTGGCATCTAGCGACAACTCTCTGCCCCCACCCCTTTTTAGTGTTTTTTTATTCCATGCGCTGGTTCTAGTTATGCCTTCCTTTCATATGCTTTCTCCGACTATTCCTTGGCTTACTCTTTTTGCTTGTTTCATTTTCCCATTTGGGTTGCTTTCCTCCCCCTTGATTGGTTGAGTTTTGTCCTCTGTTCTAGTGATTTAAAACTAGTGATGTTTGCCCCTCTAAGATGCAAGAATGCTATATCTGCTTTAGATATGACTTGTCTTCTTCTCTCCTTTCCATAATCTACTTCCTTGTTCTCACATTTCATATCTTGGTGGTTCTAAGATGCCCCCGTTAGCGATGGACGCAGTTTCAGAGAGATTGAAGACAGAAGATTGTCTCCCCTTTGTTTCCTCCGCCGTCTAACTGATTGAGTTGTTTGGGTTGCCCAAGGTTTCGCGTGCGGGAGGCGGATGGTTGATTGGCTCTGGGTGTTTTTTTTTTTATATATGCCTTCTACATGTTGCCATCCAGGTTTGGTGGGAACTGGCTCCTTAGCTTAACGAATGGTGACGGTGTTTGTGGAGAGGCGGCGTTGCATGGTTCAGTTGAGCGGTGACGTCAATTTTCGGCCAAGGCGGAGGGGGTTCACATAGGGTGGAAGTGGATGCTGGGGTTGGGGGTTAGGGGAAATGTTTTGGGTCCTGCACTTAGGGCCCTATTGTGTACAAGGCTTTTGTTTGGGGCCTTGTTTTTTTTTTTTTTGCTAAATTTTCAGCCCTTATTTGGTCTTTGTTGTATCTTTTCCTTTTGGTCTGACCCATTGCATTTTTAATGAACTCCACTTAAAAAAAACACCAAATGGATTGTGCATTTTTATAAGCTATCTAAAGACTATCTATGCACAATTTACATCCATATTTAAGTAAAATATTACATTACGACCAACATGAAAAATCATCATATTTAAATGCATAATTTAATGTAAACATTCAAATGTTTCTACTTAAATTCAATTGATAAACTCAACATCTAAATATTCGTACTTGAATCCAACAAATGTCTTTATTTTGTTTGTTAATTCCACAAAAACAACGTCATTTTGTTTATGATAATTTTCGTTGGTATTGACTATGTCTTCCAAGCATTTTTTTCAATACCGATTGAACCCAATTTTCTTGACTGACATTACCGATGGTTTGAATATTCTGGCGGAAGAGACCTGACTCGCATAAAGCTACACCACGAATTAATCCCGACTAGAGCCCAAGTTTTTAAACTCTAGCCGTGTGCAGTATAGGGCAAGTATTTAAATTGTCAAACCCGGGCCGGTCCATGTACCCCTAATTCAATTGCTTAAGTTGTTATCTAGCAAAACGGTTTTGGGTTTAAAACTAAGAAACCTACAAATGTAAACAAGTAAGTAAAGTAAACCGAGGTTGTCCCAATGAGAGAAGAGTTCACCTGGGTGTTGCTCCTCCTAGATCGCAATTACCACTTGAAGGAGCGAAGGATCGTGAGTGGTTAGGGGGTCATAAACCGCAGGGAAGTCTAACAAGCAGCCAAAGCTACCCTCTTAGCCTCTAGGTTGAGGAATGGGATACGATCCAAGCCACTAATGTGACCCTCTCAACCTATCGACTAAGGAATGGTTAGATTTCACCATCAAATTGGAGTTCGGACGACCACCCACAACCAAACCCTAAGTGCTAATGCGTAATAGGAGGTTTGCCCATTAACTAACCTATAATAGGAGCATAAAATGCCCAAGAAAACTCATCTCTACCATCCCTAATAAGGTCTCTTAGGTTAAGGAGGGTTCTCTCTAAACTAGCTTAGGAGGCATTGAATGCCCAAGGAAACCCAGCTCAAATTGAGCCTCTTTGGATAAAAGAGGTTTCCTCTCTAAACTAGCCTATGAGGCATTAAATGCCCAAGAACACCCATCTCCAATGGAGCCTCTTAACCTAAGGAGGTCTCCTCTCTAAGCTAGGTTAGAATGACAATTAGATTTATAGGCTTTCACACAACACAATCATTCACGAATAATACCTCCACATTCACATTAAAACACAACCACACACACAAATCATTCAATTTATACAAGCATTCACATGATTGTAGCTAGGGTTTACAGCACCCAAGTGAATAGGTAGGCTAATCCATAGCTATGCAAAGGAAAACAACAAAAAGGAGAGAAAGAACCATGGAGAGGTGGAAATCTTCCTCTCTTGTTGCTTGAATCTCCCATGAGAAAAAGAAATCTTCAATCTCGTAGCTTGAATTGAGCACAATCACCTTCTTACTCCTTTGAGTGTCACTTTCTCTCTCTATAATGGGAAGGGGAAACCCTAATCTCTAACTAGAAACCCTCTTTATTCTGAAAACTAAAACCCTACCTAAAGCTCTCTCTTCTTCTTCCTTTCAACTCTCCATTTATACTGAGACGGTGCCCAGTTCACCGTTGTGAACACCTAAACGCGTCCGTAAACTTAGCGTCGTGGGCCAAAACGCACTGCTTCACTCCCGGAGTTCACGGTTTGAGCTTGCAGTTCACGGTCTTAGCGACCATGAACTGCCTTGTCGTCAGTAACCTCCGAAACCCCTCTAGATGCTTCTCTGTTCACGGGACTCTCAGCTCTGACCGTGAACTGCAGCTGGTTCCTGGACGCCTGCGATTCACTATCACAGGGCAATTTTCAAGCTACTTTGGACTTTTCTTCGGTTTTTGCACTTTTTGACCTCCAATCGTCCCGAAACTCGTCCTCGACCGTTCCACACGTGCTAGGACCTAAAATGTATCAAAACAAGCACAACCTAGCGTGAAATATGTTGAAGAACGATGAAATGCAAAGTCAAACTATCAAGAAATGAGGGGCAAAATGTGTACGATTGGACCCGAAACAAGACCTTCTCACATCCAATGATGTCAATAGGGTAGGCTGGGGTGGGTACCTTAATATACTTACCCACCTGGCAATAAGCGCGGGTGAGGTCAAATAATACCCGCGTGGCTATCGGGGTGGCCCGACCCATTCTTATATGTTATGTAAAACAGGAGGTCAATATTTAACTCTTTATAAGAAGACATAGAGAAAACACTTCATAAATGAATGAGAAATAGTGTAGTGCTGGTTACCATAGTTTTATATAACGGGTAGAGAACGAGATGGGGTCAATGCACTCAAAGTCTAGCGCTAGTTACCATAGTTTAATAATAAATGGTCTAAATTTATTCTAATATATTTTAACGACTAAAATTCAAGCAACTTACTTAACTTAAATTTATACCCAAATACTGTAAGAAGCCCCCTTTATAGGTTTGCTTGTATGTGGAAACTGAAGCAAGTTACTTCAATATTTGTTTGTTTCACTCTTCCTCCACTGGATTCGATTAGTTTTTTTTCTAATTAGTCTTTGTGTTTACACCAAAATAAGTTTAATTAATTAAAACATGAGTTATTGTGTATGATTGGGCTACTTTAAATAGTTGGTACACATGTGTAGGATGATCCAATTTATCGGGTTGGACTATATGTATGGCGGGTAGTCGTTGTCTCAAGGTAACCATACAAGATGGTTACTGTACCTACTATGGTCCGTGTTATCATCCATTCATCACCATGTTAGTCGCCATCCCTCAAAACTAAGGTCCCATCATGCACATCTATGAGGGCATTGGCAGTGGCTAGGAAAGGCCTTCCCAGTATCAATGGCACATTCACATCCTCATTTATGTCCAAAATCACAAAATCAACAGGATAATTGAATTTGCCAACCGTAACCAGAAGGTCTTCCACTATGCCCCTAGGATGCACTACAGATCGGTCTGCTAATTGAAGGCTCATCCTAGTAGCACGGGGTTCACCTAGGCCTAGTTTCTGAAACAGTTTATATGCATAACATTTATACTAGCACCTAAATCCGCCAAGGACCTCTCTACATGCAAATTCTCAATAGAGCACGGGATAGTAAAACTACCTGGGTCCTTCTGTTTCTGCGGAAGCTTGTTCTGCAGAATGGCCGAGCACTCCTCGCTGAGCTCCACAGTGGCCAGCTCGCTCAGCTTCTGCTTCTTTGAGAGAAGATCCTTCAGGAACTTCGCATACTTAGGCATTTGAGATAGTGCCTCCAGGAAAGGCACTTGGACATTCAGCTTCCTAAGCATGGCCATGAAGTTCTCGAACTCTGCCTCCAACCTGTCTTTGTGCAACCAAGTAGGGAAGGGGAGTTTAGGGATATACTCCTTCACTACTGGTTGCGGTTTAGGTGCAGGCACCTCAACCTCCTTCTCTACTTCTTCTTCAGCTGCAGGAGATGCCGAGGCAGGGGCCTCCCTCTCCTGTTCCCGAATAGGTGGATCAACAGTCATCTTGCCACTCCTAGTCATGATGGCATTGCAGTGCTCATTCGGTGTCGGCGGATGAGGGATGGCCTGCCCGGGTAGAGTACTAGGAGCCCGTTGAGCCACTGCCTGGGCCACGCTCCCCAGCTGGGTCTGAATATCCTGCAAAACAGCCTGTGTGTTCCTCTGACCAGCTTCAAGAGCCAGGAATTTACCCGAAAGCTTCTCCATGAACTGCTCAATGGTGTTGAATTTCTGAGCACTAGAACTGGCGAGAGAACCCACCAAGTCCCGTAGTTCAGCCATCTGATCATTCTGCACTGGGGCAGCAGGGGCTGCACCTGGCTGCTGGAAAGGTCGCGGCTGTGAATGAGCAGCATGCCCTTGCATGGGCTGATAAAAAGACTGTTGTTGCTGCTGGAATTGCCCCTGCCTGGGCTGATATGGTGGCCTCTGGAAGCCTGGTGGTCCCTGGGGAACTGGTGGTCTGGAATTTGCCCCACCCCAGGAGAAGTTAGGATGTTGGCGCCACCCCTCGTTGTAAGTGTTACTGTAGGGGTCGTTGCGCCGGACATTATTTATGAAG
Source organism: Linum tenue (assembly GCA_946122785.1). NCBI lineage: Eukaryota > Viridiplantae > Streptophyta > Magnoliopsida > Malpighiales > Linaceae > Linum > Linum tenue. The sequence continues at coordinate 36,337,222 of CAMGYJ010000011.1, read as the reverse complement.
TTCACCTGCTCCTGGGGTGTGGTTGATTCCTTCATCGCCTGGCAATCTTCCACCGTATGATGGGTGCTTTCGCACCAGTGGCAGAGCATCGCTTGCTGCTGTCCGGTCCCTGGAATCATCCCAGAACGATCGATAGCTGAGACCAGCTTCGATACTACCTGCACCAAATCAGAGGGATGGGCTCCCACAGAATGTACACCTCGGCTGGGTGCTCGCCTCGACCTCCTGGCAGTGCCCCAATCATAACCGTTCTCCGCCATCTCCTCAAAGAGTTGATTCAGCTGTGGCGGGGTTTTGGTCAGCATGTTCCCGCCACAGACCGAATCTATCAGCTGCTAGTCCTCCGGGAAGAGGGCGTGATAGAAGGTGCCCACCTTGAAGGCATCATTGAAGCCATGATTCGGACACCTCAGGAAGAGACTGTTGTACCTCTCCCATGCATCTCTGATGGTCTCATCCTCATCCTGAGCAAAATGTGTAATTTGCTTTTGCAGGTCAGCTGTCTTGGATGGAGGATGGTAGAGGGTGAGGAACTTGTCCGCCAGGTTGGCGAACGTGGTAATGGAGCCCGGAGGTCGAGTGTCTAGCCACTCCTTGGCTTGCCCCTCCAGCGTGAAGGGGAAGTACCTCAGCTGGATGGCATCTGCTGGCACCCCATTGATCTTGATTCCATCGATGAGCTCGTGGAATCGCCTGAGATGTGATCGGGGGCACTCTCCCTCCTTACCACGGAACACCACTGAACCGCGCAGCATGGTGATCACTGAGGTGCTCACCTCAAAGTTGTTGGCTGGGACATGAGGGTGTTGAATGGGTGACCTCATGTCCGCAGCTCTAGCGGTCCAGTAGGATCCCATGGTCTGCTCCTCCGGGATCACATCACGGTTCTCTGGATCAGCCATCTCGCCTTCTTCTTCTCCGCAGCCAGTCGTGCCTTTAGAGCCCGCTTGAAGTTCCTGCAAGTTCGTTCAAGCTCCTGGTCTAATGGTAGTAGATCTCCCGACTGGCTACGGGTCATGCACTACCTGCACACAGTCAGCAGAAACAACCCGTGAAGGCACACAGGTGGAAGAGAAAAATGCAATAAAGAAAAAGCTAGAGTAACAAATTCTCACGTTTCCCCAATAACCTAGAGGGACTTGACATGCCAAAACACAACACCAAACTGCGACCAAGTGTAATCACAGTCCGGGAATGCAGTAACAGGCAAGTTATATTATCAACCCGGGGTCTAGATCTACTGCTTACTCCGTGATTCTCTATTATCTAGCAAACTAATTCGAGTGATTGTTGTTAAAGCTAAATCAGTAAATTGTTCGGTTTTCAAAGTCAGGAAAGAGTCACTCGGGATTGAGTCCCCCTAGCCCCTTAGTTAGGTTCAATTGTAATTCCCCTGGGTTGATTTACTGTTGATTAGACTGCGGAAGATCCGACAGTAGCCTGGAATCTCTTAAGCTGACCAAGCCCTCTCAGTCTAACTACCCGGCAGACGACTAGTCTTCACCGGGATAGAAAGCTGAGGCTATGAACACAGAACTCCACTACTGGAATTGAATTCCAGTACAAAGCAGTAAACTGGCTAACTCTCGTATAGCCAATCTCCTGCTATCGAATGAAGAGGCTCTAACAACCTAATCAGATTCTATCTATCTCAGGTTGCAGCAGAAATTGAGAAAAGCTGATCAGACTCCAATCAATTCAATAAACATGCATCATTCGATTAAAATCAACCAGTAATATCATCCCAAGTCATTACAATCAAATCCCTAACACAAGGAACTAGGGTTCTTCATACCCAAGTGAGAGAAGGGTTCTACTCCATAGAGAGAGAAGAGAAACATTAATCGGAGTAGTCATACTTATAACGATGAAGAAAATCTGCAATCCGCATACGTTGTAAAATCGGATCATAGCAAAGATAACCCTTATGAACATCACTATATCCCAAAAAGACACACCTAGCAGTTTTAGAGGATAATTTTCTATGTTCTCTCTTGGGAAGAAGAACAAAACAGAGACAACAAAAAATGAGGAGACGAGAGTAGTCAGGGTGAAGAGAGTACAAAGCAAAGAAAGGACTCTTATGACCAAGAACAGGAGTAAATTGGTAATTTATAAGACGAACAACAGTAGCCACAACTTCAGACCAAAAACGAGGATGAACATGGGAAGCAAGTAAAACAACTCGAGTAAGTTCAACCACATGTCTATTTTGACAGGTCGCCCAAAATGTGTTTGTAGCATCTTGAAAAAATCAATTGCTGCAGACCGAAGTTCAGATTTTAGGCGAGGTCTACAAATAGGGCAAAATAACGGAAACCAAGGCGAGGTCTCGAAGGAGAGGTTCCCCATAGATCATTGTGAATGATATGGAATGGCTCAAAATAATAGTGGTACTAGAAGGAAATGATATACTGAATGTTTTAGCTTCCACACAGCTAGTACATGAATGTTTGACAGAAATACCAACCAACATTATTCTTGCCAAGTAAAGATTGTTTGAACATAGTAGTCAAATGTGTTGAATGAGGATGACCTAATCGAGAATGCCAAAGACTCCATACATTATCTAATTGCTCGAAAAACTGACGGACAAAGGATTACTGACAGACCTATCAGAAGGACTACTGACGAGAGATGAAACTGGTGAGTGACAAAGTTCCTCCAAGTAAAAAAATTCCCTCCTTATTCCCTTTTCCGATCTGCCTCCCTGTCTTCAAATCCTGTACGAAACACACAGACGGTATACACAAACAGAGCAACCTTGTTCAGTAAGTTGACCAACAGACACTAGATTGGAACTAGATTGGGCACATGAAGTTTACTTGTCAAGGCTATGAGGATCATTAACGGTACCAATTCCACAAACCCCTAGTTGATTGCCATCAGCTACTTGTAATGCCATATTTTTAACCGATACAATATCTCGAAGATTATCCACATCACTGGTCATATGATTGAAACAAGTGGAGTCGAGAAGCCAAGGATTATTTTTACATGAACCTTTGATTGTAGCAAAGGCAGTACTCATAGCAGTAGGTAAAGGGCGTTGAATGCCTACGTTTACCATATGCTCAATGTCGGTTGCAGAAAATTGTGGGCCAGAGCTAATGCTGGTTTCATGTGGACGGTGAGCAGTGGGTGGAACAAATGGACTCGGACCCGCAATAGCATATGTCTCTTGGGCCTGAGATCCAAGTGCTACAGCTGGTGGATACGGCCCAAAATTATTGCGTGCGGCCTGCCCAGGTGGAAATGAGGACAGTGGACCAGGCCCACGTTGATTGACTGCTGGTGGAAGCATCCCGTGGGGGCAATTAGGAGCTAAATGCCCCTTCTGTTCGCCGCCATTCCCAACTTTGAGACCTTAGGCACTCTGTCGTGTTAGGTAGTCGATCACAATATGGCCTCCCTGTTTGCAATACACACATAAGTTGTGGCGGCAACAATGTTTTTGTACATGCCCCTTCTCTAGACGGTACCGACATTCAAGATCGATGGCCGAAATCCTCCTCTGGAATTGGGGTCGATCAACGAAAAAAACAGAGGCATCTACAGCGAGAAAAACAACCTCCCCGGGTCCTGGACGAAGGTCGAAGTGAGCCTAAGTCCGAAGACGAGTTTCTTCCTTGATTAGCTGACCAAGGATTCCGTCAAACTGCAGATCTTCTTTGTTCAAGAAGTTGGATCGAATGGATTCGAATTCTGGCCGAAGTCTCTTTAAGAATTGTAAGTGACGGGTATGTTGTCTCTCCTTGAGTGCATACTCAGAAAACGACAGCTTGTGGCCTTAGAGCCACCGTCAATAGATCGTGGTCAGTTCACAATTCATGTGCAAGAACGAAATATTCAGTTATGGAGCGATCAACTTGTTCTAGACGGGCGAAAGCTTTTTGAAGCTCGAATTGTCTGGCTGCGTTAACTGTGGAGTAAGTAATAGATAGAAGCCGCCACATTTAATTTGCTGTCGGGAATAGACAAAGACTCAAGCATATCGAGGCATCTAAAGATCCCATCAGCCATGCTTGAACCCTTGCATCATTCTGTTTCCACGTTGAGATTGCTTGTGCCTAGGAAGTCTCTTCTCATTTTGTAGTACTCTCGTCGAGAATAACGAGAATACCGCAACCTTCTACAAATACACGAAATTGACACTCCCATAGAACGTAGTTCGCTGAGGAAAGTCGTACGGTAGGTTTATCCATTGATCCTAGCTCCATTGATCAAGGATCTGATACCATGTTAATCTATACGGAAATAATCAGGCAATAAACGAAAACACATAACGAGTTTACGTGGTATTCCTGGAATACCAGGACTAATCCACGAAAGAGTTGGAGCTCTTCAAGATACTGATCAGATTATATTTCTCTATACCTCTATAGCTTACACTCGTTCCTCTATACACAAGAAGGGAGGATGAGAAGAGTTAGAGCTAGCTGTTACAAGAAGAGGAAGAGGCAGCAACCTAGCAGTTACACGAGAATGAGGGATTAAAAGAATATGTACAAATGGGCTTAAACTCAACAAACGAGATCCACTAACACAAATTACATATGATATTAATATGTACAGAGTTTCATACATCATCCTAGCATAATGCTACGTTCAAAAGTTGGCATCAATTATAAAATAATATAAATTTATAATATGAATATTAAATGCTATTGGTTTTTAGATTCGTTTTCTCAAAATACATGTATGAAATGTATTATGCGTATGTTTAGTGCGTGAAGCATAAAAAATGGGGCATCTCTAAAATGTTACATGGACGAAATAAAGAGAATACAAAATTTTGTGATTGTGGAAATCTTGCTTGATTCTCAGTGATGAGTCTGTTAACTAATATACCGATTTTGGAGAGATAAATAAGGTGCACGTAGCAACAGATTGCTAGGCACTTCCCACAAAGATAAGAACATAAAAGTAGTGGAAAATAATAAGAGAATAATAATGAAAAATCATTTAGTCTCCAATACGACCCTCAGGACGGAGCACGTGTCAACAACGCCGATCTTGGACCGAAGAAGCAGAAATCGAGCCGCGGAAAGAGGTTTGGTGAGAACGTCGGCAAGCTCGTGGGCAGTAGGAATGTAGCGAACAATAAGGCGCCCGACTTGGACCAATTGACGGACGAAATGAATAGTTCAAAGCCAAATATTTCATTCGAGAATGAAAAATTGGATTGGAACAAAAATAAGTGGCGCCAAGATTTTCTAAGTGGAGAGTTGGGGCAGCCTGGAGAGGATGGTGAAGCTTGGCAAGGAGGTTTTGGAGCCACTCAATTTCTGCACTAGCGTGAGCAATTTCCTTGTACTCCGCCTTAGTATTGGAATGGGCAACAGTTTGTTGCTTTTGAGACCTCCAGGAGACGAGGGTGGGGCCAAGATAAAATAGATAGGCAGAAGTAGAAGACTAGTCGTCGAGGTTCCCAGCCAGTCGAAATTGCCGAAGGAAGAGAGTGAGCGGCTGGGATGCACGGTAGATGGCGAGACCATGATTGAGTGTACCAGCAACATAGCGGAGCAATCGCTTGACGCAGTGCAAGTGAGAAGCCTTAGGAGAATGAGTGAATTGCGAGAGCTTGTTAACTGATAAGGCTATATCAGGCTGTGTGGAGAGGAAAAGAGCAACCATGGACGCCATAGGAGTTGGAGCAGAGGCATCATCTAGCATATTAAATCGTTGAAGCACATCCTTCATATACTTATGTTAGGACAGTGTGAATAAATTCAATCCCTAGAAAGTAATGAACATCACCCGAGGACTTCAAGGAGAACCGATTGGACAAAGCCGCCCGAAAGACATATAGTAGCTGATCATTGTTCCCAGTGAGCTGCAAGTCATCTACATAGACAAGAAAATAGAGCAGCATACCATTTCGATTGTAGACAAACAGTGTAGAATCTAAAAGAGTCTTCCTGAACACAAACTCAAGGAGAAAGTTTCTAAGATCCGTGTACCATGCCCGAGGAGCTTGGCTGAGGCCATAGATGGCACAGTTGAGGCGACACACATGATCCTTGAAACCTGGAGCCTGCTCCATGTAAACTTCATCATTCAAAGGACCCTGAAGGAAGGCATTGTAGACGTCAAATTGAGCAATGGACCAGTTGCTAGGGTGAAGATAATGCGGACAGTGACCCTTGACGAACGGACTGAAGGTGTCGTGGAATGGACCCCGGGCCGTTGAAGAAATCCTTAAACCGAGCAATGGAGTCATCTGGTTCTTGCTTGACGCGGAAGACCCAATGATTGCGCAGGACGTTGTAATGAGGAAGGCGAGGAACAAGATCTTAGGTGACATTGGCGTGAAGAGCATGATTTTTGGCCTTGAGAGCGTCCGACCATTCTGGGTAGAAAAGGGCCTCTTTGACAGAGGTTGGTTCGAGTGATGGCGGAGAACAGGTGATGGTCATCGAAGAAGATGCAGGGCAGCTAGCAGTTGTGTAAAACAAACTTTTTGGCTTAAAAGTTCCATGTTGGGCCCGAGTTTCTTGGAGCGAGTCCGTTGGGGAGGAGGGGGGAGGACGGGCTGTTGAGGAGGCCCCGAAGGAGTTGTGGGGGGCTGAGTATAAGGCCCAATGTCCAAGGAGGATCTAGAAGTTTCGACGAAGAAGCTTCAGTAGAAGGAGGCATTGTCGAATGGGAGTTGGACACAGAGGAGGCTGTGGTGATTTGTAACGAGTTGGGTCGGGCATCCTACAAAGTAGTGATAGTTGGACTGGAGTTCAACAGCTAGGCCACAGGTGTGGGTGGGGCGGCAGAAGCAGAAGCGATATAACTTGGAAAAACATCTTCCATAAATTGAACGTGGCGAGACAAAAAGAGACGATTGGTGAGGGGATCAAAACAGTGATAGACACTCCTTATTGGTGGAGTAAGGACGAAGCCAAGGATAACATAAACACCCAAAAATACGGAGTTTGTGATAATTCGGAGTTTGATTAAAAAGAAGAGTGTAAGGGATTTGACCGCGAAGAGTCGATGAGGGCATAAGATTAATGAGATAAATGGCCATCGAAAAATCAAAGGACCAAAATAGAGAGGGAAGATTGGCATGATAAAGAAGAGTGATACCAGTTTTGACGAGATGAAGATGCTTGCGTTCGGCTAAACCATTGTGCTCCGGAGTGTGAGGAGGAGTAAGCAAATGAATGATGTCGTGGGCTGGTAATGTGGAACAAAGCTTGTGAAATTCGCCACCACCATCGGTGTAACGAAGAATGGTGGTAGAAAAATAATTTTCAAACGTGGTACGGAAATCAAGAAAAACTTGAAGAACGTCAAATTTGTAACGGATAGGATAATACCACGCGTAACGAGTGAAATGGTGAACAATGATGAGATAATAATGAAAGCCATCAATAGATGAAACAGGGGCAGGACCCAAAACATCAGTATACAGAAGATCAAAGCGTCAAGTACTAGCAAGAGACGAAACACCAAAAGGAAGTTTGTGATATTTCTTCGAAAGACAAGCATCCCAATGACTAATGGTAGATGATGAGGGAACTGGAAGTGAATGAGAATAAAGTAAACTGCGGAGAGACTGGTGAGACGGATGACCAAGTAGGAACTGCCATGATTTTGCGGAAGTGCAAGTGGTTACTAGTGCCATGCGAATTGGTTCTACTTCCGGTGGTAACTCATACACATCACCTCTGTTTTCCCCTTTCAACAACTGCGCCCCCGTACGAAGATCCTTGACAACAAAATGAGTGGCAAAAAATTTCATGGACACTGGATTAGTACGACATAATTGAGCCATAGAGATACGATGTTTTTTTATGGCGGGAACATGTAAGACATCTTGCAAAGACAGACAATGCGAGCCAGTAAAAAGATGAGTAGTGCCAATATGAATGATTCACAAACCTAAGCCATTACCAATAATGATATCAACAGGGCCTGATAGTTGGAATAAAGGGCTAAATTTCCAAGATCACCAGTGACGTGATGAGAGGCTGCAACATTGGTGAAGTGGGCTTGGGCTTGACGGGTTTGAAGATGCGCTTGACGGGCTTGGGGAAAAAGTTGAAAACACTGGCGCACAGAAGAGGCTGGGCTTGAAAAATACTATTGCGAGGGCCAGAAGCCCACTAGAGAAGACCAGGAGGCCCGCGTTGTGAGGAGATTTCATTGTAGGGCTGCTGCTGGTGAGGATTGCACTGTGGGCGAGGATGAGACTGGTCGTCGTGTCTCTGTCCCTGAGTGTAGAAAGCAGTCAGAATAGTGGTATGGTGCTGTGCTTTCAGATCAGCTTCGTATTCCACCAACGAGTCAACCGGATCTTCCAAAGTGAGACTAGGCCCTCGTGCACGAACAACGGCCGAATAGGACTTGTAATCATCTCCCACCCCTCTGAGATAGTGCACAACAAGATCAATGTCTTTCACTAGCTCCCCAATGAGGGCGAGTTCTGCAGCAGCAGCCTTGAGATCGTTGACGAAGGTGAGGATATCTCGATCTCATTTGGTTGTTTTCCTAAGCTTTCCCTTCAGATGGATTATGCGCGACTGTCCATTGCTAGCATAAAGCTTCTCTAGAATCAACCAAGCATCACGTGCGGTCGCATCGACGAAGACAAAGGAGTAAATTGATTCATCAATCGAGCATCATAAAGCATGAAGAATAAGTTTGTCTTCCCTGAACCAATTATGATAGGCAAGATTGGGAGCAGGAGCAGCGTCCACTGTGATCGATTGCGGAGGAGCGACTTTGGTTTCGTTAATGAAACAAAGTAGATCAAGTCCCATGAGGAGAGTTTCAAGCTGAGATCTCCAGGATGCAAAGTTCGTCAGTGTGAGCCTCGGGGGAAGTTGAGCAGCCGGATTGAAGGTGATAATTGAGGTCTCTCAATTGTTGGAGCCATTGTTGGAAGCAGCAGCGGTAGAGTCTCCTGTCATGATGACGATACAACAAGGAGGAACATAAAATAAGAAAGAAATCGAGAGTTTTAAAGATGGAATGGGTCGATTCTAGATGATCGTTGCTATCTCTGATACCATAAAAAGAATATAGAAATTTGTGATCATGGAAATCTTGCTTGATTCTCATTGATGAGTCTGTTAACTAATATACAGATTTTGGAGAGACAAATAAGGTGCACTTAGCAACAGATTGCTAGACACTTCCCACGACATAGGAACAGAAAATTAGTATGTATACGGTACTATGCGAGTATGTAACACTATGATTGAAAGTTGCAATTTATAAAATTAAGGAATTAAGTTTTCGTATTCTGCCCATGAACCCTCCACGAGATGGAGTTCCCTAATTCTCAATGTCAAGTAATTGTTGGCTTTGTGATGATAATGAGAATGACCAAAACACATCAACCAGGGATGGAGCCAGCATTTGAAAATAGGGGGGGGGGGGCAAAAAATACAAGATAATAAAAAAAATTAAAATAAAATATTAATTGAAATCACTCAAAATAGCGTCTAAACTAAAAGTTTCTGCAATCTCTCGCTCAATAAAGATAACTAAGTTATCAGCTAGAAAATCATCATTCATCTGGTTCCGCAACCTGTTCTTCACTATCTTCATATCTGAAAATGAACGTTCTCCTATGGCAGTTGAAACGGGAAGAGTCAAAATAAGACGGATCAACCTATCAACAAGATTAAAATCCTTTGACTTTCCCGTCACTGCTAAACCATGACACAATTCAGCAAGTGATGACAGATTTTGGAGTTCAGGATGAGTAGGAGCATCAACTTGAAAATGCTTCAATTCAAACTTCAAGTCATCTAAGTCCTTTTCTAAAAAATCAAGAGGGTAGTACTTCTCAGCAAGATCACAAATAGCACCAATGTTGAAATCTTTATAACCATCTCGAGGATCCAAACTCGAGCTAAGCTTCAAAAGTTCAAGTACTTTGTCATCAAACCTTGCTCGTATTTCTTATATCTGCACATCAATAGCAGCATTGAACACATCAAAATGATAAAATTAATCATTTGTGATGCCATCTCGTCGTCGTCGACTTTCGTAATGTGGAGCACTAAGATCGGGAACATTGATACCATGTTTTTCACAAAACAACTTGACTTTTGCTAACAAAGAATCCCAATCTTCATTCCTCATTTGGTTCAACAACTTTGTAGTAGTCTCCACCGCCCTCATTGCATTTACAATGTCTTGAGATTTACGTTGCAAAGCTTTGCAAAGCAAATCTGTGGTGCTTAGTATCTCCTTCATCATATGCAAAATGAATATGAACTCGAATGATTCCATAGTTCTCAAAGCTGTACTAGCATCCCCCCTTGTTTTGTAGTGAGCACAATCATTGCTTATGTTCTCCAAAACACGACAAATTGGACCATACAAATGGATAAGGCTAGCTACAGAACTCAAATGTGAACTCCATCGTGTATCACAAGCTCTTTGTACATTCCGAATCTGATTTGCACCTTTTCCTGTCTCAATTTCACCTGATTCTAGCTTTTGAGCATAATCATCTCCTTGAAACTCTTCTAACTCATCAAGGCGCTTTGTGGAACCAGTAATAGCAGTCACAACTCTTGGTAACTTTGTGAAAAACTCATTTACCCTATCGACTTCTCTAGATGCTGCAACCAAAGATAGTTGAAGACGATGAGCCATACAATGCACATAATACGCCTGAGGAAAATCCTTCAAAAAGAGTACTTGCAATCCTTTCCATTCACCACGCATGTTACTAGCACCGTCATATCCTTGTCCACGAAGATTATGAAGGGAAAACTTAAAGGAAGCAAGAGTTGAGCTAATATCAGAGTGCAAAGTTTTTGATGTCGTGTCTTTGACATGAACTAGATTGAGGAACCGCTCTTGAATAAATCCTTTAGCATCAACAAAGCGAAGAATGATGGCCATTTGTTCATGCCTACTTTCATCACTTGCCTCATCTACAATGATTGAGTATTTAGAATCTCCAATGTCTTCAAAAATTTGCTTCCTGATCTTCTTAGCTAAAACATGCAAGATTTGCTTCTGAACCTCATGAGATGTGTATTTTGCAGTCTTCGGAGCATTCTCCAACACCACACTATTTACTTCTTCATTATAAAAACGTGTGTATTTGAGCAACTGAATAAAGTTACCAGGGTTCTTTGTATCATCAGTCTCATCCCGACATCTAAAAGCAACCCCTTGCAATGCTAGATAACGAACAACATCTATTGAGGTCTTCACTCGAGTTATATTCTTCTTTACCTCTTGAGAAGTGTGTTTCTTCATAACTTTGTCAATGTGCCCAGGTTGATGCATCAAAGCATGACAGTTCCTCACAGCATTGTTGTGATGAGAATTTGGACTTTCTCCAATATGCTTCCTGAAAGAACAATCTACCCCACTTTTACCTTTTTCCAATTCTGGAAGCCTTCATTTGCAAATGTGTCCCGACCAAATTGAGTATTTGGCTTTTCAGTAAAAAGATAACATGGAAGACAATATGCAGCATCCTTCGCTTCTGAATATTCAAGCCAAGAGAATTCAGAGTACCATGAACTTTGAAAAGGTCGAAGATGTCCGGGATGCCCGGATTTAGGAAACTTAGCAAGTACAACTTGATGAGGGCCAGCACTCCAATAATCCCTTCTTATCTCATCGCGCCTATTAGCTGGATATGTCCATATTGGTTTACGCAATCCAGGATTGCGTTCTAGAAAATATGAAAGAGAATCAGAAAGAGAATCCTCAACCACATTCTGTTTCCCCATAACAAGAGGAGACTCCTCAAATCTTGAGTTGAAAGCATCATTTGTGTCTTCTTCTAAACTGGTATCTGTTTTTGGTAACACATTCCTTGGAAAAAATGTTGTAACCCTTTTCTGTTTACTCTTGATCTTTCAGAATGGGAAAATCTGTAAACATCCAGAAGACCAGAACAACCCAATTAGCTATCCACATCAAGCACTCCAATCCACATCAAGCAAAACGACAAAACCCATTAAGTAACCCTATCCAGTTATCTAGCTCTGTTCTTGCTAATTTTGAATGTTAAAATATAAAATGAAAACAAATACAATGATTTAAATACCTGAGTTTCTTTGACGGTTGCCAATCGGAAGCAGCGGCAGCAGCCGAGCAGCGACAACCAACACTGACTAGTTTGTAGGTTTTGTTGCCGCCCGCAATAACCCAGAGGAAGACAAAGAAAGAAGCAGGGACGGAGTCTGAGTTACGATTGAAGGAGGAATAGAGAAGGGGTCGTTTGTCTATGGGGTGGGATTGGCATTGGGATTTTTCTTTATGCAGCAGAATCGCCGCCTGCAGAGAAAAGGTAGAAAGGAAGGTTTAATTTTTGGGATTGGAATTTGGAAGGGAGGTACTTTTTGTCTGCGAGTGAGGTTGAGGATTTGGGATCCATAAAGAATAAAGGAATTTTTGTCTCCTTATCAGAGTTTTGACAAAAAAAAAATAAAAGGATATTAAATGGGAAGGGGTTTCTCACGTGCTGGAGGCTCTATAAGAAACATTGTCAAATTGACATAAAAAAAATCCATGGATCAAACCATAGACCACATCATTGTAATTATTTTCGAAATACATCAACTCCACTAGACTACAGCTATTTGTTTGTCCAATAATTACTCTGGCAGGGTAGAATCGATAAATTCCCAAAAGTTTAGGGGGTGCCATGGCCCCCCTTCCCCAACGTTGGCCCCGTCCCTAACATCAACCCCATTATTTATTCAGAGCTCTGAGCCATGTCTCCAGCTTCACATAAATATACTTCTATACGGCATTGCTACAATGACTAGTGTCTCTATCATGACGTATTTGCAGAGACGACAAATAATGCAGTGCACAAATAAATAAGGAATACAATCAGCAAAATAAGATTAGAAATATATATACTTTGAAAACCGCAATGCATGGGTTATAAAAAATAAGAAAATATCAGTGGCTTTCTTAATTGAAGTCCTCAATTGACTTTTGTTGGGAGATTCTTTGTTTAGATTGTATTTTCGGTGTTTTATTATTACGCAACAGGTTGCTGACAATATGTTCAAATGTGTATGTATCGATGTATGACGGTATGAGAGATTAACTGACAATATATAATTGCACTACATTATGATTTGTTGTAACCATAATTGTTTTTGCCCTATTATTATATTAATATAAGGGTTAGTATATTTGTGTGCCCTGACTTTTCTCAATAACTTTTTGACCAATTTTTGAAATAAATAATATCGTGGCCTTAACTAATGACCTAAACTTTATTAAATTGGCCAAATCCAAGAGTTTTATGTTATATTGGACGGTCAAAATCATTGACTAACGGTCAACCCGCTAAATCACTGCCACATCAGCATAAACAAATTTAAAAAATCAAAAAAATCCACATAATCTCCATTTCATATTTTTCCTAATTTTAACTAATTAATTAATATCACGCATTATTAAAAAAATCTTACTGGAGAGTTGCCGCATGTTCGAGGAGGTGTCATCTTTCAGGAGATTACTAACTTTTACTCTCTGTTTTTTGTTAATTCTAGTTGCTATTTGTAAGTCGTGTTAGAAACAAGATTGCTTAATTGGTAATATGGAAAGTCATTTTATTAGGACATTTGTGGGCTTTGATCTAAAGAATACAATAAATACTTTCTCCATTTATGCTTCACCATTTCAAAATTCAAGCCTTCTTACACATTCATGTTAGCAGCCACTCCACCAATCAGATTTTTTCATAAATTATTTTTCTTTTCATGTCAATTTATTATTTTTCCTTCCTAGATCTAACAGCCTAAATTAAACAACAATTTATTTTTTATTTAATTTTTCTTTTAAAATTTTTAGTAATCCAATTAGAATGTGCCACCTAGCACACTATCTTCCCTCTTTTTCAACCCCTATACTATTCTTAATTGATATGTATTTATTTTGTTTGAACTCTGAATTTATATATTTTTGCGTCAAAAAATCAGATTTTATGTGACCCAAATAACGATATCCATTTTGATATATGTTGATTTTTTTTCAAAACCATGGTCGCAATCATATATTCATGCGTCATGCTCCTATTGGAAAAATACTAAACTATATCAATATAATTTGATTTACCTCTATGAGGTACTCATGTACTACCAAAGTTCGACGAACAAGTTTCTTATTCTACTAAGTTATTAAATTATATCAATATTTAGTTTTGTACTCCCATAATAGTAATGCACAACAATTTCATGTGCTAAAACATTGTCGTGATGTACAAACTAATTTATCTTAAAGAAAAATCACTTTCTGGCCAACTGACCGGGCTGAAGGCTAGTTTTATTTCATGGTTATGATTACTTTGAGGTTTGAAACGTTTGTCTCTATATTTTCTCGGTAATACGAGTGATCTAATTAGAAAATAATTGCATCTGAGGCCAATATAAGTTAAAGAAAGGGTTTCAAGCCTTGACATCTTTTTGAAGTGAAAAAAGTTCACCCATTTCCGCCCTCTAGCACATGTTTCTCATGAGGAGTAATCATTAATATCTAATAGAGACCTCATTAGGGTTTCGAGGCTCTATCGCATAAACTCTCGACATAGAAGGTTGGGTACTACAAGACGTACTCCCCACTTTGAACATAGACTCTAGGGGTCGTTTGGATGGATTGATCGATGTCGTGATCCAGCTTTAAATTAATAAGTTGATACACACTCACTAGTCAATCCTAACTAAGCCAATTATAACTAAGCTAAGGATGTAGTAAAGTGCCTCCATCGTATTCCAAGGGAACCCGAAGTTTCCTATTACTTCGCTCCGAACTACTATCTAATCAAATCATAGGGTTTGGTGAATTATCTAAGCTAACCTAACTAAGAACAAAACAACCAACCAACCAAGTGGTTGGGAGACCTCTAGAGATACGATGGTTCCCTAGGATTGACTTCCCCTAGCTATAGTTGATATGTTGGGTTTATAAGATATGGTGTGTGAGCTCTTTTCCATGGGCTTTCGTGTTTATCCCACGCCTCCGAGTACACCCTACTTAGACCCATTGTCACCTTAGTCAAGGCTCAGGTATTTGGTGCATTAAGTATATAGCTCATTTCAATAGGTACTACCTATCGTGCATGCTGAAGAGTCAAATCTGTCCGCGTGTGAACCTCTAAGGCTTCGTCCTAGGAAGGCGTTCTTTTAGAAGGGGTTTGATCGCCTCGTCCACTACAAGACCCTAAAATCATTCATCTATCTTTAATCTTCCAGTTGGCACTACCCGTCTAACTCTAAAACTCCTACCCAATGTGGTGGCTCATCATAGGCTAGTAGAGAAGGTTAGGTGATTACCCAAGCATAATTAAGCATACATGAGCAATAAAGTCACTAGACAACACATTCATTCATAAACCCATTCATACACAATCTATAATATAGGGTTCATCTTTCCTAAACAACCATTAGAGATTTAAGTCATAGAGAGAGGAAAAAAACTCAGACTAGAGAAGAGGGAGTGATGGAATCAATCTTCTCCTTGCTTGCACCTTCTTCTTGCTCCATGGGTGGATTGGATCTTCAATTATGCTCTCCCAAGGTGTTTCTCTCACTAGAAGCATATAAAACGCCTAATTTTCTCCCTCTAGGTTGCCTCTCCTCTCTTCCTCGAGCAACACTTCTATTTATAGGCGTTGTAAATCTCAGGCAAGATCGCGGCCTATAGGCGAAAGATCAAGGACGCAAAATTTTGCCTTGCGGCCATGATCGCGGTTGCAACCAACGTGGCCCATAAGATGGATAGCAAAACTTTATGTTCTTTAGGCGACGCATCCTCCTTAAGTTCACGGTCGGGAACTCTAGCCTTGGCCCGCAATCTTCAAGCGACTTTGTGGCCTAATTTTCTCGGTCTGGAACTTGTGCTCTTCAACTGCGATCTTGGTGATTTCTGAATTTACTCCATTTTCCTACACATTTGCCCATTTCCCCTTTTTTGCTTGTAACACCATAGGTATCCTAAAGCAATCTAAGTTTAAAATGCTACTAAAACTCTAATAAATGAGGGTTAAATAACACTATTTTGGGTGTTATCAACTTCCCCCACCCTTAGGCGTTTGCTTGTCCCCAAGCAAACCTACTCAAATCAGTGCAACTTGATACAAAGATTAATGTGGTGTGCAATATAGTTCTTCACCGCATGGAATATAGTAGACAGAGAAAAATGAACGTTACTCTCCTCTTACTATGAAACCACAAACTCCCTAATGAGGACCACATCGACTACATAGGGTTGGACATTCAAGCTGTGCACTGGGGGATCTCTCAAAAACAATAAAATTAATAGACTCAAATGAAGGTGCTCTTTATTCTTTCTTTCAAAGTATGAGTTGTCATTTATCAGTCTCCTTTTTAAACTTTAACGTGCTTCGCACAAAAAATATGCAAACATTGCAAAATTGGCATCTCCCTCATAACAGAGAGCGGAAGAAGCATTTCCTTCCCTATATCGGTCACATATGGGGAACGAGATGGTCAGATTCATCTTAGACTGAGCACCTTTTCCCATCCTACATTGGGTTGCCACACATGTTGAGTACAAACGACAGACAGGGTCTGTTGAATTACTGATATGAGTCCGTTAGAAGCAGACGTTTTTGGGGGATGGAAAATAGTAAAAATGATCGGGACGCGGTAAAGCTATCCGGTCCCCAAACACATCATCAAATGGCACTCCAAACTGAGAGAAAAGCCCTTTGACGTCTTAACTTGAACAATATGATTGGTTGCATCTCACGTGAGGACCTCATTTTTCAAAAGATTTTTTAAAGTTGAGAACATTTTTGAAAACATTTTCAAGTCCAAAATTGAGAATCCCGCACACATGTCCTAACCTAAATAGCAAACCTGGTCAACTCATCAAAGAGGAAGATAAGATTAAAATCCTTCATACACCAATACTCTACTCATGCTACTAATCCCAATAAAACACAACACATCAACCAACTAGCAATTCAAAGCAGACTAAGTAGGTTCTATGTAAGTTATATGTGCCTAGAGGTGGCAAATGGATTGATCGATGGATTGGTGGATTGGATTGGTGGATCCATGGATCAAATGGATTGGCTCCAATGGATTGGTGAATTATCCATGAATCCAAATGACATCCTCAACCAAGGACCAGTATGTAAAATGTGAAAAGTTTAGGTACTAAAATGTCAAAATGAAAATTTTAGGTACCAAAATGTAATTTTTCGTATAAAAATTAAATTTTGGGTATCAAAATGTGAAAAATAAAAAGTATAGGTACCAAATCGTAATTTGCCATTTGGATCCATGAATCAATCCATGAATCCACCAATCCAATTGGATTTGAATCAAATGGATTGGATTAGGTGGATATTTTTAATGGGTTGGTGGATTGGATTGATAGATTGGTTTGAGAATTGCCACCTCTATATGTGTCTTTAGACTACATCGACCTATTTAATCAATCAGTCACATTCCCATAGCAATAATAACCATCTTACATTCATCATCAAGGGAAGTAACTAATTGATTTGGCGACAAACATGAACTCGTTGAAAAAATATGCAATACATCTCCCCTACACTTGAGAAACACAGTGTCCTCAATGTGGGAATCCGATGTTAGGTTCAAGAATTTACCATTGTAAAGTTGATGTAGTCGAGGTAGAAATATGGCGCTCAGTGTGTTGGTCTTCTTTGATCTAAAAGGAGTTAACACGAACACACAAGTAATTTATAAGAGAATGAGGTCTTGGAGAGGAAAAGTTCTAAAGCATGCTCGAAACTTAGATAGAAATAGCAAAAAGAATAAACACACTAAGCTAAATATCCAAGTTAGTTTAAAGATAAAATACTGAAAAAGAAATCGTCATAAGTTTGAGCTAGGAATGGAGAAAGATAAGAGGTGGCCCTGCAGTGCCAAGTGAATAACATAGGTCTAGTCCTCATCTTTCTCCTCCTCTGTTTCATTTGCTTCGACGGTGTACTCTGGAGGGGAAGGAGTGCGCTCGTACTGATGCCTGACCTGAGTTGGATTCAATTCATTGTGCCTCATCAAAGCATGAGTGAAATCGAGCAAGTGTCTTGTAAAAAACCCAATTATTGGGCCAATTCGGTATTTGGACTTGTTTGTCGTTTTATTTATATTTGGGAAATATTGGGCATTACTTATGGGTTTTTGGGTGCATTTGAGGAATATTCAGATTAATCGGTTCAAGGGTATTAGTTGGGGTAGCTAGCGGGAATTATTCGGGTTATATATTCTATAATTAGTGGGTGATTACTCATTAAGCAAATAATAACAGAATTCCCCAAAACCCTAAATCCCTCTCCTCTCTCCCTCACTCGGTCGAGCACTCTCTCAACTCCCCTCTTCCCTTCGTCGGCCACCCTGGCCGCCGATCCCCTTCCTCCTCTCTTTCCCCAACTCTCGTTCCTACCCCCAATCACCCTCCTCCATTCCCCTAAATCCCCACTCTATCGATTCCTGATCTCAATACCCCTAGACGCAATACGCCTAGATCCTCGGGTTTCTTACAGCGGTATCAGATCCTGGTCGACGTCTGGGTCAAGCGAAAGATGAGTTCGTCAGATCAATCTCCAGAGAGGAGTCTGCAGAAGACCGTGACCGTGGAGGATAACACGCATGAGGAGGACATCAAGCGGCTGCTGCGAACAATGGCGGATCACCAGATCATCCTCCATGTTCGTATGGGAGAGGTGAATGAAACTCTCTAAGAGATGTCTATAAGGAACAGTGATGATCTGAGGTCACTGATGGAGCTGATGAAGGCGACCCTAGCACCACAAGGGTTGCCCGCACCACCGCAGCAGGTTGGAGAGGCGGCGGCGGGAGCAAAGGAGACCGCCACCATGCTGATCACGACTGCGGCGCCACCCGGGGCGATGGCGGCGGCTGAAGAGGCACCGGGGGCAAGGGCAGCGGTAGCGCAGTGCCGCCGGGAGACGCGGCGAAGCGTGCGGGGCAAGGGTCTGGCCAACCTAATCATGGTTCGGGCCTGTTACCGACTCTGATGGCCCAGGAGCTCGCGACAATGCGGGAAGGCCAAGATGTCAAGCTACGACTCGATGGGCAGAGAGATGGGCTTCGAGCCCATGGGCCCGAAAGCAGGGCGAGGTCGGGTCCAGGGTAGCTGTGGGCCGAATGAGAAATGGGCCGACTGGGCCCGGAGTGCAGAGGAGATGAGCTTGATGGACCAGAGTAGAGAGTGAGCCGAGTTTGACCCACAAGGGAGACCATGGGGCGGTGACCGACTAGGTTTTGGCGGCGGTTGGTCGGACCGAGAAGGGCGGACCGGGATCGGGCGGGGCCAACAAGAACGAACCCACCCAGGGCGACTTGAACCGAACCACACCAAACCCGGTCGAACCAAACCAGTCGGGATGGGATGGAAACCGATCGAACCGGACCCGGGCAGCAGTGGATAGTGGGGGCGAAATGGGTCCATTTGGCTTCTGGAAAGGAATGGGCAGAGGATTGAATGCGGTGTACCCTCCTATGATGACACCTAAAGCCGATCGGCATCGACCGGACCGGCGTTGGGAGGCGGGTCAAGGATCAGGGGTTAAGGACGGAGGCTGGAGCAATGAGGAGGAATGATTGGGCTTTGACAATCAGGCATGGCGGAAACCGGAGCGTGGGAGTCGCTGAGATCCCCGACAATGCGGGCACGGCGTAGGCAGGTATGGTGGTTACAACTCTGTGTATGAAGGAGATGATGAGCTGGTGTTTCGAGCTCAGCCTCCGACCATTGAGTTTCCAAAATTTAATGGCCAAGAGGATGCAGGGTTGTGGATGTATGCTGTAGAAAGGTGGTTTAAGAATCGCCCTACCCGAGAGGAGAGAAAGGCGCAGCTGGCGTCTTTTTAATTGGAGGGTGATGCGCTCCAGTGGTGGGAATGGATGGAGCGGTCTTATGGGGAGGCCGAAATGCTGATTACATGGCTTCGATTTAAGGAGGAGCTGCAGTACCAGTTTGGAAAGTCTGAAGGCTGGGCTCCGGAACAGCTAGCCAAGCTGCGCCAGACAGACACAGTGGCCCAGTTCCGCTCGGAGTTTCTGCGACTTGGAAATATGTGCAAAGGTATGCTGGAAGAGACACTGGTTGGTTTATGTCTTGCAGGGTTGAAATCAAAGTTGGCTGCAGTTGTGAAGGTGTTTGAACCAGGGTCATTGCGGTTGGCGTTCCGATTAGCTGGGCGCAAGGAGAAGGAGCTGGCAAGTTGGAAGGTAGTTCGCAGTCAGAAGGGCCTAGGGGGCTACTCGGCAGCAGGCGGAGTACACGGAGGAGTAGTTAGTCCACCGATCGGAGCTGCGGCCCCGGCGCAACCAACGGCGATAGTAGGAGGGTGACCTAGACCGAGACTACCTCCACGAGGGTTTGTGAAGCTCACACCGGCGGAAAGGGAGTGGAAGGGCAGAGATGGTCGTTGTTTCAACTGCGACGAGAGGTATATCGTGGGACACCAGTGTGCCAAAGGACACTTGATGCTGCTGGTGGGCAACTTGGAGGATGAAGTGGAAGAGCTAGCCGCAGAAGAGGCCAAGGAAAACCAAGGTGATCGGAAACAACCTTGAGGGCAAGGTTGGTTTCGAGAGGGGTGGATTGTTAGAAACCCAATTATTGGGTCAATTCGGTATTTGGACTTGTTTTTCGCTTTATTTATGTTTGGGAAATATTGGGTATTACTTATGGGTTTTTGGGTGCATTTGAGGAATATTCGGATTAATCGGTTCAAGGGTAATAGTTGGGGTAGCTAGCGGGAATTATTCGGGTTATATATTCTGTAATTAGTGGGTGATTACTCAATAAGCAAATAATAACATAATTCCCCAAAACCCTAAATCCCTCTCCTCTCTCCCTCACTTGGCCGAACTCTCTCTCAACTCCCCTCTTCCCTTCGTCGGCCACCCTGGCCACCGATCCCCTTCCTCCTCTCTTTCCCCAACTCTAGTTCCTACCCCCAATCACCCTCCTCAATTCCCCTAAATCCCCACTCTCTATCGATTCCTTATCTCAATACCCTAGACGCAAGACGCCTAGATCCTCGGGTTTCTTACATGTCTCCTCAGCTGGGCCTCTCTTTGCTTGTTCCTCAGGATGGTCTCTCGATGTGCATGAATGGCAGGCAGAGGGTGACTCGACTAACCCATACAGAAGCTGTGGCGAGCAGATGGTGTTGTAGAAGAACTCCATCCCCTCGGCCTATGATGTCATGAGAGAGTGTGTCGGATCCTGTCCAGAACCACCATGTTGGTGTCCGGAAATCCTACTCCTCAAACTCCCCATACACCCTCCTCATTCTGCTCCAAGGTCTTTAATTAAGTCTTCAGCTGAGTAAATGCGACCGAAACAGTGAAGGTGTCCAAGTCGACACCAAGATATATGGCTATCCCAGTGATATAGACTCCTCCGTGCAAAGCCATCAATCGATGGTCTAAATCATACCGACAAACAGTCTGAAGAATGGAGATCCCAAGTTGAAGTAGCCTATCATGTTGCATGCTCCAGATGAACAGCACATATCTGACAGGGAGATTGGCCTTGCTTCCATACTTTCCTTCAACTGAGAGGGAGATGACATGATTTATCAGTCAAAACTCCAGTCTCACCTTGCTCCCCTTTGATAGCTTCACGTCCCAAGCTCTGAAGTGAGGGAGCTTCCTCATGTTCTTGTAGAAATCGTGTGGAAATGAGAATTCACTCTCCGAACTCAGGGAGATGAAAGAGTAGTGGTCCTAAATGAACTCCAAAGGGTAAATGTCGAGGGCCAAAGTGAACTCCCTCATCGACATCTCTCGCTCTACCCCTCCTAGACATAAGTAAATCTGGGGACTATCTTCACCAGCAGATCCCTTAATATTCTGGACCGATATGTACTCAAGAAATCAAGGGTGAGAACCCGGTAAATCCTCTTGTTGATCTCGAGTACTCTGAGCCAAATGAGATCCATGATCCTAGACTGGATTAGATCCTCACTCCGAGATAGGAAAAGAGCAACCAGTTGAGGCACTCACTCTCTCCGGTCTCCTTGATCTGGAAACGCTTAAGACGCTCCCGATCAAGGTATTGGACAGCCTGGAGAAAAGGATGATCGATGTGCGGCATCTCTGTCATGGGGGTCCCCATGCTGTCGTTCCTCCTGAACAAACCGAGGATTCTTCTTCCTCCCATTCCTCCCCCTGTTGTATCTCGAGTGAACCTATGCCAATTATGTCAAGCATACTAGAAGATACCAAAAAGAGCTCTAGGATGTGGGTTCGAACTCTCTCTCGCGTCAATACCCCATTATCATTTCTCCTGCAACAATTGAGATACAATCAATACGCCAAACAACATAATTCAGAACCAGAAGAAAGTTTGGAAATGCTAGCAGCGTCTAAAAATTGAAAAAGGGAGAAATTCCCCCACACTAGGAAATACAATGAGTTCATAGGGGAAAACATGGCTTAGAAAATGTAGTTATGAGATTAACAAAGGGAAATTTAAACTGTAGAGGTTTAATATGAGTGAAATTGAGTTGATCTACAATTTAAATCGAGCAAAGGTAAAGGTTGAGGACGGGCCAAAATAGGCATGAAAAAATTATGGAAGCGCGTTCCCAAACAAAAATCGCAAAGGAAACAACACAAAATACGTGTCACTAAGTTTGAAAAGTGGTGCACTATGCCTAGAAGAAAGTTAAACAAACTCAAACAAGTAAAGAATAGCATTTGATCAAGAAAATCAAAAGTGTGTGTGGTTCGAGCATTTTATCGAGCACTGGGCAAGACTTTAGAGATAAAAATTTCAAGATATAATCACCCACCAAGGCCTCTGAATCCACAAATTGTATCATAAACATGCATACATTTATTCTTAATCATAAAAAAACTTTAATCAACCCCTAAATGGCTTAGATTCGTCCAAACATTCAACTACATTGTCTATACTAGCTCGACTTGATTCAAGTAGAAAAGAGGAGAAGAAGTTCATAATCTTATTTTGAACCAATTGAAGACATGGTTAGTGGTTCCAAAATCAAGCTAGAACAAGGAGAATTTAAGAAATTGAAGATTGGGGGTGAAATCTCGAGTTCATGGGCAGGAAGTTCGAAAATTTTGGTGAAATGGTATCTAGGCCAAGTAGTCCCGCGATCGCCCTTTTATATATTCACATAAGATTGTGACTAGAGGAAAATGATCCCCGTCGTGGTGTTTTCAACATAGGCCACGATTTTTAGCAATTCGGCAAAGTTCGTAGAGGAACAAGGAGAGATCGCGGTCGCAAAAATGAACTGAGACCGTGATCTTTGGTTTGTCCGAAAAAAAAAATTAAACGCAATTTGTTTATATATGGATACAAGGGAAGAGTAAACCTATCTCAAATCACTTGGCAAGATAAAAACATGCATCCCTAATCTCAAACTATAACAAGAAAGATAAAAACCAAAATAAAAATAGGAAATAAAATAAATAGGTTAGCTAATTGTTTACGGTAGAAATAGGGAAAGGGAAAAGCAAACCGATGTCGGGGTGCCTCCCAACTAGCGTGTCCTTTAGTTCATTTCACTACATCGTTGTCTTCAAGTATCAGTCAAGCTCAAGGCCTCCTTGAAGCTGAGGTTCTCGTCGATGACGTGATGCACCAAGTCAGGAGCGTTGGATGCTTCAAATGATGTGAATGACCCGTGGACTTGGTAAAAATTGTGTCTCAACCCACGAGACCTCTTCTTCTTCCTTATCTTTGCCCCATACCATGTAATACAATCTTGATTGACCACCCTTTAATCCACTACGAGGGATGATTCATGGTGTGACCTTGGCTTGGCAAAGAGAAATCACAAAAGGGTCCTTCTCTAAAAGTGTATCAATGTTAGGTGGAAAGCTTTGGTAGCACATGTGACTTGTCAAAGCTTCGTCCAATTCGACCTTGTTCATTGGTCGAACTCCAATTGCATCTTCAACCTCCTCTACTCCATCTTCATTCATGTCTTCCTCACATTGAGTATCAAGCTCATCCTTTTTTTTCTTCCTCCCCATCAATGCTCTCTTTTGTATCTATATCTCTTTGATGTTCAGGAGCTGACTCGCTATGACACAACTCCTGACAATGGCCAAGTGTAACCAATGAAAGGGACTGCAGTATAGTGGCTCAAGTAATAAATATCGAATCCACGGGTCTCTAGAGTTACTATTACTCAGCTTCAGTTCGTTATCTAGCAAAACAGATTAAGTTGAAAGAACTAAAACTACTCTAGCAAACTACAGTTAAAGTTAATCTAATTACAGGTTGGGAACTCACTTAGGTATGATTCCCCCTAGCCACTAGCCAGATTAATGATTGATGATCTCTTACCTGCTTCACTTTCATTCACAATGCGGAGAATCCTTAACTAGACCTTGAGTCTCGACTAAAGGAACAAGGCCCTCTTGAGTCAATTGCCTAGAGGGACGTATCCTTCTCTAGAACAACTGATCAAGGCGTTCTGAACTAGATTCCCTCTATCGAATGAGGTTCTCAATCGATACAAAGCATTGAATCAACCCTCGACTAAAGCAATCGATCCAATACTATCAATCTATGGTGCTCTATTGACCTAATCAGGTATTCGCTCTCATAGGATCAAAGCAGAATCAATAATCTCGACTAAAGCAGAATTGAATCATGAAAACATGCATAGATTGAATATGAACTCAAGATTATCAAGTCAAAGTACTCATACAATCATCCAATCAAACAGACATAGCTAGGGTTCCTCAAAACCTAAGTGAAGGGAAGTTACTCCATAGAGAAGAGAGAGACTGCAGTAAGAATCTTCAGATGATCAGTCTTCAAGTCCGGGCTTGTTCCTCAAGCTTCCAAGGCGAAGAAATCCTCCAATTCCACTCTTAGAATGCCCTCAAATCGCCCTCTCTTTCTTTGGTTCGTCCCTTGGGTGTTTGGGATCCAAAACCCAGCTCTCCCTCTCCTTTGGCTCGAATTTGGGTTAAAAAACCCGATTCTGGGCAAAACACGGTCGAGGGCACGGCCGTGCTTTGCCTCAGCCCGCCCGTGTTTTCAGCTCGAGTTGGCCAAACTCAAATCAGCTCTCGGCAGTAAAAACACGGTCACAGAACACGGCCGTGTTCTGAAGGCCTACTGCCCGTGTTTTCACTGCCGAGCCTGTTCAATGCTTCGTTTCTCCCTCGTCCGGACTCCGAATCAGTCGCCGTTTGATCCCAGACGCTCGTAGTCTCGTCCTCTTTCATTTCATAACAAGCTTGCATGATTCTTTGTTCATGAAGTGAGGTATAAATCCATTCTTCTTCAGGTCATACCCGAGTTTCTTCTCCCGAATCGTCAATTGATCTCTGATTGACTTGAACTTTGCGCCTATGCTTCACTTTATGTGCTAGGACCTGAAATATGACAAAGGAACACAACCTAGCGTAAAATAGGCCAAAGATGTGATAATTAAAGCTCAAACGATCAAGAAACACAGGGGAAAACATGTGCAAATATCGAGTCATCAAATCCCCCCACACTTAACCGTTTGCTTGTCCCCAAGCAAACCTAACTCAAACCAACGCAACTCTCCAGAGCTCTATAGCAACATACAACCCCGATCGTCGGTAGAGGATTTCCTAGATCATATAGCAGCTTACGAGGTCAACTGGTCTTCTAAGACGTTCCCTATCTCTCTCAATGCGAGTACTAGACTCAAGCCAGGATCATGAGAAAAAGTAGAAGTAAGACAGTCAGTTCATGGATAAAGGGACTCACACCATTCACAACCAAGGACTCGTTGTACCGGGGTGCTCTTTCACTTCATTTCACCGTTGGAACCCCTTTTTCACTTTCATTTTACTTACTTTTTTTTCCTTTTTATTCACTTAGCGGGGGTTCCAACTGCAGTCTTTTGCACGGTCGACCCTTATTAGTCGAGCAAGAGCAATTTCTGTACATCTGGCGCTCGCCAGAGTACTTCTTTTAACTCCTTTTCCTCAACTCGTGTGGAGGGTCAATGAAATTAAGGGGGGTCGGAAGCTCTATCCGTGCCCTTAAAAACACATCCTCGAGTAGGCAAACCGTTCAACGGGTGAAAATTTTACTTGTACTAGAGACAGCTTAGCTTCACCTTGTAGGAGTACCCCACTAAGGATCACTAAAATCTCTTCCAAAACCCGATTTTGTGCAATGAACGGTGCCACACACGTTGGGCTTACCCCATGTTTAAGATTTTTGATGATTTCGACATGGAGGACCAACTGCTTTTCATTTGCCACATGAGCACCCTGTTCGATACACGAGTCCATAACACAATCAAAATAGAGTCACCATTACCACATGAATTCAACGGTCTTAGCTCCA
Source organism: Linum tenue (assembly GCA_946122785.1). Taxonomy (NCBI): domain Eukaryota; kingdom Viridiplantae; phylum Streptophyta; class Magnoliopsida; order Malpighiales; family Linaceae; genus Linum; species Linum tenue. The sequence goes on along the minus strand of CAMGYJ010000011.1, from coordinate 36,310,927 downwards.
CTAATTCACAAAATCAACTGACACAGCAGAGAGCTAGATAGGAAAAATCTTATACTTCAACATCCTCCATAGTGCTACACTACCTCCCTAGGTTGCACGTTACTATAGAGACTGTCAATTCAAAGCATACTGAGCAGGCAATTTGCAAGGAAACACGTACTTGGAGCCCTCAAATTTAAAATTTGGACAGTGGACTAGGCTCCAAGCACACAAACAGCCAAACATTCACCCGCATACATAATCGAACACCCCCCCCACACTTAAGCACGACATTGTCCTCAATGGAGGAAAGATAAGGAGGGTAGAACGAAGTTACCAGATCAAGGGTGAATGATGATGGACGGGGCAGGCGGTGCATTCCAGGAAGAGAGAGTAATCAGAACACAAACACCACACAAAATCTCACAAAGGTTGAGTTATTGACTCTAAAATCAAATAACAAAACTGACTCAACCGAGGATAAATAGAGAAAGAAATGCAAACCGACTGGTTGGGTTGCCTCCCAACAAGCGCTTCTTTCACGTCGTGAGCCGGACGATGGCTCCTAAGTTTCGGTCCATGCTAGAACCTCCTTGAAGTTGAGGTTCTCGTCGATGAGGTGGAGTCTCAAGTCACGAGCATGTGGTGTGGCAGGTGATGAAGGCTCGTGTACTTGATGCAGATGAAGTCTCCACCCTCGAGACCTCTTCTTCTCTTCTCTCGTCTCATTGCCCCAAACCAGATAAGACAGCATCGATTGGCCACCATCGCGTCCACCAAGAGGGACCGATGTCGATGTGGCCTTGGTCTGGCAAAGAGACACTGCAAATGGGTCCTTGCTGAGCAATTCCTCGAAGTTTGGTGGAGATATCACATGTAACTCATGGCCGGTGCAAGCCTCTTCCACCTCAACTTCGTCCTCGGCCTGGACGCCAATTGCTCCTTCAACCTCCCTTCCTTCTTCATGTGGTATCACCCCTGGGAAATGATCAAGAACTCCTCCTGCTTCGCTTTCGTCATCCTCCACAACCTCTTTCTGCACCCTTTCTTGCTCTTCTTCTTCTAGCACGGATTGGAGAGCAAGTTGCCAAGCAATTTCTTTCATGAGATCTTCTTGCATCTCCTCATTCATGCCCACCTCTTCAAAGCGCAGTGTGGGATGTGGGAAAGGGTGGTCGGCTACGACAGGACATTCCTGATCATGATCATCACGGGAGCTCTCCGTGACAACTTCTGTGTGCTCCCTAATGTCCGTGTAGCCTTCTTCTTCCTCCTCCTCTTCTTGTATGGTAGCAGAAGGGTGATCTTGAGCAAGTTGTGCACAAACTTGCTCAACCCACTCTGTTTGCTTCGCTGAGCGTTGAACAGCCTCCTCCATATCACGGAGATATGAGGGATCGGAAGAGGGAAGGGCCTGGATTTGAGGATCCATCCTGGAGCATGTTCTCTCACAGGCTCGAGTAAACTGCTCCAAGAGAAGCCTCAGTTCATAGTTTGGATCTGGCTGTGGAGTGTAGCATGGCTCTGCAGAATGGCCCGTGAAGGCCGCCATGGGTAACTCCAGCGCTGATGGCCCTTCTGGTTGTGGGAGGAAGTCTTCTTGGTAATGAGATTGTCCTTGATATGCCCAGGGGTCAGATTGTTCTCCATAGAAAGGGGGTTGGTACTGGAACCCGGATCCATAGTCTTCTCCTCCTTGATTGCTCCAGGGTGTCTCGGGGTAATACCACTCGGATGGTGGTGGATACCCCCAATGGTTGGAGAAGCCATGAGGATCCATGATTCAGATCTGCACCAACAAAAACAAAAACACCCAAGTGAAAAGCAAGGGTGGAAAACAAAAGAAAAACGCTAAAGTAACAAACTTCTGCCTTTCCTAATAATCTAGAAATTCCCTGGCAACGGCGCCAAAAACTTGACTCGCTATGACACAACTCCTGACAATGGCCAAGTGTAACCAATGAAAGGGACTGCAGTATAGTGGCTCAAGTAATAAATATCGAATCCACGGGTCTCTAGAGTTACTATTACTCAGCTTCAGTTCGTTATCTAGCAAAACAGATTAAGTTGAAAGAACTAAAACTACTCTAGCAAACTACAGTTAAAGTTAATCTAATTACAGGTTGGGAACTCACTTAGGTATGATTCCCCCTAGCCACTAGCCAGATTAATGATTGATGATCTCTTACCTGCTTCACTTTCATTCACAATGCGGAGAATCCTTAACTAGACCTTGTGTCTCGACTAAAGGAACAAGGCCCTCTTGAGTCAATTGCCTAGAGGGACGTATCCTTCTCTAGAACAACTGATCAAGGCGTTCTGAACTAGATTCCCTCTATCGAATGAGGTTCTCAATCGATACAAAGCATTGAATCAACCCTCGACTAAAGCAATCGATCCAATACTATCAATCTATGGTGCTCTATTGACCTAATCAGGTATTCGCTCTCATAGGATCAAAGCAGAATCAATAATCTCGACTAAAGCAGAATTGAATCATGAAAACATGCATAGATTGAATATGAACTCAAGATTATCAAGTCAAAGTACTCATACAATCATCCAATCAAACAGACATAGCTAGGGTTCCTCAAAACCTAAGTGAAGGGAAGTTACTCCATAGAGAAGAGAGAGACTGCAGTAAGAATCTTCAGATGATCAGTCTTCAAGTCCGGGCTTGTTCCTCAAGCTTCCAAGGCGAAGAAATCCTCCAATTCCACTCTTAGAATGCCCTCAAATCGCCCTCTCTTTCTTTGGTTCGTCCCTTGGGTGTTTGGGATCCAAAACCCAGCTCTCCCTCTCCTTTGGCTCGAATTTGGGTTAAAAAACCCGATTCTGGGCAAAACACGGTCGAGGGCACGGCCGTGCTTTGCCTCAGCCCGCCCGTGTTTTCAGCTCGAGTTGGCCAAACTCAAATCAGCTCTCGGCAGTAAAAACACGGTCACAGAACACGGCCGTGTTCTGAAGGCCTACTGCCCGTGTTTTCACTGCCGAGCCTGTTCAATGCTTCGTTTCTCCCTCGTCCGGACTCCGAATCAGTCGCCGTTTGATCCCAGACTCTCGTAGTCTCGTCCTCTTTCATTTCATAACAAGCTTGCATGATTCTTTGTTCATGAAGTGAGGTAGAAATCCATTCTTCTTCAGGTCATACCCGAGTTTCTTCTCCCGAATCGTCAATTGATCTCTGATTGACTTGAACTTTGCGCCTATGCTTCACTTTATGTGCTAGGACCTGAAATATGACAAAGGAACACAACCTAGCGTAAAATAGGCCAAAGATGTGATAATTAAAGCTCAAACGATCAAGAAACACAGGGGAAAACATGTGCAAATATCGAGTCATCAGGAGCTATGATACGTCTCCAAGCAATTTCTTCACTAGGTTGATCGCCAAGGTTCACTTGCTTGTCCACCCTCGAGACACCTTCCTCTTCTGCTTCATTGATGATTTCGAAGAGGCGATCTTGATTGAGTCTCGAACAAAGTTGCTCAATGTATCTTCTTTTCTATCCTCTTGAGTGTTTCTTCTTGTTCAAAAAAATAAGTCTTGATTAGAAGGGTTGGGACTTCCTATAATGCAGTATGTCCCTACAATACCCACCTCTTCTAGCCATCATTCCTCTCGTTTAACATATTTAATCTGAAAGCTACTCAGACAAGGTTGGGATCACTAGCATCTAGGCACTGCATTAGGATGTTATAGCGATCAAATGCTAACTCTCCAAGGCTCTTTGGTGTAGGTGGTGGTGAAGGATAAAGTGCGCTCCCACTCCCGGCTATGAAACTTTCTAATTTGAGCTCTGTAAAGCTCTTTGGTTTCAGGTTGGAGTTGGGTGAGTTGTCTCTAGGCCATCTAGATATGGCGTACTCGCCTTAAGTCGCTCAAGGGCCTTCTCCAACTCGGTCTTCACCGTAGGTTGTGGAGGTGTTTCTTGATATGATGGTGGTGAGGCTCGATAACCATGGGGGGGTATTGTTGATAGTTATGGCGAGGTGGTTTTCCTTGAAATCGGGATCCTTGGCTAGCCCCACTACTAAAAGCTTCAAGATAGCACCAATTCGGCGTTTGGTGATCTCCCCGCTTCTTGTGCAAACCATATCAATCCATCCTAAACACTATCTATATTCACAAAAACAAAAACAACCTATAAAACCACATGGATCCATCCTAAACACTATACTCGTATGGTCATCTAAGAGTATTTCGATACCTCGTGTATATGAAAGACAATCATAGTGGACCCCGTAAGTTTGTGGATCGAGGAAGAGCAGGGGTGTTTCTTGGTTATGTGGCTACCCAAAAGGGCTATAAAATGTATGACCTTGCTTCCTAGAAATTCATCGTATCTCATGACGTTTATTTTCACGAGCATTACTTTCTCTTCTTAGCGCAAGACCATCGTGATTTGTATTGGGTACCACCCACCACATTTCTAGATGATATTGTTGAGACTCCTAGAAATGTGGACAAACCAAATCCTCTCGATGACCCCAGTTCTCCAAGTACTTCACTCATGTAAGTGGATTTGATTCGCCAGGCAAAAATGTAGCCTCGCCTACGTCCCATGTTGGTTTCGAGTTAGGCCCTTCATTAGGTACCTTGTTAGCGCTTACAACCCATGATCAACATCTGTTGCTCACCCATATGACGACACCTACTTCTCCAGTTGTTCCTCATCGAAGTGATCGTGAGTGTCGTCTCCCAAGCACCTTGTTGACGTGTATGAAACACATTTGCATGTGGCTTCACGCATTCGTTATCCTCTCTCACATCATGTGTCCTATGCTTGCATGACTCCAGTGTATCGTGCATATTTGGAAGCAGTTGGAAAAGTTCCAGAACCAAGGTCCTTTAGAGAAGATGTCTGGTATGAATGTTGGAGGGAACCAATAAAGGATATAGTGGCATTGGTGTCAAATGGCACATGGAGCCTCATGGGAAGCGCTGCATTGACTGTAAATGGGTTTTCAAAGTTAAATATCTTTTGGATGGGACAGTCGAACAATATAAAGCTCGGCTCATAGCTAAAGGTTATATAAAAATTGAGGGCGTGGATTATCGCAACACATGTGCGCCAGTAGCAAAGCTTGTCACAGTTTGATGTCTACTTGTAGTTGTTGTTAGTCATGGATGGCACGTCCATTAACTTGACGTAAATAATGCCTTTCTTCAGTGTGATCTCTCTGAAGAAGTTTGTATGAAGGTACCTGTTGGATTTGTTGTTGAGGGTGCTACATGTGTTTGTCATCTCCATAAGTTTATCTACGGTTTACGTCAAGCATCACACCACTGGTATCAAAATTTCACTACATCATTAAGAGATCTTGACTTCCATGCTTCTCTTGCAAATCATTCTTTATTCGTTTATCAGAAGGAGATGTATTCGGTGTGGCTTTGATCTACATTAATGATGTCATTTTGGTAGGCAATAATCTTGAATTCATTAGTCATGTATTATCCCGTTGGTAGTTGTCTCCAAGCTCGATAATTTCTCAAAGCATGATCTCGAAGCTTCTATATGCGTTAGAAGGATAGGGAGGTTGTGAGTTATGCTACCTAAAGCTAGAGCGATTCTAATCGCGAGCTTGAGGGTAGAAAGTGTTCTAGAAGTCGATCTACTCGATTGAAGAATCATCTATAGCCCTGAAATTTTTCCCATTATGTCCATCCTTACCGCTTCACTCTCAAACAAAGAGTTTTGCCGCAGGGGTGTTTCGAGTCATCTTGAGTGCTTGCACCTAGGGATGGTAAACGGTATAACGGTTATCGAATTAACCGTTTACCGAACCGGTAACCGGTGGTACCGGTATGCGGTAGCTAGTTTTAGGCAAACGGTATATGATAGACCGTTAGTTACACATGTTTTTACCCTCATACTTACACCGTTTGAGGTGTTGATTCTCGTGTTTTAGGCCGATTTCACGCTAGGTTGTGCTTGTTTGTGTTATTTCAGGTCCTAGTACGTGAATGAAGGCTTAGGAGCGAGTCTGGGGTCGATTGGACGACAAACGGACGAAGGGCGAGCTTGTTGGGGAGCCGCACGGCCCGGCCATGGAGATGCACGGCCGTGCACTTGCACCATATGGCCGTGCGCCTCATGCCGAGGCCACGCACGGGCAGAGCAGAGAACCGCACGGCCGTGCAGCATACAAACTTGGCCGTGCGGGTTGGTGCGAGAGCTTGCACGGCCACAATCCAGACTTGCACGGCCGTGCGCCTGGCCGTGCAAGATGGCTGAGTCGACTTAAGTGATACGGTGCGTTTTAGGGTGCACGGCCAGAATGGTGATGTGCACGGCCGTGCACCCTGGCCGTGCAACTCGGGGAAAGCCAGTTTTAAAGCCTAATTCGAGCAAACAGAAGGGGATTCGAGTTTTTGAGAGACTTGAGCGGTTCCTAGAGAGAGAAAGCGACGAACAAGAGCCTCCAAGTGCCCTAGATCGATCTTCAACACCATTGGAGCTTGGTTTGAGCTTGGAGAAGTGCCGATTCAACGTCCAGGAGCAGAAATCCATCTTCACAGTATGATTTCCGCGTCTGATTCTGCTTTTGCTTCTCTCTCCATGGAGTAGTTCCCCCATTCATCTGGGTGTGGGAAACCCTAGATTCTGTATGTTAGGTTTGATTGTATGAACCCAAGTATTGATTCTATGATTTGATTATATTCGATTGAGGTTTGAATGATTGAATGACTTGAATCCTGATCAAATTCCTGTTGTTTCTGCTTTAACCTAGAATGATAATATCTGCCTAGGTTAATAGAGTATCCTTAATTGAAGGTAGTGAATTGGTGACTTTAGTCGAGGAGCCAGTTCACTATTCTGTACCGAATTGCATTCGGTAGTGGAGGTTTTGTTCTTAGGGCCTCAATCTGTTTACTCCGGTGTAGGTTAGTCGCCAGCTAGAGACTCAGATTGAGAGGGTCTGAAGACCTTTAGTCGAGACTTCAGACTGTTTGAGAACCTTCCGCAGTATAACTTTCATAGAAATCGAACTTGGTAATTACAATCCGGCTTAACTGCAGACTAGGGGGAACCATATCCGGGTGACCTCTCTTAACCTGAATACAAACGTTTAGTTGCTTTGTTTGCTTGTTAGTTTAGAACTTCACTAAAGTTTCATTGCTAGATAATACGAATTCACTGAGTAGTCATCACATCTAGGACCCGGGTTGACATTTAAACCCAAACCTGCTATACTACGCTTTAGGAAGTGGTTACACTTGGCCATTTTCTAGAGTGACAGTAGGAGCGAGTCAAGTTTTTGGCGCCGTTGCCGGGGACGGCTAGGTTGTTGAAGAAAAGTGATTTCTGTTACTCTAGCTTTTCTTTTCGCTTTGTTTGCTTTGTCCCACTTGTGCCTTCACGGGTTTGCTTGCTTGAGTGTGTGCAGGTAGTGCATGACCCGTAGCCAGTCAGGAGGTTTACTGCCGTTGGATCCAGAGCTTGAACGCACTTGCCGCCAACTTAGGAGACAGCAGCGAGCTAGACTGGTTACGGGAGAGCGCATAGACGGCCACTTGACCAGCGATTCTGAGGAAGAGTACGAGATGGAGGGCGAAGACATCCCACAACCGGGGAATGCTCGACAGGCTCCCCCGGTGAATCAGCATCCACCACCACCGCCGGGTCCCACCTTGGAGTACTACTACACTCCACGGATTGCTGACATCCACCCGGTCATCCTCTATCCACCCGTCCCAGCAAATAACTTCGAGATCAAGCCAGGCTGGATTCAGCTCATCACATCCTCTATCCAGTTCCATGGCTTGAAGGATGAGGAAGCCCGGGCACACCTTTCCCGTTTTCTGCAGCTGACAAACGGGTTCAAGCTGAATGGTGTTCCGGATGAGGCAATCCGCCTTCACCTCTTCCCCCATTCTCTGGCGGGGAATGCTAAGAGGTGGTTGGAGACCCAGCCCCCACTGTCCATCACTTCTTGGGACGATCTGGCGGATAAGTTCGTGCACAGATATTATCCGGCATCGAAGACTACTGAGATTCAGCGGGAGATCACTCACTTCCGCCAAGAGCCAGATGAGTCCCTTCGTGATGCATGGGAGCGGTACATGGGATACTTCTGGCAGTGTCCCCATCATGGCTTCAGCGATGCTTTCACAGTGGGGAACTTCTACAGTGCCATCACCCCAGACAGCCAGAGGGTGATCGAGTCTCTATGCCCAGGAGGGGATATCCTTACTAAGACTCCACCCGAGCTGAACCAGATGATCAGTACTTTGGCTGCCCGCGATCATTCCTGGGGGCAGAGCAGCAGAGGCAGGCACTCCCGGGACCGTGGTGTGCATGCTATAGAGGCCAGATCCGGGTTAGAGCAGCAGGTGGCTGAGTTGGTGCAGACACTGAAGCAGCCTAACAGTCTCCTTCCGGGCCGAGGTGTAGCTGCGCCTCCAGTAGCTCAGTGCCAGTGGTGTGAGAGTCCAAACCATCTGGTGGAGGACTGCCAGGCTATGCGGGAGTCCTCTACTCCCCAAGAACAGATTGGCCTTCATCGCCAATGCTCGGCGCCTCGATCCATACAGTAACACATACAATGAGGGATGGCGCCAGCATCCCAACTTCGCCTGGAGCAACAACACCAATAAACCACCTGGTTTCCCAGCACCAGCAGGTGGTTTTCAGCAGAGGCAGCCTTTCCAGGCTAGACAGGGGCAGCCATTTCAGCAGCCCCAGCGTCAGTATGCCGAGCCAGCAGCAGCACCAGCTCCCGATAATCAGATGACCAAGCTTGAGAACATTTTGGCAGCATTCATGACCACCAGCCAGGCAAGTATCACGAGGATGGATCAGGCCATAGCTTCACTGGAGGCAGGCCAGCGAACCCTGGAGGCAGGCCAGAGGAACCAGGGTGCCATTCTGCAGGATCTCCAGCACCAGATAGGGGGCTTAGCTCGCCAGAACACTACGAGGGCACCGGGGACTCTGCCTGCCACCACTGTCCCCAATCCTCGCGACCCTCACGAGACTGCCCATGTCATCACCACCAGGAGTGGCAAGACCATATCTGCTGCTTCTGCCCAGCCCAGGCAAGACGAACCACTTCCTGCTTCAACACCTCCAGCTGATACTGCAGAAGTGGAGGAAGGCAGCGCAGCACCTGCTCCCAAGCCACAACCTGTGGTTAAGGAGTATACACCCCAGCTGCCTTTCCCCACTAGACTTCATAAAGACAGGCTGGAGACAGAGTTTGCCAAGTTCATGGCAATGTTGAAGCAGGTCAACATCAGCATGCCGTTCGTGGAGGCACTGTCGAAGATGCCCAAGTATGCCAAGTTTATGAAAGACCTCCTCACCAACAAGAAGAAACTTGGGGATCTTTCGACAGTGATGCTCAGCGAGGAGTGTTCTGCCATCCTGCAGAACAAGCTGCCAGAGAAGCGCAAAGACCCAGGGAGTTTCACTATCCCTCTTGTTATTGGCAGCATGCATGTAGGAAAGTCCTTGGCGGACCTAGGCGCTAGCATTAACGTCATGCCCTATAAATTGTTTAAGAAGCTAGACCTAGGTGAACCTAGAGCTACTAGGATGAGCATTCAGTTAGCTGATCGATCTATCGTGCATCCTAGGGGTATCATTGAGGACTTGCTTGTTAATGTTGGTGCATTCACATATCCTGTTGATTTTGTTATTTTGGATATAAATGAGGATGTGGATGTGCCTTTGATTTTGGGTAGACCGTTTCTCGCCACCGCCAAGGCGCTTATTGATGTGCATAGTGGTAAATTGATTCTGCGTGCTGGTGATGAACAGGCTACTTTTTCTGTGTCTGACAATGGGAAACATTCTCATTTGCATGATGACATAGACTACTGTGATGTGCTTGCCGATTTTGAGACCGCACTCGCCATCACGAGTGCGGGTACTGATGATGCTCTTGAGCGTTGTATTTTGCTAGGTGAGCAGGCATTGCAGGAGCCGCAGCTGGCGGAGCAGTTGGCCGCATTGGAGAGTGGCCCCTTCTTGGAGGGCGACAGGCTGTTTAAACCGATCTCATCCTCCACCCGCATCACCACTTCTCTGGAGGAACCACCAGAGCTGGAGCTTAAGCCCCTCCCTCCTCATTTGGAGTATGCATTTCTCCGGGAGGGGAATAAGCTGCCAGTTATCATCAGCTCGACCCTCACACCCGAGCAGAAGACCAGACTGGTGGCCTTGCTGAAGCAGTACGAGCGAGCTTTGGCATGGAAGATCACAGATATCCGGGGGATCAGCCCCTCTTTTTGCTCGCACCGGATACTGCTGGAGGATGAGATGCGGCCAGTGAGGCAGCCGCAGAGGAGATTGACGCCGAACCTGGAGGCTGTGGTTCGGGCAGAGATCGTGAAGTTGATGGACGCCGGGATCATTTTCGCCATTTCTGACAGCGAATGGGTCAGTCCCACCCAGGTGGTGCCCAAAAAGGGTGGGATGACCGTGGTGCCTAACGAGAAGAACGAGCTCATTCCGATGCGCACGGTGACTGGGTACCGTGTTTGCATCGACTATCGGCGTCTCAACGACGCTACTCGGAAGGACCATTTCCCGCTGCCGTTCATTGATCAGATGCTGGAGAGATTGGCGGGGCACGAGTTCTACTGCTTCCTGGATGGGATGTCCGGGTACTTTCAGATCCCTATAGCACCGGAGGACCAGGCGAAGACCACTTTCACCTGCCCCTTCGGCACATTTGCTTACCGGAGGATTCCATTCGGGCTATGCAACGCCCCAGCCACTTTTCAGCGATGCATGCTCGCCATCTTTGACCGTCTGGTCGGCGAGATCATGGAGGTGTTTATGGACGACTTCTCGGTTTATGGAGACTCCTTCTCTCACTGTCTCCATAACCTGGAATTGGTCCTTAAACGGTGTGAAGAAACGAACCTGGCACTGAGTTGGGAGAAGTGTCACTTCATGGTTCGAGAAGGCATAGTTCTTGGGCACAAGATCTCCAAGATGGGGATCGAGGTAGACAGAGCAAAGATCGAGACTATCAGCAAGCTGCCTCCTCCTACATCTGTAAAGGGGATCCGGAGTTTTCTTGGCCATGCAGGTTTCTATAGGCGGTTCATCAAGGACTTCTCGAAGATCGCCCTGCCCCTAACTAAGCTTCTGGAGAAGGATGCCCCCTTCCAGTTCACTGATGCTTGCACAGCGGCGTTCACCACCTTGAAGGAGAAGCTCACCCAGGCTCCTATCATGGTGGTTCCTGACTGGTCACTACCATTTGAGCTGATGTGTGACGCCAGTGACTTTGCTGTTGGAGCTGTTTTGGGGCAGAGGCGAGATCAACACTTCCGACCTATCTACTACGCCTCGAAGACTCTGAATGATGCCCAAGAGAATTACACCACCACAGAGAAGGAGCTGCTTGCAGTGGTGTTTGCCTTCGATAAGTTTCGCCCCTATCTGGTCTTGTCCCATGTGACCGTGTACACAGATCACTCCGCGATTAGATACCTGATGAGCAAGGCCGATGCCAAGCCTCGGCTCATACGATGGATCTTACTGCTGCAGGAGTTCGATATTGAGATCCGGGACAAGAAGGGAGCAGAAAATGTTGCAGCTGATCACCTCTCCCGGTTGGACGCACCCCCTGCGGACAACCTCGTGGAGGAGATTGATGACTCATTCCCAGACGAGAGGTTGATGATGCTGTGCTTGGTGGAGAGTATCACCCCCTGGTACTCCGATTTTGCGAACTATTTGGTGGGCCAGCAGCTGCCCAAGGGGATGGCGACTCACGCCAAGAGGAAGTTTTTCTCCGATCTGAAGTACTACTTTTGGGATGACCCACATCTATTTCGGATCGGAGCCGACGGGATCATCCGTCGTTGTGTTATGGAGAGTGAGATGGAGGGCATTCTATCTCACTGTCATGAGGGACCTACTGGCGGTCATCACGGAGGAAACCGCACGGCGAGGAAGGTGCTCCAGTCGGGCTTTTACTGGCCCACGCTCTTCAAGGATGCAGACGCCTTCGCACGCAGGTGCGACCGATGCCAGAGGTCAGGTAACATCTCTGCCCGTGATGAGATGCCCCAGAATGTGTTTATAACTTGTGAGATTTTTGATGTCTGGGGTATCGACTTCATGGGCCCCTTCCCTCCATCTTTTGGTAACACCTATATTCTGGTTGCTGTTGACTACGTCTCTAGGTGGGCTGAGGCGCAAGCTTTGCCCACCAATGATGCTAGACGTGTTTGTGGTTTTTTGAAGCAGCTCTTCTCCCGGTTCGGGACACCTAGAGCCATCATAAGCGATAGAGGCACCCATTTCCAGGGCCAATTTGATAAACTACTGTCTCGCTATGGTGTGACTCACAAGGTGTCCGTGGCCTATCATCCCCAGACCAGTGGCCAGGCCGAGCTGACGAACCGGGAGCTCAAGCGGATCCTGGAGAAGACGGTGGATCAGTCCCGCAAAGATTGGTCCACCAAGCTCGATGATGCTCTATGGGCGTATCGCACTGCCTACAAGACGCCTATTGGTACTTCACCGTACCGGCTTGTCTATGGAAAGGCTTGCCATTTGCCCGTGGAGCTAGAGCACAAGGCCTTTTGGGCCCTTAAGCTGCTCAACTTGGATGTTCGTGTTGCAGGTACTGAGCGTAAAATGCAGATGTTGGAGCTGGAAGAGTGGCGTTACCACGCCTATGAGAACACCAAGCTGTACAAGGAGCGCACTAAGCGCCTACACGATGCACGGTTGAGGGGTCCGAAAGAGTTTCAGGTTGGTGATCGAGTTCTCCTTTACAACTCTCGCCTGAAGCTCTTTCCCGGAAAACTCCGCTCCCGGTGGTCTGGACCGTTCACGGTCACACAGGTGTTCCCGTATGGCACTATCGAGATTGCCAACCCGCAGACTGAGCCATTTAAAGTGAACGGCCATCGTCTCAAGCTCTACCTGGGAGACGAGGTCGAACGCGCGGAGTTGGTCGTGGAACTCGCGGACCCTTAGTTCCGCCATGGGCGTCCAGCTAAAAGACGGTAAAGAAGCGCTTGTGGGGAGGCAACCCCACCACGGTTTGACTTTCTTTCTTATGTTTCGAGTCGGATTGCGTTTTGGTTTGGTTTTGGTTTGTTTTCTTTGTTCTGGATGATGTCTTATTGGGCTGACATCGGACCTAACATATTCTGGTTGAGCTCTTCTGTTTCCCTTGAGCTGTGCTGTGTTCCCGCCTGGTCCGTTTCCAGTCTCCTGCAGTCTGTGCATACCGGTAACATCGTTCCCCTTTCCTTTCCTCTTCTCCATTGAGGACAATGTCGATCTTAAGTGTGGGGGGGTGTTTATCTTTTGACTGCATTAGATCTGTTTGTGTGCTTGGAGCCTAGTCCACTGTCCGAATCTTACGATTTGAGGGCTCCAAGTACTGCTGTTTGATCATATTGGCACTGTGTTTTGATGGATGAATTGATTGGTTTTTGAATTAATGCATGACAACTTGTTTGCGACTAGGACAACCTATGATGAGGACTGAGATGTGCAGTAGAACGATGTAGGGGTTCAGTTTTTCAACTGTTTGCTTGCCAACTGTGACTTGATTTGACTTGATCTGATTACTTGTCCTTGACAGTCGTTTATGCATCTAGTTCGGGGTATCAGAATGTGAGATAGAGCATATAGGTAGCCATGTGAGATTTGAGCCTGCTCGTTTCTTTCTTGTGCGATAGATCCCTCTTCCATGATGTGTAGCATTCACGTTGTCACTAGCTGAGATGATGGAGGCATAGGATTAACCCACGCCCAAAACTGACGGTCCTGATGTGTCATATCCCCTAGTCAGCCCCTTTGAGCCGTGTGTTATCCTTTCTTTTGGTCTATAATGGAAAAAAATCACCCTTGTTGCATCTTTTAGAAGGTTCCACAGAGTGGTTTTTATATATTCTCTGCTGTTTCTGCTTAAGTCTATGTGGGTGTTGGAGGTAGTGCTTAAACTTGGGCAGATGTTGAAAATATGTGCGGAAGTGGTGGCTCTCTTAAGAAATGAAAAGAAAAATAAAAGAAAAACAAAGAAAAATGGAAAGCAAAAGAGAGCCACTACCAAAAATTTGAGTAATGCCCAGTAAGCAGTGTTTCTTAGCAGTCTGGCTTGGAAATGCTGATGTTTATGCCTCCTTCGCTCTTGTGCTCTTAAGATATTGAGTAATGCAGAATAGCAGAAAGAAGATACCGGGTTGTTTGACTGTGATTGTGTGTTTGGAAAATGTGGAACCTTTTGCTATGAATACCTCCACCACCTAAAAGGCCTTTTCCCCATGTCCAAGACCCTAGCCAGTCATTTGAACCTGTGTCTAAGACCTCCTGATTAGTTAGTGGTGACACCCCATATGTGAACTCTAGCATTTAGAGGCTGCCATCATGGTGAAGAGATGATAGGGATTGAGAGAAATAGCATGCGCATCTTTCGCATCAAATTGTCTTGACCCCACTGGTCGAGAGTGAGTGATTCATTTTCATTTTCTATATGCTCTTGTACCCCAGTGAGGACCTAGATTGCTCGGTCTCTATTCTGATGTCTTGAGTTGGATGCATGAGTGGACTGTTTTGAGTGAGTGGTTGAATCAAGTCTAGGTTGGCCAGTGAACAGAAGGGAGACTCTTCCTGTACTCGATTTGCTGCACTCGAATGTCCTTTGTGGTGGTTGTCCAGGTTGTTATTGAGGTTGTGCATGTATTGATGTTTGAAAACCAGTGCTATTCACGTGTTCTGTGCCTTTATGACTTGTCCCCAATGTTGGTTGATTGTGATATGTAAGCTTACCTAGTGTCTGACTTGGTTTGCTTGGGGACAAGCAAACGGTTAAGTGTGGGGGAGTTTGATAGACCGTTAGTTACACATGTTTTTACCCTCATACTTACACCGTTTGAGGTGTTGATTCTCGTGTTTTAGGCCGATTTCACGCTAGGTTGTGCTTGTTTGTGTTATTTCAGGTCCTAGTACGTGAATGAAGGCTTAGGAGCGAGTCTGGGGTCGATTGGACGACAAACGGACGAAGGGCGAGCTTGTTGGGGAGCCGCACGGCCAGGCCATGGAGATGCACGGCCGTGCACTTGCACCATATGGCCGTGCGCCTCATGCCGAGGCCACGCACGGGCAGAGCAGAGAACCGCACGGCCGTGCAGCATACAAACTTGGCCGTGCGGGTTGGTGCGAGAGCTTGCACGGCCACAATCCAGACTTGCACGGCCGTGCGCCTGGCCGTGCAAGATGGCTGAGTCGACTTAAGTGATACGGTGCGTTTTAGGGTGCACGGCCAGAATGGTGATGTGCACGGCCGTGCACCCTGGCCGTGCAACTCGGGGAAAGCCAGTTTTAAAGCCTAATTCGAGCAAACAGAAGGGGATTCGAGTTTTTGAGAGATTGAGCGGTTCCTAGAGAGAGAAAGCGACGAACAAGAGCCTCCAAGTGCCCTAGATCGATCTTCAACACCTTTGGAGCTTGGTTTGAGCTTGGAGAAGTGCCGATTCAACGTCCAGGAGCAGAAATCCATCTTCACAGTATGATTTCCGCGTCTGATTCTGCTTTTGCTTCTCTCTCCATGGAGTAGTTCCCCCATTCATCTGGGTGTGGGAAACCCTAGATCTGTATGTTAGGTTTGATTGTATGAACCCAAGTATTGATTCTATGATTTGATTATATTCGATTGAGGTTTGAATGATTGAATGACTTGAATCCTGATCAAATTCCTGTTGTTTCTGCTTTAACCTAGAATGATAATATCTGCCTAGGTTAATAGAGTATCCTTAATTGAAGGTAGTGAATTGGTGACTTTAGTCGAGGAGCCAGTTCACTATTCTGTACCGAATTGCATTCGGTAGTGGAGGTTTTGTTCTTAGGGCCTCAATCTGTTTACTCCGGTGTAGGTTAGTCGCCAGCTAGAGACTCGGATTGAGAGGGTCTGAAGACCTTTAGTCGAGACTTCAGACTGTTTGAGAACCTTCCGCAGTATAACTTTCATAGAAATCGAACTTGGTAATTACAATCCGGCTTAACTGCAGACTAGGGGGAACCATATCCGGGTGACCTCTCTTAACCTGAATACAAACGTTTAGTTGCTTTGTTTGCTTGTTAGTTTAGAACTTCACTAAAGTTTCATTGCTAGATAATACGAATTCACTGAGTAGTCATCACATCTAGGACCCGGGTTGACATTTAAACCCAAACCTGCTATACTACGCTTTAGGAAGTGGTTACACTTGGCCATTTTCTAGAGTGACAGTAGGAGCGAGTCAGTATACCGTTCTATTCCCGGTTAAATACCATCGGTATTCCGGTATACCGAGTTACCGAAACCCACACAATTTGTTCTCCTCTTCCCCTACCTCACCAAGCTTTTTTCATCTCTCAATCTTCGATTCTCTCCTTCTCGATCCTTCCACCACGCATCTGTCAAGTAATCCTTCCACCACGCACCAGTCATCGATCCCTCGCCTATTGCTGCTTCTGTTTTGCAAGGACAGAGGGACGAGGGCGAGAGAAAACACCAAAAGAACAAAAATCAGAATCAAACAAAACAGACGAACACCAAGAACAAACCGAAAAGGTATATACCTTGAGTTTCTCATCGGTGGCCTTGGCATATCCACCGTCGGCGAGGCCAAGTCACTAGAGACTGCTTCTCTATCTTTCTCCCCTCCATCGAACCCCAAAGATAACCCAACAACCAAAACGAGAAAATCAGAAACGTATTCAAACCGAAAATCCCCAAATAAACCACATGCAACCATTTCCATGGTCAGAATCCAGTCACCGAGGTTGGCGACATCCCATCTTGCCGCCGGCGAGGCTCAAATCAAACCGGCGTTTCCCCTCCTCCCTCATGTGAGATCAAATTCCAAAACATCGAAACCAAATCAGAACCCTAAAACAACTAAATCAGTAAATCAAACCATCAAATATAACATGCAACCTAAAAGGAAAAGCTCACCTTCGTCATTCTCGTCGCTGGTGACCATCGGGTTACAATCATCGTCTATATATCTTGCCGCCGAACTCTATGTTTGTCTCGACAAAGAGGAAACGGAAGGAGTTTTGGGCAAGTTTGTCTGGTTCGCAGAAGGAGAGAGAGAGAGAGAGAGAGAGAGAGAGAGAGAGAGAGAGAGAGAGAAGGACGAGGAGATGGGATCTAGGAGGAAGGAGCAATTATTATTACTCTGTATCGTTGGTATGCAAAGAGGAAGAAAGGATGCTCTGTTTCCTTGGCTGCCGGTTCTAGAAGAAGATGGGTTTCTTCACTAGTGGGAGAAGGGGACTATATCCGGTACAACGGTGTAACCGGGTTCTAACCGATAACCGGTTTAACCGGTTCCTTTCCGGTATCGGTATCCGGCAGCACTTTAGGGGGAAACGGTATACCGATAACCGGCTAGTCGGTAACCGGTTAAACCGGTAACCGACCAATTACCACCCCTACTTGCACCTCCTCAGCAACATCAGCGATTTGTTCTACTATGCCACCGAGTGAGTGATCTGGACATTGTACTATTTCTATGGATGCAGGAGAAGTCCTACTCGACCAGTTCGAGGCTTGGCAGCCATTGACGCGTAATACTAGAGAGTGTGTTGAGCTGTCATTTGCGACAAGTCACCTTTGGCAACTTGATTCACCATCACCATGGTGTTTAAATCGATTAACTTTCCAAAGATATCGGCCACTTGTTCTTATGCGAACCCATGTTGAGGGCAAGAATGAAGCAAACCTTGATAGCTCCCACGCTTAGTACAACCACTCATGATGACATTGCCTAAATCAAGTGAATTGGTCCCTTAGCTCGTTGGTTTTCCAAGTAGGGAAGAACTCCTCGATGAATGTGATGCAAGCCTCAAATCTAATCCAAGAACAAGTTCATTGAAGCTCAAGTAAACCATGAAGGCAAGGGAAGAAGGAATGCTGGAAATGAAATTTTTGGCTATGGGAACAGTGTCGAGATACCAACTTTGAGAGCTTATTTGAGCTTTTTAGGGGACATTCAAGAACATCTACAAGTTGGATATGGAAGTCCAAGACTTGCTGAATAACATGAAGGAGTTAATTGAGCTCGACTAGGCTTGGGGGACTTTGAATGAAGGGCCTGAAGTTTCTATGGAGGGATGTTTTCCTTGCTTGTGCTGGAAGTCGCTTTGTTTGTTGTGGAAGCTAACTGTTTGGCCGAGTTCTTACCTTTTCCAAGTTGGATTATTTTTATATTTCAGTGTCTTAGTTAGCTTTATGTTTTCTTGTTAGCTTTTAGGCTCGTGCATTGGCTTTGGTAATTGTTCATTCGAGTCTTGTAGTTCTATTTAAGTGCTGCTCTGAAACAATCAAGCATCCATCTTGATTATGGTCAAGATTCTACATAGAATATTGCTCCTGTCTCTTCTTGATTCCGTGTTGAAGTTGCACGTTCAATCATCCACCCAAATTGATACCCTATTTTTGTCGAGAATCAAATTTCAATCCATCAAAACTTTGGTTGATCTTTTTGCGTGATTCTGATCATCAAAACATAGAGGTTGGGGTCATATTAGAATGCATGGACAAGGGCCTCCAACATACAAAATGATCCTTGTGGTTGGCGATATAGCCAACTCTTTGTCTTTTCCCAAAGAGAGAAAGGAAAGAGACGTAGCCGTATTGAATCGTCATCCATGCCTAGTTGCGGTGAAGAATCACATATCTCCAGAAATGTGTTGATATGCTGGACTCAATTCTCGTTATCATGGCCCTCAAGACGTCCAACATTCTGGACCATATGGATCATTGAAGTACGCAGCTCAAAGTTAGGAACATTGACTTGAGGAAGGACGATGCGGGAATCGATGTTCACTGCTTGAGGCTTTGTATCCTCGTAGAGAGTTCGTTCGGCCATAGGTGATCGGATTTCTGAGGGGAGGAGTTTCTCTCGACTTCCAAACCTTCATCGAAGAGGCCAGTTGGAGTGAAAAGTAGTAAGCAGCTTATTCTTTCCCCTTACTTTTCTTGGAGGTGGTGTCCCCTAATCACATGAATCTGAATTACCACTCCTATACTCACGACCTTAGGACAAGTATTTTTCTCTAAACTTCTTAACTTTGGCCCTGGTTCGTGAAGGGATCATGCACAAGAAAGGAATCGAGTTCTGGAAGCAAAATGACCCCCTCAAAAATCGGCGCCACCTACAATAGAAATTTGAAATATTTCTGTCACTCCAACTGTTGTTTTTTTTTAATCACTATACCTGGTCCTTGGACTCCAGACACACACTCGCACGACTAAAAAACAAACTATGAAAAGAAAATTAACAAGAAAAAAGATATAAATACTAAGGCAGAACTGGCACTCCGACCGCTGGTTTATGAAAGATAATCAATGCTTTGGCCGCTGGTCCTGCCGGGACTACTTTTGACTCAAAACAGAAAAGTAAATACAAACATAAAAGAGAATAGATTCTTAGCTCGTTCCCTTTTCTGAATCTTGCAAGACCTCCCCAGCAACGACGCCAGAATTTGATCCATTGTAGAATAGAGCCAAATTTACATGGCCCTAAGCCCAGGATAGTATTTTCATAGGGACTCTTGCAGAACCCTTAATTTGGAAGCTAGGTGCGGTTCTATTGGAGAAAAATCGTGTATAGGAGATTGAGGTGCCTTCGATTTGGAAGAATGTGAGAATTCAAAAAGTAAAGTGATGCAGGAAAGTAAATCTACGCTACTGGAAGAAGGAAAGATCGTAGAAGGAAGGCATTGCATAGATAAGCTCGCCTAGGTCTCATAACCATGCGTCCCTAGATAATTGGTGGCATACGATCTGCCGATTTCTTATTTCATTAGATCACACCTTGTGTCAGAGCATTTTCCTAAACTAATGGGCAAGAACGACCCTTCGGATTTCTCCCTTGAGGCGCCACGTTGTTCAATAGAATGACATTAGATCGAGAAGGTCTTCTATTTTTAGTCTCATCCTAAACGACTTGGATTTCGATCCTTGCACTTCGAAGGAATGTAAGTTTGACTTATGATCTCATTTGATTCAACAAATTATGAAATAGAGGAAGAAAAACATCACATATATGGAATTACCATAATAGTATTAAACCAAACATCGAGTTTTCATTGTTAGAATCCCTAGGTTTCACATACCTACGCAACTATGGAACTTAGTCATTCATAGGGAGGGGTTGCTAGGTGTTCATTGATTGAAACGAAAACACCAAAACACCCACAAGAAAAGACGCTGTTGACGGAGAAAACAGGCTTAGGGGCGCCGTTTCTGGCGCCTTTTCACCCGCATGGGTTGGTCTCATTCTAAGTAAGGAGGGTTTCTCTGTCGCAAGAGTAAAGACCCTTCCTTGACCTCTCGTCTCTTCTCCTCTACTTACTATCTCCCGTAATCAATATATAGGCCTTTGATTAGGCTTTCTAAGGAGTTAAACTTGCAGCTCTAGCCTCAATCAACCAATCAGGATGCATTTCTTCAAGACTCCCTGTCTTTGAAGCGTAGCACTAGAAACTTGATCTTGATGTCCCCTTTCGCTTCCTAGTAGTAGTCCATTTGTCTGCTTTGACCTAAAAATGCACAAAACGCTACCAAAACCGTATCAAGCGTATAAAAGCAATCCTAGGGTTGTGATAGCATTGTATTTGCACATGTTTTCACTCTTGTTTCCTGTCCATTTTAGCTCGAATTGATTGTTCCTTGGCCTATTTTACGCTAGGTTGTGTTGTTTTGTCGTATTTCAGGTCCTAGCAAGTAAAGAGGTGCATAGGCGCAAGTTTCGGGTCATTTGGAGGTCAGGTGGCGATTCACAGAACAAATTACGGGCAGCCCCTGCCAAATTACGGGCGTAATTGGTCCAGGCATGCCCGTAAAAACAATGCCGAGCCTATTTTCCGCAGAATTCCTCTCGGCAGTAAAATTACGGGCAAGCATCCACCAAATTACGACCGTAATTAATTAACTACTGGCGGTAATTGTGAAATTACGGGTGTAACTCCTCCCCCATCAGAGTAAAGTGAAACGCGCGTTTTGGGCGATTTACGGGCAGACCGTGATTACGACCGTAATTCTGCCCGTATTTCGCCCAGAATTGGGTTTTTGGAGGCAGATTCGAGCCAAGGAGGAGGCATTCAAGTTTTGAGAGCAAAAACAGAGTTTTAGAGAGAGAAAGAGTGAAGAACAAACCCTAGGAGCTATTTGGAGTGGATTTCTCACCATTGAAGCCCAGATTGCGTCCCCAGGAGTGAAGATTGACATCCCAGAGCAGATTTTCCTCATCTTTATGAGTATGACTACTCTGATTTCTGTTTTCCTCTCTCTCTCTATGGAGTAGAACCCTTCTCTCACTTGGGTATGAAGAACCCTAGTTCCATGTGTTAGGGATTTGATTGTAATGACTTGGGATGATTATACTGCTTGGTTTTAATCGAATGATGCATGTTTTATTGAATTGATTGAAGTCTGATCAGCTTTTCTTGATTTCTGCTGCAACCTGAGATAGATAGAATCTTATTAGGTTGTTAGAGCCTCTTCATTCGATAGTAGGAGATTGGTTATACGAGAGTTAGCCAGTTTACTGCTTTGTACTGGAATCCAATTCCAGTAGTGGAGTTCTGTGCTTATTGCTTCAGCTTTCTATCCCGGTGAAGAGTAGTCGTCTGCCGGGTAGTTAGACTGAGAGGGCTTGGTCAGCTTAAGAGATTCCAAGCTACTGTCGGATCTTCCGCAGTCTAATCAACAGTGAATCAACCCAGGGTAATTATAATTGAACCTAACTAAGGAGCTAGGGGGACTCATTTCCCGAGTGACTCTTCCCTGCTTGAGAAAACCGAACCATTTCCTGCTTTCTTACTGCTTTTAGTTTTAACAACAATCAATCGACTTAGTTGGCTAGATAATAGATAATCACGGAGTAGGCAGTAGATATAGACCCCGGGTTGATAATAGAACGTGCCTGTTACTGCATTCCCGGACTGCGATTACACTTGGTCGTAGTTTGGTGTTGTGTTTTGGCGTGTCAGGTTGCTATAACACACTTGAAGCAATCATAGCATAAATTCAAGGTATTATGACACTAATGTTGGGAAATGTATGCTTTTAGGGTCACAATACGGGTGTCTAGAATAGATACTTTTACGTGTAATCAATTAACCATCCACTAAGAAGTTGGATGGTATCCACTATATTGGTGATATAATCCACTTTGGGGTTGGATGGAGCTCCTGAACATCAAAGAGATATAGATACAAAAGAGAGCATTGATGGGGAGGAAGAAAAAAAAGGATGAGCTTGATACTCAATGTGAGGAAGACATGAATGAAGATGGAGTAGAGGAGGTTGAAGATGCAATTGGAGTTCGACCAATGAACAAGGTCGAATTGGACGAAGCTTTGACAAGTCACATGTGCTACCAAAGCTTTCCACCTAACATTGATACACTTTTAGAGAAGGACCCTTTTGTGATTTCTCTTTGCCAAGCCAAGGTCACACCATGAATCATCCCTCGTAGTGGATTAAAGGGTGGTCAATCAAGATTGTATTACATGGTATGGGGCAAAGATAAGGAAGAAGAAGAGGTCTCGTGGGTTGAGACACAATTTTTACCAAGTCCACGGGTCATTCACATCATTTGAAGCATCCAACGCTCCTGACTTGGTGCATCACGTCACCGACGAGAACCTCAGCTTCAAGGAGGCCTTGAGCTTGACTGATACTTGAAGACAACGATGTAGTGAAATGAACTAAAGGACACGCTAGTTGGGAGGCACCCCGACATCGGTTTGCTTTTCCCTTTCCCTATTTCTACCGTAAACAATTAGCTAACCTATTTATTTTATTTCGTATTTTTATTTTGGTTTTTATCTTTCTTGTTATAGTTTGAGATTAGGGATGCATGTTTTTATCTTGCCAAGTGATTTGAGATAGGTTTACTCTTCCCTTGTATCCATATATAAACAAATTGCGCTTAATTTTTTTTTTCCGGACAAACCAAAGATCACGGTCTCAGTTCATTTTTGCGACCGCGATCTCTCCTTGTTCCTCTACAAACTTTGCCGAATTGCTAAAAATCGTGGCCTATGTTGAAAAGACCACGACGGGGATCATTTCTAGTCACAATCTTATGTCAATATATAAAAGGGCGATCGCGGGACTACTTGGCCTAGATACCATTTCACCAAAATCTTCGAACTTCCTGCCCATGAACTCGAGATTTCACCCCCAATCTTCAATTTCTTAAATTCTCCTTGTTCTAGCTTGATTTTGGAACCACTAACCATGTCTTCAATTGGTTCAAAGTAAGATTATGAACTTCTTCTCCTCTTTTCTACTTGAATCAAGTCGAGCTAGTATAGACAATGTAGTTGAATGTTTGGACGAATCTAAGCCATTTAGGGGTTGATTAAAGTTTTTTTATGATTAAGAATAAATGTATGCATGTTTATGATACAGTTTGTAGATTCAGAGGCCTTGGTGGGTGATTATATCTTGAAATTTTGATCTCTAAAGTCTTGCCCAGTGCTCGATAAAATGCCCGAACCACACACACTTTTGATTTTCTTGATCAAATGCTATTCTTTACTTGTTTGAGTTTGTTTAACTTTCTTCTAGGCATAGTGCACCACTTTTCAAACTTAGTGACACGTATTTTGTGTTCTTTCCTTTGCGATTTTTGTTTGGGAACGCGCTTCCATAATTTTTTCATGCCTATTTTGGCCCGTCCTCAACCTTTCCCTTTGCTTGATTTAAATTGTAGATCAACTCAATTTCACTCATATTAAACCTCTACAGTTTAAATTTCCCTTTGTTAATCTCATAACTACATTTTCTAAGCCATGTTTTCTCCTATGAACTCATTGTATTTCCAAGTGTGGGGGAATTTCTCCCTTCTTCAATTTTTAGACGCTGCTAGCATTTCCAAACTTTCTTCTGGTTCTGAATTATGTTGTTTGGCGTATTGATTGTATCTCAATTGTTGCAGGAGAAATGATAATGGGGTATTGACGTGAGAGAGAGTTCGAACCCACATCCTAGAGCTCTTTTTGGTATCTTCTAGTATGCTTGACATAATTGGCTTAGGTTCACTCGAGATACAACAGGGGGAGGAATGGGAGGAAGAAGAATCATCGGTTTGTTCAGGAGGAACGACAACATGGGGACCCCCATGACAGAGATGCCGCACATCGATCATCCTTTTCTCCAGGCTGTCCAATACCTTGATCGGGAGCGTCTTAACCGTTTCCAGATCAAGGAGACCGGAGAGAGTGAGTGCCTCAACTGGTTGCTCTTTTCCTATCTCGGAGTGAGGATCTAATCCAGTCTAGGATCATGGATCTCATTTGGCTCAGAGTACTCGAGATCAACAAGAGGATTTACCGGGTTCTCACCCTTGATTTCTTGAGTACATATCGGTCCAGAATATTAAGGGATCTGCTGGTGAAGATAGTCCCCAGATTTACTTATGTCTAGGAGGGGTAGAGCGAGAGATGTCGATGAGGGAGTTCACTTTGGCCCTCGACATTTACCCTTTGGAGTTCATTTAAGACCACTACTCTTTCATCTCCCTGAGTTCGGAGAGTGAATTCTCATTTCCACACGATTTCTACAAGAACGTGAGGAAGCTCCCTCACTTCAGAGCTTGGGACATGAAGCTATCAAAGGGGAGCAAGGTGAGACTGGAGTTCTGACTGATAAATCATGTCATCTCCCTCTCAGTTGGAGGAAAGTATGGAAGCAAGGCCAATCTCCCTGTCAGATATGTGCTGTTCATCTGGAGCATGCAACATGATAGGCTACTTCAACTTGGGATCTCCATTCTTCAGACTGTTTGTCGGTATGATTTAGACCATCGATTGATGGCTTTGCACGGAGGAGTCTATATCACTGGGATAGCCATATATCTTGGTGTCGACTTGGACACTTTCACTGTTTCGGTCGCATTTACTCAGCTGAAGACTTATTTAAAGACCTTGGAGCAGAATGAGGAGGGTGTATGGGGAGTTTGAGGAGTAGGATTTCCGGACACCAACATGGTGGTTTTGGACAGGATCCGACACACTCTCTCATGACATCATAGGCCGAGGGGATGGAGTTCTTCTACAACACCATCTGCTCGCCACAGCTTCTGTATGGGTTAGTCGAGTCACCCTCAGCCTTCATTGACTTCAGCGGACCCTGCCATTCATGCACATCGAGAGACCATCCTGAGGAACAAGTAGAGAGAGGCCCAGCTGAGGATACATGTAAGAAACCCGAGGATCTAAGCGTCTTGCGTCTAGGGTATTGAGATAAGGAATCGATAGAGAGGGGATTTAGGGGAATTGAGGAGGGTGATTGGGGGTAGGAACGAGAGTTGGGGAAAGAGAGGAGGAAGGGGATCGGCGGC
This sequence comes from Linum tenue, assembly GCA_946122785.1. Lineage (NCBI taxonomy): Eukaryota > Viridiplantae > Streptophyta > Magnoliopsida > Malpighiales > Linaceae > Linum > Linum tenue. The sequence continues at coordinate 36,285,615 of CAMGYJ010000011.1, read as the reverse complement.
CAGGGTGGCCGACGAAGGGAAGAGGGGAGTTGAGAGAGAGTTCGGCCAAGTGAGGGAGAGAGGAGAGGGATTTAGGGTTTTGGGAAATTATGTTATTATTTGCTTATTGAGTAATCACCCACTAATTACAGAATATATAACCCGAATAATTCCCGCTAGCTACCCCAACTATTACCCTTGAACCGATTAATCCGAATATTCCTCAAATGCACCCAAAAACCCATAAGTAATACCCAATATTTCCCAAACATAAATAAAACGAAAAACAAGTCCAAATACCGAATTGACCCGATAATTGGGTTTCTAACAATCCACCCCTCTCGAAACCAACCTTGCCCTCAAGGTTGTTTCCGATCCCCTTGGTTTTCCTTGGCCTCTTCTGCGGCTAGCTCTTCCACTTCATCCTCCAAGTTGCCCACCAGCAGCATCAAGTGTCCTTTGGCGCACTGGTGTCCCACGATATACCTCTCGTCGCAGTTGAAACAACGACCATCTCTGCCCTTCCACTCCCTTTCCGCCGGTGTGAGCTTCACAAACCCTCGTGGAGGTAGTCTCGGTCTAGGTCACCCTCCTACTGTCGCCGTTGGTTGCGCCGGGGCCGCAGCTCCGATCGGTGGACTAACTGCTCCTCCGTGTACTCCGCCTGCTACCGAGTAGCCCCCTAGGCCCTTCTGACTGCGAACTACCTTCCAACTTGCCAGCTCCTCCTCCTTTCGCCCAGCTAATCGGAACGCCAACCGCAATGACCCTGGTTCAAACACCTTCACAGCTGCAGCCAACTCTGATTTCAACCCTGCAAGACATAAACCAACCAGTGTCTCTTCCAGCATACCTTTGCACATATTTCCAAGTCGCAGAAACTCCGAGCGGAACTGGGCCACCGTGTCTGTCTGGCGCAGCTTGGCTAGCTGTTCCGGAGCCCAGCTTTCAGACTTTCCAAACTTGTACTGCAGCTCCTCCTTAAATCGAAGCCATGTAATCAGCATTTCGGCCTCCCCATAAGACCGCTCCATCCATTCCCACCACTGGAGCGCATCACCCTCCAAGTAGAAAGACGCCAGCTGCGCCTTTCTCTCCTCTCGGGTAGGGCGATTCTTAAACCACCTTTCTACAGCATACATCCACAACCCTGCATCCTCTTGGCCATTGAACTTTGGAAACTCAATGGTCGGAGGCTGAGCTCTAAACACCAGCTCATCATCTCCTTCATACACAGAGTTGTAACCACCATACCTGCCTACGCCGTGCCCGCATTGTCGGGGATCTCATCGACTCCCACGCTCCGGTTTCCGCCATGCCTGATTGTCAAAGCCCAATCCTTCCTCCTCATTGCTCCAGCCTCCGTCCTTAACCCCTGATCCTTGACCCGCCTCCCAACGCCGGTCCGGTTGATGCCGATCGACTTTAGGTGTCATCATAGGAGGGTACACCGCATCCAATCCTCCGCCCATTCCTTTCCAGAAGCCAAATGGACCCATTTCGCCCCCACTATCCACTGCTGCCCGGGTCCAGTTCGATCGATTTCCATCCCATCCCGACTGGTTTGGTTCGACCGGGTTTGGTGTGGTTCGGTTCAAGTCGCCCTGGGTGGGTTCGTTCTTGTTGGTCCCGCCCGATCCCGGTCCGCCCTTTTCGGTCCGACCAACCGCCGCCAAAACCTAGTCGGTCACCGCCCCATGGTCTCCCTTGTGGGTCAAACTCGGCTCACTCTCTACTCTGGTCCATCATGCTCATCTCCTCTGCACTCCGGGCCCAGTCGGCCCTTTTCTCATTCGGCCCACAGCTACCCTGGACCCGACCTCGCCATGCTTCCGGGCCCATGGGCTCGAAGCCCATCTCTCTGCCCATCGAGTCGTAGCCTGACATCTTAGCCTTCCCGCATTGTCGGGAGCTCCTGGGCCGTCAGAGTCGGTAACATGCCCGAACCATGATTAGGTTGGCCAGACCCTTGCCCCGCACGCTTCGGCACGTCTCCCGGCGGCACTGCGCTACCGCTGCCCTTGCCCCCGGTGCCTCTTCAGCCGCCGCCATCGCCCCGGGTGGCGCCGCCGTCGTGATCACCATGGTGGCGGTCTCCTTTGCTCCCGCCGCCGCCTCTCCAAACTGCTGCGGTGGTGCGGGCAACCCTTGTGGTGCTAGGGTCGCCTTCATCAGCTCCATCAGTGACCTCAGATCATCACTGTTCCTTATAAACATCTCTTGGAGAGTTTCATTCACCTCTCCCATACGAACATGGAGGATGATCTGGTGATCCGCCATTGTTCGCAGCAGCCGCTTGATGTCCTCCTCATGTGTGTTATCCTCCACGGTCACGGTCTTCTGCAGACTCCTCTCTGGAGATTGATCTGACGAACTCATCTTTCGCTTGACCCAGACGTCGACCAGGATATGATACCGCTGTAAGAAACCCGAGGATCTAGGCGTCTTGCGTCTAGGGGTATTGAGATCAGGAATCGATAGAGTGGGGATTTAGGGGAATGGAGGAGGGCGATTGGGGGTAGGAACGAGAGTTGGGGAAAGAGAGGAGGAAGGGGATCGGCGGCCAGGGTGGCCGACGAAGGGAAGAGGGGAGTTGAGAGAGTGCTCGACCGAGTGAGGGAGAGAGGAGAGGGATTTAGGGTTTTGGGGAATTCTGTTATTATTTGCTTAATGAGTAATCACCCACTAATTATAGAATATATAACCCGAATAATTCCCGCTAGCTACCCCAACTAATACCCTTGAACCGATTAATCTGAATATTCCTCAAATGCACCCAAAAACCCATAAGTAATGCCCAATATTTCCCAAATATAAATAAAACGACAAACAAGTCCAAATTCCGAATTGGCCCAATAATTGGGTTTCTAACAAGACACTTGCTCGATTTCACTCATGCTTTGATGAGGCACAATGAACTGAATCCAACTCAGGTCAGGCATCAGTACGAGCGCACTCCTTCCCCTCCAGAGTACACCGTCGAAGCAAATGAAACAGAGGAGGAGAAAGATGAGGACTAGACCTATGTTATTCACTTGGCACTGCAGGGCCACCTCTTATCTTTCTCCATTCCTAGCTCAAACTTATGACAATTTCTTTTTCAGTATTTTATCTTTAAACTAATTTGGATATTTAGCTTAGTGTGTTTATTCTTTTTGCTATTTCTATCTAAGTTTCGAGCATGCTTTAGAACTTTTCCTCTCCAAGACCTCATTCTCTTATAAATTACTTGTGTGTTCGTGTTAACTCCTTTTAGATCAAAGAAGACCAACACACTGAGCGCCATATTTCTACCTCGACTACATCAACTTTACAATGGTAAATTCTTTAACCTAACATCGGATTCCCACATTGAGGACACTGTGTTTCTCAAGTGTAGGGGAGATGTATTGCATATTTTTCAACGAGTTCATGTTTGTCGCCAAATCAATTAGTTACTTCCCTTGATGATGAATGTAAGATGGTTATTATTGCTATGGGAATGTGACTGATTGATTGAATAGGTCGATGTAGTCTAAAGACACATATAGAGGTGGCAATTCTCAAACCAATCTATCAATCCAATCCACCAACCCATTAAAAATATCCACCTAATCCAATCCATTTGATTCAAATCCAATTGGATTGGTGGATTCATGGATTGATCCATGGATCCAAATGGCAAATTACGATTTGGTACCTATACTTTTTATTTTTCACATTTTGATACCCAAAATTTAATTTTTATACGAAAAATTATATTTTGGTACCTAAAATTTTCATTATGACATTTTAGTACCTAAACTTTTCACATTTTACATACTGGTCCTTGGTTGAGGATGTCATTTGGATTCATGGATAATTCACCAATCCATTGGAGCCAATCCATTTGATCCATGGATCCACCAATCCATCGATCAATCCATTTGCCACCTCTAGGCACATATAACTTACATAGAACCTACTTAGTCTGCTTTGAATTGCTAGTTGGTTGATGTGTTGTGTTTTATAGGGAGTAGTAGCATGAGTAGAGTATTGGTGTATGAAGGATTTTAATCTTATCTTCCTCTTTGATGAGTTGACCAGGTTTGCTATTTAGGTTAGGACATGTGTGCGGGATTCTCAATTTTGGACTTGAAAATGTTTTCAAAAATGTTCTCAACTTTAAAAAATCTTTTGAAAAATGAGGTCCTCACGTGAGATGCAACCAATCATATTGTTCAAGTTAAGACGTCAAAGGGCTTTTATCTCAGTTTGGAGTGCCATTTGATGATGTGTTTGGGGACCGGATAGCTTTACCGCGTCCCGATCATTTTTACTATTTTCCATCCCCCAAAATCGTCTACTTCTCACGGACTCATATAAGTGATTCAACAGACCCTGTCTGTCGTTTGTACTCAACATGTGTAGCAACCCAATGTAGGATGGGAAAAGGTGCTCAGCCTAAGATGAATCTGACCATCTCGTTCCCCATATGTGACCGATATAGGGAAGGAAATGCTTTTTCCGCTCTCTGTTATGAGGGAGATGCCAATTTTGCAATGTTTGCATATTTTTTGTGCGAAGCACGTTAAAGTTTAAAAAGGAGACTGATAAATGACAACTCATACTTTGAAAGAAAGAATAAAGAGCACCTTCATTTGAGTCTATTAATTTTATTGTTTTTGAGAGATCCCCCAGTGCACAGCTTGAATGTCCAACCCTATGTAGTCGATGTGGTCCTCATTAGGGAGTTTGTGGTTTCATAGTAAGAGGAGAGTAACGTTCATTTTTCTCTGTCTACTATATTCCATGCAGTGAAGAACTATATTGCAAACCACATTAATCTTTGTATCAAGTTGCACTGATTTGAGTAGGTTTGCTTGGGGATAAGCAAACGCCTAAGGGTGGGGGAAGTTGATAACACCCAAAATAGTGTTATTTAACCCTCATTTATTAGAGTTTTAGTAGCATTTTGAACTTAGATTGCTTTAGGATACCTATGGTGTTACAAGCAAAAAAGGGGAAATGGGCAAATGTGTAGGAAAATGGAGTAAATTCAGAAATCACCAAGATCGTAGTTGAAGAGCACAAGTTCCAGACCGAGAAAATTAGGCCACAAAGTCGCTTGAAGATTGCGGGACAAGGCTAGAGTTCCCGGCCGTGAACTTAAGGAGGATGTGTCGCCTAAAGAACATAAAGTTTTGCTATCCATCTTATGGGCCAAGTTGGTTGCAACCGCGATCATGGCCGCAAGGCAAAATTTTGCGTCCTTGATCTTTCGCCTATAGGCCGCGATCTTGCCTGAGATTTACAACGCCTATAAATAGAAGTGTTGCTTGAGGAAGAGAGGAGAGGCAACCTAGAGGGAGAAAATTAGGCGTTTTATATGCTTCTAGTGAGAGAAACACCTTGGGAGAGCATAATTGAAGATCCAATCCACCCATGGAGCAAGAAGAAGGTGCAAGCAAGGAGAAGATTGATTCCATCACTCCCTCTTCTCTAGTCTGAGTTTTTTTCCTCTCTCTATGACTTAAATCTCTAATGGTTGTTTAGGAAAGATGAACCCTATATTATAGTTTGTGTATGAATGGGTTTATGAATGGATGTGTTGTCTAGTGATTTTATTGCTCATGTATGCTTAATTATGCTTGGGTAATCGCCTAACCTTCTCTACTAGCCTATGATGAGCCACCACATTGGGTAGGAGTTTTAGAGTTAGACGGGTAGTGCCAACTGGCAGATTAAAGATAGATGAATGATTTTAGGGTCTTGTAGTGGACGAGGCGATCGAACCCCTTCTAAAAGAACGCCTTCCTAGGACGAAGCCTTAGAGGTTCACACGCGGACAGATCTGACTCTTCAGCATGCACGATAGGTAGTACCTATTGAAATGAGCTATATACTTAATGCACCAAATACCTGAGCCTTGACTAAGGTGACAATGGGTCTAAGTAGGGTGTACTCGGAGGCGTGGGATAAACACGAAAGCCCATGGAAAAGAGCTCACACACCATATCTTATAAACCCAACATATCAACTATAGCTAGGGGAAGTCAATCCTAGGGAACCATCGTATCTCTAGAGGTCTCCCAACCACTTGGTTGGTTGGTTGTTTTGTTCTTAGTTAGGTTAGCTTAGATAATTCACCAAACCCTATGATTTGATTAGATAGTAGTTCGGAGCGAAGTAATAGGAAACTTCGGGTTCCCTTGGAATACGATGGAGGCACTTTACTACATCCTTAGCTTAGTTATAATTGGCTTAGTTAGGATTGACTAGTGAGTGTGTATCGACTTATTAATTTAAAGCTGGATCACGACATCGATCAATCCATCCAAACGACCCCTAGAGTCTATATTCAAAGTGGGGAGTACGTCTTGTAGTACCCAACCTTCTATGTCGAGAGTTTATGCGATAGAGCCTCGAAACCCTAATGAGGTCTCTATTAGATATTAATGATTACTCCTCATGAGAAACATGTGCTAGAGGGCGGAAATGGGTGAACTTTTTTCACTTCAAAAAGATGTCAGGGCTTGAAACCCTTTCTTTAACTTATATTGGCCTCAAATGCAATTATTTTCTAATTAGATCACTCGTATTACCGAGAAAATATAGAGACAAACGTTTCAAACCTCAAAGTAATCATAACCATGAAATAAAACTAGCCTTCAGCCCGGTCAGTTGGCCAGAAAGTGATTTTTCTTTAAGATAAATTAGTTTGTACATCACGACAATGTTTTAGCACATGAAATTGTTGTGCATTACTATTATGGGAGTACAAAACTAAATATTGATATAATTTAATAACTTAGTAGAATAAGAAACTTGTTCGTTGAACTTTGGTAGTACATGAGTACCTCATAGAGGTAAATCAAATTATATTGATATAGTTTAGTATTTTTCCAATAGGAGCATGACGCATGAATATATGATTGTGACCATGGTTTTGAAAAAAAATCAACATATATCAAAATGGATATCGTTATTTGGGTCACATAAAATCTGATTTTTTGACGCAAAAATATATAAATTCAGAGTTCAAACAAAATAAATACATATCAATTAAGAATAGTATAGGGGTTGAAAAAGAGGGAAGATAGTGTGCTAGGTGGCACATTCTAATTGGATTACTAAAAATTGTAAAAGAAAAATTAAATAAAAAATAAATTTTTGTTTAATTTAGGCTGTTAGATCTAGGAAGGAAAAATAATAAATTGACATGAAAAGAAAAATAATTTATGAAAAAATCTGATTGGTGGAGTGGCTGCTAACATGAATGTGTAAGAAGGCTTGAATTTTGAAATGGTGAAGCATAAATGGAGAAAGTATTTATTGTATTCTTTAGATCAAAGCCCACAAATGTCCTAATAAAATGACTTTCCGTATTACCAATTAAGCAATCTTGTTTCTAACACGACTTACAAATAGCAACTAGAATTAACAAAAAACAGAGAGTAAAAGTTAGTAATCTCCTGAAAGATGACACCTCCTCGAACATGCGGCAACTCTCCAGTAAGATTTTTTTTATAATGCGTGATATTAATTAGTTAAAATTAGGAAAAATATGAAATGGAGATTATGTGGATTTTTTTGATTTTTTAAATTTGTTTATGCTGATGTGGCAGTGATTTAGCGGGTTGACCGTTAGTCAATGATTTTGACCGTCCAATATAACATAAAACTCTTGGATTTGGCCAATTTAATAAAGTTTAGGGTCATTAGTTAAGGCCACGATATAATTTATATCAAAAATTGGTCAAAAAGTTATTGAGAAAAGTCAGGGCACACAAATATACTAACCCTTATATTAATATCATAATAGGGCAAAAACAATTATGGTTACAACAAATCATAATGTAGTGCAATTATATATTGTCAGTTAATCTCTCATACCGTCATACATTGATACATACACATTTGAACATATTGTCAGCAACCTGTTGCGTAATAATAAAACACCGAAAATACAATCTAAACAAAGAATCTCCCAACAAAAGTCAATTGAGGACTTCAATTAAGAAAGCCACTAATATTTTCTTATTTTTTATAACCCATGCATTGCGGTTTTCAAAGTATATATATTTCTAATCTTATTTTGCCAATTGTATTCCTTATTTATTTGTGCACTGCATTATTTGTCGTCTCTGCAAATACGTCATGATAGAGACACTAGTCATTGTAGCAATGCCATATAGAAGTATATTTATGTGAAGCTGGAGACATGGCTCAGAGCTCTGAATAAATAATGGGGTTGATGTTAGGGGCGGGGCCAACGTTGGGGAAGGGGGGCCATGGCACCCCCTAAACTTTTGGGAATTTATCGATTATACCCTGCCAGAGTAATTATTGGACAAACAAATAGCTGTAGTCTAGTGGAGTTGATGTATTTCGAAAATAATTACAATGATGTGGTCTAGGGTTTGATCCATGGATTTTTTTTATGCCAATTTGACAATGTTTCTTATAGAGCCTCCAGCACGTGAGAAACCCCTTCCCATTTAATATCCTTTCATTTTTTTTTTGTCAAAACTCTGATAAGGAGACAAAAATTCCTTTATTCTTTATGGATCCCAAATCCTCAACCTCACTCGCAGACAAAAAGTACCTCCCTTCCAAATTCCAATCCCAAAAATTAAACCTTCCTTTCTACCTTTTCTCTGCAGGCGGCGATTCTGCTGCAAAAAGAAAAATCCCAATGCCAATCCCACCCTATAGACAAACGACCCCTTCTCTATTCCTCCTTCAATCGTAACTCAGACTCCGTCCCTGCTTCTTTCTTTGTCTTCCTCTGGGTTATTGCGGGCGGCAACAAAACCTACAAACTAGTCAGTGTTGGTTGTCGCTGCTCGGCTGCTGCCGCTGATTCCGATTGGCAAACGTCAAAGAAACTCAGGTATTTAAATCATTGTATTTGTTTTCATTTTATATTTTAACATTCAAAATTAGCAAGAACAGAGCTAGATGACTGGATAGGGTTACTTAATGGGTTTTGTCGTTTTGCTTAATGTGGATTGGAGTGCTTGATGTGGATAGCTAATTGGGTTGTTCTGGTCTTCTGGATGTTTACAAATTTTCCCATTCTGAAAGATCAAGAGTAAACAGAAAAGGGTTACAACATTTTTTCCAAGGAATGTGTTACCAAAAACAGATACCAGTTTAGAAGAAGACACAAATGATGCTTTCAACTCAAGATTTGAGGAGTCTCCTCTTGTTATGGGGAAACAGAATGTGGTTGAGGATTCTCTTTCTGATTCTCTTTCAGATTTTCTAGAACGCAATCCTGGATTGCGTAAACCAATATGGACATATCCAGCTAATAGGCGCGATGAGATAAGAAGGGATTATTGGAGTGCTGGCCCTCATCAAGTTGTACTTGCTAAGTTTCCTAAATCCGGGCATCCCGGACATCTTCGACCTTTTCAAAGTTCATGGTACTCTGAATTCTCTTGGCTTGAATATTCAGAAGCGAAGGATGCTGCATATTGTCTTCCATGTTATCTTTTTACTGAAAAGCCAAATACTCAATTTGGTCGGGACACATTTGCAAATGAAGGCTTCCAGAATTGGAAAAAGGTAAAAAGTGGGGTAGATTGTTCTTTCACGAAGCATATTGGAGAAAGTCCAAATTCTCATCACAACAATGCTGTGAGGAACTGTCATGCTTTGATGCATCAACCTGGGCACATTGACAAAGTTATGAAGAAACACACTTCTCAAGAGGTAAAGAAGAATATAACTCGAGTGAAGACCTCAATAGATGTTGTTCGTTATCTAGCATTGCAAGGGGTTGCTTTTAGAGGTCGGGATGAGATTGATGATACAAAGAACCCTGGTAACTTTATTCAGTTGCTCAAATACACACGTTTTTATAATGAAGAAGTAAATAGTGTGGTGTTGGAGAATGCTCCGAAGACTGCAAAATACACATCTCATGAGGTTCAGAAGCAAATCTTGCATGTTTTAGCTAAGAAGATCAGGAAGCAAATTTTTGAAGACATTGGAGATTCTAAATACTCAATCATTGTAGATGAGGCAAGTGATGAAAGTAGGCACGAACAAATGGCCATCATTCTTCGCTTTGTTGATGCTAAAGGATTTATTCAAGAGCGGTTCCTCAATCTAGTTCATGTCAAAGACACGACATCAAAAACTTTGCACTCTGCTATTAGCTCAACTCTTGCTTCCTTTAAGTTTTCCCTTCATAATCTTCGTGGACAAGGATATGACGGTGCTAGTAACATGCGTGGTGAATGGAAAGGATTGCAAGTACTCTTTTTGAAGGATTTTACTCAGGCGTATTATGTGCATTGTATGGCTCATCGTCTTCAACTATCTTTGGTTGCAGCATCTAGAGAAGTCGATAGGGTAAATGAGTTTTTCACAAAGTTACCAAGAGTTGTGACTGCTATTACTGGTTCCACAAAGCGCCTTGATGAGTTAGAAGAGTTTCAAGGAGATGATTATGCTCAAAAGCTAGAATCAGGTGAAATCGAGACAGGAAAAGGTGCAAATCAGATTCGGAATGTACAACGAGCTTGTGATACACGATGGAGTTCACATTTGAGTTCTGTAGCTAGCCTTATCCATTTGTATGGTCCAATTTGTCGTGTTTTGGAGAACATAAGCAATGATTGTGCTCACTACAAAACAAGGGGGGATGCTAGTACAGCTTTGAGAACTATGGAATCATTCGAGTTCATATTCATTTTGCATATGATGAAGGAGATACTAAGCACCACAGATTTGCTTTGCAAAGCTTTGCAACGTAAATCTCAAGACATTGTAAATGCAATGAGGGCGGTGGAGACTACTACAAAGTTGTTGAACCAAATGAGGAATGAAGATTGTGATTCTTTGTTAGCAAAAGTCAAGTTGTTTTGTGAAAAACATGGTATCAATGTTCCCGATCTTAGTGCTCCACATTACGAAAGTCGACGACGACGAGATGGCATCACAAATGATTAATTTTATCATTTTGATGTGTTCAATGCTGCTATTGATGTGCAGATATAAGAAATACGAGCAAGGTTTGATGACAAAGTACTTGAACTTTTGAAGCTTAGCTCGAGTTTGGATCCTCGAGATGGTTATAAAGATTTCAACATTGGTGCTATTTGTGATCTTGCTGAGAAGTACTACCCTCTTGATTTTTTAGAAAAGGACTTAGATGACTTGAAGTTTGAATTGAAGCATTTTCAAGTTGATGCTCCTACTCATCCTGAACTCCAAAATCTGTCATCACTTGCTGAGTTGTGTCATGGTTTAGCAGTGACGGGAAAGTCAAATGATTTTAATCTTGTTGATAGGTTGATTCGTCTTATTTTGACTCTTCCCGTTTCAACTGCCATAGGAGAACGTTCATTTCCAGATATGAAGATAGTGAAGAATAGGTTGCGGAACCAGATGAATGATGATTTTCTAGCTGATAACTTAGTTATCTTTATTGAGCGAGAGATTGCAGAAACTTTTAGTTTAGACGCTATTTTGAGTGATTTCAATTAATATTTTATTTTAATTTTTTTTATTATCTTGTATTTTTTGCCCCCCCTATTTTCAAATGCTGGCTCCGTCCCTGGTTGATGTGTTTTGGTCATTCTCATTATCATCACAAAGCCAACAATTACTTGACATTGAGAATTAGGGAACTCCATCTCGTGGAGGGTTCATGGGTAGAATACGAAAACTTAATTCCTTAATTTTATAAATTGCAACTTTCAATCATAGTGTTACATACTCGCATAGTACCGTATACATACTACTTTTCTGTTCCTATGTCGTGGGAAGTGTCTAGCAATCTGTTGCTAAGTGCACCTTATTTGTCTCTCCAAAATCTGTATATTAGTTAATAGACTCATCAATGAGAATCAAGCAAGATTTCCATGATCACAAATTTCTATATTCTTTTTATGGTATCAGAGATAGCAACGATCATCTAGAATCGACCCATTCCATCTTTAAAACTCTCGATTTCTTTCTTATTTTATGTTCCTCCTTGTTGTATCGTCATCATGACAGGAGACTCTACCGCTGCTGCTTCCAACAATGGCTCCAACAATTGAGAGACCTCAATTATCACCTTCAATCCGGCTGCTCAACTTCCCCCGAGGCTCACACTAACGAACTTTGCATCCTGGAGATCTCAGCTTGAAACTCTCCTCATGGGACTTGATCTACTTTGTTTCATTAACGACACCAAAGTCGCTCCTCCGCAATCGATCACAGTGGACGCTGCTCCTGCTCCCAATCTTGCCTATCATAATTGGTTCAGGGAAGACAAACTTATTCTTCATGCTTTATGATACTCGATTGATGAATCAATTTACTCATTTGTCTTCGTCGATGCGACCGCACGTGATGCTTGGTTGATTCTAGAGAAGCTTAATGCTAGCAATGGACAGTCGCGCATAATCCATCTGAAGGGAAAGCTTAGGAAAACAACCAAATGAGATCGAGATATCCTCACCTTCGTCAACGATCTCAAGGCTGTTGCTGCAGAACTCGCCCTCATTGGGGAGCTAGTGAAAGACATTGATCTTGTTGTGCACTATCTCAGAGGGGTGGGAGATGATTACAAGTCCTATTCGGCCGTTGTTCGTGCACGAGGGCCTAGTCTCACTTTGGAAGATCTGGTTGACTCGTTGGTGGAATACGAAGCTGATCTGAAAGCACAGCACCACACCACTATTCTGACTGCTTTCTACACTCAAGGACAAAGACACGACGGCCAGTCTCATCCTCGCCCACAGTGCAATCCTCACCAGCAGCAGCCCTACAATGAAATCTCCTCACAACGCGGGCCTCCTGGTCTTCTCTAGTGGGCCTCTGGCCCTCGCAATAGTATTTTTCAAGCCCAGCCTCTTCTGTGCGCCAGTGTTTTCAACTTTTTCCCCAAGCCCGTCAAGCGCATCTTCAAACCCGTCAAGCCCAAGCCCACTTCACCAATGTTGCAGCCTCTCATCACGTCACTGGTGATCTTGGAAATTTAGCCCTTTATTCCAACTATCAGGCCCCGTTGAAATCATTATTGGTAATGGCTTAGGTTTGTGAATCATTCATATTGGCACTACTCATCTTTTTACTGGCTCGCACTGTCTGTCTTTGCAAGATGTCTTACATGTTCCCGCCATAAAAAAACATCGTATCTCTATGGCTCAATTATGTCGTACTAATCCAGTGTCCTTGATATTTTTTGCCACTCATTTTGTTGTCAAGGATCTTCGTACGGGGGCGCAGTTGTTGAAAGGGGAAAACAGAGGTGATGTGTATGAGTTACCACCGGAAGTAGAACCAATTCGCATGGCACTAGTAACCACTTGCACTTCCGCAAAATCATGGCAGTTCCTACTTGGTCATCCGTCTCACCAGTCTCTCCGCAGTTTACTTTATTCTCATTCACTTCTAGTTCCCTCATCATCTACCATTAGTCATTGGGATGCTTGTCTTTCTAAGAAATATCACAAACTTCCTTTTGGTGTTTCGTCTCTTGCTAGTACTTGACGCTTTGATCTTATGTATACTGATGTTTGGGGTCCTGCCCCTGTTTCATCTATTGATGGCTTTCATTATTATCTCATCATTGTTCACCATTTCACTCGTTACGCGTGGTATTATCCTATCCGTTACAAATTTGACGTTCTTCAAGTTTTTCTTGATTTCCGTGCCACGTTTGAAAATTATTTTTCTACCACCATTCTTCGTTACACCGATGGTGGTGGCGAATTTCACAAGCTTTGTTCCACATTACCAGCCCACGACATCATTCATTTGCTTACTCCTCCTCACACTCCGGAGCACAATGGTTTAGCCGAACGCAAGCATCTTCATCTCGTCAAAACTGGTATCACTCTTCTTTATCATGCCAATCTTCCCTCTCTATTTTGGTCCTTTGATTTTTCGATGGCCATTTATCTCATTAATCTTATGCCCTCATCGACTCTTCGCGGTCAAATCCCTTACACTCTTCTTTTTAATCAAACTCCGAATTATCACAAACTCCGTATTTTTGGGTGTTTATGTTATCCTTGGCTTCGTCCTTACTCCACCAATAAGGAGTGCCTATCACTGTTTTGATCCCCTCACCAATCGTCTCTTTTTGTCTCGCCACGTTCAATTTATGGAAGATGTTTTTCCAGGTTATATCGCTTCTGCTTCTGCCGCCCCACCCACACCTGTGGCCTAGCTGTTGGACTCCAGTCCAACTATCACTACTTTGTAGGATGCCCGACCCAACTCGTTACAAATCACCACAGCCTCCTCTGTGTCCAACTCCCCTTCGACAATGCCTCCTTCTACTGAAGCTTCTTCGTCGAAACTTCTAGATCCTCCTTGGACATTGGGCCTTATACTCAGCCCCCCACAACGCCTTCGGGGCCTCCTCAACAGCCCGTCCTCCCCCCTCCTCCCCAACGGACTCGCTCCAAGAAACTCGGGCCCAACATGGAACTTTTAAGCCAAAAAGTTTGTTTTACACAACTGCTAGCTGCCCTGCATCTTCTTCGATGACCATCACCTGTTCTCCGCCATCACTCGAACCAGCCTCTGTCAAAGAGGCCCTCCTCTACCCAGAATGGTCGGACGCTCTCAAGGCCAAAAATCATGCTCTTCACGCCAATGTCACCTAAGATCTTGTTCCTCGCCTTCCTCATTACAACGTCCTGCGCAATCGTTGGGTCTTCCGCGTCAAGCAAGAACCAGATGACTCCATTGCTCGGTTTAAGGATTTCTTCAACGGCCCGGGGTCCATTCCACGACACCTTCAGTCCATTCGTCAAGGGTCACTGTCCGCATTATCTTCACCCTAGCAACTGGTCCATTGCTCAATTTGACGTCTACAATGCCTTCCTTCAGGGTCCTTTGAATGATGAAGTTTACATGGAGCAGGCTCCAGGTTTCAAGGATCATGTGTGTCGCCTCAACTGTGCCATCTATGGCCTCTGCCAAGCTCCTCGGGCATGGTACACGGATCTTAGAAACTTTCTCCTTGAGTTTGTGTTCAGGAAGACTCTTTCAGATTCTACACTGTTTGTCTACAATCGAAATGGTATGCTGCTCTATTTTCTTGTCTATGTAGATGACTTGCAGCTCACTGGGAACAATGATCAGCTACTATATGTCTTTCGGGTGGCTTTGTCCAATCGGTTCTCCTTGAAGTCCTCGGGTGATGTTCATTACTTTCTAGGGATTGAATTTATTCACACTGTCTCTAGCTACATGCTCTCCTAACATAAGTATATGAAGGATGTGCTTCAACGATTTAATATGCTAGATGATGCCTCTGCTCCAACTCCTATGGCGTCCATGGTTGCTCTTTTCCTCTCCACACAGCCTGATATAGTCTTATCAGTTAACAAGCTCTCGCAATTCACTCATTCTCCTAAGGCTTCTCACTTGCACTGCGTCAAGCGATTGCTCCGCTATGTTGCTGGTACACTCAATCATGGTCTCGCCATCTACCGTGCATCCCAGCCGCTCACTCTCTTCCTTCGGCAATTTCGAATGGCTGGGAACCTCGACGACTAGTCTTCTACTTCTGCCTATCTATTGTATCTTGGCCCCACCCTCGTCTCCTGGAGGTCTCAAAAGCAACAAACTGTTGCCCGTTCCAGTACTAAGGCGGAGTATAAGGAAATTGCTCACGCTAGTGCAGAAATTGAGTGGCTCCAAAACCTCCTTGCCAAGCTGCACCATCCTCTCCAAGCTGCCCCAACTCTCCACTTAGAAAATCTTGGCGCCACTTATTTTTGTTCCAATCCAATTTTTCATTCTCAAATGAAATATTTGGCTTTGAACTATTCATTTCGTCCGTCAATTGGTCCAAGTCGGGCGCCTTATTGTTCGCTACATTCCTACTGCCCACGAGCTTGCCGACGTTCTCACCAAACCTCTTTCCGCGGCTCGATTTCTGCTTCTTCGGTCCAAGATCGGCGTTGTTGACACGTGCTCCGTCCTGAGGGGCGTATTAGAGACTAAATGATTTTTCATTATTATTCTTTTATTATTTTCCACTACTTTTATGTTCTTATCTTTGTGGGAAGTGCCTAGCAATCTGTTGCTACGTGCACCTTATTTATCTCTCCAAAATCGGTATATTAGTTAACAGACTCATCACTGAGAATCAAGCAAGATTTCCACAATCACAAAATTTTGTATTCTCTTTATTTCGTCCATGTAACATTTTAGAGATGCCCCATTTTTTATGCTTCACGCACTAAACATACGCATAATACATTTCATACATGTATTTTGAGAAAATGAATCTAAAAACCAATAGCATTTAATATTCATATTATAAATTTATATTATTTTATAATTGATGCCAACTTTTGAACGTAGCATTATGCTAGGATGATGTATGAAACTCTGTACATATTAATATCATATGTAATTTGTGTTAGTGGATCTCGTTTGTTGAGTTTAAGCCCATTTGTACATATTCTTTTAATCCCTCATCCTCGTGTAACTGCTAGGTTGCTGCCTCTTCCTCTTCTTGTAACAGCTAGCTCTAACTCTTCTCATCCTCCCTTCTTGTATATAGAGGAACGAGTGTAAGCTATAGAGGTATAGAGAAATATAATCTGATCAGTATCTTGAAGAGTTCCAACTCTTTCGTGGATTAGTCCTGGTATTCCAGGAATACCACGTAAACTCGTTATGTGTTTTCGTTTATTGCCTGATTATTTCCGTATAGATTAACATGGTATCAGATCCTTGATCAATGGAGCTCGGATCAATGGATAAACCTACCGTACGACTTTCCTCAGCGAACTACGTTCTATGGGAGTGTCAATTTCGTGTATTTGTAGAAGGTCGCGGTATTCTCGTTATTCTCGACGAGAGTACTACAAAACGAGAAGAGACTTCCTAGGCACAAGCAATCTCAACGTGGAAACAGAATGATGCAAGGGTTCAAGCATGGCTGATGGGATCTTTAGATGCCTCGATATGCTTGAGTCTTTGTCTATTCCCGACAGCAAATTAAATGTGGCGGCTTCTATCTATTACTTACTCCACAGTTAACGCAGCCAGACAATTCGAGCTTCAAAAAGCTTTCGCCCGTCTAGAACAAGTTGATCGCTCCATAACTGAATATTTCGTTCTTGCACATGAATTGTGAACTGACCACGATCTATTGACGGTGGCTCTAAGGCCACAAGCTGTCGTTTTCTGAGTATGCACTCAAGGAGAGACAACATACCCGTCACTTACAATTCTTAAAGAGACTTCGGCCAGAATTCGAATCCATCCGATCCAACTTCTTGAACAAAGAAGATCTGCAGTTTGACGGAATCCTTGGTCAGCTACTCAAGGAAGAAACTCGTCTTCGGACTTAGGCTCACTTCGACCTTCGTCCAGGACCCGGGGAGGTTGTTTTTCTTGCTGTAGATGCCTCTATTTTTTTCGTTGATCGACCCCAATTCTAGAGGAGGATTTCGGCCATCGATCTTGAATGTCGGTACCGTCTAGAGAAGGGGCATGTACAAAAACATTGTTGTCGCCACAACTTATGTGTGTATTGCAAACAGGGAGGCCATATTGTGATCGACTACCTAACACGACAGAGTGCCTAAGGTCTCAATGTTGGGAATGGCGGCGAACAGAAGGGGCATTTAGCTCCTAATTGCCCCCACAGGATGCTTCCACCAGCAGTCAATCAACGTGGGCCTGGTCCACTGTCCTCATTTCCACCTGGGCAGGCCGCACGCAATAATTTTGGGCCGTATCCACCAGCTGTAGCACTTGGATCTCAGGCCCAAGAGACATATGCTATTGCGGGTCCGAGTCCATTTGTTCCACCCACTTCTCACCGTCCACATGAAACCAGCATTAGCTCTGGCCCACAATTTTCTGCAACCGACATTGAGCATATGGTAAACGTAGGCATTCAACGCCCTTTACCTACTGCTATGAGTACTGCCTTTGCTACAATCAAAGGTTCATGTAAAAATAATCCTTGGCTTCTCGACTCCACTTGTTTCAATCATATGACTAGTGACGTGGATAATCTTCGAGATATTGTATCGGTTAAAAATATGGCATTACAAGTAGCTGATGGCAATCAACTAGGGGTTTGTGGAATTGGTACCGTTAATGATCCTCATAGCCTTGACAAGTAAACTTCATGTGCCCAATCTAGTTCCAATCTAGTGTCTGTTGGTCAACTTACTGAACAAGGTTGCTCTGTTTGTTTATACCGTCTGGGTGTTCCGTACAGGATTTGAAGACAGGGAGGCAAATCGGAAAAGGGAATAAGGAGGGAATTTTTTTTTACTTGGAGGAACTTTGTCACTCACCAGTTTCATCTCTCGTCAGTAGTCCTTCTGATAGGTCTGGTAGTAATCCTTTGTCCGTCAGTTTTTCGAGCAATTAGATAATGTATGGAGTCTTTGGCATTCTCGATTAGGTCATCCTCATTAAACTCGTTTGACTACTATGTTCAAACAATCTTTACTTGGCAAGAATAATGTTGGTTGGTATTTCTGTCAAACATTCATGTACTAGCTGTGTGGAAGCTAAAACATTCAGTATATCATTTCCTTCTAGTACCACTATTATTTTGAGCCATTCCATATCATTCACACTGATCTATGGGGAACCTCTCCTTCGAGACCTCGCCTTGGTTTCCGTTATTTTGCCCTATTTGTAGACCATGCTACTCGTTTTACCTGGGTTTACTTTCTTCGCCTAAAATCTAAACTTCGGTCTGCAGCAATTGATTTTTTCAAGATGCTACAAACACATTTTGGGCGACCTGTCAAAATAGACATGTGGTTGAACTTACTCGAGTTGTTTTACTTGCTTCCCATGTTCATCATCGTTTTTGGTCTGAAGTTGTGGCTACTGTTGTTCATCTTATAAATTACCAATTTACTCCTGTTCTTGGTCATAAGAGCCCTTTCTTTGCTTTGTACTCTCTTCACCCTGACTACTCTCGTCTCCTCATTTTTTGTTGTCTCTGTTTTGTGCTTCTTCCCAAGAGAGAACATAGAAAATTATCCTCTAAAACTGCTAGGTGTGTCTTTTTGGGATATAGTGATGTTCATAAGGGTTATCTTTGCTATGATCCGATTTTACAACGTATGCGGATTGCGTGTTCGGTTGTCTTTTTTGAACATCTTATGTTCTATGAGTCATCTTTGTCCTCTTCCTCATCAGTTTTCCCTTCATCCCCTAACATTGCCTTACCTATCTTTTTTGAGAGTGATGAGTGTGTGACTCACTTCTACTGTCACCCTAGAAAATGGCCAAGTATAACCACTTCCTAAAGCGTAGTATAGCGGGTTTGGGTTTTATTGTCAACCCGGGTCCTAGATGTGATGACTACTCAGTGAATTCGTATTATCTAGCAATGAAACTTTAGTGAAGTTCTAAACTAACAAGCAAGCAAAGCAACTAAACGGTTGTATTCAGGTTAAGAGAGGTCACCCGGATATGGTTCCCCCTAGACTGCAGTTAAGCCGGATTGTAATTACCAAGTTCAATTTCTATGATAGTTATACTGCGGAAGGTTCTCAAACAGTCTGAAGTCTCGACTAAAGGTCTTCAGACCCTCTCAATCTGAGTCTCTAGCGGGCGACTAACCTCCACCGGAGTAAACAGATTGAGGCCCTATGAACAAAACCTCCACTACCGAATTGAATTCAGTACAGAATAGTGAATTGGCTCCTCGACTAAAGTCACCAATTCACTACCTTCGATTAAGGATACTCTATCAACCTAGGCAGATATTATCATTCTAGGTTAAAGCAGAAACAACAGGAATTTGATCAGGATTCATGCCATTCAATCATTCAAACCTCAATCGAATATAATCAATTCATAGAAACAGTACTTGGGTTCATACAATCAAACCTAACATACAGAACTAGGGTTCTCCATACCCAGATGAATGGAAGAACTACTCCATGGAGAGAGAAGCAAAAGTAGAATAAGACGCGGAAATGATACTGTGAAGATGGATTTCTGCTCCTGGACGTTAAATCGGCACTTCTCCAAGCTCAAACCAAGCTCCAATGGTGTTGAAGATCGATCTAGGGCACTTGGAGGCTCTTGTTCGTCGCTTTCTCTCTCTAGGAATCGCTCTGTCTCTCAAAAACTCGAATCCCCCTCTGTTTGGCTCGGAATCCGCTTAAAAACCAGAATTTCCCGACTCGCACGGCCAGGGTGCACGGTCGTGCACATCACCATTCTGGCCGTGCACCTCAAAACGCGGCGTACCATTAAGTCGAACTTCAGCCATCTCGCACGGCCAGGATTGCACTTTGCACGGTCGTGCGGATTTCACTTGTGCCCGTGCGTGCCCACGCACAATCCCGCACGGCCAAACTGGTCACGTGCACGGCCGTGCGGGTTGTGGGTGTGCCCGTGCGTGACCACGCACAATCCCGCACGGCCAAACTGGTCACGTGCACGGCCGTGCGGGTTGTGGGTGTGCCCGTGCGACTTCCTCGGAACCTCGCCATGCGTCCGATCCTCGTCCAATCGACCTCAAACTCGCTCCCAAGCCTCCATTCACGTACTAGGACCTGAAATATCATAAACAAGCACAACCTAGTGTGAAATCGGCCTAAAACACGAGAATCAATACCTCAAACGGAGTAAGAGCAGGGGTAAAAACATGTGTAACTAACGGTCTATCAAACTCCCCCACACTTAACCGTTTGCTTGTCCCCAAGCAAACCTATCTCAAACCAATGCAACTCTCCAGACCTCTGTAGCAACAAACAACCTCGATCGTAGGTAGAGGACTTCCTAGATCATTTAGCAACTTACGAGGTCAACCGACGCACAAGTCATCTCATAACTTCTTCGGCGAGAGCACTAGTCTCGAGTCAGCATCATGGCAAACAGTGAACAGAGGACAAATGAATCGTGGATGAAGAGACTCTCAAAAACAAAAGATCATGGACTCACATTTTTCAAGGTGCTCGATTTTCTTTTTGGAGATGGTTGGAACCCCTTTTCTTTCTTCTTTTTACTTGTTTTTCTGTTTTTCTCTTTTTTTTTCAAGGGTTCCAACCTGCTTTTGCAGAAAACGGGGGCTCCCACCTAGCAAAGGTTTTGCGGGAGCCCGGCTCTTACCGGCCATGCCAGGAGCAGTTGTCTCGAGCCTCGTGCGGGGGAAAGACATGTAAGGGGGCTGGAGGTAGTAGGTGGAAATTGGGAACGGATTCCCGTCTCCCCTTACACACTTTCGCCCTATTCGCACGGGAGACGTTATTTTAAAGCACATTTCCGAGCACCTGTTAAACTCAAAACATGATACAAGAGTCCATGACAGGTAGAGAGTCCACAACACCACACAATTCAAGGGTCCTAAGATCACTAATTCACTCAATCAACCAACACACTATGAAGAAGAAATGAGACTTCTTAAATGCATCAACATCCTCCATAGTGCTACACTACCTCCCTAGGTTGCAAACCACTACAGAGACTGCCAATTCAAAGCATACTGAGCAGGCAATTGCAAGGAACACGTACTTGGAGCCCTCAAATTCAAAAATTTGGACAGTGGACTAGGCTCCAAGCACACAAACAGATCTAATGCAGTCAAAAGATAAACATCCCCCCCACACTTAAGATCGACATTGCCCTCAATGGAGAAGAGGGAAGGAAAGGGGAACGATGTTACCGGTATGCACGGACTGCAGGAGACTGGAAATGGACCAGTCGGGAACACAGCACAGCTCAAGGGGAACAGAAGAGCTCAACCAGAATATGTTAGGTCCGATGTCAGCCCAATAAGACATCATCCAAAACAAAGGAAACAAACCAAAACCAAACCAAATCGCAATCCGACTCGAAACAAAACAAATAAATGAAAACCGTGGTGGGGTTGCCTCCCCACAAGCGCTTCTTTACCGTCTTTTAGCTGGACGCCCATGGCGGATACTCAGGGAGGTGCAGGAACAGGTGCCTCCAAGAGCGGATCCACATCGCTCTTGAGGTACAGCTTCAGGGGGTGACCGTGCACCCGACGGTTGCAACCACCAGCATCGGTCAGCTCGACCTGGCCATCCGGCAAGATGCAGGCGAGTGAGTACTCGGATGGCCAGGGTGGTCGTGGTGCAGGGGGCGGGACCAGCTCATAGTGGTCTCCACTCTTCTTCCGTGCCGGCTTAGCCACCTGCGGCTTCGGTCGCCACTCCTCCTTGAGCTTTTTGTTCGGAGGCGAGACTGGATGGAGTGGCGGCGAAGGAATGATAGGCGGATCCTGCAAAATGAGAGGTGCAGAAGGGTACACGACAGGCTCGTGTACCTGATCAGAAATAGCATGCAAGCGATACAGAAATCATAGCACAATGATCAAACTCAGTCACAGGAAAAATAGCCTGTTCATTTCCAGCACGCAGGATCAGTTTACCATCATGCACATCAATCAGTGCCTTGGCGGTGGCAAGAAATGGTCTACCCAGAATCAAAGGCACATCCACATCATCATTTATATCCAGAATAACAAAATCAACAGGATATGTGAATGCACCCACATTAACAAGCAAATCTTCTATGATACCCCTAGGATGCACCACGGAACGATCAGCTAGCTGAATGCTCATCCTAGTAGGGCTAAGTTCACCTAGGTCTAGCTTTTTGAACAATTTATATGGCATGACATTGATGCTAGCTCCTAGGTCCGCCAAGGACTTTCCTACATGCATGCTGCCAATAGTAAGAGGGATAGTAAAACTCCCTGGATCCTTGCGCTTTTCGGGCAACTTGTTCTGCAGGATGGCAGAACATTCCTCGCTCAGCAGCACTGTCGAGAGATCCCCAAGTTTCTTCTTGTTGGTGCAGAGATCTTTCATGAACTATGCGTACTTGGGCATCTTCGACAGTGCCTCCACAAATGGTACGCTGATGTTGAGCTGCTTCAACATTGCCATAAACTTGGCAAACTCAGTCTCCAGCTTGTCTTTGTGTGGGCGAGTGGGGAAGGGAAGCTGGGGCACATGCTCCTTAACCACTGGTTGTGGCTTGGGAGCAGGGGCTTCCTTCTCCACCCGCACTTCTACATCACCGGCTGGAAGTGCTGAAGCAGGTAGTGGTTCCTCCTGCCTGGTCGGGGAAGGATCAGCTGAAGTAGGCCTACCGCTCAGGGTGAAAATGGCATGTGCGGTCTCATGCGGGTCCCGTGGATTAGGGATGGTGGTGGCAGGTAGAGTCCCCGGGGCCCGAGTAGTAATCTGGCGAGCTATGGCGCCAACCTGGTTCTGCAAATCTTGCAGAATGGCACCCTGGTTCCTCTGTCCTGCCTCCAAGGTTCTCTGCCCTGCCTCCAGTGAAGCTATGGTCTGATCCATCCTCGTGATACTTGCCTGGCTGGTGGTCATGAATGCTGCCAAAATGTTCTTCAGCTCGGTCATCTGATTATCGGGAGCTGGCGCTGCTGCTGGCTCGGCATACTGACGCTGAGGCTGCTGGAATGGCTGCCCTTGCCTAGGCTGGTAGGGCTGCTGCTGTGGTGGTGGCCTCTGCCTATCCTGGAAGGGCTGCCTCTGCTGAAAACCACCTGCTGGTGCTGGGAAACCAGGTGGTTTGTTGGTGTTGCTGCTCCAGGCGAAGTTGGGATGCTGGCGCCATCCTTCATTGTAGGTGTTGCTGTATGGGTCGAGGCGCCGAGCATTGGCGATGAAGGCCACCTGCTCTTGGGGAGTGGAGGACTCCCTCATAGATTGACAATCCTCCACCAGGTGATTTGGGCTCTCACACCACTGACACTGAGCTACTGGAGGCGTAGCTGCACCTCGGCCTGGAAGGAGGCCGTTAGGCTGATTCAATGTCTGCACCAACTCAGCCACCTGCTGCTCTAACCCGGATCTGGCCTCCATGGCATGCACACCACGGTCCCGGGAATGCCTGCCTCTGCTGCTCTGCCCCCAAGAATGATCGCGGGCAGCCAAGGTACTAATCATCTGGTTCAGCTCGGGTGGAGTCTTAGTGAGAATATCCCCTCCTGGGCATAAAGACTCTATCACCCTCTGGCTGTCTGGGGTGAGGGCACTGTAGAAGTTCCCTACTGTGAAAGCATCGCTGAAGCCATGATGGGGACACTGCCAGAAGTATCCCATGTACCGCTCCCATGCATCTCGAAGGGACTCATCTGGCTCTTGGCGGAAGTGAGTGATCTCCCGCTGAATCTCTGTAGTCTTCGATGCCGGGTACTACCGGTGCACGAACTTGTCAGCCAGATCGTCCCAAGAAGTGATGGACAGTGGGGGCTGGGTCTCCAACCACCTCTTAGCATTCCCCGCCAGAGAATGGGGGAAGAGGTGAAGGCGGATTGCATCATCCGGAACACCATTCAGCTTGAACCCGTTCGTCAGCTGCAGAAAACGGGAAAGGTGTGCCCGGGCTTCCTCATCCTTCAAGCCATGGAACTGGATAGAGGATGTGATGAGCTGAATCCAGCATGGCTTGATCTCGAAGTTATTTGCAGGAATGGGCGGATAGAGGATGACCGGGCGGATATCAGCAATCCGTGGAGTATAGTAGTACTCCAGGGTGGGACCCGGTGGTGGTGGATGATGATGGTGCCCAGCTCCCTGGGGGTGTTGGTCGTTCCCCAGGATCTGGTTCTGAGGAGGTGGGTTCTGATCGCCTTCCATCTCGTACTCGTCCTCGCAGTCGGGGGTCAATTGGCCGTCTCGGCGCTCCACCGTAGCCAGTGTAGCTCGCTGTTGTCTCCGAAGTTGTTTGCAGGTGCGCTCAATCTCAGGATTCAACGACAGTAAACCTCCCGACTGGCTAGGGGTCATGCACTAGCTGCACACAATCAAGCAATGCAAACCCGCGAAGGCACAAGTGAGAAAAAACAAAAACTCAATGCAAAAATGAAAATGCTAAAGTAACAGAAATCACTTTTCTTCAACAACCTAGCCGTCCCAGGCAACGGCGCCAAAAACTTGACTCACTCCTACTGTCACCCTAGAAAATGGCCAAGTATAACCACTTCCTAAAGCGTAGTATAGCGGGTTTGGGTTTTATTGTCAACCCGGGTCCTAGATGTGATGACTACTCAGTGAATTCGTATTATCTAGCAATGAAACTTTAGTGAAGTTCTAAACTAACAAGCAAGCAAAGCAACTAAACGGTTGTATTCAGGTTAAGAGAGGTCACCCGGATATGGTTCCCCCTAGACTGCAGTTAAGCCGGATTGTAATTACCAAGTTCAATTTCTATGATAGTTATACTGCGGAAGGTTCTCAAACAGTCTGAAGTCTCGACTAAAGGTCTTCAGACCCTCTCAATCTGAGTCTCTAGCGGGCGACTAACCTCCACCGGAGTAAACAGATTGAGGCCCTATGAACAAAACCTCCACTACCGAATTGAATTCGGTACAGAATAGTGAATTGGCTCCTCGACTAAAGTCACCAATTCACTACCTTCGATTAAGGATACTCTATCAACCTAGGCAGACATTATCATTCTAGGTTAAAGCAGAAACAACAGGAATTTGATCAGGATTCATGCCATTCAATCATTCAAACCTCAATCGAATATAATCAATTCATAGAAACAGTACTTGGGTTCATACAATCAAACCTAACATACAGAACTAGGGTTCTCCATACCCAGATGAATGGAAGAACAACTCCATGGAGAGAGAAGCAAAAGCAGAAACAGACGCAGAAATCATACTATGAAGATGGATTTCTGCTCCTGGACGTTGAATCGGCACTTCTCCAAGCTCAAACCAAGCTCCAATGGTGTTGAAGATCGATCTAGGGCACTTGGAGGCTCTTGTTCGTCGCTTTCTCTCTCTAGGAATCGCTCTGTCTCTCAAAAACTCGAATCCCCCTCTGTTTGGCTCGGAATCCGCTTAAAAACCAGAATTTCCCTACTCGCACGGCCAGGGTGCACGGCCGTGCACATCACCATTCTGGCCGTGCACCTCAAAACGCGGCATACCATTAAGTCGAACTTCAGCCATCTCGCACGGCCAGGATTGCACTTTGCACGGCCGTGCGGATTTCACTTGTGCCCGTGCGTGCCCACGCACAATCCCGCACGGCCAAACTGGTCACGTGCACGGCCGTGCGGGTTGTGGGTGTGCCCGTGCGACTTCCTCAGAACCTCGCCATGCGTCCGATCCTCGTCCAATCGACCTCAAACTCGCTCCCAAGCCTCCATTCACGTACTAGGACCTGAAATATCATAAACAAGCACAACCTAGCGTGAAATCGGCCTAAAACACGAGAATCAATACCTCAAACGGAGTAAGAGCAGGGGTAAAAACATGTGTAACTAACGGTCTATCAGTGTGATGATCCTCAATTTCCTGCAGCTACACATATTCCCTCTCAACCCGATATGCCCCCCCCCCCTCCACAGACTCGTCTTCGTCCTCCGGATTAGAGTCATCAACTTCATCGTCACCTATCAGCTCACCTCCACCTCCTCCCCGCCGTTCATTGCGCTCCACGAAAGGTATACCACCTCCTAAATTTCATGACTATGTTGCTAATGAGGTGGACTCGGTTGTTGTCCCGACGCAATACAGACGGGCTCGATGTGATCTAGTCTGGGAACATGCCATGAAGCATGAACTAGATCCTCTTTATGCCAACAATACATAGACTCTTGTACCTCATCCTTGGGACACTTCTATTGTTGGGTTCAAATGGGTGTATACCATCAAAATTCACCGTGATGGCTCAGTCGATCGATATACGGCTCAGTTAGTCACCCAAGGCTTTACACAGGAGCTCGACATTGATTATAGTGAGACATTTGCCTGTGTGGCTAAGATGTCTACAGATCGTACCTTATTGGCAGTTGCTGCTAGTCAGGATTGGCCTTTGTTACATATGGATGTCAAGAATTCATTCTTAAACGGTGATTTGGAGGAAGTTATCTATATGGAACGATCACCAAGTTATACTCTTGGCACATCTGATCAAGTATGTCGTCTCAATAGGTCTCTCTATGGTCTCAAACAAGCACCTCAGGCCTAGTTTGAGAAGTTTCACTCTACTATCTCCGGTCTGGGTTTCCAACAAAGTCTCAATGATCCTTCTCTTTTTACTGAGAAGACTGATGTTGGGATTGTGGTTCTTCTTCTCTAGGTAGATGATATGATTATTACTGGTACTGATCTTGAGGGTATTCGATGACTTAAGGAAGGTCTTCATGCCTCCTTTAGCCTCAAGTTCCTTGGATATCTTTCTTACTTACTTGGTCTTGAGGTGAATCATAATTCCCAGGGTATCTTGCTAAGTCAACGCAAGTATATATTAGATCTTCTCAGTGATCATCACTTTGTCGATTGACTCCCATTTCCACTCCTATGAAAGTTAATCTCAAACTGGGGCATGCTGCAGGAACTCCTTTGGTTCTACTCACCCTGAAATCTCCTACGTTGTTCAGATAGTAAGACAGTTTATGGCAGCTCCATGTACAGATCACCTTGTTGCAGTCCATCGCACTCTCCGGTATCTTCAAGGCACACGGGATGTTGGTATACTATTCTCTTCCTCTGGCTCTTCTGTCTTGTGTGCTTACTCTAATTCTGGTTATGTTGGTTGTATTCACACACGTCGCTCCACTTCGGGTTGGTGTGTTCAATTTGGTTGTTCCTTTATATCTTGGCGTTGCAAAAAGCAAGATAAAGTTTCCAAGTCTTCCACAGAGGCAGAGTATATATCCATGTCTGAAGTTGCCTCCAAATTTATTTGGATTCGTCATCTTTTGGCTGATCTGGGTGTGGTGTGTCCTATGCCGAAGGATCTCCATGTGGACAACACGAGTGCTATTCCTATAGCTATCAATCCTCTTTTGTATGATCGAACAAATAATATAAAGATCCACATCCACTATGTTCGCGATCTAGTTCGTGACAATATTCTTACTCTTAATCATATTCGCACCGAGGAGCAGGTTGCTGATCTCTTGACTAAGTCATTCCCATCCTCTCGGCACTGTTACCTGTCAAGAAAATTGATGCTTTCTAACATGCATCAATTTGGGGGAGGCTATTGGGGGATAGCATGTAAACTTTGTTTGTCTTTTGGTTTATTGCCTGATTATTTCCGTATAGATTAACTTGGTATAAGAGCTTGGATCAATGAAGAAACCTATTGTACGACTTTCCTCATCGAACTACACTCTATGGAAGTGTTAATTCCGCGTCATTGGTTCCTGTTTAGCTAATTGACACGTAGTAGTCATCAATTTGAGGGAGGCTATTAGCGGGTTATGTTTATTGGATATTTGCCCAGTGTTCGGGCCCATTTGGGTAGCGGGCCAAACTGGGGTTTCATTCTCCCCTTGGAACGGCACGAGCAGAATGATGTAAGGGAAATGTATATATACCATCATCGAAACCTAATAGACTAAGAACCTAATAAGATTTCATCTTGGAGAGTTCTAACATCTCAGAGAATTCTAACTCTCCCGTGGACTATTTCCGTTAGCGGGCAAACCATGTAAATATGTGTATTGTTTAATTGTTCTGTTCAGTTCAGTTTTGATTTATTAACATGGTATCAGAGCTTTTCGCGTCCAATTTGGATCGGCTTTATGTTCTGCTCAATTCAAAGAATTATGCATTATGGGAATTTTCGTTCAAGGTGTATGTTGAAGGGCGAGGGCTTCTCTCGCTGTTGACTGGTACTTCGCCGCGGCCAGTGATATCGCTGGCAATGGCTCAAGAGGTTGATCGTTGGGTTGAGAATAATGCTTGTGTTAAATCCTAGATTCTTGGCTCCATTGAACCCAACATAGCTCTCGATCTGCTTTTGTTTATGACGGCGACAAAGATGTGGAAGCACCTGACATCTACGTATTCCACCACTAGTATTGCTCAGCAGTTCGAGATCCAAACGACTCTTGCGCGTTTGGAGCAAGGGGAGCTCGACTTGACTTTGTATTTCTAGGCTCCGCAGCTGCTGTCAACTTAGTAGGATCTACTCACGGCTTCTCTTCATTTGAAAATAGTTTCTGCTGAAGTTCTTGCCAAGCGTTCTCAGGCGCGCCTTCTTCAGTTCCTGAAGCTGCTTCGCCCCAAATTTGAGACGGTTTGGGCGATGTTGATTAATTGTGATGATATCCACATCGATGGTGTTCTGGATACCTTTGTTCAGGAAGAAAAGCACCTCCACTCTCAGTCCTAGCTCGACGCGCGCCTCGGGGTTGGTGATCATGTGTTCGCCGCTGCTACTCAACGTCGCCAGTATATGGGGGCTACTGAAAATGATGTGTTCGCTGTTGGCAAGCCTCAATTTCAGCGTCGAGTCCCTGTTTCCGAACTCACTTGTCATCATTGTCAAGGGTGGTTCATGTTCATAAATATTTTTGGGTTCATAATTTCTGTGTATTCTGCAAGAAAGGCGGCCACATTATCTCTGATTGTTGTCTTCTAAAGTGGTGCGCTTAAGGATCCGCTGGCCCATGCTCGTCGTTTGCTGCGGGCACCTATTTTGTGCAGCCTCCTGCTGTTGCTAGCTCCGGGAATGGACCTCCACTGCCGCTTGCTGCTTAATCTGGCCTCCCGTCGGTAGATTTTGAACGTTTGGTTAATGTTGCCTTGCAATTTTCTCTTCCTACGACTATCACACCCGCTTTTGCTAACCTGCAGAGCTCTGGTAACTTCTCTAAACCATGGCTTTTGGATTCGACGTGTTTTAATCACATGACTAATACTTCGACATGATTTAAACATGTTCTTGCGCTTAAGGACAATTCTAATCAAGTTACTGATGGCTCTCGTTTACTTATTGCTCATATTGGTCATTTTGTGAATTCAAAATTATACCTGCCTAATACTTTACGTGTCCCAAAGTTTGTTCCCAACTTGGTCTCTGTTGGCCAACTGACTGAACAAAATTGTCATGTTGTGTTCGAACCTTCTGGTTGTGTTGTTCAGGATCTGAAGACAGGGAGGCAGATCGGCCGGGGAAGTAAACACGGGCAAATTTTTCACCTGGAGGAGCTATAGGATCAACCTTGTTTGTCTTCTACTCCCGTGCAGCAGGATTCGATGTCTAGGGAGTCAATGACTCAGTCTTTTTCTTTTGTTTTTTCGAGTGTTAGGTGTTCAGATATGGATCTTTGGCACTCTCGTATGGGGCATCCTCATTCGAGTCGAATGGTTGCTATGTTCAAACAGAATTTATTTGGAAATAAAAAGGTTGATAGCTCTTTTGGTGATTTTGTTTGCACCAGTTGTGTGGAGGCTATGACAACTCGTAGCTCGTTTCCGTCTAGTCAGACTGTGATCTCTGTGTAGTTTCATGGGGTCCACGCCTGATCTCTCTCATCATGGGTACCAATAGTTTGCTTCATTTGTGGACCATGCTACACGTTTTATCTGGGTCTATTTTCTTCGTCTTAAATCGGCGTTGTTATCTGTTGCCACTGAGTTTATTAAGATGATACAGACCTAGTTTGGCCGTACGGTACGTATTATTCGGTCATACCCTGGTGGCGAGTTTCGCTCCCATCCTTTGGATGCTTTGTTTTGTGATTAGGGTATTCTGACACATAAATCATGTCCTGGTGTCTCCCAACATAATGGTTTGGTAGAACGGAAGAATCGGCATGTAGTGGAGTTGACTAGAGCCTTGCTTCTTGCCTCACACGTCCCTCGTCCGTTTTGGCCTGAGACCGTGGCCACGACTGTCCGCTTGATTAATTACCAGATTACACCTGTTCTTGGTCAGTTTAGTCCTCACTTCATGTTATTTCACAAACATCCAGACTATTCGCGCCTTCGTATCTTTGGTTGTATGTGCTTTGTTCTTCTTTCTCGCAAAGAACACACCAAATTGTCGTCCAAAACAGTTAAATTTGTCTTCCTTGGTTATAATGATATCTCTGTTTTGTTCCCGGTTCTCAACGTCTTCATGTTTCTTGTGATGTGGTCTTGTTTGAGAGTCTTATGCATTATCCTTCTGCGTCATCCTCCTCTAATGTGTATGTACCTCTTTCTTCGTTTCCCGATGAGCTTGATGATGATGGTGATGACTTACTTCCCCCCAACTCGCCTCCCCCCGGTTTGCCTGTAGGCTCTTCGTCCTCAGCATCATCCTCCTCCAGCTCAGCAGAGTCTTCTCCATCTCCGTCTCCAGTAGAGCATGTTCTTCACCGCTCGCTCCGCAACACAGGGACAACTCACGGTTTCGTTTGAAGATTTTGTTACTTATAATGTTAATGCTATTGTTGTTCCTACATGTTATAAGTAGGCTAAAGATGATCTGTTGTGGGAAAAGGCCATAGACGTGGAGATAAATGCTTTACATGCTAAGGGTGCCTGGGAAGTTGTTGATCAGCCTCCTCCCCACATTCCAGTCTTGGGGTGTCGATGGGTGTATGCGTCGAAGCTAAAGGCTGATGGTAGTATTCAGTGACCCAAAGCTCGGGTTGTTGCACAGTGTTGTGGACAGGAGTATGGCTTGGACTATGATGAAACTTTTGCTCCCGTTGCCAAGATGCAGGTTGTTCATACTCTTCTTGCGGTTGTTGCGGTTTGGAATTGGTCATTATTTCAGTTGGATGTCTCTAACGCTTTTCTGCATGGAGACTTGAAGGAGGTAGTCTACATGCGTCGTCCGCCGGGTACAAAGTTGGTCACCCATATCAAGTTTGCTTACTATGTAGGCCTCTGTATGGTCTCAAGCAAGCTCCTCGTGCATGGTTTGAGAAATTTGAGTCTATGATTACGGGCTTTGGTTTTTAGTAGAGCCTGAATGATCTATCTCTATTTACTTGTTAGTCTAGTGCTGGGCTCATTGTCTTACTGTTATATGTTGATGATATGATCATTACGAGTGATGATGTGCAGGGTATTCAGCGTCTCAAGCAAGGATTTCACGCCTCGTTTACACTCAAGTAGCTTGGGTCGTTGTCATTCTTCTTGGGTCTCAAGATTACGAGATCTCCTCATGGTATTATTCTTGGGCAGAAGAAGTATATTTCCGAGTTACTCTCCTCAGCTAATTTTGCAGATTGTGCTTCGTTTTTCACTCCTATGGAAGCTAATATGAAATTGGCTAAGGATTCTGGGGAACCGATTCCGAAACCGTCGTAGTATAGGCATTTGGTTGGCAGTTTGATCTATCTTACGTCTACTCGCTCCGATCTTTCCTATGCAGTGCATATTGTTAGTCAGTTTATGACTGACCCACGAGTTGATCATTTCGCGGCGGTTCATCGCATACTGAGATACTTACAGGGCACTAAAGGTGTTGGTATTTTCCTTTCATCCACTGGTGAGTTCTCCCTCTAGGCTTACTCTGATTCTGATTTTGTGGGCTATGTTGATACCCTTCGTTCGACGATTGGGTGGTGTATTCGGTTTGGTGATGCTTTTGTTAATTTGAGATGCAAAAAGAAAGATAGGGTGACTAATTCGTCTATAGAGGCGGAGTATCGTGCTATGTCGGATGTTGGGTCTGAACTAGTGTGGATATGCAGCGGTTATTGGCTGATTTGTGTGTTCACTGCAGCTCGTCGATGGCTCTCTATGTGGATAACACCAGTGCGATTCAGATAGCTGCCAACCCATTTATGCATGATAGGACAAAGCATATCGAGATTCATGTGCATTATGTTCGCGATCTTGTTCGTGATGCTGTGGTTCGACTACATTATGTTGTCTCAGAGGATCAGTTAGCGGATCTGTTCACTAACCGTTTACTTGATCGCATCATTGATTCGTGTCTAGCAAATTGACACGTAGTAGTCTTCAATTTGGAGGAGGCTGTTAGCGGGTTATGTTTATTGGATATTGGCCCAGTGTTCAGGCCCATTTGGGTAACTAGCCAAACTGGGGTTTCCTTCTCCCCTTGGGACGGCACGAGCAGCATGACGTAAGGGAAATGTATATATACTTGTAATATACCATCACCGAGACCTAAAAGACTAAGAACCCTAATAAAATTTCAGCTTAGAGAGTTCTAACTCTCCCGTGGACTAGTCTCGTTATCGGGGAAATCACATAAATCTGTCTGTCGTTTTATTGTTCTATTTAGTTCATTAACAACCACACGACGTCGTTTTCCCATGTTTGAGAAATGCGACTCATATCCAATTTTTTCACTTAATGTTATATACGTGTGTGTGAATTTTTACTATATATTGGATCCAAGTACAACCTATTATTTTGGTATAATGTTATATGTTATTACTCATATGTCATATGAAATATAATATAATTTATAAATATATGAACAATATAATAATTTTTTTTCTCCATATATCCAAACTAAACTAGACTAAAGTGATAAGATCATTAACTCTCGACTCACTTACTTGATTCGATTTACCGGCTAAATTGAATTGACAACCCTTATATATAAAACAATTCCAATCGTTTGTGGTTTGTAATATCTAAAGATAAGGATAAATGATTTGAAGGGAGGAGAATTGAGATAATGCACGCCAGAATACTGGCAGCTAATGTAAACCACCAATATGAGTTACAAGAAGAAAACAAACATATTTGATGCGATGTTTGTACCAACTTGAATAAATAATTGAGATTGCATAATAGATAGGGAATAGTTTATCATTGCAGTAAGCGGGTTTCTGTCGTTAGACTGTCGTAAGATATCTTACTATGAGAAATTTTACAATGATATATAGCATTAGTGTTATAGATTTTTGCTTTTATTGTACAACTTGAAATTGTACCTTTAACGTTACGGTACAACTTCAGATTGTACCAATACTTTTTGTACAAATTCTTTTATGGTACAACTTAAACTTATACCTTATGTGATGGTACAACTTCAAATTGTAAAGTCGTAAATTAATGTTATGGTACAACTTCAAATCGTAAATTAAAGCACCAATGCTATATAACATAGTAGAAGTGCTTATCTTACTATAGTTATGGGTCATGTCTTATTGAAGCGATAAGTCTAGTACCAAAGCGTGAATTTCTTTTGTTAAAGTAAATATTACTATGTAGATTTCAATTGATCTTATTTTTAAAGAGAGCAGATAGGGTATAAAATCTTTCAAAACATTAATATATAACGATTCAATAAAATCATATATAATGGTCGACAATTTATACAAAAATAAGGAGGAAAAACCAAGTATTGAAATAACGTACCAGAGGTTGTACCTAGGGTATTTAATGCTAAAACTGTGGTTCAACCTCTTAATACCGCTAAATACCGTTGGTACGATACGATATTTTCAGGTCGAACCGCGGTACGATACGATATTTCAACTGATAATTTCACATCCCTCAATCATTTCAGGGGTGGCAATGAGGATGTGCGGGAGACCCTCGGCAAAGGCCCTCCAAATATTAGGGGACTCCATTTAATTCCATTAGTTAATTTGATTGAATACCATATGTTGTATTTATAGTATACCGTATGTTTGGGAGTTGAAAGTCCTATTTGTTTAAAAAAAAATGACATAAGAATGCCTTAATGGATTAGTTATATATAGCAATGAATGAAAATGATCTTATGGAAACTACGAATATTAGAGAGCTAATATATAATTCGATCTTAAACAATACTAGAAAGAGATCACATTTAAAATAACAATGTTATGTTCATTTTCTTTTATTATACTAAAAGTTATTTTGAACTATATCTCCATTTTGAACAGGGTATTCACGATCCATTGAACGACCCTGTGTCTTTTATTTTTCTTCCACTGACACGAAATTTAGAAGAGAGAGCAGATATTTTTGACCTGTCAAATGCTACTTTTTATAATTTCTCATTTTTCTTAATCAAGTCATATCTCATTTGTTTTAACTCATAATTCAAAAAATTTAGCAAAGAAAGATTGCATTAATTACAAATATATATAATTATATATATGGTTCCGGCTAGCGTACATCAGTCGTACATTGTACGCCCGTCGAGTTTTACTATTTAGAACACGACTTAACCGAATATTTGGGCATGATATTATACCCTAACCTCTAATGGGTGAACCCCAGTCTCTAATTCTCTAACCCAAGCCACGTGATTCATTTAATCTAAATAATAATAATCGACTATTCTGATTCAACGAAATATATTGAAGTACAAAAACCAAGTGTGAATAAAGGCGTACAGCGTACTGCGTACGCCTGATGCATGCTAGCCTTTGCCATATATGGTTATATATATATATTGACTACTTCGGTGCACTCACACAAATGAGTGCGTTCAATCCACCAACTCAAAAACTAGTCTTAAGGTGTCGGATTTTGAATTTTAATTTGTAGAATTAGTGTAATATGATGATATAACATATGATAACAACTAATTAGCAGATTACCCTAAGCCCTAGACCTCCAATTTTGATATCTATCCCTAAACCTCAAATTATAAACCCTAACCCTATCCCTAAATCTCTTAACTCTAAATCCTTCAAATTAAAGTAAATCTTTAATGGGTTTTTTGTGCAAATTCATGTGTGTTATTGTTCATCACATCATAAGTGATTATTGACATCATTTTGAGATAAATCGCATGTTTAAAATGACGGTTATGAAGTGAGTGCACAGAATGCTCCCAAAAAAGTGAGTGCATCGAAGACGCCATCATATATATAGTGACTTCTATCGTACACCAGACATATATTGGGGTAAGTCGTACGCCAACAATCTTCACCGTCCACGTCCTTCTCAACGGCCAGCATTAATGCGGGGTTTTTTCTGTGGTATTAAAAAATAAATTACTTCATTTACTGGCCGTTGAGGTGGACAGGACGGTGGAGATTGCCTGGTGTACGACATACACCAGGTTTTGCCTGGTGTACGACATACACCAGGTTTTGCCTGGTGTATGATAGAACCATCCATATATGGTAATGAGTGGTATACTCCAGAAGTATACCATATTCCATGTGATATGACCGTTAGATCTCCTTTTCTGAGCTCCGACCAATGTCACGGTCAATTAATATTTTCTATTAAATTATATATATATGAATCATTTTGCTGTAATTTGATTAAAACAATAATTAGTTTTTTGCAAAATTTGTTTTAGTTGTAGTATTACTATTATCACTTTCATATCACAATAATATAATAGTGGTATGATGACATATTTCCTTATTTTAACTTGAAAATTTGAAAATAATTTTGATAAAAAATCAATAATTATTATTTACAGAATAATATCTATTTGATATTTTTTAAGCAAAAGAAAACTAACTCTTCAAAAAAAAAAACATATTTGTTTTCATTTATCAATGACATATTATGATTTTACCACTATGGTAAGACATATAATTATCATACTTGTGATATTATCACGGTAATAAAATTATGATATTATGAAATCAATTTTTTGTCTAAAAATAATACTTCATATGATCTTATCATTATCACTAAGATCATATTGTTATGATAAGACTTCATAATATCATCAAATTACTACCATACCACAATTTACCACTATGATTAGATTGTCAATATAATATGGAGATTTTGTATTGTAACAAGATAATACACAACAGTAACTTTTTCATGTTAGAATCTAAACAAGATAAAAAAGTAAACTTTATATGGTCGGAAAAAGTAAAACAACAGGCAATAAATTGCTGAGACTGGCAACACTGCTTTTCATATCACATATGCATACCATTAATAAGATCACATCTTAAATGATCCAATTTTGCATTGAAAGAGAGTGCAGTCCAAGTCCAGTAGTACACCATTTAATTCAATTCAATTCAATTCAATTCAATTCAATTCATGGTTTGTTAACAATTGGAAGATTTTTTAATGAGAGATACATCCAAAGAAGAGAGGACCTCAACGACACATGTTGGTTTCTTTCCTTCCTTGTTCTTAGTAATTGATAACCTAATAATAATATTACATACATAAAAAGATAAAAAGAAAAGAGAGACTTTGGCGTTTTTTTTCTTCTTCCTTTCAATCCTTCTAATATTTCATGTGGAACGGTTTCACGGTCTTGAGATCGACGATCATCCCGGCGATGGACCCGGCCGCGGCGGCGATGGAGATCATCAGACAAGCCATGCTCAGGATCTGAAGGCTCACCCATCTTGTGCTCCACTTGGGGATCTTCATCTGTGCAATGTACATCTTCACCGGGAAGTAAACGGTCATCGGCCAGAACCCCACCGACCCCAAAAGACCCACGACGTCGTTGAAGAACGGGAGCAGCATGGAGATCACAGTTGTGGTAATGACGAAGATGGTCCTCCACACCAATCTGAACAAGTTGAAGTTGTAATGGCCCCAGGGGAGTGGGATTCTGAACTCCTTGGTGATGAAGTTGCTGTCGGGGAAATTGTTGGCGGCCAGCTTCTCGACGAATGCGTAGATGGGTTGGCAGAAGACTTGGTAAGCTCCGACGAGGTGGACGACGATGGCGACGTTCGCGATGTCGAGGAGCCAGTAAGGGTTGTAGAATCCGAATCCGGTGAGGAGGTTTCCGGGGGCTTGGTCGCCGAAGGCGGCGTAGCCGAAGCAGCCGCAGAGCATGTAGAAGACGGTGGTCACTGAGATGCTGATCAGAGATGCTTTCTTCATCGTCTTTGATTCTGACGGCGGGGATTTGATCGTGTCCTGAAAATTTTTGCACCGGTAAAAGGGTTAGAAGCGGGAACAGGGGAATTGAAAAACAGGGGAAGTAAAAAAAAAAAAAACAGGGGAAAGAAATAGTTATTAGTACCTGAATTTCGATGAGGATGTTGGAGAAGGAGTAAGCAAAGGCGATGCCGCCGAGGGCCTGGAAGCTACGCCAGACTTTATCGGTGGGGGAAACGACGTCGATTCCGATTCCGGTGAGGCTTCCCTTAATAGCTTGGTTCTCGATGACTTTGCCGACGCCGAGGCCGAGTCCGATTGTGGAATAAGTGAACGACATGACGGCGGCGACGAAGGAGAGCCACCAGAGCTGGTCGAAATCCGGGATTTGGGAGAAGAGGATTTCGATTACTCCGAACGCAATCATGTACGGGTTGGCGTTCATATGGCAGGGATCAGTTCCTCCGCTTCTGTGGAAACAATTCGACCTCTTCACTGCCCTGTTGAACCGAAATCAAACACCAATTAGTCCGAATTTCTGAAACAGGGGACCCAAAAAAAAAAAAAAACAGAGCATAGTTGAAAACTAGAGGGAAAAAGGAACTCACATCATGCTAATGGAAGAAGCGATTGTGTAGCCGATGGTAACACCGAAGAGATTAACGTACTGAACACACCCGCAGATCTTAACATGGTAACCGCCTGACCATCCAAATTTCGTGTCAGCCGATGAGTTCGAAACTTGTACACGGAAATAGATTACAGAAGGAGGGTGGATGAAGTAAGTAGAAGACATACCGAGGGTGGATTTGACGGCCGCCATGTAAGTGTAGTTCCGCTTGCCGGTGTCAGGGTCGCCGGCGCGGTAGCAGGAGGCGAGGAGGGTGGAGGTGTAGTAAGTGACGAAGGAGAAGAGGAAGAGAACGGTCGGACCGGCGATCCAACCAAGCTGAGCGGTTGACCAAGCCAGCGAGAGGACACCGGAACCGATGACCGCCGTTATGATGTGAGCACTTGCAGTCCAAATGCTTCCTGGAAACCGGGCACAAAAACAATGTTTAATAAAAATTCAAAATCAATTACCCACTTGGGTGGGAAAGCTTTCTGCTTGTTTTCATTTTTTTTTTCTCTCCAAGTATACAAGGAATACCAGTTCGTTTAGGGCGGCCGTCGTCATCGAAGCACTTGGAGGCCATGATGGAAGGAGTGTCCATGGAGACGTCGAGGGCATGGTGACTGTGACGGTGGTAAGGAACTTCCCCATTCCCGTTGCCGCTGTCGCTCTCGACCATCTTTGTTGTTTTGCAGAGAAAACAGAGCAATGGAAAAAACAGAGTGAGAAGAGTTGAGTGAGTTGCAGAGTCAAAACAGAGTGAGGGGAATTGAAGAAGGGAGATACGATGATGAGTGGAAATGGGGAGGGAGAGAAAGGGATTATATAGGGAAGAAAGGGAAGGCACGTGGGGACTTTGAGGAGGTAGGCGGCAGAGAGATAGGGAAGGGAAGTGAAAGGGGCAAAAGCAAAAAAGAGGGGCCGGAGGGGGGAGGAGAATTCGTCAACGGCGAGTGCCATTAAATCTTCGCCATCCCTTTTTGGCCGGAAATGGGGATCCCACCATCTCCACTACCACTGCCACTACCGGCATTTACAGTTAGTTATAGAGGGAGAGGGAGAGGGAGAGAGAGCGGCTTGCCCTTTTTTGTAAGTTTCTTCACTTGCTGCGATGGGAAATTATAGCAGCTTCTGGCCTCTTTCATTTCCCTCCCCTGCTTTTTTTTGGCTTTCGGGTTCAGTGGAAGAATCCGGTGGGGAGCTAGGTTTAGGTATCAAGTATCAACCTACTTGGAAGAAAGAAGGTAGGTTTCTATTGAGCTTGGTTGGGTATCTACACATACTATAATACACCGAAGGGAAAAACGGGAGATTCATTTCAAATTTCTTGCAACGAGAGTGAAAGTAGGAAGGACATTTTGGTCTTCACAGTTTTTTTTTATTCATTAAAAAGACACATTCTGGGATTCAAACCATGATCATTTTTAAGAAGAACAAGGATCATAACCAATCACACTAAGTACATTTATTGTATCTTTTTAAATTAAAAACATATAATAGCAGGGAGGAAAACACTCTTCCCCCATTTCAAATTCCCTGCTCCAAGAGCGTTTGTAGAAAGGGTAGAATAGGGAGTGTCAATTTTTTTCTCTTTCCTCTGTGGAACGGGCCAACTTACCGTACACATGCAGATTTAAACGGGTCCATGAGTGTCATTTTTTTCTTTAAAGGTCTTTTATTTCTCCGTGGTGATAAAATATATATGAAAAGACAAAAACAATACTCCTTTTTATTTCTAAAAATAAAAATTTAACAATAAACTAATGCATGGTATCTAATGGGCTAACCGCTAACCATAAAATAAAATAGTTGAATGGGCCTGACCTACACGGGATTTGGCCATCAAGTAAAACAAATAAATATCATTGGTTTGCCATTCTAAAAACGTTTGTAGGAAGGGTAGAATAGGGAGTGTCAATTTTTCTCTCTTTCATCTGTGG
This sequence comes from Linum tenue, assembly GCA_946122785.1. Classification (NCBI taxonomy): domain Eukaryota; kingdom Viridiplantae; phylum Streptophyta; class Magnoliopsida; order Malpighiales; family Linaceae; genus Linum; species Linum tenue. Next base: position 36,245,663 of record CAMGYJ010000011.1, on the reverse strand, counting down.
AACAGGCCAACTTACCGTACACATGCGGATTTAAACGGGTCCAGGAGTGTCAATTTTTTTCTTTAAGCTCTTTTATTTCTCCGTGGTGATAAAATATATATGAAAAGGCAAAAACAATACTCCTTTTTATTGCTAAAAATAAAAAATTTAACAATAAACTAATGCATGATATCTAATGGGCTAACCGCTAACCATAAAATAAAAGAGTTGAATGGGCCTGACCTACATGGGATTTGACCATCAAGTAAAACAAATGAACATCATTGGTTTGTCATTCTAAAACAAGTTATTTTCTCTGGCATAATATATATTATGCTATTATTTTAAATCTTAGTTGCTAAAATATAATGTATTTTAAAGTTATTCAATGGTTCAACCTCGACCAATCCAATTAGTCCAATTTTTATCATTTCAAATATATATTATATAATTATTTGATATCATAATGATCAAATTATAGTGTATTTTACAGGGAATCGTTTGGTATTTGTTAGTAAAAAACTAAACAGAAAGATCTATTTGGTTATTTTAAACATTAAAACGATCCTAAACATTTTCAGTTCCTTTTGAATTTCTATGGTTTTATTCCCGAATAAGTGATGTGCAAATGGCGAATTGTAGTCATCTCTTTTCATTCACTATTTTTTATTTTCAAATAGAAAGTTTAAAAGTAAAGAATAATTAGAATTTGGCATGGGTCGGTCAAACAAGCTGAATTTCAAGTTTTGTCCCGTTTTGATCAAGTCTAATTTATAATCACATGGTTCCCTGATATTCGATAAAAATCTCAATCCAAACCAGTTTGGCAGATGAGTTCGTGTTTACCACCATTTTCTAGGGATACGACAACGGCGGTTCCTATCCTAAATCGTGTTGTTCGTTCTTGATTTTCTTAGATTTTATCATGGCCTGACAAAAACCAAAAAGCACAATGACGACAAGATGACAGTTTTATAAAGCAAATTAATCGGCCAACGGGCCGAGTAAAAGCTAGCAACGATTGTGAGATGCTCATTTTTCGAAAACCGACGAGATAGCCGATTTTTTATTCGATTTTCTGGAATTCGGTTTCTATAAAAGTTACTCCACCTCATCATATTACCAGAAACAATATTGTTTCACAAGGTAACAGGTACTTGCTTTTGGTTTATAAGGCCGATTTTTGATTCGTTGCATCATTCATGTCTCTTTCCTGCTAAAATTCATTATTTTTATCATGTGTTTCCCAAAAAAAACTATATAACAATAAGTTATACACCCCATTACATTATCAAATCTCATACCTCACATTCCTCCGGCCAACTGGCCGGGGCCACGCTAGTCTTTGTAATGGCTTAAATTAATAACATCTCGTTTTTTGTTTTTTGATATTTTTAATTTTTATGCATAAATCGTATAATTATTGTATTAAATCGACGAAAATAGTGCAAACTCAGACACATAAGTTATGAGGTATTGGACGAAACAAATTTCAAATATGTGACTCGTAATTTTAATGCTTATCACAAATGTATTTATGAAGATAACTTTGATTTTCGGACATTAACTTTTGCGCGATACATATGATTATTCCCATTTTGGTGCTTACCTGCCACAGTTTTGACTATTGAAGGAAGGTAGAAAGATCAAGTTGCACCACAAATGCAGTTACATCTCCTAAAATCGGGGTTTCCCCCTTTTTCTCCTCTTTCACCATCTCTTTAGGGTTATATTCAAAGAAGGTGATGATTGAGAAAATCCATAAAAGAAAACAGGTATTGGTTTTGGGGGACTTTTTGGGATCATGTTGTGAAAGTTTGAGGGGAAAAGGAATAAAATTAGGAGTTTATAATAGAAAGGAAGTTTGACTAGTTTGTTGAATTCAGTGATGTTTGAAATTCCATTCCACTCTTTCCCAGCTACCACTAATCAACTCCCGTGCATGAAATATGAGGCTCCATTGATTCCAAGCTTAATCTTTCCGTTTTTAATGAATTAGTAGGTAAAGGTTGGCAATACTGAAACAAACCATTTTACGAGACACCTACCTGATCATCATATTCCTTTCATATTTTAACTTTTAACTTTGTTCGTAGGAGTACCTACTTTAGCCTACAAAGTACAACCCATCGTCAAGCAAGTCAAGCCGTAAACTTAGACAATCTTCCTACCCAACATTATTTCAAGAAGAAACAAGAAGATATTTGATCTTAGTACTAATATTCTGTTGTGAAACCATACTATATATATTGATAGTTCCTTCCTAAAAATATCCTATAAGCATGCGGTTTTTGACAGTATGCAAAGATTGAACCATAATTTCATCAAAAAATATCCTCTCACTAGCTTTTTTGGTACAAACCTCTCTAGTACGATTTCGCAAAACTTACTTTCAACGTGCTCCTCATCATCAAATAAAAATTTTCACCAGAGAACGAAACTAAAAAAACCCAGTAAAAATTCCTTATTCATGCAAAGTTTCCTTTCTTAGTTTGCTAGACCAAACCCTAAAAAAGGTCAAACCCCAGGGGAAAAAAGACACTGAGATATCATGAAATGTGAAGCCCCAAGCCACCCAAAAACATATCTTTGACGATAAGAGAAGGGAGCATTATGGTATGGGACTCCATTCCATAACAATACCTCAAAACTCTTACCTTCTCTATTATCTCTGAGGCTTCAAGTCTCTTCTTCCCCCACCTTCTTTTCCCCTTGTTGAATCCGGCTCCCAGGAAAAGAATAATTTACAAACAAGGACAATATATTGACAGAGAATGCAATGGGCACTCAACGGTGTGATGATATGGGAAGTGGCCTTCCCATCCCTCTCTTTATATATATACAGCCTCCTTCATTTCTCAAGAAATGGGACGGACGACGCAAATGCTGGAGGGAATAATAATAATGATAGTGACACCAAATAACTATAAAAAATGGTTCATCTTTGAAAGACAACCTCTGAATTGAGATTCTCACGTTTGTTTCTTGTTCATTCTCCTCCTCCCATGGTTGGAGTTGAATCGAATAAGGTTCCCTTCTTCAGCTTTTTCCATTAATGTATTTTGCTCCCTCAGCATCGAGAGACACCACAACTGCGTCGTCTCTAACTGATGTCTTGTTTTATTTCGTGTGTGTGCATATTTTAAACAAGGCAAAGTTTGGCAAATTCGGAAAAGGGCCATTTGCAAAACTACAAATTTGATATATATATAAAAAAAAAGGACAGGGATGAGGTCAAACACAGAAATATGTGTCATGGTCTCGTCTTGATATTCCCTTTTGGAATTACCTTTTGGCATTGGGAGATCTCAGGGGGTGTCCTTGAATTCAGGTTGCATCGGTGTCTCGATCCTTTTTAGAGCATTTGTTCTTTCATTGTCCGTAATGATGAGATATTTGACGCGCGTTGAGGGAGCCATCTTCCAGGAGATTGCTAGCTTGCGAAGTATGTCCAGTCAATTCGATATGATGTTTGTAGGACAGGTGAATGACAGGGGGTGTCCATCTAGTGTCGAGAAAAGCTCTTTCGTTAAATCCACTGATGTTGGTGAGTTTTTATTTTGTTTCTTAGTTGCCATCAATTGGTTAAGTTCAAAACAATGTATCTCTTTGTTCTCGATAACACGAGTAATCTAGTGGGGAGAAAAGACGGAAAATAAGAGAATTTTAACCAAACACTTAAAACTACGTAAACCTTGATCATTAAGTGGGAATAACAAGCAAAGTAGTAGTACCTCATTCCCCCACATCATTGCCTTTTAATTACATCCCCAAGCCTGAACATCTAACACAAAGAACTGGGAGTAGTTTTTGTGACACTAGCTAGCTTGCTACAGGGCGACGTAAGTGGCTGTGAAGAAGATGCTTCTAAAAGTGAAGATATTGACGATTCAATCCAGCAAGCAGGTGAGAAGAAAGTATTCTCAGATTTAAAGTAAGCATGCTTGTCGATTAATTACGATTACGCATTGCAAATAATCGGGAGCGAATTTCTTGTTAACTATTAATTAATTAATTAATAGCGTAAGGAACTCCACTGTTCCTCACGAAATTCTCGATCCCATGGCCCCGTTACTTACTGTTCATTGGGGACTTTAATCCTCTTTGGTTTGGTACATTGATATATGTTGGGACTCTATATAAATCCCGTTGTCCGGCTCAAGATAGGGTGCATAACCATGGGTTATGCACACATCAATAACCAAATCTGGACCCTTCATTTAGAAAATCCAGATTTAAGGATGGAGAATTAAAGGCTATTTTTATTTTCACTAGCTTTCTTAATTGACTCATATCTTTTTCGTTTTAACTCGGATTTTAATTTTTTTTTGCACAGATGGAACGAGTTCACCGTGCTCTACAAAATGAGATCAATTTTCAATATTTTTTGAGAAAAAAAAATTCTGGCCTCTCGATACCAACTGCATACCATATGGTATCTTCTTCGTTTTTAATTCGTTTTTGAAAACATTTGCACAGCAGGGACGAGTTCATCATGATCTACTGGATCTACAAATTTCTGGGTGAACAAATTACAGGACCAAAAAATACCACACAATACCATACAATACCACCCTGGTACGAGGTGGTATTGTATGGTATCTTCTTCGTTTTTAATTCGTTTTTGAAAACGTTTGCACAGAAGGGACGAGTTCATCATGATCTATTGGATCTACAAATTTCTGGGTGAACAAATTACAGGACCAAAAAATACCACACAATACCATACAATACCACCCTGGTACGGGGTGGTATTGTGTTGTATACAATGTTAAAAGTCGTAAATTACAATTAATATACTTCTACTATCATGTATTCAACCATCCTAAAGTTTGGTTTGTTCATACCACCATGGTACGTTTTTCAAAACATAGGTATGCTTTTATTTCAATACCAGTCAATACCATATGGTATAGGCTGGTAAAAAATGGCTCAATTTTTTTTGTTCGAAAAATATATTAAAATGGATATCATTTTGAAGAGCACAATTAATCTGATCTGTGCAAAAAAAATTAAATTTCGACTTAAAATGAGCGAGAAATCGTCCGTCAAAGATTAAAGAGGGAAAAATTAAAGACTTTCTATGAGAGAGAGGATGCTGATATCATGCTGATGTGGACGGGTTACTCACCATAAGGTTACTGACCTGATCCATTCCCAGGCTGCCAAGAAAGAATTTAGGAAGTTACTTAATATGGATATTTCTTGGAAGCTTTAGTTGTTCCTTTTCCGAAGGCCTCTTTGCATGTTTGACAGTACAATTAAAATAATTACCGATTACGTAACAAATTATAATGTATTAATGTTTAATTAAATATGATATTTCTCTATAATTTCATTTTATTATTAGGCCACACATTACGAAATAATTATGTATCACCGTTCTATACAATTAACTAAATTAAAAAGTCATTACATAAGTGTTTAAAGGGATGCTTATTTATTTTGTACACTTTTTACCCTCGATTTGCTTAGTCGTTTGGAGCATTTTTACTCCGGGAGGTTTGATTTTACGTCGGATTTTGTCTTGTTTTTGTGTTTTTCAGACTTTGGCAAGTGGAACCAACCTCGGAGTCGAAAGTTGGACGAAAGGGCGAAAAATCAAGTCAAAGGGTGGAAGCAGCAGCAGATCACGGTTTAGGTTGTGCGTTCACGACAGTAAGACCGTGAACTGGAGGCACTACCCGTGAATAGCCAGGCATCCAGAGCACAAATTGCTTTCATTGAATACGAGTTAGTGCACGGTCGTAAGACCGTGGACTCAGGCCATTGCCCGGGAACTTGACTTTGTGATGCGGCGTGTTTCGACTTGAGATCACGGTCTGGGCTTTCCTTTCATGGCCGTGAACTAGGACCGTGAACTCAGGCCATTGCGCGGGAACTGGACTTAGTGATGCAACACGTTTTGACTTGAGATCACAGTCCTGGCTTTCAGTTCACGACCGTAAACTGAGCCCGATCTGGGTATATAAAGGAGGTTGAGCTGAAGTGAAAAGAGAGAGAGACTTAGTGGGATAAAATTCTTCTTCTTTAGATTTCTAGAGTGAAAAAGTGACGATCCAAAGAAGAGGAGAAACTAGGGTTTCATCTTCAAGCAAGAATTTGGGAATTCCTCCCCCAAATGTGGATCTCTTCAACACAAGGAGCAAGGCTAGCATCTCATTGATGGTTTTCCTTATTCTCTCTTGTGTTTTACCTTCTTCTAAGATGGAATAGTCCCTTCTTTCGCTTGGGTGTTTGTAAACCCTAGCTAAAATTATGTGAATGTTTGTATGGATTGAATGATTTGTGTGTGGTGGTGTTTAATGTGAATGTTGAGGTATTATTCATGAATGATTGTGTTGTGTGAAAGCGTATCAATATAATTTCCATTCTAACCTAGGTAGAGAGAAAACCCCCTTCCTTTCTTTGAAAGAGGCTTGAATGCTGGATTTTCTTAGGCGGTTCGTTGTCTCCTATCTAGGTTAATGTAGGGCAAACCTCTTATTTCGTATTAGCACTTAGGGTTTGGTTGTGGGTGGCCGTCCAAACTCCGATTCGAGGGTGAAGTCTAACCAACCCTTAGTCAATAGGTTGAGAGAGTCACGTTGGTGGCTTGAATCAAATTCCCTTCCCTCGACCTAGAGACCGAGAGACTGGTGCTTGGCTACTTGTTGCACTTCCCTATGGTTTACAACCTCCTTACCACACACGACCATTCGATCCAACAAGTCATAATTGTTAGGTAGGGGGAGCAACACCCGGGTGAAGCCTTCTCAATTAGCATCAAATCCATTTACCTTTGCAAATGTTTTAGCTATAGATTGTTGTTTTCACCAAAAATCAACCGCTAGATAATGTTACAAACAATTGAATTAGGGGTACATGAATCAGCCCGAGTCGATATTTAAACATACTTTCCCTATACTACACCCGATTAAGGTTTATATTTGGGCCTTAATTGGGAGTTCTATTGTGGTATTCGGGACGAGTCACCTAGACAGGAGCAACCTCTTCCCAGCAGCAACCGTGATCGTTTCAGTAGCAGAGCACATTCCTTGTGGCCCCAGCTTCGTGTTATCCGATGGACGAGTTGCGCGACATCGTGGGTTCGCTTGCCAGCAACAGCACTCAGAAATTCCACAATATAGAGCAGTTCATGGAGACGACATTAGGATAGTTCCTGGAGCTTGAAGCTGGTTAGAGAAACACATAGGCTGTTCTGCAGGACATCCAGATCCAGCTTGGGAATGTAGCTAAATTGGAGGCAGAAAGGGCCCCAGGTTCCTTGCCTTCTCATACCCTGCCTAATCGTAGAGACCCAGATGCCCACAACAGTGCCATTACCACCAGGAGTGGGAAGGTGACTGCAGAGATCCCTATACAGGCCAAACATGAAAAAGAAGATAGACCTGCTTCAGCACTTCCAGCTGATGAAGAAGAAGCGGAGAAAGAGCCAGAGGTGCCTGCTCCTAAGCCACAACCAGTGATGAAGGAGTATGTCCCTCAGCTCCATTTCCCTACACTTTTGCACAAAGATCGCCTGTAGACTGAGTTTGTCAAGTTCATAGCAATTTTGAAGCAGGTCAACATCAACATGCCTTTCATCTAGGCACTGTCAAAGATGCCCAAGTACGCGAAGTTCATGAAGGATCTCCTCACCAAGAAGAGGAATTTTGAGGAGTTCTCGATGGTGATGCTGAATGAGGAGTGTTCTGCCATCCTGCAAACATGGTAAAGGAAACCGTACCGGAGGTCATACCGGATCCGTCAGCGGTAGGGTATTTTGTGGTACGACCATGATTTAACCGTTGTGTACCGGTAAAATACCGTTTTTGTAATTAAAAAATATTTTTTTGTTAAAAAACCGTACCGGCAGATTCATGATACCGTTTTGGAGTAATACCGGAATAAAACTGAAATATACCGGATAACAAACTTGAATAAACTAAATAGGCATATGTAAAAGGCAGAACATTGGAAAAAAAAAACTCAGCATTATAATTAAAAATTAGTCAAAACTTAGGTAACCAGTTCGTGGAGCGGGAGCGGGAGCGGGAGCGAGAGCGAGAGCGTGAGAGCGTTTATTTTTCAAGGATTCATTATTGAGAGCGCGAAAAGAGCGTTAATATTATATTATTTTTTAATAAATATTAATTATTAGACTTAAAATATAGTAAATATCTTTCTTGTTTACATTACACCTTACGTTGTTGACAAAATTCAATAAAATATTGTCAGGATAACATCTATATCTATTAAAGAAATTGTTAAATTTACTAAATCAGCATAGCGCAATTAAGTTGGACATTTTGTATTTTTCTCCGCAAATACAGTAATCATGAGACTCCAAATAATAAAAAACTACGAATCTCCTATTTCTTCCGGAAACACGTCCACCACTTATTTCTTATCCACCCACCGAATGCTCCTTTCTCTCCAAAGTCCAAACTCCAAGTCCAAACAATGACCAACCACCGAAATGTCCTTCTTCTACTCCCAATCGCTGGTTGGCTGGCTACACCCTTCTAGTCGCATGCTCCTTTCTCTCGTCTCGTTCTTTTCTTGTTCTCTTTAGTTTGAGACCATCGATCGAGAAGGAGAGAAGAGGCATTACATCAATCATTCGATCGGTGCAAGGCTCCCGCGGCAGCTACTTTCTCAGATCCGGCCAAGCGAGAAACATCTGAAATGACGTCAACGTTTAGCGGCGATGAGACGCTCCTTTCTCTGGCTTCCCCGTAGTCATATTCCCCTCGTCTTATGCTATAATTTTTCTGAACCTTTTGATTCTCGATTTCAATTTAATTAAGGTAGATCTAGGCGGATTAACCTTTGATTCGCAGTTGCGTTGTGTAATTCTTTGTTGCATGCACGAGAGCTGCCTATGGAATGATGGCAAGCGAGGTCGGAGTGGCGTCGGCGGGGGTGATGAGGGCTGAGTTGGTGATGAAATCCTAAATTATTGTGGGTTTGAAGAGAAATCGCGTTCCAATAATCCCAAATCGCGCTCTCTCGATAAGCAGTTCGAGAATTTTCTCCGAACTCCTAAAAAATCACGCTTTTGCGCTCTGGAGCGGGAACGTGGAGGTTGTAGCGGCAAATTGGGTGACATAAGGAGGGAGAGGCGTGCCGGCGGAGCAGTGGTGGAGCGCGGAGCAGGGCGGAGCAACGCAGAGCAACCGCGGAGCAGCGGTCCTTGTCTCCGGTCGCCGGTCGAGAAGAGGAGGAGAGACGCGATTGCGGAGCGCGGAGCAGCGGCGGTCCTTGTCTCCGGTCGCCGGTCGAGAAGAGGAGGAGAGACGCCGCGATCCTGGTCGCCAGCAGCTGGACACGAAGAAACGAAGACCTTCGGCCGATCTCTCTTTCTTTTTTTAGTGCCAAAATGACGCAGTTTCCTTCCCATAAGCTTACCCCGGTTAGACCAAAACCTAGCGGTATTTCGTATTGTGCCGGTTTAACTGGGAAAACCGGCCGGCACGATTTTTTAACCAGCAAACGACTATCGTATCGGCCAGGCCCCGATTTCCAGTTTTACCAGTTCAACCGGCCGGTACGATCCGGTTTTCTTTACCATGCCTGCAAAACAAGCAAACAGAGAAACGCAAAGACCCAGAGAGTTTTACTATAGGTAGCTTGCATGTAGGGGAAGTCCTTGACAAATTTGGGCGCTAGCCTAAATGTCATGCCATAAATTGTTTAACAATCTAGGACTAGGTGAACCCAGTAATACTAGGATAAGCATTCAGTTAGCTGACCAATCTATTGTGCATTCTAGGGGTATTGCAGAGGATATGATAGTCAATGTAGGGCCATTTGCATATCCTGTTCACTTCGTGATTGTTGATTATTGTGATGTGGTTGCTGACTATGAGACCGCACTCGCCATCACGAGTGCGGGTACTAATGATTTCCTCACGCGTTGTCTTTTTCTAGGGGAACAAGCATCACAGGAGCTGCAGCTCACGGAGCAGCTCGTGGAGTTGGAGGGAGCCGCGATTGAGGGGCGAGCAAAGCCATTCAAGCTGATCCATGTCTCGCCCCGGATCGCTACATCACTGGAGGAGCCACCAGAGCTGGAGCTAAAACCTCTCCCCTCTCATCTGGAGTATGCATTTCTTCGGGGGGGGGGGGGGGGGGGGAATAAGCTCCAGGTCATCATTAGTTTGGAGCTGACCCCTAAACAAAAGAGCAGCCTGGTGGCCTTGGTGAAGAAGTATGCTCGCACCATGGCATGGAAGATCACTAGTATTAGAGGCATTAGCCCATCCTTCTGCTCCCACAAAATTCTGATGGAGGATGAGGTTAAGCTAGCCAGTCAAGCAGCCACAACGGAGATTAATGCCTAACTTGGAGGCAGTGGTCTAGGCCGAGATTGTGTAGCTGATGGATGCTGTGATCATCTTTGCCAATGTAGTCAAATCTCGTTTCAAAACTTAAAAACTTACATGTTTACGCTTCTAGGTTACCAAAATGCTTCTGTGCAAAATCGTAGTTTTTTTTTATAACTAATGTAGTTAAAAACGCGTTTTAAAGCTTAAAAACTGACAGTTTTACGCTTCTAGAATATCAAATTGCTTCTACGTAGAAACACGCTTTTGACTACATTGATCTTTGCTATATCTGATAGCCAGTGAGTCAATCCCACTCAGGTGCTTTCGAAGAAAGGCGTGATCACTGTGGTCCTGAGGCTGACTGTGTCTGGGTGGCGTGTTTGCATCGACTAACGACATCTGAACAATGTCACCAACAAGGATCATTTCTTGCTCCCTTTCATTGACCAGATACTGGAGAGGCTAGCGGGATACGAGTTCTAATACTTTCTGGATGGCATGTCCGGGTATTTCCAGATCCCATCAAACCGGAGGATAAGTCGGAGACCACTTTTACTTATCCCTTTCGCACATTTTCATATCAGCGGATTCCCTTCGGTCTCTGCAATGCACCGGCAACCTTCCAGCAGTGTATGATGGCGATCTTTGACCGACTGGTTGGAGAGATTATGAAAGTCTTCATGGATGACTTCTCGGTTTATGGAGACTCCTTCTCTCACTATCTTATAACCTGTAACTCGTCCTAAAGAGGTGCGAGGAAACGAACTTGGCACTCAGCTGAGAGAAGTGTCATTTCATGGTTTGCGAAGGGCTTGTGATTTGGCACAAGATCTCCAAGCAGGGGATTGAGGTAGACCGGGAAAAGATTGAGACGATCAGCAAGCTACCTTCTCTTGTCTCTGTGAAAGGGATCCGCAGCTTTCTGGGTTATGCAGGCTTCTACCGGAGATTCAAAAAGGATTTATCAAAGATCGACTTACCTTTGACCAAGCTACTAAAGAAGCATGCACCATTCCACTTCACTCCCGAGTGCAGCTGCATTCGAGACCTTGAAGGATAAGCTTACTCATGCCTCCTGAGGAGGTTGTGGATCTCGATGAAGGTGAGGAGGACGCTGACTACTCCGGTGAGGAGGATGATGATGATGATGGCGGGGCCATGGATGCCGATGAGCCGGAGCCCCCGCTCAGCCGCTCTCTCCACCAGGAGACCTTCAGCCTCGACAGAGATCAGAGAGAGGCGAGTCTTCCTCTGGTCCTTCTGGTCCGACGATGGCTTCTGGCCCGTCGATGGACTTCTTCACGGAGCAGTTCCAGCAGATGGGGCTCCAGTTCCAGCAGCTCGGCCTTCAGAACCAACAGCTCATGGACCATCAGGTCCAGTTCTATCAGCAATATTCGGCCCACCAGGCCGAGTACCAGTCCAGGCTGACGGTTGTTGACGAGCACCTCGGCCGCTTAGAGACCCATATGGGAGTCACTAGTGCTCTCATCGGGCGGGAGAGAGATCGAGGCCGCCGATTGATGTAGTACTCAGAGCTTCTGCTCCAGGCTTGTCACCCCCCAGAGGAGCACCACTGGACCACCCGGTGGGATCATTCGCCGCCACCACCACCACCACCACCACCGGAGGATGGAGACGATGACCTTATGAACCAGATCGACTTCACCGATCTCGGAGGCCCCTAGTGGCATGTTTTGAGTGTTTTTGTTTTTGTCAGCATGCTAACTTTCTTGTGTCGGTTTTGTTTCTTTCTTTTTATGTTGGATGATGTACTATTGGGCTGACCATTGGACCTAACGTATTGTGTTTGAGCTCTTTGGTTTCCTTTAGCTGTGCTTATGCCTGACTGGTCCTCTCTCCAATCCGCTTCATTCCGACTGGTCCATTTCCAGTCTCCTGCAGTCCGTGCACACCGGTAACATCGTTCCCCTTTCCTTCCCTCTTCTCCATTGAGGGCAATGTCGATCTTAAGTGTGGGGGGATGTTTATCTTTTGACTGCATTAGATCTGTTTGTGTGCTTGGAGCCTAGTCCACTGTCCAAATTTTTAAATTTGAGAGCTCCAAGTACGTATTCCTTGCCATTGCCTGCTCAGTATGCTTTGAATTGACAGTCTCTTTAGTAATGTGCAACCTAGGGAGGTAGTGTAGCACTATGGAGGATGTTGATGCATTTAAGAAGTCTCATTTCTTCTTCATATTGTGTTGGTTGATTGAGTGAATTAGTGATCCTAGGACCCTTGAATGGTGTGGTGTTGTGGACTCTCTACCTGTCATGGACTCTTGTATCATGTGTTGGAAATAACAGGTGCTCGAAAATGTGCTTTAAAACAACGTCTCCCGTGCGAATAGGGCGAAAATGTGTAAGGGGAGACGGGAATCCGTTCCCAATTTCCACCTACTACCTCCAGCCCCCTTACATGTCTTTCCCCCACACGAGGCTCGAGACATCCGCTCCTGGCATGGCCGGTAAGAGCCGGGCTCCCGCAAAACCTCTGCTAGGTGGGAGCCCCCATTTTCTGAAAATCCGGTTGGAACCCTTGAAAAAAAAGAAGGAAAAAAAAAACAGAAAAACAAGCAAAAAAGAAAGAAAAGGGGTTCCAACCATCTTCTAGAAGAAGATAGAGCACCTTGAAAAATTTGAGTCCATGATCTTTTGTTTTTGAGAGTCTTTTCATCCACGATTCATTTGTCCTCTGTTCACTATTTGCCATGATGCCGACTCGAGACTAGCGTTCTCGCCGAAGAAGCTATGAGATGACTTGTGCGTCGGTTGACCTCGTAAGCTGCTAAATGATCTAGGAAGTCCTCTACCTACGATCGAGGTTGTTTGTTGCTATAGAGGTCTGGAGAGTTGCATTGGTTTGAGCTAGGTTTGCTTGGGGACAGGCAAACGGTTAAGTATGAGGGAGTTTGATAGACCGATAATTACACATGTTTTCACCCCTATTCTTGAGCCGTTTGAGATGTTGATTCTCGTGTTTTAAGCCGATTTCACGCTAGGTTGTGCGTTTATGTCATATTTCAGGACCCGGCATTGGAATCGAGGGGAAGGAACGAGATTCGGGTCGAAAGGAGCAAGCGAGGCTTGAAGTGTGTTGGAGGACAAAAATACCCGGCCATGACCAGAAATACCCGGCCGGGTATTATTTTGAGGAGACCTGGTATTTGCCGTTTTGGACGTCTGAGGAACAGAGGGGGTCCTGGGCGTGAAGCTTAAATCCCCGGTCGGGGATTATTGGACATGACCTGGGATTTTTCCCTGAGGCAAAACGCGCGTTTCAACAATACCCGGTCGAGACCCAATATAACCGACTGGGTATTTCGACCGAGTATCGCGACAGGCAGCAATTTTAAGGGAAAAGAGGCTAAAAATCAAGGGTTCCGAGTTTTAGAGAGATAGAGCGATTCCTAGAGAGAGAAAGCGACGAACCAGAGTTCCCAAGTGCCATAGCTTGATCTTCATCACCATTGGAGCCCGGCTTGAGCTTGGAGAAGTGCCGATTGACAACCAGGAGCCGAAACTCATCCTTCACAGTATGATTTCCGCATCTGAATCTGCTTTTGCTTCTCTCTCCATGGAGTAGTTTCCCAATTCATCTGGGTATGGGGAACCCTAGATTTGTATGTTAGGTCTGATTGTATGAACCCAAGTACAGAGTTTATGATTTGATTATATTCGATTGAGGCTTGAATGATTGAATGACTTGAATCCTTATCAAATTCCTGTTGTTTCTGCTTTAACCTAGAATGAGAATATCTGCCTAGGTTGATAGAGCATCCTTAATTGAAGGTAGTGAATTGGCGACTTTAGTCGAGGAGCCAATTCGCTATTTTGTACCGAATTCAATTTGGTAGTGGAGGTTTGGTTCGTTAGGGCCTCAATCTGTTTACTCCGGTGGAGATTAGTCGCCCGCTGGAGACTCAGATAGAGAGGGTCTGGAGACCTTTAGTCGAGACTTCAGACTGTTTAAGAACCTTCTGCAGTATAACTTTCATGGAAACTGAACTTGGTAAATTGCAATCCGGCTTAACTGCAGTCTAGGGGTAACCATATCCGGGTGACCTCTCTCGACTTGAAAGCAACCGTTTAACTTGATTCGTTTGTTTGTTAATTTGGACTTGCACTAAAGTTTCACTGCTAGATAACAAGAATTCACCAAGTAGTCATCAAATCTAGGACCCGGGTTGACATTAAAACCCAAACCCGCTATACGACGCTTTAGGAAGTGGTTACACTTGGCCATTTTCTAGAGTGACAGTAGGAGTTTGTCAATGATATTGTGTAAATTTGTAGATAATTAGATATGGATGGAGGGTGGGAGTGAGTTTCCTAGATCCCAGATCCCACATCAGTTAGTGCCAGATGTAGGGGAGGAGGAGTCAGAAGGTCCTAGTTTAGTTGTTCCTACGACATCACGGATGACTGGTTCACATGGGAGGAACCAGGGCGCTGCATCGAGGGTGGTTTCAGAGGATTTCAATGATCACTCCATCGAGTACGATTTAGATGAGGACCTTCATGTCCCTTCTCCTATCAGGCATGGACGAGGGTCGTCGTATACGACAACATCACGTCCGACTATGTATAGGGATCGAGGTGGGCGGTTTGTGCCACCTTCTCGGGAGGATACAAAGAGCTCTAGGACTGGACGGAGTAGGAGAGGACAGTCAAATGATCCTCGACCGTGGGAGCTTGTTGGCGAGTGTCCTGGTGGACCTACAGATCCTAGCCTCATTAGAAGCTTCCGTGGCCACACTATCTATGCACTTTGGACAGGCACTAGAGACAAATGGGTCATCACTTGCTTTAGCCATACATGAACAGTTGAATATCTGCAAAACTATCGTTTTAGGCATGATGAGGCAGATGAGTGGGTTCAGCAGACAGGGCTCCAACATCTGATATACTCGATTGCTGATGCTTTAATTTTAGCTTTTCTGGAGAGTTGGCAGTCAGACACGAACACCTTTCACTTGACTTTTGGAGAGATGACGATCCTCCTCCACGATGTTGAGTACCTAATCCAGATTCCTGTTGAGGGACGGCTGATGAGCATGACTCGGGAGAAGTTAAACCATGCAGAGTTGGGCTTGTGTAATCTTCTTGAGATGAGCAAACATCAGCTGCAGGGTAGGTCGAAGGCCCCTGGTTATGCTACGAGGGGTAAGTGGTATGACAAGGGTGGTTTTTGTAACACCCTACCCTATACTTTTTGCCTAATCATATTGTTCATACAATTGCAGCGGAATTAATATTGGGTGTTACATTAATTATCAAAATTTACCCAAATAAAATTTCGACATGAATTACTCGCGTAATGGGCTAACAGTTCTTCCATCTAATCATGCAAAATTATTCATCTAAATCCATGCATTCATAGATAAACATATACACTCACTGCCATATGCATTGGCTTTTCATAGCCATAGTCACCGTTTCATGTTACACAACTTCATACTATACTGATACATGCCATAATCGTCACAACTTACATAATTACACAAATATACACATATCATCAACTTTCCACACCTGTGGATAGCTCACACTACATCAGAAGCTAGTATGCACATGAAAAACGTTCTCAAAACATTTTTACAAAAAGGTGTGGATCACTGGCCAAAATCCCGAGTAGTAGTCCAAGCACAGAATAGTTGAAGACTATACCTCATCTTGCCTTCAACTCTTGCTCAGCTCCCACCTATACAACTATCTACTGCTGCTGATGACGATGATCTGCTTACACATGGCATAAGCAGAGAAAAAGGATAAAGAGGGTCAGCTCATAGCTGAGTGAGATAATCATAGCATCGTGAGTTCATAACAGAGCATACCCCTACCATACATCTAGCAAATAAGCCCAAGCACTAGGATCAGACCTCAGGCATCCTACATCCCAATAGGCAAAAGACTCAATCACCTTGACTTATGCATATGCATCTTATCATGTTTTAATCATAGGCGCCTGGCTACTCTCATGCTAATAACTCTCCCGGGAAACATACCCCACATCCCGTCGGATGTAGTCATACATACCCCAACATCCCGTCGGATGTGGTCATACATACCCCACACCACTATGGGTGTAGTCATACCCCGACACCGCTCTGGGTGTGGTCATATCTCATAAGAAATCTTCAGTCACCACCACAAGAGAGGTGTGACTATCATACATATCATAATAGAGTAATAGCATAGGGAGCCCTAATTACTATGTAGTTGACCGTGAGACCACAACACTCATATTTGGTATCCTTATACATGATTCATATCTCATCTTGCTTAATCATAAATCGTTACTTGGACATGTTCTTGACCTGGCCACAATTGGCTCAACATAACCAGGAGTCGTATAATTGCACTTCCTCGGGATAAACCCTCGTGCAAGTCATCCTCCTTAAAACATCATAATATCACCTTGGGAAGTTTATTCCCCCACTTGTGCATCCAAATACAACC
The DNA here is from genome assembly GCA_946122785.1 of Linum tenue. Classification (NCBI taxonomy): domain Eukaryota; kingdom Viridiplantae; phylum Streptophyta; class Magnoliopsida; order Malpighiales; family Linaceae; genus Linum; species Linum tenue. The sequence goes on along the minus strand of CAMGYJ010000011.1, from coordinate 36,228,907 downwards.
ACAATATCACATCATGTCAAAACACCTGATCGAACAACCATGAAGTCATATCAACGGTTAAGCCACAAATGGCAACATGTATGCAATCATCAACATAAACAAGGTCCATATCGGATAGGGCAAGTCAATAATATCATACAACCATCCATGGTTCATCATATAGCATAAAAGTCCATACACCCCTAATCATGCCATTCTAATTCACCTAGGTCAATTCTAAGCATCAATATAATTATCGTGATACGACAAACCCGGTATGCCGTGCTAATCCCTCACCAGTTCTGATCGTTCAAACACCGGTTTAACCTTCCCATACTAAAACGTCAATTTCACGAACGAACCCTGAATTAAAATCCGAGACCGTCCTAATATCCCCTGCAGTATCCCCGTCAATGTTAGTTCTAGGCTCCGGGTCAAATTCTCGATAAAAACACATCAAACCCTGCCTGGAGCTAAATTTAGCGATCCCTGCTCCGACCTAAATAATTGACGAAATTCAGGGATTAGAACTAGGGGATTGATTACCTCGCTGCAGGAAGCTCGTATATGAAATTTGGGCTCAATCCGGCTTCCGGATACTCCGAAACCCTAATTTGGCTTATCGAGAATTCAAGAAATTCCTGAACCAAAAACTCGTTTTAAAACACTAAATCGATAAATCACGATATTTAGATGAAATAGGCATTACTTACGGGATTTTTGGATCACTAAAGTTCAAGAATCAAGCTGTGAAAATTTTCCGAGGAGCTCCCCTGTGCGCGGCTCTGTTTCTGCTTCTTTCTCGGTGTTGCAAAACCGGAAATGGAAAAATGGCAGGGGAGGGGGAAAAGTTGTGTATATATCAGTGTTATTAAAACCGAGCCGAGCCGGTCGGCCCGACCGATAAAACCGGCACCCGGTCACCAAACCGGCTCGGCACAGTCAAAAAGCCAGAGCGGTTTCGGGAGCGGTTTTTGGAGCGGTCGAGGCGGTTAACCGCTGGAACCATTCGAGCCGCTTGTCCGGTTTCTCCATTCCGACCGAGTGCCAAAGTACCCAGCGAGCGCAACCGCCGACGCTCTCTCCGGCGAACCCAGCCCTTCCCGTCGAACCCAACTGTTCTCGTCGAACTAACTCCTACCGTCGAACCAGATCCCTTCCCGTAGAACCCAACACCTGCTGGCGAACCAAACTCTCCCCGTCGCCCAACTCCTGAGTGTTGGATTGTTGTGAAGAAGAATCAAGAAAAAAGAAGAAGAAAAGAAATGGAGAGTTTGAGAGAGAGGGAGTGAGGGTGTACGGCGCTGGGGCTTAGTGGGGGTAGGGTTTGGGAGAGAGGGAGAGATATGGTAAGAGTGGGCGGTGCTCTTTCACGTTTAGTGGTTAGGGTTTAGATAAAATTATTTAATTACAATTATATATAATATAATATTAATTTGTAGTACCTGGAAAATTTTATTTTAGTCATTAAATTGTTCAATTACTATCATATGTGTCTTCTATTTTTAATATTATTGTTTATAAGTTATCGGTTCTCTAACGGTTTTTAAACGGCCCAACATCGGTTGGACCACTAAAGTGCGAGCCGTTCATATTTTCGGGTCATTCTCCGGTTCGGTTCTGACAACATTGGTATATATATATAGCGGCTGCTGCCGCTTTTGCTTTGCATTTATTATTTTTTATAATAATTATATATATATATAATATATATATATATATATATATTATATATATATAATTAATACGTATATTTATCCGATCGATCGATAATCCGATTTTCGCCGAAATACTATCAAAACGCTCGATTTTAAATCGCGAACTTTCTAGCGATCGAAATATGGATTTTGCCGGAACGGGATGTTACAGTTTTCTTGTAGAGATGGCGTCTAGATACTTGCAGGCGAACGAGACACTTTCCCCAAAGGCACATTCATACATGTTGATGTTGTTGGGGGTCCACTATGTTTCTAGACAAGAGCGGATACAAGGTTCGTTCAATGGTGAACCTCTTTTTGGATCCATTGGAGCAGGTACCTGAGTATAGCTGGGCGTGAGGGATACTTGCTTGGTTGTATAGACCGCTTGGTCAGGGGTCTCAGACTGGTGCTAGGGGGATGGCTGGTTGTCTCACACTTCTACGGTGTTGGATCTACGAGTACTTTTCGAGTCTCAAGCCATCACACTTCGGGCTAGTAGTCTGTGGATCGGATGAGCCTTGGGCAGCCGACACTAGGTACTGCGACTGATCCTAGTGTGAGGTTGGCGTTTTACCATCGAGCTCTTGACAGCTTGACTCCTACTAATGTCTATTGGAGACCTTTCCATCACCAGCTTCATTAGGTATTGTGTTGGTCTTTGTACACTGGAGTGATCCGATTTGGCGAGGTAGGCGAGTTCTATGATCCAGCCCGTTGCCTCCGATAATTTAGATACCATCAGATGGTTCGCCTTTGCCTCCGTGGCCCCAGTGAGCAGATCGACCAACGGCACCTGCAGGATATGTCATTCAGATTTCAGAGAGTTTCGATGATGCATGGGTTGCCCTTTTGTCCCACATGGTTCACATAGACATGTACTCTCAGCCCTGAAGGATGCATCCATACGAGATGATGCCCGACTATCTTGACTAGTTCATCAGCCACTCACACCGTAAGTCCTCCCTGATGATGGAGATACATATCTAGTTAACTATGCAGAGGTAAGATTTGCATCTTGAACGTTTCAATTTAGAGCAATATAAGTAAACTATGTGTGAACCTAACAATTGTGTTTCTTTTTTGTTGTTGCAGCGTGCTCGAGACCTTTTGTACACTTTTGCACCTGCGGTTCATGGCACAACGGGGATGGAGTAGGAGTGGCTGAAGCTTTAGCGAGGTGTATACAGGATACTGAACATAGTGCAGGATGTGTGGATCGAGTACTAGGTGGGTCAAGGATTCCCCCCTGATATTTAGTATAGATCATTTAGTGGTTTTTCCTTTATTGGTCATATTTGACTTTATATTATGTGATATGATGATCTTTATGGATGTTTGAGTTTAGATGATGTGATATGACGATCTTTATGGATGTTTGACTATTCATGTTTAGTATTATGCACATGTACCTGGAGGATATGTAGTACTTATCTTTGGATCAGATGTTTGACTATTTATGTTTGGATCGGATATTTGAATTATGTTTGGGTCTTCATTCCTCAAAATTTTCACTTTTAGGGGTGCACAAGCAGAATGCTCATGCACATGCAGACCACATGTAGTTTGCTTATGTATATCAGATTTTTCAGCTTTTGCATCACCAAGAGACATATTGTCAAACATAATAAAGAAGTGCAGTGGCAAAATACAACATTCAAAATACTAGGGGTGGACACGTGGTTGGTTAATCCGCGGATTGATATCGATCCACCCGCAAATAACCCGACCCACACGCAGTGGGTGATTGATGTGGGTGGATTGCGGATAGGTAAATCTCCCACCCACACTTATGTGGGTGGATTGAGGGTGGATTGAGGGTCACCCATATGACATGCATCCTATTTTTACATGAAAAAATATTATAGTATCGAATATTCATCATATTTTCGAACTGCACTATAGTCTGACCATATACTTCAAAAGGTGAAGAATAAATAATAGTTTTGACTATTGGTCATTGTGTTGTGCAATATCCATTAGATATTGGATATTGGTATGCAGATTATTGTTAATAACCATTAAATATTGGGATGCAAACTATAAATTATTAATTGTATCAAAATCACAAATTATTGATACAGTCTTGCTAATTTTGTTATGAACTTATTATAAATGTTAGTCAACTTTCTTAATGGCTAGTCGGAGAATTGCTTTTGCGGGTTGACCAGCGACCCAACCGCACCCATCCGCCACCCATCCAACCCAATGCGCAGAAGTATGTGTGTGGATTGCGGGTCACAATTATTTCAACCCGCTAGTAAGCGGGTGGGTCAATTTGAGACCAAAATCCACCCAACCCGCCCATTGCCCACCCCTACAAAATAGACCTAGAACAACATACAAATATGGACATGACAACACTATGTATTGCCCCTACCCCTACCTCTACGGGGGTCTCTCTGCCTGGCTCGTTGGTGACCAACAAGACTCGCCCACAAATATTGCCCAGCCTGGAGACTAGTTCCCCACTCTACCACATTAGGCTGTGCTAGCCCCTGCCACTGTGGATGGAGAGGACGTATGGGAAACTGATCCTCGTTGAAGTACAATCGAATGTACTGGTTGTTCACTTAATGAAGTGTTAAGAACATGGTTGGTGGTGCTATACCATACTTTGCATCAATAGGCAATACAGTGTATGCCTCTAGGTAGAGGTGGGTAGTGGATAGTCTGGATTGAGGGCATCAAATGACTGGTATGAGAAGAACATGATTGTGATTTTCTAGATGGTTGCAAACACGATCAAGTCCTCAGAATCCATCTATCGCCCCAGTGGTGCATGACCCACCTCGAGCTAGTTGATGTGTTGAATGTGACGTGTTGTACCACCATTATACAAGTTCTCGTACTTTCAGTAATGTCGTTGTATTTCTTGGACAATCTCCGATCTCATGAGCATATGGTGACTATCGTCCCCCATTATACAATGATAAAGTGCCCAAAAACCACAGTGGTCATTTGGACTAGGGTTGAAATCGCCTACCCAAAGGCCGAACAAACTCTGGATAAAGCTACTTGACGAGAGGGTAAGAATATTTCCCTGGGGGCTCTAGGATGAGTAATCTACAAACATATACTAAACGATCATTAATACATGGAAAAAATTTACAAACATAAATCAGTTACCAATGTTGGACTACAATATTAAAACATTACAGTTGAAACTCACCTGTATCGTGCTCGTCGGATTCACCTCCACTCGATCGACCCCTGCCACCACTATTCGGGACCTGCCTCCGGTCGAACTGGGACTCGTACTCCTCGAACGAGATAGCGATCTCTCATACCATGAACGAGTACCACTAGTGCTTGTTCGAGGCTTCCCTCTCGTAGTCTCATTCACTTATGGTTCCCTCACATTATCCTCTGTTGGGTGAAGCCCATATAATAGGGCATCTCTTGCATATCTCACTACTTTAGGACCTCTCTCTTACACCTCAACGGTGAGCTGCCTAAAGTGTTGTCATTGAAGCTCAATTTCATCACCGACTTGTTGTTTCAACGAGAGGTTTTAATGATCCAAAGTCCTCCAGAATACATGCAACTCTTGAGCATAGAACTGGCGTCCTTCCGCCTTAGCTCCAACAACCTGGAAAGCACACTTGAGCCCATATGTCGTATGAAAATGACACCTAAAACTGTCCACCAACTCCGCCTCCCCATCTAACATCAGTTTGATTGCCTCATAACTGATGAACCTCCTCAAAAACGTGCACGGAGGCTCAATTTCCCTACTCAGATTGCGGTTGAGTGACTTGTGCAGTTCATTCACCACTTTCCCAAAATTGATGTTCCATGTAGTTGTGGTTCTTCGCAAAACAAGTGTCTATCGCTCCTCTAGAAGATACAAGAAAATTCTTGAAGGAAGAGTGAGATGACTCAACTCTATTCGAGCTCATGTTACCAAGATGGAACACATGTATGATGAGGCAACCACTCTCCTCGAATGTAGTCGACCAATTCTTTGTTCTTCACTGACCAGACCCTCTCAAACTCATTAATCCTTCAAAGAAAACCGTCCCTCGTCCAACTCAATGCAGCTTTGTCAAAATGTTTCTGCCATACCGCTTGATCTACCTCTCTACTTGAAATTCCCCCTAGTAGCATCTCAAACTGTTTATTCACATAGTTGTTGACGTGCCATAAACATAGTAGGTGAACCGTATGTGGGAGGGGGCCGGAAGACCACAGAAACGGAAGAAAGAAAACCACCTTCTTTGTCTGTCACAATAACATTCAGAACCGTCTCATCGAGCAACCCTTTTATACATCACAACATTCCGAACCGTCCACCGACACATGAAATGTTGAAATTCTTCTTGACTTGGGTAACCCAATAATCTCAACCCATCACATGTCGTACATGTTCATCTTGTAGGCCAAGTCGATGAGGATGACATACGGTCATGCATGCAACATCTGAATGGAAGTCGGGTGGGCAAAAAATAGATTGGTGAGCATATTATTAGCATCCTTTTCCAAACGGATATGGTACCCACGATGTTCAGCTTCGTGAAGCGCAAACTGCATAGCACCCATCTCATCCAATCATGCATTGGAATTTTCGTTGTAGATATGTTTGCTATCAAGCTGCACACCCCCTTCAGTATTGAGTGTCGTATTCTGCTGATTTAGTCTCACCCGCGCCTTCCTTGTCAATCTTAACCTCTCTTTTTCAGCCTCACTAAACTGTTTGTTATGCTGGTTATGTTCTGGATACAATACTTTTTTCATGGTTGTGAAACCCTTTATTAGCTCTGGTTGCACGCCTTGTCACTCCTACTATGACCCATGTGATTGGAATATGTTCTTGCCATACTTCTCTAATACATATATGAAACTGGCAATCCGTACCCTTCGAATTAGTATTCTCATGCCTCTCCTTCGTAGGATCTAGTTTATAAGACTTTTCGATCTTACTATATCTGTCGCAAAACATGAAGAGGGCAATAACAGGATGTTGTGCTTATGTATTAAGTTACCATCATCCTCTGATAATAAATAACCCACACAATTGAGCGATTGCTTTTGCAACATCCTTAGCTAACTCCACACTAGCATAATTGATCCTTTCTCAAGTTCCTGTGTGTAATCATAATTGGCTGGCAACCACTCTGAGATTTTCCCTACAATTACAATAAACACATCAATATTCCTGTGAAACTAAATGCTAATTTCAACTCCTACACGTTAAATTCAACTTCTAAAGTCTAAATTTCAACTTTTAAACGCTAAATTCAACTTTTAAACGCTAAATTCAACTCCTAAAATCTAAATTGGTCGACAAATCCAACGACAGACGGTGGGCCGAAAGATTCCGGCGACCGGATCCTGGCCGGGCCGAAAGAATCCTGCGACCATTTTCCGGCGGCCCGACCTGGTTCCGGCCGCAGGATTCTTTCGGCTCGGCCAGGTTTTGGCCGACGAAAACTTTTGGCCCATCGTCTGTCCCTTCAAAATCGCTGGAAAAATTGTTCGAAACTCCAAAAATTGGCACAACTGCTTAGTGATGATTCATGGATGATGGATGTGTGTGCATAGTTTACATCGAGGCTCGGATTTTCCAATGATTTTTTGACGAGTTTTCCTGCGAGTGTCGATTTTTTCTGATTTAATACGTTTTCTGAGAGTGAGATATGTTGTAGATAGTGAAGCTATTCTACCGAAGACGTATGTATAAACATTTTGAACTTTTTTTTTGGTTGGCAGCAAATAGCAATTTGGTTGGCGGCAAAAAGCATGCCTCAAATATAATATAGGTCTAATAAAAGCTTATTGATAAAATAATTATGATATTTGTATGAAATTAAGTAAAAGATCCTAAGGATGCATTGATAGAAGGGGACATTGTATCAAAGATGGGAGGTAGCGGGGTTTCTTCACAATACCTCAATGTTACGGATGTGTCGTCGTGGTTAATGAGATGGTGTTGTCGTCCGAAAGTGATGAAGAGGAGCAATAGTGAAAATTATTTCGATGATGGCGGCAGTGGCTAGTGGCTGGGGATGTGAAGAGTAGAATCATTGGCTAATTAGACCCAATTTTCATTACCTATATGGGTATTTGGTTAGATCAATATGAAATTATATGCACTTTTAATAATTTTCGGATTGTATTATATTTATTTTTGGTCGCATCCAAATGAGTATATTTGGGTCATATTTATAGCTTTCACATTTATGTTTGGTTTAGAACAAAGAAAAAAGAAAAGATCACAAATAATTGGTTATCCAATGTAATGGGTATAATTTATACAAATTGTAATGGGTCCAATCCACCAACCCATCCACTAAAATATCAAATTCATCCAATCCATTAATTCATATACAATTGGATTGGTGGATTCAAAGATATATTATAGATTACCGTTTAGTAATTATATATTTTTATATTATATACATATACCTAAATTTTAATTTTTAACAAAAATATCATTGAAAATTAAATTTTGATATCTAATTTTTTAAAGACAATTTTAGAACCTAAACTTGTTGAAATTTACATAATGGTTTAATTTTTATATGCAACTGCATCCATCATTCAATATATGAATTCAATCCATTTATCAGAACTATTCTAGTTTAAATAGGTAGCCAACAACTCTTTCTAGAGTAATTATTTATTGCCCGTCATTTACATCATCCATATAATAATATGTTAGGGTGTGCCTACGGTGACATGCATGTCACGGTGAATTGCACTTTCCGGTCGACCTTATTTAGAATTCGGTCGACCTCATTTAGAATTCGGTCGACCTCATATAGGATCTAGTCAACCTCATTTAGGATTCGGTCGACCTCATATAGGATCAGGTCGACCTAATCTGTTGTTTCAGTGTAAAAACAGTTCATTGTGCCTACTTTGGATATTCATATAATAAAATTGGCTAGATGGAAATTGGAGACTAATGGCTTGTTTTGAAGCTGGAGTGTCCCTCTACACATTGATGTGATTGAGAGATCGATAGGAAGTCCAGAAGACCATTTTTGAACCTCATCAAAAGGCTATACCAAAACTGGGAAACTCAATTCGAGAAGCCAGGAAAACAGCCTTCGTATCAACTTTGAGCCTTTTGTTTGAAGCCTTAAAGATATTCAATCTTTCATCCAATGCCTTGCCTTTGTATAAAAACATACCTAATTTAACTTGGTAGAGGCTCCTGGACTTGACTCGCATCCATGCTTCTCGAATTGAGCTCCAAAATAGGCTTCACAAACACGTTTGCAGACTTAGCCATTTTCAGGCAGTTTCCCAGTTTTGGCGTAGCTTTTTGGTCATGTTCAAAAATGGTCTTCTGGACTTTCTATTGAGCTCCCAAGTACTTTAATGTGTAGAGGGACACTTCAGCTTCAAAACAAGCCTTTAATCTCCAACTTCCATCTAGCCAATTGTTAGATATGAATCTCCAAAGTAGACACCATGAAACTGTTTTTACACTGAAACAACAGATTAAGTCGACCTGATCCTATATGAGGTCGACCGAAAAGTACATGTCACCGTGACATGCATGTCACCGTGACATGCATGTCACCCTAGCAAAGTCCAATATGTTATATGTGGAGAGTTTAATGGTATCCATGGTAAATTTGAGGGTAGCACATATCTATAGTAAAAAAAAATGTTATTAGATGTTGAATAAATCATAGCTTGGTACATGATATTAGATCATAAGCCCTAATTAGTAAAATTTAGAACCTTATTCTTTAAATCATATACTCTAAAATCGATTTAATTAAAAAATAATAATCGATGATTCTAATTAGTTGAAATACATCCATTATACTAGATGCAATATCTTAACATTTAGAGTGTGTAGTTCAGATAATTAGTTATTAGAGCATTCATTAAGATTTAAAATATTGTATAATTTCTTAAAATCAATTTAACTCGAGGTCTAGATAACCTTTTCTAACTTAAAAATACACATTATTCTAAATTGACCATAGGTAGCCATCATATATATTTATTCTCTTGTTGAAACTAGAGTGTACCCCGGCCCGTTGGCCGGTTGCAATATGATGACATTAAATTTTTATCTTAATTCAATTTTGCATGAAATTTATTGAATTCCTTCATTAAATCTTTTGAATTGTAATTTAAATCCTCGATAATCATTTGGTTATGAGAATTTATTCTCATAGCTTCATATGGAATATGCAACTTTTAAAAACAACAACAGATTTCCAATATTTCTACAATAATTTATTCATCTCCATCAAGCATGTATTCGATCTCATCTGTAGAAAGCTGTAAATTTTGGATAAATTTAACTCCTTTCTATGGTTGAAAAGGATATCAACGCTCAATAATTTTCAATTTTTCAATTTATCACCAATGTTTATACCATCAGAAAGCTTATTTTATGCTTTAGATAGAGACTAATAAGAATCATTTACACCTCCTTGTGATATAAAAATGACTCTCTTTGTTCCTAAACCACACGTAACATAGACATCTACAAGATATAAGATGGCAAAACATGGGTTGCTTTTGCAGGGATTTGAATTTGCTGGCCTCTGAGGAATTTCCGGAAGGGCAGTTTGGACAATTCACCTGCCCACTTAATGAAGTTTTGCGTTTTGGTTTTCTCTGATTTTCTCCATCAATCCTCCCTTCCGCTGCCGTCATTTACTGGGCCTAATTTATGGAACTTCAAACCACAATGGGTCCAGACAGCTGCGGCAGGCCCACGGGTGTCAACAAACGCAATTAATTGTGATCCATTGACATTAGTGGAACTAATAAAGGGCTGTCGTTATTGTCATTTCAAAATAAATAATAAGCGTTTTTTTTTTCCAAACCTCAATTACGGGCTCCAAAAACAGGTCATTGAAGGGTCCGATTTGGGTTGTGTTTTTTATTTTCAAAGTACCATTCCAGACTCCACATATGGATCGTTTAATAGATCTTGAACTTCTGTACGATGCTTCCCACTTAACAGAATCCATTTTTGAAACGAATCAAAAACAAACCCACCGAAAATCGAGCAAAAATTCAATCTCCGTCTTCGTGCCTTTCACGCCGTCTAGATCCAAGTCGGCGACCATTTCCTCATCCCCTCGCTATAATCAAACCCACAAAAATGAAAGGTCAGAACTCTAAATCAGCAACCAAGAACCTACAATTCGATATGCAACCAACAAAAATGCATCTTACCTTCGCCTCCATTGTCATCATTTTCGCCGGCGTACATCGCTATCATCATCGTCGCCGGTATCGACCGCCGTAAATTCTCACCACCGCCACGAGAAGCCGCTGTGTCATCGTGGCTCTGAAGTCCGATCTTTAAAGCTCCAATCGAGGAGATGTTCCGAGCGGGCGAATTCACCGTAGGAACAGGCGAATAATATATCTGAAAGGAAGAAGAAGAAGGGTTGTGTTTATTTCCTTTTTGGTAGAAGAAGGGGTTTTAGTAAGGGAGGAAAAGAGAGTTTCGCGGCTATTAATGAAGAGTGAAGTAGGGTTTTTACTTTTTAGGCCTAAAAGAAGAGTTTATATTTCACTCTCCCCCTTTCTCACGTGCTCGCCATTTCTCAAAATGGCTTTCCTTTAAAAATAGTATCTTTAACCTTAAATTAATTCAAATTTATAATTAAATACAGACAGTAATATATATATATTTCATTTTCAACCTTTTAAGTAGTATCAATTTAGAGTACCAATTTAGAGTGTTGGGTGTGATAACACCTTCCCGTACGTAACTGTATTATATAATGTATAACTTTAATTCGCATATCACAGTTTGGTTGCAATCCTAAGGTTAGGACCGGTGCAAATATTTTTTGATCCACTACAAATTAAGATTGATGGCGACTTCGAAAAGATTTCAAGCGGTCAGATTCCGTGGGACAGTTGCGACAATATCCATTATTCTATCTAAAGTGGTTTGAATTTTATCCATTACCTAAAAAAATCAGGTTGACAATCAAAGTCATGTTCGTACTCTATTGTGATTCGGATATCCATGGGTGATAATTTATTTTGTAACTCCAATCGACATGTTTATATTCACACTAATGCTCACATTACATAAGTGGAAACGTAAGATGATAAATCACTAGAATGAAGATAGGACACTTTGTGTTGAGATCTTGATTCAACCATTTCATACAGCCAAACTGCATACCGATATTTTTGGTCGGATCGATGATACGGTACAAGTTTTTTTTTTTTGTCATAGATAGGTGTACAAAGACATAGGTAGGTGTACTATGCAGTATGCTTACAAATATGTAAAAAAATAAATAATCAAATGCGGCGGTCGATAACTAATCAATCCGCCGATAAAAGAGCCTTTTTAGCCACTAAATGGGCAGCTCTGTCAGTATCCTAAGAAATGCAACAAAGGATACAAGCGGGTACATAACACACGCCAAGCCAGAGGAGTCGGATGATAGTTCAGCCTTGCCGATTGCAAAAGCAGAGCAACCATTCCACTTGCCACGTGCATGCCGAATCGCCAACAATTGTTTGGCAACACAGATATGCGCCACAAATGAAGCACTTTGGTAGGCCCGTGCCAACTTCCATTGTTGAGAAGCATAATGGATGGAAAACTACGTGCCCCTGCAAAAACAAACAAACACACAAATGCCCATACTATAGGACAAAACTAAGCTCCACTGAATGGACTTAAACAAGCCATTGAGGCTTAGTCGGATACTCCTAATCCAGCGCAAACAATGTCACAAGAAAAACAACTTTATTTTTGTATTTAATTTTTTAAAGTATAGTTAAGAAAAGTTGATATTTACGAACAGTTAAGGAAAGAAAAATTAAAAGAGTTTGAAACTATATTTATGGAAATAAATAAATAATAAAATTAGGGAGGAAAGAGAGAGCAAGCGTATCTGGCGAATCCCGGTTAGAAACCCAGCTGAAGTTGTAACTGCTATTTGCTCGAGAATTGTAACCGTCAGCATCAATGGACCTCCAGAATTGAAACCTCCCAAAATGTAACTGCCTCCTGTCGAGACTCCGCCCGGAATCTAGCTTCTTGCGCTCGGCTGCGGTGGAGGGTCTTCCGAACGTACCTGATTGGGGAAATACCGCTTCGAATACCAGATTTGACAGAGCCGTCAGCCTGTGCAACTTTCCTCGCCGTGGCGGCGAGCGCCGCGATCCCGTGCTCCGCCGCGACGACGGTGATGGCGGTGGGGCCATTCACCACCAGGCATCCGAATACGGTGGCTGCCTGAAGATCCACGTTGTCAATCCCGACGACCTTCAGCCTCCCTTTCGTCGTCTTGAACGCCTCCCCCATCACCTTGGTCCCGCTCCGCACGATCAAGGCGTCGTAGGACGAGATCGTGATTTTCGCCGCGATCTGGGAATCAGCATCCCCAACTCTGCATAACCGCCGATGGATTCGTCCCCGCCCGCTCGCTGGTGCCGTTCTTCCCCATCCACCGTCGCCTCAGGATCGCCGCCGTCTATCTTTTCTTCTTCGCCGTAAGGGTGGAGGCAGATCGATGCCTTTTGTGGTCGGGCCCGGCTTCCTCCTTCGATCTTCTTCTTCATCCACTCAGTTCCAATTTTGTAGCCTTAAAAACACACCCACTCTGCTTTTGTGCCCCAAATGATGAATCCAAGATCAACGCAAATGGCAAAAGAACATTGAAATCATCGATTCAATGTACAATTAGCTTCCACGGAACGCCGACGCCGAAAGTGGAATGGCGTAAAAAAAAAATACGGTACAAGTTTACAAAATACATATTAAATTTAAAAATGTGGTAATCAACCCACCAAAATTTACATATCATAGAAATCGTTAGTAAACGGGATTTTTCGTTTTACGTTTCATTTTCGTAAGCCTCCAAAATTTTCAGCTAAACAAGTTTTCTTCGGTAGGCTTTTTAGGAAATGGTATTTCTCTTTTGTTCGAGTTCTTTTTTCTAATTTTGAGAAGAAGAAAAAAATATAATGGTTAATAAATGGACCCCTTTCCCTATTAACAAACTCGACTTTTTAGGTGAGATTAATTACAAGAATTTGAGCAAAAATTGGGGTTACGTAAAGTTGTACGAATTTCCCCTAATAATTTTAGTGCGATTTTTAAGTTGGGCACAAGGGGATCCTAATTTCCTTCATGCAATTGCACCAACATTTTCTCTCAATAATCATATTATTAATTCAACCTACATCGATATACGGGGTTCACAAAGACAATTGGTAATAACATATCAAGATTCCACTTCAACGTTGGAGTTTCACAAAGAAAGATGGTTGGAAAATTTCTACAACTAAACCATCACCATTCTTTGATATAGAGTTATGCAGAGGTAAGTTGAAAGCATGGAGGTAGGTCTATGTCGATTTCCTCTCCAGTACAAACCATTTCCCTTGAACTTGATTAATTGGTACGAGAGTTTATTACTTAATTCCCAACCGTCTTGCTAAATAAGAATTAGTTTGGTAACATACAAGGACATGCATTTAGATTCTTTCATTTTGGGGTTTAAGTGGTTGAACATGTGTATTTTCTTTTTAGCTCTAGAAGCTAATTATATCATAGTTCATATTTAATTTTGGGGGTTAGGTATGCAACAGTTAAATTTGGAGATAAATATTTGGTACTTGGAGAAATCTGACTCATTGACCTGTTATGAGCAACAATTTTGTTGAAAATGTTCTCAAACTTTTTATGTTGGTATGAGCTTTTAAAATATGTCTCTTTAAGGTATTGTGAAATCATAAGACATTGGTGATATTTTGCTTTCAATTTATTGAAATACTTTATTTACGACTCTAATATATTTTGTGCGTATTAAGTGAATTTCAAATTTACGAGACATAATATCAAATCTGAGTCCGGCAATTTCAGTCCCTCATTTGTTACTATAATTTGCAAAGTGTCTTTACAAATAATATAATTTCATATCTATAACCTTTGTCGTGATCAACAAAGATGATAAATACTATAATATATTTTCATGGATAATTTTTGTACCAACTTATTTTCAATGTAATCTTATGTTCATACCTCTTTTTTATGTGACTTCATTTCATTTTATATATATTGGTTGTACGAAAATTACTATATGACCTACTTTAGTAGTGAAGACAATTAATTTTTTTTTATTAAATAATTATATTTATTTCCCATATCACATTTCTCATAAGTCATATCCTTATTATATTGCAAACACATTATGCATAATTGAATTACCGACATAACTAAGATATAAAGACACCTGTGACATGCATTTATGGGCATATATTATATCAATTGTATAAATGTTATTTTAAAGTCTAAAATCTCCCGGCCAACGGGCCGGACCCGGCGCTAGTACATTATATTGTAAGATATATACAATTAGGACTTTGCTACAGTGACTTGTAAGACACCATGACTTGGAGAAAATTATCTACCTCTTTCACTGAGCGGTCGACCACTTTCTAAGAAATGGGTATACTACTTCCACCGAGCGGCCCACCGCTTACAACAACTCGTCGACTTGGTGAACCATTATAATGACATAATCATATATAATTAGAATAGTTCAATATTAATGGATATTAAAATTAGTACAAAGGATTGAGCATAGATGAGAAGTGGGTGATTGTACTCTGATAGATTTGGAAAATGTTCTGCATATGTATGTCTTATACTTGACTTACTCTATAGAAACCTTCATCTTTCCTTCAAAGTCTAAGTTTGTTTATTTTTATCCTATAGTTGTTTTTAAGTTACGGAACCTGCAAGTCACCATAGGCATACCCACATAATTATACTAATAAAAATATTTGTACTTAAATTCTAACTTTTTAAGATCAATTTGGAGCGATATTTTGTTTTTTGAAAGATTCTCCTCATGATAGGTATAGAATTGTCAGGAATAATTGTTATTGATTCTCCACATGATATATTTATTCAAGGTATTAAATTGTCAGGAATAATTGCTAATAACAATATGAAAATTAATATGCACACCATTGAATCTAATATTATTGTCACAGTTAGATTAACTATCCAGCCCTAATAATGTACGGTTGTGATTATATTCGTGAATATTCTATTTAATTATGTAAAGCCACTCGCCCTTCTCCAGTTGCTTCCCTTCAAGCTGTCTCCTGCGGCGGTTTTATACATGTATTTTTTTATACTTTTTTTTTATAGCTTTGTTCATCTCTTGCTTAATGAATAAAATAAGGCCCACAAATGGTACATAAACAAAGGAAAAACAGCCCACACAAATAGCCCACGTATCCAAATTTAGTTAATTGTGAAAAGTCAAAGTCACCCTTCCTTACTCTGCGCAGAGAGCAGGGAAAAGGGAATGGAGTGGGGTGCTAGGGAGAACCTCCTTATATTGATTGGAGGATTAATTATAGGGTACGCTTTTGGGTAAGCAAGATTACTACGCATGTTTCTTTCTAAATAAGAAGTTATCACCTTATTTCCTCCCGTTTTCAGATAAGCCAAGACATGTACTGCAGTTGTAGTTATCGCTAGTCGTGCCACTAGGAGAGATTGAGACATTGCGTACCTAACAAGCCTAAGAGAACCTATGGGAAGGGACCAATGTCTCAATCAACTTGTTTGGTAATTATTCCATAAAAATTAGAAACTATTAAGGCAAAATATTGAGTCATCAATCAGACAAGGTCCCTATTCACCACGGCCACCTTTGTTATAAAGTAAGAGGGTTACTATTTGCCGCCTGTCTCATTACTATTTGCCGCCCGTGTATTAAGTCAAAATGACTTTTTTGTCCCTATCAACACTCCTTCCATCACCCTCACACTATCACATACCACCATCGTTGGCAGACCATCACCACCAGAGCACACCGCCGGCCGACCACCACCGCCGGCCGACCACCACCGCCGTTAAACCACCATCGCTGGAGCCATCGAATGAGACCACCTCCGCCGCCGTTTGACCGTCGCGCCGCTGCCAAGACCACTGCTGCCGCCGCCAGACCACCACACCTGCTGCCGCCACTCTACCATCTGCGGGCGGACCCCGTCCGACGCCGACGGGCGGACCCCGTCCGACGCCGGCGGGAGGACCCCGTCCGACGTTGGCCGGCGGACCACGTCCGACGACGGCCGGCGAACCCGTTGTTTTTTTTTTATGGAGGACCCGTTGTTGAGACACGTAAATTCAATTAAAAATAACCTAATAAGTTTAGTGATTAATATTATTGTTTATTATTATGTTAAATGATATTGGTTAGGATTCTTCCGTTAAGTGAGATAGATGGGGGATTATTGGTATTATTAAACTCCTTCCATTAACAATTTACCGAATTATTAGTATTTTTTTACTTTATAATTATTCAACATAACAAACTGCTTTATTCCCGCCCCGAATTACGAGCCGCAAATAATGATGGAGGGATTATGGGGGAGAGATAAGCGGAATATAATAAAAAGTGTTTTAATAATTAATTATTTTAAGCATTAATCTCGCCGGTTATTAATTAAGGAAATAGATTGAATATTAATAGATAATCAGACGTGGGAAATTGGGAAGGATTGAAGGAATCCATAACAGAGCACAACATACCCCGCTTAATTAGCACTAAAAACTAATTAGCACTAAAGTCCAAATATTCTCCCGTGAGTGAGATGGATTAGGGGGGTTATTGATATTATTATATTAATATTATAGGAATGAAATTAATAGGTGAAATGTGTAGAAGACGTGAAATAAGGAATGAAATTAATAGGTGAAATTAATAGGAATGAAATTAATAATTCAAAATTTTAAAACCTAATTATAGTATTTTAAAATTAATAGGAATTACATATTAAAATGGCCATGTAATCATATTGATAATTTACCTAAGAGTGTGGATATGTCATGTAATCAAACTAAAATGGTCGCGTTTTGCATTTGTCAATTTTCGCATTTATTAGAGTCATCGACTTAAAAATTATTGAAAACCTCGTTGATCCTCTAAAATGTGGATACGAACATGGTGGAACTGACCATTTCTTGATTGGACGTCCCAAACAAAAAAAGATGAATAGTGCAAAAATTTCCATCGAGATTTTTGGGGGCTCTGTGAATCATAAAATAGTATTTCTTGAGCCCATCATGCGTATTTCAATGATGCAAATAAATGTTGTTAGTGGAAGTAGAAATGATTTTACCTCTAAGACAATGTCCTAGTAGGACGGGATGAGTTGAAATTAGCTATTTGGTGGGATTTAGGGTTTAGGGTTAGAGAGAGGTAGAATGTGTAGACGAGGAAGATGTGTTTTCATCTTTTGTTACCGTCATCATTATTATTTAATCTAGCAAATTCCATGTTTAAAATCCAGTCTCACCAGATTTATTCACTCAACTAATCTCATTAATTAAGGAAAAAAATTTCGGTTGTTAATAAAGAAATGAAATTAGACTTAGGTATTGGGAGGTCAGACGTTACCTTCATTTTTTCCAAATGAATTCATTGTATAATAGTTATTAGTGATTAGGTCAATTAATAATGGAAACAGTCCACTAATTAATTGCTCAATCAATTCAATACCTTGTTTTGTGCAAGTAGATTAGAGATTAGACGGTGGGAATTGGGAGAATCAATAAGAGAGCTTTAAATGACACGTAGATAATTAGGGAAATATATTTTTTACGAATTATAATTACTTAACCACTATAACTAATTTAATTATATTAAATATTAATTAATCTATCTAATTCCATGTTTAAAAGCCTCACCACATTTATTCACTAAACTATTTTTACGCAAAAAATTAAAAAATAATTACTTTAAGTGATTAAATTAAACTCACCTACTACTATTAAAATAGGTACTTAATTATTAAATTATTGTTCCCCTAATTCCGTTGGTAGCAATCAAAGAGGAGAATCATTAATAATAAAAAATTAATCTGTATTAAAAAAAATCAACGAAAAAAAAATTAACCGTCCGACTCACTAAACTATTTTTACGCAAAAAATTAAAAAAAATTACTTTAAGTGATTAAATTAAACTCACCTACTACTATTAAAATAGGTAATTAATTATTAAATTATGGTTCTCCTAATTCCGTTGGTAGCAATCAAAGAGGGAAATCATTAATAATAAAAAATTAATCTGTATTCCAAAAAAAAAGTCAACGAAAAAAAAGTAACCGTCCGCCTCACTAAACTATTTTTACGCAAAAAATTAAAAGATAATTACTTTAAGTGATTAAATTAAACTCACCTACTACTATTAAAATAGGTAATTAATTATTATGGTTCCCTAATTCCGTTGGTAGCGATCAAAGAGGAAAATCATTAATATTAAAAAATTAATTTGTATTACAAAAAAAAATTCAACGAAAAAAAAATTAACCGTCCGACTTCCACTGGCGGACCCCGTCCGACCTCCGGCAGCGGACCGCGTCCGACCTCCTGCGGCGGACCCCGTCCGAACTTCGGCGGCGGACCAAGCTTCTACGACCGTGAGGTGAGGGAGGGGAGGGGAACAACGACTGTGGTTTTGGGAGGGAGGGAGTGAGAAGGTGGCCGACGGAGGAGGTGGTCTCTGATGGCTAGGGTGGCTGGCGGCGAAAGTTGTTTGTGGTGGCCGGCGGCGGAGACTTCACAAGTGGCCGGCGGTCATGTTTGGGAGGGAGAGAGAGTTGGGTTGGGGATAGATTAGGTTTAGGGTTTAAATTAGAGAAGGGTAATTTCGTCATATTTTTTCTAATTATGGGCGGCAAATAGTAAAAGCACGGGCGGTAAATAGCGATTCATTAAAGTAAATATCCTGGTTTTCAATTGTAAGCCTTTACTAAATGGTATAAAATGCTTAATTCAATATCTCACAACAATTCAAGTTATTGAAATCCATTAATTCTTAACATGGTATCTAAGCTTAACTTGTCACAATAGGTTTTCTCGTATAAACTTGGCATTCATTAAGTGGATACATACTCCTTTGTGTGGATGCAACTACATATGAAAATTTGCTTAGTCTGGCAACTCATGGAGAAAGAAATCTACTTATGATAGATGTTGTGATAACTTGCCATGAAGCAACTACATATTTGTGAGGATTTCTTTACAATAATATGTATGAAAATTCGTAGAGGATTAGTTTGCCAAAACCAAACATGTTACGTCGTCTAAAACATTTATTGATTGAATTAAAAAATCTCTGGTATGGATTGACATAGAAGGGATGAATGTGTAATATTCCTCTGAGTGAATATTAGGTAAAAAGAAGTGGTTCAATAGGCCTTCAGTGATTAAGTCCGGATAAAGAGCAGTAGAGCATTTGCAATTGGGTTGTGTGATTGTTTAATGATATATAAACCTATGTTTGTGATGTTTTGGTTTTAATTTTATGTATGAGTTTTAATTTATAATCATGGTTTGATTAACTGATGTTGTGTGTTGCGTTACTTTTGCTTGTGACTTTGTGGTATGAAGTAATTGCTTGCATACAATTGTGTTAGTTAAGTTTTATAGTTATTTAGAAAAAAAGAGTCAAGACATTATTTTATAATGATCCCATGTTATTTTGATGGTAAAAACATTATTGGAACTCAAAAAGAGCTAGAGTAAGCAATGGATTGCTTAAAGAAAGAAATTTAACATTAAGGATTTAAGAAGACCTTTTTGTGGATCATGAAGATATGTTGAATAGCGAAAGATCATTTTTTACGGGAAAAAATGTCATACTTTCCATATTCTAATGATCGTAAGGTCACTAGAAGATAACTAAAATCCATTTGGGCCTTGATATAGAATTGAATTATTCGGTCTTGAAGTACCGTATATTATTGTCATTAGATCGCTATTGTAGATTGCTAGCCAAACACCATCCAACATATCATTCAATGTTAATATATTAGGAAAATATACTTTTTATCTTAGTATGACATTTGCATAGATTTGAGCTTATACCATGTTACCTTTAGGCAATGATGAGTATAGAAGATGAGTTATTTGTTTATTTATGATCGTACAACTATATTATGAAAGTTCAAACAAACCATAATAGCTACATCATCCGATGTTGAACAATGGTTAGCAATTCATAAGGCAGGTTATGAATTATTTGGTTAAGATTCGTGATTCGACACATTTAAATGACTTGTGATTGTGGACTTTCTTCTAAGAAAATGATCCTGGCGATCATGTATGAACAAAATGGTCATGATCATCATGCATTAAGCGACGATTTAGAAGATTTATTCACTAAGAAACTTTTTATGATAATATTAAAAAAAATGTTCATAAAAATACACTTTGACGAGTCAAAGAACTGAACTGATATTATCATGACAAGTCAAAGATCTGAACTAATATTTAAAAAAAAATGTTCATAAAAGTACGCATTGCACTCTTTTCCTCCTTAACCATGGAATTTCCCACTTGATTTTCCTAATAAGATTTTAAATGAGGCTATTTGAGATAGCATATTGGAGAATAAGTGTTGTCGAGCGAGGCACTACAGCCACCTGAACAGAAAGACTGCTCCATGATTGAATCCCCAAACAAAACAATTTGTGACCTCATCTTGTCCAAGCCGATGTGCTATGTTCGATCTGGTTAATGTAGGACGTTTGTTTCATTGGTTGCCACCTCAGGTGCATCTAGTTAGTAGCTGGTATGCAACCTCGATCAGCTTGCCCAACGTAAATGCTTCAAATTATGAAACAGGGGTTGTCCATGTTTGCCGTATGCCATGTGAAATACTGAGTTATGCCATTGATGATCTTCTTCATGTTGGATTTGTTACCATTGAAGATCCATGAGCTGGTCTTTTCCCTGTTCGGCGACTGCTTCTGAGTTCTGATGCATTTACCATGTGGGCATTGACGGTGGTTGAATGTGTGTTAGGCTGTTAGCCAAAAGTATGTCAGAAAGTGGGCGGTCAACTGTGGATGGCTCATTGGAGCGGTTCAACTGGAACGTTACCCATTAAATTCCATGTTTGATGATAACTATGGGACATTTATTCCCACTTTATGGCCTTCCCGGACATCTGTTATGGCTTGCGCAGTTAAAACCCGTGATGAGTTTTTTATGTGTCCATCATTAGACGTGTGTGGGTTGCCAACTATAGGGAGCGAATCCTCTCCATAACCTTATGGCCAATAAGCATGCATAACCTATTATATCAGCGCCACATCATCATTTAGGGAAGGCTTATAATATTTTCTCCTCTAATTTTAACAGGCTATATCTCTTTCTTTTTAATATAAAATTTAAATTTGTTTGTACAGATAAATTAGAATAATCATGCTCTTCAAAATGATATACAGTTTAATATATTTTCGAAATAATAAATGGAGACATTTTAGTACTAAAGGTTATGCACTCTAACTTGAGCCCGATATATATGAATCAACTATAATTTGGACTCGAAATTAAGTTAAGCCCAAATATGCGTATTGTCATGGCCGGAGAGTTAGATGATATTGAAAGTGTTCTCGTTTAATGTGAAATTCAAATTTTGGATGTTTTCCTTATTTAAGAGTGCTTCGATCCTTCCATTTTTGCATCAAATGGGTTTGGTTTCATTCACTAACCTGGAGATAGGGATGGACAATGGTGGATTTGGGGGTTTTCGGTTAAAACCCACCCACACATTGTTATGGCGGGTGATGACTCACACCCACCCATTTCTATCATTATGAGTGGGTTGGACGGTTAACAGCGGATGGTGGGTGGGTTTGGCAGTTTGGTGGGTCAAATTAAATTTATATAGTTAGATAATTCTGAGCCATAAAAGTTTGCATAGTATTAATTGAATATTAATACTACAAATCAAGAGGATTGGTAGCTATTAAACGTAGTTTATTGCATCAAAATGAAACTTATTGAGCCCTTTTTGATCGATGAAGACCAACTGCTCTGGAATCTGTCTCCAACGACCATTTCAATACCAGCTCCGCATTATGTGCTATTTCCCCCAGTAGGCTACTCGAACACCTGCCTTCTGGAAACAAATCTGGCTCCTCAAAGTCCTGGAGAGAGTTCTATTGTTGGTCTGGATAGCGAGCAAGAGGAGGCTCTTCACCAACCAAATCATCAAGTCCAGACATCTTTTGGAGAATGATGTTTGTCCGTACTTCCATAGTTCAATTAAGACCAACTTACATCGCCTCCGAGATTATGATGTTGCAAGAGTAGTGTGGACAAAGGTGGTGCCACTCCACTGTCAGCCCTAGTACTTTTCCGCTCACTATGAAGATTGGCTCTCCGACTAACTTGGCAATGATACTCGAGGACATTGGTCTAGGGAATGTGCTCAATTTTTTGACTTGGTTCTTTGGTACATTTGGAAGAACAGTAATGAGAGGATTTACCGAGGGAAAATTCTATCCCCATCAACTCTCCAAAACTATATCATCATCAAGGCAAGCAAGTGTATCAAGGAATGGGAGTCTTGGACTACTACTCTGGAATCAACAGTCCCTCGTCATTACACAGAACAATTGATTGGATGGTCGCCCCCATCCGGTGGGATGGCCCAAACTGAACACGGATGGAGCTGCCTAAGGATCTCTGGGTATAGATTCTGCTGGCAGAATCACACACGGCCACAATATAGATTGGGCTGGCGGCTTTTGCAACAAGCTTGGAAACGGCACGACTCTGGAGGCTAAACTGTGAGGTCTACATCAAGTATTAGAACTCGCCTGGAGCATTTACATTCAATTTCTCATGGTGGAATCGGACTCCAAGTTGGCGATTGATTTGATCATGAGGAGAACTGATTTGGCTAATCCTCACGCTTCGATCCTAGGAGCGATCCGATGGTAGTGGAATCGCAGTTGGGTAGTTCGTCTAACTCATACGTCGGTGATGCGAATAGAGTCGGAGACTAGCTCTCAAATCACGGTCTCGTATGATTTGATGAACCCCCCTGGCATAATAAAGACGAATGATTACGGAGGATATGATAGGAGTAAGTCACTCAAGATTGGTCATTCAAGGACCTGGCAGTAGCTAGCTACTTTTGTCCCTCGGCTTGCCTTGTACTAGCTCGGCCCTCTATGTGGAGTTTGTTTACTCGGGTTACTGAGTTGACCTGTTTTTTGTTTCTTTCTTGCTGGCCACAGGCCTCCATTTCTTTAAGAAAAAAAAAGTACTTGATTGCATAGTCTAATACTTATTATCTCATTTGTGAACAAAAGATATTTTATTGATAGTTATCATATTTTAAAATAATCAACTTTAAGTTGTAAATAAAGTGAAATTTTAAAAAAGATAATTATAATTAATAAAATAAATCATAATTAAAGTTTTGAGATAATAAAAAGGGTAAATACAATTTAATAGCCAAACCTTTTTAGTCTAAACCAAAAAATAACCAAACCTTTTCGAAAACAATTTAATAGCCAAACCGTTAACTTTCCATCCGGTCAACAGTTAGTTGACTCTGATGTGGCAGTTCTATTGCTGAGTTGGATGTCAATTAGTGACATGACAAAGAGTCAACCATTTGAATGTGCCACATAGATATTTATTAATGTATTATAATTATTATTTTGACAAATTAAAATAATAATAAAAACAAGTAACCTTCTCCCCACCTTCCATTTTCTAAATTCATTTTACAAACCCTGTTCTCTAAATTTGAGATGGCGAAAATTCCAATCCCACCACTTCTTTACCTCCCGTGCCTCTCACCCGCAAGAATTCCATCCATCTTGCCAATATCGCCGCCAAGTTGCTTCAGCTGCTGGTCTTGCTTTGCGTCTTCTCTCATTTTGATTCCCAGTAATAGACTGTCAAAAATGGATATGGATCTTGAAGTGCGTTGCATGCTTCGGTTGAAGCCGGAAGATGAAGCGACCGATCTGGGATCTGGCCACGATCTAGGCGATTAGGCTGTCATGATTGGACGGCGAGGCGGTGGCGACCCACTGACGGAGCCGACGAAGAGATTGGGTTTCATATCTGAGTTTTCAGATTTCATTGCCGTCGGATTAAGCGATGAGGATGACTCATGATTGTGGAAATATGAGTTGGATAGCGTCGATTTCGAGAGGGTGATGTCCCCTCGCGTAGCCAATCTCCTCCAGCCGCAACAATCGCTGGCAGAGCCTCAATTGGGATTATAAGCGGACCCCCAAAATAGGGATTATAAGTAAGCAGAAGCTGTTTTAAGGTGGTAATGTTGCCTGACGGAGATAGTTCCGGTGAGGAAATTCCCAGCAAGTGAGATACACTCAAGCTGCAGAACTGGCCGGAGCGGGCGGGGATTTGGCCGGTCAAGCTGTTTGTCTGTAAGTTGAGGTGGCGGAGGTCGGGGAGATCAGCGAGAGTGGGCGGGATGGGGTCGTTGAGGAAGTTTTGGGATAAATGGAACAAGGGGAGGGCCCGACATGCAGAGATGGTGTCGACGGGGGGAGGGAAGAGTTGATGGAGTCGTTGAAGAGGGAGAGGGAAGTGAGGGTGGAGATGCGGTGGGGATTTTTTTTCTTTTTCATTTTTATAGTTTAATTATTTATACCTAATTTGATAATTCAATAAAATTATAAAGAAAAAAAATATATAAGCTGACGTGTATACGTTTTTTGTCAAGTCAAAGTCAACTAACGGTTGACCAGACGGAAAATTAACGTTTTGGCTATTAAGTTGTTTTCGAAAAGATTTGGTTATTATTTTGTTTAAAATGAAAGGTTTGGTTATTAAATTGTATTTACCCTAATAAAAATGGTGTATTTATTAGATAATATGCATTAGCTACTTAATATAGCATGTGACTTTGCGAATAGTGACTCACCCGCTAACCACCTGCCACTAGGGGTGGGCATCGGTCTTGTCTGGACCAGATCGGACCAAACTCAGGAGAACCGCGGTCCAATAGTGAAAGATATTTTAGGACTAAGGACTAGACCAATAGTGCATTCGGTCAGCTTTGGTCCATTTCGTCCAGTCCAAATGTAAATTCGGTCCATTTTTCTTCAGTATTTTTACAATTTTTAGGACCAAGGACCGGACCATATTATATTCGATGTGTGTAGTCCGGCCCAAACATCGATCGGTCTAGTGTGGTCCGGTATGACCAGCCCATTGCCCACCCTTACCCGCCACCCACCCAAATTTAATGGGTGACAAAAAAATATTGTCCAAACCAGGCACAACATCCACCCAAATATATCATGGATAGTTATAATCGGGTGGATTTAGGTGCGTCTAGTGGTGGACCCTCTCATTGTCTATTCCTACCGGGATGAGATTAAGTGCTAACTCCTAAAGATGTTAGCATCATGCTAACTATTCAAATAACCATTAGATTTAAAAAGTAATCCTACAGTTAGAATTAATTAGAGGTTAATTTAGTCAATTTTTATTAAGTCCTATTATAAATATTTTTCTGCCGCCTCTCCACAACCTCACTCTTCCCCACGAAAACGCTACCATATCTCTCCCACTCTTCCTCTTTTGACGATTGCTGAAGCCAACCACAAACTCCTTCAAATGTCGCGAAGCAATAGCAGTGATCGCCTTACCAATGGCACAATCGTCACTTTCTACTCGCGTGACGGAGACCGTAGATGGCGCACAGACACTAGGGGTGGGTATTGGTTTGACCAAACCGCTCCAAATCGCCCCAAACCGCTTATGCGGTCAATCCAAACCGCATCATTAAACTAACGGTTTCATTTGCGGTCTGATCGTTAACCCTTGGCGGTTCACGGTTCGGATTGACCAAACCGCTCGGTAGCGGTTTGAAACCATAATCCGCTAATTCCTAATCTAGGTCAAACGCCTCTTCTCACCACACAACACACGACAGCAGCTATCCTCTCGGCGACGCCGACACGGCGCCATCTTCTCTCCGGCGGCACCATCTTCTCTCCACGGCGCCATCTTCTTTCCGGCAGCACCAGATCTGACCATTCTCTCATTCCGCCATCTTCTCTCCACGGCGCCATCTTCCCCAGCCTTGGCGGACTGTCAAATACACCAAGAGGCGGGATTTTCTAGGATCGAAGGCATCTCGATCTTTCCTATTCTCGGAGCTCCGGTGCTTTGGCCGACTGTCAAAAAACACCATTACCGGCGAGATCAGGTATGCTTTTCTCCTTTGGTTCTATATTTGAAGTTACGAATATAGGGTAGCTCTGTGTAAAGCTGCATCCAGTTGAAACCCACCCCCTACAAAATTCGATTACTGATCAACCTTTGGATTGTTTGGAAGTGGGTGATTCATGATTGATAGTGAATAGTGTGATTTCCTCGAAACCCATATAGTCATGGTTTTCGTTCCCGATTCGTTGGAGACTTGGAGATACAAGTTTTGGAATCTACTTCTATAAGCCTTAATGGTAGTACCCAGCACCTGAAATTGCCCAATCTTAAACCAGAATGAATGTTAGGGGGAAGGTGCTGATAGCTTGTATCAGCCATCAATTTTATTCCCTTCAATAGTTTAGGTACAGAATGTGACTATAGTGAACTTGTGGAGTTACTGCAAGTGGGAGAGCATCAGAGCAATGGATATTTAGATTAGTGTTAATGACAGTTCAATGTTCTAACTATTTTATTTCATATGCTTGCAGGGCAAAATGAAATCAAAAGGCTCGAAGGGAAAACGAGCTCAAGCACCGATATCTAGCAGCAATGTGCTTAATGTCAGTGAGGTGAGTTTCCCTTACAGGCTGTAAGTATTCTTTTTTTGGCTATGATTGTGGGTTTGTGAGGATTATCGGCAATGCTAAGCTTGGAAACCATGTTGTACTCAATGGTGTGATGGACGCAAATGGAATACGAGGGGTTGTTCATCATTCTGCATTTTCTTAGTTATTGGATATGAGTTGTCGAGGCAAGTAGTTGGCTGCAGGGATTTTTGGGACCCTGTACATATCCTATATCTGAGGATTGTTTGGTTGAGCCCTTGAGCTGGGTCTAAATTAGGAAGATAGTTATGCTCTGCTGCAGTTGAAAGAAGCCTCAGATAGCAGAATTGATAGGTTTGGCAGTTTCCAAATTAATGACCAAACGCAGCAGAAAAGTAGCTCTGTATCAGCATCTTGAGCTCAATCCATGCATGGCAATGCATATAAGTTCATGATCAAAGTCGGGAGTGTGTAACCATACTGGCAATCACTGCAATTTGGTGTTGAACAAGTTGTTTAATGCTTTTGTCAACTAATTATATCCCTAGGTTTACCTGTTCTCCTTATTTTGCTGCAGACAAATATTTGTTTATACAGCATGAATAGATAGATGAAGGATTTCATTTAAGGTTTATGTGACAGTTTGGAACCACCTATTATGTCATACATTAGCTGGAGAAGGTTTTCACATGCTTCATTTGATACGTCTCCTGGTGTTTTTCCATTTTAAATGCATTGTTTAGTATCCTTTACATAGGAGAGTGATAGTTAAAAAAAAACCTTTTATTTCTAACACAAATTTAAATACGGAAACCTAGCATGGATTTTTTTAATTGTGTTCCCCTATCTGTATTTATCTTTCATGCAGAAATTATATGTGTTCCCCTATTTCTACAGTTTCATCCGAATCAGCTTTTAGCACTGGAGGTAGAGTGCTGAATGATTTCAGGAGCTCTTTGACTCCTAGGATTGTTGAGGCTCTTATTTATACTCAGGATTGGCTCCGAGCAGACTCTAGTCTTTGTCTAGTTGAAGAAGATTCAGAGGAGATTGACAATATCGATGAAGGTGAGTAACCTAGAAAATGCTACTGTTTATTTACCATATACGTTTTATCTCGTAGTTAAACTCTCTTTTTATGAATTTCAGAGTTGAGCATGGTGATGAAGGCTATTGGCATCTCCGATGTTCCACTTCCTCATATCAATACTCCTCGTATGAGTCCTAATGTAGAGGCAAGCACAAACACAAAAGGTAGCATATGAACCTTATCATTATTGCATCATAATCAGCGTCTTTGATTTTAATTGTTAGTGCCGATGGTGGGAATGGTCCATGATAACAATTGACAAAACTTACCATACAGAGCAGTGTTGATTTGGTTAGGCTGGAATACAGCGTTGTCTTGCCCTTTTCCTGGGCTGCAGAACATGGTTAGGCTGGAATACAGTGTTGAGGTTGAGGGATCCAACCCTTTTCCTCTAAGCTTATCTTTTTTGGTAGATGTCTTGTCTCTTTCCTTTGAAATGACTCAACAAGTAGTATATTGATATCAGCATCTTCAGCTCTTTTAGTATCAGAACCACAAGTTCTTTCATCTTTATTTATGGATAATCTGTTCTTTCAAGTTGATGGAAACTACACGGAAGCCGTCAAAGCTGAAGTACTTGTTTTGTTTGGATCGATTCCTGAACTTGACCCTAAGAATGTGGAGACTACAATTCAGAATGGCTGCTGAAGTTTTGGACAAGCCATGTTGGATCGTTGATGTTGACTTTTTCACAAGCAGAATAATGTCTTAGTTTCGTAAGGTTCAAATTGTAGTGTTGATGGATACATAGTTGAAGTATCTGAGTTGTTGCCTTCGGTTTCACAGAACTATGTGGGCTTGATCTTCAAACTGGAATGTTTGCTGAGGTGGTCTTTCGTGATGAATTTTGTTTTAGTTGATGGGATATATAGTTGCAGCAGCTTTAATATATACTACTCCCTATGTATGTATGTATGTATGCATAACCATATTGAGTTATTAACAGTTCCAGGAAAAACTAGTTGTAGCAGGTTTGACATAACCATTGAGTATATGTATTAAATAGTTGCAACAGCTATTCCCTATCTCATTATAGATATACTACTCTGTTTTGGTGGCAGGAAACTGAGTAATTTTTATTTAATTATGTACAAACCATAATGAATTGCGGTCAAGATGCGGTGCGGTTTAAACCGTATCAAACCGTTAATTTATGCGGTTTGGTTTGACCGCACCGATAACTTAGCTGTCGAAATGCGGTGCGGTTTATATCAATGCAGTGCGATGCGGTTTATATCATTGCGGTGCGATGCGGTCCGAACCGCACCGATACCCACCCCTAACAGACACCACCAACCTCAATTGCTCGGCGCTGCCGTCGCTTCCTTTGTTGCCTCGCACGATGGAGAATCAAGATGGCATATGAACACAGGCAGGCGGCGACGAGAGAAGGAGGGTGTGTCAATGGTGTAGTCTCTTTCTCCATCGTTGGCGTAGAGAACCCTTCATTCCGGATCTGGCTTTCCCCATCATTCTCAGATGTCCTGGTATAACAGATGTGAAGTCACCGTCGATCAAATCAAAACGCCAATGTTAGGAGTAGGTTCGTCTATTGCGAAGGGAGCAATGAGATTCATCTGTGAACATGTATTTGCGACATTGCGGAGGCGGGGACGAGTCGTCAGCGTCTCTTGTCCGATTCGTCAGCGTCTCTTTCCCCGATTCCGCCCGCGACGGCGTCGATTTTCGCCCGCAATGGCGCCGACCTTGCCTGCATTGGCTTCCCACCACCATTGCCGTAAATCGCTAGTGGATAGCATGCGTGGAGGAAGAACGAGAATTTTTTCCAGGTCTATATTATTATTTGATTAGTAGTGATTTTGGGTTAGTAGTGATTGTGGTGTATTATTTTTCATATCTATTAGTAGTTATTGTTATTGTAATCAACAGTTGAGCATTGATATTTGTAAAGTATTAGTAGTGTTTTGTATATTAGTAGTAATATTTGTTCTCTGTAGTACTTTTTTCATTTACAGTATTATTCTTTCCAAATATCATCAACTTCTTCTATTTAAAAAACGCTACTAAAAAGTAGAAACAACAAAATCACTACTGATTATTATAAAATCAATACAACATCCAAGCTAAATCACTACTAATTCAAACTAATAGTAGTTTTTTCCCTAGTATTTTTTCACGTTAAAGTTCTTTGTGAAGGAGGAGAGAGATAATTAAAATTTAATTTATATATTAAATTTAATTTTACTAAATACCAACAAAGCTCTCATTTGCTCCTTAGTTAGGACGGTGCTAACTCTTATACAATTAGCATTATAACTCCTCCCCATCCCTACCTGGCGAGATTTATGGCCAATAAGGCCTTTGATTTTTTCTGATGTTAATGATTGGCCTTTGACTTATTTAGCTGAGATTATATTGGCATTAAACAAAAGATTTAATTATTCGGTTAAGAGTGATATCATCAAGGTATGGAGAATTGCTTGGCCAACAGTCATAATTCATCAGCTATGATTATTGATCCCCCATATGAAAGAAATTTTGGGTGGTGCTATTTCCTTTGAAACTAATGTTCTTCTTGTAACATTCTCTCATATTGGTATAACCAGCTGTGGTTGTTCAAAACTGGCGAGAAGCGAATTGCCTCACTTTTTTTTTTTTGCTTCCACGAAGGCACTAAGGCCAAAGAAAAAAAAAGGTTACAAGGGGAAGATTAAGAGGGTGTAGAAATGGAGGCAGGAATCACACTCCTTGGGAAAGTTACTTCTCTGCTATCGTCACTAAGAATGCTTGAGAGGCTCGTGGGTGGGTGTGACATCTCATACGTACCGTAGGGATAGACGAGACTATGTTCCGAGAGCCAGTCCGCGATCCTATTCCTTTTCCGGTACGTAAGACAGAATCGCACCACCCAATCTTGATGTCCAATGTGTTTAAGACACCGTAAGAGTATTGAATATTTGTTCTTTAAATACCCCTTAGTCGTTCAAATACGATTTCTAGTTTGTCTAAGTGTTTTTCTAGATTTCAGATGACTATCAATTTTACCTTATGGTTGTGAAACGTTATACCCTCTGAGCACCCTTAATAACAAATTCCCCAATGTGTTTGCCTATTATGGTGGGAACGAATTAGGGTGAATACTAGTGTTTTTGTTGTCACAATGACAACCTACATCTACATCCACCTTTATTTCTATTTTCCCCCTCTGTGTAGCTTAACAAACGAGGATCCTAAGCACCCGCGAGTTCTTCCTCGTTGGCGACGTCATCATTGTAACATCAGCGGTGACACACCAACGAGTTCTTCCCTCTACTCCATATTCTTACTCTCCCACTCGTGTGAAGCGGCATGGTAGCGGATAAAAGCAGTAACGGTGGCGGGCTCCACCTCCGCCACTTCATTCTTTCGTAGTAGTATTGGCTTTTCGCATTAGTATTGATTTTCATGTAATATATTATTTTTTCTATTTTTTTATCATATTGATATTGATCTTATCACATTGATATTGACCTTCATGTATTGGTATTAGTTAAATCTGGAATGATATTGGTTAATATGTACTGTTATTGGTCAATATTGTAATGATATTGTTTTTTGTTAGTGTTTTTATTATTTTGGCAGTGATTACTTGTTCTATTTTGTAGTGGTATTGGTTCATATGAACGGAGACAGAGAAGAATTGAGAAGTTGGCAGAGAGGTGGCAGGAGATGGGAAAAAATGGTCGCATACCTACTCGTGAATCTCTTCTGCCTCTCCTATAAATTTGGTATTTTCCCTCTCCCGTCGTCTTCAACTTTGCCTCACTAGGTTGTGCCTATTGGCAATTTCCTCCAAATCAACTTCGTTGATGTTGTCAGTTATATTGATTGTGCTTCTGGCTTGGTGATTTGTGGGCCAGATGGACGTTCTGCAAGCAGTTTGATATTGACATTCTAGAGTATCAGATCCCTAGTTGCGGAGCTTCTTGCTACTAGAGATTTTGTCTATCTCAATCATTGTTTCCAAAGACTCCCTCGCGTTTACTGGAAGGTGATTCACCATCTTCATTGTGGTGAAGGATTCTCTAGGAGAGCTCATGCTTCGAGAGTGTCATCAACTAATGTACTCGGATTCTCTTTGTATAGGCTTTAGGGCGGTTCCCCGAATCGCAAACTGGTCTGCCCATAGAATGGTGTGTAAAGCATGTTACTGTCTCTTTTATAGTTAGTTTCCTTGATATTGCGGGATAGCTCCACTATGGTGTCGTTTTGGGAAGGTTCATGAGATGAGGGTGCATTTTTTATTTCTAATTTCTCTTGTTATGTCTTGGAAAAATAAAACCGAGATAACGTTTTATGATGATTATGCACTTTTTCAATCACTATAATTTTATCCCATAGGAATCTTCTAGTAAGGTTCTAATGATGCATACTCTTAACTAATAGACAACCAAGGGAGAGTATTATGAAATAATAGAGTATTGTGGATGCCGTTTGGATTCTTCATTGGATTATATATTAAATGGTACATTAAGAGCTATTTACCTCCCTACATTGATCATGAAAATGAATCATCTTCATGATTCTTATATCACATTCATGTACATTGATTAGTTGTAGGGGTTAGACATGTGTGCCTATAAATAAAACACCTTATTGTACAAAAAAATATAATAAATAAGAAGCACACTTCTCTTGTATCTTTTGTCAATCTAAATTTCTATAATTTTTTTATAACATATAGTACCGTGTTCCTTAAGTAGGTTACGGCAGTGACGGAACAATGGTGAACTTTCTAGTTGTACTCTTACGAACCATTGGTCCTAGCAAGAGATAAATAAAATCGATCTAGAGAAGGAATTTGGGGGACTAATTTGAATAACTCACTATATACATATTTGGTGGTGGAAAATGGGAATCGCTTCAAAGACACTTTTGATTGACTATGAAATTAAGAATCTTTTTAGTTAATTTTGTTTTCATATACATAGACCGTGACGAACATTATTCCCTGTGCCCAATTATTTAGCATGTCCAATATGGTGAGATTCTCCAATTTGCTTTCGATCAAATACATAATAATTGAGCGTTCCAAGTCGAATTATTTTTGTCTACGTATGGTACAAGATCCATCGGGTAAAGATACCTCCAAGTTTTACTGTTTCATATAAAAGAAGAAAAAGAACATCAAACTTATTGGGCCGGAAGAATGTTGATGTAGGCCCATCGTATGACAAGCCCAAGGACTCGACATCTGTTCCGAGTAGGGCGTGTAATGCTTGTTGTAGTTGCGTTGATGATGTACAGAAGCATATATATATATATTTCTCCCATGTAAGGCCACTGGCCGAATAACAGATAAATAAAAAACCCTAGTCTGTGGACTCGACATCTGTTCCGAGTAGGGCGTGTAATGCTTGTTGTAGTTGCGTTGATGATGTACAGAAGCATATATATATTTCTCCCATGTAAGGCCACTGGCCGAATAACAGATAAATAAAAAACCCTAGTCTGTGGACGTACCTCTTGCATACTGCAGGAGTGAACCACGTTAAAAAACGTCGTGTTCGTTGTCTCTTTCGCATACAGTTCTTGATTTTTCTCATGATATCAGAGTCTGGTTGGTTCAGCCTGCTGAAGATCTTTTGAAGTAACTTCATGGGCGACAAGGACGAGAAGTCCCTTGCCAGCACAAGTCAGGTCATAGCTGGTAAGGTTTAAGATCCTTTGTCACCGTTTTATCTCCATGCTTCTGAGATAGCGAGTCAGTTGCAAGTTGGAGAGGTCTTAACGTCGTTGAATTATGGGGAGTGGATCATAGAGATGACAGACGCCCTCATAATCAAAAACAAAATTGGTTTTGTTGATGGTACTGTCACAAAGCCCGTTGATGAAGCTGGAATTCGTGCCTGGACAAGGTTGGCTTCGCACCACCATGGAAAAGGAAGTGCGAGCAAGTGTGTGGTATGCGAAAACTTCACGGGGGATCTAGCTTGATCTTAAAGATCGGTTCGGGCAGGGCGTCGCATCGCGCGCATATGAGATTCGAAGAATGGTCAGTTTGTTGCAACAAGAAAAGCTGAGTGTCTCAGCTTTCTATACACGTCTACGGACGTTTTGGGAGGAATCGCAGTCGATTTTGCCAGTTCCGAAGTGCACGTGCGGTCTGTGTACTTGTGGTTTGGAACGCAAAGTCAAAGATCGAGATGAAGGGGCACGCTTGTTTGACTTCTTAATGGGGTTAGATGATAGTTTTGGCACACTATCATAACCAAAATTTTGGCGACCAAGCCCATTCCCTATTTGACAGAAGCTTTCAACCTTCTATCTAGTGATGAACAGCAAAGGCTTATCGCCCAGAAAAGGAAACCACAAGCAGAGGCGGCAGCCTTCCTCACTCATGGTGGATGTGATCGCTCTAGCGGTCAAAAGCAAAACGAGACTCGCACGGAAGGACGAGATCGCTGTCGTGTGAAGTGCACGCATTGTGGTAAGACTTGGCACTTAAATGAAACTTGTTTTGACATTATAGGTTGGCCAAATCGTGACAGGAACTCACAAGGGATGCAGAACAACAATGCTGCCAGTCGGAGATGACGTGATGAAGAGTCGCAGCCTAAGGCATCTCAGGTTGAGTCGGAGAGTCCAGTAGTTGGATTCACTATGCAGCAGCTTGAACAGTCAAAGGTGTTTTTTGGCCAGGGAAAGGCAGCCGAATCGCCTATTCCAACATGGCAGGTACGTCCTACTTTATAACTGAGTGGTTAATTGATTCGGGTTGCAACGAACATATCCTTTCCGATGATTCTATTTTAAGAAATATATCTGTGGATAGGTCAAGTCGGCCAGTTAAGATACCCAATGGGGATAGTGTTCCTGTTGCGAAGGTGGGATCCGTTTTACTATCATCTGGTCTACAGTTGGATCGGGTTCTACATGTACCCGGGTTTCGTTGTAATCTTCTTTCGGTAAGCCGACTGACAAAGGAGAATCAAGTGGCTTTAATCTTTCTCTGTGACTTTTGCATTCTTCAGGACTTACAATCCAGGAGCGTGATTGGGAAGGGGATTCTCCGTGATGGGCTTTACTATCTGTGCTTATTCAGTGAGAGGGAGCGCTTGGCATTTGCGGCAAGAGTCGATGATGCTTCTGCGGCAATTTGGCACTCGAGGTTGGGTCATCCCTCCATTGATAAGATGTCGCAGCTGAAGTCTTTGTTATCTCCTAATTTTGTTGATGATTTAGTTGGTGAACATTGTCATTCTTATTCTCGTGCGAAACAAGTTAGAACACCATTTGCCCCTAGTTCGATAAAGACGTCGGTATGTTTTGATCTCATTCATTTGGATTAATGGGGAGGTTATAAAGTTGCTTCTCTGAGCGGAGCTCATTATTTTCTCACTATCGGTGATGATTATAGTCACAGTGTATGGGTTTATCTGCTCCGTTTCAAGTCTGATGTTGGTCTTTACTTGATGATGTTCTGTGAGATGGTGGGGACACAGTTTGGTCAACGGGGTATTCAGACCGATAATGGTACAGAATTCTAGACTAGTGCATTGCTCAACTATTATTCTCGACATGGGATTAGCTTTCTTACTAGTTGTGTCGACACTCCACAGCAAAATAGAGTTGTCGAGCGAAAGCATCGACATATATTAGATACAGCCCGCGCTCTTCGTTTCCATGCTGGTTTGCCCATTGAGTTCTGGGGAGAGTGCGTTTTAACAGCTGTATACTTGCTCAATCGTCTGCCTAGAAAAGCTACTGGCAAGACACCGTTCGAGGTTTTGTTTGGCTCACCTGCGTCTTATCAGCATCTGCGCACCTTTGGGTGCCTTTTTTATGAAAAATACACCCACTGCAATTTACACAAATTCTCCGAACGGGGGCATACGTGTGTCTTTCTTGGATATCCTTTTGGCCAGAAGGGTTATCGTTTATACGATTTGGTAACTCAACAATTGTTTGTATCTCGTGATGTTAAGTTCTTTGAAGGCCATTTTCCCATTTCGGTCACCAGAGCCCTCTTTGTTGCATTGGGTGCCACCTGTTGATGGCAATATTCAAGTAATAGATGACGATATTGATGTTTCTTCACCATCACATTCCGGGTCCCCTCCTGTTAGCTCGACCCAAGAAAAAGAGATTTCATCCTTGTCAAGTTCAACTGCTGCACAATCACATGCGCCACCTGCAGCGCCAGATCAATCCTCCAGTTCTCCTGCAAAGTCGACTTCCCCCAGTGGTAGTCCTCCTCTTCTCGGCAATCAGATTCCCCTACGTCGAGGAGATCGTGTTCGCACCCGACCTAAGTACTTGGAAAACTATGTTATTGATGAGCAAGTCACCAACACGGTAACATATCCCCTCTATGCTCATGTTTCTTACTCCCGTGTTAGTCATGAGTATCGGGCTTTTCTGGCGCGAGGCAATGGAGAAAGAAATAGTTGCTCTTGTCGCAAATGGAACTTGGAGTCTCGTTGACCTTCCTCTTGGCAAGTGGTTGATCGATTCGAAATGGGTGTTTAAAATAAAGTATCGTCCCGACGGCAGCATAGAGCGCTATAAGGGGCGTCTCATCGCGAAAGGTTATACACAGATTGAGGGTGTTGAATATCATGACACGTTCGCCCCGGTGGCCAAGCTAGTTACTGTTCGTTGTTTGATAGCGGTTGCCACTAATCGTGATTGGCACATTCATCAGCTAGACGTAAACAATGCATTTTTGCATGGGGATCTGACCGAGGAAGTGTACATGAAGATCCCGCCAGGCTTTGCGCCACGTGAAGAGACCCGTGTTTGCCGCCTTCACAAATCTCTATATGGGTTACGTCAAGCATCCCGGATGTGGTACCAGAAGTTTACTGCTGCACTATGTACCATCGGTTTTCATGCATCGCCAGCAAATCATTCTCTTTTTGTTTACAAGCGAGGATCAACCTTTGTCACAGCCTTGATCTATGTCGACGACGTCCTTCTTGCTGGAAATGACATGGATTGTATCACTATAGTCAAGTCTTTCCTGGACCGTCAGTTCAGCATCAAAGATCTGGATCCTATTCGGTATTTTTTTGTGATCGAGGTGACTCGTTCCCCTCATGGCGTTGTCCTTAGTCAGTGTAAGTATACTCTGGATATACTTGAAGAATCGGGTAAATAGGCTGCTCGTCCGAGTTTTTTTCCAGTTGAGCAGAATCACCACTTGACTAGTCCATCTGGTGATACTCTCTCTGATGGTTCTGCTTATCGTCGCTTGGTTGGCCGGTTATTATATCTGACGGTTACCCGTCCTGATATTACTTATGGTGTTAATATCTTAAGTCAATTCGTTCATGAACCCACGCATGCTCATATGGATGCGGCAGTGCGTATCCTTCGCTACCTCAAGCAGTCTCCAGGACAAGGTTTGTATTTTTTCTGTTGTAGGCACACTTGACCTAGTTGCTTACTGTGATGTAGATTGGGGAGGCTGTGAGAGTACGCGTTGTTCTACTAGTGGTTTCTTCATCAGTCTGGGTGGGGCGCCCGTTTCCTGGCGTATTAAGAAGCAGAAGGTTGTTGCACGTTCTTCTGCTAAGGCAGAGTATCGTGCAATGGCCAACACGGTTAGTGAAGTCATCTGGCTTCGTTGGCTGCTTAGTGAGCTTGATGTGCCCCAGCTCGCTGCGACTCCGTTGTATTGTGATAATCAGGCTGCGTTACACATCGCAGCTAATCCTGTTTTCCATTTTTTCCATGAGCGCACTAAGCATGTGTCTCGAGACATTTCTCCTTGTAAGGTAAGCTCGCCGCTTCAGCTCGCGGATCTATTCACCAAGGGCCTTGGCTCCGAGCGTTTCCAGTTTCTGTTGACCAAGCTGAATGTTCGTGACCTCCACAGTTCAACTTGCGGGGGCGTATTGGTTTCGGAAGAATGTTAATGTAGGCCCATCGTATGACAAGCCCAAGGACTCGACATCTATTCCAAGTAGGGCGTGTAATGCTTGCTGTAGTTGCGTTGATGATGTACAGAAGCATATATATTTCTCCCATGTAAGGGCACTGGCCGAATAACAGATAAATAAAAAAACCCTAGCCTGTGGACGTAGCTCTTGCATACTGCAGGAGTGAACCAAGTTAAAAAACGTCTTGTTCGTTGTCTCTTCCGCTACAGTTCTTGATGTTTCTCAAAATTTATCCTTATATTTTTTTTATAATGGTGAAATCATTAAAAAATCAAGAAATCGAAGTCTGAAAAAGTTCAAAAGGTGAACTGAGTTTCCTAGCCACAACTAAAGGACTCAAACTCTGCCGAACCATAAGAAACAAAAATGATAAGGGAGAACACACGACAAGCAAACAAAAGTCATATATGCTATAAATAGAGTTGGAGCAGAACAGAATCCTTTGATTCGCTTGAACTCTATCAATCTTCCTAGTAGGTTGAAGCCAATCCACCACTGTTGAAAAGGTTTAACAAAAACACCTTTTGGCGACCGAGACATATCTCTTTGAAAGATCTAGCGTTTCTTTCCTTACATATAGACAAACAAATCGAATGTAACTTGCCTGGCTTGAACCTTCTGTTGGACATCCACGTATAGTGTTTGAGATACAATTGTGAAGCAAGTTCCACAGCGACAAAAGGGAATCAGCCAAGCTCCAGGCCTCAATAGCAAAAGGACACATGCAGAAAAGGTGGCTAGCTATTTCCTCTTCTCGAACACAAAGACAACAACTATAATTAGGTATACTCCATCCCCTATTTCGCAAGTTGTCTTGTGTCAGAATTTTCTGATAATAAACCTGTCACAAAAAGATGCATATCTTCGTAGGAATTTTTATTTTCCAGACTACTTTAAAGGGGAAGCCATCATCTCCTGAAAACGTTCTTCAACAAGACACATGTACATCGAATGAACCAAAAAAAAGGCACCTCCAAAGGATCTCAATCAACCCAAATAGGACCATTAGAGGCACCTCCAAAGCGCCCAATCAATCCACCTTGTAAAGAAAATTGAAGAGGAATTTCCCACCCCACAACACTTGAACTAATCTGAAACATATCGGAGACCCAATAGGCTGGCTTTAGAGGGATTTTTTCAATAATAGCACGTTTAAAAAAATTACAAAACTAGCACCCAGCCGAAAAAATTTACACTGATAGCACCATTTTTAATAGACCGCACCTCCAAGGTGCGTTTTATAAGTAAACCGCACCCTCCAGGTGCATTTTATGTATAAACCGCACCTTGGAGGTGCGTTTTATTCTGGAAACCGCACCTTGGAGGTGCGGTCTGTGTTTGGTGGGCAGCGGCCTTTTGGACCGCAGGATGAAGATGCGATCCAGTGGCGAACCGCTTGCCAGGTCAGCGATCCTTGCCACGGATCGAAGACCGCTGCACCGAGGTGCGGTCAAACATTGGGGAGCGCAAACCGCCTCGGCAAGGTGCGGTTTTGACTGGGGCAAAATTACCCGACCGCCCCTGGTGGGTGCGGTCTGATGGGTATAAATACCCCCTCCCCCCTCTCATTTTTTCACACCACAACCATTCTCCACTCTCTCTCTAGAATTAGCTCTCTAACCCCTCCCCTCCCCTCTCAAAAGCCTACGAAATAGTGGTCTGTTGGTTGCGGATAAGTCCGATCTGCCATCAGAAAACATTTCTTAGGTTTTTTCCTCAAAATCCGCCGAGCCGAGCCGAATCTCTGTCCAAATTTTGGTTTTTTTCCTCAAAACCCGCCGAGCCGAGCCGAATCTCTGTCCGAATTTCCCGAAAAAATGAGCGATTGGTGGCAAGGAGAGGGAGTTTATGTTGATGAATTTCTAGCGGTACGTACTCATTATTCTGGTTTAATTTTTGTTGTTGTTATAAGATTTTTAATTAATCTATGTACTAACCTCGTTGTTATTTTCTCGTAGGTTGGGGACGACATGGATATATACAACCAACGGTATTATCTCGAGCAAGGACCATTGGATCCAACCGACTTGTACGACCAACCCTACCATTGGTCAAGGAATGTTTGGAACGATCATCCGGTACATACAATTCTTCACCATTTGTCTTTCTTTTATTTTGCTAATGTATTTAGTGGAATATAAAATAAATTTATGTTGAAATTTTAATCGTGTTGGTTGTGTTCAATAATTTAATCGAATACATAGCGCCACTTACTTCGACTCTTTATAAAGAGATGCACGTCTAAGGAAATGAGGTTTTAAGCGATTATCATATCCTCCCATTCCCTGGGAAAATCGGGTATTAAGAGATCCTCGGATCCCCCCTTTTTTGTCAAAAAGACTGCGTTTCTAAGAAGATGTATACCTCTTTAAGAGTCTAACGAGTGTTGCTCTGTATTCGATTAAATTATTTAAAACAACCAATATGATTAAATTATTTACCAAACAACCAATACGAGATAATTATCTACCTCATCCTGAGTGGTTATGAGATATTCCTCATGCAACAATGACCCACTTTCTCTGTTTGGATATCGGTACACCATACGATCAACTCTTCTCGTGCCATCCATGCAAGTAACGTTAGTGCACATTTGATGGAGGTCTTCAAGCAGCGGTCTGGTAGCGACATTTATTTTCTGAAATTTGCCACCGACGTAGGTGACCCCCTTTCCGGTCTCTTCCGTGTAACCATTCCACCGTAAGCCAAACGTCAACTTTTGGAATGCCATCTGCAAAAAAATCGTAGTTCAGTTAATATCATAAAAATCACAAATAAAAAATAACAATAAAAAGTAATACAAAATAAACTTACGAGTTAACTTTAATCGCAAAACCACTAAAGAAATATAGAGCTACAACAGAAAATTGAAAAGGGAGAAGGAGAGTGTGAAGAGAAGAGATTTTCCGGGAAGTCTTTTATAGGCAAAATCACTGATGAAAACCGCACCTTAGAGGTGCGGTTTTCGTTTGCCATGCAGACCCACGTCTGTTATTCTGCATAGCATGTCGGAAAATAATTGACCAAAACCGCACCTTGGGGGTGCAGTTTGTGTGGCAAAACCGCACCTGGGGATGCGGTTTTGTTTTGGAGAAACAAATCGCATCTCCAAGGTGCGGTTTTGCTAGGTTAGGCCAAAACCGCACCTCGGCCATGCGGTTTCTGTAGGTCATACCTGAAACAACATGGCCAAGATGCGGTTTTGGTCCAGGATTATAAACCGCACCTTAGAGGTGCGGTCCATAAAAAAGTGTGTTATTTTTGTAAATATTTTCGGCTGGATGCTATTTTTGTAAAAAAAAAATTAAAAGGTGCTATTTCTAGAAAAATCTCAGGGTTAAAGGTACAGCAGCCACGCGAGGAAAGGATTCAACCAATATATTATGTTCTAGAACGATAGCCAAGCACCCCCCAGCAGGTTATGTTTGTAAAAAATAATTGGCCAGCATGTTTTGGAAAGAGTGTATAATTAACAGTCGCCTGAGGCTGTGAAAAATCAATTTTTTTTATCCTACAAGATGATATCAACTTTGATATTTTTTTGAGCAAATTTTTTTTAAGTCATATCAAAATATTATCACTTACAGTTGTATGATTTTGATATGTTAGTGGTATAAAGTTTGTATATATGATAGTAATAAATGTTGGTATGATATTTATATTTGACAAAAAAAAATTAATGACATCATATCATATCATGATATTATCACTATATCATATTAGTAATATCATGATATGACAGGGATATGATGTTGGTATAATGTCTTATGTTTGACAAAACTTAACAAAATAGATCTCATTGTGTAGATCTTAATTAATGAGGTTTTTTTTATAAACTTTGAGTTAAAATGAAGTAGATGGGTCACATACCAATGTCATATCATGATGATATGATAGTGATAGTAGTAAAACCGACATGTCTTCTGAAGTGTTATTTTTTTTCCTTGTTCAAAATATAGCAAAATAGATATCATAGTATAGATCATAACTAATTCGTTCTTTATATGTAATTTTTGAGATATTGGGTTTTCAAAATATTAATATTAATTTTTTCAGGGCCAATAAAACACATTCATATAAACTAATTAATCAAGTAATGAACTCGTTAGAGAAAAAGAAAATTCAAATGAAATTTAACGCCATCTATCTGTAGGTTCTTGCAGTCTAGTAGATACTCTTTCACCCTTACAATTAATTAATTATAAGAAAATCGTATCATGTAATGGATGCTAGCCAATGAATTGCTAGGAATTTAAGCATATCCAGAAGTAAAGTATGAAATCCTAGTCCAAGGATTTTCTTGGCAACTTTACACCGTGCACTAAGTATGTGCTCATCAGCTTGTCATGTGATAATTCTAAAATAATAATTTAGTAATATCATATAGTGAAACCTATTTCTAAATGCACAGATTCTCCATCTTTAGGATTACTTTAGACACACATACATTGTACCAAATGACACAAAACAGATATATTCTTGTTTGTCTTAAGGTGGATGAACAGAATCTATCGACTATCAGTCCACTAGTTTCCTTTGCGATCAATTTCATGAGCCCACTTGATTTGTAGAGGCTCTATTAATTGGGATTTTGTATATATGAAATGCATTCCATTTCAAACATGCTCTTTCTCTTCTTATTTCACAAGTAGGAGGCTCCAGAGTCCAGCCTAATTGTATGGGTGATGCGTACATATTTTATCACTAACCCTAAAAGTGTTCATCAATATGACGGTTGTCTATAATTAAAGCATCGGAAGGTATTGTCTTAATTGTTTTTTATGGATAGCTAACTGTTGTTTGACTGGTCCATGTTCCTGAAAGAGTCCGAGTTTTCGTTTGGATGGCGGTCTCAAATAAACTCTCAA
The DNA here is from genome assembly GCA_946122785.1 of Linum tenue. Lineage (NCBI taxonomy): Eukaryota > Viridiplantae > Streptophyta > Magnoliopsida > Malpighiales > Linaceae > Linum > Linum tenue. The sequence goes on along the minus strand of CAMGYJ010000011.1, from coordinate 36,185,850 downwards.
CCAACAGTGTGAGGAAATATAAGCATCTTACGGAGGATGACAGCTGCCCGGACTGCCAAGGAACACCGAAAACAAACCTCCATTGCCTTCGAGATTGCCAGAGAGCGAGCAGCATTTGGCAGAGAATTATCGTGCATGAGAAGCTTGGCGATTTCATGTCAATGGACTATGGTGAATGGTTGAAACACAATATCAACAACAACAGCCTCGGCAACTGGCCGGGGGAGTGGGCGAGCTACTTCAACCTTATCCTGTGGTTCATCTGGAAGCAAAGAAATGAGAAGATCTTTCCGGGAAAGGCGCTCTCCCTACCCTCTCTTTTCCACTACGTTACGGCCAAAGCAAAAGAATGGGCATGTGTTTGGGAGGCTGCCTCCATGAATCTTGACGTGCACTCCAAAGTTGTCCGTTCGGAGGAGCTGATCGGCTGGAAACCCCCTCCTACAGGTTGGCTAAAGCTTAACACAGATGGAGCGGCACAGGGACATGTCGGTGAGATTGGAGCAGGGGGTGTCATTCGCAACAGTAACAGAGATTGGATTAATGGTTTTGTCTGCAGGATTGGAGCTGGATCAGCAATCATGGCAGAGCTCTGGGGTATCCTAAGGGGCATCAATCTGGCTAGAAGGATGGGAGTCGAGTTCCTGATCATTGAATTCGATTCCCGCTTGTCCCTTGATCTAATCCAGCAACCTCATGATCCGAGCCACCTCCATGCTAGCATCCTTGCAGATATTCAGAGAACTCTCGCATAGAATTGGGTGGTTCAACTAGTCGATTTATACCGGGAAGGGAATAGAGTCGCGGACTGCCTCTCGAACCACAGTCTCGTCTATCCCTTTGGTATGCATGAATTAGATTACCCACTCGGGGCGGTAAGAGCAATTCTTAGAGAAGATGTTATGGGAGTTAGCTTACCTCGTATGGTGATTAGACATGCGAGTTGAGAGTTTCTCCCTTCTCCCCTGTGATGTACTGAGTCTCTTTCCCGGTTGTTCCACAACCTCCTTTCAATAAATAAAAAATGTTGTTTGACTGGTTTTCTTTTCAAAAATTATTTTTTATGTATCAACTAGGTGGAGATGTCGCGTCTTTGTCGCGGTGCGGAGATGACCTATGGGCATTTATTATGTGGCCTGCTATGTGTTTTGTTAGTATTATAGGTGGTGTATGTATGGGTTTGGAGGTTTGTAGATGAGTTTGGGTAGGGTATGGATATTTACTTCCATAATCTAAATGTGTATGAGTTGGGTATGGATACCATTTATTCAAGTGTGTTTGAATTACACATACAAAAATTTGACCTATTTGCGGAACTTCAAAACAAAAATGCAATACACAAAATTTTAGGTATTAAAATGTAATGTTCCATCAATATTTTGAGGACTTATATGCCAAAAAGAAAATTTATGTTATAAATCTAAAGATATATTAAATTTAGGTACAGAAATGTAATTTACATAGTTGATGTTTAATTTATTTTATGGTGATGTATTTAAGATAATAATTATTTACTTTTTTATAGAAAAATAAAAACTGTTTATTTGATATGTGTAGATACCTAGCCAAACATTTCAGGTATAATTGTTGAAATTCTAACCCGGATGAAAAAGACAAACTCTAGGGAGAAGCAAAATGAATACAAACTGGAATTCACTTCAAATTTCACTCCTTCAAAAATCTCATAGTGGTGAAAATAACGAATTTTTAATAAGTAATAACCATATATATGTATCTTTAATTAGACTTGACATTGAGCTGAAAAGTTAGCGGTTCATGGTTCAGTTATTAGTTCTCTAGACTGTTGGTGAAACGTGTATTGAGCCGTTCATACTTGTGATTAGAATACATAAAAAATATTATACTAATTACTAATTAGGGTTAGACGAAGAAGGCAAAGAAATAAATAAAGAAATGGTTATGGAAGACGAGTGAAAAATAAAACGAAGAGAAAGTAGATGATGAAAAGGTTTTGATCAATTCTTTTAGTTGTCCGTCAATACAACAATCAACCCTTTTCACCGTAGCAATTTATTGACATTGGCTTTTGTAGATGTTTCATATTTTATTAGGGTAAAATACCTTGGGTGTCACTTAAGTGTGAGAATTGGGGTAGGCATACAACTTAAGTTTGAATAGGGTGTCGGGTACCACTGAACACTATTATATGTGCACCCGGTACCACTTAAGTTTACTATTAAGTGCATTCCGTTAAAGTTGACAGAATAGTCTTGGAATATTCCATTTTCTAAATTTCATAATTGGTCCTTTTTTTTATTTTGATGTATTGATGATCGATTAGGTTCTATTTTAACTATTTTGTTTTGGTAAAACTATTTTAACTATTTCTAATGGTGCTTCTAATTGAATTATTGGGTTTAAATAGATATTCTAATATTTATTTTAAATATTTATTATTATACTCTAGCATATTTATTATTCTTCTTGATATTCGTATACTAATTTTACTTTTTATCGATTTTATTGAAAAATATTTGATTAGTCATTCTAGTAATAATATGTTTAAAAGGTTTTCTAATTATTATATTAGATAAAAACTTGTTGAAATATAGTTTGGATGTTTTTTAAAGTTTTGGGTATCAAAAAGTAATTAAAAGGTTGGGTTGAATGGAAAAGTAGACGGATGCACATTTTGGCAACTTTAATGGTACACGACACCATATTCAAACTTAAGCGGCATGTCTACCCCAATTCTCAAACTTAAGTGGCACCCGAGGTATTTTACCCTATTTTGTTACATGTAGTTAGTAGAAGTTTGTTTTCGCTCTTACAAAATGAATGACAAAATGTACTAAATCAGTTAATAAATCCGCTCTTATAATATTTTAAAGAGCGTCTCTCTTTTATCATTTATTTAATTTTTCACGTAATGAACAAATATAAAATGACCGAATCTTCTCCTATAGTTGAGTGATACAATATATTATTTTGTACAAACTAAATTTATACTTTTATTTTATGATGGATTGGATTCATGGATTGGTTCAAAAGGATTGGTGGATTGGATTCATGGATTTAAGTGAAATCAAAACATTGGACCAATATGTAAATTTAAAAAAATGTAGGTACAAAAATCTCATAAAATTTAGATACCAAAACATAATTGTTCAATGATGTTACATTCAAATTCAATTTGGGATGTCATAATATAAAATATACATTATAGTGACTAAGTTGTGTTTTAATTAATTTTGGGGTATGAAAATATAAAATGTAAATTATAGTGACTAAGTTGTGATTTAATTAAATTTGGAGTATGAAACTAATTTTATAATTTTATTTTATGTTGGATTGGATTGATGTATTGGTTCAAAAGGATTGGTGGATTGGATTCAAGTGAAATCAAAACATTTGATCAATATGTAAATTTAAAAAATTGTAGGTACGAAAATCTCATAAAATTTAGATACGAAAACATAATTGTTCAATTATTTACATTATAGTGACTAAGTTGTGTTTTAATTAATTTTGGCTGTGAAAATGCAAAATGTACATTATAGTAACTAAGTTGTGATTTAATTAAATTTGGTGTATCAAAATGTAAAATGTACATTATAGTGATTAAGTTCTGATTTAATTAAATTTGGGGTACCAAAATGAAAAATATACATTATAGTGAATAAGTTGTGGTTTAGTTAATTTTGGGATATGAAAATGTAAAATGTACATTATAGTGACTAAGTTGTGCTTTAATTAAATTTGGAGTATCAAAATATTAAATATATATTATAATGATTAAGTTGTGATATAATTATAATAATATCAAAATCAAATAAGTTCTATATCGCGATCATATCAAAACTAGAAAAAATTATTGAAACATAGTAGCAGGAAATCCCTGACTCCCTATGGAGTCTGTATGCTTGTTACCCTCTCGATACATATGTGAGATAGTCACTTCCAAATTATAGGATAGCAACTGCTGAAATCTCAAAATGATGGTCGCATACTAATGGTTAGTGTTGTCTTTGCCCGTCAGTACCTGCACCACACGTTTGGATCGAGCTCCACTCAAACACGGTGTTTCGTTGACGAAACTCGCGTGTTCAATGCGCACGGTTTTCAAGCAAACACACAAAACACCACGTTAATCACAACCGTCAAATATCCGCCGCCGAAGTCGGCGTTGTTGATTTGATCGATCGAACAGAAACAAAGACGACCGTCAAATATCCGCCGCCGAAATCGGCGTCGTTGATTTGATCGACGCACCCTTGACTTCTAATCAAACAACTGTTATTCGGTTCAACACCTCTCCAAACTACGTTCGAACGAGGGTGTTCGGCGAATAACCAGAAAATCGAACCAGGAGTGTTCTAAGTTACGTTACCTCTACTCCTATGGAGGTTCCTCTAGAGAGCTCCGCAACTACGACTACGATCTACAACTACTACGACTCTGCAAAGGAGGTCTTTCACAGAGCAGTTCTACGAAACTAGAGAGAAAAAAGATAATTCTGCGACGGTGCAGTTTGAGATTTCATTTTTCCGTCTCGAGCTTCTCTCTCTTCCCAATCTTTATACTTCGCGTCTCTCCTCGTCGAAGTAACTGCCTTCGCGCCTTTGTCTCCCACGTCTTCACTCCTGTCAACCGTGCAGGTAACTTCCTCCTTGTTGCGTAACTCCCGCGAGTGCGAAACCGCTTGAGCACGTGACAACTTGGCCCAAAACGACACTGAGCCGAAATCCACCATTACTGAACTCTCGTCACTGCGACGTTGTTTTCTATTAAACAACATCGTTTCAGTACCGCGACGGCGTCGACACCCACGATGTCGTTTTCGGCTAAAGCGACACCGTCTTAACTGATCCTTAAAATATTAATTAATCAAACCGGCCATCATTGTTGACACGCTGTCAAACCCTCACTTCGCGGTGTCGTTAGTAATTAAACAGCATCGTTTTCTATTTCTGTAATGCTGTTGAACTTTGCGATGCCGCTTTAACTTTAACGTTGTCGTTTTAACAACTGCGGCACCGTTTGGCCCCTTCGAGGCATCGTCTTTAAATCCGCGGTGTCGTTCCTTCCCCTTGCGGCATCGTTTCCAACTAACGACACCGTGCTTAGAAGTCATTAAAATATTAATTAACTGACCATCACTAGTCCACGACCAACAACATCGTTAGCGCCAAAATGGCTCCGTTTGTATTTCCTTTTGCGACATTGTTTTTTATTAAACACTGTCGTTTGCTTGTATAGCGGTACCGTTGGGCTCACTCGCTGTACTGTTTTTAATTCCGCGGCACTGTTTTAACTCCCCTCGGTGCCGCTTCTTCCCATCCAATCAAGGAATAAAAATAATAATTAATTAGAGAAAACTCCTTCTCCAATACCCACGCGCGGCCCTTTTGTTTTTCGGTAAGCGGTGTCGTTCCAGTACCGCGGTACCGTTGAGATTCCTTGCGGTACCGTTCGACTCCCTACGACACCGTTTCTTACCCGCGGTATCGACTTAAATGTCGAGACTAATTAATGCGGCATTTAATTTCGGCCAAATTAATTTTAGGTGTCAACACACGGTGATGCACTATGTCCCATGCTAACTGAAACTCTTCCCAAAATTCTACCCGGAGATCAATTAAATCCTCAAGTTCAACATGAAAGATGCCAGACAACGTCTAGTATGATCTCTAATCCGTCCACCTGCAGCAATGTGTTATGAATAAGTAAGTACGGAGTTGATGGACCATTTCACGATTAGGAAATAAGCCTTAATTTTGATTCATTTTATATAACTTTTCATAGGGAATGGATCAGGTCAGTAACCTTATGGTGAGTAACCCGCCCACATCAGCATGACATCAGCATCCTCTCTCTCATGGAAAGCCTTTAATTTTCCCCTCCTTAATCTTTGAAGGACGATTTCTCACTCGTTTTAAGTCGAAATTTAATTTTTTTTGCACAGTTAGATCAGATTAATTGTGCTCTTCAAAATGATATCAACTTTGATATATTTTTCGAACAAAAATAATTGAGTCATTTTATACCAGTCTATACCATATGGTATTGACTGGTATTGAAATAAGAGCATACCTATGGTTTGAAAAGCGTACCATGGTGGTACGGCACAAACCAAGACTGTAAGATGATTGAATACATGATAGTAGAAGTATATTAATTGTCATTTACGACTTTTAACATTGTATACCATAAAATACCACTCCGTACCATGGTGGTATTGTATGGTATTGTGTGGTATTTTTTGGTCTTGTAATTTGTTCACCCAGAAATTTGTAGATCAAATAGATCATGATGAACTCGTCCCTGCTGTGCAAACGTTTTCAAAAACGAATGAAAAATGAAGAAAATACCATATGGTATGCAGTTGGTACCGAAAGGCCAGAATTTTTTTTCCTCAAAAAATATTGAAAATTGATCTCATTTTGTAGAGCACGATGAACTCGTTCCATCTGTGCAAAAAAAATTAAAATCCGAGTTAAAACGAAAAAGATATGAGTCAATTAAGAAAACTAGTGAAAATAAAAATGGTATTTAATTCTCCATCCTTAGATCTGGATTTTCTAAATGAAGGGTCCAGATTTGGTTATTGATGGGTGCATAACCATGGGTTATGCACCCTATCTTGAGCCCTTTTCATAGAAAGGAAGAACGTGGCATGGCTTTGCATTATGACTTAATTTTAGAAATAGCAATTTCAACCTAATTTGTTTGATCCGACCTATTTGACCTGTTTTGGAGCAAGTAATACCTATCTCGTAGACAGGACGGGTCATATATGGATACTTTTTTGACCTGCCCTAACCCGCCTCATTCTCGATCCGTTTTTGTCTAAATTATATGTATTTTTTCTCAATTACTTATTATTTTCTCATATCTTAGATATAATGAAGTTGTAAATGGGCGAGAACCTCACTTTCTCGAACAATTTAACTATATTTATGATATTATAGTTTTTTTCTTGGTTTTCTAATGAAAAATGAATAATTCTGATGTTTTCATTTTAAATTACATACTCACATGAGTCGACCTGTCCTTACTCGCGTTCCGTAATAAACTTCCTGATCTAAACCCAACTTGCCACATGACGAGTATTGATAGCGAAATATCTACTCGTACCTGTTCCATTGCCATTTCTACTTGCTTTGTTGTTAATTTGTAGGTTTGCTTGTTAGTTTAGGATAATATTGATTTCGATTAGATTTCTCGAGCTTTTTTTAGTTCTTATGCCGCGAATTTATTCACTACAACAATTTTGGGATATTATGACAACGACGTTCGTCACAACATATCCAACTATTGTCATAATAGATCTGTTATGACAAAATTATTTGTCATACCGTTGGTCAAAACTACCTCGTCGAAATAGCTCTATTATGACAAAAAAATAGGCTTCTTGTCACAACATGTTCCAGTGGCACGCCGTGCACATTTTGTCATAACAGGCATCTGGTAATTACAAAATGTTTTGTCAAAATATAGAAATGTTTCGTCACAATATGTTATTAATTTTTGTCACGATAGTTACCACTTTTGCTACGTTGTTGTGAAAAATGTATAGTTTGTCATAGCAAAACTATTTTGACAAAGCCATGTGATTGTCATAATATTCAAACTCAGACTCCACCTGACATTTATCCTGATGAAACTTGTTTGTCATAACCTGATGTATATATGACAACCTGTGGGAATTATTATGAAAACCTATTTTCCAAATCTGATGCTATTCATACCATAAAGAAAACGGTACATCATTCAAATGTATCAAAAGCTACATCATTCATAGTTACAATCTGTTCCAAAAACCTACTGATCCATCCATTCAGACACCAAAACAAAGTCTTCCAAATCGACATATGTTCATCTTTCAAAAGAGAGTACTAAATAACAAAAGCTAACAGCCTTCCAAAGGTACTAATACTCATGATGTGGTCCTTGAGCATCCAACGAAAGCTTCTCTCAATCGGCTGAAAACGATGCGACAGAAGTGGAAGAGGGTGATCGAAGAGAGGAAAGTCGTCTTACTCGATTATGAAGCGATGCGCTTGCTCGCTGCTGCGGGGAGGATTCGATGCGACGGCGAAGACAGACTGGTTTCAATTGACATATGGTTTTTTTAGCGGCGGATTTCAATTTTTGGGGCAAAATTTGGGAGTGGATCTGGTTTTGGAGTGTTGGAGGGAATTAGTTCCCGTGCCCTATCTCCTCTCGCTCACTTTCATTATCTGAACATATAATGGAAAAGAATAAAAGCACTCCTGTTTTGACTAATCAAACTTTGTCACATTACCAAAATTATGTTACTTAAAATGAAGTGCGAGACCAATATTGTGACAAACTTATAATGACATACACTATTTGTCATAATAAATATGTAATATGACAAAATATTATGACATCATATAAATTCGTCACTCTAATATGACAAATTATTATGACAAAACATTTCTTTGTCAAAAAAACACAACTAATATGAGAAATTTTAGTTCTGTCATATTATAGGTTCTATTGTGACAAACCTAAAATGACAAATTAAAATTTCATCAGGACATCCCAAAATTGTTGTAGTATATATTGTTTTTACGTAAATTTGTATAAAAACTAACGATTTGTGTAGGTCAACCATGCATAAACACACTCAGTAAGATGCAAAATCAAACTTGTGTTACTGATATATCTTTGTTTATGAATTATGTTGGATAAAAATTTTATTATATATAAATATATGGTGGATTTTATGATGCACTCTCAAACTATAAGATTCACTTAACGAAAAATAATCATCAATAATTCTAATTTTGCGAAATATATTGAAGTACATCTTATATGTGTGAATGCAGTGTTGAAGATTGCATTGCACAAGAGGGAACTTAAACTTGGATGGGTCACAACATACGATCAATTGATTAGATCAACATTGAGAGAAAGTTCAACTATTGATGTTGAATTTGTTTGAGTACTTGAGCATTGTAAGTAAGTGATTAAGTACCATACATGGACCTCTTCCATGTAGTGGGACCAATTGGTTTATGATATGGTACCAGTACTGGTTTGTCCTTGAAATCACGAGTTTAAGCTCTCACGACCCCCCAATATTAACCATTGTCTTAAAGCACATGATATGGGGAGATATATATATGTTAGAATATGACTTGAATTTGATTTGGGCTAATTTTGTGTTTTGGGCATATTGTGTTTGGGTTTGTGTTTGGGCTTTGTTTTGGCCTTTTCCTTGTAGGTTTGGAAAAGGTGTTTGGTTTTCTGTTTGGGATTAGGAGAAGAGTTCTATAAATACTCTTCATCACCCTAGTCTGTAGTAAGGTCAGTTGGGTTAGTTTGTTTGGTTTGTTCGTTTGGAATTTGGTTTGTAACCTGTACTCTCCTCAAAATCAGTGAAATTTGTTCTCCCTTGCCCGTGGATTAGCTAGCACACATTGTGTTAGTGAACCACGTTAAATTTGTGTTCATTCATGTTGGTTTGGATTATCGATTGCACGCTTCTGTTCTGACAAGTGGTATCAGAGCCTCTGGTTGCGGTTTTGGGAATTTGGCGTTGGATTGAAGGTTTCCTTTGTGGAGGAATCGCTTCGAAGTTGACTTTGGGTAGTTGTGTTTTGGTCTCGCTTTTTGGTGAGAAGTTTGGTTGGAGTTTGTTTGATAGTAAGAATGGCTGCTATCAGTATGAAGATTGAGATGTTTACTGGAAGAAACAGTTTCAGTTTGTGGTAGATCAAGATGCAAGCACTGTTGAAACAACAGGGTTTGTGGGCTCCGTTGTCTGAAAAATCGAAGAAGGAAAGTATAGATGAAGAAGAGTGGATTACTTTGGAGGAGAAAGCTCACTCTACAATCTTGCTTTGTTTGTCTGATGACATCATCACTGAGGTTGCTACTGAGAAGACTGCCGCGGGCTTGTGGTTGAAGCTTAAAAGTCTATACATGACAAAGTCTTTAACTAACAAGTTGCATATGAAGCAACGTTTGTTCAGTTTGCGTATGGAGGAAGGTACGTCTCTTAGGAATCATCTAGATCAACTCAATACCATCTTGTTAGATCTGCGGAATATTGATGTTAAAGTAGATGATGAGGATGCTGCCTTAATTCTGTTAGTATCTTTGCCACGGTCGTATGAGAATTTTGTGGATTCTTTTATTGCTGGGAAAGATAGTTTGTCTTTGGAAGATGTCAGATCTGATCTACATACTAGAGAGGTTCGACATAAGGCGTCTGGTTCAAGTTCGGAAAATCAGGCATCTAGGTTGGCTGCTACTAGTAGTAGGAGACAACAATCTGGTAATAGGAAGGCGAATACAAATTCGAATTCTGCTGGTTTGAAGGATGGTATCTGTCATTACTGCAAGGAGAAAGGACATTTGAAATTTGATTGTCCTAAGCTAAAAAAAATATTAGGAGAAGAAGGAATCATCTGCTGCTGTGGCGGAAGAAACAAACTCTGATTCTGAAGATGGGTTAGCCTTAGCAGTGAATGAACGGGTACATCATCAGAATGTGTGGTATTTGGATACTGCAGCTGATTATCATATGTGTCCAAGCAGGGAGTGTTTTTCAACTTATGAGCAGATAGATGGAGGACATGTTTCTATGGCCAATGGTGATATCTGTAAGATTGTTGGAAGAGGCTCCGTCAGGATGAGGACACATGATGGTTCTGTTCGCACCTTGAACAATGTTAGACATATTCCAGAGATGACTAAGAATCTGATATCTTTGAGTCTACTAGACGGCAAGGGTTTCAGTTTCAAAGGTGAAGGTGGAGTGTTGTCTGTCTACAAGGGTTCTAAGGTGATTTTGAAAGGTGTCAAGCGTGGTGTCTTGTATAGTCTACAAGGTTTTGTTTTGACATGTTCTGTTGGTGATAAGTGCAGCAAGTTGGTTCTGAATGGCAAGTCTCAATATAGATTGGACTTGCCGAATGGTTTGAGTTGTTGACCGCCCTTAGGGGCATTTGGAGGCAGGGGAGATTCTGGTACAGCTGATTTGGAGGAGTTTGGTACATCTGGAAACTTTGGTTGCATCTGGTATTTGACAGAGAATTCAATTCAAGGTGGAGATTGTTAGAATATGACTTGAATTTGATTTGGGTTAGTTTTGTGTTTTGGGCATATTGTGTTTGGGTTTGTGTTTGGGCTTTGTTTTGGCCTTTTCCTTGGAGGTTTGGAAAAGGTGTTTGGTTTTCTGTTTGGGATTAGGAGAAGAGTTCTATAAATACTCTTCATCACCCTAGTCTGTAGTAAGGTCAGTTGGGTTAGTTTGTTTGGTTTGTCCGTTTGGAATTTGGTTTGTAACCTGTACTCTCCTCAAAATCAGTGAAATTTGTTCTCCCTTGCCCGTGGATTAGCTAGCACACATTGTGTTAGTGAACCACGTTAAATTTGTGTTCGTTCGTGTTGGTTTGGATTATCGATTGCAAACTTCAAGTCCATGAGTCGACTTTCATTTGAGGGGGCGTATAAGGAAGTGATTAAGTACCACACATGGAACTCTCTTAACAACTCGAGTTATTGACACCAATTGATTTACAATAAACACAGTATTCTAGAAATTCATCTAAGTGACAATATATACCACTAGACAAATAGCTTAGCTAGGCCTTTTTAGGCCACCACTGCTCTGAATCTACCTCCTTTCACTTTGGAGTGGAAAGGTGTGATTATCACATAGAAAGGGAACCCTAAGCAAATGAGTAATTGGTGATTTATGGTCGAACACTATGCAAGGATGGGAATTCCTATGAAAATGTTAGGATGGAAAGGGTTGACGGTCCTCATGATCAAAACCTCAATGGATGGTCGAAGAGTCTTGGTAGCTAGTTAGGGGGAAGGAACTCCAAGGTGAAACTCACTTAGTTAGATTTTTCCTTTATTTACTTTTCCTTGCTAGTTTAATTTGTAGTTTTCTTAGTTCTAAATCCAAAACAGTTTTGCTAGATAACTACTTAAGCGATTGAAGTAGGGGTACATGGATCGATCCGAGTCGATATTTAAATACTTGCTTTATACTGCACCCGACTAGAGTTTAAAAACTTGGACTCTAGTCGGGATTAATTTGTGGTGTAGTTTCGTGCGAGTCAATACATCCAACAACTGGAAAACTGGCGGCACTAGCGTTGTGCTAGTACCATAAAGTTCGACTTTTATTTATGGGGTAACATACACATGATACCACTTAAGTTTTTTATTTGGTGAAGTCATACCATTTAAGTCTAATTAGTGCACAAATACCACTTAATTTTAATTTAAGGGCATCGAACCAAATTTTCATCCCAAACACTAACGGTAGGAATCAAATATTGATTATTTTTCACATCAGCCCTTACCACATATATTGCGGAAGAATTACTGAAACTGCGCAAAATCCTCACAAGGGTTTATGCACAAAGAACGATCTAGGCACTGTCTCGGAGAAAGACTCAATGAAATAGACATGTCTGTGGGACTGTTGAGTCACTTGCACGAGAAAAATGTGGCGTCAAAATAAATTTCTAACCTTTTATTTTCATTAAAACTCATCAACCTCCTTTTGTCTCCTTTTACCTTTTTTTTACAGTTCCTTTTACCCATCCATCTTCTTCTCTTCCATCTTCTTCTCTTCCCCCTTTTTACCAGTTGCATCTTCCTCATCCCATTATTCTCATTAACCCCATCCCTTCTCTTTTTGTTCTTCTCTCCTTTACTTCCTTTCTCATTAAACTCTCATCTATTCCTTTTTCATGTCACAATCAATGAAGCACAAATAGTTAAAACTTTTTTGAGGAAGCAGAAACCAATCTCACGTACCAGTTCAATCGTCTTGATCAATCAGACAAAAGACCCAAGTTTAGAAGAGAAACGCAAACCACAATCCTTCTATTTTTTAAAGCCCTAAAACGATTGCTTACAATAAAATTGAAGTGTCCATACCAGGAAACGACTCGGACAAGACAACCCGATCATCGTCGTCCTCTTCTCCAGCGATTATCAACTTAGAGCACCGTCATATTCTTTGTTGCAGTTTTGGAGTGTTGTAATTTGTGGTTGTACGTTGAAATCAAGTTAAAAAATAGTGATCAAATCAACTTCAACAATTTGTTGGTGGTCGGAAGGAATGTGGGATAATTAGGAAGCTTGTCAAGTGAGAGGAGACGAAGTGCCTGGCAAAGAGTGGAGTAGGGAAATGCAATGGTTCGTGTCGGGGTGGATAGTGCATATTTGTTACCCTATTTAAAGTAGTTTCAGTTTTACTCATATTCATACTCATATAAGAAATGGGTAGAAAATCAAAATCATACCCATATCTAGGGGTGGGCATTGGGTGGGTCGGGTGGTTTTGACCATAAATTGCACCCACCCGCTCTTAAACGGATTGATTAAAACCACCCACCCACACTTAGTCTCGGGTTGGGTCGGGCGGATGGTGGATGATGCGGGTGGGTTTGTGGGTTCACCCATATCACAATGTATATAATATAAAGGAGTCAACTTGAAGAGAATCATCGAGGGAAACAAGAAGTTGAAATAGAGCAAAAAATGTCGAATTAGTTCTTAAATTGGATAGAAATTCTATTATGAAAGAGTTTTCTACAGATTAAGACGATTATTAGGTGCAAGGAACTAAGGAAAATAATTCCACAAAGGAAAGAGCGGTGATCTAGGCACAAGAATTAGAGGAAAAAGTGAATGGAAGAAGAGGGGATCTCTATTTGGAAGGTTGGCTTTGAGGTTCAAACTCCAGGAGCAGTCTGAGTTTATATCTAACGTCTCCACTCTCCTCTCTCTAGCGCCAACGACTTTGATCTTTTTGATGTTGGGTTGAGCGGGTCACCCGCACACTCACCTACAACCCACCCACCACCCGACGGATGGCTCCCAGCGCAACCCGTCACCCACCCACAGACCCACCCACTTAACAAAATTCGGGTCAAATGCGGGTGGGTCGGCCCAAACCCGCGGATGATCCGCCCGCATGCCCAGCCCTACCCATACCCGTTCGGGTTTCGAGTATCCACGGTTATCCATGAGTAATAATTTCTCTTTATAATTCCAACCAATATGTTAACATTCAAACGTATTCTCACACTACATAAGAAGAAAATTGCGACAACATTAGAATAAAAAAATAATTAAAAAATCACAATTTCATCTAAAATAGTATATTTATATGCTAAATATAAAATATGTTAGAGAAAAATAATAATTATTTATGTATGTATATAATCGGGCGGGTTCGATTTGGATAGTGAGAACTGAGAAAACCATGCCCATCCATTACCTGCAATATTTGGATTTTGGTTTTATCCGTACCCACTAGAAGTCCTTCGGATTCCGGTTTTACCCTATTCGATTAGACCGAATTCAAGCCAATATTCACAATTATTGATATTTTTTTGTCATCGCTAGAGTGGAGTACGTGAGTTCTAAGTTTCTTTCTTTTTATTAGTTTATTCTTTTTCTGTTTGTGTTGGCGACTGATGGTGTGTTAGGTTTAGAGAGTAAGAAGCAATAGGGTGATGTGTCAAAAAATAGGATGACTCAGCAGTCCCAGACTATGTGGCAAGACTAATATGAAAAATGTTCAATATTCAATTCCAACCGTTAGTGTTTATGACGGAAATTTGAATAAATGAACTTAAATTCGATTTAAATGGTACTTGGTATAGTAAATACACTTAAATAATGGTTTCACCAAATATAAAAATTAAGTGGTGGCAAATATATTTTTTACCGTTATTTACACATATTATCTCATTCCTATTTTGTCTCATGATTTCAGCGATTATCGTCGACCAGTGTAGTCAAAAGCCCGTTTCTATGTAGAAGCGTTTTGATAATCTAGAAGCGTAAAACCATAAGTTCTTAAGCTTTAAAGCGTAATTTTTAACTACATTAGTTATAAAAATGGAGATTATGCGTAGAAGCGTTTTGGTAATCTAGAAGCATAAAATCGTAAGTTTTTAAGTTTTAAACCGCGATTTTGACTACACTGCCGTCGACTATGACAGTCCCAGGCTGATAATTGAGTTAAGTGTGTGTGACATTGAAATTAGTTGAGTTGATTCTAATCGCATTTTTCCGCCCCTTGTTGTCTAGGTTTTTTATAATAAACATTTTAGGATTTCTTATTCTTAAATGAATATATAACATTTTTCCTACGAGTAACTTATATTCTCTTGCTCCTGTATCACTATTTGAGAATTTAAACAACCCATCTCACTGCGAAAATTTGATTATATTTATCTCAAACCTCATGCAATAAACCTACAAATTACATTGCTTCATTTGTATTATTTGTGGGCTAGCCACCCGTGTTGACTTTTGGTTGCAAGTTGCAATCTAAACTACGACTCTTGCTGTCTTCTTAAGTCCTGAGTCTTGACTATAAATTATTGCTTGTTAGCCACTAGGGCTGGGCATGCGGGCAGATCATCCGCGGGTTTGGGCCGACCCACCTGCATTTGACCCGAATTTTGTTAAGTGGGTGGGTCTGTGGCTGGGTGAAGGGTTGCGCTGGGAGCCATCCGTTGGGTGGTGGGTGGGTTGTGGGTGAGTGTGCGGGTGACCCGCTCAACCCAACAGCAAAAAGATCAAAGTCGTTAGCGCTAGAGAGAGGAGAGTGGAGACGTTAGATATAAACTCAGACTGCTCCTGGAGTTTGAACCTCAAAGCCAACCTTCCAAATAGAGATCCCCTCTTCTTCCATTTACTTTTTCCTCTAATTCTTGTGCCTAGATCACCGCTCTTTGCTTTGTGGAATTATTTTCCTTAGTTCCTTGCACCTAATAATCGTCTCAATATGTAGAAAACTCTTTCATAATAGAATTTCTATCCAATTTAAGAACTAATTCGACATTTTTCGCCCTATTTCAACTTCTTGTTTCCCTCGATGATTCTCTTCAAGTTGACTCCTTTATATTATATACATTGTGATGTGGATGAACCCACAAACCCACCCGCATCATCCACCATCCGCCCGACCCAACCCGAGACTAAATGTGGGTGAATAGTGGATTAAAAATTATCAATCCGTTTAAGAGCGGATGGATGCATTTTATGGTCAAAATCCACCCGACCCACCCAATGCCCACCACTATTAACCACTGCGTAACTGCAACTGAAATGTCAGATTCTCCCGCAGGCTCAATTTTTCAAGGGTCAACAAACTTTTGGCAGTCACCGACAATGTCCCACCAAACAAGAAAAAAGCCGACCATTAATTTTGATTTCTAGCAAATTTGTTGATTTTGAAAGAAAAAATACTGACAGCAAAATTGTACGACCTTATCTTTGAGTTTATTATATAAACTTTAGATTTGTCTATCAAATGGTTGGACTTTAAAATTTAATAAACTCAAATTAAAACCATTAAAACCTTTAAAACCGGTGATTTCATAATTTTATATATGCATACGGGATCTCCTAGAGTAAGTTGGGTATAATTTCAAGTAAGGTAACGTACATAGATATAAACTGTTAAAATTGATTAAACTTATAGTAAACCATTGATTAAGGAAATAAAAAATAAATAAAAATAAGTAAAATAAATGGCTAAAGGAGTTGCCGGTCACACCTTCCCAATTTACTATTTTTTTGTTTTTCTTTTCTTTTTCATATTTAGTTGCTTTCCTTATTTTAACCTTTTCTTATTTTAATTTTTATTGAATTAGAAGCGTTACGTAAAGCTTACGTAATGATTGAACTCTTTACGTAATATGACATTTAATATTCATTACGTAAAGAGACTTTTCATTACGTAAGACTTCTGTAATGACATATTACAATTGTTACGTAAAATACACATTCATTACGTAAAGGTTACAGAACGATAGTTATTTCTTACGTAACAGTTAAATCGGAAGTGTTACGTAAGGCCTTCGTAATGACTTATCACTTTACGTAACGCGAGGTTAATACTCATTACGTAAAAGACCTTCCATTACGTAAAGGTTACGGAACGACAGTTAATTCTTACGTAACAATTAAATCAGTAGCATTATGTACGGCTTCCATAATGACTTAACATTTTACGTAACGCGAGGTTAATACTCATTACGTAAAGACACATTCTATTACATAAGACTTCCGATGATCTTTTACAACTACGTAAGATTATCATATGTTACGTAACCATTACGTAATGCTTATTGTATTTTACGTAATGCAACCTGTGAAACCTGCTATAGCAAGTAAAAAGATTCAAGTTACCTTAATTACTTCAAATTACGGTAGAAAATCCGTATGTATACGTGCCAAAATCACATAGGTTAACAACGGTCAGATTCGAGGCATTAATTAGCCCAATTTTCTTTAGAAAAATTTTCTCCAAAATCCTAATGAACTGACATGATCACTATCCTCAACTAGAACAAATTACTATGATTGAGATTTGAGGGCTTAGTGTACTTATCTGAGTTATGTCTAAGTAAAACTTGTTGGATTATATTTTGTACGTGTTGATTGGTCTATTTAACTTGAGAAGTAATATAACGATTAACGAAGTTTTATGTATTTGAGTATTATAGGGATGTGAAATCTTATTTTGTACTGAAATATTATCTTGTGTGATCTAAGTTTTAGTTTCTATATGGGTTTCCAAAACTTGTGATTTTATAAACTTCTGCGATCTCAGTTTTACTCCAATATTAAATTTTAAGTAAAATCATAATTTTTACTGCTTATATTGGAGGAACTGATGATGGAGAATGGCCGTATGCTTTGTCCTGCGGGTGAAGACTCGAGCGGTCATTTATTTGGTTCCTATCCATACAGTACTGTTTGGCTTCTCAGGTATGTGTTGGAGGAGGTCTATGTAGTTCCAGAATTTGATACTTGAACATACTGTTGGGCCTCGGCCCACTGGTATCTCGTCGAACAGGTCACAGCCCACTCACAATCAAGTCCAAAGAGACCGCTGCCCAAAGAAGTCCATTCTGACGAGATTACTTGAGCGTCTTCGCCTTCATTCCAAAATCCCTAGCTATCAAAGCTTCCTGGAAAAACATCTTCCCAGTCATCCTGCATCAACATCTATTCTCCCCGAAGACTCTGCCCAACGGTCGTATCATTCATGAAGAGAGAGATAGGAAGCAGGAGCATGCTGAGAATCTCTATAAATGGCGCAATTCTGAAGGAGAAAGCAACGGTTCCGCTATCGGGAAGAACTGGTTAGTTCTTGGGATAGTTGGGTTGGGTTCTTAAGTGTTGTGTCTGGATTCGTAGAGCTGGGGCTTTCAGCCAGGAACTCTACGCAATCTGGGCGTGGCTCATAGTTTGTCTGCCTTCTGCTTTCTTCGCCCTCTTGCTTTCTTATTTGATTGAATCAGTAGTATTAAGTGATTTGTCATTTCCAGTCGAACCAATTCATCTACTTCTAGAATTGATTAAATCTCTGTCGAACTCTGTTGAGTGAAATGAGATAAGACACTGGTATTCAACAATTGGTATCAGAGCCCCCTTACCGTGGAACTTAAGTTGCCGATAAGGAGATCCTGTGCCTTACCATGTCTTCTAACTCATTTCCCACCAGCTCAAACCCACCTTGGTTTTCTGGTTCTAACTATTATGTATGGAAGAAAAGAATGAGACTTTACCTTCGAGGAATCAACTGTGAATTATGGGCAATTGTCCGAAATGGACCAATTGACATGAAAGAGGACGATGAGGAGGATTGGTCAAAATATCAAAAGAAAAGTGCTCAATTAGATTCTAGGGCAATGCACATCTTACTTTCTGCTATATCAGATGATGAAGGAGAAAGAGTAAATAAGTGTGAAACGGCCAAAGAAATTTGGGAAATCCTAGAAACTACTCATGAAGGGACTTCAGAAGTAAAAGAAACCAGAATTGATCTTCTTCTTAAGGAATATGAAACTTTTGATATGATATCAGGAGAATCAATCTCTGAAATGGACAAAATATTCACTACATTAGTTAATCGTCTCAAGGGTCTAGGAAAAACCTTCTCTAGTAAAGAACTAGTTAGAAAAGTACTCAGATCTCTTCCTCTTGAATGGATGGCTAAGAGAACAGCTATAGAGGAGGCTAAAGATCTAAACACTCTATCTCTGGAAAACTTGATTGGATCCCTACTAAGTCATGAAGAAGTGCTAAAACAAATGACTTCTCTTCATGACAAAAAGAAAAAAAATATAGCTTTCAATTCTGTATGTAGTAATGAAGGAGAGAAACTGGATGAGGAGTTCGAGAATGAACTTGCCCTCACCAGCAAGAAACTCCAGAGAATGATGAAGTACAAGCATGATCAGAATGCTAAAAGGAACAATCAAAACAATGGATACTCCTTTAGACCTTCTGGAAACATGACTCATCATAACTCTAGATCCAATGGACATAGCCCTGGAAATTCAAATGAAAAAAACTCATTTGGATCAAACAGACACGAAAACAGTCCTAAAGAATTGAAAAACACTACTGACTCTACTATTTGCTTTAAATGTGGTAAAACAGGTCACATCATAGCAAACTGTCCCCTGAACAGAAAAAGGGAAAAAGCCATGGTTGCCTCATGGAGTGACTATAGCTCGGAGGAGGAAACTGAGAACTTGGCTCTCATGGGACTCAATTCCAACATTGAAGATGAAGGTTCTAATGATCAGGTTTGGTTAGAGTCTTCCTCTGAATTTATCTCTGATAATCAAAACGAAGATTTTTTTCTAAATGCCCTTTCTAACCTGCAAGATGAATGCAATAGACTAAAAAGCAAATACTGTCTTGTTGTTACTCAATTAAATGATAGAGACATTGAAGTAAAAAGACTGAAAAGTCTTATAGAACTACAACAAGCTGCTCAATTCACACAAGACACTCAAATTGCCAACTTGACTGAAGAGAACAAAACCCTAAAAAGACAACTAGGAAACTGCTCAAAAACTTTACATGTATCTTCATGGATTCCTTCCACTTCCTATTATCATAATTGGAGAAGTCACCAAACAAATTCTTACAGACCTAAAAGATCATATAACTTCAGAAATCACACTCCTTTTTGCTCATTCTGTAATAAAAGAGGTCATGACTTAAACCACTATTATTACAAGAGACAAAAACCCAAACTTGTTTGGGTGGTTAAATCCACTAATTAAAATTACTTTCCTTTCATAATAAGATTGGTGCAAACATCTGGTATTTAGATTCTGGATGCTCTCACCACATGACGGGTAATAAAGCACTTTTTTCTTTTCTGAATCCTAAAAAGGGAGGTAAGGTTTACTATGGTAACAATAATTGTGCCTCTGTAGTGGGTAAAGGTACAATCAGTAGCAATACTTCACTAGTTATTGAAGATGTACTTTATGGGGATGGATTAAAACATAATTTGCTATCTATAAGTCAAATCTGTGGTTCAACTTATCGAGTCATCTTTGATCCTTCTTGCTGCATAATAGAAAGAATATCAGACAATGCCATGATATTCAAGGGAAAGAAAATAAACAATGTATACTGTAGACACCACATTTTGTCCGGGATATTTGTTTTACTGAAAATAATTATTTTAACGTCGTACTACGATTATATTTAAAAAGGAAGCTGAAGATAATTTGGTTGAGACTAGCAGTTGCAAGTCAATATGAACCAACAATTATCGAATATGCTCCTAGTCGATTTTAGGGCTTAATTAGTTAAGATAGGATCGGTTTAAGTTAAGATTAGCAGTAGCAAATCATAAATATAAATTCTCAATTGGATGAAAGAGTGACTATAGTGCAAATTTTGTCTCTCGAGTTTGGATTTTGGAAATGGGACAAATTGAATAGTTAAATGAGCTCTATTACAAAAGATTCAAAATTGATACATCGTACAACTTTCGAACAACTTGGATAATGACCTCTAAATAAAGCGAGAATTGAATTAATAACAATGACTAATGCTAACTCTACAAAATTTAGGCCACGCAATTTGATTTGTATATATACAATTACAAAGAGTGAAATATTTGAGCCTTGAGGCATGAATCTGGTCCACTAGCCCAGCTTTCTTAGTCAGCCAAGCCCAGTTACCTGAAAAAATGAGGAGACCAATTAGTCCAATTCCAGTTTTTTTTTAAGCCCAAAATTGGCTGCCACTCGAGCCCAGTTTCTAACCAGAAACCAGAGGCCCAATCAGCCAACATAGGTCCATCTCGGAGCCCAACTCGGCCCAACGAACATACAATAAACAGGCCCAACTACCCAACCCACCTTATCTACAGACAATTGTGCAATTCAAGGAGGGCAAGCCAGAGGAGGAGGGCAGCTGCCCCCTAAAAAGAGTAGGCCGGCCACCTCCATCCATGGATTAACCAAACATTGCCACATCTATCCAATGAACAGTAGCCATTTGGCTATAAAAAGCTCTTCAACATTTGCTTAGAGGGAGGAGGGGAAGGAAAGAAGAAATAAACACTCTACAAAAATAGAAATATTGACATTCCAAACAGTTTTTTCGGTTCTTGCTCTTAGCCGAAGTTCATTGGAGGGAACTGCGAGATTGGAGGAGCAGATTTGAAGACTGACGCAGGAAAAGGCCATTCTTAGGCCTAGAAATTCAGGTTGGTACTAGTATCAATTTCCATTTTCCATTTTTTATCAAGTCCATACAATCATTATGATGTTATAATCGTCCATCTATTTGCGTATTTATATTCAAGCATTTTAATTTACAAGCTATTCATAATCAAGCGCTTTATTTACCAAGATCTGCTCATATCAGTTTCATTAAGCTCTCTTATTGTATTTTCTTTTGCTTATTATTAGCTATGCCAATCTATAAACCGATTTAGATAACTGTCATTAGAGTTGGATCTTTTTGTTTTAAATTTCTGTAAATAGCTTACTTTCGAAATAAGCAAAAATGACTTTTCAAAAGTCCATGGATCAACTTGGATTTGCAACGTAAATCACCCAAATACATTATATTCCAGATTTCAAAACCAACAGAGAAATCCATAATCTAGCAATCATAGTCTACACAAAATCGCAAGCAGTGGCTGTGATAATTAATGATTTAGCCTATTATAAATAAAACTAATTGTGTTTTTATTATGAAACTGATTTGCATATTAAAAGTCCAAAGCATCCAAAACAACCGATTTTTACCAAAAGTCAAATCTGTAAATTATTTCCAAGTTCATTAAGAACAATCTTCAGGTAAAAATCGCCAGATTCGTAGATGATGAAAATCACAGACTAGCAAGTCAAGATTAGCAAACCCCATCTTCCTACCATAAACTCGCATCCATAAACAAACTAAAAAAAACCTACAGTAAAATATCATCTTTTCTTAGTTTTAACCTCCCAAGTTAAACATATCTGAGTTAGGAGACCTCACCTAGCATTTAGCAATACCTGGTTCCAAAACCTACGTCAAATAAAAATAGAGGTCAGAATCGATTAAATATGCAATAAACCCGAAAATAAAAATCATTGAGATAAGATCATCACCTACCATAGTAGACGGTACTTTGCGAGGCGGCCATAGATTTCCCCTCCATCACTCGACAAAAACAAAAAAAAAACTTTATCAAAACCCAGAAGCAAGATAAACAACCAATAAACCAAAACAAAAATTACAGGGGCTAAGCCTACCGTTGATCGGCCTCTTCCCTGCTTCCTCCCCCCTCGCACAAATCAAAACCGAGGAAATATCAGAAAACCCTCGTCTTACAAATATCAAGAAAACTCCACATGCAAATCAAAACCTCACCCAGATCTACTCGTCTTTGACGAAATAACTCCATCTCCGACGACTCCTGTCCCTTTTCATCTTTCCTCGACAAAACAAAAACCCAGAAGCCCAGAAATTAGAAGAGTCCGAAATAAAAATGAAAATAAACTAGAAACCCGAAACATGCATGTCTCGATCTTACCTAAATCGAAACCTTCTAAGTTGATTTAGCTCGATACGAGCGGTCTCCTTGGCTAGCCGAGAGGAGAGGACGGCGGCGTAGAGGAGAGGGTTAGTGATTCGTTTTTCTGGAAATAGAAGAGGAAGAGTATTGTTTTTTACTTTCTTCTCGTCTCAGAGGAGGCGAAGAGAAGAGGAGAGAAGGATCGGGACAAAAGAGAGGGAGAGGGAGAGTCCTTCTTTTATTTTTATTTTTCTTCTGCTTTCTTTGCTTTGGGAATTGGAGAAAGATGAGAACGAGTGAAGAGAGAGAGACGAGAGAGAGAGATGAGCGGCCGCCGCTTTGCTTAGGTTTAGGATTAGGGTTTCCAAAAGAGGTTTATATACCTCAACATAGTAATTGACTGTTTTACCCTTGGGGTTTCCGAAAATTAACTGGCCCTGCCACCGTGTTTTGGTGAAAGTTCGAAACTACCCTTCCCCTTTTCTCTGAAATAAAACGAGAAACAAAAAGGGTGGTAGCAGCTGGGTTTCGAACCCGTATAATCACAATCGGGTATGTTGTACGACTGGCGTTTTAGCCAGTTGGGCTGCTAGCCCATCATTCGTAAATTTAATCATCCCATTCAATTTTATTTATTTGTAAAAGCCCTAATACGAAATGTTGAACGCGGATTAAGTTTATCCCGTTTCTTTTCTAATACACCAAATCTCCTTCTAATAATTGAGATCCTTATATTATCTTTTATAATTTCATAATATCAACTTAAATTTCATTCACAGTAAATTTTGATACGAAAACCACGATCAATGGAATGTGGTAAAAATTTTAAAAGTCCGAACGAACTACGTGGACTTTGATCCCGTCTAACGGGTACGTAGGCAACCGATAAGGTTCGAGTCCAACTAACCAATTAACTTTATCTTTAAATTATACGACAGTGGACGTATAATTAAATTACAACTAATATGATAAAATCATTTAATGGTCCAGTGGGACCCTAAAATTACTAAAATATTACTAAAATACACCCAACTAATATAAAACTTATCAAACTTAAGTAGTACCGATTTAGGGCGTTGTGGGGGTGTTGCTTAACTTCCCCACACGTAACCGTACTCCCGAACCCAGAACTTTATTTTCGCAGACCATATCTCGGTTCTGACCCTAAGGTTAGAGCCGACCGAAGAGTGTTCGATCCACTCCAAGTAAGATCGATGGCGACTCCCAAAAACGCCGACGCGACGACATTCGGACCCCCCGGAGGGACGGTTGCGACAGTTGGCGACTCCGCTGGGGACTTCGAGAGTCGAGCTACATAACTAAGTTCGATAAGTTTTCTAATTTTCTATTACGTGTTGGGTGTTTACTTTACTATTTGCGCAATTCTATTTTCGCAATGCATTCATGCATGAAAGCTCTATACCCGAGCTATCCTATTAGAAACGGAAAAGGAGTACCGTGACTTTCACAGTAGTGGAAACCACGCAAAACTTTCCAACCAAGTTGAACTCAGATCCGAGGTTGATCTTGAGGTATCCAGCCAGTTCGTAAGGGCTATGGCAGGATACAACTTGGGAACCAAATCCCTAGGAATTCCTCTGCCAGCATATAGTGAGCATAGAGGCCTCCCTCAACCGTCCAAAATAATCCCAAAAACCCCCTAAAACCACGTCATTATGCCTTCCGAAAGCCCTAGGTTTTCCCAAATAGGGTTATGTTTTTATTATCTATATGTATGTTACTATGTTTTCTACTGACGTGATAACTTGTGGTATGTTCTCCCAATCGCAATATATTTATTTGTGAGAACAATGTGAATTTTCTTTTCTTCTTTGAAAAAAAAGGAACTCATAAGCATCATTCTCTTTTTGTGTCTGCATTTATGCATTTAAAATAAATCATGAGAACATTTTCAAAGTGCACGTGCATCCAATGAATCATCTGTACATCTATGCATCGCATAAGCATCATTCATGCTCTTCATTACTCATTCAAGTCAATTTAATAAAAGTAATTGGTCAGGGTTCCTTAAAATTGCTCGTCCACAAGGAAAGAGTCAAGACTTCAAGTACTTAACTAGATCCAAGCTCGAGTTCGTCATGGAAGCATTTCAAAAAGAGTTGAGCGACATCAAAGGAAAGCTGACAGGGTTTGACGAGAAGCTAGTGGGGTTCGATGAGAAACTAACAGGCTTCGATGAGATGAAAAGCCAGCTCAACACAATATTGAGCATATTGTCCAGAAAAGGAAAGGAGGTTGCAATGAACGAGGAAGAAATCGTATTTGATGACGACGATCACTATGAGCAACCTCAGGGAAACACCTCAGGTAGTAAATTCATCCTCATACCTTCGAAGAACACAGGCGACAAAGGTGACATTGGGTCATCAAAACATAACAAATCTGGAGAACCCGAGAAGCAAGAGGAACATAAAATCGAAGCTATGCTGGAAGAAAAATTAGAACACATGAATGAACGGATAAGAAGCATAGAAGGAGTTGAATCTTACGAGCCTATGGATGCATCAAAACTATGTCTAGTCCCAGATGTCGTAATTCCTCACAAGTTTCAAATGCCAGAATTTGAAAGATACAATGGCACCACTTGCCCAAAGAGTCATCTGGTCATGTACTGCAATAAAATGGCCAACCACATCCGAGATGAAAGGCTAATGATACATTGCTTCCAAAACAGTTTGAGTAGTTCTGCACTGAGATGGTATATGCAATTAGAGAAAACAAAGGTGAAAAGGTGGCAAGACCTAGCCGATGCATTCATGAGACATTACAAGCATAACCAGGATCTGGCTCCAGACCGAGAAGATATGAGGAATATGGAAAAGAATGAGAAGGAATCTTTCAGGGAGTACGCTCAAAGGTGGAGAGAGAAAGCTGCAGACGTTCAGCCTCCATTGTCAGAAAAAGAAATGGTGTCAATCTTCTTCGGTACACTAAGGGCTCCGTATTACAACAACATGGTAGGAATTACTACAACCAACTTTGCTGATTTGCTAGTAATCGGAGAACGAATAGAAAAAGGTTTGAAACAAGGTCGAATGGAAATTCCAGAAGCCTCTAAGAAACCACACCAAGCCCGAAGGGGAGAAGTAGACGCCCATTATGCTCAAACGGAGTCATCAAGAGGAAGAAGGTGGGATCATCAACCTCAGGTCGATCAAGCTCATCCATATGTTGCAAACTCTGCCATAATTAATCAACGTCCAAGTTTTCCTACTCAACGAGCCATCCAGAGCCCGACACGAGTCGCACCACCGCCAAATAACCAAGAACAAAGTAATTATGGGAAATACAAAAAGCCTCTCCAAATTGAACCTATTCCCATTACATACACTGAACTTTTTCCTCAACTCCTTCAAAGTCACCTAATTTCCCCAATACCATCTGAGCCTATACAACCTCCATATCCAAAATGGTACAAGTCAGAGCAACACTGTGCTTACCACTCAGGAGTCGCAGGGCACTCGACTGAGGATTGTCGGTCGCTTAAGATGAAAGTCCAACAAATGATGAACGCCGGTTGGTTGAAGTTCGAAGAAGAGTCAAAGCGTCCAGATGTCAACAATAACCCACTTCCAACTCACGGGAATTAGTAGACATAGTACAAGGCAAAGCTCGATTTAAGGATGATGTTGGTCCCATCTAGTAAATAAAATATCGAGATAATTTGCCATAGAAAAATATGTACCGCTTTTGCTTTTATCATCATAAATAAAGGTCTCTCACATTTCGACCACTTTGGAGCAATTGTGTGAATGGTATCAATCTTAATTTAAGAATTTGCATCAATGTTTTTATCAGAATAACGGATGCCACTTCCGAGTTCTTTAAAATGGATTTTATTTTCTACAAAAATGAAAGCCATCCAAATTCAATTTTATTTTCAAATTAAGCCATGAGATTGTCATGCTAAGAAAATGGGAACACCCCACTGGTGTCGAGCGATTATAAACACCATGCTACTGTCAATATTTTGAGCACCCACTGGTGTTATGAGTGTAAGTGTTTTGCTAAAATCGAGAGATAAACACCCTACTTGTGTCCATAAATTATGTGAGCTAATAGTCAAAAGGTGTAATGAGTATACGACATCATGCTACTTGTAGAATCTCGTCACCACTATAGTCGACTTTCGCCAACAAATTGAGGCTCAGTTTAGGTGAAGTCAAATAGCCAAACCCCGATGCACAGGGAGCCAAACATTTGCTTCTACAAAAAGAATAGCCAATTCGACCTAGCTCACGAGAAGTGACACCCACACGATCAATCATCAAAATGGAGTCTCGATCCTTTCAATACTCGTCCCACCAAAGACAAGCGCCAGATTAAGGAAGAAAAAACATAGTCGGGGGGCATGACAGAGTCAAGTAAGTCCCACACGCAAAAAAAAAAAAAAAAAAAAAGACAAAAGAAAAACAAACAAAATATCGTGGGACTTACAATCTGGGTGCCCCCGGTTTAGCATTTGAAGTACCAACTATCTGTACCAAGCCAAGATCTTTGTCGAACAACCTCAAGAGACGGCAATGAGGACCTTCAAACAAGAAACTTTCAAGATAAGAAAATCGTCATAGCCAAAACCACATCATCCAAGATACTCATCATTTTGAGAGGAAGCCAGAAGCTGAAAATCCACGACGTTCAACATTTAGAGGCCAAACAAGTATCTCGACAATTCCTAAGCCAGATTGCACTCACTAATGAAAAATACTGGGGGGCAAACCCAGTTGAAGATACATTCCCAGCAAAATTCACCAATATTTTCGAACAAGACTTTGTCGGCCAAAAGATCCAGATAATAAGTCAATCCCATACTTTGGGGGCAAAGCCAAAATCCCTCTACAAGAAGCTTCATACAGATATTGTCGATAAATTATACTTCAAGAACAAAGAGACTCGTATCCTCAAAGTCATGTCGAACAAAAGCCCTTTTCATTGGAAGTGGAGACCGTCTACGACAACACCATATGGAAGTCTCCTAAATCAATTACATCAAGGTCTCCCATATCGAATAAATCTTCACAAGGAACACTATTGGCCATCAATATAAAAGGCGACATCTCAAGGTGACCAGAATCTTAATGATAGCTGAAGTATCGTACACTCAAATCACCTATAGGATTGAGTGATGAGAGAAATACAAAGCGGGAGTGAAAGCGAGAAAAAATCAAAAGCAAGAGTGAGAGCGAGGGCTTACTGATATTCTCATGGCTTGGCTTACACTTCTCTTATTAAAAAGAAAACCAAATTTGGCAACATGACAACTACCGCACAAAAACGGTTTTCTCCAGTTTGCACACACTTCTCGAAACCAAAGTCTTGACATGGCTTTCAATTTTAATTCTCTAATAAACGTTTTTCAAACATTTTTGCTTTCGTCTTAAGTCAAGATTGATATAGTCACTCTTTGTTCCGGAGAATAGAAAGTGAGTAACGGATCTTCGGGGGGCAAAAATGGCGCAGCATGGAAGAAGGGGAAGTCTGAACACCGAAGAATCGAAAATCAACTTTTCACTCACGAGTTGATGGAGAAATCTCAAGGAGTTAGAGAGCATTCAATCTCATTAAACCAACCAGCAAACATACTATCCTTCAACTTCATGGCCAGAAAGAGGAAGAACCAACATACTGCACATACCAAGAGATACACAACTGTAAAACATGAGGGCCCAAGCCTGGTCGACAAGAAGAATGAAGCAATATACACCACTGGCTCACCCCACAAAGTATACCTCGTACAACTACCACCACGAAGATAAGTTTCAAGCGAGCAAGCTGAAAGTCACTCCAACATAAACATGACCTAAGGATCAAGTCGATCAAAAGGAAATGACGATTCCTGGAGGATGAGCAATTTAAAGGAACCCCGGGTTAAAACGCAAAACAAAAACCAAACAAAACGACATATTCTCATAATAGTTGTCAAATGCATCATATCATTTTTTTTCCACTGAGTATTCATGACTTCATTAGCATGACACATCACACAATCATTCTCAAAATAATTTTGAAACTCCTTAAAAGATAACATCACATATTAAAATGGATCATGCATTCATTGACTACAATTCCCAAAAACTCATACATTTAACTGGATTTCAAATGCCTGTCACATCGTGCCACATACAACAATTACATACACAAAATTTCTTCAAGTCTACCAAGTGCATTTCACATACAATTATGGCAATGCATAACATCCATTTAGGTTTGTCCTAAACAGATACCATAACACAAATTACATCGGTGCTGGCGAGCGCCTGAAAAATACGACACCAACGCTGATGAGCGTTTGAAAAATACATCGGTGCTGGCGAGCGCCTGAAAAATACGACACCAACGCTGATGAGCGTTTGAAAAGTACATCGGTGCTGGCGAGCGCCTGAAAAATACGACACCAACGCTGATGAGCGTTTGAAAAATACATTGGTGCTGGCGAGCGCATGAAAAATACGACACCAAAGTATGACACCAACGCTGATGAGCGTTTGAAAAGTACATCGGTGCTGGCGAGCGCCTGAAAAATACGACACCAACGCTGATGAGCGTTTGAAAAGTACATCGGTGCTGGCGAGCGCCTGAAAAATATGACACCAACGCTGATGAGCGTTTGAAAAATACATTGGTGCTGGCGAGCGCCTGAAAAATACGACACCAACGCTAATGAGCGTTTGAAAAATACATCGGTGCTGGCGAGCGCCTGAAAAATACGACAACGACGCTTACGAACGTTTTATACATCGGTGCTGGCGAGCGCTTGAAAAATACGACAACGACTCTGATGAGTGTTCAAAAATATAGCAGTTACCTTTCATATTAAGTAGAACAACAAATTCTACGCTTCAATATCACACACAAACACACAACTCAGTTCTAACAACATTTCTAAACATCACTTATTTTGGAGTCTTCGACATAGTAATAGTCAAAGTTACTTTTGAAAAATGTGGTGTCTTTATAGAAACTTTGTATAACTCTTTATACAAAGAGATATACAAAGGGGGGCAACTGTAGACACCACATTTTGTCCGGGATATTTGTTTTACTGAAAATAATTATTTTAACGTCGTACTACGATTATATTTAAAAAGGAAGCTGAAGATAATTTGGTTGAGACTAGCAGTTGCAAGTCAATATGAACCAACAATTATCGAATATGCTCCTAGTCGATTTTAGGGCTTAATTAGTTAAGATAGGATCGGTTTAAGTTAAGATTAGCAGTAGCAAATCATAAATATAAATTCTCAATTGGATGAAAGAGTGACTATAGTGCAAATTTTGTCTCTCGAGTTTGGATTTTGGAAATGGGACAAATTGAATAGTTAAATGAGCTCTATTACAAAAGATTCAAAATTGATACATCGTACAACTTTCGAACAACTTGGATAATGACCTCTAAATAAAGCGAGAATTGAATTAATAACAATGACTAATGCTAACTCTACAAAATTTAGGCCACGCAATTTGATTTGTATATATACAATTACAAAGAGTGAAATATTTGAGCCTTGAGGCATGAATCTGGTCCACTAGCCCAGCTTTCTTAGTCAGCCAAGCCCAGTTACCTGAAAAAATGAGGAGACCAATTAGTCCAATTCCAGTTTTTTTTAAGCCCAAAATTGGCTGCCACTCGAGCCCAGTTTCTAACCAGAAACCAGAGGCCCAATCAGCCAACATAGGTCCATCTCGGAGCCCAACTCGGCCCAACGAACATACAATAAACAGGCCCAACTACCCAACCCACCTTATCTACAGACAATTGTGCAATTCAAGGAGGGCAAGCCAGAGGAGGAGGGCAGCTGCCCCCTAAAAAGAGTAGGCCGGCCACCTCCATCCATGGATTAACCAAACATTGCCACATCTATCCAATGAACAGTAGCCATTTGGCTATAAAAAGCTCTTCAACATTTGCTTAGAGGGAGGAGGGGAAGGAAAGAAGAAATAAACACTCTACAAAAATAGAAATATTGACATTCCAAACAGTTTTTTCGGTTCTTGCTCTTAGCCGAAGTTCATTGGAGGGAACTGCGAGATTGGAGGAGCAGATTTGAAGACTGACGCAGGAAAAGGCCATTCTTAGGCCTAGAAATTCAGGTTGGTACTAGTATCAATTTCCATTTTCCATTTTTTATCAAGTCCATACAATCATTATGATGTTATAATCGTCCATCTATTTGCGTATTTATATTCAAGCATTTTAATTTACAAGCTATTCATAATCAAGCGCTTTATTTACCAAGATCTGCTCATATCAGTTTCATTAAGCTCTCTTATTGTATTTTCTTTTGCTTATTATTAGCTATGCCAATCTATAAACCGATTTAGATAACTGTCATTAGAGTTGGATCTTTTTGTTTTAAATTTCTGTAAATAGCTTACTTTCGAAATAAGCAAAAATGACTTTTCAAAAGTCCATGGATCAACTTGGATTTGCAACGTAAATCACCCAAATACATTATATTCCAGATTTCAAAACCAACAGAGAAATCCATAATCTAGCAATCATAGTCTACACAAAATCGCAAGCAGTGGCTGTGATAATTAATGATTTAGCCTATTATAAATAAAACTAATTGTGTTTTTATTATGAAACTGATTTGCATATTAAAAGTCCAAAGCATCCAAAACAACCGATTTTTACCAAAAGTCAAATCTGTAAATTATTTCCAAGTTCATTAAGAACAATCTTCAGGTAAAAATCGCCAGATTCGTAGATGATGAAAATCACAGACTAGCAAGTCAAGATTAGCAAACCCCATCTTCCTACCATAAACTCGCATCCATAAACAAACTAAAAAAAACCTACAGTAAAATATCATCTTTTCTTAGTTTTAACCTCCCAAGTTAAACATATC
Organism: Linum tenue; assembly: GCA_946122785.1. Lineage (NCBI taxonomy): Eukaryota > Viridiplantae > Streptophyta > Magnoliopsida > Malpighiales > Linaceae > Linum > Linum tenue. The sequence goes on along the minus strand of CAMGYJ010000011.1, from coordinate 36,154,158 downwards.
TGAGTTAGGAGACCTCACCTAGCATTTAGCAATACCTGGTTCCAAAACCTACGTCAAATAAAAATAGAGGTCAGAATCGATTAAATATGCAATAAACCCGAAAATAAAAATCATTGAGATAAGATCATCACCTACCATAGTAGACGGTACTTTGCGAGGCGGCCATAGATTTCCCCTCCATCACTCGACAAAAACAAAAAAAAAACTTTATCAAAACCCAGAAGCAAGATAAACAACCAATAAACCAAAACAAAAATTACAGGGGCTAAGCCTACCGTTGATCGGCCTCTTCCCTGCTTCCTCCCCCCTCGCACAAATCAAAACCGAGGAAATATCAGAAAACCCTCGTCTTACAAATATCAAGAAAACTCCACATGCAAATCAAAACCTCACCCAGATCTACTCGTCTTTGACGAAATAACTCCATCTCCGACGACTCCTGTCCCTTTTCATCTTTCCTCGACAAAACAAAAACCCAGAAGCCCAGAAATTAGAAGAGTCCGAAATAAAAATGAAAATAAACTAGAAACCCGAAACATGCATGTCTCGATCTTACCTAAATCGAAACCTTCTAAGTTGATTTAGCTCGATACGAGCGGTCTCCTTGGCTAGCCGAGAGGAGAGGACGGCGGCGTAGAGGAGAGGGTTAGTGATTCGTTTTTCTGGAAATAGAAGAGGAAGAGTATTGTTTTTTACTTTCTTCTCGTCTCAGAGGAGGCGAAGAGAAGAGGAGAGAAGGATCGGGACAAAAGAGAGGGAGAGGGAGAGTCCTTCTTTTATTTTTATTTTTCTTCTGCTTTCTTTGCTTTGGGAATTGGAGAAAGATGAGAACGAGTGAAGAGAGAGAGACGAGAGAGAGAGATGAGCGGCCGCCGCTTTGCTTAGGTTTAGGATTAGGGTTTCCAAAAGAGGTTTATATACCTCAACATAGTAATTGACTGTTTTACCCTTGGGGTTTCCGAAAATTAACTGGCCCTGCCACCGTGTTTTGGTGAAAGTTCGAAACTACCCTTCCCCTTTTCTCTGAAATAAAACGAGAAACAAAAAGGGTGGTAGCAGCTGGGTTTCGAACCCGTATAATCACAATCGGGTATGTTGTACGACTGGCGTTTTAGCCAGTTGGGCTGCTAGCCCATCATTCGTAAATTTAATCATCCCATTCAATTTTATTTATTTGTAAAAGCCCTAATACGAAATGTTGAACGCGGATTAAGTTTATCCCGTTTCTTTTCTAATACACCAAATCTCCTTCTAATAATTGAGATCCTTATATTATCTTTTATAATTTCATAATATCAACTTAAATTTCATTCACAGTAAATTTTGATACGAAAACCACGATCAATGGAATGTGGTAAAAATTTTAAAAGTCCGAACGAACTACGTGGACTTTGATCCCGTCTAACGGGTACGTAGGCAACCGATAAGGTTCGAGTCCAACTAACCAATTAACTTTATCTTTAAATTATACGACAGTGGACGTATAATTAAATTACAACTAATATGATAAAATCATTTAATGGTCCAGTGGGACCCTAAAATTACTAAAATATTACTAAAATACACCCAACTAATATAAAACTTATCAAACTTAAGTAGTACCGATTTAGGGCGTTGTGGGGGTGTTGCTTAACTTCCCCACACGTAACCGTACTCCCGAACCCAGAACTTTATTTTCGCAGACCATATCTCGGTTCTGACCCTAAGGTTAGAGCCGACCGAAGAGTGTTCGATCCACTCCAAGTAAGATCGATGGCGACTCCCAAAAACGCCGACGCGACGACATTCGGACCCCCCGGAGGGACGGTTGCGACAGTTGGCGACTCCGCTGGGGACTTCGAGAGTCGAGCTACATAACTAAGTTCGATAAGTTTTCTAATTTTCTATTACGTGTTGGGTGTTTACTTTACTATTTGCGCAATTCTATTTTCGCAATGCATTCATGCATGAAAGCTCTATACCCGAGCTATCCTATTAGAAACGGAAAAGGAGTACCGTGACTTTCACAGTAGTGGAAACCACGCAAAACTTTCCAACCAAGTTGAACTCAGATCCGAGGTTGATCTTGAGGTATCCAGCCAGTTCGTAAGGGCTATGGCAGGATACAACTTGGGAACCAAATCCCTAGGAATTCCTCTGCCAGCATATAGTGAGCATAGAGGCCTCCCTCAACCGTCCAAAATAATCCCAAAAACCCCCTAAAACCACGTCATTATGCCTTCCGAAAGCCCTAGGTTTTCCCAAATAGGGTTATGTTTTTATTATCTATATGTATGTTACTATGTTTTCTACTGACGTGATAACTTGTGGTATGTTCTCCCAATCGCAATATATTTATTTGTGAGAACAATGTGAATTTTCTTTTCTTCTTTGAAAAAAAAGGAACTCATAAGCATCATTCTCTTTTTGTGTCTGCATTTATGCATTTAAAATAAATCATGAGAACATTTTCAAAGTGCACGTGCATCCAATGAATCATCTGTACATCTATGCATCGCATAAGCATCATTCATGCTCTTCATTACTCATTCAAGTCAATTTAATAAAAGTAATTGGTCAGGGTTCCTTAAAATTGCTCGTCCACAAGGAAAGAGTCAAGACTTCAAGTACTTAACTAGATCCAAGCTCGAGTTCGTCATGGAAGCATTTCAAAAAGAGTTGAGCGACATCAAAGGAAAGCTGACAGGGTTTGACGAGAAGCTAGTGGGGTTCGATGAGAAACTAACAGGCTTCGATGAGATGAAAAGCCAGCTCAACACAATATTGAGCATATTGTCCAGAAAAGGAAAGGAGGTTGCAATGAACGAGGAAGAAATCGTATTTGATGACGACGATCACTATGAGCAACCTCAGGGAAACACCTCAGGTAGTAAATTCATCCTCATACCTTCGAAGAACACAGGCGACAAAGGTGACATTGGGTCATCAAAACATAACAAATCTGGAGAACCCGAGAAGCAAGAGGAACATAAAATCGAAGCTATGCTGGAAGAAAAATTAGAACACATGAATGAACGGATAAGAAGCATAGAAGGAGTTGAATCTTACGAGCCTATGGATGCATCAAAACTATGTCTAGTCCCAGATGTCGTAATTCCTCACAAGTTTCAAATGCCAGAATTTGAAAGATACAATGGCACCACTTGCCCAAAGAGTCATCTGGTCATGTACTGCAATAAAATGGCCAACCACATCCGAGATGAAAGGCTAATGATACATTGCTTCCAAAACAGTTTGAGTAGTTCTGCACTGAGATGGTATATGCAATTAGAGAAAACAAAGGTGAAAAGGTGGCAAGACCTAGCCGATGCATTCATGAGACATTACAAGCATAACCAGGATCTGGCTCCAGACCGAGAAGATATGAGGAATATGGAAAAGAATGAGAAGGAATCTTTCAGGGAGTACGCTCAAAGGTGGAGAGAGAAAGCTGCAGACGTTCAGCCTCCATTGTCAGAAAAAGAAATGGTGTCAATCTTCTTCGGTACACTAAGGGCTCCGTATTACAACAACATGGTAGGAATTACTACAACCAACTTTGCTGATTTGCTAGTAATCGGAGAACGAATAGAAAAAGGTTTGAAACAAGGTCGAATGGAAATTCCAGAAGCCTCTAAGAAACCACACCAAGCCCGAAGGGGAGAAGTAGACGCCCATTATGCTCAAACGGAGTCATCAAGAGGAAGAAGGTGGGATCATCAACCTCAGGTCGATCAAGCTCATCCATATGTTGCAAACTCTGCCATAATTAATCAACGTCCAAGTTTTCCTACTCAACGAGCCATCCAGAGCCCGACACGAGTCGCACCACCGCCAAATAACCAAGAACAAAGTAATTATGGGAAATACAAAAAGCCTCTCCAAATTGAACCTATTCCCATTACATACACTGAACTTTTTCCTCAACTCCTTCAAAGTCACCTAATTTCCCCAATACCATCTGAGCCTATACAACCTCCATATCCAAAATGGTACAAGTCAGAGCAACACTGTGCTTACCACTCAGGAGTCGCAGGGCACTCGACTGAGGATTGTCGGTCGCTTAAGATGAAAGTCCAACAAATGATGAACGCCGGTTGGTTGAAGTTCGAAGAAGAGTCAAAGCGTCCAGATGTCAACAATAACCCACTTCCAACTCACGGGAATTAGTAGACATAGTACAAGGCAAAGCTCGATTTAAGGATGATGTTGGTCCCATCTAGTAAATAAAATATCGAGATAATTTGCCATAGAAAAATATGTACCGCTTTTGCTTTTATCATCATAAATAAAGGTCTCTCACATTTCGACCACTTTGGAGCAATTGTGTGAATGGTATCAATCTTAATTTAAGAATTTGCATCAATGTTTTTATCAGAATAACGGATGCCACTTCCGAGTTCTTTAAAATGGATTTTATTTTCTACAAAAATGAAAGCCATCCAAATTCAATTTTATTTTCAAATTAAGCCATGAGATTGTCATGCTAAGAAAATGGGAACACCCCACTGGTGTCGAGCGATTATAAACACCATGCTACTGTCAATATTTTGAGCACCCACTGGTGTTATGAGTGTAAGTGTTTTGCTAAAATCGAGAGATAAACACCCTACTTGTGTCCATAAATTATGTGAGCTAATAGTCAAAAGGTGTAATGAGTATACGACATCATGCTACTTGTAGAATCTCGTCACCACTATAGTCGACTTTCGCCAACAAATTGAGGCTCAGTTTAGGTGAAGTCAAATAGCCAAACCCCGATGCACAGGGAGCCAAACATTTGCTTCTACAAAAAGAATAGCCAATTCGACCTAGCTCACGAGAAGTGACACCCACACGATCAATCATCAAAATGGAGTCTCGATCCTTTCAATACTCGTCCCACCAAAGACAAGCGCCAGATTAAGGAAGAAAAAACATAGTCGGGGGGCATGACAGAGTCAAGTAAGTCCCACACGCAAAAAAAAAAAAAAAAAAAAAAGACAAAAGAAAAACAAACAAAATATCGTGGGACTTACAATCTGGGTGCCCCCGGTTTAGCATTTGAAGTACCAACTATCTGTACCAAGCCAAGATCTTTGTCGAACAACCTCAAGAGACGGCAATGAGGACCTTCAAACAAGAAACTTTCAAGATAAGAAAATCGTCATAGCCAAAACCACATCATCCAAGATACTCATCATTTTGAGAGGAAGCCAGAAGCTGAAAATCCACGACGTTCAACATTTAGAGGCCAAACAAGTATCTCGACAATTCCTAAGCCAGATTGCACTCACTAATGAAAAATACTGGGGGGCAAACCCAGTTGAAGATACATTCCCAGCAAAATTCACCAATATTTTCGAACAAGACTTTGTCGGCCAAAAGATCCAGATAATAAGTCAATCCCATACTTTGGGGGCAAAGCCAAAATCCCTCTACAAGAAGCTTCATACAGATATTGTCGATAAATTATACTTCAAGAACAAAGAGACTCGTATCCTCAAAGTCATGTCGAACAAAAGCCCTTTTCATTGGAAGTGGAGACCGTCTACGACAACACCATATGGAAGTCTCCTAAATCAATTACATCAAGGTCTCCCATATCGAATAAATCTTCACAAGGAACACTATTGGCCATCAATATAAAAGGCGACATCTCAAGGTGACCAGAATCTTAATGATAGCTGAAGTATCGTACACTCAAATCACCTATAGGATTGAGTGATGAGAGAAATACAAAGCGGGAGTGAAAGCGAGAAAAAATCAAAAGCAAGAGTGAGAGCGAGGGCTTACTGATATTCTCATGGCTTGGCTTACACTTCTCTTATTAAAAAGAAAACCAAATTTGGCAACATGACAACTACCGCACAAAAACGGTTTTCTCCAGTTTGCACACACTTCTCGAAACCAAAGTCTTGACATGGCTTTCAATTTTAATTCTCTAATAAACGTTTTTCAAACATTTTTGCTTTCGTCTTAAGTCAAGATTGATATAGTCACTCTTTGTTCCGGAGAATAGAAAGTGAGTAACGGATCTTCGGGGGGCAAAAATGGCGCAGCATGGAAGAAGGGGAAGTCTGAACACCGAAGAATCGAAAATCAACTTTTCACTCACGAGTTGATGGAGAAATCTCAAGGAGTTAGAGAGCATTCAATCTCATTAAACCAACCAGCAAACATACTATCCTTCAACTTCATGGCCAGAAAGAGGAAGAACCAACATACTGCACATACCAAGAGATACACAACTGTAAAACATGAGGGCCCAAGCCTGGTCGACAAGAAGAATGAAGCAATATACACCACTGGCTCACCCCACAAAGTATACCTCGTACAACTACCACCACGAAGATAAGTTTCAAGCGAGCAAGCTGAAAGTCACTCCAACATAAACATGACCTAAGGATCAAGTCGATCAAAAGGAAATGACGATTCCTGGAGGATGAGCAATTTAAAGGAACCCCGGGTTAAAACGCAAAACAAAAACCAAACAAAACGACATATTCTCATAATAGTTGTCAAATGCATCATATCATTTTTTTTCCACTGAGTATTCATGACTTCATTAGCATGACACATCACACAATCATTCTCAAAATAATTTTGAAACTCCTTAAAAGATAACATCACATATTAAAATGGATCATGCATTCATTGACTACAATTCCCAAAAACTCATACATTTAACTGGATTTCAAATGCCTGTCACATCGTGCCACATACAACAATTACATACACAAAATTTCTTCAAGTCTACCAAGTGCATTTCACATACAATTATGGCAATGCATAACATCCATTTAGGTTTGTCCTAAACAGATACCATAACACAAATTACATCGGTGCTGGCGAGCGCCTGAAAAATACGACACCAACGCTGATGAGCGTTTGAAAAATACATCGGTGCTGGCGAGCGCCTGAAAAATACGACACCAACGCTGATGAGCGTTTGAAAAGTACATCGGTGCTGGCGAGCGCCTGAAAAATACGACACCAACGCTGATGAGCGTTTGAAAAATACATTGGTGCTGGCGAGCGCATGAAAAATACGACACCAAAGTATGACACCAACGCTGATGAGCGTTTGAAAAGTACATCGGTGCTGGCGAGCGCCTGAAAAATACGACACCAACGCTGATGAGCGTTTGAAAAGTACATCGGTGCTGGCGAGCGCCTGAAAAATATGACACCAACGCTGATGAGCGTTTGAAAAATACATTGGTGCTGGCGAGCGCCTGAAAAATACGACACCAACGCTAATGAGCGTTTGAAAAATACATCGGTGCTGGCGAGCGCCTGAAAAATACGACAACGACGCTTACGAACGTTTTATACATCGGTGCTGGCGAGCGCTTGAAAAATACGACAACGACTCTGATGAGTGTTCAAAAATATAGCAGTTACCTTTCATATTAAGTAGAACAACAAATTCTACGCTTCAATATCACACACAAACACACAACTCAGTTCTAACAACATTTCTAAACATCACTTATTTTGGAGTCTTCGACATAGTAATAGTCAAAGTTACTTTTGAAAAATGTGGTGTCTTTATAGAAACTTTGTATAACTCTTTATACAAAGAGATATACAAAGGGGGGCAACTGTAGACACCACATTTTGTCCGGGATATTTGTTTTACTGAAAATAATTATTTTAACGTCGTACTACGATTATATTTAAAAAGGAAGCTGAAGATAATTTGGTTGAGACTAGCAGTTGCAAGTCAATATGAACCAACAATTATCGAATATGCTCCTAGTCGATTTTAGGGCTTAATTAGTTAAGATAGGATCGGTTTAAGTTAAGATTAGCAGTAGCAAATCATAAATATAAATTCTCAATTGGATGAAAGAGTGACTATAGTGCAAATTTTGTCTCTCGAGTTTGGATTTTGGAAATGGGACAAATTGAATAGTTAAATGAGCTCTATTACAAAAGATTCAAAATTGATACATCGTACAACTTTCGAACAACTTGGATAATGACCTCTAAATAAAGCGAGAATTGAATTAATAACAATGACTAATGCTAACTCTACAAAATTTAGGCCACGCAATTTGATTTGTATATATACAATTACAAAGAGTGAAATATTTGAGCCTTGAGGCATGAATCTGGTCCACTAGCCCAGCTTTCTTAGTCAGCCAAGCCCAGTTACCTGAAAAAATGAGGAGACCAATTAGTCCAATTCCAGTTTTTTTTAAGCCCAAAATTGGCTGCCACTCGAGCCCAGTTTCTAACCAGAAACCAGAGGCCCAATCAGCCAACATAGGTCCATCTCGGAGCCCAACTCGGCCCAACGAACATACAATAAACAGGCCCAACTACCCAACCCACCTTATCTACAGACAATTGTGCAATTCAAGGAGGGCAAGCCAGAGGAGGAGGGCAGCTGCCCCCTAAAAAGAGTAGGCCGGCCACCTCCATCCATGGATTAACCAAACATTGCCACATCTATCCAATGAACAGTAGCCATTTGGCTATAAAAAGCTCTTCAACATTTGCTTAGAGGGAGGAGGGGAAGGAAAGAAGAAATAAACACTCTACAAAAATAGAAATATTGACATTCCAAACAGTTTTTTCGGTTCTTGCTCTTAGCCGAAGTTCATTGGAGGGAACTGCGAGATTGGAGGAGCAGATTTGAAGACTGACGCAGGAAAAGGCCATTCTTAGGCCTAGAAATTCAGGTTGGTACTAGTATCAATTTCCATTTTCCATTTTTTATCAAGTCCATACAATCATTATGATGTTATAATCGTCCATCTATTTGCGTATTTATATTCAAGCATTTTAATTTACAAGCTATTCATAATCAAGCGCTTTATTTACCAAGATCTGCTCATATCAGTTTCATTAAGCTCTCTTATTGTATTTTCTTTTGCTTATTATTAGCTATGCCAATCTATAAACCGATTTAGATAACTGTCATTAGAGTTGGATCTTTTTGTTTTAAATTTCTGTAAATAGCTTACTTTCGAAATAAGCAAAAATGACTTTTCAAAAGTCCATGGATCAACTTGGATTTGCAACGTAAATCACCCAAATACATTATATTCCAGATTTCAAAACCAACAGAGAAATCCATAATCTAGCAATCATAGTCTACACAAAATCGCAAGCAGTGGCTGTGATAATTAATGATTTAGCCTATTATAAATAAAACTAATTGTGTTTTTATTATGAAACTGATTTGCATATTAAAAGTCCAAAGCATCCAAAACAACCGATTTTTACCAAAAGTCAAATCTGTAAATTATTTCCAAGTTCATTAAGAACAATCTTCAGGTAAAAATCGCCAGATTCGTAGATGATGAAAATCACAGACTAGCAAGTCAAGATTAGCAAACCCCATCTTCCTACCATAAACTCGCATCCATAAACAAACTAAAAAAAACCTACAGTAAAATATCATCTTTTCTTAGTTTTAACCTCCCAAGTTAAACATATCTGAGTTAGGAGACCTCACCTAGCATTTAGCAATACCTGGTTCCAAAACCTACGTCAAATAAAAATAGAGGTCAGAATCGATTAAATATGCAATAAACCCGAAAATAAAAATCATTGAGATAAGATCATCACCTACCATAGTAGACGGTACTTTGCGAGGCGGCCATAGATTTCCCCTCCATCACTCGACAAAAACAAAAAAAAAACTTTATCAAAACCCAGAAGCAAGATAAACAACCAATAAACCAAAACAAAAATTACAGGGGCTAAGCCTACCGTTGATCGGCCTCTTCCCTGCTTCCTCCCCCCTCGCACAAATCAAAACCGAGGAAATATCAGAAAACCCTCGTCTTACAAATATCAAGAAAACTCCACATGCAAATCAAAACCTCACCCAGATCTACTCGTCTTTGACGAAATAACTCCATCTCCGACGACTCCTGTCCCTTTTCATCTTTCCTCGACAAAACAAAAACCCAGAAGCCCAGAAATTAGAAGAGTCCGAAATAAAAATGAAAATAAACTAGAAACCCGAAACATGCATGTCTCGATCTTACCTAAATCGAAACCTTCTAAGTTGATTTAGCTCGATACGAGCGGTCTCCTTGGCTAGCCGAGAGGAGAGGACGGCGGCGTAGAGGAGAGGGTTAGTGATTCGTTTTTCTGGAAATAGAAGAGGAAGAGTATTGTTTTTTACTTTCTTCTCGTCTCAGAGGAGGCGAAGAGAAGAGGAGAGAAGGATCGGGACAAAAGAGAGGGAGAGGGAGAGTCCTTCTTTTATTTTTATTTTTCTTCTGCTTTCTTTGCTTTGGGAATTGGAGAAAGATGAGAACGAGTGAAGAGAGAGAGACGAGAGAGAGAGATGAGCGGCCGCCGCTTTGCTTAGGTTTAGGATTAGGGTTTCCAAAAGAGGTTTATATACCTCAACATAGTAATTGACTGTTTTACCCTTGGGGTTTCCGAAAATTAACTGGCCCTGCCACCGTGTTTTGGTGAAAGTTCGAAACTACCCTTCCCCTTTTCTCTGAAATAAAACGAGAAACAAAAAGGGTGGTAGCAGCTGGGTTTCGAACCCGTATAATCACAATCGGGTATGTTGTACGACTGGCGTTTTAGCCAGTTGGGCTGCTAGCCCATCATTCGTAAATTTAATCATCCCATTCAATTTTATTTATTTGTAAAAGCCCTAATACGAAATGTTGAACGCGGATTAAGTTTATCCCGTTTCTTTTCTAATACACCAAATCTCCTTCTAATAATTGAGATCCTTATATTATCTTTTATAATTTCATAATATCAACTTAAATTTCATTCACAGTAAATTTTGATACGAAAACCACGATCAATGGAATGTGGTAAAAATTTTAAAAGTCCGAACGAACTACGTGGACTTTGATCCCGTCTAACGGGTACGTAGGCAACCGATAAGGTTCGAGTCCAACTAACCAATTAACTTTATCTTTAAATTATACGACAGTGGACGTATAATTAAATTACAACTAATATGATAAAATCATTTAATGGTCCAGTGGGACCCTAAAATTACTAAAATATTACTAAAATACACCCAACTAATATAAAACTTATCAAACTTAAGTAGTACCGATTTAGGGCGTTGTGGGGGTGTTGCTTAACTTCCCCACACGTAACCGTACTCCCGAACCCAGAACTTTATTTTCGCAGACCATATCTCGGTTCTGACCCTAAGGTTAGAGCCGACCGAAGAGTGTTCGATCCACTCCAAGTAAGATCGATGGCGACTCCCAAAAACGCCGACGCGACGACATTCGGACCCCCCGGAGGGACGGTTGCGACATATACACTGTTGACTTGTCTTCTCTTGATCTGTCTGAAGAAATTTGTCTAAGTACTATGACTGAGTCAGCTGTAATGTGGCACAGGAAACTGGGGCACATGAGTTTCTCTAGGTTAAGCAAACTGTCTAAACTCAATCTAGTTAAAGGATTACCAAAGATTAAATCTCCAGATAATCTCTCTTGTGAAGCCTGCATCCTTGGTAAACATTGCAAAAAGTCATTTAAAAGTAAACAAGATGTGACCACTTCTGCTGTGTTTGATTTGCTGCACATGGATCTATTTGGACCCACAAATGTTCTTAGTCTTGGGGGAAAATCATATGTTCTGGTCATTGTAGATGATTTCTCCATATTTACCTGGGTTTACTTCCTTTCATCGAAAGATGAAGCCTTCTCTAAGTTTAAATCATTTGTTGTTCTCATGAAAAATCAATTTGCCTGCACAGTTAAAAGAATTAGAAGTGACAATGGTGGCGAATTCATCAATGAAAATTTCTGTTTATTCTGTGATCACCATGGTATTCTTCATACTCTTTCTGCTCCTAGAACTCCACAACAAAATGGTGTTGTGGAAAGAAAAAACAGATCTCTGATAGAAACTGCTAGGACTATGCTTATTGAGTTTGATTGTCCTAAATTCCTCTGGGCAGAGGCTGTGAACACTGCATGCTATGTAATAAATAGAACAACCATTAGAAAAACAATTAATAAAACTCCCTATGAAATTCTCAAAGGTAAATCTCCTAAGATTTCCTACTTTCACCCTTTTGGATCCAAATGCTATATTCTTAGATCAAATTGGAAAATTTGATCCCAAATCTGATATTGCCACCTTCCTTGGATACTCCAGTAAAGGTCAAGCATATAGAGTGTATAATAGAAGGTCTAGAAAAGTTGAAGAGTCTGTTCACATCAAATTTGACTCATTAGACTCACCCCAGCCCTTATCTTCTGATCTAAGCAACTATGACTTTCTTCCTATTAGTCCTATACTTGAGACAGGTAACAGTTCCAATTCTAACAAACCTGATGAAGCCACTCATGCTCCTCAAGACAATCAATCTGAGACTGTCTCTCCAAATCAGCCTGAAGCTCCTGCTCACATTAGAAGGAGGCATCCTCCCTCTCAAGTTATAGGTAACTTGTCTGATCCTATCCAGACCAGAGGTAAGTACATTCCAGGCCAATATGCTTTTGTGTCATTACTGGAACCTAAAAACTTTAAGGAAGCACTTCTTGATGAAGAATGGATAGTTGCAATGCAAGAAGAATTATCACACTTTGTTAGACTAAAAGTATGGGAACTTGACCCTAGACCTATTAACTTGACTGTTATTGGAACAAAATGGATATTCAGAAATAAATCAGATGAATTAGGATTCATAATTAAAAACAAAGCTAGACTTGTTGCTGAAGGATATAATCAAGAGGAGGGAATTGATTATGATGAGACCTTTGCTCCTGTTGCTAGGATTGAATCAATCAGATTACTATGTGCCTATGCAAGTTTAATGAATTTTAAACTCTATCAGATGGATGTAAAAACTCCTTTTCTGAATGGTGAAATAAAAGAAGATGTCTACGTAGAACAGCCTCCTGGCTTCATTGATTTTGAATACCCTGACCATGTGTATAAGCTTTCCAAAGCCCTCTATGGTCTCAAACAAGCTCCCAGAGCATGGTATGAGAAGTTAACTTGCTTTTTGATATCTCAAGAGTTCTGCCAAGGGGGAGTTGACAAAACTCTCTTCATTAAGAGGCAGAACAATCATACTCTAATAGTTCAGGTTTATGTAGACGACATTGTGTTTGGAAGCACTAACCCTAACATGTGTGATGAGTTTTGCTCTGTCATGAAAGAGCAATTTGAAATGAGTCTCAAGGGAGAATTAACTTACTTCCTTGGTCTACAAATCCAACAAACAGATACTGGAATTTTCATTCACCAAACAAAGTATCTAAACTCTATGTTGACTAAATTCGATTTGATGAATGTCAAACCTAGTAAAAATCCCATAGCTTCCAACTTGCATTTAGATTATGACTTAGATGGTCAACCAGTTTGTGAGAAAAGATATAGGGGAATGATAGGGTCACTGCTCTACCTAACTGCTAGTCGACCTAATATTCAGTTTTGTGTATGCCTCTGTGCTAGATTTCAAAATCAGCCTAAAGAAAGTCACCTTGTAGCTGTTAAAAGAATATTTAGATACTTGAAAGGCACTCAGGATCTTGGTTTATGGTATGCAAAATCATCAGAGTTGTCTCTCATAGGTTATTCTGACTCAGATTTTGCTGGTAGTATGACTGATCGAAAAAGCACTAGTGGAACCTGTCAATTCTTTGGAGGATCTTTAGTTTCATGGTCAAGCAAAAAACAAGGGTCAGTTGCCCTTTCAACTGCTGAAGCTGAATATGTAGCAGTTGGCAGTTGTTGCACTCAAATCCTTTGGCTTAGGTCTCAACTTGCTGATTATGGTATTAACTTTGACAATGTGCATATCCTATGTGACAATACAAGTGCCATATGCATGTCAAAGAATCCAGTGCATCATAGCAGAACTAAACATATAGAGGTTAAGCATCATTTTATTAGGGACTTAATTCAAGATGGTATAATTGAATTGAATTTTATATCTACTGAATTTCAATTAGCTGATATTTTCACAAAAGCTCTCTCCTCTGAAAGGTTTATTAGACTCTGTGATGAACTTGGTCTCAGATCCCTTCACTCGATTCAAAGTGGGCATTAACCAGGTTCTGTACTCTCTATCGTACTATTTAATTTATGCACTTACCTTATTTATATTTCCTATGCTGCTTGGTTGAGTTTTCATATATAAAATGGTCAAAATTCCGATGCTTAGATTTAATCAAAAATTGTTTGACTGCTTGTTCTCTGCGGTCCTAGCTCTTTATTGCTGTAGCTCTTGGTCTTCCTTTATGATTGGTATAAATATACACCCCATCGTTATCATTCAACCCACTCTCCAATCCTTTCTGCTTGCTCCCCTAAACATGACCGAGCTATTCACTTCCTCCAGCATCCCTGGTGCCATTGTCACCTATGTGGGGAAAACCTATACAGAACCTATTGAATTCAATCATCATAGGTTCAAAGAATTCTTTGCTTCTCGACGCCTCTCTGAACCTATTACCCTTGATCTCTATGAATTCAAAGCTCTAGGAATAGACATTGCTCCGTTCATTCGAAACCTTGGCTGGGAATTTCTTCTCCACTATCCCTCTCTTCCTGCCTGCCCACTGCCAGTCAAAAACTTCTATGCCACCTTGAATGTCAAGGCATTATCACCAAAATGCTCACTACTCTTGTGAATGGTTATTTCATATCACTCTCGGCTGAGGCAATTGGGATTCTACTCAATCTTCCTACAGGAGGACCTCTTCCTCTGGCACACGAGGATGAGTTCCTCTTCTATGACTTTGACTATGAAATAGAGTACTCCCGCGTGACTCAGCGTCGAGTCACCAGCAATGAAGTCATCACCACTGCTGATCTCAACCCCACTCTTCGCACCCTGCATTATGTCATCACTCACCTCTTTCTGCCTCGTACCCATGGTCTCAACATTGTCACAAAAATCGATCTCTGGGTGCTCTCAAATGCACTGACTGGGAGAAAAATTGACTACACTCAGCTTCTGTTTGGCTCCATAGTTCGCAATGCTGATGCTCATCTTGATGGTAGAGTTCCTTATGGGGGGTTAATCACCCTTCTTCTGGCCAATCTTGGCATATCTCTAGATGGCTATTCATCTGTTGATACTTCTGTCTATGTCCCTGCCACCACCGTTCTCCTCCATCTAAGTATTGAGCCTCAGCATTCGAAAGGGGGAGGATCCCTAGACCCAGCAAATGCTAGGCCAATCAAAAACAAGTCCAAAACCCTGAAGCTTGAAAATTCTGACTCGTCTATTCGAAAGAACTTAATAATCAACTTTGAAGAAGAAGAAGCTGAACTCGAACCAGAAACAGTGTCTGAGAAAGACATCAGACTGTTTGCTACTGAACTGGAAAGAGAAATGATGGAAGGAGCTGATGGAGTAATGGAAGTGGCCACTGGAACTCAGGAGGACAATATGATGGAAGATATGGCTGGGACTCAGGGGGAGCCAAAAAACTGTCCTGCCCCTGACGCTTGCTAAACCATGGCTCCTCAAAACAAATGACTTGCTGAATATGTCTCTTGATTAAATAAAGACCGTAATGGTCTAAGTGTGTTGTCTGATCGAGTCTATGTTTTTGTTTATTGCTAATCGACCATAATGGTCTAAGTGTGTCACCTGATCTTGTCCTTCTATGCTGGTTGCTCATCATAAATAAAAAGTTTTCCTTGACCATAAGGGTCAACAAGTGATGTCTAATTTTTGTGATCTATCTTAATGAATTATACCTACTGATGCATGAATAAACTCTGGTCATCAATCTCACTGATCTAGATAAAAATCTCTCGCACGTTGAGTCTCTACATTTTCGTGAGGAAGATCAAACACTCGATGCTTTGATATCTTGTGTTGCTGATGGCAGGAATGAAAGCTCGAACGCAGGGGGAGATTGTTGGGCCTCGGCCCACTGGTATCTCGTCGAACAGGTCACAGCCCACTCACAATCAAGTCCAAAGAGACCGCTGCCCAAAGAAGTCCACTCTGACGAGATTACTTGAGCGTCTTCGCCTTCATCCCAAAATCCCTAGCTATCAAAGCTTCCTGGAAAAACATCTTCCCAGTCGTCCTGCATCAACATCTATTCTCCCCGAAGACTCTGCCCAACGGTCGTATCATTCATGAAGAGAGAGATAGGAAGCAGGAGCATGCCGAGAATCTCTATAAATGGCGCAATTCTGAAGGAGAAAGCAACGGTTCCGCTATCGGGAAGAACTGGTTAGTTCTTGGGATAGTTGGGTTGGGTTCTTAAGTGTTGTGTCTGGATTCGTAGAGTTGGGGCTTTCAGCCAGGAACTCTACGCAATCTGGGCGTGGCTCATAGTTTGTCTGCCTTCTGCTTTCTTCGCCCTCTTGCTTTCTTATTTGATTGAATCAGTAGTATTAAGTGATTTGTCATTTCCAGTCGAACCAATTCATCTACTTCTAGAATTGATTAAATCTCTGTCGAACTCTGTTGAGTGAAATAAGATAAGACACTGGTATTCAACACATACCATCTCAATTGGACTTGGGCAATCGTGACAGTGGCGGAGGTAGAATTTCAAACTACCTCTGTCCTTTATTTAGAATATATATAATATTTTATAAATATAATTAAAATTAATAATATCTAAATAATTCATTCACAGATAAACACAAAACTAACTAATATAATTATTGTTTCATAAATAATCAGGACGAGTTTTCATATTATGAAAGAAATGTAAAATACATTCATTGTTTACACCATAATATCGTGATAGTACCTAACGAGTTGTTGTGAAATGATAGTGTCATGAATAAAACCAATAATTTAATTTTTTTTTTTTATGAATTGATGAACAAGTAATGAGTTATTTTGTAATGTTAAAATATCCTTATGTTACTTGTAAGTGTTTAATTCGATTTGTAAAAATATATGTGTGGTTATTTTTTTCCTCCCCAAAAGTACAGGGTCAAACACCCCTGCCTCCGCCTATGGCAATCGAGGATTGGAAAGGGACTGCAGATGCAGTGGTAGCAGATCGAGACAGGCTTCTTTTATCAATGACAATAATCTAAGCAGCTTGCAGAGAAGTTTTTTTTCTTTTACTTCAGAGGCTGTGATTTTTGTTGCAGTGATATACTCCTTCCCATATGAAATTGCATAACTTATCGGTAGTTATTTCGAATCCCTGTGAGTTGTTGACTAATGACTATAGTAAAGGTTTCGTTAATGTAATTAAGTTGTACGTACACGCAAATAAAACAATTACCTCGTTGTTCATCGTAAGGTATTTTGGTTATTGTCCATGTACTATGTGTAGGAGGAAAGACTATAATCTTAAGTGTTCTAGCTAGCTTGATCATGTGAAACTAAAAATTATTTCTCGGATATATCTCAACCACTCTTAGTAACTTTCTATGATTAGTTGTTAATGTGACATAAAAGAGCGGAAATTTGTGGATTTGAATTCTATAATTTCCTAATATATATATCGCGGCTGATAGGTAGGTGCTGTGCATGAGAGAAAAGTATGAAGGTCACCGTGACCATCTGAATGCAAATAGAATAATTAAGGTCGCCGTGACTGTGAGAAGGAAAACGGCGAGTGAGGGGGTGACTCAGTCCTGAGACGCGATCCAGCCACGGGTATGCGCCGAGTCGATCAAACTCGATCCGCACAGGTACCGTGAGAGCTGTCGGCCGCCACTCTCCAGCAGAAGAAGACAAAGCTAAGCCCGTACCAAACCATCATCATTCATCAGAGCATAATATTACAATGACATGACTTATGTCACCTAATTCGTCAGATTTGGCCGGACGCTCCCGCTTTGGAGCGTTAAATCGCGAATTGAAGAAAGAACTTGCATAATTCGCGAATTACTTTTAGTCGGAGCGCGAATTTGCTGGGGGAGAACGCGAATTTGCTGTGGAAATAACCCTTTCACAAGAGTTTCCGAAACAATAAACTCTGAGCTATTAATGGGGTGAGCAGGTAAAGTGAGAAAATTTTTACCCAGAATACTGCAACCATAAGCTCTGGCCAGATGGAGGAGAACGCCAATTAATTGAGCGATTGTCAAGCTGAAAAAGGAAGAAACTACCAACAAGCAGTGAGATAAGGTTATGAGATGCAGGGGTTCTTTGCTCTTGAGTAAGCTATGAGTTTCTACGTCGGAGAGATTCGGCGACCAACAGCCGACGGAGACTTGGAAATACCGTCAGCTTTGGAATTGGATTGAGGAAAAGCTTCAACGCATGGACGCTTCTGGTTGCTGGATAGGGATTCTTATCCTTTTCCGTCATATATCAACATTACAAATGGGCTTTTGGAATAGTATTGGCGATGAAAGGCCCAAAGGTCATTCTCTAATAATCTACTTTCAGATAATTAAACATTTGTCCTTATTTTTTAATGGTTTATACTTTAATAATGTATTAAAAAAGTAAATATGTTTAAATTAATTATACCAATTTTACAATTATATAGATATAAGAATAATTATAAATAGTATAATAATGACGCTCTCTTCACGCTCTCGATACCAAATTCTTCTAGAATAGACGCTCTCACGCTCCCGCTCCCGCTCTCGCTTCGTGAACTGGTTACCTAAGACATGACAGTATTAGAAATCTAATTTTAAAAGATTTATGTACCGGCAAGTAGGATGACAATTTTACCCATATCTATGGGTAAATGGGAGGGAGAGGATCATCTCAGTAACTTTAGAGTGAGTAACCATAAGTAATCCGTCTACATTTACATGACATCAGCATCCATCTCTCTCATGGAAAAACCTTTTATCTTTTCCCCTTTAATCTTTAACGGACGATTTTTGTCTCGTTTTAAATCGGAATTTAAATTTTTTTGCACAGATATTTCAGATTAATTGTTTTATTTAAAATGATATCCACTTTGATATATTTTTAGAACAAAAAAAATTGAATCATTTTTTACCAGTCAATATCATTTGGTATGCTTCTATAGTTCTACTTAATACCATATGGTAAGAAAGCGTACCATGATGGTATGAACATACCAAGACTGTAGGAAGGTTGAATACATTAGAATAGAAATATATTAACTGTCATTTACGACTTTCATCATTGTTTACCCAAGTTACCACAAGTTATACCACCCTCGTACCATAGTGGTAACTAAAGTATGGTAATTTTTTATCCTGTATTTTTTCACCCAGAAATTTGTAGATCCAATAGATCATGATGAACTCATTCCTTCGGAGCAAATATTTTCAAAAACGACTTAAAAACAAAGAAGTTATCATATGGTATGTAGTTGGTAACGGGAGGTATGAAAAAAAGTTCTCAAAATATATTAAAAATTGATATCATTTTATAGAGCACAACGAACTCGTTCCATCTATGCAAAAAAAAAAAAATGAACACGTTCCAACCCATACCCATTTGGATTATGAAAGCAAGATTCAAATCCTACCCAAACCCATCTACAGCCCCCAAACGGGCCAAACCCATATAAACTTCACCCATACCCTCACTCATAATCAATGGGTCTACTTGAGTTTGGGTAAAATTACTCAGGGGTGAGTAATTGTCATCCTTACTAGTGGCTGTGACGTTTTTTATTACATGGAAAGAAAAATATTAATATTAAAAATTCCATATCAAATGTCACGTTGATGTTTATTGGTGGGATTTGTGGATTTGCGGCAGCGGATGGCTGTGAGGTTTTTTATTACATGAAAAAAATATTAATATTAAAAATTCTATATCAGATGTCACGTTGATGCTGATTAGATTTTCTGTTAAGTATTGATGGTCAAACTCAGTCAACACTAACGGAAAAATAGTTTAGGACAGAAATGTCATATTGAATACTTCGGGATACAAATGACACTTTCTTGATAGTTCGAGATTCCTAGCCCTTTAGATAATAAAAGCCTATGGTTCACTCGTCAAAGGTTAGGGTATAGTATGCTCCAAAATCCTATAAATTCGAGAGTCTAGACAACGTTTATTACCAAGAGTATGTAGTGCTCAAATTTTTAACCTGTGTACGATGGAAGAATATCTAAGCATGAAATCATTAAAATCATCCAAAAATTCTTGAAAGTGCGTGATAAAGCTCATCTTTTGGGCTATTAATGAGATTACTAATAATATATATACACCGATGGATTAATCAGAAAAAGAAATCTATCTCGATTCTCGGCCAATGCCTTAGTCCATCGTTGTTGCTCCACCCATCTTCTCGAAAATTAAATTTAAGAGATAATTTGTGTGGTATAGAATTTATATAAAGAAGAAGAAAAAGAAAATTTTAACAAAACAAGAAATTTCAAGTCACGGATCAAATAGCAGAAACACAGTGTTACCCACGAGATGTCAAAATGTGTGATCCACGACATAAGACATGTTTTCCTCATGGCTTGATGGGTGTTTCCTCATTCATCTACCATCACCTTCTAATTGAAGTCCTCCTGTCGAACCTCCCCATGCGCAACCAACTTATCGTAACACTGTTCAGGATTGGGTACTAAAGGCGAGGTCCTTATTTAGCAGACTAGCAGGGCATAGTAAATGCATCATGCTAAAGTCAATTTCACCATTGAGATTAGCGATGTCAGTTTGCATCGGGAAAGCAAGTACCCGCCCAAACAAATACCTTTTTTACCTGGCCAAGACGGGCAAATGGCGGATTCGAGTATATGCCCGAAACTCGATTACAGCGGATTGCAGGTGGCGACGGATTGTGTGATATCTGGCCCGTCCCAGCCTCGTGTCAAAATAATGTCGTTTTGGCCACTAGTATATTCCTACACTTTCTCCGTTCCCCGACTGCAATTTCGTCTCCCCTTTCTCTCCATCCCATTCATTTCTCTTATGGGTCGTTTGGATTAGGAATTTTAAAATGAGTGATTTATGAGAGATTTTGATCCAAATCCTTTACTTAAAAACCCAGAAATTTTAAACAAGTTATTTGTACCAATTACTTGTTTGTTTAAATATGTAGAATTTGGACACCAATTGTACAAAGTCCAATCTATCCTCATCTCCTTCCTTCCCGCAGAAGGTCAAAAAACCAACATACAGGACATGTCTTCTCCCCAGCTCTAATCATCGGCACCGGCGAGATTGAACGGGTGGAGGGCGGCGCAATTCTTCTACCTGAACTCCAACGCGATTCCCTTATTCCCTTTGAAACCCAAAAACAAACGACCCCGCCTCCAATTCGCAAGCCCAATTTTTAGAAGAGGTTAAAAACCCACCATCCACCGTCCTTCGCTTCTGCAATTCGCTCCGACGTCAACACCAACCACACAGAAACAGTCAAATCAAGCTTATCGCAAATCACAAACCCAGACTCCACCACCGCCAAAATCGATCTCCGGTTGCGATTTCCAGATCTGGGCAAAATCGAGCCCTGTCCTTCACGGAGCCGCTCGTCGGCGCAAGCGGGCATCAGAGAATGGTGGTCCTTCTTACGAAGATGAGAGAAGAAAGAAGCTCCGAGAGTGGCGGTCCTTAACGAGGTGGTGGTGGTGAGGCAGTTGGACGGCGGAGATCCCCTGAGGAGAGGAGTCGACGAAGATCCCCTGAGTACAGTACCATCGTTTTCTATTGTTGATGCTCATTGCATAGAGAGAGAAAGAGAGAGAGACAGAGAAGTAGATAAGATCGAGGAAGGATGGAGGAGGGATAGTGTTGGAAATAGAATATAAAAAATGCAGGATTTCAAAATAGCTGAGGGGGATCAGCTATTTTAAAATTCCTCAATGGCAGGTTTTTAAAATTCTTCATAATTAAACACAAGATTGTATTGAAAACCGGGAAGGGGAGGAATTGTGGCAAAATCCTGCCCCACAATCCTCCATCCAAACGACCCCTTAGAGAAATTCTCTCTCATTTAAGATTTCTTGTTGATTCCCACGAAATCCGCTCGATCCAGGCTGTTTAGACCTGGCAATCAGGTCGGGTTGGGTAATTTCGGGTTGTGGACTTTGGTTACGGGTCGGGTCATGTTTGGTTGGCTGATTTCGGGTCAAATATTGACCCAACCCATTCGATTTTGGGTCGGGTTAGAGGTCATTTCGGGTTATGAGCGTTCTCAGAAATAATATCAAACGTACTCATATTTTCTTAAAAGTAAAAAGTTTCACATATGCATGACAATAGTTTACCTAACACATGTCAATTAACATATTCCCAAATCCTCCCCCGCTAATGAAACGAAATATAAATTGCGCAAATCATCAAAAAATCACAAGAGTAATACTATTACAAGAAACACATGATATTTGATTATCTTTAAACTCCCAACATGTCATTCAAATCATTTTGATTTTTTTTAAACATCTCACAAATTTATGAGTGATTTTATCATATTTTGGGACTGATATACAAAATGGAACGGGTCTAACGGGTCGACCCGCTAAACCACCCAACCCGACCCAAAAAATCATGGGTTATCAGGTTCGAATCATTCGGATTTTGGGTTACAAAAATTTCTAATTTTCAGGCGATTTCGGTCGGGTTATAATTTGCCAGGTCTAAGGTTGTTTGTGTATCAATTATTGCTACTATGCAATAATTATCCTGCAAATAGTCCAATTTGAGGCTGGTTGCAACACCATACAAAACCCTAAAATGTCTGTTCCAATCTTCGATCTGCAGTTATTGGGAGAAATCAGCGATAATCCACACACCGAGATAAGTTCTTTCCTTTGCTATTGTTCTCAGTTTCACCTCCTTATTTCTCTATAAATTAACCCCATCGATTGATTTTAGGGGTCACTAGTTAGTCTCAGTTCTTTCATTCATCATCATCTGCATTCTGCACAGAGCACAGTCGAGGTAATCACTAAAGTTCATTTTTCCTAATACATTAGCTAGATCTTCATCATTCGAGAAATTCTAATGTTAATTTGTTTGTTTGTGACTTTGTTGGAGTTCATGATGTTCGCATCATGCATCAATTCACCATCTGCAGTCTGGTCAACAGAGCTTCCTTCTCCAGATTACCAGTTAGCATAGTTTTACTCCGACTCAACTTCGGACTGTATGTGTTTGGACTTTGGGTCATGGAGTAGGGATTGTGTAGATTGCATGTGTTAGGCCTTAATGAGTAAGGTTTGTGAGTGTTCTCTGTCTCTGATTATGGTACTCTTGGGTGACCCGCAATCCACCCACCACCCACCCACATAAGTACGAGTGAGAGATTTATCAATTCGCAATCCACCCACATCAATCACTCACAGCTTGCGAGTCGAGTTATTTGCGGGTGGATCGATATCAATCTACGGATTACACACCCACATGCTCACCCCTACTATCATGAATAACCATGAGCAACTATGAGAATATCCAACATATGTATATGATCGATTTAGTTTCCATTCAAGATTCCTTAATCAGAATTGACAATTGAGTATAGTGACTTAAAAATATGTATGAATTATGTGAACAAAAAACAAAAATTATTGACTGAGTGTTGAATATATAATTGTTTGAGAAGTTAGGGGTCGTTTGGAAGTTGCGAATGTTAAATCGTTGCATTGTAATGAATCACCATAATATAAATGCATGTATTGATACAATAGATGTATTTTAACAATACATTGTTTGGTTGTTGAGATTCTATTTTATGCATTGATTTCCATAAAGTTACTTTATGGGGAAATGTCACATTTACCCTCAACTTTTAGAATAAGACAAAAACTATTAAGGATATAAATGGAAAGAAAAAGTTGACACAAATCTAAAACCAACAATCACAACAATCACAACTTTTAGTTGAGATTGTATAATGCATCATTTTTTGTGATTGTTGGTGGGACCTACCTAAAACAATGCATGCATTGTTTTACACTTTGACACTTCCAAACATTGTATTGTTCACAATACATGTATTCATCAATCACAACTCTAACAATCACAACTTCCAAACGACCCCTTAGTTAATAGTTTAAGTTTCATAGAACAATATTGAACTTACATGCAAAAGATCATTCATAATATATGAGAAATCTATTAAAAAAGTCAATAACATATTTATAATAATCAAAATATAAAAATGAACTTGATTAATATAAACAACCAAACGAAATTCACCCGTCAACAAGTCGGTACAATACAAGACGAGTTAGTGAGCAGCAGTTCAAATTCTGGGAACGGATCAGGTCAGTAACCTTATAGTGAGTAACTATGAATAACCTGCCCACATCAGCATGACATCATCATCCTCTCTCTCCTGGAAAGTCTTTAATTTTCCCCTCCTT
Organism: Linum tenue; assembly: GCA_946122785.1. Taxonomy (NCBI): domain Eukaryota; kingdom Viridiplantae; phylum Streptophyta; class Magnoliopsida; order Malpighiales; family Linaceae; genus Linum; species Linum tenue. Next base: position 36,130,026 of record CAMGYJ010000011.1, on the reverse strand, counting down.
AATCTTTGACGGACGATTTCTCACTCGTTTTAAGTCGAAATTTAATTTTTTTGGATAGTTAGATCAGATTAATTGTACTCTTCAAAATGATATCCACTTTGATATATTTTCGAACAAAAAAAAAAATTGAGTCATTTTTTACCAGTCTATACCATATGGTATTGACTGATATTGAAATAAGAGCATACCTACGGTTTGAAAAGTGTACCATGGTGGTATGACACAAACTAAAACTGTAGGATGGTTGAATACATGATAGTAGAAGTATATTAATTGTCATTTACGACTTTTAACATTTTATACCATAAGATACCACCCCGTACCAGGGTGGTATTGTATGATATTATGTGGTATTTTTTGGTCTTGTAATTTGTTCACCCAGAAATTTGTACGATGGTTGAATACATGGTAGTAGAAGTATATTAATTGTCATTTACGACTTTTAACATTGTATACCATAAGATACCACCCCGTACCAGGGTGGTATTGTATGGTATTATGTAGTATTTTCTGGTCTTGTAATTTGTTCACCCAGAAATTTGTAGATCCAATAGATCATGATGAACTCGTCCTTGTTGTGCAAACGTTTTCAAAAACGAATTAAAAACGAAGAAGATACCATATGGTATGTAGTTGGTACCGAGAGGCCAGAATTTTTTTTTTCCTCAAAAATATTGAAAATTGATCTCATTTTGTAGAGCACGATGAACTCGTTCCATTTGTGCAAAAAAATTAAATTTCGAGTTAAAACGAAAAGGATATGAGTCGATTAAGAAAGCTAGTGAAAATAAAAATAGTCTTTAATTCTCCATCATTAGATCTGGATTTTCTAAATGAATGGTCCAGATTTGGTTATGCACCCTAACTTGAGCCTCAAATTCTAGGGAAAATCTGGAGCCAGCACCAGAAGATACGAGACCGGATATTTGCCTATTTGGGCCAAACAAATCTGGGCCGCTGGGTTCAAAATGAATGAATCCCACGAAAGTATTGTATCGCTATCGTATTTATTTACGATTTACCCTACTTCATCTCACTTATTTACGATTTACCCTTTCTCCAACCTACCAAACCCTAGACCTGTGTTTCAAATCAATGGCGGCTAAGGATGACTTGGAAAAGTACCCTGCTGCTGCTCCTTCTTCCTCTACGGAGGAGGCTAACGATGGATCCGCTTCCGACAAGGAACAGCTGCCGCAGGCGCATCCTGTGAAGCGCTCGGCCAAGCAGCCACCGTCAGAATCTCAACCGTCCAAGAAGCCAGCTCTCCAGAATCCGGATACGTCGGCACATCTGGAAACGGTTTCCGACTTGGAATCCAACTCCGACTCTGAATCCGAATCCGACTCCGACTCCGACTCCGACGCCGAATCCGGCTCCGAGTCCGACTCTGCTCAGGCTTCGACTGTGGGTGGTGGAGAATTAGATAGGTGGGTGGTGAAGAAGGGACTGGAGATAGCAGAGGGACCAAAACGTGATGAATTGAAGAGAAAGTTGAAGGAGTTGCTTGTTAAGAATCTAGAGCTTCTCATCAAAAGAAATGAACTGGTCAATGACAATATTAAGGCGATTTTGGATGCTCGCAAAGGAGAGGATGAGGATTGAGAGACAAGACAGTTAAGTAGTAGCAATAATAAAGTTTAATTAAAATTATCTAAGAAAAATATCATAATGTCCTAGAGTTATAGAGAAAGTGGGCTTGAGATGGGGTCAGTAACCGGCGATTACTGACTTGTGAGTAACCACTTATGGGCCGTTAATCTGGGACAGAATTATTGTGTGGCTGAGATTGACGTGGGGTGGGAAGAGGCATTTTTGTCCGATTTTTGAATTTTATTTCTTTTCTTTTTCTACTTTTCTAGCATTTATATAATTACTTTTAACGGAGGAAAGAGAAAACCAGACTTTTCTCTTCCTCCCTCTTTTCTCTTTCCTTTCCTCTCTTCCTTCTCTCTTCCAAACTCCTTTTTCCAGATCTAGATATGTTCCTTTCTTTTGTTCTTTATTTTTTTCTTCAACAATTGACAAAGAAAAATTGCAGCATCATTTCTCAAAATCTGATGACGCTCCAAATCCTTCTTCTTTGCAGCTGCTTCTTCCTTATGTTCTTTCTTTTCTCGGCCTCAAAATAGATGACGCTCCATATTGACCAAGAGGGGACGGATTTATGTGAGTTAAGTTTGCATGTTTTATATTTTAGTATTTGTTTGTAAATTTTCAATTTCGATCTTCCTCCTCTTTTTTTGTTGCATTTGGTGTTCTTGATTGCGGAGGAGAAATGAGAGGAGACAGAAGACGAGTTTTTTTGGGTCCAAGATAGGGTCAGTAACCACTGGTTACTGACCCATCAGTAATCACACGCGGGCCGTAGATTTGGGGATGGAGCAATCGTGTGGCTGGGCTGGATGCGGGGTGGGGAGGGGCATTTTTGTCGGTTTTTGTATTTTTACTTTTTTTATTTATTCCGCATTTCAATGGTTGGTTTTTCAATGAAAGAGAGAGAAGTCTTTTCTCTGCAACTCAACTTTCTTCCTTTTTTTCAATCTCTTTCCAGATCCTTTCTCTTTCTCTATTCCTTCTCTCTTACTTTTTCTCTCACAATCTCATTTTCAAATCTAGATCTGCTCTCTTCCTTCTTCATTTTTTTTCTCTAGCATAAAAATTGTAGTCACTCTCTTTTATTGCATTTCTTCTCTTCATCAACTCGTTGGACTCAATTCCGATCTTTCTCATTTTTTTTGGCATTTTGGTGTTCTTGATTGAGGAAGAGGAAATGAGAGGCATCAGAAGACGATTTTTTTCTCTCCCTCCTTCTGTTTTTTTCCTTTTAGATAATATATATTGATATTATGACTCTATACCATATGGTATTGGGTGGTAACGAAATATATATTGATATTACCATACTATACCCTATGGTAATTTATGGTATTGCGTGGTAACGAAATATATATTGATATTACCACTCTATACCATATGGTATTGTGTGATATTACCACACTATACCATATGGTATTGTGTGATATTACCACACTATACCATATGGTATTGTGTGGTAACGAAATATATATTGATATTACCACACTATACCCTATGGTATTGGGTGGCATCGAAATATATATTGATATTACCACACTATACCATATGGTATTGTGTGGTAACGAAATATATATTGATATTACCACACTATACCCTATGGTGATGTATGATATTGCGTGGTAACAAAATATATATTGATATTACCACTCTATACCATATGGTATTGTGTGAATTGTGTGATATTACCACACTATACCATATGGTATTGGGTGATAACGAAATATATATTGATATTACCACACTATACCAAATGGTATTGGGTGGTAACGAAATATATATTGATGTGGCAAATATTATCATACCATGTGGTATGATCTAATTTAATACTAGTCAATACCATATGGTATAGACTGGTAATAACTGGAAAAAAAATTATGTCCAAAAAATATCAAACTGAATATCATTTTGAAGAGCACAATTAATCTGATCTAACTGTGCAAAAAAAATTAAATTCCGACTTAAAACGAGTGAGAAATCGTCCGTTAAAGATTAAGAGAAGAAAAATTAAATATTTTTTTGAGGAGAGAGGAGGCGCTGAAGTGGTCCGGTCAAAAGTCATCGTCAGCAATAAATAGGGATAAGTGTAATTTTACCTCACTGCCCTTCCGCATTTAATTTAAATAAAAAAAAGGGACTGACACGTGGAGATCAGAAGATGAGTTACTGATGGGTTACTGACCCATCAGTTACTCACATGATCTGCTCCCGTTTTTTTGTCTCTCCCTCCTTCTGTTTTTCTTCCTTTTAGGTAATATATATTGATATTACCAGACTATACCATATGGTAATGTGTGATAACTAAATGTATCTTTATGGTCACGAGTTTTATCATGATGGTAGTGGGTGGTAATCGACTCTAGTTCTGAGAAAGAAGAGTTAGAAGACAATGAAGTTGGAGAAGAAAGTGAAGAGAGTCGTAATTGTATATATATATATATATATATATATATATGGTTCAGGCTATTGTACGCCCGGGCGTACGCTAGGTTAGCGTACGCCCCATTGAGTTTTGCTATATTGATCATGAATTAACCGGAGTTTGGGGCATGATACTATACCCTAACCTCTAATGGGTAAACCCCAGTCCCTAATTTTCTAACCCAAACCATGAGATTCGTTTAATCTCAAAATGAAAATCAATGAAAATTTCGACGAATCAGGATCGTTGATTTTCATTTTTAAGATTAAACGAATCCCATGCTTTGGGTTAGTGAATTGTGGACTGGGATTCACCCATTAGAGGTTAGGATATAGTATCATGTCCCAAACTCCGATTAATTCTTTGTCTAAGTAGCAAAACTCAATGGGGCGTACGGTAGGCTAGCGTACGCCCGAACGTTCTCTAGCCTTTGCCATATATATATATATATATGGGGAGTTCTACGGTACCCAGAGTGAAATTCGGGGTACCGCATACCTTGAGTAAGAAAACGTTATCCAGAACTTGAATTGACTGATCTTTCGGACATGATACTATACTCTAACCCTTAAAGATCAAAACCTAGGTCTTAATTCTCTAAATCTTATACCCCAAGATCAATTTAATTAGAAACAATAATCGACGGTTATGATTCGTCCAAATATAGGCAAAAAAATCAATGCACCATCTTAGGATTTATAGTGTATGATTTAGATAATTAGGACCTAAGATTCACTCATTAAGGGTTAAGGTATAGTATCATGCCCAAAAATCCTGCTAATTCGAGGTCTAAATAGCGTTTTCATACTCAAGGTATGCGGTACCCCGGATTTCATCCGGGGTACCGTAGAAGGCACCATATATATACCATACGGTAATGTGTATATACCATATGGTAATGTGTCTATACCATATGGTAAAGTGTGGTAACGAAATGTATTTTTATGGTATCGTGTTTTACTATGGTCGTAAAGGGTTGTAATTAGATTTATATTATTTTTGTATGGTTTTACCTTCTCATACCATGTGGTATTGTATGGTAATTACAATTAATTTGTGTTCATTCGATTAACCATGTTCTACTATGGTGGTATTGTATGGTAGTTAGATTTATAATTTTCTGTAACATGTTTTACCATGTTATACCATGTGGTGGTAGTTGGACTTGTAATTTTATTTTAGCATGTTATACCATATGGTATGATATGGTAAATAGATTTGTAAATTTCTGTAGCATGTTTTACGACGTTATACCATGTGGTATACTGGTAGTGTATGGTAATTAGATTTGTAATTTTTTTCAACGTATTTTACCATGTTTTACCATGATAGTAGACAGTGATAATAAATTTCATATTTGTAATTACTGTCTTTCGCACTAAATTATTTAACAAAAAAATCACCATTTAATTTGAGTTGAAATTTGAACAATGATAGCTAGGATGGTTAGATTCATTTTTGTTGTAGATGAGAGAGAGAGAGAGAGGAAATAATGTACTTTTTCTAATAATAAAACAAAGAGTAAAAGAGAGGAGAACCAGTGTGGGGTGGGAGAGTGGGATCCGCGTCAGAGCGTCAGTGTCAGCATTAAATAGGGGGTACAATTTACCTTATTACCCTCCGTGTTTAATTTTAATAAAAGAAAAAGACTGACACGTGGGGATCAGGGGAAGGGGTTACTAATGGTTACTGATGGAAGGGTTACTGAGGTGATCCGGTCCCGAGAAAGTGGCTTGTTTGTAGAATTGTGTAGAAGAATAAATAAATTGGGTTAGTTGTTAGTTGAAGGTTATAAAAACACAGGAAAAAGACAGACCACATTTTTGGGCCGATTAGCCTTGATATTTGTTGGTTTAAGGCCTATAAATAGGCTAAGCTTGTACGTTGTTGAAGTAGCAGAGCAAAAGAAAAGAAAGAAGCCAATAAATAAAATAGCTCCCTTCCCAAAAACAATTTCCCATTTCCATTCTCCAATTAGAAAACCCAAAACAATTCAAAACTTTTCATTCCTATCCCAAACACACTGCCCACCATAACAATTCCCCAAGTCCTTCTTTTGTCATAACCAAATCAAAAGGAAATAATTCATTTTATTTCCAACAAAGTGGTATCAGAGCCCGAGTTATTCTTAAGTATGCTATGTGGTTGTAGCGTAGTCTGAACTTCCACATCAGAAAAGAATTTCTCGTGTTTTTGTTATCACGATTGTCCCGTGGCCGAAAAATCTACTTTCCCCATTCAATCCCCCCACATTACCAAAACCAATTACAAAAATTGGTGCATTCGTATGAAAGCCTTGCTGGGATCCCAAGATGCTTGGGATATTGTTGAGAAAGGTTACGAGATTCCCATTGAGGATTCTCAGTTATCTCCTACTGAAAAGGAGGTTTTGAAAAAGAATCCAAAGAATGATCTTGATGAATCGATGTTCGACCAAGTAGCATATGTTACCACGGCGAAGGAAGCATGGGATATCTTGCAAAAGGAAATGCAAGGCGTGAACCAGTAAAGAAGGTTCGACTTCAGACACTCAGGGGAGATTTTGAATCCATGAAAATGAAGGAAAGTGAATATGTTTCAGATTACACCGCCCGTGTGAAGTCTATCGCTAGCAAACTGAAGCAGTATGGGGAGAAAATTGAAGAGACCAAAGTGGTGGAGAAAATTCTACGGTCATTATTATCGAAGGTCGACTATGTGGTGGTGGCCATGGAGGAAGCAAAAGACGTGTCAAAGATGACATTGGATGAAGTTATCGGCTCATTGCAAGCTAGGGAGGAAAGATTAAATAAAAGAAATGAAGAATCATAAGAACAAATGTTAGATACAAAAGCTACCACTGAGGAGAAAGAAGGTTCCCGAGGAGGAGGTCAGTACAGAGGTCGAGGCAGCTACAGAGGCAGAGGAAGAGCTCGAGGAGCATATCAAAGTAGAGATGGAGGAAATTTCATCACGAACTATGAAACGTCCACTAGAGGTAGAGGTCGTGGTCGTGGACGTGGAAGAGGAAGTTGGAGATCAAATGAAGGTCGTGATAAATCCAACGTCCAGTGCTATAATTGCTTGAAGTATGGGCATTATGCATCGGAATGTTGGAGTCCGCCTAAAGAAGTGGAGGAGACATCAAACAATGTGCAAGAAGAAGTCAAAGGAACATTGATGTTGTCACATCAAGGAGATGAAAAACCAAGAGATAACATGTGGTATCTGGATAATGCAGCAAGCAACCACATGTGCGGTAAAAGAAGCATGTTCGTGAATATGGATGAATCAGTGAAATGAAATGTCGTATTTGGAGACTCCTCGAAGGTTCCTATAAAAGGAAGAGGAACTATACTCATCCGGTTGAAGAATGGCTCACAACAATTTATCAGTGATGACATGACTAGTAACATCCTGAGTTTGGGTCAATTGATGGAGAAGAATTATGAAGTCCACATGGTGAATCATCAATTGGAGCTACTAAATGAGAAGAGGCAGTTGTTGGCCAGAGTCCCAATGTCTAGAAACAGAATGTTCACCCTGAACATTCAAACAGAAATGGCGAAGTGTTTGAAAGCGTGTGTGAAGGATAATACATGGCTATGGCATCTGAGGTATGACCATCTAAATTTTGGAGGCCTGAAGTTACTCGGTTAGAAGAAGATGGTTCATGGTCTGCCAGTGATCAATCATCCAGACCAGTTGTGTGAAGGATTCTTAGTTGGAAAGCAATTCAGGGAAAGTTTCCCGAAGGAGTCCCTGTCAAGAGCTAAAGCACCGCTTGAGCTTGTCCATGCTGATATCTGTGGACCGATCACCGGAAGAACAAATACTTCCTATTGTTCATTGACGACTACAGTAGAAAGACATGGGTATACTTCTTGAAGCAGAAGTCAGATACATTTGAAGCTCTCAAGAAATTCAAGATGCTTGTGGAAAATGAAAGTGAATGTTACATCAAAGCCATGAGATCGGATAGTGGTGGAGAATTTATGCTGAAGAAGTTCAGAAGGTTCTGTAAATATCAAGGAATTCGTAGGTTTCTCACAGTCCCACGATCCCCTCAGCATAATGGAGTTGTTGAAAGGAAGAATAGAACTGTACTCAACATGGCGAGAAGCATGATGAATAGCAAAAACCTGCCGAAAGAGCTATGGGCTGAAGCTGTTGATTGTGCAATCTACCTGCTGAACAGGTCACCAACAAAGAGTGTTTGGAATCAAACACCCCAAGAAGCATGGAGCGGAAGAAAACCCACAATCTCTCACATCCGAGTTTTCGGAAGTGTCGGATATGTGCACGTACTTGATCAAGAAAGGAAGAAGTTGGATGACAAAAGCAAGAAGTACATATTCCTGGGATACTCTGAACACTCAAAAGGTTACAAAATGTTTGATCCTGTGGAAGAGAAGCTGATCATCAGCAGAGACGTGGTAGTTGATGAAGAAGCAACATGGGACTGGACTACTGAATCAAAGAAGAGTTATACTTTTTATCCATTCACTATGGATGAAAGTGATAATGAACCAGACACAGCTACACCTGTGACAAGTCCACCCAGTCACAGAGAGCCTGCTAGCCCAGAAGGAGAATCGAGTGAAAGTCCCCAAGAAAGGCCACAGAAATATAGGAGACTTGAAGAAATTTATGAGGAAATGACAACCATTGAAGGTGATGAATTGACACTCTACTGTCATTTCATTGATAGTGAACCAGTGGATGTTGAAAGAGCCATGAAGGATGAAAAATGGAAGAAAGCTATGGATGAAAAAATTGGAGCAATTTAGAAGAACAAGACTTGGGAGCTTGTGTCACTTCCTGAGAACCAGAAGCCCATCGGTGTGAAGTGGGTATTTAAAGTGAAGAAGAACGCAAAAGGAGAAGTTGTCAGGCACAAAGCAAGATTGGTGGCGAAAGGGTATAGTCAGAGACCAGACATTGACTATAATGAAGTTTTTGCTCTCGTGGCGAGAATGGAGAGTATCAGGATGGTGATATCTCTCGCTGCTCAAAATGGATGGAAGATACATCAGATGGATGTAAAGTCAGCTTTTCTAAATAGATATCTCGAGGATGCTATCTATGTGGAGCAACCCCCTGGATATATCATTGAAGGACAAGAAGATAAGGTGTTGAAGCTGAAAAAGGCACTTTATGGTCTGAAACAAGCACCAAGAGCTTGGAATAGCAGGATTGACAAGTACTTTCAGCAGAACGGGTTCAGTAAATGCCCGCATGAGCATGCATTATACTGCAAGGTGCAAGGGGGAGCAATCCTGATGGTTTGCCTATATGTAGATGATCTCGTCTTTACAGGCAACGATCCTCAAATGTTTGAAGAGTTCAAGAAGACAATGGTTCATGAGTTCGAGATGACAGACATCGGACTGATGTCATATTATCTCGGTATTGAATTAACTCAAAAGGAGGAAGGAATTTTTATCACACAGAGTGGCTTCGCAAAAGAGGTCCTGAAGAAGTTTAAGATAGAGAATTGTAATCCTGTGAGCACACCAGCCGAGTGCGGACTAAAGTTATCCAAGAATGATAAAGGAGAGAAGGTCAACTCAATAGAGTTTAGAAGTCTCATGGGAAGTTTGAGATATCTGACTTGTACCATACCAGATATTCTCTACGCTGTTGGATTAGTCCGCAGATACATGGAGGCGCCAACTATGTCACACTGGAATGCTGCCAAGAGGATACTACACTATATCAAAGGTACAATCGATCATGGTCTACTTTATACTAAGACAGGAAATTTCAAATTGGTTGGATACTACGATAGTGATTGGGCAGGAGACGTGGATGAGCACAAGAGCACTACAGAATTTGTGTTTTTTTTCTTGGAGATACAACTTTCACATGGAGTTCAAAGAAGCAAGCTATTGTGACATTATCTACTTGTGAAGCTGAGTATGTTGCTGCTACATCGTGTGCTTGTCATGCGATATGGCTGAGAAAGTTGCTGAAGGAGTTGAACATGTCACAAGAAGAGTTAATTGAGATCTTTGTGGATAACAAGTCTGCCCTAGCGTTAGCGAAGAATCCGGTGTTTCATGATCGCAGTAAGCATATTGATACAAGATATCATTTCTTAAGAGAATGTGTGGAGCAGAAAGAAGTGGAGTTGAAGTATGTGAAGACTGATATTTTCTTAAGAGATTGCTGATATTTTCACGAAACCGCTGAAGCAAGACGTGTTCGTCAAACTGAGGATGCTACTCGGAGTTACGACTAATTAAACTTTAAAGGGGAGTGTTGAAAATAATAAAGTTTAATTAAAATTATCTAAGAAAAATATCAGAATATCCTAGAGTTATGGAGAAAGTGGCTTGTTTGGAGAATTGTGTAGAAGAAGAAATAAATTGGGTTAGTTGTTAGTTGAAGGTTATAAAAACAAAGAAAAAAGGCAGACCACATCTTTGGGTCGATTAGCCTTGATATTTGTTGGTTTAAGGCCTATAAATAGGCTAAGCTTGTACGTTGTTGAAGTAGCAGAGCAAAAGAAAAGAAAGAAGCCAATAAATAAAAAATCTCTCTTCCCAAAAACCATTTCCCAATTCCATTCTCCAACTAGAAAACCCAAAAGAATTCAAAGCTTTCCATTCCTATCCCAAACACATGTACCCACCATAACAAATTCCCCAAGTCCTTCTTTTGTCATAACCAAATCAAAAGGAAATAATTCATTTTATTTCCAACACTCTTCTCCGTACATTCTTGTTTTGTTGAACAAGACAGTTAAGTATAGCTAGCAGTTTTTCTCTTATGGTGGTCGTAAAATGATGTGGATTTTTTTTTTTGAGAAAAATGATGTGGATTTTGGTTGTAAAGATTTAGTAATTAGTATTCTCCCATATCATGTTTTGGTTGCTATTGGGTTTTTCTGCTGAGTTGTTTGCTGATATCGATTGAAATCTTGGGTTTTGAATTGATATGATCAATGTTGGGTGTCTGTTGGCGCTTAGTGTGTTTTAAAGCAAAAACAGTGCAGTTTGGTCTTATTTTGATGCTCAGTTCTGTGTGATGTCTTATATGAATTGATTTATTGCCAGCATTCTCTAAAAGGAAGAGGGTTAGGGGTGGGTAGTAAAGGTGTCTTAAAAGGCTTCGTATCTTGTACTTTGGACGATCATAATACTAATTCCAGGTAACTCCTACCATGCCTTGAAATTATTATAACTTGACATTTTTGACCTGTTATAGCAGGTTTTATAGGTCGCATTACGTAAAATTAATGTTTATTACGTAACTATTACGTAATGCTTGTTAGTCTTACGTAACAGTTAAACTAGAAGCGTTACGGAAGGTTTCTGTAACGACTTATCATTTTATGTAACACTAGGTTAATATTCATTACGTAAAAACATTGTCTATTACATAAGACTTCCGTAATGACATTTTGCAACTGTTACATAAAATACACACTCATTACGTAAAGGTTGCGTAACGAAGATTATTTCTTACGTAACAGTTAAATTAGAAGTGTTACGTAAGACTTCCGTAATGACTTACCACATTACGTAACTTGATTAATATTCATTACGTAAAAGTATGCATCTATTACGTAAAGGTTACGTAACGATAGTTATTTCTAACGTAACATTTAAATTAGAAGCATTACGTAATGATTTAACAGATTACGTACCGAAAGATTAATATTCAATAAGTAAAATGAGTGTCTATTACGTAAGGTTTCCGTAATGACATTTTTCAACTATTACGTAAGATAAACACACATTACGTAACCATTACGTAATGCCTATTGTATTTTACGTAATGCGACTTGTGAAACCTGTTATAGCAGGTCAAAACATCAAGTTACAATAACTTCAAGGTACTATAGGAATTTTCACTAATTCTATTGCAGTGTCCAGTTCTGTGGGCTTTGCTTTTTGTTGCAATGTATTTATCTATACATTTGCTTACTGTCAAGCATTGTTGTCAAACCGGGAAATGTTTAACCGTGGTAGAACCAGTTCATTTGCCGATAGGGCTGCAAATGAGTCGAGTCGAGTTTTACCCCGGCTTGAGCTCGACTTGTTAATAAACGAGTCGAGCTCGAGCTCAGATCGTTTATTAACGAGTCGAGCTCGAGCTAGCTTGTTTACTAAAATCTTGAATTTTATTTGGTATTTCATTTTGTATATCATGACACATATGATTTATTTTGTTAGCTAACCACATATTATACTTTGTTGGTATCATATATTATTTAGTTAATAAATTTTAACTACAAATCACGTTATTTCATAGTATCGAAGCAATAAATGATACATAATTTCTTTTTAAAGTAGAAAATAAGATATATTTGCTCACATACTCAACGTGTTAAACTTTAGATATGGTGAGATATATAATTTAACAACCATATGAATTAAAATCATAAGATATAGATTGATTCGTCCATAAGCCGATAATCGAGTTGGCTCTCTAGCCACGTGTTGAGACATATCATGAGCTCTAAACGAGCCAGTTCACGAGTTTAGCTCAACAAGCCACCAATCCAGCTAGCTCGCGAGCTTCGAACGAGCTTTTCTCGAAATGAGCAGCTCGGCTCATTTGCAGCCCTATTTGTCGGTTTACCCCGGTTTTACTAAAATATTCATGATACTAATATAAATAATGTTTTAATATTTGTTTGTTTGTTTCCTACTCACTAAACCCTCTACATTCAACGAGGGAGGATCAGGTGATTAAGGGAGGGTGCTTAGTCACTTGACTAAGTCCCTCCTAGCCCTTAGATATGGAAACATCAATCCAACGATTAATAAATGGGAATGACTTTTTTAATTACTTACAGGGGTAGTTTGGATATTATGAAAAACTACGAAATATACAAAACGGACTTACAAACAATCCAAACTAGGACTACAAAACATACAAACAGATTTACAAACAATACATACAAACAATACAAAGTTGACCCACAAACAATACAAAATATAAAAATATGGAAAAACAACCGGTTGACTTTGGAGGCTCCATCCCTATATAGAGGGGCATCGTCCGAAAGTCAACCTGGTTTTTTTAGAAGGTCTGGATCCCATTACTAGGGGGTGCTTAGTCACTTGACTAAACCTCTCCCAGCCCTTAGATCTGGACACCAATCTGACGGTTAAAAAGTGGGAAGTGCTTTATAATTAATGACAGGGGTAGTTTGGGTATTATGGAAAATTACGAAATATACAAACTGGACTTACAAACAGTACAAACATTACAAACTAAAAAACAAAACATACAAACAGATTTACAAACAATACAAAACATACGAACTATACAAACAATACAAACTAGACCGACAAACAACACAAACCATACAAAATGGAAAAAATAACGGGTTTGACTTTGGAGGCTCCATCCCTATATAGAGGGTTCTGTCCCAAAGTCAACCCGGTTGTTTTTTTTTACATACAAACATTACAAATATGGTGAAAAAAATGAGAAACTAGATCGACAAGCCATACAAAATGGAAAAACACTCGGGTTGACTTTGGAGGCTCCATCTCTATATAGAAGCGTTTCATCCAAAAGTCAACTAGGTTGTTTTTTAGACATAGAAAACATTACAAACATGAGTGACAAAAATGACAAACATGATGGACAAAAATAACAATGCTTACAAACATTACAAAAGAAACGGACAAATAGAACAAAGCATACTAACCGTACAAAATAGTCATATAAACATTACAAATATAATAGACAAAAAAATAAACAATCTGTAAACATTACAAACCAGACTTACAAACATTATAAATTGGAATTATAAACATTATAAAATGGGTCGACAAAAATCACAGACCCAGCAATGTCGCCGGAAAAGTCTTCGTCGTCAGAAAAAAATATCTCTCTCTCTCTCTATATATATGGAATCTGGGGAACCCAGGCCACTCTTTTGAGAAATTATTTTTCCTGGCCCATGGAGGAATCACTCACTACAAAAAAAAAATATGTTACCAAGAGCTGTTGGTTGCTGCGCTGGTGGTTTCTGCAAAGGTGGCTAGGTAAGAGACACGTTTATTTTTTTAATTAGATTCTTAAAAAGTTATTATGATTTTTTTTAGTTAGTAATTAGTGAATTTGGGTTTTATGTAGTGATTTTAGACGATTTGAACTAATTTCGGTGGAAATCGGAAAAAGTTGAGAACAATTTGGATGTCGATTTCATTGGTGGTAGAAGCTTTCAGTTGACAATTCCATGTAGGGTGACATATCACCAATTTTTTGAGAATCTAGTTTTGACGATACGGCGTAATGACGAAACAATACAAGATAGTGATATGATCACAGGTAGGTACGAGGATCATGGTAACCTTGGTAGGGATGATCTTCGTATAATCCACCTCCACCATGGATACCAGATGTTTGCCCATCTCCAGAATGACCTCCACCGTCTTTGATCGCCTCGGTGTAAATGAACATCTCTGCTTGTTTAATGTTATTGGCGATCAAAAATTCGACTATGGCATCTACGTACTCCTTAGTGGTTATGAGAAATTCCTCATACCACAACGACCCGCCATGTCTATTTGGATATCGATACACCATACGATCAACTCTTCTCATGCCATCCATGCAAATAACCTAAGTACACATTTGACGAAGCTCTTCAAGGTTCGGTCTCGTAGCGACCTTCTCTTTATGAAAATTACCACTGACATAACGTACCCCATTTTCAGTCTCTTCCGTATAACCATTCCACCGTAACCCAAGCATGAGCTTTTGAAATACCATCTGCAATAAAATCGTAACTAAATTAATACCATCAAAATCACAAATCGCAATAAAAAGTAATAAAAAAACAAACTTACGAAGTAACGTTAATCGCAAAAACTCAAAAAAGTAAGGTGCACAACAAAATTTTGAAGAATAATAAGGAGAGGGGTGAAGAGCTGAGGCTTTCGGAGCTGCCTTGTATAGACAAAATTTTGACTAAAAACCGCTGGGGAAGGGGGCGATTTTAGTCTGGTATGCAACCCCACGTCTGCACCCTCTGCATGCTGAAATGTCGGATGTCGGGGGAATGAGGACTACACACAAACCGCTAGGGGAGGGAACGTTTTGTGTGTCGACACAATAAACCGCATGCTGAAGGAGCAATTTCTGTTGTTGACGTAGAATAGGGATGGCAATTTTACCCATACCCATGGGTATTTTACTATCCAACCCAATTGGGTTGGGTATATGAAATCCAAATAGATGGATATGGGTAGAGCTTGATGGGTTTGTACACATACCCATATACTTGGGTTGGGTTGGGTTTTCATGCCCAAATGCAAATTACAGTTTGGTACCTAAACTTAAAAGATATACATATATAGTACCTAAATTTAATTTTGTTTGCATATAAGTCCCCAAAATATCGATGGAAAATTACATTTTGGTACGTCAATTTTTTTGGTCTTACATTTTGGTACCTAAAATTTTCAAGTTTTACAAATAGGTCCAATTTTTGTATGTGTAGTTAAAATACACTCAAGTAAATGGATATCTATATCAAACCCATACCCATTTGGATTATGAAAGCGATATCCATACCAATGCAGTCAAAAGCGCGATTCTACCTAAAAGCGGAAAAGGTGTAAAATCGAAAAGCGGCGAATAAAAGCGTAAAAGCGTAAGTTTTTTATGCATCATGTATAATAGTTAAAAATCTGTTAAGTACGACATGTATTATGTAAAATATGAGTGCATGGAGTTTAGACAAGTGAATAAATACATGCAATTCATGTCCAAATTAAAGCAAATTCATAACATATTCAATAAGTTCATAAACATAAACTGTAACCCACAAACGAGTTAATAACCAAATTCTCACAACATTAGCTTCACATTCTGCCCTTGGTTTCTCAAAGGTTCAATTAGAAACACCACATGTACATTATTTAGCAGAAGCATACGTAGGTAAACCAGTAGGTTATACGCCTATTGGAAATTATAAGTAGTTTCCTTCATTTTGCTGGGTTGGTTAAAATTATTGAGAATGTGTGAGTTGTAATTTAGCTAGAAATACCTGCTAGGTTATATGTTCAGAGTGGACTAAGAGTTGAGAAGGGGAAGCATTTACTCACCATTTAGGAGTCATAGGTGAAGTGGCGACGGGGTAGGACAAGATAGAGACAGAAACTAACATGGTATGGCGCCAGCTAGTGGCGACAGGCGACGACGAGTGCGACGGGTGCTGCCGTGTTGGAGCTATCGAGTGCGACGGGCTAGAGCTTCGCTGGAAGGTGGCGACGACGGTTGCGGACTTGCAGCGGCGGCGAATACTTCACTGGAAGGCCGGCTGAGCGGCGGCGCAGATTGTGCTGGAGTGCTGGAGATGGAGGATTAGGGATTGCGGAAGAGTGGTTTGGCAACCTCAGCCTAATATCCACCCCCTTTCCTCCCTTTTTCTTTGTCCGAAGTGATCAAAATGGCATCGTTTTTGTTTGGCGGAGACAATTTTCTCCTTTGCTTGAAATCGGATAAAAACGGTATGAAAGCGCGCTTTTATCCGATTTTAACGATTCTACTAACGCTTTTGACTGATTTTGAGTAAAATGCGATTTTATTAGTGATTTGAAACGTTTTCCTACCCTAGAAACGTAAAATCGTACGATTTTACGCTTTAAAGCGCGATTTTGGCTACACTGATCCATACCCATACCCAACCTATCTACCAACCCCAAACCCACATGCACTTCACCCATACCCAACTCATTATCAATGGGTCTACTTGGGTGTGGGTATAATTACCCATGAGGGGGTAATTGCCATCCCTATGTAGAACCGCTCCTTCAAAAGGCAGTTTGTTCTAGGGCAGCCAATGAACCGCCTCTCAAGGAGGCGTTTTGTTCAAAAAAATTTAAAACGCCTCCTCAACATGCGGTTCTCCCACAAACCGCGCCCTCACCATGTGGTTCATATGCAAACCGCCTACTTGGGTGGCAGTTTGCAAATAATGGTGGTAGATTTGGAATATTTTTTATTTTGATGGTATATTTGTAATTTTTTTAAACAGTGGTAGATTTGGATTTTTTCCAACTTTCAAACTGATGTTCTATTTAATTATGTGATTGATTGCTATTGTGGATGATTATAGTTTGAATGTGCTTTTTAATTTTATGGCACAAAACCCTTGGGTGGCGTATGTAAATTGCTCGATCAATCACAGGAATCTACTCTCAGATTGTTGCATTGCAGCATCTATGGGATCAGAGAGATAGAAGGTATTGTGTATGATTTCGCGAAAGTACGACAAGTTAAAGAGACTGGATATTCGGGCTAAACCAATCTGGGCCATTGGCGATGGCGGTTCAAAGTGAATGAAGTCCACGAAATTAAATTACTGTATCGCCATAGCAAACCCTACTTTATCTCATTTATTTACAATTTACCCCTTCGAGTTCGATCATAGCGGTATTCCCATTTCCCACTGAAACTCATTTCAAACGACCAAACCCTAGAGCAACCCTCCCTCTTACAATGGCGGCCAAGCACAATACCTGTGAAAATCCTGACGATGATGGATTCGCTTTCGACAAGGAACAGCCACCGCAGGCACATCCCGTGAAGCCCTCAGCCACGCAACCACCGTCGGAATCTCAACCGTCCAAGAAGCCAGCTCTCCATAAGTCGAGTACGTCGGCATATCCAGAAACGGATTCCGACACTGAATCCGAATCGGAATCAGACTCCGACTCCGACTCTGGTTCGCCGAAGCTCACTGCGCATGTGAAGCCTCTGGCAACTCCCGGTCCCTGGGTGGCGGGGAAGAAGGGTAACGAAACTGATGTCAAATCCAAGGACGCGAAACGACAAAAAGAGGCCAAGAAAACAGCCAGAGATGTGATTGCTGGGGAGTTGCTGAGTTTTGATGCCTCATTCACTCCGTTGGATTAGCAGATGTTTGGCCATCTCCACCATGGGAAAAGGATCATGGTAACCTTGGTAGGGATTATCTTCGTATAATCCACCTCCACCATGGATACCAGATGTTTGACCATCTCTAGAATGACCTCCACCATCTTTGACCGTCAAGGTGTAAATGAACATCTCTGCTTGTTTAATGTTATTGGCGATCAAAAATTCGACAATGGCATCTACGTACTCCTGAGTGGTTATGAGAAATTCCTCATACCACAACTACCCGACATGTCTATTTGGATATCGATACACCATATGATCAACTCTTCTCATGCCATCCATGCAAGTAACCTCAGTACACATTTGACGAATCTCTTCAAGGTTCTGTCTCGTAGTGACATTCTCTTATGAAAATTACCACTGACATAACGTACCCCATTTTCGATCTCTTCCGTATAACCATTCCACCGTAACCCAAGCATGAGCTTTTGAAATACCATCTGTAATAAAATCGTTACTTAATTAATACCATCAAAATCACAAATCGAAATAAAAAGTAATAAAAAACAAATTTACGAAGTAACGTTATTCGCAAAAACTCAAAAAAGTAAGGTGCACAACAGAAATTTGAAGAATAATAAGGAGAGGGGTGAAAAGCTGAGGCTTTCGGAGCTGCCTTTTATAGGCAAAATTTTGACTAAAACCCGCTGGGGGAGGGGGTGGTTTTAGTCTAGTATGCAACCCCACGTCTGCACTCTCTGCATGCCGAAATGTCGGATTTCAGGGGAATGAGGACTACACACAAACCGCTAGAAGAGGGAACAGTTTGTGTGTCGAAACAACAAACTGCATGCTGAAGGAGCCATTTCTGTTGTCGACGTAGAACCGCTCCTTCAAAAGGCGGTTTGTTCTAGGGCAACCAATGAACCGCCTCCAAAGGAGGCGTTTTGTTCAAATAAATTAAAACGCCTCCTCACCATGCGGTTCTCCCACAAACCTCGACCTCACCATGTGGTTCATATGCAAACCGCCTCCTTGGGTGGCGGTTTTCAAATAATGGTGGTAGATTTGGAATATTTTCGGTTTTGATTGTATATTTGTAAAAAGAAATTAAATAGTGGTTGACACGCCAGAACACAACACCAAACTGCGACCAAGTGTAATTGCAGTCCGGGAATGCAGTAACAGGCAAGTTCTATTATCAACCCGGGGTCTAGATCTACTGCTTACTCCGTGATGATTTATTATCTAGCAAACTAATTCGAGTGATTGTTGTTTAAAGCAAAAGCAGTAAGGAAGCAGGAAATGGTTCGGTTTTCAAAAGCAGGAAAGAGTCACTCGGGAATGAGTCCCCCTAGCCCCTTAGTTAGGTTCAATTGTAATTCCCCTGGGTTGATTCACTGTTGATTAGACTGCGGAAGATCCGACAATAGCTTGGAATCTCTTAAGCTGACCAAGCCCTCTCAGTCTAACTACCCGACAGACGACTAGTCTTCACCGGGATAGAAAGCTGAAGCAATAAGAACAGAACTCCACTACTGGAATTGAATTCCAGTACAAAGCAGTAAACTGGCTAACTCTCGTATAGCCAATCTCCTACTATCGAATGAAGAGGCTCTAACAACCTAATCAGATTCTATCTATCTCAGGTTGCAGCAGAAATCAAGAAAAGCTGATCAGGCTTCAATCAATTCAATAAACATGCATCATTCGATTAAAATCAAACAGTATAATCATCCCAAGTCATTACAATCAAATCCCTAACACATCATACCCAAGTGAGAGAAAGGTTCTACTCCATAGAGAGAGAAAGGAAAACAGAAATCAGAGTAGTCATACTCATAAAGATGAGGAAAATCTGCTCTGGGATGTCAATCTTCACTCCTGGGGGCGCAATCTGGGCTTCAATGGTGAGAAATCCACTCCAAAATAGCTCCTAGGGTTTGTTCTTCGCTCTTTCTCTCTCTAAAACTCTGTTTTTGCTCTAGAAACTCGAATTCCTCTTCCTTGGCTCGAATCTGCCTCCAAAAACCCGACTCTGGGCGAATTACGGGCTGAATTACGGCCGTAATCACGTCCTGCCCGTAATTTTCCCCAAAACGCACGTTTCAATTAAACTGAAGGAGGATGATCTACGCCCGTAATTCCACAATTACCGCCAGTATTTTAGGAATTACGGTCGTAATTCTCTGGAGCTTGCCCGTAATTTTTGTGCCGAGAAGAATTATTTGGCAAAGAGGCTCGGCAATAGATTTACGGGCATGCCCTGACCAATTACGGTAGTAATTTGGCAGGGGCTGCCCGTAATTCCTTCTGTGAATCGCCATCTGACCTCCAAATGACCCGAAACTTGCGCCTATGCACCTCTTTACTTGCTAGGACCTGAAATACGACAAAAAAACACAACCTAGCGTAAAATAGGCCAAGGAACAATCAATTCGAGCCAAGGAACAATCAATTCGATCATAGCGATATTCCCATTTCCAACTGAAACTCATTTCAAACGACCAAACCCTAGAGCAACCCTCCCTCTTACAATGGCGGCCAAGCACAATACCTGTGAAAATCCTGACGATGATGGATCCGCTTCCGACAAGGAACAGCCGCCGCGGGCGCATCCCGTGAAGCCCTCAGCCATGCAGCAACCATCGGAATCTCAACGGTTCAAGAATCCAGCTCTCCGGAAGCCGAGTGCGTCGGCACATCCGGAAACGGATTCCGACACTGAATTCCAATCGGAATCAGACTTCGACTCCGACTCTGGTTCGCTGAAGCTCACCGCGCATGTGAAGCCTCTGGCAACTCCCGTTCCCTCACTGGCGGAGAAAATGGGTAACGAAACTAGTGTCAAATCCAAGGACGCGAAATGACAAAAAGAGGCCAAGAAAACACCTTTTCAGTGGATGCGGAGCCAGGAAGATGAGATGACTCTGTTGAATGGAATGATTGAATGGTGCGAGAAGAAAATAGTTGACTCAGCCAGAGATGTGACTGCTGGGGATTTGCTGAGTTTTGATGCCTCCTTCACTCCGTTGGATTGGACAGAATTAGAGAATGTGGTGTTGAAGAAGGGGCTGGAGATAGCATAGGGATCGAAACTTGCTGAGCTGAGGAAAACGATTAAGGAGTTGCATGTTATGAATCTTGAGCTCTTCGTCAAGAGAAAGGAACTGGTCGTGGAATGTGGTCAGTTGATTTTGGATGCGCGCAAAGAGGATGAGGATAGAGAGATTTGGGTAAGACAGTAAAGTAGTTTCCTTTTCTCGGGTTAATTCCCAGAATACATCATAATTAAACATAATTCTCATAATACATAAGATTAATAAAATTCTCCCAAACTACCCAAGTTTCAAAGGGTTTGAGTCCCATAAACTCGAACAACAAGCAAGTTCGACGATGAAGAACTCGAACTAACACCACATCGTGTTCTTAAAACTCAATCAACTGTAGAACGATTTTGGAAGAATCGATCAAGGTAGATCGACGACAAAGGACTCGATCAATGTAGAACGACTTTGGACAACTCGATCCACTTAGATCGATGCCAAACAACTCGATCAAGTTAAACGACTTTAGAAGCCTCAATCCATATCTGCACTAGATCGATGAATTACAACTCGAACAGCCTAAATCTATTCCTATGGCCTCGAACCACTAGTCAATTATCTACAAAGTCACTTTCCCCCGACATGCTTCAGGATAGGGTTACAGGGATAAGATTCTTTGTTGTACTAGATCAAGTTCTAACGACTCAAACTAGTGTAGTTCGATTACCTGGACTCGAATCACTGCTCAATCATTCTGTCCAATCGCTTTCGGCCCGACATGCTCCGGAATAGGGTACAGGGGTAAAATTATTGGTTGCCCTGGATCGAGTTCTTTGGACACGAACTACTGTAGTTCGAGTTCTTTGGCCTTGAAGCACTGCATAAGTTTACGAAGATAAAAAGCAAGCACTTAGCACATTCTGACAACTCTTATACTTTCTATCTTCTTTCTTCCAAACACAAACTGCAAAAGCTGGAGCACCATAGCTGAGCAAAGAAGAAAATTTTTGGAGGTAAGTTCTGCTTACGTTGTTTGAATGAGCATATTAGAATTTTGGATTAATTTAGTATTGTTTGAACTGTATGTAATGAGCTGCTTCTATAAACTGCAGAAATGGGTAGAAATTTTCAAAAATTCGACCTATTGATTCGGTGGAATGGTCGAATTACATATTTTCATAATAGTGTTGGCTACGGAGATGGTGAATCAAGTACTGTCCGGATTGAGAGCATATTTACTTGGCAAGAACTCAGCCATATTTGTGCGGAACGATGTTGCATAGGAGGGCGAAGAGTATGCAAGATGACTTACCGTATGCCGGTTTACAAGGATTATGCACTTGTATATGAAGGATCAGTTCTTTCTGACGATGATGACATTAATATGATGGTGAGATTTATTGCAGAAAACATATTTCTAACTGCTGAGGTGTATGTTGAGACAGAAGTTGTTGGCCAATATGGTGGCGGCGGTTATACCGAACAAGGTGAAGGATCGAGAGGATTTTCCGATTCAGGAGATTTCAGAATTCTGCATGATGCACAATGGCCAACAAATGAGGATCGAACTGCACCTGGTCCATTGGTGGAACATGACGGACAGGAGTGGACAGTATGGGGTGAAGAATGGGATTACATAAGGGCACCCAGACAGGCACCCAGACAAGCATCTACACCAGCATCTGGCATCAACAATGATCCGTATTTGGATAAACCAAGTCCTCTGTACACTAGCGAGGCAAGCGACGTGGAAGATGAAGATTTAGAATCAATGAGTAGTTCAGATGGTGAAGATCTCGAAGTTGATGAGGGGGAATTTGAGCACCCCACACCTCACTACACGATGGTGCCACAACATCCTCTCTATGGTCACAACGACGATCCTGACCTCCCTCATATACCTATCTGGACTCCTGATTCTGGATTCGTGGTTGGCCAAACATTTGGAGGAAAGCCTCAGGTGGTCGATGCATTGAAAGAGAGGAAGAAGAATGGAGTGGTGTGAGTTTTGGTGGAATGGAAGGGGGTATTTATAGGTTCTATGGGAGGAAGTGGATCGAGTTTAGGTCACTCGAACCACTGCATCGAGTTTGGTGCTGTCGATCCGCGTCAAAAGCAGCTCGAGGGATGGCAGATCGAACGACCCAGATCGAGTTTGGAGTACTCGATCTACGGTAGAGCGTGTCTAACGTCATTGATCCGCCTCTAGTAGATCGATTTCCAAAGACACGATCCACCTTCATCGCGTTCCGCCCACTCGATCCACGTCACCACTGCTTCGTTGATATGGCCATCGAACGACCTAGATCGTTTCTCGGTAACTCGATCTAGGGTGGAGCGCTGCTTATGTCATCGATCCAGGTCTGTTAGTTTGAGTCTCCTGTCCTCGATCGACGTAAGTCGAGTTTAATAACCTTGATCCACGTCGTCCTGTGCCAGCCAATCGTGGCCTTTCGCTCGATGCACGTGGATCGATGACTTGGCAATCGATCCTGCACTAGTTTGAGTTTATTGAACTCGAACCGTGTCAAACTTTGGTAGTTTGGGAAATTTTTATAAAAGTTATGTATTCTGGGAATTACTTTTAATTATTATTGTATTTAGGGAATTAATCCCCTTTTCTCCGTGCATTCGGGTTTTGTTGAGCAAGACAGTTAATAGTAGTTTTTCTTTTCATGTGGATGTTTGTTATGGTGGTGGTAAAATGATGTAGATTTTGGTTTTTTTATGTAAAGGTTTGTTACTGCAAATGACCGAAGAAAACTAGGGTTTGACAGAGGGAAGAAGACGATGAAAAGGGAAAAGGAAATGATCTATCTGAATTGAAAGAGATGACGCGATTCTTTCAGGGGCAAACAGATCAATTGATCAAGTGGGCCTAAACGTTATACGCGGCCCATTAAAAAGACTTTAGTTAGAGAAGGATTATTTGGCCCAGGTTTTAAGCCCACCTGCTAGACTTTGGAACTCGTCTTCTTCGTTGAGAAGAAACAGAGTTTCTGAAGTAGGGAAAAGAGCAAACCAGAGTAAGGTGTGAAGTTGCAGCAAAAAGCGATCAGCGAGAAATCGAAAGGACACGGCCAGATTTAACGAGGTTCCCAATCTACTGGTCACTCCTCGTCCTAGACTCAGTACTTCACTGAGGTCTAGGAGACTCTTTTTTATTTGATTTTTTCCTATCAAGCAAAATGAAAACAATGCAACTCAAAGGTAGAAACAACAAGAGTATTCAACCCGGATCCCAATCCCAGACCCGTTACACTATCAATCAAGCAGAACCTTTTCCTCTGTTTATTGATCCAGTCTGTAAGCAGCCCTCTACCGCCCTTACAAAAAGTGATTTGCTCGCTGAAGAACCATTGAATTATATAGCCTGTAGAATCCTTCCCGACCGTTGCTTTTGAATATTGAGACTGAATGAATATGGAAGCTTGAGCTGTCTCTGGCTGTCTTCTTTCTTCTTTTAGAGCAATTCTGATTTGGTAACTTTATTCAACAATCTCC
Source organism: Linum tenue (assembly GCA_946122785.1). Lineage (NCBI taxonomy): Eukaryota > Viridiplantae > Streptophyta > Magnoliopsida > Malpighiales > Linaceae > Linum > Linum tenue. Next base: position 36,105,621 of record CAMGYJ010000011.1, on the reverse strand, counting down.
CCTTAAATCAGAGATTGCCGATTGCCTGCAAAACAGAACATACCTTCTCTCGACCAGAAGCAAAAAGTATTTCAACAAGATTCAAGTACTAATCGAAATAGAATATGTTAAGGTCAGCTAATGCCAACCACCAGAGACAACCATTCAGACAACAATAAATCAAACGCAATTCCCATTCAAAACAAGCAGAGCGACTCTCAAATATTCAATCCAAAAGAGACAAACAACTCTCAAGCACAAGTCCAATCCAAACGAGACAGACACAACAACTCTCTCAAGCCTAAATCTAAACTGAAGGAAAACAAGCAACGCTCCCCTTGAAGGGGATACACACTCCTTAAGCATCGTTGCTGACACCATCCGAGCCATATTCTAACAGGGCCTGAAGAGCTTCAACAAATGGTTCTAGCCCAGGGCCATCGTCCGAGCTCCCAGTGCTGCTGCTGTCATCGCTGCTGACCCAGACCACATCGTTCTCCCCTTCAATAGCATTCTCCCCTTCATCAGGACTTGTTTAACAAAGGAAGAAGAAGCCATTTGATCGTTTCCTTGGCAGGAGCTACCTTCTTCAAGGACCAGCTCTGATACCAAATGTTACTGCAAATGACCGAAGAAAACTAGGGTTTGACAGAGGGAAGAAGACGATGAAAAGGGAAAAGGAAATGATCTATCTGAATTGAAAGAGATGACGCGATTCTTTCAGGGGCAAACAGATCAATTGATCAAGTGGGCCTAAACGTTATACGCGGCCCATTAAAAAGACTTTATTTAGAGAAGGAATATTTGGCCCAGGTTTTAAGCCCACCTGCTAGACTTTGGAACTCGTCTTCTTCGTTGAGAAGAAACAGAGTTTCTGAAGCAGGGGAAAGAGCAAACCAGAGTAAGGTGTGAAGTTGCAGCAAAAAACGATCAGCGAGAAATCGAAAGGACACGGCCAGATTTAACGAGGTTCCCAATCTACTAGTCACTCCTCGTCCTAGACTCAGTACTTCACTGAGGTCTAGGAGACTCTTTTTTATTTGATTTTTTCCTATCAAGCAAAATGAAAACAATGCAACTCAAAGGTAGAAACAACAAGAGTATTCAACCCGGATCCCAATCCAAGACCCGTTACACTATCAATCAAGCAGAACCTTTTCCTCTGTTGATTGATCCAGTCTGTAAGCAGCCCTCTACCGCCCTTACAAAAAGTAATTTGCTCGCTGAAGAACCATTGAATTATATAGCCTGTAGAATCCTTCCCGACCGTTGCTTTTGAATATTGAGACTGAATGAATATGGAAGCTTGAGCTGTCTCTGGCTGTCTTCTTTCTTCTTTTAGAGCAATTCTGATTTGGTAACTTTATTCAACAATCTCCCCTTAAATCAGAGATTGCCGATTGCCTGCAAAACAGAACATACCTTCTCTCGACCAGAAGCAAAAAGTATTTCAACAAGATTCAAGTACTAATCGAAATAGAATATGTTAAGGTCAGCTAATGCCAACCACCAGAGACAACCATTCAGACAACAATAAATCAAACGCAATTCCCATTCAAAACAAGCAGAGCGACTCTCAAATATTCAATCCAAAAGAGACAAACAACTCTCAAGCACAAGTCCAATCCAAACGAGACAGACACAGCAACTCTCTCAAGCCTAAATCTAAACTGAAGGAAAACAAGCAACGCTCCCCTTGAAGGGGATACACACTCCTTAAGCATCGTTGCTGACATCATCCGAGCCATATTCTAACAGGGCCTGAAGAGCTTCAACAAATGGTTCTAGCCCAGGGCCATCGTCCGAGCTCCCAGTGCTGCTGCTGTCATCGCTGCTGACCCAGACCACATCGTTCTCCCCTTCAATAGCATTCTCCCCTTCAACGGCAATCTCCAGATCATCCAAAACGTGGTAAGCGAGAGGGTAGAGGGAGGGCGTCACAGTGAGAAATGGAGAAAGAGGGAGATGAAGTTCAAGGAGCAAGGATGTAACCAGAGGGCCGAAGACAAGAGGTCCAGTAAGAGAGGCATCACTGAGGCGCAAGAGACTGCCAAAGACCAGATGAGCATAGTCGAGAGGCACCCCATGAACAGCATGAGATAGAATCCACAGATCCAGTGGGAGCACTAGATCCAAGGATTCAGTACGAGGGACAAAAACCCTAGTGATGCAATAATGAAGCAGCCGAAGTGAGGGCAACAGAGCAGTGACAGGCATGAGCAAGTCAGGGGCAGGCAACACACCAGTGAGCTGGTGGAATTCATCAGCATAGTGGAACGCAAACTGCTCTAGTTCTGAAACATCAGCAAGAGCCTCTCCAACTCGAGGAATATGAAGAGTATCTGAGAGATCATCAAGATGGAGGGTGAACAGATGGCCGAACACTATGGACGAGAAAGAGCGGGAAGCCAGCCCGGGGGAACGAAAATTTGAAAAGAAGTATCTCACGAGATCAGGGCAGATGAGAGAGGAAAAAGGCTGATCAAGGAGGAATTCCCATCCTAAGTTGCGAACAAACCCATGAACATCAAGCCCCAATTCCACAAGTTCAGGAAAAGGGACATGATAAGAGGGCAAAAAGGGGCGGGAAGCAAAACTTTGGATGTGTCGGTGATAGTTGGAGGGAATTGGTTCAAAGAACAAGGTACCCGTGTAGGTAACAGCGAACACCATTCTGAGAGGGGAACAAGGAACACTCAATGAAGGTATGCGAGAACTGGAGAGGGGGATCAACGCTTAAATACTCGCAACCAGATGCAAACGAGGAAAGGAAATAAATGCAGTCATTAAAAGAGAATCAAAGTAAATAAGACAAGTAGCGATGCAGTCCTAACCCTAGACTCAACAGGAAAGAAAAGACAGGAAAAGATGGAAACAGGAGCAGCCATTTATGTCTCAAAAATCTCGGTTAGAGATGCTAAGGATCTCAAACCGATTTCGAAACATAAAGAGGTAAAACGATCAGCAGCCAAAGGTTTTGTAAACAGATCCGCCAATTGGAACTCTGTGGGAATATATTGTAAGGAAACTATATTATCCTGTACCAGATCTCGTATGAAATGGTATTTAACTTCTATATGCTTAGTACGCGAGTGCTGAACAGGGTTTCTAGTCATGCTAATGGCACTGGTATTATCACAGAACAAGGGAATTGTGGACGTAGCTAGACCATAATCAGCCAATTGATTTTTGAGCCATAATAATTGAGTGCAAGAGCTACCAGCAGCTATATACTCTGCTTCAGCCGTTGAGAGAGCAACAGCACCTTGTTTCTTACACGACCAAGATACTATAGACAACCCAACAAACTGACAACTACCTGTAGTGCTCCTCCGATCAGTAAGACTGCCGGCAAAGTCGGAGTCACTATATCCCATAAGATCAAACACATCTTGTTTGCTATACCATATACCAACATCTGGTGTACCCTTAATGTATCTAAAAATACGTTTAACAGCCGTTAAATGACTTTCCTTAGGTTGTGACTGAAAACGCGCACACAAACAAACACTATGTTGTATATCAGGCCTGCTGGCTGTCAAGTATAGCAGAGAACCGATCATGCCTCGATAAAGAGATTCATCGACTGGAGTTCCAGCCTCATCCTTATCTAATTTAACATTAGTCGCCATAGGAGTGGGACTCGAATTTAAGGCAGTCATATCGAATTTACTCAGCATATTGGATATGTACTTTGATTGATTAATGAAAATTCCATGAGAAGTTTGTTTGACTTGCAATCCTAGGAAGTATTGCAATTCACCCATCATACTCATTTCAAATACCGTTTTCATGGAATCACAGAAATCAGAACAAAGTTTCTTATTTGTGGAACCAAAGACTATATCGTCAACATAGATTTGGACAATCAAAAGATCATCCGACACCCTTTTAGTAAATAAAGTCTTGTCAACACTGCCTTGTACAAAGCCTTGACTTCTAAGAAAAGTGGTTAATCGCTCAAACCAGGCTCGAGGAGCCTGTTTGAGACCGTACAAGGCTTTGTTTAGTTTGAAAACGTGATTTGGAAATTTATGGTCTATGAATCCTGGAGGTTGTTCAACATAAACGTCCTCCTGAATAACACCATTTAAAAAAGCGCTCTTTACATCCATCTGGTAGAGCTTAAAATTCATATAGCTGGCAAAAGCACACAATAAACGAATTGATTCAAGACGAGCTACTGGAGCAAATGTTTCGTCGTAATCAATCCCTTCTTCCTGCAAGTAACCCTATGCCACTAGTCTAGCTTTGTTGCGGATAATAATACCTTCTTCATTAGATTTATTTCTAAACACCCATTTAGTTCCTAGAACAGTAGTATCTAAAGGACGAGGTACAAGATCCCAAACATGCAGATAATCAAATTGATTCAGCTCTTCAGTCATAGCAATAGACCAACCATCGTCTTTTAAAGCATCCTTGTAATTTTTAGGTTCTACTTGAGATATGTAGGCATATTGACCTGGGGTATATCTGTTTCCTCGAGTTTGAATCCCTGCATTAACGTCTCCTATAACTTGTTCCATCGGGTGGCGTTTCTGAATATGTGGAGGGGCTGTAGATTGAGATTCATTGATGATGTTGTCTCCTTCTGGTTGCTCATCACTTACTGTACTGGAATCCTTTTCTTTAGATACAGGCAGACTGCTTTGCTTTTCGAGTAATTCATCGACAGCATCCTCTTTATCTGTTGTTTTTCTTGTTAATTCCAGCAAATCGAATGTCATTGAATCCTGTTCAGGCATCTTAACAGTAGTGTTAGAGTCATTAAACTTAACATGAACTGACTCTTCCACCTTTTTTGTCCGTTTATTATAAACACGGTAAGCCTGTCCTCTTGTAGAGTAACCAAGAAAAACGGCTTCATCAGACTTTGCATCAAATTTGCCCAGATGTTCCTTAGTATTGAGGACAAAACACGGGCACCCGAAGGGATGAAAGTAACTGATGTTAGGTGTTTTGTTTCTAAAGATCTCATAAGGAGTTTTCTTTAGAATTTTTCGAACAATTACACGATTTAAGATGTAACAGGCTGTGTTGACAGCCTCAGCCCAGAAGAATTTTGGCAGATTGTATTCAAGTAGCATGGTGCGAGCACATTCAATAATAGTGCGGTTTTTCCTCTCGACAACTCCATTTTGCTGTGGAGTGCGAGGGGCTGAAAAACTATGAGTTATCCCAGAGTCATTGCAAAGACTCTCAAACTCTTCAGACACAAATTCGCCACCATTATCGCTTCTTATGCTCCTAAGTTGACCCAAATATTGTTTAACAAATACTTGGAATTTCTTAACTGCCTCATCCTTGTGGGTCAGAAAGAAAACCCAAGTGTACCGAGAATAGTCATCAACCAAAACTAAAACATAATTTTTACCTCCCAAGCTAGTCACGGTGCATGGTCCAAACAAGTCCATATGAACTAGTTCAAACACTTGCTGGGAAGTTATATCAGTTTTAGATTTGAAAGATTTCTTGGTATGTTTTCCAGCAACACAGACTCCACAGAAGAAATCAGTTTTTTTGCTGCAACTTCACACCTTACTCTGGTTTGCTCTTTCCCCTGCTTCAGAAACTCTGTTTCTTCTCAACGAAGAAGACGAGTTCCAAAGTCTAGCAGGTGGGCTTAAAACCTGGGCCAAATATTCCTTCTCTAAATAAAGTCTTTTTAATGGGCCGCGTATAACGTTTAGGCCCACTTGATCAATTGATCTGTTTGCCCCTGAAAGAATCGCGTCATCTCTTTCAATTCAGATAGATCATTTCCTTTTCCCTTTTCATCGTCTTCTTCCCTCTGTCAAACCCTAGTTTTCTTCGGTCATTTGCAGTAACATTTGGTATCAGAGCTGGTCCTTGAAGAAGGTAGCTCCTGCCAAGGAAACGGTCAAATGGCTTCTTCTTCCTTTTGCCAAGCCGCATTAAATCATCCTCCTATCTTCACCGGTTCAAACTATACCGCGTGGAAGAAAAGGATGAAACAGTTTATGTGGGGTATTGACGAAGATTTGTGGTTGATTGTACAGGATGGGCCAATTGATGCCAAAGTGGAAGAGCAGCACCTATGGTCAGCTGCTCAGAAGAAGAGTGCGCAGCTGAACCAACGAGCGATGCATGTGCTTCAATCGGCTATGAATCCAGATGAAGCTGACCAAGTCGAAAACTGTGAAACAGCCAGAGAGATCTGGATAGCTCTGGAAAGTACATATGAAGGTACGTCAAATATCAGGGAGTCTCGAATTGATCTATTAATTCATGAATATGAGGCTTTTGGTATGATTAACAATGAGAGCATTCATGAAATGTACTCACGATTCACTGTTTTGATCAATAAGCTGAAAGGGTTAGGAAGAACCTTCCAAACTAAAGATCTTAACAGGAAGATTCTTAGATCGTTACCTAAGGAATGGCTTCCTAAACGTACTGCTATAGAGGAAGCTAAAAATCTAGCAACCCTACCTATTAACGAGCTAATAGGGTCCTTACTAAGTCATGAAAATGTGATTAGACAGGTTAATCAGGATGATGATAAAAGAAAGAAAAACTTAGCTTTTAAATCCAAGGTTGTTACTCAGGAATCTGATAGTGATTCAGAGGCAGACTTCAACAGGGAATTTGCTCTTGTTAGCAAGAGATTTCATCGCATGTTGCAATATAAAAATGAAAGAAAATTGAGAACTGATGAATCAAGAAAACAAGGGCAGGATTATACTAATATCTATTCTCAAGCTAGGCTGCCTCATCAGCAGACCAGGAAATTTGAAACAGGTACACAGGAAAAAGACCCTCAGGCATGTTATAAGTGTGGCAAGAATGGTCACATTCGGGCAAACTGTCCGATGACCTTGAAAGCAAAGGAAAGGGCGATGAAGGCTTCCTGGAGTGACTATGACTCCGAGGAAGAAGAAAATCCAGCAGATGAGGAAGCCTTCATGGCGAGCACAGATCAACCGAAGGTTGATTCTACAGGTAAAAATGATCATAAATGGTATTTAGACAGCGGGTGCTCACACCATATGTCTGGTAAGAAAGAACTGTTCTCCTCTCTTACCCCTAAAGATGGTGGTAAAGTTCTGTTTGGTGATAATGGATGTGGTCATATTGTGGGAATTGGAACTATAGGAGAGTCTCCTTATCCTGCTTTTCGTGATGTGCTTCTTGTAAAAGGTCTAAAGCATAACCTCTTGTCAATAAGCCAACTTTGTAGCAATGGAAATCGAGTAGTTTTTAAATCTGATGCTTGCTTGGTTGAAAGAATAAATGACAGCAAGATCTTGTTTGTAGGAAATCGAGTCAATAATATGTATGTTATAGACTTACACAATCTTGAAGCCTTTCATGAAAAATGTTTTGTTGCTTCCTATCAACAAGAACTGTTATGGCACCGCAAAATGGGACACATTAACTTACCAAAACTGGTAAGCTTGTCAAAATCAGAATGTGTCAAAGGTGTTCCCATGTTGAAGCAAAAAACTGATTTCTTCTGTGGAGTCTGTGTTGCTGGAAAACATACCAAGAAATCTTTCAAATCTAAAACTGATATAACTTCCCAGCAAGTGTTTGAACTAGTTCATATGGACTTGTTTAGGGGGAGCAAAACTGAAGTGCTGATGTTTATGTCATTTTGCTCATAATTGAAGATCACGAGGCTAGATATGTTAAGTAATCCATCAAATTGGTTGATGAACATGGGGTTGTCTTTAGAAGTGTATCTTATCTGATCTAAAGGTTGCATTGTTTCCGTAATTTGTCGAGCACTGTCATGTCATAGTTAGCATTGCTAATATCACGTTTAGGGGGAGATTGTTGGAAGAAAACGTGTTATTAACAAGACAAAGGTCTTATGCTATGTATGGTAGAGAAACTTACCTTTTAAGCAAAGCTTTCCGGGCGCATCTTCTCGGTGATCGAGGAAAGCAAGCAAATGGCAAGTAAACTAGAAGAAGGATCTTCCTGTACGTAGCTGGCGGATTCAAATCAAAAGGTACTTACCATTTATGAGGAAGATTTGGAATCAACTCAGCATGGAAAGAATGCTCACTGTGCAACGGTCAGATTCTGCAAGTCTATAAAAGGGGCTTCTTGGTAGATAGGTTGGGCACCTTTTCCGGGAGATCAAAATACTAGAGAGCGGGATTTGCTAAGAGTGTTTTGGTAGGAAAGGGGTTCAAGCATACGAGGAGTTGCTTAGTTCAAGCATCGGTTAGAAAGCTTGGGTTACGTGTTGGGATACACGGGTTTCGATTGACGAGGAGTTAATCGAGGTGACGGTATTGGGAAATACCGGGTTGTTCATTTGTAAACGGAAGAGCGTCAAAGACATATCCTTAGTAGATCGTCGGAGATCACAAAGTCGTGAATCTCCGACCGTGGACTAGTCAGTGTTGAGATTCTATTTCTCTCAACACTGGAAACCACGTAAAAATTGCTTGTGTTTTTATTTCTGCAATTTTTCTGTTCTGCATATTTGGTTAACTGTTCTTCATTTGTTCTTGATCCAAAGTTCCAAAGGATAGCTTTGATCGAAAACCATTAAAGCAACTCTGCTTTTTGGTGTTTAAGTAAACGTCTGCGTTTTAGTCATAGTTGGAGGTCTTTGGATTAAAGTGAAGTGAGCTGGGAAATAAGGTTGCAACGTGTTTTCTGTGGGCCAAATAGAAAAACGAGTTTCAATTAAATATTTGGGCTTGACTTCTGGCCCAAAACTTCCTTAATCCTACACGTTTTAGAAAAACAAAATTGAAAGTACATTGAGAACACTTTTCAGATCAAAACTTCTTCTTCCCATCGTTATTAAAGTTTTCCTTCGTACTAACATAGAAAACGTTGAATAGAAAGAAAACTGCAGGTGCAATTTACAGTCAATCGAAGAGAAGGCGTGCGCCACCGGGACCAACAAGTGGTATCAGAGCCTGGTTACGATCCAGGGACCTGTGGGTTATGGAGCAAGGATGTAACCAGAGGGCCGAAGACAAGAGGTCCAGTAAGAGAGGCATCACTGAGGCGCAAGAGACTGCCAAAGACCAGATGAGCATAGTCGAGAGGCACCCCATGAACAGCATGAGATAGAATCCACAGATCCAGTGGGAGCACTAGATCCAAGGATTCAGTACGAGGGACAAAAACCCTAGTGATGCAATAATGAAGCAGCCGAAGTGAGGGCAACAGAGCAGTGACAGGCATGAGCAAGTCAGGGGCAGGCAACACACCAGTGAGCTGGTGGAATTCATCAGCTTAGTGGAATGCAAACTGCTCTAGTTCTGAAACATCAGCAAGAGCCTCTCCAACTCGAGGAATATGAAGAGTATCTGAAAGATCATCAAGATGGAGGGTGAACAAATGGCCGAACACTATGGACGAGAAAGAGCGGGAAGCCAGCCCGGGGGAACGAAAATTTGAAAAGAAGTATCTCACGAGATCAGGGCAGATGAGAGAGGAAAAAGGCTGATCAAGGAGGAATTCCCATCCTAAGTTGCGAACAAACCCATGAACATCAAGCCCCAATTCCACAAGTTCAGGAAAAGGGACATGATAAGAGGGCAAAAAGGGGCGGGAAGCAAAACTTTGAATGTGTCGGTGATAGTTGGAGGGAATTGGTTCAAAGAACAAGGTACCCGTGTAGGTAACAGCGAACACCATTCTGAGAGGGGAATAAGGAACACTCAATGAAGGTATGCGAGAACTGGAGAGGGGGATCAACGCTTAAATACTCGCAACCAGATGCAAACGAGGAAAGGAAATAAATGCAGTCATTAAAAGAGAATCAAAGTAAATAAAACAAGTAGCGATGCAGTCCTAACCCTAGACTCAACAGGAAAGAAAAGACAGGAAAAGATGGAAACAGGAGCAGCCATTTATGTCTCAAAAAATCTCGGTTAGAGATGCTAAGGATCTCAAACCGATTTCGAAACATAAAAAGGTAAAACGATCAGCAGCCAAAGGTTTTGTAAACAGATCCGCCAATTGGAACTCTGTGGGAATATATTGTAAGGAAACTATATTATCCTGTACCAGATCTCGTATGAAATGGTATTTAACTTCTATATGCTTAGTACGCGAGTGCTGAACAGGGTTTCTAGTCATGCTAATGGCACTGGTATTATCACAGAACAAGGGAATTGTGGACGTAGCTAGACCATAATCAGCCAATTGATTTTTGAGCCATAATAATTGAGTGCAAGAGCTACCAGCAGCTATATACTCTGCTTCAGCCGTTGAGAGAGCAACATCACCTTGTTTCTTACACGACCAAGATACTATAGACAACCCAACAAACTGACAACTACCTGTAGTGCTCCTCCGATCAGTAAGACTGCCGGCAAAGTCGGAGTCACTATATCCCATAAGATCAAACACATCTTGTTTGCTATACCATATACCAACATCTGGTGTACCCTTAATGTATCTAAAAATACGTTTAACAGCCGTTAAATGACTTTCCTTAGGTTGTGACTGAAAACGCGCACACAAACAAACACTATGTTGTATATCAGGCCTGCTGGCTGTCAAGTATAGCAGAGAACCGATCATGCCTCGATAAAGAGATTCATCGACTGGAGTTCCAGCCTCATCCTTATCTAATTTAACATTAGTCGCCATAGGAGTGGGACTCGAATTTAAGGCAGTCATATCGAATTTACTCAGCATATTGGATATGTACTTTGATTGATTAATGAAAATTCCATGAGAAGTTTGTTTGACTTGCAATCCTAGGAAGTATTGCAATTCACCCATCATACTCATTTCAAATATCGTTTTCATGGAATCACAGAAATCAGAACAAAGTTTCTTATTTGTGGAACCAAAGACTATATCGTCAACATAGATTTGGACAATCAAAAGATCATCCGACACCCTTTTAGTAAATAAAGTCTTGTCAACACTGCCTTGTACAAAGCCTTGACTTCTAAGAAAAGTGGTTAATCGCTCAAACCAGGCTCGAGGAGCCTGTTTGAGACTGTACAAAGCTTTGTTTAGTTTGAAAACGTGATTTGGAAATTTATGGTCTATGAATCCTGGAGGTTGTTCAACATAAACGTCCTCCTGAATAACACCATTTAAAAAAGCGCTCTTTACATCCATCTGGTAGAGCTTAAAATTCATATAGCTGGCAAAAGCACACAATAAACGAATTGATTCAAGACGAGCTACTGGAGCAAATGTTTCGTCGTAATCAATCCCTTCTTCCTGCAAGTAACCCTGTGCCACTAGTCTAGCTTTGTTGCGGATAATAATACCTTCTTCATTAGATTTATTTCTAAACACCCATTTAGTTCCTAGAACAGTAGTATCTAAAGGACGAGGTACAAGATCCCAAACATGCAGATAATCAAATTGATTCAGCTCTTCAGTCATAGCAATAGACCAACCATCGTCTTTTAAAGCATCCTTGTAATTTTTAGGTTCTACTTGAGATATGTAGGCATATTGACCTGGGGTATATCTGTTTCCTCGAGTTTGAATCCCTGCATTAACGTCTCCTATAACTTGTTCCATCGGGTGGCGTTTCTGAATATGTGGAGGGGCTGTAGATTGAGATTCATTGATGATGTTGTCTCCTTCTGGTTGCTCATCACTTACTGTACTGGAATCCTTTTCTTTAGATACAGGCAGACTGCTTTGCTTTTCGAGTAATTCATCGACAGCATCCTCTTTATCTGTTGTTTTTCTTGTTAATTCCAGCAAATCGAATGTCATTGAATCCTGTTCAGACATCTTAACAGTAGTGTTAGAGTCATTAAACTTAACATGAACTGACTCTTCCACCTTTTTTGTCCGTTTATTATAAACACGGTAAGCCTGTCCTCTTGTAGAGTAACCAAGAAAAACGGCTTCATCAGACTTTGCATCAAATTTGCCCAGATGTTCCTTAGTATTGAGGACAAAACACGGGCACCCGAAGGGATGAAAGTAACTGATGTTAGGTGTTTTGTTTCTAAAGATCTCATAAGGAGTTTTCTTTAGAATTTTTCGAACAATTACACGATTTAAGATGTAACAGGCTGTGTTGACAGCCTCAGCCCAGAAGAATTTTGGCAGATTGTATTCAAGTAGCATGGTGCGAGCACATTCAATAATAGTGCGGTTTTTCCTCTCCACAACTCCATTTTGCTGTGGAGTGCGAGGGGCTGAAAAACTATGAGTTATCCCAGAGTCATTGCAAAGACTCTCAAACTCTTCAGACACAAATTCGCCACCATTATCGCTTCTTATGCTCCTAAGTTGACCCAAATATTGTTTAACAAATACTTGGAATTTCTTAACTGCCTCATCCTTGTGGGTCAGAAAGAAAACCCAAGTGTACCGAGAATAGTCATCAACCAAAACTAAAACATAATTTTTACCTCCCAAGCTAGTCACGGTGCATGGTCCAAACAAGTCCATATGAACTAGTTCAAACACTTGCTGGGAAGTTATATCAGTTTTAGATTTGAAAGATTTCTTGGTATGTTTTCCAGCAACACAGACTCCACAGAAGAAATCAGTTTTTTGCTGCAACTTCACACCTTACTCTGGTTTGCTCTTTCCCCTGCTTCAGAAACTCTGTTTCTTCTCAACGAAGAAGACGAGTTCCAAAGTCTAGCAGGTGGGCTTAAAACCTGGGCCAAATATTCCTTCTCTAAATAAAGTCTTTTTAATGGGCCGCGTATAACGTTTAGGCCCACTTGATCAATTGATCTGTTTGCCCCTGAAAGAATCGCGTCATCTCTTTCAATTCAGATAGATCATTTCCTTTTCCCTTTTCATCGTCTTCTTCCCTCTGTCAAACCCTAGTTTTCTTCGGTCATTTGCAGTAACATTTGGTATCAGAGCTGGTCCTTGAAGAAGGTAGCTCCTGCCAAGGAAACGGTCAAATGGCTTCTTCTTCCTTTGGCCAAGCCGCATTAAATCATCCTCCTATCTTCACCGGTTCAAACTATACCGCGTGGAAGAAAAGGATGAAACAGTTTATGTGGGGTATTGACGAAGATTTGTGGTTATGGATTGTAGAAAGTTATGTTTTTTGGTTGCTTTCTCTATTATGGATTCTAGCTTTAGAGATTTAAAATCTCTAAAATCTGTGGATATCAAATCTCTCATAATCAGAGAGATTCTATATCTTGATTCGTGAGATTTTTTTTTCTCCTGGTTTTTCTCTTACTTCTATTTATTTATCACATGAAATATATTAATCAACAATGTTTTTAACATTTCTTGAACCAGTCTAATTTATTTATTAAGGATACAAATTTTATTTAATATAAAATTAAATTTTTTATTTTAATTGAATGTTAACAATCACAGTTACCAAACAATAAACATTTTAAAATTTGTTTTCAACAATCTGGAGAGTTAGAATCTTTAGATTGTTGACAAGCTATAGATTTAAACTCATATTCTCCAAACAACCCCTTAGTTTCCTTGTATTTTTCTTGATTCTTTCCCTTCTTAATCGACATAATCAATTACCAAACACCAATCCATTCACCTACTTTCCTTCTAATGCAAACCATCTCAAACCTTCTCAGGTCTAGATGTAGTGTAGTGCCTTCTAACCCTCCAACAAACTGTCAACCCAACCAAAAAGGGTTAATCTAAACGACATATAAATAATTTCAAACATCACAAATATAATGAATAAACTAGTTATTGTAAATAATAAAAGGGCTAATTCCACTGGAAAGCCCAAACTATACTAAAAGTGACATTTGTATCATAAACTATTCAATATGAATCTGGCACAAACTATATGTGATTCGTGACATGTGTCCTAAACTATTTAATATGACAAGTCTGGTACAAACCACATAGATGTTGACTAGATTTTCTGTTAAATACTAATGGTCAACGTCGATCAACATTAACGAAAAAATTTCGTGTTAGATTTGTCATATTAAATAGTTTAGGACACAAATGTCATTTTTTAAATAGTTTGGGCTTCCTAGTGGAATTAGCCCATAATAAAATAAAACTCATTCAACCCATAAAGTGAGTGTACAGTTAGTTCATTGCTTAAATCATTTTATTTATCTAACGAATCAAAATGCATAACCAGCTTCATCTTCACTCATTTAAATGTTTTTTTCATCGTTCAGTTAAAGTCAAGAGAAGTTTGGTTAAAAGAGGGTGATTCAAACTCAGGATATTTTCATCTTTCAGTTAAAGTGAGGCAAAAAAGAAATATGATAATATCGTTGCTGAATGACTCAGGGGTGAGGATTACTGATACAGATGGTATGTGCCAATTGCTGAAAAGTTTTATAAAAATCTATTGGGGAAGAAAGAAACAGAGGTTGAAGTTGTTAGTGTAGAGGATATTCAAGCTCTTTTAAAATCGAGGGTTGATGAAGTTCAAGGTGAAGAACCTGTTATTGAAGAGGAGGTGAAGAATGTTTTATTTGGTTTCAAGGGTGATAAGAGTCTCGTGCCAAATGGTTTTTCCGCGTGTTTTTTTTCAATCAGCGTGGCACATCATTGGTCCTGAGGTAATTACTATTGTCCAATACTGTTTCCATATCTATTCTTTGCATGAAAGAACCAACTCTACTGTGTAAGCATTGATCCCTAAGGTTCAGAATCCTGAAGAGATTAAGTATTTTAGACCATTTCATATTGTAACACTTTGTATAAGTGTGTTGCTAAGATTTTAGCTACAAGACTAAGTTTAGTCTTGCCTACTTTAATTAGCCACAATCAAACTGCATTTATCAAAGGTTGAGTTATTGGTGAAAACATACTGTTAGCTCATGAATTAGTGCAAAAGTATAATAGGGCTATATTTCCCCCTCGTAGAATTGTGAAAGTTGACATCATGAAAGCTTTTTATTCGGTTGATTTGGACTTTCTAATAACAGTAATGAAGACAATGAATTTTCCAGAATGCTTTGTGTATTGGATTGAGATGTGTGTGACCACTCCTAAGTTGAGTGTGGGTTTCAATGGGGGAATTGTGGGTTATTTCTCAGCTAGGAAAGTTTTGAGACAGGGAGATCCTCTGTCTCCTTATCTTTTTACTCTATCTATGGAAATTCTCTCCTGTATGATGGGTAAGGCAGTAAGGGAAGGACAAATGCCCTTTCATCCAATGTCCAATAGGTTAGGACTTTCATACCTGATGTTTGCAGATGATCTTCTGTTATTTTCTTATGGATCTAATCATGGGATTCAGTGTACACAGAGGGTATTGGGTAGGGATGGCAATCCAGATCCGCCCCAGTGGATATTCCCCGATCCGATCTGTAGTGTGGCGGATAAAATCAGATCCGCACTTGAATGGGGCGGATCTTCATCCGACCCGTGATAAGAACAGATCTGATATGGATATTATATAGTAACCTGCTCTTCCCCGTAGTGCCCCGCCCCGCTCCTCCTTAACGGCTTAACGCTATGTTTGGCAACAATTATCAAACAACAACGCTTTTTTTTTTTTTTTGCTGCATTGAGCTGATGGCGGGAGTCCAATTTCTTTTCAGCGCCCTTTTTTAGTTTTGGGTCAAGAGCAGAATTTTTTAATTGTCCTTTAAGATTTGAAGAGTTATTTAGACTCCCTAAAAAGCAAAAGAAAGAGCTAGAATTGGCGTGTCACTCTTCTTTTTCATCCATTAATTCTGTCTCTCTCCTCTGTCTTTCTATCTCCCTTCTATTCTCGCTTCTCCCGAGAACCAAAATCCATGGTTCCTCAGTCCCTCTTCCTCTCATTCTTCTTTCGTCCTCTCACATATCATGGAACCAAGGAAAGGAATGGAAGACTGTTAGAGATAGATTAGTAATAATCTTATATTTCCTTGTCCTTATAGTATAGTTCTCAGTATTACCGTGTCCTTTTAGTATTGTGGTTCTCTTACTTATTGTCCAAGTCTTGTATTCTATATAAACCCCTTTGTGGGATCATAATAATATAATCTACTATTCCTAAAACTCCTATATGGTATCAGAGCCTCCAGCTTAACACCCTTGATCCAGGAACCCTAAAACCTTTTTTTCCCCCTTCACCGACGAGATGAGTCCTCACTCGCCCGGTTAATTCCCTACCCTTCGATTCCCTTGTTCGTACTTTTTATTTTACTTTGCTAGGTTTTCATTCATTCAATAAATACATAAATAATTCCCTTATTCCTAATCATCTCCAAACCGTCCAGATTATATGCCTTTTACGTTCACCTACCCTCCAATTCCTTTCTTCCCCAAATAAGTCCCTTCTTCTACCATATCATCCTTACTTCCATTGTTGTCATCTCTCCTCGCGCATTGTGAATTAGTCACCGCTGCCGGCTTGTCTTTGGAGCTTAGAATCAGGTTGATGGAGTATTTGTATGGCGGAGCTACGGTCAACCTCCAGCCATCTCTTCATCACAGATTGTTGTAGAGTTTGTATGGTATGGAGTCCACCGTCAATCTCCAGCCATCTCTCCTTTGTGTGTATGGAACAAAGGAAGTTTCACCGACCACAGTCATTCGGATGAATCCTTCGTGTCCTACACCAGTTTACTTTTATTGGTATCGTTAAAACCAACTGATTATAGTTCATCTCGTTTCCGGTAAATTTTTGACGACGAGTGAGTTTCGTTGCAACATATGAATTGCAAGTTTGATGATTTCTTCTTCTCCAAGACGACGGTTAGTTGGCTTCGCTCTTCAAGCACGAGAGTTCGACGATTTTGCAGCACATTATACACCATCACATTGCGGGGGCGTGTTCTTCAAGATTGGCGTATTTTGGTCAAGATTGATGTTGTTCTTCGAACCATCATCTTGCGGGGGCGTGTTAGAGATAGATTAGGAATAATCTTATATTTCCTTGTCCTTATAGTATATTTCTTAGTATTACCGTGTCCTTTTAGTATTGTGGTTCTCTTTCTTATTGTCCAAGTTTTGTAATCTATATAAACCCCTTTGTGGGATCATAATAATATAAACTACTATTCCTAAAACTCCTATAAAGACAACGTGCAATCTTCTCATCCCTTCCGAAAGAAAGCGACGCCAGTGATTAGGATGATGGCGTTTGTCATCGCACACAGGTGGCGACGATGATGAAGGAGGGGAGGAGGGGAAAAGAGCCGGTCGGCGATCGGCTGCGAGTGTCGGGAGGAGAGCCACATGTTTTTTGAGATTTTTTGTTTTAGCTTTTTTTGCATGTTTGATTTTTTTGGTGTTTTGGGGGTTCCCGGCCCTATTCCCCCTGTTTTTTTGGCCAAGAGTGAAGAAGGAAAACAAAAATCGGCCTACATTATACTCGCCGACGAACGTCGAGAGGGAAAACCATACTTCTTTTTGGATTTTTTTGTTATAGCTTTTGTTGCATGTTCAGTGTTTTGGGTCTTTTTGGTATTTTGGGTTTTGATCATGTTTCCCCTATTTTGTTTCTTTCATCTAGATGCCCTTATAGCAGATTTGGAATGGAATTATAGCATGGTTGGAGACATTTTCAGTGGCAGCATAGTTGCCGGCACCATGTATAGTTTTTTTTTCTTTTTTTTTTAGGGGATTCATTTCATTCAATTCTTGCTTCCTTTCTCTTGCCGTGTTTGGGAGAATAGAATGCACAGTGGGTAGAGATGGAGCATGTCGGATTTTATCCGCCCCGCACGGGGCAATGTTTGGGGCAAAAATTGTCAACCCGTCGCGGGGCAGAGCGGATCATAATTTCAAGAGCAGAGCAGGGCACGGATATAGAACTATCCGCCCTGATCATGCCCGTTGCCATTCCTAGTACTGGGGGAGTTTAGAAGGATGTTTGGATTGAAGTCTAACCCTGAGGAGTATGAGTTATTTTGTGGGGGGCTTCCAATTGAGTGGCAGAGGTAGATGCAGATGGCCCAACCAGCAGGTTATAAATTAGGATCTCTTCTAATTAGATATCTGGGATTACCTTTGATTCCTGGAGAACTTTCAATTTCAGCTTGCAAGCCTTTGTTGGATAAGATCTTAGGAAGAATTCGGAGAAAACAAAATTCCCAAGTTATGCGCGGAGGTTGCAACTTGTATTGTCTGTTTTAGAAGGTTTGACTCAATTTTGGATGGCAGTATTCATTCTGCCTAAGCGGGAAATCAATGAGATCGAGAAGCTTTGTAGTAAATTTCTGGTGGGGGGGGGGGGGGAGTTGGACCAGATGGAAACAGAAGGCTGTTGCATCCTGGAACTATCTTACCTTCCCTAAAAAAGAAGGAGGACTGGGTATAAGGGATCTAGTGAGTTGGAATTTTTCGTGTGTAATTAGACATATATGGCTAATACTCTTGCAACAGGGCTCTCTTTGGGTGGCTTGGTTGAGAGAGTATAGGATCAAGAACCATGATTTCTAATCATTCCAATCTAAAGCTGGTTATTGGATTTGGTTGAAACTGCTTAAGAGCATGGACAAAATTTGGCAAAAATGTCAATGGTGAATGGTGAAGTCTGGTGGAATGGAAAGGTGATGAAAAGATTCAGTATCAAAGCAGTATGGGAGGATTTTAGACCAAGGGAGGCCCTTGTTCCTTGGTTTTCTCTTGTGTGGAAATGTCCCTTTATCCCAAGAAATCAATTATTAGTCTGGCTTGTGATTAAGAATTACATTTCTAACGGAGATAAGATGATAAGCTGAGGAAGTGCAGGATCTCTGTCGTGTTAATTTTGGGATTGTGCCTTAGAGACTATATCACACTTATTTGCAGAGTGTGTTGTGTTTTGTGAGTTGTATGTAGGGCTGTTAGCATCTGTCTTTCCCAGAATTATTTCAGGCAGATGGGAGGATGAACTTCATTGGGCTATAAACACACTGAAAGGAAAAGAGACTCAGAAGTAGGTGGCTCGAGTAATTTGGTAGGCTATAATTAGCACAATTTGGCGTGACAGATGTGGACTGAGGCACGGTGTAACCAGAAGAAGTACTGCAGATTTAATAGCTCTAATTAAAAAGGATGTAACCATGTTCTTTGATGTTCAGAGTGTAGCAGAGTTTAGGTTGTCTGAAGTTTCTTTACTCTTGGTTATAGGGTTGTTTTTTTCTGTCACAGATGATGGGCGTAGAGTTGTCTTAGTTTTGTAAGTGGATAGTTGCTCAATTAGCAGGGGTGTTACCAATAGTTTTGATGGTTTTTTTATGATATAAAGCTATGTGATTCATAAATAAATAAAAAAAATTCGTACAAATTCATTGCACAAAAACAAAAGATTTTGAACTAGCATATCAAACTCATGGGTCGTTTGGTTTTGGTAATAGTTAAATTGATGCATTGTAGTATACATTGTTTGATTTCTGTGATACTTATTGTAGTATTTAAAAAGGTTATATTGTTTTTTGGGTGAAATGTCACTTTAACCCTTTGTTTCTAATATGAAAAAGCAATGCTCATAAAAAGGTAGGGATATACTTGGAAGAAAAATAAAACCCAACTTCTCAATCAAACAATCTCACAAAAAACTTGAGATTTAACTCACTCATTTTCAGTTATAGTTTGTGTTACATCAAACAAACAATGCATGTATTGTATGTGCAGAAAATTTGAAAATAATGCATTGTGGACAATGCATGCATTGTAACTATCTAAACCAAACTATCACCAAAACCAAACGATTTAATCATGTCGGATTAGCAAGAGGTTTTAGACTATTGGTTAACCGGGCTAAAAATTAATATTAATTTAAGAATTCTACACTGCTTCTACATAGTCAAAAGTCCAATTCAATACGCAATGTTCGAAATGATATATATGAGTTGAGATTTTAAGATTATCCTTCATTTATAAGATATATAAAAAATTTAATTAAGTATAAAACTCCAATGAAAATCATCATAATGTAAAAATTAAAATATCAAACACCTAATAAAATACTTATAGAAGACTATAATACTAATTTAAGAATTCTACACTGCTTCTACATTGGCAAAAGTCAAATTCAATATGCAATATTTGAACCGATATATGAGTTGTGATTTTTTAAGATTATCTTTCATTTATAAGATAGATAAAAAATTAAATTAAGTACGAAACTCCAATGAAAATCATCAGAATGTAAAAATTAAAGTATCAAACACATAGTAAAATACTTATGGAAGACTTAGTGAGCTAGTTCAATGATGAAAATGTCCGCTAATTTTCAGATTTTAGCTTCGTAAATTTAGAAATAAACAATGAATCTGTTTATTGTAATCGTTTATGATTATTATAATTTTTTTGTCTAAAGAGACTTTCGTTCAAATCACTTTATTAAAGTCTCTTTTCTAAAATAACAAAGAAATAAATAATTTCTAAGATAAAACATTCTTCATACTATTGCTCTCGTTCCCAAAATTTAAAATGAGATTACAACTTCTCATTTCACTATCATATGTTCTGTATGTTTAGAGAGATACAACAAATATGTTTATGTGTAACTGGTTATGAGTCCATGTATGTTTGAACTTTGAAGGGTCATGGTTCAAATTTCAATACTTGTCTATTATTTTCTATATATAAGTAGTAAATAAATAAATAATTGTGAAGACAAAATTATTCTTACTACTTTCGCTCTCCTTGTAGAAAATTTGAAATTGACAAACAATTTTCTCATTCGACTATCATACATTGTGTAGAAATAATGACAAATATAGCCATATTTAGGAGGTTTGTTGAACAAATATACCCATTTTTGTTCGAAATGTAACGACATTAGATGTGTCGTTAGAAACATTAACGACAAGGTGAGGTGGACGTCACTTCTGCTCCCACATTATCTCCAAATCGACATGTCACACCACCTACCGGCCACATCAAATTAGTAAACATAAAAATATTTAGTTTTATTTTTCTTATTTTATTTTTACTTTCCTTCTCCTTCGACCTCAATATTTGTCATCATTCATTGTCACCATCATCGCGCTTAAATAAAAATTCACAAACTTAAATCCAACGAAGTCATTTTGTTATTTATTTGTTCTAGTTCGCTTGACAAACAGGTCATAATATCTTCTCAATCAAGCAATCGATGGAGCTTTTCTTGTAAAAGCACTCAAAATTCACCCAAACAAACTGACATCGAAACGTTTCTTTCGTTTCCCAATTGAACTGGCGTCTAGAGATTTCTAACCCTGACTAAGAGTTAAGAAGGGGAATTAAGTCAGTTCACTACTACTTCCTTGTTACCACCCTCGTTTCCCTCTTTCTACCTTCATTCAATTACCTTCATTCAATTACCACCCTCGTTTTCCTCGTTTCCCTCTTATGTAATATCGAAAAAAATAACAAGGGGGTGCAAATCTCAACGTCTAGAAGCAGACGACTTTGTTCTAGAAGTCATGTTATATCAAAATGAAGAAATTAAATCTAGTGAAAGAAAAAGATAATTTAATGATATTTGGGTTGAAAGGTGTTCATGAAAGATTTTAATATGTATTGAAGGGTGCTCGTGCAACTTACTTATGTTTTAGTTTTTGTCGACGTCGAGTCAGACGTCAATTTGAGCAAGCTATTATATCTTCAACATTACCCGACTGACAGAGCTTTTCATATGTTTTATTGAACTCCATTGTGCTTCTAGATGAGAGCCGACATAGATTTAGATTTCGATCGACGATGAGAGATGGAGAAGTACTAGGAAACAAAGCTAAACGGGGTTGGAACGAGAGGTCATGTGATCATTCATTTGCCAATCTTAATTTTTTGTTTTCTTTAAGAAAAATATGTTTTCTCTTTAGTTTTCTTGTAATTTTTTATTTAATTTAATTAGAATAAAAAATTTAAAAATCACAGCAAGTTAACACAAAAATGTCGTGTCGGCCTAATTCATTATATTTGTAAAAAATGAACATATTTGTTACAAAAGTCCATGTTTTGGTTACACATTTGTATTTTCTCTAAACTAAACTCCACATATAATTTAATATTTAATGTGAATCAGTGTTACTTTGCTGTGAATTTAGAATTTTCTATAAGATGTAAATAACTTCATTTAAAATATAAATATGAATCCTCAACACCAAATATGTTTCTAATAAAAAAAATTCAATAAAACAATGTAGCTCGACTGAGTGCAAATGTTAATTCATTTTTTTAAAAATTGCACGGTTACTAGTGAACTAGTTGATTCATCACCATTTTATTTAGTTATTTTTAAAAGAAATCTACAATTTTATTTGTGATTCTTGTTTTTTATTTTACTTCATTTCTAAGTGATGTGGCAAGAGAGTTCACGTTATATGACGCACCACTATCGATCAGTGATGTGTCGTTTTATTTTTATTTTTAAAATGACACTTCCCTATTCAATATTTGACCGTTTGAAAACTATGGTCTAACTTCGTGGAGATTAAACTTGAGGACACAACTGTAACATAAAAGATTGACATAGACTTTAAACAACCGCTACGAAGTAAACACCCACCCCGGGAGGGACCTCTCTCTTGCTTTTCAAATTCTCTCCCTTTTATCTTACAACTTTGGTCAGGCTTCCATGGGGGCTGCTGCCGGCGCTCCTCCGGTGGCCGGCGGTAGCCCTCCGCCCCTCTAAGTTTCCTTTTCGCTTTTCTTTTCTTTTTTTCTTGATCCCGAGCTCTGTTTTCCTGCCTTTGTTTGACATCTTTCCCCCTGTGTGGGTTCTGTTCTTGCCCCCTCTGTGGGAATGATGTTTTGTCCTTCGATTTGGTTTCCAGATCTGAAGATGTGTTGCCCGGTTCTTGATGCGATGAGGTCTGATCTGATGCAGACCAGACTTGTCTTCTCCTCCCCCCTCCTTTGGTCTACCTCCTTGTCTTTGCCTTGCAGATCTTGGCTAGTCGGAGATGCAGCCCTTGGCGTGGATCCGGTTGGGAGAGCTTGAAGACAGTGGTATTCTAACTCTCTGTCTCTTCTGCCGACCGTCCGATTGCTCTGTTTCCCTTGGCGTGGCGGTGGGTTGCAGGCGGTGGTCGGCTCGGGGTGTGTTAGCCGGAGGTGTTTTCCTCATCCTCTCGTCTTCTGGGTTGGTTGAGGTCCTGGCCGCGATGTGCTCTTGGATGGGTCGGTGGCGCGTCGGTGTGGTGGGGGTTCTCGGCCGCGGCGGTGGAGGTTGACAGAGAGGGCGCTGAAAACTGGGGTTTGGGGGGCTCAGCCTTTGTTTTGGCCATGGGCCTGGGGCCCTATTGGGTTTTTGGGTTTTTCTGTTGGTCTGTTTTGTGTTGAGGTTCTTCCAGCCCTTTGCTTGGTTGGTTCACTTGTACCACTTCTTTTGTGGGCTTAGCCCAATCGTATTAATGAACATCATCTTTCAAAAAAAAAAAAAAGACTTTAAACAACCGGCTTTTATTGGTGTTAAATTGAAAATATACTAGATCACTCATCCTTTCTCTTCTTGATTCTCTTTTCTTCTAGATTTTTTTTTATATTTTAATATTAAATTGACCATATTTTCTTCGTTTTAACTAGAGTTTCGAAAGATTGACAGTCCCCATAAAAATTTACCACATGAAACCATATCTCTTGTAAGAATGGTGGTGGCACGGGACACGGGGCATGCTTTGGGTGACGCTCTCTTGGAGGAAGTTCTTGAGTTGTCATCGTGTTTTGGTCATTTTGATTGTACTTTTACTCCTCACCAGTTTAATAGGCCAACCCATTTAGTGTCGAATCACGACCTCTCATCAGCAGTTCGATTATTTGTCGATTGTCGTGTCTAGTTATGTTTTAAGCTATCTCTGTAACTCCTACGCTATCTAGGGGAAAAAACTAGTATTTCAAATATTTTGTATAAAAAAATGGTATTATTATTATCTACAAGATAATATAGAGTATGAAATGCTTTGAGAAAAAAAAGACTCTTTTTATTTTTTACTTAAATTTTTCTATACATAATTTTTTATACAAAAATTTTATGTACATCACTTTTAAAAAAAATTAACATAATTTAATGAGTATAATTCCTTTGTACAAATTATTTATGCACACAACTTTTTGCACAACCTGTAAAATGTACAAAAAACTTTGTAACACAATTTTCTAGGCGGCTAAATGTTATATTACTTTTACTATTATCGTCCTAACATTAAATATAATATTAATTTTTTGTATTTATTAATCAATCCAAATTCAACAAAAAAAAAGACTCATAAAATACTAGTCCTCCTTCAACGTCGCTAATCTCTCCAAAAACCCATCGCCGACATTCCTTCTACTTTTTCGATATGGGATAAAAGCTTCTTATTGATAGTAGATTGAAATTGTCAGCTAGTAACAACCCTTCTTGCAACCTTATCACCATTTGCCGCTCTTATCGCCCATCTCTTTGATCTCGATTCAACACCCACCCCGACGCGTACAAATCTTGAAGAAATCAATCGTGTCTGCAGCTCTATTGTTGCTTCCAATTGAAGAGCCTAGTTGAACCCTAAAACCAGTTGCTTGATTGGCGTAGCTTGTGGTCATTGTCATTCACATTTGGCTACAGCTACCATGAACTCCAATTGAGCTTCTCCTCGACAGGGAAATCGAAGAACTCACTATCGAACGCCAGCAACAAAGATTGAGATTTGAGTATTTAGATTAGTTGGGTGGATAGATAAATTGGATCTTATGTGTGTGTAACTTTCCAGCATTGCTGATTTTTTTTTTTTTTTTTTTTTTACATTGATTGCAGAGTGAAATGTGTACCCAAAAAATAATTTGGTTGAATGAGGTCTAGACATTTTACGCATGTACCAATGGACTCTCAAGAAAACATGAAAAATGATTGACTCCATGATGGTGCTCCTACTTTTCCAAAAGAGGACTAAAATTTATGAGTATGAACTTAACATTGCCACACATGGCACCACACTTTGCAATTTGCAAATTAGGCTTCTTTCCCTCTGACTAAGAGCAGAAGTACATTTCCTTCTCTATCAAAGCCTCATGTGGGGAAAGTGATGGTTGAGTTCATTCTCAAGCACCAATTCCCAGCCTGCACTTCTCGTCTCAACGATAGATGAGTTGCCACACATGTAGGTACAAACGAGAGCCCAAGTAACTTTGACTTGCTTAAAGGCACACTATCTCCTCATCATACAAGTCCGTGAGGAGGAGATGTGTTTGGGGGATGGAAAGTAGTAAATGATGATGGTTGGACAGCTTAACTCAAACACTATGCTCGGTTGCCTATCATGTGAGAACACTCATTTTTTCAAACTGGAGCACCTTTTCCAAAACTTTTTGGAGTGAAAAATTGGAAAGAGAGTCCCGCACACATGTCCTAACGTCGATAGCAAACGTTATCAACACATCCAAGAGGAGATAGAAGTAAAGCTACCAGAGTTTAAAACAAATCTTTGTAGCGCCACACTACTCCCTATAATGCACACCATCATAACATCACGCTCTTCAAAGCACAGTGAGTATGAATCATGAACACCTAAGATTTTAAAATTTTGAGCATCCAATCTGGATTCCAAACCACACAAAATATAGGCCATTATTCAATCATTCATTCACAAGCACTTGGAGTCCTTGTAGGAATTGGCAAAACAAAGGCTCCACGGCACACAAAAGCTAGGCTATTCACCAGATTCGCATTCACTTGCCAATCACATACATATTCAACACTCCCACACTTAAGCACGACATTATCCCCAATGGAGCACGAATAAGGGTGGAACAAAGTTACAAAATCATTGGCGAGTGAAAATGGGACTGGAGATGGACCAATTTGGAAGGAAAAGAAAGCTTCACACAAAACAAAAACACAAGCAAAAATACATGCCCGCCATGTTAGAGAGTTCTATAAGATCCAACATAACCTTCCCCCAACAACTCAAGTTATTGGGACCAACTGGTTTATGACATGGTATCAGAGGTGCTTTGGCCAAGTGGTCATGTGTTCGAATCTCCATGATCCCCAATATTAACAGTTGATTAAAGCACAAGGTATGGTGGGCCTGTGTAAACTTCAAGCCCATGGGTTGGATATCGTTTGAGGGGGCGTGCTAGATAGTAGTATAAGGTCCAGCATAACCTTCTCCCAACAACTCGAGTTATTGGGCCCAACTAGTTTATGACACGCCAAAGGAGAGGTTATTACATAAACACAATATCCAAACATCATAAGAAAATTAAAAAAAAAAACAAACCAACGTTGGGTTGCTTCCCAACAAGCACTATTTTTCTATCATAAGCTAGACAGTTGTTCTTCCAGTTTCAATCCACCCCAAAATCTCCTTGAAGTTGAGGTTCTCGTCGGTGATGTGGAGTCTCAAGTCCCGAGCATAAAGTGTGAAAGTTGGTGAAGATGGCTCATGGACTTGATGTAAATGAATTTTCCACCCATGAGCATAAAGATGGCTCATGGACCTCTTCTTGTTCCCTTCTTCGTTCTTCTTTTTGCTCCATACCACGTAGGACATAATGGATTGACTACCATCTAATCCACCAAGAGGGATTGATGATGATTTGACCTTGGCTAGGCAAAGAGCCGCAAAAGGGTCCTTCTCCAAAAGTTCATCATGGCATGTGGAAATTTTTGGTAGAACATGTAACTTATGGAAGCTTCATCCACTTGCATCCTCGACCTCCCTTCCTTCTTCCTCATTTTGTTCCTCTCTTTGGGAACATCAAGATCTTCCTCTTTTTCAATTCTTACGTCCTCCTTATCAACCATTTCCATCTCTTCCTCAAGCACATGTCAGATAGCAAGTTGCCGAGTCATGTCTTTGATAAGATCATCTTGCTCCGACGCCCTCTAGACTTGGTCTTCAAAGTTGTTCTCGGGAATGTTAAAAGTGTGAAAGTTATCAATGCAAAACTCTTGGTCATATTTCCCACGAGAGATCTCCAGGGTGAGTTCCTCTTGTTCCACGTGGTTGTCATTGATCGCCTCTTCAACTTCCTCTTTCTCTGCAAGTGGTAAGAGACGGAGGTGTTCACAAGCTTGTGCAACCTTCTCTTGTAATGTCAAATCGGGAGGGAGGGGCTGGAAATCCTTGTTGGAGCATGTTCTTTCAAATTTCTCCATGGTAAGATCCAATGAGTTGTTTGCCATGAAGTTTTCCATAGTTAGCTCCAACTTGGACTTCTCTTTGGGTTGTGGAAGATTCAAATCCAAGCATCCTTCTTCGGTGCCTCGGGCAAACTGCTCCACCATGAGCTCCGATTGACTCTTAGGCTCCGACTGTAGAAGGAAGTCTTCTTGGAATGGGAAAGCTTCTTAAAATCTCCAATGGTATGGTTCTTCTTCTTGGAAGGGAGGTTGGTAATAGTACCTGAATCCTTGGCTTCCACCATCTCGATCGTTCCATGAAGCTCCGAGATAACCACTCTCGAGTAATGATGGTACCCCCACACTTTGGTGAAATCATAAGGATCCATGATATACCTACACACAAAAATAGTAAAAAGAATATCAAACACACATAAACCACCCTTCTAAGCAAAGAGTGGGTCAACAAAACACAAAACAAAAACAAAATGGCTAAACTAACGACCTAAGCCTTCTCCTTGTAACCTAGTTAGTCCCCCGTAATGGCACAAAAAATTTGGCTCACTCTAGCTACAACTTTCCAATTGAAGGCCAAATATAACCAGCGACAGGTTTATTATAGGGTAAGCAAGTAATAAAAGTATCGAACCACCGGTATCTAGATGTAGCTTACTTCGACTTGAGCTCGTTATCTAGCCAAACAAGAATAGTGATTAAAAATTATCCTAACTAAACTACCCTAACCACTACTCTAACTAATTACAAGTTTGGGAGGTCTCTTAGGATTGAATCCTCCTAGCTCCTCAATTGGACCAATGTTGAGTACTATCCTAGATTGATTAACTAGATACTTCTACCACGGAGAATACTAGAATAGATTAGACCCCATATTCGAGTGCATCCGACCTCGCTCAATTGCGCTATCCTGAGAGGCGTGTCGAACCACCAAAGAAGGCAATTGAGTTGTTCAGCACTAATTCTCATGATTGGGTAAGACCCACATGACACTACCCAATATGACACTATGGGCCTTATTACTTTCGTATCGAAGACCCATAGTGAAAGATTAGATGTGCTCTATTCAACCTAGGAGGATATTCTCCCTCCAAGGTCAAAAGCTCAACTGACATGTAGTGGGATCAATACTCATGCAATTCACCATAAACATCAATGAAATAGATAATAGAAGTTCATAATCAAAGGATATGTCACATACATCAACAATCAAACCAAAATCTAGACCTAGGGTTCATCAACCTAAGAGAAGTGAGCAAAGTCATAGAGAAGAGAGAATACAACAAGAAGCACAAGATCTTCATCTTCTAGGCTTGATCCCTCCCTCCCTCCCTCTCTCTCTCTCTCTCTCTCTAGAAATGCCTAGTTGGTATTTTGGGTCAGAACCCTAACAGCCTGTTTGGATACAATTCCGGAAGAAATGGAAATGGAATTCAATTTTTTATTTTTATAGAATTCCATTTCCAATTCTAGTGTTTGGTATAATTCCTACAACTATGGAAATGAATTGCACTTTTAACCATAATGAATAATGTAATATGTTTGTTTTATTTTGGGAAATGAAATATGAATGAGAGAGAAAGAGAGTAAAATGATAGTGGGTCAACAAAATAATGATAGTGCATGTTTCATGGTCAAACTTCACGGTTGTGACATCCACATGCAAACTGTGATCTCAACTGAAAGTGCACCATTTTGTGTTAACTTCACGGTCTTCATGTAAGCATCACTGTCTACGTCTGTGATCCCTACATTGCCCGTGAGGCGTTAACATGCTCCTGGAATCTTGCGATCTTTACGGTATGCGCCCATGAAAAACTCCTCCTGACCGTAATCTGTGCATCTTCCATCATTTTGCCCCCTTTTCGATCCCATTTCGTTCAGCTTCGATCTTGCCCATACTACCTGCTAAAATCTGAGACATACTACAACAAGACTAGATCTAGTATAAAATGGCTCAAAGGACGGTGCGAAACATGTCCAAAAACCAAGTAAACAGGGTATAAACATGTATAAAATTGCTCGAATTCCATGCCACATTGCGATTTTCGTGCTACTTTCTACGCAGAAGGGTTATGTTTTGCCTCGTTTTTGGTATCTGAATTGATATTTATAGCCCTAGTTTTTTCTTATTTATAGCCCTAAGAGAATGTAATTACTATTTTACCCTTCCTTCCTTTTAAAATATTGAACTTGTTACAACTCCAACCAAACACTCCCTTCCCTACCAATTCAACTCGCCGGATTCCTCCCAGATTCCTCCCAAATATTCTCGCCGGCGACGACGACCACTCGCCGGCGACGACGAACTCTCGCCAGCGACGACGAGCTCTCGCCGGAGACGTGACTCGCCCCATCTCTCCTGTCGCCGGTTTCCTCTCAAATACGACGACCACCTCTCGCCGGAGACGACCACCTCTCGCCGGAGACGAAATCAGAGCGCTTCGCGAAGGTAATTTTTAATTTTTGCACGAAGGAGGTGACGACCGGCCGTTTGACCCGCCGCCGGCAAGGGAGACGTCCTGCCCAGACGTCGCCGGCGACGGACGAACGTCCTGGGCAGGACGTCGCCCTCGCCGCCGGCGGTCAAAAGGCTTTCGACGGCAGTTTGACCGCCGCCGGCGAGGGCGACGTCCTGCCCAGGCGTCGCCGGCGACGGTCAAACTGTCGTTGACCGGCCTTTTGACTCGCCGCCGGCGAGTGCGACGTCCTGCCTAGACGTCGCCGGCGACGGACGAACGTCGCCGGTGAGTCAAATATTTTTTTTCTAATTTAGGTTAATTATTTATTATAATTATTATGATTTAATGTAGGTTAATTATATACTTTAAATTAATTTAAAAAATTACTTTAATTATCTCCTTTAATTATGTAGGTTAATTATATGCTTTAATTATTATGATTTAATGTAGGTTAATTACTCTAATTATCTGTTTAAATTATGTATGTTAATTATCTTCTTTAAATATGTTAATATTTAATATATACGAAAATTATGTCGGTTAATGTTTTCATTTAATTGAAATTAGATAGGAAAGGTAAATTTTAATTGATAAATATAAGAAAGCTTAATAATTTAAATATAGAATTTTATTTCATAGTAAGTATTAATTGTTGTACGAACCTTAAATTGCAATTGACAATTTAAGCAAGAAAATTAAGTTAGAATTCATCGTGAAATACATTACAATTTTGAACATTATACTGTGATGGGAATTTTATTGTAATTGAAATTATATACGAATGTTAAATTATAATAGACAATTTAAGCAAGAAAATTAAGTTAGAATTTATTGTGAAATTCATTATAATTTCGAATATTATATTGTGATGGGAATTTTATTGTAATTGAAATTATATACGAATGTTAAATTAAAATAGACAAATATATGAACCTTGAACATTTGAATATAAAAATTTATTATATGAGAACTAACAATTATCATATGAACATTGCTAATATGAACATTGCTAATAACTATTACATGATGATAATAATCTGACAATAATTTTAATTCAAATTTTAATAGGTAGAAAATGGTGGATACAAGAGGAAAGAAGAAGTTGAAGGAGGTAGAGCCGTCGAGGGTGACCAACCGTATAGTATTGAGGTCGCGTCGTGAGGAAGCCGAGAATGAGCGTCGACGTGCTAGACTTGTGGAGAATCCTTCTCCCCCGCCTCCCGTGCCTTTTGACTTAGATACAGCTTTTGAGGGAGTGGATGAGTATGATGGCAGTGATGACAATTATGATGACTTCCCGGATGTAAATGATGCTTTCTTCGAGAGCAACCATCCGAGTGCAGGTGGTTCTAGTGGACCTAGATTAGAGCCCGAGGCTCCTTTTGTGTCTTCTTCGTGCTCTCAGTTTGTTCATGTTAGACGTGGGGCTCGTGGTCGTTTTGAGTCATCACGACCCGATTCGGAGGAGGGCAGCATTAGTAAGAGGAAGAAGGCGAGAGAAGCTGATTCGTGGATTCTCGACAGGAGTGGGCCGGGGGGGCCTATCGATCATAGCCTGATTCCTAGTTTTGGAGGTCATGTGGCTTATCGATTATGGGATGATGGTTTAGGGGCTCGCCGAATGGATTCATTCAAGTTGTCGACTAGAGCATTGGCAGTCAATTATTTGAAAGATTACAAATTTCAGAGTGAGGGTGCTGCAACATTGGTTGAGAGGACAGGGTTGCGCAAGTTGTTGGACTGCTCGATCCAGCACTTGGACGGACCTTTACTTGTGGCATTTGTGGAGAGGTGGCAGCCTGACACCAACACCTTTCACATGCCTTTTGGAGAGATGACCATCACGCTCCACGACGTTGCAGTGTTGCTTGGGATTCCAGTCGGTGAAGATATGGTTGTAGGGAATGAGAGTGTGAAAGCACAGTTGTGTGAGATGCTGAGGGTCGAACAATTGAATGAACGATCCAAGCCTTCGCTTAAGAGTGGGGGTTTAGTGTGTGTTGAAGCTATGCAGCAGGTTGGGAGGTTTCGGGAAAGAGATTCTGAGGTACGGATGTTCTTGACCTGTTTGTTGGGGACCACCTTGTTTGTGGACAGGAGTGGGGATCGAGCGCAGGTTTGGCCTCTCCAGTTCTTGGGGGACACTAGACGGGTGAGGAAATATTCTTGGGGGTCTGCTACACTCGCCTATTTGTATAGGCAACTCGGCATGGCGTCTCGAGCGGATTGCAAAGGCATGGGTGGCTGTTTGACCCTCCTTCAGAGCTGGATCTACGAGTACTTCCCGTGTTTACGAGATCAGAAGTTGGGGACACGTGGATTGGTGTGCGGGGAACCTTTTGCTAAGAAGTGGGAGGGGGTGAGAATTGGAGGTGGGGCACAGTTGATGAATGAGAGGTTGGATCACTATCGTCGAGTACTGGATAATATGACAGATGAGTTCGTTTTTTGGTGCCCATTCGGCCCCAGACCTGGTGAGATGGTCTCTCGTTTTTTGTACTCTGGTGTCATTCGGTGCATGAGTGTTGAGGAGATGTACGATCCCTCGCGTTGCCTCCGTCAGTTTGGGTACGTACAGACCATCCCCTCAGATCCGCTTCCTCTAGTTGATGTTTGCCGATCTGCGAATGTCAAGATGTACTCCTTGTCCTACGGTCCCGGCTTGAGTGAGCTTTGGAAGGCCCCTCACTGCCACTCGGTGCAGTTGGATTCGATATCGAGACCTGTTCAAAAACCGGAAGATACCGAGGATGGGTATCTACAGTGGTATATGGGACGTACCCACCCGAGGATCGTCTGCCCCAGTGCTGCTGACCAGGAGATACACCACCATCTTAGTCATGATCAGGTAAGTTTAATTATGTTATTGATATTGTTATTCTGTACAAGTTTAAATATTGCATTAGTTATCGAATAACATACTAACATTTACATTTTTATACAGTTAGCTGTGAAGCTCGTCCGAGAGTTTCGCACTGTGATTGAGCACCCTTATGATGACCACCTTGATCTTCTTCTTGGATTACAAGGGTTGCTTAAAGAGTACGACGAGGCGACTCCATACCAGCCTCCACCTCAGTACTAGTGTTGTTCATGTAGTTTGAGTACTATGTAGTTTATTTCTATTTGGAGAACTATGTCGTTAATTTGGTGTTTGAGAACTATGTCGTTTATTTCTAGTTTGAGAACTAAATCGTTTATTTGTTGTTGGAGGACTATGTCGTTTATCTGTAGTTTGAGAACTATGTTGCTTATTTGTTGTTTGAGTACTAGTGTCGTTCATTTGATACTTTATTTGTATGTTTAGAACTATGGTTGTTTTAATTTAAAACTATGTTTACCAAAGACTACAAATATAAAGATAACATAAGTTACAAAATACTCCTTATTTACAACTATTGTCGTTATATACCAATACTACTACAAATATCTCCTACTAGTCATGATGACCCCCAAGTGCGAAGTAAAGATCTCGCTCGTCCTTGAACAACTCCTCCCACCCTTGAGTACTCGTTTTGTCACGGAAATGGGTCCACAGGAAGGTGAATGGAGGCATTGGTATTGAATCCTCCTCAAAGTCAAGGCGCACCCAATGGTTGCCGGTGTTACACAACACCAACACATTGCTAGGGCGAGCTACCCCTGGCTTGGCTATCATAGGTAAAAAGGTTTGTCCAAATGGAACACGTCTCCTCACCCCATCTTTGGTTTCGTCTATTTGACTGTAGAGGATTATGGCCCAGTTAAATAATGTTGCAACTACGGCGAGATCCGACTCAGTCATCCAATGATCCATTGTAGTACCCTCTGGCTTGTTCCACTGTAATCGTGTAAGAGCAAGACCCACATCTTCATATGCGTACTCACATTGTTGGATCGACATGACTTCATCTATAATAGCCTTTCTCACCCACAAGTGGTGATCCTCATCTCCATGAAGTGCATGTGAAAGAGCTCGAAATCCGCAATGTCCATCAGGAGCAGGGTCCCACCAACCAAGACATCGATCTCTGACACTTTCTGGGACGAAGCGAAAGTAAGGAAAAACATTCACTCCATCAATCTTGGTCATGGGATCCCTTTTCGGGCCACCTGTGGATGTAGTTTTTTTAGTTATCTTATTGGCATATTAAACATACTTATTGAATATCAATGAATTTAACAAAACAACTCAAATTATTCAATACAAACCTGTAACATCTGAGGTTGTTGCTTTTCTCTTTTTATGGATGGTAGCATCCTTCGGGGCACCTGTTAGTGAAAATTTTGTTGTAATTAGCTTATTGGCATATTAAACATATTTATTGAATATCAATGAATTTAACAAAACAACTCAAATTATTCAATACAAACATGTATCATCTGAGGTTGTTGCTTTTCTCTTTTTGTGGATGGTAGCATCCTTCGGGGCACCTGTTAGTGAAAAATTGTTGTAATTAGCTTATTGGCATATTAAACATACTTATTGAATATCAATGAATTTAACAAAACAACTCAAATTATTCAATACAAACCTGTAACATCTGAAGTTGATGTCTTCCTCCTTGTGCTCCTTCTACCTTGACGTGCGGCAGCATGCTCATGCCAAGAAGGATCACGAGCGTTTTCCCTTTTAGGTGGCCGACCTTTTGCCTTCGTAGACACTCGTGGCTCCCTAAGGCCTTCCTCTTCGGGGTAAAGCTGACTCATTAATGCGACCTTGGCTGCTCGAACTGCAGATGGACCACGTCTACACACCTCAGCCACTAGATCATGAAAAATCTGAAGATCATTGGCGTCATTGTCTTCGAACCGTCTTGCATCATGAGGGTTAGCATAGTCCAAAGTAGACCAGAATGGTGCCAAGTGTGTTATCTGAAAATGGTCTCCCGCTCCTTTAAAGGAGTTGATTCGACAACTGCATGGGAGCCCATGTGTCCTCCCAATCACACAATCACATTCCGAAGGAGTCTTCTTTCCCTCTACAAACATCAACTCAAGCGCATATAGGCTTACACTTCCCCTTATAACGCCGTAGGGTGGTCCATAGGCTCCTTTGAATGTCTTTGTTCGACATGTCTCTAGCTCTTTCCTAATTTCGATCACTTGCCCCCCAATGCTAGCATGCCATGATAAAAATAATGTATCAACTCCCCCAGTCGAAGTGTTTAACCAAGCTTTAAGAGTCGAGTGAGCCGATTCAACCCTATTCGTACTTGTGTTACCAATATGAAAAATATTGTTAGTGTAAGCACAAGCCCACTTCTCTTTATGCTCCAAGCACTCACGATCCAAGTATTCTATCAACTTACTATTCCTCCCCCAAAATCCATTTTTGAAATTTTCCCATTCCTCAATCATGGCATGTGGCGTGGTGGCTTCCATCACCTTCTTCCAAGAACCATGTACCACTCCTCGAGCAACTTCTTGTGGTATCCCCAAATCCATCATCTTAGCTTCAATGTTCCGCTTTATGTGCCATATACACAACAAGTGGGCCGATTTCGTGAAGACCTGAGGGATAGCGGCAACCAATCCTCCCTCCTTGTCAGTTAGAATTGCATTCGGTATGCGATCTCCAAGCATGTTCTGTAACTCTCTCAAAAGCCAAACATAAGAATCTGTGGTTTCCCCCTCCATCATAGCAAATCCAATGTTGAAGTTCCTCTTGACGGGGGTAACACCAATAACCTCAACCAGGGGCCTCTTATATTTGTTCGTCTTGTATGTGGAATCAATCAAGATTACATGGTACCAAGCACTCAACATCCGAACGGACTCAGGGGTGAGCAAGAAAAAGGTGAGTAAGGTGGCGATCATCATCACGCTTGTAGCCAATGTAGTACCCCATCTCTCTCGCATGGTGTAACGTCCAATCCGAAGGGGTCATGCCACTCAATCTCTCAATCCTTATATTTGCTGTCATGTTGTAAAATTGTCGTTTGTTATGGTGAGTACCATAGTTTTGGTTGATAGTTTGCATCATTTTTCGAGGAGCAACACGAGCCCATTCCATCTCCTTCATATCCTTTAGCTCTTCATTAGTAAAAGCATTCCTCTGAGTGTGGCCTTCGGGATAAAGCTCTAATGCATGGTTGTGAAACCCACAAAATTGTCCCGGATTGTGATTGTCCTTCACACCATCAATCATCCAAGTCTTTTCCTCCGGGAGTCCCACCAGTCTCACTCGAAAACGACAACCATCTTTAAGTGACTTTGTGTTGGATCGTCCTTTCTTATCCGGATCTGGGACATATGTATTGTTCTTATATCCACGATGGCAGTGAAGATATATTCGGGGGTACTTCTCGCCATCATTTGATTTGGTTGATGAATGTGTCAAAAAGAACCCAAGATCTTTTGCAATCACTTTCGCACCTTCCATAGCTTCATTCCATGACTTATATCTTGTATTTGTTATGAAAAATTGAGTATAATCAACTTTGTCTCCTTTATCTTCCGGATCTCCCTAAAATAAACACATTTATCTTATTAGTGATACTAATTTTGAAATGTTTGTTGTAGATTAAATTATTCCAATTTGATATAGATTGAGTCTTACATAAGTTTCAACACTTTTCATGACTTGTAATGTTTGTTGTAAATTGAATTCTTACAATTTGAAAATGGATTGAGTCTTATATAAGTTTTAGAAAATTTGATGACTTGTTTGCAATATTAGATTTTATATTTATCTTCTTATTAAAAAATATTAAACAAGTTATTAACAATTATTCAATATTCGAACATAAACTAATCCAATACATTTTCAACAAAAAATTAGCACATTTAGCATGATTAACTACCAAATCCTAATATTTCAATATGCAATAAAAAGTTTTTAACAAGTAGACACGTACTCATTAAATTATCAACAACACAATGTTGTTAACAATTATTCAATATTTGAACATTAACTAATCCGATACATTTTTAATAAAAAATTAGCACATTTAACATGATTAACTACCAAATCCTAATATTTCAACATGCAACAAGTAGACACGTACTAATTAAATTATCAACAAGATAGTAAAATCAATAATTCAACATTTTTCAAACAATATGTATCATTGTAAAGCAAATATTTAAGCATATTATCAATTACTAGACTTCATCATAACAATAAATAATTCAACATGATTCCAAAATTAAAAAGTTTAACTCACTAACCGTGTTACTCATTATCTGATGTAGTGATATCCGGAAGTCCGAACTTGACCAACTTCAAGAAATACATGCAAGAAAAATATTTTCAGTAATACTAACATAGTTTCAAAATATAAAAAAATGAAATTCAAGAAATTCATTCTAAAAATAATATTATAGCAAATCCATCCTAAAAAATATGATAATTACAATATCATAAAATAATAAACTACAATAAAATCGCTAAATATTCTTCAAAGTCTAAATTATTGTTAGTAAACATTAACTTAGTTTCAAAATAATAAAAAATGAAGTTAAAGAACTTCATTCTACAAATAATATTATAAAAAATCCTACTAAAAATATGGTAATTACAATATTCATAAAATAATAAATTACAATAATAAAAACACTACATATTCTTAAAATATGGCAATTAAAAGTCTAAATTCAGGAAACATTAACTTAGTTTCGAAATATGAAAAATTAAAATTCAATAACTTCATTTTAAAAATAATATTAGAACAAATTTTTCTAAACAATATGATAATTAAAAAATCTAAAATAATAACCGAAAATTTAAATTAATATATTTTATAAAATCTAATATACTTCACAAATTTAAATTAACAAAAAATTAAAAATAAAATAATAAATCGGCGACGTCCCGGCAGGACGTTCGTCCGTCGCCGGCGACGTCCCGGCCGGACGTTCGTCCGTCGTTGTCGGGTTATTTGCCGACGTACCTCGTCGGAGAAAGGAGCTGTCGGTTTCGGAGGTGGCGGTCGCCGGCGGGAGGTGGCGCGGTCGCCGGCGGGAGGAGGCGGTCGCCGGCGGCGAGTATTGTTGGATTGTGTTTGGAAAAGTGTTTGAATGTTTTGGTCTTGGAATGTGTGAAGTAAATGTATTTAAATGTTATGGGTATTATTGTACTTTTTATAATTTAGGGCTACAAATAAAAATAATTTAGGGCTACAAATAGTACGTCCTTTTTGGTATTTAGCAAGCTTGATTAAACAAGAGTGCTTACTCCTTTTCCTCCATCGCGCTAAAGGTCAATGAAGTCAAGAGGTATCAGAACTCATTGGTTACATATACTAAAAGAGTTACTAAATGATATCTATATTATTTGATTTTGTACAACCATCTTACACAAAATTTTATATATTTCAAAAATATTTTCATTACACAATTATCAAACTATTATGACAAAAAAAAATTGCCACCCAAACAACAGGTTGGACTCTAAGCTAGTTAATTTATAATTTGCGTGTATTAGCAAAGAAAAAATATTTACTACTGAAGTGGATATCATTCTGTTAACTTGCTTCAGTTCAGTATTGAGAGTTAATCATGAATTGAAGACCAAATGAGTATGATCGCATTACCTTTATAATATTTTTAAGGGTTAATACCTTATTTTTGCCCAAACTATACTCATATAATCAATTTTGGCCAGTGGTTTCAGAAATTCCAACTCTGGCATCAACTATGCATCATATAGACTCAATTGGCCCGACTCGAGAATTTTTGTCAAATTATACGGTCAACATCATTGACCGTTAGTGAATCAGCATAGCATGCTGACATGGATGCCACATGAACAAAATTAATAAAAAGTTAACAATTTGATAAAATAAAATGAAAAGATAAAAAGTAGATTTTATCTCCAATCTGTCTCCTCCGGTTCATCTTTTTCTCCGAAGGAATTGAAGAAACTTCGCGGCGCTATCGCATCTCGACGACAAGTTTCTTCTTCCTCCACCATCCTCCTCCTCATTCGATTGCACTACCGCTCGATCTCCTCTTCTTGGGCCCGGCGGCGGGCCTCTTGTTGCTGATACTGGTTCCTCTTGACCCCGAAAGAGATTGTCGTACAGCTCGCGAGATCCGTCAGCCTAAGAAAATCGAAGATGCTCGGGCCTCTGTTTCGCATACGGATGTCGGGGTTATTGCTGAGGGAGACGGAAACCGAAGAAGGATGCACCGGATTCTTTAGAAAGTCGTCGTCTTGTCCTCTCCGACCACTTATCTTCCTTCCTCATGCGGTAATGGATGATGACCGGCTAGTAGATCTAATCAAGAAAAGTATATATAATTAAGAAATTGGGGGAAGAGTTATGTTTCTGTTCATGCACCACACTCTGGGTATTTTACTGCTACTCCATTTGCTCCTTGTGTTTCTGTTCATGCCCCAATTTCTGGATATTTTACTACTGTTGTTCCATGTTCCCCTGATATTTACTAGAGATGAGAGAGAGATTGAGTGAGAGCGAGCAGAGGCGTTGATGTTGATTTCGTTGTTCTTGCTCTTCGTTGTGGCAGAGGAGTTATGGCGCCGATTGGATCTGGGAGATGGGTTACCCGACGGCGATGTTTAGCCTGAAGTCGAAATCCGTTCCACGATTCCGCCGCCGAAGGAGGAGCATGAGTGAGGAGAAAGGGAGAAGATAACTATTTTTATTTAATAATTATATATCTGTAAATACTTTTGTAATTAATTATTTAATTTTAATTATTTACTATTTTCTATGATGACATGTACCTTTGAACGTTTAGTCAACGGTGTTGACCGTCCAATTGAGTCTATATGCTGCAAAGTTCGGGCAAGGATGTTAATTTCTCAAAGGCTTAATACACTTGCATAGCCATAATTATCCACTTTATGACAATAATAGCCAAATTTTGAAAAATACACAGATGTAGCTACATTTTTTAAACTTGTTTGACTAATTTAGCCATTTCCGTTAAGAACATTAACACCGTTAGAAAAATTGTCAATAACATTAAAGAAATGCTTATGTGGATGCCACTCAGCTTCCACATCAGCCCCAACACACCATTTCATGCCATCTTGTCGCCATGTCACATTCAATTTTCAAAATAAAAAAAATAAAACAATTTTCACTAAATTTGTTTTGTCCTTCCATCGTATCATCTTCTCCGTGGTATTCATCTCCGTCGCCGCTCAGTTGCTTGAAGTCCGACAAGAAGAAGCGCCAGCGGGACAGATCGTGTTCATCTTCTCCATCATTTTCCCAGCTTATCTTTCCACTATGCTTTCGCAGTTGCTGCACCTTTATGGATTTCTCAACCATCTTCTCTCTCAACTCTCCGACTAGATCTACACAACAACCACCGCCATCTGCTGAAATACCAGCACTAACAACACTTCTTCATCCTCTTCATCTCTCAATCGCCATCAGCGTCATCAATGTCATCCTTCACCCCTGCGGCGGATATGAGAGTTGGGTAGGAGAGACAGATATCCTACCTGCAAAACAAGGACAAGGCCGGTGGAGAAGAGAAGAAATAGGGGCAAGGCCGATACTTGAGAACTGAGATTGGGGTTCTTCTTAGGTCGATTGAAAGAGAGAAGAAGGGTTTGGATTTGGGGTTCATTGTCGTTTTGAGCTCTCACAAAACCATTGTCGTCGCTTGCGTCATCCGCCCATCCTCTGCTCTTTTTTCAATTTTATCTCCCCAAACACCTTCCATGTACCTTCGCGTCGGATTTCCACCTCGATCCTTGGATACTTCTGCAAATCTATTGCAAACTCCAAAACCTAGAATCAATAGATGAAAAAGAATCCAAACCCAGAAACCTACCACCCAAATCGAAGAAAAACCCAAAACTCCAATCCTGATTTTTCACCTTCTTCCCCAATGATTGAACTTGAAGAAGAAATCCAGAACTACAATCGAAGAAACCCAAAACTCTAATCGAGGATCTGGAGCCTCTGTTTCTTCGCTGATGGGGAACAAAACCAGAGCAAAAGAGCAGAATGCAGATCGATGAGCATGAACTTATAGAGTGCTGCTGGAGAAGAGATCGAATGGAAGGGCAAAGGGACTGAGAGTCTTCTGATGATTTAGTGAGAGAAAGCAAATGAGTGATGAGAGGCTTTGATTTCAGAAGCCTTAGTTTTGGAGAATGAAGAAGAAAAGGACCAAGGTTAGGGTTACGGAAAAAGTGGCGGAAGAGATAGAGAGGTAGTAGATGAGAGAAAGTGGAGATGGAAAGAATAAGAAGACATAAGTGATCGTCGATTAAGTTTATCAGCGTAATCCGAGGAAAATGAAAAGAGAAAGACAGTGGACGGTGGACACCGGAGGAGCTGGGTTCCGGCTCGTTGGCGGCAGAGGTATTTTACCCGAAAAGA
The DNA here is from genome assembly GCA_946122785.1 of Linum tenue. Taxonomy (NCBI): domain Eukaryota; kingdom Viridiplantae; phylum Streptophyta; class Magnoliopsida; order Malpighiales; family Linaceae; genus Linum; species Linum tenue. The sequence continues at coordinate 36,065,017 of CAMGYJ010000011.1, read as the reverse complement.
AGTCACTCTCTTCCTTCTTTCTTTTCTTTTCTTTTCTGTATTTTTATTTTTTATTTTTCAGTTAATTATAAAAAAGAAAGAACAATTCCTAATGTTACCATGGTAATAACCAAACCAAATAAGTCTAAAATCTATTAACCATGGAATACAATATCATAACCAAACCGTCCAAACTAATACAACAACCAAATTAACCAAACTAAAGTTTATTCGGTTTGGTTAATTGGTTAACCAAAATAACCAATATAACACAACATTATCATTAAGTGAGAAAAATTTTCAGTTAGTGCATCAATTTGCAATTTATATAATGAACAACACATAACAATCCACATAATTATAGTTAACCCTTAACGTAAATACATGTAACAAATACAATTATCTTACATTTGACTCTTGAGTGGTTATGCAAAGTATTAAGTATGTGTATATAATATATATTAGATATATGACAAATTACTTAACTGATTAATTTGGTTTGATTGGTTAGGAGTGCCTGAAACCAAACCAGACCACCTAAACCAAACAAGCTAAATTTTTTAACCAAACCGTTTGAACACCCCTACATACATGGCAAAGTCCAGATAAAAAGTTGCCACATCAGCAAAAAATGTTAGTCCAGTCAGTATTATTTATGGTGCCGTTAAAGTTATTAACGGAATGGCTATATATGTGTATTTTTCAAAAATTGGCTATTGTTGTCACAAAGTGCAAATTTGTGACTATGAGAGTGTATTTTGCCTTTCTCAAACCACGGGCCAAAGTTGTTTATATGGTCATAGTTCGGACCAGAATAAGAATAAGGTATAACTCTATTTTTAAAGAGTTTTACTATTATATGATTATTTAGTTTCACTGATTTTTCTCCCAATGAAATCGACAGAAAAATGGTCCGAAGGAAAATTTCTGATTTGATCTCCCAATGGGATTTGATCTCCCAATGGAATTTCTGCACTCACAAAAACTTGATTATTTGTCCAAAGGAAAAATTCTGATCTACAAAAGATACAAACAAATGGTCAAATAGCATGGGAGATGGAGGAGATATCATACAAAGAGCTGAGGGCCTGAGGCTACAACTGCTACATCAACTGCTAATACCATTTGTTACTGCTAAACTACAATCAAACATACAGGGGGCAGATGGACAGAAAGAAGAGCTTCTTCCAACGGAGAATTGGAAGGATACTGCCATCACTAGTAGTAGAGAAGACTGCTCAAGATTGATGGTGGAATCGCTGTTGAAGATTTTTTACTCCCTCACAAGCCATTTTCTGGTTTGTCTGGATGAATACTGCCATTGCTGCTTGGTTGATGAGATGAGTTAGTAATCGAGATCAGATCAATACTCTGTTCGTCCATCTGCCTATGAGCTTTGCTTGTGGAAGTATTCCTCTGGTACTTGAGGAGGGCAGAATTTCTTGGCTACAAACTTGTACTGGAATCACCAACAAAAACAATACAAGAATACAAAGTTAGAATACTATGAAGGGGCCAAATGGGGTTTGTTGGAATGTGTGGCCAAAGTCAACGGGATTATCCTCACCTTATGCTGGCTGTACTTTTCTCTGATTGCAGGTAACGTGGAGTCGTAAGTGCTGCAACACAGGCGGTGAAGATCCTTTACGCAGTCCTGTAGATCACTAGGCTGATAGAGTGTGTAATGTTGCAATGTGGAATTCTGTCCACGCATAATAAGAATAGTAAGAGATCAGTACTGGCCCCAAATAGTTTTCAATGAGTAATAAACTGGTCAAGCTTTCATCATCTATGACTTACCCATGGTCTCTTTGAAGGGAAAAGTATGAACTTGGCCAAGAAAATGGCAGAAGCTGCAACAACTGATGGAGGGTAGCAAAGCATGTTGTACTCCAGCAGAGATAGTTCACTGATGTAATTTGCTAAGCATTCCAACTGCATTGATGGTACCTCATCGATTCCTTGAGCAGCTCTCACAAATCGTCTTCATAACAAAGGCAATGCAACAATAACAAGAAGTCAGCACACAGAAGCAGAGAAACATCGAAAGCAGAACTGCAGAAGGCAGTGCGATGTATGGATGCAAGTTACCAGTAATCAGTAATCACCTTAAGAAACATTTGGCTGTTGGGGCTGTCATTTCAAACTTCAAGTAATTCAAAACTGCTGATTCCATTTCTAAAACCTACACACAACATAATGATGCACATGTTTAGGTAATCAAGCTTCGGAACTCGAACGAAGTATATAGCATTAGTTAGAGTCTGAAACCCTAATCATACCTCATCCTTGAAGTATGTATTGTCTGTAATGTAGCAGAACTCCTCTACCTGGGGTGCACATATTTCCTCATATTTTCTGTCAATATAAACATGGTCTGGTGCTGTTAGTATGTTACTTCACAAGAGAAAAGGAACTTCACTCAACAAGAAACCCAGAAACTTGTTACTCACGCAGCAATCATCATGGAGGCAACACCAAGCAATTGCAATCTTTGCTTGTTCATCACATTGCCAGAGAGATATCGATCAATGTAGTTAACGGTCAGATACAAGGTATCTGGCACAAGTCTGTACTCTTCTGCAACCTCCACGAGCCAATCTATCAATATAGCACGCATACTGGCATTTATATCCTTCTGAGTTTTTTCCATGAAATCTGTTGCTGGTCTTTTCTTAGTCTGCAGCCAAAAAAATGATAAAGTACCATGACAATGTTAGAGGTTAAACGCACTACAAAGTCCACACAAGTTACAGTTCAATTCATATACATATTAGGGACTCGAACAGACCTCAGAAGCTCGCAAGTGCTTGTAAATATCACAAGCAATAGTGGCACAAAGCTGAGGATCCTCAAAATTGGTATCCAGGTCTAGAACCTTGTCATCTGTATCCATATCAATGGCACCAAATCCATCTCTGTTACACACATTTTCTGCAAGCACCCCAATTCAAAACTCAATTTAGAAGACATGTATAGCATCAATGTGGTTGATCTTCTTGAGCAAACCAGAAAAAGTCAGATGACTGGACAAATTGAGGTTTTGTCAAAGTAATTCACCTGCTGCTACTTCGTTATCAGTAATATAGAGCTTGTTCAATGCCTTCTTGTTGATAGAATCAATCTCATGCAAGTCATTGTTGTCCAAGTACTCAACATCAGGGCTCTTGAAGGAATCACAGGTGGACATGGTTTCATCCAAGGACATTGATGCTTCATCTGTTTTAGTTGGAGACACATTCGTCTCACAGGAAGCAGGAAGCTTGACATTGCTCGAGACAACTTCATGGCTTCTTCGTGCAGATTTGACCTCAATCTCAGTCGGTTTCACCACTGCCGGTATGAAACTTCCAGACAATGCAGTGTTGCCGTGGCTGTTGCTGTTATTGGAAGCAGGAGTTGGACCTTTCTTGAATTTGGCAATTTTAGCAGCGCTCTGACCCTGAAATCAATCTCATTAGAAAACCCTGACCCAGAAACAGAGCAACCTTTCGAGATTACAAATAACGAAGCATCCCACTCATCGATACTAGTATTTCAGTTAAACCCATTCCCCCATTGCGTTTCCTCCAAGAAATCGAATTACCCTAAACTGTTAACTTCCGAAATTGAAGCCCCATTTGCTCAAATCAGTAGTTTAACCATTTACAGAAGAAAAGTTGAAAGAAACGGAACACATGCAGCTCTCTGAAATTCTTAGAAACCCATATGAGCCTCCTGCTTTTCTCACGAACACAAACAAGAAAGGAACAGAACGAACTCCAGGAAAGAAAATACCCACAAGAGCAAACAACAAGAAAAAGAGGAAAAGAACTCAAGAAACCAACCAGAGTCGACGACGGGAGAGCGGTTCTCGAGCCTTTCTGCGCAGCATTTCTCGAATTGTTAGTGATATCACCGAGAGGCGCCCGTTTCCTGGCCAAGTGCGAAGCAGGAGCAGCGGAGGCGGCAAACACCGCCGTCTTCCCTGCATTCTCCGACGAAGCATGCCGCTTCGCCAAAGACGACGTTGTGGATGCAGAAAACGACGACCGGCGTGGTTGCGACATCTATCTTTCTGCAATCAAGAAATTCCCACCCCAATTTCTCCGTCCGCGCTCCCCCCAATTCAGGCCCAAAAAAGAAGAGGAAAGGGAAGGGAAGTGAAAGCGTGGATTTGGGTATCTGTTTTTCTCAGTCGAGTCGGTCGTTTCTTCTTTGACGTGAAAAAGAGGGGAAGTAAAGCTTTTTTGTGGTATTTATGATTTTCATTAACCAATTAATTAAATGCCGTATTTCGCCTTTTCTTTTTTTGCCGGGTCGATTTGAATTCGAGCCGGACTATTCGTTGGGGCCGTAGGAGCGTCCGACGAGGACTGTGTGGGCCCTACGAATACCCGTATGTTCCGGCCGTGGGCTCTTTGTTTACCTCTCCTTTCTCGGCTCCGTACGTGACGGACGAATGATGATCGGCCACGTGTATGAGAAGTCCCGCGCCTTTCCTTTTTATGGGTGGGGAAGGGTGACGAGCAGTGAGGGTAGCCAGCTGTGAGGGAGGAGGGTTGGGGGTGTTTTGAATTTGAATTTAAACGGTCACTGAACCTGTCTTCTAGCGTTGGTAGTAACAAGGAGCAGCCAGCATGCACACGACACGATTATAAAATTTTATGTTACTACAAAGCTTCAATTTCAAACAAAGTTTGTCGCTATTTTTCATGAATCAAATCCGCACTTTCTGTAATGGTCGCGCCTCAAGTTCTATAAACAGAATCTTTTACCAGAAGATAATAATACTAATGTTATAAAAATTTATCGTTCTTCCTATAATATCATACGTCTATTTGGTGAAGAATTTGGTGATGGAATTGATGACATGACATTGTTGGCTTCAAGTACAGAGGTAACAAATTCGTGAGACTTATGGACTTTGAGGGTCTAAATTCATTGGTTTCACGGATTTGAAAATTTCACCTCTTTACTTGGGAATTGATCATATACTTTGAAGTTCATCCTTTTTTACCAACCTACCCATCATACTTTCTTTCTCTTCTTATATTATTGAGGGCAATAAAGGTAGATTTCACTTGTTACGTACAAATTTAATTAACAAAATCTATCATTAAATCCATGAAGCAAACAATGATCCTTTTCAAATCCATAATGAACCCAAAACCCTCATATATCCATGGTTTTTCAAAATCCAAGTTATACCAAAACCGTCATTTTTCAAATCAACGAAGCAAACGAGCCCTATAGTGAGAATTTCAAATCCTATGTTGTTTGAGCGATTTGGGAATAAAAGAAGGATTTTAAAATTGTATAGCAGGTTGTATGGAAAAACTCAACGGTAGGGTATTTTGTACTGAAATCGTGGTTTAACCGTAGTTCAATCAGTAAAAGGTCTCTTCGGTCGAATAATCGCTACGGTACAGTTTCACAAACATTGATGATTTAATTAAAATTAGGCAAAATTCAGTTGTGTAGCCAAAACTTTCACGTTTGTGACAATAATAGCCACTTTCAACGAAATACCAAATATAACCAAAAATTTGAAAGTTTTATGACAAATATAGCCATTTTCGTTACATATTTTAACGGCGTTAGTGACATAGTTAATCAAATTAACGTAATGCTTACTTGGTTGCCAACTCACCGACACATCATCGACAACTCAACAACACTTGCCACATAGATACCCATGTCATATTTTAATTTAAAAATAAATAAATAATTATAAATTATATTGGAAAAAGGTCTCTCCTCTCCCACCACATGTCGTCCTTTCCCCCATACCTTCCACCATCCCCTTCATCTTCGTCTTCTTCCTTCATTCCTTCCTTTTGTCGCCAGTCTCCACTGCAAAGCAACGCTACTGAACGACGACAACACAAGTTGTTAAGGACAGGAAGTCGGAAGGCAGGAAAGATGCGGGAGCTCGATTTCTTTTGTGGATCTCGATCTGGCGTAGTGCTACAAACGACGGCGATGCCAAGCGGCGGAGGAAAATTACAGCCGCACCCAAATAAGCTGCCGCCCAAATTACAGCTCCCAAATCCGCCGCTACCTTGAATATCCACCGCCCCCAAATCACCGTCCAAATCCCCCTTTCTCTGAAACTCTTTCCGGCTTCGGCAACTCCCAAACCCAGTCGATGATGGAAGAAACGCGAACGACGGCGTCGAGTAAGAATCAAAGCTACATCCTGTAGGAGGGGTATTGGTCGAAAGAGAAGGTTTCAAAATCAAAACAAAAATCGATCTTTGGCGAGTGAAAATTTGATTCCAAAGTGTCGACCTTAAATTCATTTCGCCCCAGTGCTTTCTTTGCTTCCCTAGTCAAAGCCTCGCCCTGGTTAAAGCCTAGCAAAGAAAGATACGTCGGCGTGGAGGGTAGTGGCGGCGAGGGAGATTTTCGGTGGAGAGAGAGGGAGAACGCGATGAAGATGAGCGGCTGTTGGGGGGAAGGGAAGGGGAAAGAAGTGAGAGGGGAGAGAGAAAATAAAGAAAAATAATTTTTTTTTATTTTTTCAGTTAATTCCACCTCATATTTTTTAATGGACTAAAGGGTTGACATATCAGCTTTTCTATTAGTCTAGTCAGCACGTTATTTCACACCGTCTAAGAATTGGACAGAAGTGGCTATTTTTGGTATTTCGCCAAAAGTGGCTATATTTGGCCAAACCGGCAAAGTGTTGGCTATACAAGTGTATTTTGCCTTAAAATTATATACGTTGTATCGAGATAGTACAATTTCACGGCTTATATTGTTGTACATATTTACTATATGAGTTGTATCGAGCAGGAGGAGTTAGAGTGTTAACTTTGTAGGGATTAGCATCATGCTAACTCCTCTAATTATTATTTATTATTTTAAGTTGAATTTGACGGTGGAGAGTAGTGAGAAACTTGTTCGGTATTTTTTGTACAACTCACGAGAGAAATCTACAGTAAATTAAGTCTGCTCCTATAGATTTTATTAAGAGCTCCAAAACTACAACTATAGCTAAATTTGCAAAGAAAAGATAAAAGGATAAAATTTGACGTTGGGTTGTCTAGTGTGAATTTAGTGAACCTTGCTCTATCATGTTCAAGTCCTATTTATAGCCATAAGATGTAATTGTATTTAACAACCGCTCTGCTAACGTGGAGTGTCACTTGCTCTTTTGAATTGCTCTATTAATGTCATACATTGGGTGTGTCACCTCTTCATAGGGGTAAGCCGTAGGTGATTTTATGTGGATGGTGGGTGAAGGAGAAAATGACTCACGCCCATCCAAGCATTACATGTGGGTGGGTTGGGTTGGGTGGTTGGGTGGATTCGAGGGGTGTACAAAATAATTCCATAAGATCACATAATTTCAATAGCTTTAAGTTTAAAATGAAAGAAAGTTTCAAACTAAATAACGTTTGATCCATAAATCAAATGAATCGCTTATTTTACAATATTGGTATTGGTAATTGTCCACAAACTACAAAATTTTCAACTGATAAACATGGTCTAAGCTTGATATATAGTAATCAAGGTTCATGAAGACACTAGGCATAAGCGTTACCAAAAATCAAACCCTTAAAATCAAAGAAATTCCTCCCAATTTCGATCAAAGGATTGTGTTGTGAGGTGGCTTAGGAAATTGGAGGTACGCTTAAGCAAAACTAGTAAACAAATGGCAGATAAAAGATAGTTGTCTTCCCCAAAATGACACCATCTCAATTTACCACCGATTTTTCTTTCATTCCTTCCTTAGTTTGGAACTGTAATTTACGAATTACGATTATAGGTTAAAAAGTTATTTAGGCTCACAACACCTAGGCGAATGAGGCATTATGCTCACAACTGGTAAAGAAGTTGGGTGGGTGGTGGATCAACCACAGCCCACCCGCACCCACCCAATCATTTGTGGGTCACCTATTTTACAACCCACTCCCACCCATAGGAACCACCCACATGATAATGGATGGATCGATTGCGGGTGGACACCATTAAATTGTCAACTTTGTTGATAATCTCTTACACGCCATTGTCAAACAATAGCTTGTAATTTTTTAGCATCAGTTTTCCCACGCTAAGTAGATTGAGAGTTAGCTCCGGAACATACAAAACATCTCGGATGAGAGTTTTGTTACCTTCTTATGTGCATACAACAACTATGCCTTTTCCTTCCACTTTTAGCTTCTTCCCGTCCCCCAATTTAACTTGAGAGCGGTATTGATCATCGATGTCGGTGACTCACTCATACCTCTTCAGTCTTGACCGCCTCCATTTGGTAGCTTCTCTTTAGCTTCGTTTGGAGACTAAGAAAAAATGGCTAACCATGGCTTGTCACATGCCATCCACGCCGTACTCCATCACCATACCCTCTCATCACATTAGGGATACTCCATACTTAGTCAAATTTTAGATCACTTTATTACATCAAAGGGTTTTCTAATGAGCTCCAAGGTTTACCTCACATTATTAAACTAAGGGGGTATAGTTTACTAATGATCCCCCCCCCCCCAACACACACCAAATTATGAGGGGAACTCTAGACTTAAACAAATTTAGTCTCATCACACCAGGGTATGTCACTATACTCCATCATCGCCTTGTTATCACACCATGAGGATATCCATCGTCAAACCACACATCTCGAAACTTAGCCAAAATTTTCCATACTCCATACACTAGGGGCATACTGATCACACACTCTGGCCTCATTACACACTATACTCAAACACTGTCCCCTCTCATCACAATAGGATGGGTACTTCATCACCATTCATCCTCCACCTTGTCACACCAAGGTAGATACTCCAAAGTTAGTAAAAAAAATCCTAACCTTAATGCACTAGGGGTATGTTGATTACCTCTCCTAATCACACTAGGAGGGTACTCTAGACTTAGATAAATTTTGAAATGGATGAGCTAAGGTGGCGCATGTGTGATGGCATGGTTTTTATGTGCCCAAAAGTCAAATCCGTATGGTCCAACATGATTGATTTAATTTTTTTAATTATGTTGGTTTTATCAAGTTATTTCATCTCTTATATTTAATTGGTGTTGTGCATGGTTAACATTTGTGTAAACAAATACCCCAACAACTTAGTGCATAAAAATCATGGACTAAGGTGTTCAACATCCAATACCACTCTTCTATACCTAAAAATTATTTGGGGCTGTTTGGATGTGGAAATTGGATGAGGGAATTGACCCCAAAACTATAAAATGCAGTGTTTGGTCAAATTCCCATGTTTGACTGGGTAAAAGGTGTGGGGGAATTGGGCCAAAACCCCACTAACTCGGAGTTTGGAAATACGACACCATCCTGTAATCTGAACTCTAATATGTTTCATTTTTTTTCTTCCAGCCTTGTCCCTAGCCTGCCCCACCCAACCAATTCCCAAAACACATCGTCTTTCTTCTCCACCACCGCCCCCACTGTTTATCCAATGCCCTCTACGGATCAAACTCATATTCCCATAGTGAAGACAACAACAAACATGATATCATTCCATTGCTATGGGAACCTGATGTGTCCATTCTCAATGGCATCCTACAAGACATTGCAAAAAATCACACAATGATTAGTAAAATGTGACATGTTATTATACCACTTATCTTTTAACATCTCAAGGGGTGGGGTATTATGCCCTTTGTAAACTTGACTTGGCCAACTTTATAATTTGGACAAAAATCAACTCAATTTTGGAAATTTCAAAGGAACGCTTTCGTAACTGAATGGGGACTCGGTTTGGTCAATTCCTTGGTGGTTCATTCTCCACCTTAGCCAAATAAGCACATAAATATGGCTTACCTTGAACATAATTCAACCAATTCTACATCCACCTCATTGACCTCTTGGCTTACACCCTTGAGGCACTCCTTCTATTCTCCTCTTCTTGAAGAAGAGATTCATACCTCACTACACAAGGTAGGAGCTAGAATAAGTCAGGGAACTCCCTATCGTGGAATTTCTTCCTTAAATCAAGACTTACTTGTGGATTATTCAGTATGGTTTGTGTTTATTGGATTGTGTTATTGTGGTGAAAGAAGAGATAAATGCCCATTTTGCGATCAACACGAGACACAACTTCATCTTTTTGGTGAATGCCCGTGGACATGTCGCATGTGGAGTTCAAAGTTGGCAAATTGTTTCAATTTCCAGCCTGCCCAGGATTGCTTTCAATGACTAAAGAAAGCTATGGGTAAGGGGGACGAGGCCAAACTGGAAAGATGGAGTGTCCTAATGTGATTTTTTGGGAAAGAGAGGAATGCTAAGCTTTTCAATGGTAAGAAGTTGGAGGAGAATGAGATTGTATTAAGTGCCCAATACTACCAAGAGGATTATAAACATCATTAGCAGAAAATACAGATGGAACCACAGTCTCAGGAAGCGAGGACATGGAGGAAGCCAGGTCCAGAGGAGTTTACGATTAATACGAATGCCAGCTTTGCGGATGGGGTAAATCTGGGAGTGGTAATTCGAGGCCAGGACGGGAAGACGGAAGTGTCTGCTGGTAGCTACGAATAGGGTAGCCGAAAAACATGAAGTGGAGATGAGGGAGGCTTTGGTGGCAGAGTTCGGCTTGGAGTTGGCGAAACACTTCAACGGGACCAATCCCAGGCTAGAATCTCATTGTCTATCACTCATCCCGAAGATACTGGAAGCGAACGGAACTCATAGTGAGATTGGGGTTATCTGCCAGAACATCCGATGTCTCTTATAAGAAATTGGAAATGGCTATTGGAACCATGTGCGAAAGACAGCGAATGAAACAGCTCATTTGATGGCACTCTCGAAAACCAGATTTAATTAATCTATTATATGGCTGGATAGGCCTCTCATGTTTTTTATTAATCATTTACAACTTGATAATGTAATGGCCAATACTTATTAATAAAGATTCACAGGTTTCACTAGGAAAAAAAACTTAATGTGGATGGTTTATTTGGGAACCAAAGTACTGATGAAATCCCAAAATAAACATGTTTTTAAAAAAAATCTCAAAATACACACGTTATAAAAAAATCCCCAAAATACACATGTTTGGGCATCACTACGGTTGACGGCCGCGGTGAATGCCTAACCTAACACCGAAACTTCAAATGAACGTAATTTTGCGCCCGGTTATCTGATTGTAGCGAATGTTTTTTTTTTATTCCGCATAATTTTTCAAGATCTCTCAATCTGCAACAAGCCTTCATCTCAAAAAAATGTCGTTTGTTACCCCGAACGAGCAATTTTTTGATTTTGTCAAACTTTGGAAGGTCATAACTTTTAGCTCCTCAATCCGAATATCGTAAAGTTTTTTTCTATTGCGCATAACTTTTTAAGAAATACAACTTTTACTAAGAAACTTTTTTTCAAAAGAAATATTTTTGGGTATACGAGATTTTGGGAATAACTTTGACTTTGCTTTTCACAAATCCACATCCATTCCAAAATTATTGTTATAATAAAAGTTGTAGTCCATCAAAAGTTATTCGAAATCAAAAAAAGTTTCATGACATTTGGATTGCGGAGCACAAAGTTATGGTCTTCCAAAGTTTGTCAAAATCAAAAAATTGCTCGTTCGGGGTAGCAAACGAATTTTCTTTGGGATGAAAGCTGTTGCAGATTGAAAGATTTTGAAAAGTTATGTGGAATGAAAAAACAATTCGCTACAATCGGATAACCGAACGCAAAATTACGTTTGTTTGAAGTTTCAGTATTACGTTAGGCATTCAACCCGGTCGTCAACTGCAGTTGACGACCGCAGTAATTCCCAAACATGTGTATTTTGAGAATTTTTTTATAATGTGTGTACTTTGAATTTTCTTTTAAAAAACGTGTACTGTAGATTTTTTTTTTACCAAAGTACCTCTACCTCTCACAAGCTACGACGTTACTTTTCCATTTCCGTTTGCAGTTCGGCCCATTATACGCTTATTAGCCCATCTTAGGCCCAGAGTGATATAGCGGGAAAAGGCTGAAAACAAGACATCAGTTCAGTCTCGTCCTGCAACCTGCAACTCTTTGCACGCAGAAGAACCAACCAAGCAGAGCTCGGCAGCGGGAGAAGCGAAGGAAAACGATGGCACCAGTTTTGCAGAGCTCACAACCCTGGGTTGAAAAATAGTAATCTTCCTTTATCTTCTTTTTTGGAGTTCATTTTGTGCCTGATTTCTGAAACATTTGTCCTCGTTACTTATTGATTTTGTGTGGTTTGGCATTTTGGGTTTAGTCGGCCAAAGCAAGTGAAAGACGTAGCCTACCAGGATGAAGTGGTGCGGGTTCTCACGAACACCCTCGAGACTTCAAGTGTGAGTTTTCTTTTTGTTCTTCAATATGATCTGTTTGATCATTTTTGGGTTCTTTGGAAACCTAATTATAAACTTCACTACTTAGTGATTGGTTCTACTGATAAGTTTGCTGCAATTCCGCTGGTCATGGAGTTAATGTTTTTGGTGTTTCTCTGTAGTGCCCACACATGCTCTTTTATGGACCTCCTGGAACCGGAAAAACCACAACTGCATTGGCCATTGCTCACCAGCTCTTTGGGTACTTCCTAAGTTATACTTAGTGTGCTGTTGTTTGGATAAGGGTTGTTCCTCATCCTTATTTTTGTTCTCTGCAAGCAAGTAAAGGAAGTGAATTTGATGCTGAATTGTTCTGCATGCATGGAGGAATTAGGAATAGTGTATCAATATATGGGTTTTTGCTAGGTGGAAAGAGTGATGATGAAATGAGATAGTATTTACTGCTGCTAGAGTGGTGACATCACTGATCAAGTGTTTCTGGTGGTTGAGTTTGAAACTTTTTAAACCTTAATAAACTGTTACATTGCTTTCTACTGTCTTTAGATGTTTTGAACCTAGTATTCATCAAGGATGGGCAACTTGGTACTGTTGTTAATCTATTTAGGTTGTCGTATCATTGTTATCTAAGTGAATGGTCTCTGAATAAATGGCTTTGTTCTAAGGCCTGAGCACTACAAGTCACGTGTTTTGGAGCTCAATGCAAGTGATGACCGTGGAATAAATGTTGTCCGGACTAAGATCAAGGATTTTGCCGCTGTAGCTGTGGATACTAGACCACATCATGGGTATGCATTGCTTTTTTGTATTTGTTTTTACCTTGACAGACCATAGTGTTTTATTTCTTTTTCTTTCTTAATTCCTATGTCATTGCAGGAATTATCCTTGTCCACCTTTCAAGATCATTATCCTAGATGAGGCAGATTCGATGACTGAAGACGCTCAGGCATGTTCCATTTTGTTCGCTTTTGATTTGTCTTGTTTCTTATCACCGAAGATCAATGTCCTGAACTTTAGCATATTTTTGACAGAATGCCTTGAGGCGTACAATGGAGACGTATTCTAAAGTTACAAGATTCTTCTTCATATGCAATTACATAAGCAGGTACAGTTTTCATACTTGGCTTAATTAGTCACTCAGTGTAGACCTGAGTTCAAGGGCGGCAGCTTTCATACCTGCTTATAGTTCAACTAATATAACATCTACATAGGAGGGAGTAGAGAGGAATATGACTATATTACCCATACTCTCTTCTTCATCCAATGATCTGGTTGTGTCATCATTCGTGTTTTCTAGATTAAATTTTCTAATCTGAACCATGGTACCGTCTTCTCTGATCTGATAGATTTGAGGTTTTCTACAATTCAATAGACAACAAATTGAATATTGTATTTTATAGAACATGCATCTGGCCAAGAAAGAGACTCCAGAGTTCCTGTTGGTTTAGAGTTTTGTCCACTCTTAACATTCTGAGCTGCATGTGCACAAGCTGTGCTGTTTGCATGTGATACTGACCTGATAAGTAAACTCGATGTTGGATTTTATGACAGTTGGTTTCAATATGTGTAGGATTATCGAGCCCCTTGCTTCGAGGTGTGCAAAGTTTAGGTTCAAGCCACTTTCAGAAGAAATCATGAGTGGTCGTATACTGCATATCTGTAAGGAGGAAGGTATCTACCTTGATGAAAAGGTAATAATGACTTCACGCCGGCGTTGTCAAATTGTTACCAGTTTTGGCGAATATGTGGAAAGTAAGCATATGTTAATTGCACCATGTATAGGCTGTTTCAACCTTGGGCTCCATATCACAAGGAGATCTTCGCCGGGCAATCACATACTTGCAAGTAAGAGATTTTCTTATTTTCTGCGAAGCTATTATGATTGGTTGATTATCGTCCATTATCATATTCTGAACCACGTTAGTGCTTCGTAAACCCGAGAGCTTATCAATCATAGGGAAACTTAGACAAACCTAGTTAGTGGATGCCCTTTTCTTCACTAACATACCCAGATAGTAACTGATATAGAATACTGATACTTTACTGCAGGATACTAAATGAAATATGGAGTTATTTTTGTGCCTCTCCTAGGCTATAATGTAGAGGATCTCAGGCCGGTCATTCTGCGTGGATTATGCATCAGAACTAGGTCCTTTAACCTTGACCCAGTGGTGTTTATGTGGTGAACTTATTCTTGCAGTCACGAGGATCTGTTGTGCATGAGAAATTCAAGGAGCTGCAGATAGAAATTACTTGGATGGGGATTGTTCCCTATAGACCAGTTTAAACACAGAGAGTTCTGGTCATGTATAGTGATGTTCAGTTTTCCAGTTACATGGCCTGGAGAGTACGTCAATTGGTCAACTTTAGTACATCATAGGCTTCTAGAGTTGATATTCAGTGTTCTTCTAGTTTACATTTGCTTGATCATGCCTGTCTTTGTTGTCATGTTGCTCTATTCAGATTCATATTTCCACCATGTTAGTGTTGTACTCTGTACACTCTTCAAATTCAAACCTTAAGTACTGAGTGACCAGGTCAACTAATATAGTGCAATCTTTCCCCATGATGTATGACAGGGAGCAGCTCGCTTGTATGGGTCATCGATTTCATCTGATGACCTAATTAACGTTTCTGGGGTAAGTCATAGAATGAATTTCTTGGGCAACTTATCAATATAGAAGTTATTCTGGCAGAGGTGTCTGGGATTAGATGTGTTCGGCATTACTAATTCTCTAAAACCTCAACTTGGCCAAGCTGTTCAAGAAACTTATGCACTGCTTTGGTTACAATTTCAAGATTTGGGCCTGTTTCTGGGGTATTTCTTTTAAAACTGCAACCTGGGGCTCCGTTCTTTTTTCTTTTTGATGATATACCAGTAGGATTGTAATTGATGATGTACCAGTAGATTTTAATTAATGCTGTTGTCATGGTCTTTTTCCCCTTATGAGTAATATGTATGATTGCCTTGGCTTAGCAAATCAAGTGGTTCAAGTCAATTTATATCACACCCCATTTCTTTTAGAAGATAAAATCTTTATCCTTTATTTATATACATTGGACGGTGTTTTTGCATCTACACCAATTTGACTATTTGGTGCACTTTGATGTTGTGTTTTTGTTATGTTTGTTAATGTCAACAGTGAGAACGCAGGGCAGATTACATAATAAGATACTAAGGGCCCGTTTAGTATTGTTGCTTGTTTTTGTTTCCTGTTGTGTTTTAAGTGGTTTTGCTGCATCCTTTCCTTTCTGTTTCTCTTGATCAGGTTGTTCCCCAGAGTGCTGTTGAGTCATTTCTCGCAGCTTGTAAAAGTGGCAACTTTGATAAGGCAAATAAAGAAGTCAGTAATGTAATATCTGATGGGTACCCAGTCTCTCAGATGGTTTCCCAGGTAAATCTTCTGTTTTATATCTCGAGGCACGTGTCCTTTATACTTATTAGATATAATACTAAATTACTGATGAATATATCTTGGCCTTAGTTATTTGACGTGGTGGTCGAAGCTGATGATATATCAGATGAACAGAAGGCTCGCATATGCAAAAACATGGGCTCAGTAAATAAGGTTAATTTTCTGCTCTTTGTTGCATTATAAGAAAGAGGAATTGTGGGGGGACTCACTATTCTATTGCTGCCAATGCTATTCTAGAACAGCTCAAATTACTTGTACTTGCTGGATTTCCTGAAACTCATGTTGATTCCCCCCTGGGAAGTTCTTTTAGCTGTGAATCTGTTTCAGTATCTTGAAAATGGTATCTCACATACTGTGCCCTCTATAATGTGTTTTCTGCAGTGTCTAGTAGATGGAGCTGATGAGTACTTGCAGCTGCTAGATGTTGCTAGCAACATTATCAAAGCCCTGCACAATATGCCAGAAGAGTTCTCTTACGAGTGTTAAGTACTGGCTGCTCTCTGTATAATCTAAAACTAGGTAGAGATAATGACCTTAGCCTCTATGAAAAGAGTCTTCACTATGATACTTGAGCTTGAAGCTAAAACACCATTGAGTGTTGTTCCTTATCAGTTCACGACTGTGTACGAAAAGAAGAATAAGTCTGCTTCCCTTAACTTGATCACCTTCAACTAGTGCGGTGGGACGTACGTAGTTAAGAATGGTTTTTGTCAAAAGGTTAATAACATTTTGTACTCCTGTACTATGTAAATTGACAAACGTATCCTTTTATTAAATTTTATACAAATATACCCTTATAATATTAAAATGTAACGACCCTTTCATCTAATTATCTGTTAAGTGACCATTGAAAGGGTTGTGAAATGACTCGATTGCCCCTCATTCACTCCTAACCACTCATAATTTTGGTTTTTATTATTTTGGGTTAATTGCATGGTTGGTCACTGAGATTACAAAAAACGTTCAAGTTTGGTCACTGGAAATATTTGAATCCATTGGTGGTAATTCAGTTTACTGAAATCGTTCGCGTTTGGTCACTCTCCGTCCAACTTCGTTAACTTTTGCTTACGTGGCGGTCAACTCTAAAAATTGACCGTTCAATGTGTGACGTGGCAATTTAAAAATAATAAAATTAAATTTTTAAAATTGACATCTAATGAATAAGGTTCTCGTGGTTAGGGGTGGGCAACGGGAAACGGGTATTTGGGTATACCCGTACCCGTCCCGTTTTTTAAGGGTTATGGGTACCCATATTACCCGTAATATTATAAACGGATGGGACTTGGGATTGTACATTCCTAATATGGGTACCCGCGGGTTACCTGCGAATACCCGTTTGGGTAATATGGGTACCCGTTATACCCATTCAATACAAAGGCAGCCCAACTCAATTCAGAACCCATTGGCCATTCCGGCCCTCACCCTTGCAATTTCAATTCCATTTGCCATTTGGGCCCAGGGCCCTTACCCTTTCAGTGAGACTCATCTTCTTTGCTATAGATTTAGCTTCCCATGAACCTAAAAATTTGGACACTTTCTGCATTCAGCAACACAAGAAAAGTAGCAGCATGCCTCCCATTTGGTTGTGTTGAATGAAACTTCTTATTTGATAATTTGGTGTTTGGAATGATTTATTTCTATGTGTTGTGATTGTTCATGAATGGGTTATTTGCAAACCGAGTATTTGTGATTGGGATGTATTTTGCGTCTTGTGATTGTTAAACAAATACAAGTTAAGTTTAAACTTTTGAAATTTTAGTGGTTTAAACTTTGGGTATTTATGGGTAGTATGGGTACCCGTTATCCGTCCCGTACGGGAAATGGGTACCCGTTTCCCATACGAGTTTGGGATATGGGATGGACTTTGGTCTCCAAACGGGACTTGGTACCCGTTTAAAACGGGACGGGTATCCCGTCCCGTCCCGTTGCCCACCCCTACTCGTGGTGGTGGTGCGGCGGCGGCGGCGGAGGAGGTTGGGGCTGCAGGGGACACTTGCGCTTCTTCTTCTCTTAGCTGATTCCCCTGGCTTTGGACTGGTGATCGCGGACCTCCCTGAGATTGACATTTGCCAGTGTCTGACTTGAACTACTGATTTGGCCAAGCCAGGCTAGAGTTGGAATCTCAGCTCCGGGACCTCCGCCACCGCACCCACCCGATTCACTACACTTACCGATAGATAGACCCATAGATGGTGTCTATTGGAGTTTCACTATGTAATTTAAGTGTTTGCTAATGTGTTATCATTCTGGACAAACTCTGAGAACCAAGATAGGCTACCTAACCTAGTCATCCTGCTTTTCACAAGAACGCCTCTTCCCTCATTTTCTTTCGTATGCCCTGACCCTGATCATATTTCTTTCGGAGGCGGCCGATGAGGGCGTCGAGGGAGCCCCAGGCCTGGCGGAGAGGGCAAGGCCAAGGCGTCGGCGGTGTTGGGTGGCCGTAGAAGGGACTTTGGTCTTGCCGAACTGGTCGAGGTAGTGGAGGAACTCGAGGACGTGGGCGCTGGCGGGGGTATATGCTGCCAGGCGGAGTATTGGTATTGGGCATTTAGAAGAAATTATGGTTTTTATTTATTTTAAATAAAAGTGATAATGAGGTGGAAATGAGATGATATTTTTAAAAAATTTAATTTTATTATTTTTAAATTGTCACATCACACATTTAACGATCAACTTTTAGAATTGACCGCCACGTAAGCAAAAGTTAACGGAGTTGGACGGAGAGTGACCAAACGTGAATGGTTTCAGTAAACTGAAGTACCACCAATGGATTTAATTATTTCCAATGACCAAACTTGATCGTTTTTTGTAATCTCAGTGACCAACCATGCAATTAACCCTTATTATTTTATTATGTCTCAAATAAATTAGTAAAAAAAAATATATAATCCCTAAACTAATTCACGCGCACACAAGGTTGTCAACCCGCGGGTTGACCCGTACCCGGTCGAGCTAGTGGGTCAAGGGTTAATGGGTCAACCGTTTTAGCCCGGTTTGGCCCGAAAATATGGAAAAAGTCATTATATTGTACTCATCCTCATAAATTATATCAAATCTTATCTAACATATGAGTTATAACATATAATATTACACCAAAATAACATATCGTATATAGATCCAACATATAGTGAAAATTCACACACACTTATATAACATAAATATTCAAATGTACAACTTATCATTCCAAAATTTGAGCTAGGCGAAAAGAAAAATCGAAAAATAGGCGCATTTCGCAAACAAATGAAAAAATGACACAATTTGACCTCCAACCCGGTACCTTGTAGCGGTCGGTCCGGCGGGTGCGTGCGGCCCGTTTTTCTCATCGGATCAGGGTCAAAGTGGGTCGACCCGCGGGTTGACAACTTTGCGCGCACACGACCCGAACCCACAATTAGCATTTGTCGTCAAAGACATCACAAGGCTCATGAGCACGCTCGACTCGGTGGCTTGTTGAGCTCAACTCGTGAGCTGGCTCGATAGTATGGATAGAGAGTCACCCCAACTAGCAACTTGTGAGTGAATTGGTCAATAGCTTATCATTGACTTGTTGATAATTCATATGTTTGTTAGATTATATAGGTCAACACATATAATGTTTAAGAATTTGAGCACGTGATCAAATATGTCTAGTTTATAATTTTAAAAGAGAAATTATGTATTATAGATTGCTCAAATACTAATTACTATCAAACAACATAATATGAACAATACAAGATTATTGAACTAAATGATATGATACCTTATCTCGAGCCGACCACACAAGCTAATTAATGAGTCGAACTCGATTCGAACACAAGACAAACTTTTAGTAAACAAGTTGAGTTCGAGCTCAACTCATTTATTAACAAGCTGAGTCCAAGCTAGGTCAAAACTCAACTCTGACTCTATTCATTTTAGCCATACCTCCATCATACTTTTGGTGTGTGTTGGTGGGAGGAGGGGGGGGGGGGTTTACTCTTTTCGTTCATATTGCGACACTAGGGGTGCTAATAAGTGCGATTTTGGTTCACCAGTAACCAATATGTCGTTTAGTGGTTAACAAATAAGCACAAAAAAAATCATTGTTGATAACTGCACTGATAACTCTAATCGGTTAATCGTCAATTATGAGTTTGATTAACAGTTACTTTGTCAGTTAACCACTAACCAATAACGACTCCGCATGAGACATTTTTCTTTTGTTATTTTTAATAGGATTAATAGCCATATAAACCCCATACTATGAAAAGATAACAAATAAGCCCCTACATTTATGTTTTTGTCGGGAGGAAACCATGTACTATGATTAGCAAGGTTGTCAACCCGAGGGTTGACCCACGGGTCGACCTAATTTGATCCTGATCCGGTGAGAAAAATGGGCAGCACGCACCCGCCGGGCCGACCGCTATAAGGTACCGGGTTGGAGGTCAAATTGTGTCATTTTTTCTTTAGTTTTCGAAATGCGCCTATTTTCTAATTTTTCTTTTCGCCTAACTCAATCTTTGGAATACTAAGTTGAACATTTGAATATTTATGTTATATAAGTGTGAGTGAATTTTCACTATATGTTGGATCTAAGTACAATATGTTATTTTGGTGTAATATTATATGTTATAACTCATATGTTAGATAAGATTTGATATAATTTATGAGAATAAGTACAATATAATGACTCTTTCTATATTTCCGGGCCAAACGGGGCTAAAATGATTGACCCATTAACCCTTGACCCACTAGCTCGACCGGGTCCGGATCAACCCGCGGGTTGACAACCTTGATGATTAGATAACAAATGAGTCCTTTGTTATTATTTCCATTAACTTCATCCCAAATACCAAAATTGTTCTTTATATTTATTATCTCAACCCACTTCCATGGTTCAATGTGCATATCAATTTGCACAAAAAAAATCCATTTATTGATTAACCACTAACAAAATTATTGATTATCGGTTAACTACTAAATGTATTAAACTATTCGGTTATCGATTATAACCGATAATAGAGTAACCAATTATATTTGGATCGGACCAACCGTATATTTGGTTTGATATGATCTTATCCAAATGTAAATTTAGTCAATTCTTCTTCAGTATTTATAAAATTAATGTTACCAAAGATCGGACCACATTATATTATGTTCGACATATTCTGGTCCAAGCTCCGATTTGGTCTTTAGATCCTTACTCGCCCCTAAATTGATCTCATAAAACCTCTGTTCTGAGAATCGGACCAGATGCTAAACCAGAACAGTTAGTGGTTTAGGCTTCAGTGGTTAACCGTTAGAAAATTGTTGGTCAACTATTGATAGAACTGTTCAATGTTCATGATCAATAACATAGAAGACTTGTATAATACACTAATTTAAATATTTAAGAATGACTTTGTCATTAACCATAAACAATTCCATATTCATATCATGCATCACCAAAAGAAATCATAATAAATCGGTAGTGTACCACATAAAGCTGACAAGAAGGTTTGGACATGAGAAGAGGAAGCAAAATAAAATTTGTAATTCATGTTGGATGGTCTTAGTTTACCTTAAAGTATTTTTCTCCCCATATTTTTGGGTGTTAAAATCGTGAACCAATGGACCATTCAAACTGGATGGTTCATTTGATTTCATCTTGGATAGTGAAAAATAGTTTGGTGCATCACTAACCATCCAAGCAAATGAACTGAACTACTATCATAATTGATTTGACAGTTTTACTACTCAAAATACACGCGTTCTTCAAAAAATTTCATAAAATACACACGTTTTATGAAATACTCCCAATCTACACATGTTTGGGCTTCAACGCGGCCGTCAAACGCGGGGAATAGCATAACCGCGGCCGTCGGAAGCGGTGGATGCCTAACATATGCCAAAACTTTGAACAAACGTAACTTTGCGCTCGGTTATCCTATTGTAGAGAAATTTATTTGATTCCACATAATTTTTTGAGATCTTTCTAGTCGAAAACAGCGAGAGGAAATTTGGTCCAGCCTTCATCCCGAAAAACATCGTTTGCTATCCCAAACGAGCAATTTTTAGATTTCGCCAAACTTTGGACCACCATAACTTTGTGTTCCGCAAAGCGAACGTTATAATTTTTTTTTATTTCGCATAAATTTTTATTTACTACAACTTTTATTATGGACATATGTTCCGAATGTATGTGGATTTGTGAAAAGTAAAGGTAAAGTTATTCGAAAAACCCCTTATATCCAAAAATATTCATATTTTGAAAATTCCTTCCTAGTAAAAGTTGTAGTTCTTGAAAAGTTCAAAAAAAAAAAAAAAGAAAAATTTGTGACGTTTGGGTTTCAGAGCACAAAGTTATACCATTGACGAAGGTTGTTTAAGAATTGAAAAATCTCGAAAAATTATGTGGAGTAAAATTTTTTTGCTGCGATCGGATAACCGAGCGCAGAGTTACGTTCGTTCGAAGTTTTGGCATAGTTTAGGCATTCATCGCTTCCGACGGCCGCGGTGAAGCATTCATTTTGGTTGTCGGCCGCGGTGATGTTATTCAGTACGTTTGATGGCCGTAGTGAAGCCCAAACACATGTAGATTGAGAATATTTTTTATAACGTATGTATTTTGAGAAATTATTTTAATAATGTGGGTATTTTGTATTTTTTTCAAAACTTATTTGATCTGTCACTAACCGGAAGAATGACACAAATATTATTTTTTTTAAAAATTTACCACCAATATGGCGGATTAAAAAATATTGACAAGTATATTATGTTTTGGAGAAAAAGTTAGGCGAGACCACCTGAGACTGAGGTGCCACCACCTGAGTCTCAGGTTAATAGATGGGAAGAAAGTCCCAGGTGTTGGCACCTGAGACTGAGGTGTTACCACCTGAGACTGAGGCGTGACCACCTGAGACTAAGGTGGCACCGCGCAGAACAATCCTAATTCTAACCCTAAACCCTGAACCATGAACCCTAAACCCTAAACCCAAAACCAACGAATTTCGTATCAGTTATTCACACCACAAATGGCTAATAGGTAAGAGACATATTTATTTTTTAATTATATTATTCAAATGTTATTATGATTGTGTTTAGTTTAATTAGTGAGGTTTTCTGTAGTGATTTTAGAAGATTAGAACTAGTCGTTCGGTGGAAATCGGAGAAAGTAGAGGATAATTTGGGCGTCAAATTCGTTGGTGGTGGTAGTTTTCAGTTGACGGTTTTTCAAATGTAATAGTTGTGGTTTGAAGTAGTTGTTGTTTTTCAAATAGTTGTTATGGTTTAAGAAGGTTGTTGTTTTTCAAATGTAGTAGTTGTTGTTCTTGGCCAAATTATAAAATGTCCGAGTTGTTGTTTGTTATTTGTTGTTCCGAATAGTTATCGCTAATAACATCATACATGAATGTAAAAATAGTTCAAGGAATAGTCCACATAATAGTCCACATAACAAATAAACAACAAATTCAGACAGGAGCGTAGGCCACGTAGACAGCGACGTGAGCATCGTGATGTATCTAACCCGCTCCGGATTTCAGATCGACAACGATCACAGCCCGTTCGGCCTACTACGACCTTCCGGTTTAATCCGTCTTTTCAGCCAGGACATCAGACAGGCGCCAGCGAGGTGTGATACCGGCGGCCATCTAGTGGATCAGCATGGTGGTCGTCGTGGTGATGATCGTTAGAGTTTTTTTTTTGTATTTTTGTTATGTTATTATTATTTGGGATATGTATGTGGACTATTTATGTGTTATGTGGACTATTATGTGGACTATTTATGTGGACTATTCTTTGAATTATTTTTACATTCATGTATGATGTTATTAGCGATAACTATTCGGAACAACAAATAACAAACAACAACTCGGACATTTTATAATTTGGCCAAGAACAACAACTACTACATTTGAAAAACAACAACTACAACAACCTTCTTAAACCATAACAACTATTTGAAAAACAACAACTACTTCAAACCACAACTATTACATTTGAAAAACCGTCAACTGAAAACTACCACCACCAACGAATTTGACGCCCAAATTATCCTCTACTTTCTCCGATTTCCACCGAACGACTAGTTCAAATCTTCTAAAATCACTACAAAAAAACTCACTAATTAAACTAAACACAATCATAATAACATTTGAATAATATAATTAAAAAATAAATATGTCTCTTACCTATTAGCCATTTGTGGTGTGAATAACTGATACGAAATTCGTTGGTTTTGGGTTCAGGGTTTAGGGTTTAGGGTTCATGGTTCAGGGTTTAGGGTTCATGGTTCAGGGTTTAGGGTTAGAATTAGGATTGTTCTGCGCGGTGCCACCTCAGTCTCAAGTGGTCACGCCTCAGTCTCAGGTGGTAACACCTGAGTCTCAGGTGCCAACACCTGGGACTTTCTTCCCATCTATTAACCTGAGACTCAGGTGGTGGCACCTTAGTCTCAGGTGGTCTCGCCTAACTTTTTCTCCAAAACACAATATATTTGTCAATACTTTTTAATCCGCCATATTGATGGTAATTTTTTTAAAAAAAATAATATTCGTGTCATTCTTCCTGACTAACCAACCAAGCAAATGAATTGAATTACTATCACATTCACAACTGATTTGACCGTTTTAGTGTTTTACTGTGCCAACGGTTGATAAGCTCGGTTCTTCTGGTCACAATGCATGAAACCCATTCGAAAACCTTGAGCCCCCTCGGAAAAAGGGCGCAGAGAGCGAAAGAGAGGGAAGCCAATAATGGCGAAAACCTTCACTCTGGTTCAAACCGTTGGCACTGCAGCCGTTTTCTCTGCTGTTTCCGGCTGGTAACTTCCCATAAAATGCTGCTTTCCCCTTTCCCTTCTTCCTTGATTACTTTTCTCATTCAGCTATGCTTTCTCTCACTAGGTACGGTTTCATGTTCGGAAGAGAATCGGCTCGTAAAGAACTCGGCAGCTTGATTGAAGATCTACGCCGAGGAGATTCCGCCTCACCTCCATCTGAGCATTCTTGACCGGTATCACTTCCCCCCAACTCTTTCATAACCCTTTTTCTCCTTTCTCGATCGAGCGAAAAATAGGAGGGTTTTCCTAATCTGTTGAGATTTCTCTTTGATCAATTTCACTCTTTACAGTACGTTCTCTGTCGATTTTTTAAGTTACAGTGATGCTCAATATCCTTACAGTCACTCCTGATTTTGGAACTAAAACTTGAGGCTCGTATGTAGCATTGAATCTGTTGAACTGTACATTTGGTGGTCTTCTTTAGCTGTTGTTATTGAACAAATTGCTTTCTCCTTTTATGACATTGACAAAAGCTGGCTACTTTGATTTTAGGGTTTTGCATTAGACACCAGTTTTGAAGTTCAATTTGTTTGCGGGAAGTTATTGTACATGGTTTCAAATTCCTTCCTCTTTGTCGACCTATGCTTTCCTTCAGCTTGGTATCTGGCATTGAGTAGAGTATGAATTCTTCAAGAAAGATAAAAAGACGTTTTATAGCATTCGTAAATAAGCAGATGACGATTGCAGCAATGCTAATGCAGAACTTACTGGGATTCTAACAGTTAGTGAGTGTGTAATTTACAAAAGACAGAAGCTGCAATGCGGTGCCCTCTGTCAACACGAATGAATTTGCTATGTGGATAAATGCATCAATAATGTTCCCAGTAGTCATTGACCCTTTCGTCCCAGTTCAGTGATCAGTTTTCATCGTGATTTTTGCAGTCTATGAAGCTGGTGCACGGGCATCGCTCTTACTTTCCCGAGTTAACAACTGGTGCATGAGTTTCAGCCTGAAATGCTAAATAGGGGCCTAAGACAGTGTCACCGGAGAAGTCTGATGAACATATATGATTTAAGAATTTGGTCAATTGTGAACCCTGGGGTGAGTATTTTTGGGTTATGCTCCTCTCGAAAATATGTAGGAAACGTTCTTGCCTTCCTAGATTTGCATGAATATCCCTTTGCGATGAAAAGAGAATTGTTAAGCTCTTAAGGCTCTGTTGAAGAGGGATCTGCGTTATGCAAATCTAGTGCGTTGGAGCTATCGGAGGCATTTTTGGTTGCTGAATTGACTCTGTTGATTCTGAAGCAGCTATTTCGATATTCATAATTGTCGCGTAGCAGGTCGGGTGATTCGAGGGATCGCGCCTCTGATATTGAGTTTGAAGAAAAAATAAAGCCTTGTACTCCTTGCACAGTTGCAGTGTGCTTTTACGGACAGTTATTTAGGTGTAATGAGTTCCTCTGCCTTTTCTTTTGTTCATTAGCAGCGAGCAATTCCACTTTAGTTGCTCTCCTCTAGTCTAGAGTAGCGGTGAAGTGTTAAGATTTGGATTAAAATGTCATGAGCTACCATGGGGCCAATTTTCTCGATCAAAACCTGTGGGAAGTCCTTTAAAGCACAGCACACTTATTCTTTGGCCTCCCTAACTTCTAACCCTGCCTCCTTCCCTGCACTTAGCACAACTACTATTAGCCAGGATCACTATAGTCAAATGTGCATTTTTTACGGATCGATTGATTTGTACATCATAAAAGGGTTAATTGCATGTTTGGTCACCGAGATTACAAAAAACGTTCAAATTTGGTCACTCGAAATATTTAAATCCATTGGTGGTACTTCAGTTTACTCAAATCGTTCATGTTTGGTCACTCTCCGTCCAACTCTCAAAGTTGACCGTTAACTTAGTGATGTGGCAACTAAAAAATTATTAAAAATAAAAAAATAAATTTTTATATTTTCCATCTCACTATTACACATTAAAAAATAAAAAAAATAAAAAACCTAATTAGTTTTCTACATCCATCCGTTTCTTCACCTGGAAATGTCGAAGTCGAACACATCCTCTTCGTGGATCGTCCAATTCAATTCCGTCGACCGGGTCGAGATCAGCTCCGACGACCCCGGCTTCCGCGGCTCCTCGTTCTCCGGCACTGTCATTCGCGGAAATATAAAAATTTGTTCTTACTTCTCATTCAATCGATTCAGTTCCTGTTTCCCGCCGTTCATACTGCTGAAAAACAATTCCAGCTCCGCTTCCGTCAGAACCATCCTTTGCCGGTCCGTCGTCAAATTCCGACCAGCCGCCGCAAACGATTCTTCCTCTTCTCCATCTACCGTGTAATTCCGATTCCGCAGCTCAGATCTCTCCATTGACTTGAGTTCGTCGACAGCCTCTCCTGTCGTCGTAGTTGTCCTAGCTATCACCGTCGACCGACTACTAGTCGTCTCTCTCCTGCAAGAAATTGAAACTGAAGGAAGGAAAGAAAGAATTGAGAGAAACTAGGAGCCGCGGAAGCTGGGGTCGTCGGAGTTGATCTCGACCCGGTCGACGGGTTTGAATTGGGCGATACACGAAGAGGATGTGTTCGACTTCGACATTTCCAGGTGAAGAAACGGATGAATGTAGAAAACTAATTAGGTTTTTTATTTATTTTTTATTTTTTAATGAATGTAATAGTGAGATGGAAAATATAAAAATGTATTTTTTTTATTTTTAATAATTTTTTAGTTGCCACGTCACTAAGTTAACGGCCAACTTTGAGAGTTGACTGCCACATCAGCCAAAGTTAATGGAGTTGGACAGAGAGTGACCAAACGTGAACGGTTTGAGTAAACTGAAGTACCACCAATGAATTTAAATATTTCAAGTGACCAAACTTGAACATTTTTTGTAATCCCAGTGACCAACCATGTAATTAACCTCATTATGAAATATTAAGTTTTTATACAGTGTAAACTTGTTAGAAATATGTAAATGAGATCATGCACTCTTTGAAATTAGGGCTGCAAATGAGCCGAGTCGAGTTTTATCCCACCTTGAGCTCGAGCTCAACTTGTTTATTAACGAGCCGAGTCGAGTCGAGTTCGAGCTAGCTTGTTTACTAAAATCTTGACTTTTATTTGGCACTTCATTTTGTATATCATGGTACATATGTATTATTTTGTTAGCTAATCTCATATTATACTTTGTTGGTATCATATATCATTTAGTTAATAATTTTTAACTACTCCATATCATGTTATTTCATAGTATCGAAGCAATCTATGATACATAATTTCTTTTTAAAGTAGAAAATAAGATATATTTGCTCACATACTCAACGTGTTAAACTTTATATATGGTGAGATAGATAATTTAATAACCATATGAATTAAAATCATAAGATATAGGTTGATTCGTCCATAAGTCGGTAATCGAGTTGGCTCTCTAGCCACATGTTGAGACATATCATTAGCTCTAAACGAGCCAGCTCACAAGTTTAGCTCAACAACCACCGAGTCGAGCTAGCTCGCGAGCTTCACGGGTTGAACAAAGTTTAGCTCATGTTCGGCTCGTTTATTAACGAGTCAAGTTTCCAATGAGTTTTTGTCGAATCGAACGCCGAGCCGCTCGCGAACAGCTCGGCTCATTTGCAGCCCTATCTAAAATATAATATATTAATATTATAGCCTTCAAATAACTATCTTTTCCTATACTTTAAGATTGTTGATCGTAAACACAAACCAATTTGACAACCTTGTAAAGTAGAATGAAAATAGGATATCGCCAAAGTATCTTTTTGTGGGGTTTTTTACACATCATGGAACTTCGAAATAGAAAAAAAATCATAAATTCTATTTTTCATAAATGAGAACTCACTATCTCCAGAACAAATAAAGAATTCATCAATTACCAATATTCATTATTTGGACTAGGAGAATAAACTTACACTGTGTTTACACCCTAAAAATAATCTTGTACCACATTGATTATTTACAAGGCATTAATTGTGTTTATAAGATCAGATCAATAATAACAATTAATGTTATTTAAGCTGGGCCTTATGTACAAGATTTTTAAGACCAAACCACTAAGTCTCCGGGAAGGTACTAATCTCGTCGTTGCGACTTTGGTAGCCCAACGTGGTCGCGAGATCTAGACCACGTTGGCGTCAAGTCTAGTACACTGACGAGGTCGCGAGATTTAGACCACGTTGATTATCCCACGTGAAAGGACACGTCAGCCACTAGGATCTAGGAATGACAATGGGTCGGGTTGGGGCGGATTTTGTCAAACCCAAACTCATGGGTTTATCCGCAAAAAAAAAAAAAAAAAAACCGTTGGGTTTAAAAAACTCAAACGCAACCCAACCCGCTGGTATACGCGGGTTCATGGGTACCCGTGGGTTTTTGTGGTAAAAAATTTACAATAATAAGTTTCTTTCAAAATAAAAGTTTAACATAAATTTTCTCATACAAAAAACACCAATCTAGAGCATACAAGCAAATCGCAAATGATCAATACAAATTGTTCAAAATTAAAGATAAACATCTATAAACACTAAGATTAATTGAAAGCTTCTCGTCAACTAAGTTTCTTCACTCTCCACTTCATAATATCAACTTCATTCTAAACAATTAGAAAGAACAAATTATACATGTCTCCACAAACATAAAGAATATTAGTTGTTTAAGGAATATATATTATTTAGAATATTAAATATACCGGGAAAGTAATTATATGTGTGTGGGCGGGTACCCATGGGGCGGGTTTACCTAAACCAAACCCGACCCGGTGAATAGTGTAGCGGGTTTAAACCCGAACCCGATCCAAAACCCGTCAACACGGATTTTACCCGCGTTGATCGGGTTGGGTCGGGTGGGTACCCAAGAGTTCGGGTTTTGTTGCCAAGGGCGCAATTCTTTTTAGAAGTTACTCTCCAGGCGGTTTTTCTACGACGGTTACCACTTCAAAACCATAAATAAAAGGAGGAGTTGACAAAGAAATGGGTCGCCAAGTTCACACATGACAACCCAATGTCAACTTTTATCTTTTTATCTTTCCTCTACAACTTTTAGTCGTAGTCGTAGATCTGGAGCTGTCACTGAATCTCCATAAGAGTAGGGTAATTTAATGTAGATTAGATTTGTCTCGTGAGTCATGTAAACATCAACACCCTCGTTCGAACTTTGTTTGGAGATGTATGAGCCGTGTCTTAGTGATCGTTATCCAAAGAAGTC
Organism: Linum tenue; assembly: GCA_946122785.1. Classification (NCBI taxonomy): domain Eukaryota; kingdom Viridiplantae; phylum Streptophyta; class Magnoliopsida; order Malpighiales; family Linaceae; genus Linum; species Linum tenue. Next base: position 36,035,418 of record CAMGYJ010000011.1, on the reverse strand, counting down.
AAGGTGCAATCAATTCGATTTCAAAGCAAGTTTTCTCGCCGGAAAATAAATTTGGCACACCTGGTGGGAAGCTTGTGGTCGATTCGATGACTCTGAGGCGAAGAATCAAGAAAGTGACATTCCGACTAGTTTCGTAGAGGAGCAAGTGGCCAACATCGAGCATGGCCAAGCGCCCGACGCGATGACCGGAGGAAACGGTGGAGCAGAGATCTTGGTGGCGACCACGCCTAGTGGAGATCTTGGTGAATCAGTGGGGGCCCTTCTCAGATGATAGAGGAGAACCGCAAGATGGTGGCTGAGAACCGTTAAGCCTCGAAGGAAAAACCGTCAAGCCTTGGAGGAGAACCGCCAAGTGATGAAAGAAACTCGTCAAGTGATGGAGGAGAATCGCCGATGCATGGAGGAGACCTTGGCAGGTACCCATCAAATAATATATCAACTTGATTGTTTTTATTTAAGTTTGGATAAACGCGTGAATGATATTTTGGAGATAAGTAAAAATGATTTAAGAGATTTTGGGAAACTTTTAATAAAACCAGCGTTGCAATCAATGGTTTTGCCGGAAAAGGGGGGCATGACTCCAACCACTTGTAGTGGACATGGGATGATATCAAACAAGTCACGACTTGAGAAAACCATAAAAAGTTATTGTAGATTTGAAAATTTGGCTAACTATGAACAAGGCATGTCCAAGAAGCCATATGAAGTCAAAGCCACACATGCTTATGATAAGCATGCTAGTTTGGCTAATTCTAGACAAGGGAGCATGCCACTCACCATGAAGAATGGAGTGGGAGGAATGTTCAATACGACACAACACGTCCAAGCCACTCATGACTTAAGTAAGTATAGCAGCATGACCAAGAGTAGACAGGGGGCAACTACTTGTCTATGAGTAGTGAGTACTTGTCACCAACCACAATGGGTGGACAAGTAGGCATATATAAGAAGTCACCAACTCAAAGTCAAGCATGCCATATACGTGGCAATAAATTTGTCATGTCTAGGCATCCAGGTCTTCAACATGAGAAGAGTAGACGTGTGTTCAGTTGGTGGCATCCAAGACAAAGAAAAAGTCATGGTGATCTTGACATGTCAAGTAAGGCGGCCAAGGAAAATGAGCATGAGATTCCATGCAAGGCCACCAAGACAATACACGACCATGTACCATCTAGTGGTAAGATGAAAAATTCAAAACCGATGTATGGAGAGTCATCTCCCATGGAGGAAAAGAGTCATGTGGTCTATGGATGGCATGTCTGGTTTGATCCGTGGACTTGGCAATGGGTGTACACCTTTAGTACATTGATTATTGCCAAAGGATATGGAGAGCAGCGTCGTCTGTCACTTCTTGCCATATAAAATAAATAAATATACATAAGGTAGTTATTATATATTATTTATCTAAAAAAAATTGTAGACAACCATGGCTAAAACAAAAAAAATAGAGAGAATATGAAAGTGAAATTCTTGAGTCGAAGTTGTTAGACTTCGATATGAAAATCTTGCCACCAAGTCGTTCTGATGGCTTGACATGCCGAGTCATACATCAGGCCATGCCAGGCCATGTTGTCTTCTCCCGAGTAGCCACGACCTGGGTGGGCATAATGGCTTGAAACGTGGTAGTAGAGGAGTGGTGATCATAATGTCTCTAGCAAGATAAAATTAGCATGATTTTTCTAAGGCAAAAGGTAGATGGCTTGACTTGTCGCGAGGGAGCTGTCTAGCCTTGTGACGAGGTGAGATGAGATGTCAATGAGGGCGTAGGTGATAAAGTGAGCTTGGTGTCTCGTTGAAGGCATTGGGTGGTTTGACCATTAAAAGCCAAAATTTGGCTAATGCATGGAATAAGTCTTTGACGTCAAGTTCCATCCGTCCATGTTGGCTTGATTATTGAGAGCCAAAATTTGGCTAAGACATGAGACAAGCCTTGATGTCAAGTTCCATCTCGCCATGTTGCATTGACGTGAAAAATCAAATTTGGCTAAGGCATGAAACAAGTTTTGACGACATGTTCTATCCGGCCATGTTGGCTTAACGCGATAGCGATGACTTGACGTGGTAGCCAAAATTTGGCTAAGGCATGAGACAAGTCTTTGACGTCGAGTTCCATCCAGCCATGTTGGCTTGATCAATGATGTCGAATTTGGCTAAGGAAAACAAATCCGACTATATGGTAAAGCCATCTCAGTACTTTGGCTAGCATAGTTGGGGGGCATGTTTTTACACCCCAAAAATAATCTTGTACCACATTGATTATTTACAAGGCATTAATTGTCTTTATAAGGCCATATCAATAATAACAATTAATGTTATTTAAGCTGGGCCTTATGTACAAGATTTTTAAGCGCAAACCACAAAGTCTCTAGAAAGGAACTAATCTCGTCGTTCCGAGTTGGGTAGCCCAACGTGGTCGCGAGATCTAGACCACGTTGGCGTCAAGTCTAGTAGAGACCAACGTGGTCGCGAGATCTAGACCACGTTGGCATCAAGCCTAGTTGATCAACGTGGTCGCGAGATCTAGACCACGTTGGCGTCAAGCCTAGTAGATCGACGTGGTCGCGAGATCTAAACGACGTTGGTGTCAAGTCCACTAGGCCGACGTGGTCGCCAGATCTAGACCACGTTGGCGTCAAGTCCGCTAGACCGACGTGGTCGCGAGATCTAGACCACGTTGGCGTCAACTTCGCTAGACCGACATGGTCACGAGATCTAGACCGCGTTGCGGTCAAGTTCGATAGACCAAGGTAGTATAACAAGTTCGAGGTAAGAAAGCAAGCCACATGGGAGAGGAAAGCCACAAAGACGTCAGTTCCAAGAGAGAGAGCAGGCGGTTAACAGAGCAATTGTTGATTATCCCACGTGCAAGGACACGTCAGCCACGTCCGAGGGAGAAATGGAGCAGTTCTTTTTGGAAGTTACTCTCCAGGCGATTTTTCTACGACGGTTACCACTTCAAAACTATAAATAAGAGGAGTTGACAGAGAAAGAGGCCGCCCAATTTACACCAGACAACTCAATGTCAACTTTTATCTTTTTATCTTTCCTCTGCAACTTTTAGTTGTAGTCGTAGATCTGAAGCTCTCACTGAACCTCCATATGAGTAGGGTAATTTAATGTAGAAATATGTCTCGTGAGTCGTGTAAACATCAAACACCCTCGTTCGAACTTTGTTTGAAGAGGAGTGAACCGTGTTAAGTTGATTGTTGTCCAAAGAAGTCAAGGTGCAATCAATTCGATTTCAACGCAAGTTTTCTCGCCGGGAAACACACGACTAAGGATTCATTGCTGGAAATAAGAAGTTATGTTTTTTCTACGGGGTAGATGGCAATGAAGATAATGTTCGACAATAAGCGGAGGGAGAGGGAATGTGACAAAAAGCAACTGGAGAGAGTAAATGTTGCTACTGAGGGAAAACTGACGGTTGTACGGACTAGGGAGGGGCTCAAGTTAGGGTGCATAACCCATGCACCCATCAATAACTAAATCTGGACCCTTCATTTAGAAAATTCAGATCTAAGGATGGAGAATTAAAGGTCATTTTTATTTTCACTAGTTTTCTTAATTGACTCATATCTTTTTCGTTTTAACTCGGATTTTAATTTTTTTTTTTTTTTGCACAAATGGAACGATTTCATCGTGCTCTACAAAATGAGATCAATTTTCAATATTTTTTGAGAAAAAAAAAAAATTATGGCCTCTCGGTACCAACTGCATACCATATGGTATCTTCTTCGTTTTTAATTCGTTTTTGAAAACGTTTGCACAGCAGGGACGAGTTCATCATGATCTATTGGATCTACAAATTTCTGGGTGAACAAATTACAAGACAAAAAAAAATACCACACAATACCATACAATACCACCCTGGTCCAGGGTGGTATCTTATGGTATCTTATGGTATACAATGTTAAAAGTCGTAAATGACAATTAATATACTTCTACTATCATGTATTCAACCATCCTACCATTTTGGTTTGTGTCATACCACCATGGTACGCTTTTCAAACCATAGGTATGCTCTTATTTTAATACCAGTCAATACCATATGGTATAGACTGGTATAAAATGGCTCTATTCTTTTTTGTTCGAAAAATATATCAAAGTGGATATCATTTTGAAGAGGACAATTAATCTGATCTAACTGTGCAAAAAAAAATTAAATTTCGACTTAAAACGAGTGAGAAATCGTCCGTCAAAGATTAAGGAGGGGAAAATTAAAGGCTTTTCAGGAGAGAGAGGATGCTGATGTCATGCTGATGTGCTCGAAGTCTGCCAGAAAAACAGCCTTCGTAGCAACTTCGACCCTTTTGTTTGAAGCCTTACAGATATCCAATCTTTCATCCAATGCCTTAAATTTGTATAAAACCATACCTAATTTAACGTGGTAGAGGCTCCTGGACTCGACTCGCATTCATGCTTCTCGAATTGAGCTCCAAAATAGGCTTCCCAAACACGTTTCCAGACTTAGCCATTTCCAGACAGTTTCCCAGTTTTGGCATAGCCTTTTGATGAGGTTCAAAAATGGTCTTTTGGACTTCCTATCGAGTTCTCAATCACTTCAATATGTAGAGGGACACTCCAGCTTCAAAACAAGTCATTAGTCTTCAATTTCCATCTAGCCAATTGTATGATATGAATATCCAAAGTAGGCACCATGAACTGTTTTTACACTGAAACAACAGATTAGGTCATGCTGATTCTATATGAGGTCGACCGAATCCTAAATGAGGTCGACCGGATCCTATATGAGGTCGACCGAATTCTAAATGAGGTGACCTAATCCTAACTGAGGTCGACCGGAAAGTGCAAGTCACCGTGACATGCATGTCACCGTAGGCACATCCTATATCTAATATATATTATATACACTTAATTAATACTTGGCATAACCACTCAAGAGCCAGACATTCTTTCCTTTTAGGCTCATCAACTATAAAGTTTAATATTGTTCATATACTATATATTTGTATTTATAGAGTGTAAACCATGATATATGAATGCCTAATTTAAATAAAACTCATACAATATATTAGATGAAAACTTGAAAGGAATGTCTTTTTCAACCTATTATAATTGCTAAGAGACTAATTCGATTATCACAATCACAACAATTAATTAACTCTATACTATTGACATATATTTTCACATATACATTGTAATGTTTTATTCATCATAATAATTGTGAATTCATGTATTAACCGAAAATTTTCTCGCTTAATGATAATATGATGTTAACATGGTTAACCAATTAACCAAATCGATTAAACTTTAGTTTGGTTAATTTGATTGTTGTACGAGTTTGGACGGTTTGGTTATGATATTGTATCTCATGGTTAATAAAATTTTGGTTTGGTGACCATTTTGAACACCCCTACGTAATATTAACATGGTTTTAACTTTGGATTAATTGCATGGTTGATCACTGAGATTACAAAAAAAACGTTCAAGTTTGGTCACTCGAAATATTTAAATCCATTGGTGGGACTTCACTTTACGAAAACCGTTCACGTTTGGTCACTCTCCATTAACTGTCGTCTATCGTCGTTAACAGAGTCCATTAAGTGATGACGTGGCGGACGAAATTGCCTAATCAGCACTATTTAACCCAAAAATAGTATGACCCGACCGGCCACGTCATTGAGACCTGTTATGTCATTTAAACCTACCCAACCCTCTAACCAAACCAGACCCAACCCGACCCACCAACTAAACTACCCGCTAAGATTAAAACCCTAATTTCTAAAACAAATCAACACCGTCCCCTTCTCCATACAGCGACGGTAGTGCGAGGACAGGAGATTGCGGACCGTGCGTCGGGCTACCAGAGACAGCCAGAGCGAGGTCGGCGCATCCCAAGACAACACATCCATTGAAAGAGTTGGAGGGATCAACGACGCGGTCCTGCCGAGAGGGCGGTAGACAGGGATGTAGAAGCGGCGGCGTTACCGGAATCGCTAAGCTCGAATCCGGAGGGGCTGCTCGAGTTCAAGTACAGACCCGAGAAATCGGTGGTCTCGGCGTCGAGGCTGGCCGATCTCTTGAGCGGCTGCTGCTCGTCGGGGGAGCTCAAATCGTCGGTCGATTTCCTCTTGAGGGTGGAGTTCTGGTGGTTCTTGATCGCGTTATCGGTGCGGCCGTTAAGGAGGCGGGCGATTTTGGCCCACTTGTTGTCGAACCGCGAGTGGGCCTTGATCATGGTGTCGTCTTCCTCGACGCTGAACGACCGGTGGTCGACCTCCGGAGAGAGCTGGTTGCACCAACGCAGACGGCACGATTTTCTGGACCGTCCGGGGATCGACTTGCTGATGAGTGACCAGTTCCTCGGCCCGTAGCTCTGGACCAGCCGCTGGATGGAGAAGGGGAGGGTGATGATTTGTTTTAGAAATTAGGGTTTTAATCTTAGTGGGTAGTTTAGTTGGTTGGTCGGGTCTGGTTTGGTTAGAGGGTTGGGTACTTGGGTAGGTTTAGATAACATGGTGGGTCTCAATGACGAGGTTGGTCGGGTCAGACTTCAGGAAAAATGGTGATGATTAGGCGATTCCGTCCGCCAAGTCATCACTTAACGGACTTTGTTAATGGTGATGGACGGCAGCTAATGGAGAGTGAATGGTTTTCGTAAAGTGAAGTACCATCAATGATTTAAATATTTCGAGTGACCAAACATGAACGTTTGTTTGTAACCTCAGTTACCAACCATGCAATTAACACTTTTTAACTTTTAAGTGCTTTCACGTTAGTTTCATTTTTTTCCTGTCATGTTACACACAAGAACACATAAATACAATATAAAACCATGATTTTAAGCGCTTTTGTGTACTTCCACCACATCTACATTCAACTTTGTGCTAAACGTAAAATTATAAATTCTAATGACTACCTAATATTTAGGTTATGATTAAGGCCAACGTGGCCTCAATAACGCCTCCGACCATTCACTCCTGCCAACATCTGTTTACGCCAGACAACTGTGACTTCTCGAATATGGGAAATATTAACCTACCCCAAATTCCTTTCACGAAAGTCGCCATCTCAGGCGAAATGTTTGTTATATTCTGTTACAAGCCCTACACACTAAACCCTGAGTGATGTACAAATGGTGGTGAACCCAGGGTCTTCTGTAGCAAATTAACAACATGCTCTGAACTCCCAATTCGAGTCCAGGAAAAAAGTTAGCTTTTCAACCTATAGACCAGAGCTAGGCCCTGACACAGACCTAAGAATTTGATTAAGATTATTGTTAGGCTGCGTATTACCAGAAGAAGCATTGAACATGACATTGGCCTGCCCGCTTGAAGACGATGGTTGTATAGCTGATAAGGGTAGCCTAGGCCCCATGGAGAACATTGACGGACCTCGTTGCATGAAGGGCATTTGCGGATGGACAACTTGCTGCTGCTGACTGTTGTTGCCATACCCAGAAACACTCGGCTGAGAAGCAGTGGGCATCATCTGTGGTCTGTTGTTGTTGACCATATTATTGGCTGGCATGGAGGAAGGCTCAACGCCTGCTCGATTTATATGAGACGCGGGCAGCATGGACCCCACGTCAGTCGACTTCATTCGAGCTCGCTCTGTAGAGAACCTCTGCCTCATCTTCTCCACTTGGTCGCATTCTCTCATTAGAAGAGTTTCTACCTCTGCAAACTGCTTCAGCTTAAGCTCTAACCTCTTCAACTGCGATCACCACATTAACCACCTCTCAAGTCAATCAATGATTTACAGCACTCAAACAGATCCACAAGCAATACCCCAGTGTTTCACTCTATCTGGGTTCTGACGTTAGTCTGGCTTCAATCTTGAAAGATGACCACAAGCTTATCCAATGAAAGGAATGAACTCAGAATCAATTATTTCTATTTCACCTCTTCCTTAAATTATACTAAAACTGTTTTACCTTCCAGGCTATACTTTATCTAGGCAAAACCTACCTAGCAAATGACAAGCTCAATGCCGCTACTCTCAATCCCATGTCCAGGGCCATCTATGGGGCCACAATTACATTACAAGTGAAAAACAAAATAGTTCCGACATGGGTACAAGGTAGAAAAACAACTATATACTTTAATTAACAAAAAAAATCATGGCACCTAAACAATAACATAAAAAGGCAATCATGGAAAGGTTCTAAACTGACCGTGATATAAGATCGCTAGTCAAACAGTCATGAATCATCAGAAAAGTTAGCATGTTAAGCAGCTCAAATGACATCAGAAACGGAAAAATAAATTTTCACTGGGTTTACCTGATGATTAATGATTATGGCAGAAAGCCTCTGAATTTCACGTTCTTCATGATCTGCAAAGAGCTTAGCCTTGGTTGCAGCAGCAGCAAGACCAGCTCTGGCTGCAGCTTTAACCTTCTCGACAGATAATGTAGCAGTCTCGGTTTCATTTTGATGCACTGAATCCATAATTTCTCCATGATTATTGTCTTGTCTACCTCGCACTCGGTCAGCATTCATCCTTCATTTCCAGAGGGAAACTATTAGCTCAACTATTCATGAAGAAACCCAAAATTATTGATTCTAAAGATCGCCCCACAAGAAATGCATTCTCAACTTTGCCCCTTTGAAATAAGACTATTCGAAAGTTACACACATAATAATCATTTCCCAAAATGTACTCATTTTTTAACAATTAACAAATTAGTTATCATCTTACCTCATCAATTACATTTTTATATACCAAAGAATAACTCGTATCCCATTAACTCAACTTTTTCTAGTCCCTATCAAACACACTTTTTCTTCACTTCTAGTAAACTTTAAAAGAAGTTGCTTTTTTAGCAGAAGCTAAACCAACAACACCAAAAAAGTTTAATAGTCGAAATTTTATATACCCCCTTAAAAATAGCCCTCACTTCAGTCACGAATGAACAATAATTAGGCACGCCAGCTCAACAAAGTTACTGAATGAATGGCTGAGAGTTCAGTTGTACAAAAAAAATTACATAATAGAGTAGACTGATAATGAGAGGGGAATGAACTCACCTACTATCCTCGGATAGTGCTGCCAAGGATGCATGAGCACATTCAGCAGCAACTCTTGGACCAATAGCAGAGGCAAGAAATGCAACCTACATGACACTTTTCACACCTTAGATTCGCTAACACAACAGCTCAATCAAGTCCAACTTGCTCTCCAAATCCTACCTCTGTGTATAGCCTACCATTTCCCATTTCCAGGTCCTAACTTATAGCTTGCTCTAAAATCAATAGAAGTACGGAAGAAAGATCAGCAAATTGTAATAACCTACCAATGCCATGACTGGGTTGTCGGAATTTGCAAAAGGGAGCCGGCATTCTGCATTATCTAGTGTACAGGATCCTTCATAGATGAAGTAAAGATAATAAAATATTAGGAATGCCGCATCCTCAGTACAGAAAAATTCTGCCCCGAGCAGATGACCAAAAATGAATCTCACCGTTTGAACTCGAATGAAACCCACTGCAGTCATCCCCATTTGATGCACTAGCAGACTTAGAAATCCTTGAAACTTCAATATTTTCCAAAAGGCCATTCTCCATCGGTAGACGCAGAAAATGCAGGATGCACTGTGCTTTTGACTTGCTGCCTACATGCTCTGCAATTTCATTCCAGTTCTCACTGTAGATCTCCATTGCCTCAAGCAGGAGTAAAGTTTCTTGATCAGTCCAGCTTTCTCCATCTACATCACCATAATCTCTTGTCGAATCCACCTTGGAAAAATCTAAGCTTGAATGACGATTAACATATCTACCATCATGGAAGCAGTCATAGCATAGCAGGATATCAACCTGGTACAGTGGATCAATAGAACATGAGGAAAAAGACAACCAAGTATAAAGATGCTGATAAACACAAAGATTTATTTAGTTTTTGCCAAAACAAACAAAAATACCCAAACAGAGAAAGAAAACCAAAATAAAAGTATCCAACTTACATCTTTTCGAGACTGATAGTACACAGTGAGAAGGGAATGACCACAGTAATTGCAACAACTTTCAGACAATCGCTCTCGAATTCTGTTATCCAAGTCAGTGGGATTATCATCATGACATGACAATGATGAATTAACATCAGCCGCCTTAAGCCTACATTTAGGCTTGTCAAATTTGATTAAACTATCAATAGACTTTAAAGCAGCTGACGGCACATGAACCTCACCACTTGCATCCTCCCTCAAATATGATCCAACATTCCAAGATTCACGACTTGGTGCGGCTGCACAGTAATTGATTATTCCCCAATGATCTAAAAACCTCACAATTCGGGTCAACTCTTCATCACCAATGCCAGGTACCAATCCATGACAATCTGAAACTGTTAGCCGCGTATCAGGAGTCTCCATGTATTTAGCAACAATGTGGTTCCTACAGTCCATATACTTTTCTGGTGTATGATCAGTTGATTTTCCTGAGAAGAAATGAGGAACCACTTGCCTCTCCAGCCGATGGACAGTCGCAGGTGCGAACCAATCTATTCATAGGAGATCCAAAAGAAAATGTGGAAAGATCACAACAAAGATGTGGATATGGCAAACATACAGGTAGATAAACTGGGGAAAAATGGAACAACTGAAGGCCAAATATTTGGAAAAATCCAAGCCATTGTCTACGCAACTTTCATGTACTACCATTCAAGAAAAGCAAGAAAATCTACTATCCACAAAGCCACGTGGAAGCCACACAAGTCAAAAATAGGTTTGCCTGGGTTCACAATAAAACTGCAAAACAAGCAAACTTTGGCTTATCCTTGAAACAACACCGTACGACAGGCGTTTAAAGGCGAATGTGCAGTTCATAGTAAGCAAACTAGCAACCTCTATTAAGAGACATGGCTATATCTAAGCGAAAAGTTTCAACTTAACTGGCAGAGGGCAAACAGTTGATCCAAGAAAAAACACTGAGATACAGGCTCACAGTCTAATATCTATGAATTCCATCTATAACTCTCCAATCCCACTTAGTAACAGGCTATGAACGTCTTTGTTTCAATAGAAAATTAATCTCAGAAATGAGCTAGCACATTTGTACTTACTGAGTAACTAGGGGTAAGTCTGGCTTCCCAAACACCAACATTTTAGTTCAAAACATGGGCGGTTATAAAATTGACAAAAGTAAGGTATTGGTTATCTGACAATGATTTGACTTTTTCAATAAATTCTCAACGGGACCCTCAGGTACACAGTGTTTGCTGCACTGCCAGTAGTACATACCCACCCATAATTCACGTTATTTTTTTATAAACACTGAACATACAAACAAGTGAAACCAGATGCTGAGCACAGGAACACTAACAGTGGTGTAACTTAAACTACGCAAAGCAGATACACCAACAACCAACCTGTCTCTCTCTTCATTCCCATGAGGAACCGTCGTTCAAAACTAGTTCTAAATTAGCAGTTTTGGGAAGCCACATTCTTCACTAATCCCTAGGATCCACAAAAGAAGCTCTGAAATCATTCCTCGGAACAACACTACTTCTCCAGCAAAAGTTGCGGCATTTACCTTTTTGTCAAAGCACAAAACTAAGGCCACTAACATTTAGTAATAAAAGCCACAGGACTCCACTCTTGTGTCACCATATTCTGACAAAACACTGCCAGCTCGAGAAAATACAAACAAAACAACCCACCAGAAATATTCGAGTAATACCTGAATGCATAGGGACCAGGAGAAGCTTATTCCCAAACCGCTTGACAACCCCTTTTCCCTCCATAATCTTGGGAGGCGTTACCACAAACGCGGAATTACCACCGTCACTTCTCTCCTGATCCCCACCACCAACACTCTCTGCAGGGCCAGCAGACAAGGCCGCCATCTGCCCACACGACAAGTTCTCCAAATTAGGGAGCAACCCTCTACCACTGCCACCACTGCTAGCTTCCCCGCGCAAGTTGGCCCGCTCGGCAGCCACAATCGCGAGAACGGAAGCATGAGGGCGATTCACGGCGCGCCTAACGACGGGAGGGAAGTCGCAAACCCGGACCCCTCCGTCAGCAAGCACCTCGACCGGATCGGGGAAGGAGCGAGGAACAGGAGGGTTGACGGCGCTAGGGTCCTCGGAACCCTCACGGTCGAGGTGGTTGTCATCGTCGAGTGGGGTAGCGGCGTCGTAGTCCTCGTCGGAGTCGTCGTGCTTGGGTTTACGGGGAATCTGGGGTTCGCGCTTCCGCCTCTTCCATTTGCCTCTGCCATCTGCGGGAGTTCGGGTTGGGGAGAGAGTCAAAAATAAGAGAAATTACAGCAAATTGAAGCAACAATATTGGGGGGAAGAGAGTGAAGAGAGAGAGAGAGAAGGGGATTACCAGAGGAAGGGAAAGAAGGGGAAGCCGGCATTTGGGAGAAATGCGGAACGAATTGCGGGGCTGGTGTTTGTGGGGGTCGTTGATTGGTTGAAATTGAGGGGTTTCAATTCAAATTCTTGATTGAGCGCAGACGAAGACCAGCTAAGAAGGCAGTTGCAGGCGGGGAAGATTATTCGCCTTGCTTCTCTCTCTGTTAAATCTCATAGCCTATCTCTCCCCCTCCCTCTCTCTCGCCTGACTGTCTGAGATTTGGGGAAGTTTCGTTTGCGTTTGGGTTCTATCATTATGCTCTTCTCACAGAACTCGCAGAGTCTCTCAGTTTCTAGGATACGGCGTCGTTGGGAGTCACCTAGAAATAGAGGGCAATTTTAATTTTTTTTATTTGTCCGTAGATATCCTTGTGGAGAGACCATTTAAGAGCAAAGGAAAATCACAACATTTATAGTGTTCCCTCACCAAAACATAGATACATACAAGATAGGTTAAAACATGCATAAAAGTAATCAGATCAGGAACGCGGCGGATGCAGAACACAAAAGAGTACTAGGCCACGTTTTATTAGAAAATTAGAACTATAAAAAAATTAATGATTATAGTTTTTTTACAATGTAAATTGTATACGATGGTATCTTAATTTAGCAACATCTCAAGTTTTTGTATTTGGTAATCTTTAATTTGGTAATCTTTAATTTGGTGAATTTGAGGTTGAGAGACGACTAATACTAGTGTGAAATAGTGATGTAATGATCTATGTATAATTAAATGACACTATTTATGGTTGAGGGTCGCGTAGTAGTGAATGAGAGAGTCTAGTTTTTTTTTTTTTGCATACAGGGAGGCACAAAGCCAAAGAAGGGAGAAAAAGGGGTTACAGATCAGGAGAAGAAGGAGGGGGACTGTAAGTCTAGCAAAGGTAGTGCCTCTGGCATCGTCCTGAAGAAGCTGTAGCAGATCGGCCGAATGCGTCTCTAACTCGTGTGTACTGTAGGGATAGACGAGACTGTGCTTCGAGAGCCAGTCCGCGACTCTATTCCCTTCACGGTATACATGAACTAGATTCACAATCCACTCTTGAGCAAACTGACGCCTGATAGTCGTTAACAGGGCTGCATAGGGTGTAAAGGGTCGGACCTGTCTTTCACCAGTTGAATTGCAAGCTGAGAGTCGGTTTCCACGATGAGGGTTCTGCAACCGTATTTCCATGCCAACTTGAGACCATGAAAAATGGCCCAAAGCTCCGAACAAATGGATGTACAGGAACCCAAGCCGGCAACGAACCCACCGATCCATTTACCATCCGCACCTCTCAAGACTCCCCCTGCACCTGTTGTCCCTTGATTAGCACTCGCCGCCCCGTCCACATTAAGTTTACTCCAGTCAGCCGGAGGAGGCTTCCACCCGATCTGAGCCGAAATGCGACTCTGGGAGGGATTCCCCCGCCCCATCAGAGGACTCGGCGCATTCCACGCCTTCCACCACAGCTCGGCCCGGATCTTCACTGCCTGCAAAAGGGAAGGGGCGGACAGGGTCTTGTTAACCCCCTGGAAAACCCCCTCATTACGGTTCTTCCACATGCTCCAGAGTGCAATACCAAAGAACACATTCCAAGGAAGGCCTGAAGGGGAAGTATCCTCGCAGCTGATGTTAACTTCCAACCAGCTGTTCCAGGGACGGCTGAAGAATCCCTGAAGCTTACCCGGCTGGATAGAACGGCTCCAGAGATACGCTGCCGGTGGACAGTCTCTGAAAAGGTGCAGCGAAGTCTCCGTAAGCGCAGAGCTTCTAAAGCAGGAGGAGTCTTGAGTCAGGTGCCGCTTAGCTCTTTCCTCGTTCGAGCTAATCTTCCCCTGCGCCACCAACCAAACGAAGCAACGAACCCTCTCTGGCACTGGGAGGCGCCAGATCTTCTTCCAGACCTGCTGGTTACTGTCGTCGGTAGGGTCCTGCAGTAACTGATAGGCACTCTTGGTAGAAAATCTTCCATTGGGCGTCGGCTGCCACAGAAGAGTGTCTTCTTCCGTCGAGAAAGGGTCGACCACCCGCGCCGTAATTTTCCTGGCTATGTCCATGGGGAGAATGTGATCGAACTTCTCCGTCCTCCAATTCCCGTCTTCGTCCACAAAATCTTTCACCAGCAGCTCTCTATCTTCCTCCGGTACTTGGCCAACCGCCAGCTCCTGGAGGGGTACCTGCGTTAGCCAAATATCAGACCAGAATTTAGTGCGGTTACCACTATGAATATTCCAAGCACAACCCTTTCTAAGAAGACTTCCAGCCTTCACAAGGCTAGACCAGGTAAAGGAACTTCCCTGAACAGGCCTCAGAAGGTTGAGGTGCGTTTGATCTTTCCCGTACTTCGATCGAACCAGCTGAGTCCAGAGAGTCTCTTTCTCTTTGATGGTTCGCCAACCTCCTTTAGCCAGCATAGCCATGTTCACCTCTCTTGTCGACCTAATCCCCAGACCTCCATTCCTTTTTGGAGCCAACAGACGTTCCCAGGGCACCAGGTGGAGCTTCTTCTTCTCGTCTGTGTCTCCCCAGATGAAGCTCCTATTAATCCGATCCAGGGACCTGCAAACATTCATTGGGAGCATTTTTTTTTTTGCATAGGATAAATCGGTATAGAGGCCAAGATAGATTTAACCACTGTGATCCGGGCGGCGAGAGAGAGCTGCTTGGTCTTCCAGGGAGCTAGTTTTCGTTGGATCCGCAGCATCAGATCTTGATATCTGGTTCTCGTGACCCGGCCATGAATCGCCATAACCCCCAGATAACGCCCGAGGTCAATCGTGAGAGGGATGCCTGCCCTGTGCGACAGCCTTCTTGCTTTCCGCCTGTCGATGTTGGCCGAGACAAAGATTGCTGACTTCTCATAGTTCACCCTCTGTCCGGAGCTATGGCAAAACTCATCCAGGCATCTCTTGATTATCCGCACCTGTGTCCCATCTGCTTCTGCAAAAAGAACGAGGTCATCTGCAAAAAAAAGATGAGAAATCGCAGGTCCCCCCTTGAGAGCCTCAAAGGTCTCCAGGTCTTATCATGAATAGCTTGATCGATCCTGTGAGAGAGTCTTTCCATGCACAACACAAACAGATAAGGAGAAAGAAGGTCTCCCTGCCGGACTCCCCTGGTGGGAGTGATCGGATCAGAGAGTTCGCCATTCCACAGCAGCCGCATCTTATTACTCTCCACACAGAACATAATGCAGTTGATCCACGAACTAGGCAGCCCCACTTCCTTCAAGGTGTCCCTGAGAAAATCCCATCTCAGCCTATCATAGGCTTTCTCGAGATCAATCTTGAGCACAATGCCTCCTTTCTTGCCTTTCTTCTTTCTAAGAGAGTGAAGGACTTCCTATAACACAATGATGTTGTCAGTAGTCTGTCTACCAGGGATGAAACTACTCTGTCGTGGTGAAACAATCTTCCTCATGATCGGCTTCAGGCGATTGGTGATGGCCTTCGTGATGGTTTTCAGGCAGACGTTGTTAAGAGAGATCGGTCGGAGCTGGGAAACCCTCTCTGGGTGCTCTACTTTGGGTATGAGCACCACCGTCGACTCTACCACCTTCTCCGGCAGGATACCTGTAGAGAAAAAGCTAACAGCCATATCAATAAGTGCTTTCCCAACGATATCCCAAGATCTCTGGTAGAAAACAGCCTGAAAGCCATCCGGTCCCGGGGCCTGGAAGGGCTTCATGTCATGCACCGCTCTATGAATGTCCTCTCCAGTGAAGGGTCGGAGCAAGAGAATGAGGTCCTCCTGCTCAATCCTCGGGAAAGCATGGTTGGGCATCTCGTCCGAGTACTCCTGGCTATCCTGCAAGTACAGAAAAGAGAAGAAGTCAAAGACCAAGCTCGCAAGCTCATGAGGATCCGATATCCACTCTCCATTGCTGTCCTTGAGACTCTCGATCTTGTTCCTCCGTCGGCGGATATTGGCTAGCTGATGAAAATAGGTCGTGTTGCGCTCTCCAAATTGGACCCATTTCTCTCTGGCTCGCTGAAACCAGAGAATCTCTTCTTGCTCCAGGACCTTGTCAAGCTCTTTCTCCAATTTAGCCTGAAGTTTGAAGAGCCCGGGCGAGAAAACATGAGCCACCTTAGCTTGGATTCCTTGAATACGGCTCATTAATCTTCTCTTTCTGCGATAGATACTGCCAAAAGTTGTCTGGTTCCATTGAGTCAGCTTGCTAGCCATGTCCTGGAGTGCTTCCTGCAGAGGGGCCTGAGAATCCCAACTATTGGACAAGAAAGTAGCATAAGACTCATGAGTTAGCCAAGCCCCTTCAAATTTAAAAGGACGAGAAAGAGAGGAGGAGTGAACTCCCTGATTTCCAAGAGACGTCAGGATCGGATGGTGGTCCGAGTGGAGCCGAGGGAGATGGATGACTGTAGAACCGGGGAAAGCTGAATTCCAGGCTGCATTGCAGAGGCTCCGATCAATTCTACTTGCCTTGTATGAGTTGGGCGTGTCTCCTCTAGTCCAGGTAAAACGAGGACCGGAAAAGCCCAAGTCAATGAGCTCCGCCTTACTGATCCTGTCACTGAACCGCTTGCATCATCGATAGATGGCAGGAGTAGCCGGTCCAGCCTGCTCCGATGGGTCTTTGATAGCGTTGAAATCCCCGGTTAGAAGCCAGGGCAGCTCAATCTCCTTGCTGGCTCGAAGGATGGAGTCCCACAGAAAATGTTGTAAACTTTGTCTAGGACTCGCATAGACGGTCGTTAAGCACCAGGGTTGCGCAGCTGCCAACGAGATTCTCACGGAGAGATGTTGAAATCAAGCCGACAAGACATCCACCTTGAAAACCTGAGCATTCCAGCAAAGCCAGATCCCCCCTTTCCTCCCTTCGGCTTCAACACGTAACACATTTGGAAACCCCATTTTCCCACAGACCCGATTCGCCACCTCTCCGCTGATTTGTGGCTCCAACAGAATCAAGAAATCCGACTTATGGTGATGGACAATCAATTTCAGGGCCCGGGAGAAAGCCGAGTTCCCCGCACCTCCTACATTCCACGATAAAACGGAAGCATAAGAATTGGAAATGGTCGACATAATAGGTGAAAAAAGGAAAACAAGAAGAGAAGAAAGAGAGAAAGAAATCCGCAGGGCAAGAATCTCAATTATGTTGAGTCTGCAGACTCCAGCGGAAGGCTCGACGTTTCCCTCCGCTCCATTGTTGGGGCTTGAAACGGAAGAGACTCTGTTGCGTTCGCCTTCGCCGCTCCCGTCCAGGCTTCTATCTCTTGAAGGGTGAGTGATGCCAACCGGGTTCTAGCTTTGCTCTTTTTATCCTTGACCGGAGTCCAAACTTGCAGGGCTTTGGCGGAGATTGGCACCGGCGTCTTCCGAGGCGATTTCGTCTTCCTCTTCTTGGAACTCTTCTGGTTTTTGGTCCGAATCGCCGTCGACGGGGTATCAGCCCCTCGCTCCCCTGTATGTTGGTTCTCGTAAGGTGTAATATTAACAATCTCAATGGAGGTGTTATTTGGGCCATTGACTGTAAGAATCGGCGGTGGGCCGGAAGAGGAAGGGCCAGCTCCACTCTGAGAATCTGTTCTTTCCTTGTTGGGACTAGGCCCATTTTTTATATCTAATAATGCTGCTCCCCTCTCCCGCCTACTCCCTTGATCCGGACCAGCCTTATTAGGCCCTGAGAACAAAATTTTTGGGCTAGCAGGGATTGGGCCCAAAACCCCCCTACCGCATGTTGCCACCTCCACAGTGGGCTTTCCAAATTTTTCTTTTCCTTTTGGATGCGTCCCAACAGAGGCTTTCCCTTTTTCCAGCTTCCCTTGTTTTGGATTTTCCACCCGATGGACCTGGGATTCCCTATTACCCCCCTTATTTCCAGAGACACTTTCCAAATTTTTGGGAATAGACTTTCCTTTCTCAACTTTTGCACCGTTCACGAGATCTCCATGATTGACGTCTATGTTTCCTTTCTCGTTAGCCCGATTTTCCCGCCGTGACCTTCGTGTGACCTGCATCCATGGTCCAAAGCCGGCCTTGTCTTCCGGCGACGCCTCCGAGCTCTTTTCCGGCGAGTTGGCTATGGCACCGACCGTGATCGATAGCATCGCCTCCTGCAAAGACGGGCAGGTCGCTGCTGTGTGCCCAACTTTTCCACACTCGAAGCACACCTTCGGCAGGTTTTCATATTCTATGTACTGCCACTTTCCATCCAAGCGAATACGAGATACCAGAGGCTTGGACAAGTCGAGTTCTACTGCCATCCGGGCAAATTTAACGCGCTGTTGATGTTGTGTGTGAAAATCCAGTTTGATGGCCCTCCCAATCATGTTCCCCAGCGAGAACAGAATCTCTTGATGGTAAAAATGAACTGGGAAGGCTGGAAACTGAACCCAGACCACCATTGTTTTCGGCAATTCGTCGGACAATCGAAACTCCGGTGTCCATTGGAAGACTATACAATAGTGATCGAAAATGGTCCAGGGTCCCTCTGTTAAGGCTCGGAAATAGTCTGCATCATTGTCAAGCTTCACCAGGAAGCACTCTGGTCCCAGTGCCATGATGTCCATCGACCCCGATGGCCGCCACATAGCTTTGATTTTATTGCTGAAGGTAAAGAAAGGGATGGTCAAGCCCATGGTACGCACCACAAGGGTACGCTTCCATTGGGTACACAGCTTTTCTCTGAAGACACTAGAAACTTTCAGCTCCGGCTCTCCGTTGAAAGTCCCTGGTATCAAATCATGTACTCCCACCGGAGTCCAGGAGCTTTTCGATTTGTTGGTATCCAGGGCCTGTCCTGATACGATCCTCGCATAGGAAACATGCGACACAGCAACAGGGGGACTTGTGGTAGCTCCTTGTCGCGGCGGCGGCGGTGGATCTACCATCATGGATGTCTCGTCCGGTCGAGTGTTTGGGGAAGCAGCCTCAGCCCCAACTCCTCCCTCCCGACTGGGGAGAGGTTCATCCGGCGGCCTTCCCGACGGGTTGAGATCAGTCGCCGGCAACTCCGATGACATACGAAAGAATAGAGAGAAACGCTTTTTTTTTCCTCAGATCTAAAGAGTAGTTGAAAGTTCTACTGAGAAATCGTAATGAGAGAGTCTAGTTGAGAGGATAAAATACACACTAGCTTATATTTCGGTATTGATCGGTATTTTGGTATATTACTGATCACAATCTCGTAATCCCTAATACCGAATAACAATTGAAACTCAATCCCAATCCCAATCCCTTGAAATAATACGCGTATTCGGTAATACCAAATATAAACAAATTCGGTACGATATTCTGTATATCCCAAATACCGGTACCAAATTTCCCGGGATATTCCGATCCTTCGACCACAACAAGGACGACAACCTAACGCAGATTGAGATGACCTCCTTGATCCGGTCGCTCGGTTTGAATCCGAGCTCAGAAGATCTTAAGGAGCAGATCTAGAAGGCCTATACAAACAACAATGGTCTGGTCGAGTTCACAGAGTTCTTGGCGATGGTGGCGCCAAAGATCCAGACGGTTGAAGGAGATGAATGCATCTGGGCGAGTTCGATCTCCCCGTCTCTCGTCTTTTCTTCTATCTCCCGACGACGATTTTGGATTGCAGGAGATGGTGGGTCTTAGATTTGGATTAGGGTTGGTTTTCTTTAGGGATGGGTTGTCACGGAGAGTGGGCTGTGAGCTTGTGTGGGAGCCGGAGGGAGATCGGGCTTACTTGGGTTGTGCATTTATTATTTCGGTTTATCAGTTCGGTTGTCCGGAATTCGTTTCGGTAGTGTAGACCCTGGTTTTCGAAGTATTGGGCTTTGACTTTCCGAATTACGAATAGAATAAAAATAGTTTTGTTCTATTTTGTTCAGTTTCGGTCTGGTTTGATTCGAGTTCACCGAATCGGATGCCCACTCCTAATATATATGGTCTACAGTCCAGACCGATAGACTGGAGTATAAACCACAAACTATACGGTCCAGACTAGACCACGCATGTGCGGTCTGGTCCAGATAGACCACACTCAATGTAAAATGACCAATTTGTTTAGTCAACCACACAAAAAATTGAACTAATAGCCAAGAAAAAATTGTTTTTTTTTTGTCTTAAAACATAAATTCTAACATGCATGAATAATTTTGACACCCTAAATTTTTGTACATAACAAAGATACAAGTCAAAGCATCCCAACTTGCACCATAACGTAATAAACATTAACATAATGTCATATGGGGATACGATTGTCTCTACTCTCCGGTAAAATGTGGTTGTAAATAAAGGAGGGGACGAGATTTTCAAAATTAAAGTTGAGACTTGGGCCTCATTGTGGGAGTTGGGAGAGTGGTCGAGTGGGCTGCTAACACGTATTGACAAGTCGGCTGGGACCACAGTTTTGTCCGGCAAACCGCGGTCTAGACCAGTCCAGATCAAGAGATCAAAACATCATTTTTTTGGGTAGAAAAGCAGTCGCTCAAGGCGGCCTGACTCGTATTAATAACTGAACGTTGTTGGAAAACTCCCTTAATATCATACAAAAGCCAATGTTTGAGGTTCTTGTCGCTCACATCGAACAGATGTGTGTCAAAAGAGAACCTATGCCCTCTACTAGCTAAGAAGTCAGCAACAACATTTTTCTCTCTATAAATATGGGAAACATGAACTTCCCAATCCAAATTCAAAAGGGACCTAATCTAATCAGCAACAAGCCCATGTCTGTGCTCGCTGTCCTCGTTGTTTTGGATGATCAAGATCACCGTGGCAGAGTCCAAATTGAGCTCCACTTTCTTGAATCCTCGCTGCCACGCAAGGTTCAGCCCCTCAGCAGCACCTTTCAGCTCTGCTCTAGTAATAGAGCAGGTGCCCAAGTTACAAACAAAGGCATCACAGCATCTTCCAAGGTGATCCCGAAGCAACCCTCCAACCGCAGCCTCACCTGTTGAAAGGATCGAGCCATCAGTCTGCACTTGTATCTAACCTTCTCTAGGGGGGCTCCAGCTGATCTCTCGTTCCTCTCTTGGGTGTTTCCTTGCAGGAGAAATGTTAAGAACATTCATAGTAGCCTGCCTGTAAATATTGAACCAGGCCAGGATTCTTTGGATCAAGCCCATCTCCGAGTAGGCTGTGCCAACCATCGCCTCCTCGTTCCTTTTTTCCACATTTGCCAACACAAAATGCCAAAATCAACGCCATTGTCCTCGTCTCTAAGGTTCTCGGCAAGCCAGGATTTGAACGGCTTCTCACTGTCAGTGCATGTAATTTTGCTTCCAAAGTATCTTCTGGCTCCCTCGCTCTTGCTGCAGTATCTGAGTATATGTTCCGTTGTTTCTGGGATCTCTTTGCAGTGGGGGCAGGAGTTGTTGTTGGTGAGATTTCTCTTCGATCTTTCCACGTTGGTCAACAGGCGACCGTGGGATGCAAGCCACAAGAAGTGTTTTATCCTGTTTGGCCCTCTCCACTTCCACAGGTTCTTCCAGTGAGGTAGATGTTCTTCGTTCAGTTCATCAGCCACCAAGTTATAAGCTGACTTTAGTCAGAATCTTCCATCTTGCTCCAAGCTCCAAAATGTCCGATCCTCGCCAAGCTCAGCCTTAGGTGTTTCCATTCCTGCAATCAAAGCAAGGGTATCATTCCGAATGAGATCTTTCAATCTGTTCCAATCCCACTCACCTGACTCAGTCACCCAAGATGAAAACGCCGAGCAATGATCTTCCTCGGAGATTGTAGTGGTGAGGTAGTCCCCCAGCACAATGTTGCTATCAAGCCATGGCTGGGTCCAGAATCCAGTCGTTTTTCCGTCTCTAATACTCCAGCAAGTTGCACTCTTCATCAGTGGGAAGGCTTTCACAATACCTCTCCATAGACTAGAATGGTTACTGGATTTCATAGACACAATGGCACCATCCTTGTGCTTAAAGTACTTCCCTTGAAGAACCTGCACCCACAACTCAGAATCACGATTGAAGATATGCCATGCCAATTTCACCATATATGCCATATTCAAGTTCCTAGCAGATCTAAGTCCAAGACCCCCCTAATTCTTGGGTTTACAGATTGTATCCCAAGAAACAAGGTGGACTTTCCTTTCCCCCGCTTGAGAGCCCCACACAAACCACCTGATCTTTCTGTCAATCTCATCACACACAGAGACAGGAAGGACCGAGGTCTGCATGGCATAAGTGGGAATGGCATTCAAAACAAAAGTAGCAAGTGTAACCCTCCCTGCCAAGGAAAGGGTACGTGCTTTCCAAGCAGTGAGCCTTTTGTCCATCTTTTCAAGAATGTACTTGTAGGTGCCTCTATTGACTCTACCATGAAGAACAGGCACCCCCAAATACTTACCAAGGTCCTGAGTTTGCAAAATACCAAGGCGATTGCAAAAATCAGACTTGTTATGATTTTTCACATTTTTTTAGAAGAAACTATGCGGTTCGGTTCGGATCACAATTTTTCTAAGTATCTGGCCTATTTTCTCAGCCCTAGAGGTAGCCTATGATTCATATTGGTATGCCCGTCTAAGATTTCGTAGCTTCGTCAACAATGATGCGCATGCCTTATTCTAGGTTGCACGAGTTGTAAATTAGCCCAATGTGATAGTAATTTGCGAAGCACGGTTAAAGTGTATTGCGCATGAAGCAGGAAAACAACATTATTGCAACCCTTCCAATGTCGTCAGTATAGGAGGACCTAATTGGTGATGGTTTCCAGATCTACACTATTACACAAAGATTGTTCATGGAGTCCAAGTATCCCATTGGTAACGGTAGTCTAATAAGCTGACGAAGGGAAACGATGATGGAAAAAGAAAGTGTTCGAGCAAATCACCCTCTTATGAATCACAGATCGAGCAAGTAGATGACACTTGAACTCCATGAACTTGAAGATCATCACGCAACAGAAAGATGCATAGGCAAATCCATCGCAAAAGAATCATAGCTTGGGTGTCATAGATAAATCCCAAAATTTTAGGCCAAAGGTTTGACTAGTGAGAGGAGCAGATAGATGTGTAGATGAGGAGATGGAAGGACAACTCAGAATTCACTATTTAATAACTTGAAGCAACCGTTAATTAATCAAGCTAATTCTCATTCAAATAACTAAGGTTATCTCTCAGGTGTTAGTTATCTCTGTGAATACTCAATGCGTACAAATTAGCCAATCACTTGTTTACTCTCGAACAATCAACTAATTAACTACCTAGTCTGAATTACAATAACTCCTATATTTACGCATTATAATAAATTCATGACAATAAATTTTTTAAACTGTAATGAAGATATGTCAGTTACAATTATTGAAGTTGTGTTAGAGGTCTCGTGTGTGATTATGCCGATAAAACATGGGTCTCTCACAAAATTTTCAGATAGACACATCTCTCTAAGAGATGGGTACACCCCTAGTAATGGTAGCTTTAATAGTGTAGAATTTCACCTATCTTCCACGTCTTCCCGTCTACTCATTGTTTCCAATGCGTCAGGAAGGGGTCGTTTTAATTGAACAATTGCAAACGAGACGATTTGACCAATTGTCTCCTTTTGCAATCTGAATCATTTAAAAAGAGTCAATTCAAATTATACGCCTTCACCGCAAACAATTGTAGGGGTCGTTTGGAAGCTGTGATTGTTTTGATGAGATTGTTACTATACATGTATTGTTTAGAATGCATCACTTTTTTTTAGCATAAACAATACATGGATTGTTACTGCGATGTGATAGAAACTATCATTCAAAATGAGTGATTGTTATATCTCAGCTTTTAGTTACGATTGTTGGGATTGTTGAGTTGAGATTGTTTTGTCTCAGCTTTTAGCTGATGTGACATACATACCACACGTTGTATTTTACAATACTCAAGTTTGGAAGTTTGGAAATTTGGCCTAAAAGTCAATCCATGACTCCCAATAAGTAGCATCTTCCTCTCTCTGATGAGTCCACTGTACCAGCACCTGAGTCAACGGTTTGTTGTCTTGTGCCACTACTCTCCTAGCCAAAATGGTCGCAGGTTCCAACTTCATAGCTCCCTTATCATTAACAGAAGGTAAACTGGGTTGTACTTGGAGATCAATATTCATTCTGGCCCGGTTCAAAAGGGAGACGTGAAAGACAGGATGAATAACAAACCCTATTGGAAACTTCAATCTGTAAGCTATAGCCCCGATCTTCTTCTCAACTAGAAATGGACCAAACAACTTAGAAGCCAATTTCTAGTTTGCTCTGCTGGCCACTGAAGTCTGTCTATAGGGTCTGACCTTGAGGAACACCAAATCTCCCACATGGAATGCTCTCTCAATACGATGAGTATCTCCCATCTGCTTCTGTTTATTCTAAGCTTTGCCAGATTGGATCTTAAAATGCTAATCAATTTGTGTTGCTGCTAGAGTCTGTCAGCCATTGCAACCACTGGAGTATATATAATATTTTGTATAGAGAACTGAGAAGGCGAGTAACCATACAGAGCTTCAAAAGGGGAAATAGCTGGCTCATCTGCCAAAGTCAGCCAAGCAGCCCACTACTTAGGACATTGATGAACCATACCTCTTAGATATTCTTCCAGACAACGATTCAGTCTTTCAGTTTGACCATCTGTCTCTGGATGATAAGCAGTAGAATGCAATGTAACCCCTTGTAACTCCATCAATTTAGACCAGAATGAGCTAGTAAATATTGCATCTCTGTCAGATACAATAGTGATAGGCAAACCATGTAGCTTAAACACTCCATAAAAAAATAGTTGGGCCACTGATGATGTTGTATAAGGTTTTGTTAGGCCAAAGAAATGTCCATACTTGGAGAAACGATCTACCACTACTAACATTGCATCCTTTCCTTGAGAACTAGGTAAACCCTTCAATAAAATCCATGGAAATATGCTTCCATGATGATCTGGAATAGGTAAAGGCTGTAAAAATCCGGGATAGGGCACATTCTCCACCTTACACTTCTGACATGTCTCACAATGTTGAATACAAAGTTTCAAATTAGTTTTGAGACTAGGCCACCAAAAATATCTTTTGATCCGCTAGTAACTGGCTTGTAAGCCTGAGTGACCCGCTACAGGAGAGTCATGGAACAACTGCATCAACTGGTCCCTCATGTTCCTACTTACTCAAACATAGATGGCAGACTTATGGTAAAGCAAACTTTGATGAATCCAGTAGAGCCTTGGGCCAATGAAAGGAACAACTGCCTCAACCAATAGTGCTTGTGCCTCGGGATCCTCCACATAAGATGTTTCCAGTTCAGTTAACCAAGCTGATAACACAACAAAGGTAGGTCTGCACTCCCCCTGAATAGCCATGGCAGCAACAAAGTTGGGATGTCTGGACAGGGCATCAGCAACTTGATTGAACTTGCCTTATCAATACTGGATTTCAAACTCCAATCCCAATAGCTTGACCAAACCTTTTTTCTGTATTTGAGTGTGTATCTTCTACCAAGCAAGTGCTTGAGGCTTTCATGATCTGAGACAATCTTGAACTGCTTTCCTTCCAAATAATGGCGCCACTTAGTCAGTGCTAGAATTACTGCCAAATACTCTTTTTTGTAAGTGGACAAATCCTGCTTTCTAGGCCCTAAAGCCTGACTATGATATGCCAAAGGCCTGCCTTCTTGAGAGAGAACAACACCAACTCCTACTTCACTAGCATCCTGCAAGGTAAATGGTTTGCTAAAATATGGAAGAGACAACACAGGAGCTTGCACCATAGCATCCTTAAGCGATTCAAAAGCCACCTGAGCCTTATCTGGCCATCTGAAACTGTCATTCTTAAGCAGCTAGGTTAAAGGTTTGCCAATAATGCCATAGTTCCTCACAAACTTCCTGTAGTACCCAATGAGTCCTAGAAAACCCTCCATTCCTTCACATTTCGTGGTACAAGTCAAGCTACCATAGCCTCAATCTTAGTGATAGACCATTAATTGAACATGTTTATAACTCCATTCTTGAGCTGTTTAAGAGTTGATTCTCGTGTTTTAAGCCGATTTCACGCTAGGTTGTGTGTTTATGTCATATTTTAGGACTTGGCGTTGACATGAAGGTGAGGAAACGAGTTTTGGGTCAAAAAGGAGGACACTGGAGTGAAGGGCGTTGGAAGAGCAAAATACCCGGCCAGGAGTTAAAATACCCGGCCGGGTAAAATGCAAAGAGAGGCCGGGGATTCCTGTTTTGGACGCCAAAAAGGCAGAAGGGTTCCCATCCAGGGAGCTAAAATACCCGATCGGGTATTCTAGACCTCGATCGTGTATTAACCCCCTAGCCGCTGCGCATCGTTTTGAAATCCCCGACCGGGCACCTGAAATACCTGACCGGGTATTATGGCCGGGGATCGCGACTGCTGCTTTTTAAGGGAAAGAAGACCAAATTTTGAAAGGTTCTGAGTTTTAGAGATAGAAAGCTTATACCTAGAGAGAGAGTGACGAACCAGATTCTCCAAGCGCCCTAGATCGATCTTCATCATCATCTCGGCTTAAGCTTTGAGAAGTGTCGATTGATTGCCAGAAGAAGAATCCATCCTTCACAGCATGGTTTCCGCATCTTAGCTAGATTTCCCTTCTCTCTCTATGGAGTAAACTCTCTCACTCACCTGGGTATGAAGAACCCTAGATTTGTATGTTAGGTCTGATTGTATGAACCCAAGTAGGAATTCATTGATGTTGATTATATTCAATTGAGGTTTGATTTCCTGAATGGCATGAATCCTGATCAAATTCCTATTATTTCTGCTTTGACCTAGAAAAAGAATATATGCCTAGGTTGATAGAGAACCCTTGATTGAAGGTAGTGAATTGACGACTTTAGTTGATGAGTCAATTCACTATTTTGTACCAGATTTACTCCGGTAGAGGAGGTTTGGTTCCTTAGAGCCTCAATCTGTTTACTTCGGTGGAGGTTAGTCGCCCGCTGGGGACTCGGATTGAGAGGGTCTGGAGACCTTTAGTCGAGACTGCGGACTGTTTAAGAACCTACCGCGGTATAACTATCATTGAACTTAAACTTGGTGAATTACAACCTGGCTTAGCTGCAGTCTAGGGGGAACCATATCTCGGTGACCTCTCTCAACCATGAACACAACTTTCACTACTTTTCTTGCTAGTTTAGTTAAACCTTCACTACACTTGAACCGCAAAATAATAAGATTTACACGGAGTAGTCATCACACCTAGGACCCGGGTTGACATTTAGAACTGAACCCGCTATACTACACAATAGTAGGTGGTTACACTTGGCCACTTTCTAGTGTGACGGTAGAGGCGTGTCAAGTTTTTGGCACCGTTGCCAGGGACGGCTAGGTTGTTGAAGAAACGTGATTTCTGTTACTTTAGCATTTCTTTTCCGCATTGATTGTTTGCTTTTTCCCACTTGTGCCTTCACGGGTTTGCTTGCTTGGCTGTGTGCAGGTAGTGCATAACCTGTAGCCAGTCGGGAGGTTTACTGCCGTTAGATCCGGCGCTAGAACGCACATGTCGCCAACTAAGGATACAACAGCGAGCAAGACTGGCTATGGAGGAAGTGCACGTCGACTGCCATCTGAGCAGCTACTCCGAAGAGGAATACGAGATGGGCGACGAGCACAACAGGGGGAACCTTAACCTTGGACAGAATCAACCCCTCGGGATGCCCATGCAGGTTCCCCCAGTGAATCAGATCCTGGGGAACAACCCAGTCCCCTAGGCAGATGGGGCTCAACATCCACCACCCCAGCAGGGTCCTACTATGGAGTACTACTACACTCCACGGGTCGCCGACATTCGCCCCGTCATCCTATATCCGCCCATTTTAGCAAACAACTTTGTGATCAAGCCATGCTGGATTCAACTGATTACATCCTCAATCCAGTTCCATGGCTTGAAGGATGAGGAGGCGAGGGTGCACCTTTCCCAGTTCCTGCAGCTGACAAATGAATTCAAAATGATTGGTGTACCCGATGATGCGATTCGTCTCCACCTTTTCCCCCATTCTCTGGCAGGGCATGCGAAGAGGTGGTTGGAGACCCAGCCCCACTGTCTATCCCGTCGTGGGACGACTTGGCCGACAAGTTTATGCACAGGTATTATCCGGCCTCGAAGACCACGGAGATTTAGCGGGAGATCACTCATGTCTGCCAGGAGCCAGATGAGTCACTACCGGATGTCTGGGAGCGGTACTCGGGATTCTTTTCGCAGTGCCCCCATCACGGGTTCAGTGATGCATTCACATCGGGGAATTTCTACAGCGCTCTGACCCTAGAGAGCCAGAGGATGATCGAGTCTTTATGCCCAGGAGGGGATATTCTCACCAAGACTCCACCCGAGCTGAGTTAGATGATCAGTACTCTGGCTGCCAGGGATCACTCTTCGGGGCAGAGCACCAGAAGCAGGAGTTCCCGGGACCAAGGTGTGCACGCCATGGAGGCTAGGTCCGGGCTAGAGCGGGAGGTGGCCGAGTTGGTCTAGACATTGAAGCAACCCAACATTCTTATTCTCGGCAGAGGTCTGGACGGGCCTTCAGTTGCACAATGTCAGTGGTGTGAGAGTTCAAACCATCTGGTGGAAGACTGTCAGGCTATGAAGGAGTCTTCTACACCCTAGGAGCAGTTGGACTTCATCGCCAATGCTCGGCGCCTTGATCCTTACAGTGGAACATATAATGAAGGGTGGCGCCAGCATCCCAACTTCTCCTGGAATGCCAATAATAGCAACACCACTAAACCACCTGGTTTCCCAGCACCAGCAGTTGATTTTCAGCAGAGGCAGCCCTTCTAGGCCAGGCAGGGTCCGGTTCCACAGTAGCAGCCTTAACAACCCAGACAGGAGCAGCCATTCCAGCAGCCGCAACGTCATTATGCCCAGCTTCCAGTAGCTCCAGATCCAGATACCCAGATGACAGAGCTGAAAAACATTTTGCAGGCATTCATGACTACCAGCCAGGCGAATTTTGCCAGGATGGACCAGAACATAACCTCACTGGAGGCAGGCCAGAGGAACCAGGTTGCTATATTGCAGGATCTCCAGAATCAGATTGGCGGAATAGCTCGCCAAAATAACACCAAAGCACCAGGGACTCTGCCTGCCACCACCATTCCAAATCCTCGTGAGCTTCACCAGCAGCTGGATGCCATCACTACCAGGAGTGGCAAGACAACATATGTTGCCCCTGACCCGGCCAGGCAAGAAGAGCCATTACCTGCTTCAACACTTCCAGCTGACGATGCAGAAGTGGGGATGGAGAAAGAAGCACCTGCTCCCAACCACAGCTAGTGGTTAAGGAGCATGTACCCCAGCTTTCCTTCCCCACTCGCCTACACAAAGACAAGCTGGAGACTGAGTTAGCCAAGTTCATGGCAATGTTGAAGCAGGTCAACATCAGCATGTCGTTCGTGGAGGCCCTGTCTAAGATGCCCATGTACGCCAAATTCATGAAGGATCTCCTCACCAACAAAAACAAACTTGGGGATCTCTCGACAGTGATGCTGAGCGAGAAGTGTTCTGCCATCCGGCAGAACAAGCTGCCCAAGAAGCGCAAAGACCCAGAGAGTTTTACTATCCCTCTTGTCATTGGCAGTATGCATGTAGGAAAGTCTTTGGCGGATTTAGAAGCTAGCATTAATGTCATGCCTTATAAATTATTTAAGAAGCTAGGCCTAGGTAAACCTAGAACTACTAGGATGAGCATTCAGTTAGCTGATCGTTCTATTGTGCATCCTAGGGGTATCATCGAGGATCTGCTTGTTAATGTAGGGGCATTCACATATCCTGTTGATTTTGTTATTCTGGATATAAATGAGGATGTGGATGTGCCTTAGTGATGTGCATAGTGGTAAACTGATCTTGCGTGCTGGGGATGAACAGACTACTTTTTCTGTGTCTGAGAATGGGAAGCATTCCCATTTGCATGATGACTTAGATTACTGTGATATGCTTGCTGATTTTGAGACAGCACTCGCCATAATGAGTGCGGATACTGACGATGCTCTTGAGCGTTGTATTTTGCTAGGGAGCAGGCATCGTAGGAGCCGTAGCTGGAGGAGCAGTTGGCCGCGCTGGAGAGTGGCGCATTACTGGAGGGAGATAGGCTCTTCAAATCGATCTCATCCTCACCTCGCATCACTACCTCCTTGGAGGAGCCACCAGAGCTGGAGCTAAAACCCCTTCCTCCTCACTTGGAGTATGCATTTCTCCGGAAGGAGAACAAACTTCAAGTCATCATTAGCTCGACCCTCACACCCGAGCAGAAGGTCAGACTGGTGTCCTTGCTGAAGTAGTACGAGCGAGCTCTGGCGTGGAAGATCACTAATATCTGGGGGATCAACCCCTCCTTCTGCTCCCACCGGATATTGCTAGAGGATGAGATTCGGTCGGTAAGACAACCCTAGCGGAGATTGACCCCAAACCTGGAGGTTGTGGTTCGGGCGGAGATCGTGAAGCTGATGGACGCGGGGATCATCTTCGCTATCTCCGACAGTGAGTGGGTTAGTCCCACCCAGGTGGTGCCTAAGAAGGGCGGGATGACCGTGGTACCCAATGAGAAGAATGAACTCATCCCTATGCACACAGTGACCGGGTATCGCGTCTGCAACGACTACCGTCGCCTCAACGACGCCACCTGGAAGGATCATTTCTCATTGCCGTTCATTGACCAGATGCTGGAGAGACTGGCGGGGCACGAGTTCTACTGTTTCATGGATGGGATGTCTGGGTATTTCCAGATCCCCATTGCACCAGAGGACCAGGCGAAGACCGCGTTCACCTGTCCCTTTGGCACATTCACCTGCCCCTGCCACTTTTCAGCGATGCATGCTGACCATCTTTGACCGCCTGGTCGGCGAGATTGTGGAGGTGTTTATGGATGAATTTTCGGTTTATGGGGACTCATTCTCTCACTGTCTCCATAACCTAGAAATCGTCCTTAAAAGGTGTGAAGAGACGAACCTGGCACTGAGTTGGGAGAAGTGTCACTTCATGGTTCGCGAAGACATAGTTCTGGGGCATAATATCTCCAAGATGGGGATTGAGGTGGACAGAGCCAAGATCTAGACTATCAGTAAGCTGCCTCCTCCCACACCTGTTAAGGGGATTCGGAGTTTCTTGGGCCATGCAGGGTTCTACAGGCGCTTCATCAAGGATTTCTCGAAGATCGCCCTGCCCCTGACAAAGCTCCTTGAGAAGGATGCCCCCTTCCAGTTCATCGATGCATGCACAGCGGCATACACGATCTTGAAGGAGAAGCTCACTCATGCTCCTATCATGGTCTCTCATGACTGGTCCTAACCGTTCGAGCTGATGTGCGATGTCAGTGACTTTGTTGTTAGAGCTGTCTTGGGGCAGAGGCAAGATCAACACTTCTGTCCTATCTACTACGCCTCGAAGACCCTAAACGATACTCAGGAGAACTACACCACCAGGGAGAAGGAGCTGCTTGCGGTGGTGTTCGCCTTCGACAAGTTTCGTCCTTATTTGGTCTTGTCCCATGTGACCGTGTACACAGATCACTCCGCGATACGATACCTGATGAGCAAGGCCGATGCCAAGTCTAGGCTCATACGATGGATCCTACTACTGAAGGAGTTCGACATCGAGATTCGGAACAAGAAGGAAGCTGAAAATGTTGTTGCTGATCACCTCTCCCGGTTGGACACACCACCTGCGGACAACCTCGTGGAGGAGATCAACGACTCCTTCCCAGATGAGCGACAGATGATGATGTCCCTGGTGGAGCGTGTCACCCCTTGGTACTCCGATTTTGCAAATTATCTGGTGGGCCAACAGCTACCTAAGGGGATGACAACTCACACCAAGGGGATGACGCCTTCGCACGCCGATGCGACCGATGCCAGAGGTCAGGTAATATCTCTGCCCGTGATGAGATGCCCCATAATGTATTTATAACCTGTGAGATTTTTATGTTTGGGGTATCAACTTCATGGGCCCCTTTCCTCCATCCTTTGGCAATACTTACATCTTAGTTGCTGTGGACTACGTCTCTAGGTGGGCTGAGGCGCAAGCTTTGCCCACTAATGATGCTAGACGTGTTTGTGGATTTTTGAAGCAGCAATTCTCCCGGTTCGGGACACCTAGGGCCATCATAAGCGATCGAGGCACCCATTTCCAGGGCCAGTTTGATAAATTACCGTCTCACTATGGTGTCACTCATAAGGTGTTCGTGGCCTATCATTCTTAAACGAGTGGTCAGGCCAAGCTGACGAATCTGGAGCTTAAGCGTATATTAGAGAAAACGGTGGATCAGTCTAGCAAGGATTGGTCCACCAAGCTCGATGATGCTCTACGAGCATACCGGACTGCCTACAAGACGCCAATTGGTACTTCACCGTACCGGCTTGTCTATGGAAAGGCATGTCACTTGCCCGTGGAGCTAGAGCACAAGGCCTTCTAGGCCCTTAAGCTGCTCAACTTGGATGTTAGTGTTGCAGGTGTTGAACGAAAATTGCAGATGCTGGAGCTGGAGGACTGGAGTTACCACGCCTATGAGAACACCAAGCTATATAAGGAGCGTACTAAGCGCGTTCACAACACTCGGTTAAGGGGTCCGAAGGAGTTTCAGGTTGGTGATCGAGTTCTCCTCTATAACTCTCGCCTGAAACTCTTTCCTGGAAAGCTCCGCTCCCGGTAGTCTGGACCGTTCACGGTCACACAGGTGTTCCTGTATGGCACGATTGAGATTGCCAACCCGCAAACTGAGCCATTTAAAGTGAATGGTCGTCGTCTCAAGACCTATCTGGGAGACGAGGTCGAACATGCGGAGTTGGTGATTGAACTCGCGGACCCTTAGTTCCGCCATAGGCGTCCAGCTAAAAGACGGTAAAGAAGCGCTTGTGGGGAGGCAACCCCACCACGATTTGCATTTTTTCCCCCTTTCTCCTTTGTTTTGTGGTGTGTTCGAGTCAGTTGCGCGTCTGTGATGAAGTTAGGTCGTCTGATCTGCCTCGGTTTGGTGTGTTCATGCAGGGGTGTTCGAAAATTTGAGAAAGATTGCATTTTGACCGAAAAAGGGAAAATACACAGCCGTGCCTCAAAATACCTGACAGGTTATTTTGGCATCACGACCGGGACCCATTCTGCCCCGTGGGCGCGGAAAAAGGAAATTCCCGACCTTGACCCAAAAATCTCTGACCGGGGATTTTGGCTTCTCGGCCGGGTTTTTCCTTAGTCAGAAAACGTCGCGTTGCAGGAATACCCGATCGGGTATTTTTGAGGCCCGGCCGTGTATTTTTGCTTTAAAAGCGAACCCCCGATCATCCCTTTCTCTCTCTCATTTTTTTCAGAACAATCCCTCTCTTCCCTCTCATTTCCTCTCCTTTCTCTCTCTCATGAGCGACCGCCGGCCACTGCGCCGCCGTTTTCCGGCGACTTTCCGGTGGGTTTTCCGGTGAACTTTTCCGACCCGTTTTGGGCGTGGTTTCGCGTCCCTCACCCTCTACTCGCGTCCTCTCTACGGTCCCACTTGTGTTTCCAGGTGTGTTGCTTGCTCAATTTGTATTTTTTCTGGAAAATCGGACTGTAGATGTTAGGACCGAGAACTGTGAATTGCAAGCATGTTTGAATTAGAATAAGGTGAGGGATGTCGTGTTTAGAAATAGCGAATGCATGTGCGATGTCCTTATGCTTGAATGTGTCGTGTTCTACATGATTCCTGCTTGAAATGCGATTGTTTTGCTTGCAAATCGACCTTTTGTGCGTGATTGCTGACCATAGGTGTCCTTAAAGTGTGGGGGAACTGTTGAACCCATACTTTTGGGCCTAACGCGTATTTTCTTGGCTCCACCTTTGGTTTGTTGATTTTGCAGGATCATGTCTCTCGACCATCCGTTCATGCAGGATCTGCGCCAGCACCCGGAGTACGCTGACCAGTAGCGCCGGGTCATACACGGAGTGCTCCAGCGCCATCTCCACTTGGAGTGGGTGGTTTTCGAGCACCTTCACTGCCTGAACGAGATCTGCACCGCCATTAGCCACCCTGACTGGCAGGTTCTGTTGTGCATCGAGGAGCCCACCTACACGAAGCTGGTGTGTGAGTTCTACACCACATTCCGGTACCTCTCCAAAGCGGCCCGGGACTCCCCCACTGGTGTCACCTTCAGGCTGGGCGGGCACCTACCGGAGATGAGCATCGATGGGCTAGACTATGCACTGGGCATCCACTACCACCCCTACTCCCGCCATGAGATCGAGATTCCCCATCCGAAGGACTGGAGCCAGGACGCGTTCTACCGCCGCATAGCTCGTCGTGCCTACGGGATGGACTACTTCGATGTTGGCCATACATACGTCTTCACCCTCAAACCACAGTGGCACATCCTCAACCTCTTGATCACCCACTCGATCGTCCCCAACTTCACTGGTTCCCACAAGATACCGAAGCGGGTGCTCTACGCCATGTACTTGATGGGGGAGCCGGACCACATGCTGCACTTGGGTTCTTTCGTGGCCACCACCTTCTCTCGGTGCCACGGGAAACCCAACCACCAATTCTGTGGTCCCCTGATGCCATTTCGAGATCGACTTGGCGGGACTTACTGATGCCACAACACGGGGCGGCTCCACCCCTTTCAGCCGGGAGGTGCTTCACAACGCGATCATGCTGGCCTCTGATGGAGACCGTTCCTGGGTGGATGGGTTGTCTCTTCCTCCCAAGGAGGATGCAGATGATAATGATGAAGATGAGGAGGACGAGGACTACACCGGCGAGGATGAGGATGAGGCCGATGATGATGATGATGATGATGATGGCGGGGCCATGGATGCTGATGAGCCCGAGCCCCCGCTCTCCCACCCCCCCACCCCCCAGGATTTCTTCACAGAGCAGTTCCATCAGATGGGGCTCCAGCTTCAGCAGCTCGAGGTCCAGAACCAGCAGCTCATGGACCATCAGGTCCATTTTTACCAGCAATATTCGGCCCACCAAGCCGAGTGTCACTCTCGGATGGCGGTTCTGGACGAGCGCCTCGACCAGATGGAGGCTCAGCAGGGAGTCACCAGTGCTCGCATCGAGTGGGAGCGGGATCGTAACCGCTGGATGATGGAGTATTAGGAGCACCTGCTCCAGTCCTGCCACCCGCCACTGGACTACCCGGTGGGACCACTCACCACTCCCGCCACCACCGACAGATGGGGTTGTCGACCTCATGGAGCAGATCGAGTTCAGTCAGCTCGAGTAGGCTGTACTCGCTGGTCGTTTTGTGTTTCTTTTGTTTTGGTTCGGAGTGCAAACTGGCTTTTGTTTGGTTTGTTTTCTTTTCTTTTGGATTATGTACTATGGGACTGACAATTGACCTAACGTATCTGTGCTTGAGTGCTTGTGTCTTCTTTAGCCATGCCTTTGCACCAACTGGTCCCATTCCAGTCCGTTTCACTCCGACTAGTCCACCTTCGAGTCTCACTGCAGTCCGCGCATACCGGTAACATCGTTCCCCTTATCCTTCCCTCTCCTCCATTGAGGGCAATGTCGAACTTAAGTGTGGGGGGATGTATCTATTGACTTCTTCGATCTGTTTGTGTGCTTGGAGCATAGTCCACTGTCCAAATTTCGATTTGAGGGCTCCAAGTACGTGTTCTTTGCAAACTGCCTGCTCAGTATGCTTTGAATTGATAGTCTTTATAGTGATATGCAACCTTGGGAGGTAGTGTAGAACTATGGAGGATGTTGAAGTATAAGATTTTTCCTATCTATCTCTCCGCTGTGCCGGTTGATTTTGTGAATTAGTGGAATTAAGACCGTTGAATTCATGTGGTATTGGTGACTCCTTTTGAGTTGTGTTGTGGACTCGTGTATCGAACAGGGTTCTCATGTGTGAAATGAAAAACAGTTGGTCCTCCATGTCGGAATAATTGAAATCTTAAACATGGGGTAAGCCCAACGTGTGTGGCACCGTTCATTGCAAAAAATTGGGTTTTGGAAGAGATTTTGGTGATCCTTAGTGGGGTACTCCTACAAGGAGAAGCTAAGCTGTCTCTAGTACAAGTAAAATTTTCACCCGTTGAACGGTTTGCCTACTCGAGGATGTGTTTTTAAGGGCACGGATAAAGATTCCGACCCCCCTTAATTTCATTGACCCTCCACACGAGTTGAGGAAAAGGAGTTAAAAGAAGTACTCTGGCGAGTGACAGATGTACAGAAATTGCTCTTGCTCAACTAATAAGGGTCGACCGTACAAAAGACTGCAGTTGGCCCCCCACCAAGTGAATGAAAAAAGAAAAAGAAAAAGAAATGTGAAATGAAATGCAAAAAGGGGTTCCAACGGTGAAATGAAGTGAAAGGGAACCCCAGTACAATGAGTCCTTGGTTGTTGAATGGGGTGCGTCCCTTTACTTATGAACTGATTGTCTTAATTCCACTGCTTCTCATGATCCTGGCTTGAGTCTAGCACTCGCATAGAGAGAGAGATAGGGGATGTCTTAGAAGACCAGTTGACCTCGTAAGCTGCTATATGATCTAGAGAATCCTCTACCGACGAACGGGGTTGTTTGTTCTTATACAGGTCTGGAGAGCTGCATTGGTTTAAGTTAGGTTTGCTTGGGGACAAGCAAACGGTTAAGTGTGGGGGCATTTGATAGACCATTAATTGCACATGTTTATACCTCCATTCTTGAGCCGTTTGAGAGTCGATTCTCGTGTTTTAAGCCGATTTCACGCTAGGTTGTGTGTTTATGTCATATTTCAGGACTTGGCGTTGACGTGAAGGAGAGGAAACGAGTTTCGGGTCAAAAAGGAGGACACTGGAGTGAAGGGCGCTGGAAGAGCAAAATACCCGCCATGAGTTAAATACCCGACCGGGTAAAATGCAAAGAGAGGTCGGGGATTCCTGTTTTGGACGCCAAAAAGGCAGAAGGGGTCCCGGCCAGGGAGCTACAATACCCGATCGGGTATTCTGGACCTCGATCGGGTATTAACCCCCTAGCCGTTGCGCATCATTTTGAAATCCCCGGCCTGGCACCTGAAATACTCGACCGGATATTACGGCTGGGGATCGCGACTTGCTGCTTTTTAAGGGAAAGAAGACCAATTTTTGAAAGGTTCCGAGTTTTAGAGATAGAAAGCTGATACCTAGAGAGAGAGTGACGAACCAGATTCTCCAAGCGCCCTAGATCAATCTTCATCACCATTGGAGCTCGGCTTAAGCTTGGAGAAGTGCCGATTGATTGCCAGAAGTAGAATCTCATCCTTCACAACATGGTTTCCGCACCTGAGTTTGATTTCCCTTCTCTCTCTATGGAGTAAACTCTCTCACTCACCTGGGTATGAAGAACCCTAGATTTGTATGTTAGGTCTGATTGTATGAACCCAAGTAGGAATTCATTGATGTTGATTATATTCAATTGAGGTTTGATTTCCTGAATGGCATGAATCCTGATCAAATTCCTGTTATTTCTGCTTTGACCTAGAAAGAGAATATCTACCTAGGTTGATAGAGCACCCTTGATTGAAGGTAGTGAATTGACGACTTTAGTCGAGGAGTCAATTCACTATTTTGTACCGGATTTACTCCGGTAGAGGAGGTTTGGTTCGTTAGGGCCTCAATCAGTTTACTCCGGTTGAGGTTAGTCGCCGCTGGGGACTCAGATTGAGAGGGTCTGGAGACCTTTAGTTGAGACTGCAGACTGTTTAAGAACCTCCCGCGGTATAACTATAATTGAACTTGAACTTGGTGAATTACAACCTGGCTTAACTGCAGTCTAGGGGGAACCATATCTCGGTGACCTCTCTCAACTTTGAACACAACTTTCACTGTTTTTGCTTGCTAGTTTAGTTAAACCTTTAGAATTGAACCCGCTATACTACGCATTAGTAGGTGGTTACACTTGGCCACTTTCTAGTGTGAAGGTAGAGGCGTGTCACTTAGCTGGATCACTGGTGACTCTTTCCTGGTTGATAATGTAGCCCAAATAGTCGAACTAAGTTTGGCCAAAAGAGCACTTAGATGGCTTGGCATAGAGTGTGTTCTGCCTGAGGATAGTCAAGGTAGCTGCCAAATGTTGCTGGCGAGTCTCGTGATCAGTGCTATATATGAGTATGTCGTCAAAGAAAATCAGGATGAACTTCCTGAGGCAAGGTGCAAAATCTGATTCATTAAAGCCTGAAAGGTAGCTGGAGCATTGGTTAAGCCAAATGGCATTACCCTGAACTCATAATGGTCTTGGTGGATTCTGAATGCAGTTTTGTGTTGATCATCAGGGTGCATTCTAATCTAGTGGCAACCTGACAGTAGGTCAAGCTTGGTAAAGAACTTGGAACCTTGAAGTTCATATAACAGATCATCAATAACGGGTATAGGAAACTTATCCTTGACTGTCAAATCATTCAACTGACGATAGTCCACACAGAACCTCCATGAGCTATCCATCTTGAGCACCAGTAATACCGGAGAAGCATAGGGACTCCTGCTGGGTTGAATCTATTGAGGCTCCATCATTTTCTTGACCAATCGATTCATCTAATTCTTCTGGGGAATAGAGTTACGACATGGTCTGAGATTGACAGGCTGAGAATTTGGTTGCAATGGAATGGTTTTGTCATAATCCTGGCTGGTGGTAAAGATTTGGGCTTCTCGAAAACATCTGCAAATTCTTCTAACACTGGAGCAAAAAAAAAGTACCTTGCCAAGATTACCAGCCTCCAAAGTCAAACTGAACAACTGTCCCACAAAAACTGCATTGGTATGTCTGAAAATCTTCTGGAAGCTCTTACCAGAAATGGCTTTGCACTGGGCCATGTCTTGTATTCCTTGTAAAACCACCTCCTGACCTTTCCGATCAAAGAAGAGCCGAAGAGAAAGAAAATCAAACTTTATTGGACTGATGATTTTTAACAAATCTAAACCCATAACTGCATCATTAGAGCCCAAACTCAGAATTCTCATGTCGTAGGTAAATTTATGTCCTTGCACCTCCCAACAGAAAGCTTTGCATACAATGTTGCTCAAGAGTATATGATACCATCTGCTAGTTTAACCCTCAGTGGAGTAGGGGCTAGAACCAATTGACCTATGAGATCCTTAGCCTTAGCTTTATTGAGGAATATGTGGGTAGCTGGGTGCTCCCAGTGTCACTCAAATTGTAAATATTATCCTTCTTAACCTGGCCTTGCACAATCAGTGAGTTAGACAGACCTCCACTGCCTAGAGTCTGCATAGACACCTCTTATAACTCCGATTGTTGAACTTCCAGACCGGGATCCACTAACTCCTCTTCATCAGGACCACTCCAATCCTTAGTAACGCCTTCCTCATCATCATTATCCTGTAGCACTTTGAGTTGCTTCTTAGGTTCACAAACGTGACCAAAGAAGTACCTATTACCACACTTGTAACACAACACTCGGGCCCCATTTCACTTTTGATTCATCATAGGAGCCTTAGCCATACAAGCAGGTTTGCTACTCGAACCTTCCCATCGACGAGCTTGAGGAGTATGAGTGTGCGACGTAGCAGCATGGGTCAAGGACTAGAATGGCCACGCCACTTCTTCTGTCTTGCCACATTGGAAGCTTCTTCTAGCTGAGCCAATTGAAAGGCATCTTCCAGAGACCGAGGATTCCACATCTACATCACAGGACGTAATTCCTCCTCCAACCCACTAATAAAGCTACTAATGAAATATATCTTCTCAAGAGCTAGATTAAAACGGGACATCAATG
The DNA here is from genome assembly GCA_946122785.1 of Linum tenue. Lineage (NCBI taxonomy): Eukaryota > Viridiplantae > Streptophyta > Magnoliopsida > Malpighiales > Linaceae > Linum > Linum tenue. Next base: position 35,995,535 of record CAMGYJ010000011.1, on the reverse strand, counting down.
AACGTAATTCCTCGAATTTTTCTTGATACTCTGCCAAAGAACCTCGATGCTTGAGTTTGTTGAACTCAGCTACCACACCCCCATATGTTCGATTCCCAAACCGTTGCATAAAGCAACAACTAAATCTTCCCAATTTAAGTCTCGTTTATCATACTTCCAACCTTCCTTCAAACCATATATCAGCACGACGCTCAAAATAGATCACCGCTAAATTCACTTTCTAGTCATTAGGGATAGCATAAATGTCGAACAGTTTCTCGTATTTCCTAGTCCACTCTCTAGGATCTTTACCATTAAAGGATGGAAAGTCTAATTGGGGAAGCTGATGATTGTTACCTGGGGCCGGAGCTTGAAATTGCTCCCGCTCTACAACTAGAGGAATCGGAGCATGAACCTTAGGTCCTGCACTACAACAGGATCAACTCCCCTGAAACCTTGGTTCGGTAGTGGAAGAATGCCTCAAGCTCCATTCCGATCACCCAGCGGACCTCCCACACCGGCAATGGCTCCTACTGGCCCCGGATTAACAATCAATTGAAGCATATCACGAATTTTGTGAGTGGATTGGCCATACGACCCATATAGCCAACTTCTAACTATTTACAATTAGGTCCGTTTGTTACAGATCCATACGACCCATAGCCACCTTCTCCAACCTCCACGGGAAAGAGTAGGGCAACTCTGGAGTTCGGGCGCATAAATGAAAAGAAATGGAAAACCGAGCTTCATATATACATATATTGTGATGTCAATTACGACATCGGACATACAGAAAATCATTATACCGAGTTCAGTTGAATAATCAAGCAGTTAGCAGCAATTACGCAAAATGCAACACTCAATTAAGTTCCTGAATCAGGCGACCATGTTTTTATTCCAACCTTACACCTCCAAGCTCCATGCTGCTCCAAATCGTGGAGAACAATTTATAAAATCGACGGAAAAGAACCAGCCTAATTTTGCAGTCCTACCAATCTCAAATTTCAGACATTCTAGCAATCCGAATGAAAACTAAAACCAGCAGTTGAACCTGAAGTAGCCATTGTTGGGCAACAGACAACTGCACCGAGCGAGTTTCCCCTCAAATGCAACCAAACTTGACGTGATGTGTTCTACCATTAGCAGTCCTACTTCAAGTGATGCTCAAACAAGGATGCCATCTCAATCTGCAGTTCAACCCAAACTCTACTGTCAAAGACTAATATCTAACAAAAACTTGTCATTAGGTTTAAGGCTGCTATTATTACACTTTCCAAAAAGAGGAAACTCTCGCCTTTCCAATCTTAAGGCATGAAGGCCATAATTATATTTGTTCCACTCTTAAATAGAAAGGGAAAACTAGTTGCATTTGTTAAGCTATATCTTTGATAGCTGATGCAGCACTTCATGCGAACTCAATAACTAACCACAGAATCCAGGCTTGTGCATTAATTGATCAACTGTACAAGGCCTCAGCACTAGGAAACGATCATCAGAAGAAAATTTTACCGGATCATTAAAGAAAAAAGAAAACTTACAGCTGTTAAAGCAGCCTCCGCTCCTTTGTTCCCAGCTTTCCCACCAGCCCGGTTTAGCGCCTGCAGTTTTTATCAAAAGACAAATAAATGTTCCTAAGACCACTTCAGTAAAAGCATGGACTAAGCAGTATGCAAATCCATGTCACATCCTCACCTGGTCCATGTCTTCACATGTAAGAACACCAAATATACATGGGACTCCTGCAAAGCAATCAAGAAGCAGAACAAAGTTCTAAAAATAGGGAGTTTTCAACAACAAAAATGTTGAGTAGTACCAAAGATAATATGAAACTCAATTTAAAAAACACCATCTTTAATTTCAGTAAAGACAGTGTAACTTTCAATTCAGGCATTCTTGCAATCCTCGGTTTCTTGACCTCGCAGATTATTGTTATGGGAGTGAAGGACACACATGGTAAAGGCCATTATGCAATTCCTTTTTCATATCTTCCCAAGTGTGAAAACCCAAAGAGATAAGGATTTATAGAGCTTTAGAAACAATAAAGACGCCTGCAATGAACTTTCCATATTTAGTGATTGACAGAGATATTTTGCTCAACATGCTGCGATAGAAATCGTGAGTTCTAGAGTCGGACTGCAAAAGCTGATTGCACACCTCTCAAACCAGAAAAAGGACTTCACAGAAGTGGGTATCGTCTGTGCTGGAATTCTAGAAGCTGCCTAGGATGTTTAACCCCTAGAGAAGCAAATGATGCAGCTCACTCCCTAGCCCATAACCATCTTCCCGCTAATGCTGTTCAATGTTGGGAAGTTTTTCCTCCTATTGTGATCGTCCATAATCTCTGCACTGAACTACTGATGTTAGCCACATGGCTCATGAATAAATTTGGAGGGACTAATCCCATTTTGATTATAAAAAAATAAATCATTAGTGCCACTCAATCATAGGTCTCTAAACCTGCTTGTGCTGTGTGGGTAGAAATATGTTGCACTAGAAATCGTTGGTGCCACTCAATCATAGGTCTCTAAGCTTGTTTTTGCTGTGTGGGTGGAGATATTTGTGATGACTGATGCATAATCTCAGTTTGCTCTTAGAAATCCAAAATCTTACTATCAAACCATAAGCCTATACTATTTCCAAATGCCAAAAACCCAGTTTACTGCAATCAGGTGTAAGTGAACGCGAGAATCAAATGCTTCTCTCGCTGCTGTTGAACCACAAAGCCAGAGAGGGATGATCACTAGCCGCTGGTGATCATTGATTTTTTTATTTTTTATTCTGAGATATGACAATATAATAATGTTAGAAAAACGCCTACCCTATAATCCCTCCCACCCAAAGTAACAAAATCAAATGAAAGCAACTCTAAAACTAGACAGAGAAAGGGCTTTTATTGCCACACTATGGGCAGCCCGATTGGCAGTCCTAGGGACCACACAAACCCTGGTGATCATTGATTCCAAGTAGGAAGTCTTTGTTGTGCACAGGGTACAACAGCAAGCAAGCAAAACAGGTTGCTAAAACAATCCTGTACCTCTACTCCTCTAGACATGTGAGACACAGAGCAAGGGAGTAAATCATTACTTCTAAACAGTAGCCTTCTCTAACCGATCGTGCAACTCAACTCACAAATAACCAAAAAGGATTCAAATACCCACACCCACTTTTGAACGAAGTTCAAACAAAAACGTCAACCATGTTGCCATTGCATGTTATTGCAAATATCACTCACTCAAAAAACCCAACGAAACACCCAAACGATTTAAGAAAATATTACTTCGCAAGTCAACATGTCCAAATCAAAAGCGATAAAATGAAAAGATACCAATTGTCACTTACGAAACATGAAAAAGAAACTAAGAACAATCTCCACGAACCTGAATTGAGACCAGCTGAGAGTACTCCAGATGCAGCGGAATTTGCAACAGCATCATAGTGTGTGGTGTCACCTCTTATCTATACAGAACATAGAGTTCAAGCATTTACATGCTATCAAGAAGCTATAATGCCAAACCCACTGACCAAGAAAACAATCAAATGCACAGGAAGAATTTTTTTTATCATTACCACAGCTCCAATGCACAGCACTGCATTATAGTTCCCTGATTTACCTAGCTTCTCTGCAACAACACCCACTTCGAAACTACCAGGAACCCACACAACCTGAAAAATGAAATGGAGATTCCATGCTAGATATGTAAGCATTTGAAAGAAAAGGCACGAACAAAGGAATTCAGGAGGATTGCAAGAGCTTCGTCGTCATACATCGATGTCTTCTTCTTTGACGGAATACCTAGTGAAAGTCTCGATAGCTCCCTCTAAAAGCCGCCTAGTCACAATCTCGTTGAACCGGGCAACGACCTTTCCCATGGAAAACAAAAAACCAATCAAATTCACCATAATCAGACTGCGCAAATGCATCAATCGAGAAAGTCAAATGATTAATCTACGATTATGCAGTAGATAGACCTAATCGAGAACTCACCACAGCAAAACGGAGGCCTTCAGTTCGGTTAAGTGATCCGACGAGATGCCTAACAGCTTCCGGTGCTTCCAGAAACGACGATGAGTGGCGGCGGGACCTCCCGACGGCAGTAAGAGTGGGAGCATTGGCAAACCCTGGAAATTTTTGTTCGCCGAAATGAAACCGACATTCTGATTTTACAGTATACAAAAGCAAATCCCGGGTGCAAACCCATGAAATTTTACCTTGCTGGGGCTGAGGCAGAGAAATAGAGGAAGAGGAGAAGGAGAGGTTAGTTGTTTTGTAGCCACATCGGCTTAGATTGCAGTGCTGGAAAAGAGACGAGGATGCCAGGTACTGCTTAGTAGATGGAGACGTTAGCAGAGATGCCATTGACGGAAGAAAGAGAGAGACGGAGCTTTGCTACAGAAGGGGGCACAGATTGAAAAGGCAGAGCGGCGAATATATGTATGATTCCACTTCCGGCAAAAATACGAAGCAGAAAGCTCTCTGAACTGAACTGGACACGGTGTGCTGTTCTGTACTGTTACAGTGTTACCTGCCGGATGTTTTGCTATATCAACGTTATCAGACCGGGTTATACCGTAGTGTCTAGGCGTAGGGTTGGAAGTTTGGTACGGTATTTGGGATATATTGAATACCGTACCGAATTTGTCTACATTTGGTATTACCGAATATATGTATTATTTCTTGAAATCAAGATTGAGATTGAATTTCAATTGTTATTCGGTATTAGGAATTACGAGATTGAGATCGGTAAATACTGAAATAGCTAGCGATCAATATCGAAATATAAGCTAGTGTGTATTTTTTATCCTCTCAACTAGACTCTCTCACTCACTACTACACGACCTTCAACCACCAAGAGTGTCATTTAATTATACATAGATCATTCCATCGGTATTTCACAACTTAGAAGTTCTCATCCAACTCAAATTTGACTTTCCAATTTAAGTCACTCTCGTCCCTCATCCAAAAATCAAACACTAGTATTAGTCGTCTCTCAACCTCCAATTCGTCAAATTAAAGATTACTAATGACAAGAACTTGAGATGTCACATCTCCTCCATTCTCTTTATCCATATCCTAGCTCTAGGCAAACTCAAGACTCTTTGCTTAGTCTCTTTGCCCTAAATTAAACAATAAAATCTAATTTATATATTTAATTATTAATTGTAAAGATAATTAATTTTGTATTTGGTTATACCAATTGGGATACCGAAGTACCGATTAGGATACCGAAATATTTAGGGATTAGGATTGGGATGATTTTAGAGTGTAATTCGGTATTCGGGATTTCGGTATTTGGTATTGGAATACCGATACAGTGCCGATTTCCACCCGTATCTAGGAGTGTATACTGGTTCAGTCCAAAGTGATTTGACCCATACCCAACCTAACTGATGTTTGAACCATATTATATCAAATCAAATGTTCAGTTTTTATCCTGTAAATTTTATAAATACCGAAGAAAACTTAATCGAAGTGACATTTGAACCTGAATGAAGAACCAAATACAATGTTGGTCCGAATTTTTTTTCATAATGACTGTTTTTTATCCTAAAATATCTTTCACTATTGGATTGCAGTTCTCATGAATTGGGTCCGAACCGAACCGTTGCACACCCCCTAACTAATGTCTGTTTTGCAAATGGTATGCTACTGCTAAACCAGTTCATGTCAGATTTAGTAAAAGATGCATAGAAGTGGAAAATCATTAACATTAAATGACTTTAGACATATATATATTGAGTAAGAAAACGATATCCAGAACTTGAATTGACTGATCTTTCGGACATGATATTATACTCTAACCCTTAAAGATCAAAATCTAGGTCTTAATTCGCTAAATCTTATACCCCAAGATCAATTTAATTAGAAAAAATAATCGACGGTTATGATTCATCCAAATATAGGCAAAAAAATAAATGCACCATCTTAGGGTTTATAGTTTATAATTTAGATAATTAGGACCTAGGGTTTACTCATTAAGGGTTAGGGTATAGTATCATGCCCAAAAATCCAGTTAATTTGAGGTCAAGATAGCGTTTTCATACTCAAGGTATGCGGTACCCCGGATTTCACCCGGGGTACCCTAGAATGCACCATATGTATATATATACGGTACCATGTATGTGTATATATATATATATATATGGTGACTTCTACGGTACCCCGGGTGAAATCCGGGGTACCGCATACCTTGAGTATGAAAACGCTATTTAGACCTCGAATTAGCATGATTTTTGGGCATGATACTATACCCTAACCCTTAATGAGTGAACCCTAGGTCCTAATTATCTAAATCATAAACTATAAACCCTAAGATGGAGCATTACTTTTTTTGCCTATATTTGGACGAATCATAACCGTCGATTATTGTTTCTAATTAAATTGATCTTGGGGTATAAGATTTAGTGAATTAAGACCTAGATTTTGATCTTTATGGGTTAGAGTATAGTATAATGTCCGAAAGATCAGTCAATTCAAGTTCTAGATAGGGTTTTCTTAGTTAAGGTATGCGGTACCCCGGATTTCACCCGGGGTACCGTAGAACTCCCCATATATATATATATATATATGGTTCAGCCTAGTGTACGCCCGGGCGTACGCTAGGTTAGCGTACGTCCCATTGAGTTTTGTTATATAGATCATGAATTAACCGGAGTTTGGGGCATGATATTATACCCTAACCTCTAATGGGTAAACCTCAATCCCTAATTTTCTAACCCAAACCATGAGATTCGTTTAATCTTAAATTGAAAATCAATGAAAATTTCGACGAATCAGGATCGTTGATTTTCATTTTTAAGATTAAACGAATCCCATGCTTTGGGTTAGTGAATTGGGGACTGGGATTCACCCATTAGGGGTTAGGGTATAGTATCATGTACCAAACTCCGATTAATTCTTTGTCTAAATAGCAAAACTCAATGGGGCGTACGGTAGGCTAGTGTACGCCCGGACGTACGCTAGCCTTTGCCATATATATATATATATATATATATATATATATATATATATATATATGTGGTGCCTTCTACGGTACCCCAGGTGAAATCCGGGGTACCACATACCTTGAGTATGAAAACGCTATTTAGACCTCGAATTAGCAGGATTTTTGGACAAGATATTATACCCTAATCCTTAATGAGTGAAACCTAGGTCCTAATTATCTAAATCATAAAATATAAACTCTAATATGATGCATTGATTTTTTTGTCTATATTTGGACGAATCATAACCGTCGATTATTGTTTCTAATTAAATTGATCTTGGGGTATACGATTTAGAGAATTATGACCTAGATTTTGATCTTTAAGGGTTAGAGTATAGTATTATGTCTGAAAGATTAGTCAATTCAAGTCCTGGATAGCATTTTCTTACTCAAGGTATGCGGTACCCGGGATTTCACCCTGGGTACCGTAGAAGCCTACTTCGGTGCACTCACAAAAATGAGTGCGTTCAATGCACCAGCTCAAAAACTAGTCTTAAGGTGTCGTATTTTGAATTTTAATTTGTAGAATTAGTGTAATATGATGATATAGCATATGATAACAACTAATTAGCAGATTATCCTAAGCCCTAGACCTCCAATTTTGAGTTCTATCCCTAAACCCCTAACTGTAAACCCTAAACCTAACCCTAAATCTCTAGTCTCTAAATCCTTCAAATTAAAGTAAATCTTGAATAGTTTTTGTGCAAATTCATGTGCTTTATTGTTCATCACATCATAAGTGATGATTGACATCATTTTGACGTGAATCACGTGTTTAAAATGACGGTTATGAAGTGAGTGCACTGAATGCACCCAAAAAAGTGAGTGCACTGAAGACGCCACCATATATATATATGGTAAAGGCTAGTATACGTCTGTGTTCACACTTGGTTTTTGCACTTCCATATATTTCGTTGAATCAGAACCGTCGGTTGTTATTATTTTTAGATTAAATAAATCTTGTCGCTTAGGTTAGAGAATTTAGAGGTTAGGTTATAGTATCATGCCCCAAACTCCTATTAATTCGTGTTCTAAATAGTGAAACTCGACAATATACGCCTGACGTACACTAGCGAAATATATTGAAGTGCAAAAATCAAGTGTGAGAACAACGCTAGGCGTACGCTAGCATTTTCTCTATATATATATGTCTAAAGTCATTTAATGTTAATTGCTCGTAATCTTGTCATAGCTGGATTTGTTATAATATGTCTTTCTTGTTTTAGGGATTGGGATTTGGGAGCTGATCGTAACCTGACTTTACTGTATAATTTCCTTTTAATTCGGGGAACCAAACTCTTTTATCATGTCTAACAAGAATTTTAAAGTTCGACGGCTCGGTCATCTAATTCGTGAGTCGGTGGCAAACAAGACCTGGAATCCCATCAAGATCTCTCAGAAGGGACCAGCTTTGTCTCATTTATTTTTTACAAATGACCTCATCTTGATGGGAGAGGCTTCAGCGGAGCAGGTAGCTTCTATACAGGATTTTCTTGAGAAGTTTGGAGCAGCGTCGGGGCAGCAAGTTAGTCGTCCGAAGTCCCGTGTTTTCTTCTCGGGGAACGTCTCAGTCAATCAAGCTACCCAGATTAGTGCGGCACTTGAGATACAAGAAACGAAGAATCTGGGCAGGTACTTGGGAGTCCCGGTGATCCATGATAGAGTCTCGAAGGCAACTTACTCAGCACTGATTGACAGGATTGACGCCCGACTAGCAGGTTGGAAGGTGAAGTCCCTTAGTCTTGCTGCTAGGATAACTCTTGCACAATCGGTACTGTCGTCGCTACCAGCCTATACTATGCAGACATCTCTTCTTCCGGCTAGCGTCAGGGAGTACATTGATAAGAAGATTAGGGATTTCGTGTGGGGGAGCTCTGAACAGGGACGAAAGATCCACCTTATAGACTGGGAAACACTCTGTAGACCAAAAGAGGAAGGCGGGCTCAGTCTGAGAGGCGCTACTAGAATGAATGAGTCTTTCATGCTCAAGATTGCATGGCGGCTCTTAACGGAGCAGGAGAGTTTGTGGGCACAAGTTATTAGAGCAAAGTATCTGTGTAAGGTGGGGAACAGCTGGCAACCTCGTACGACAGGCAGACTTTCCAATCTGTGGAGGGGGGGTCTTACGGGTTCTTCATTTCCTCCCAGACGCTCTGATGTGGAACGTACGCAGCGGATCGACCACTTTGTTTTGGGAAGATCGCTGGTTGCAGGATGGCCCAACGCTGGCCGAACTTGCAGTAAATTTGCCTATGGAAGCACGGTCGCAAACAGTTGCAGAATTGACCCTCAATGGCAATTGGAATGTAGCTTATCTCCAAGCTTTTCTTCCATCAGAGCTTGTACAGCAAGTACAGCTGCATCCGCCGCCCCAGGGAATGAGCCCGGATGTCCCAATCTGGAGGCTGACGGACTCGGGGAAATTCTCTATCAAGACGGCTTATGAGCTGACAGCTGGCGAGGAAGGACCAACTGGACAGTATCGATTGTGGAGGGCGGTGTGGAAAACACCGGCGACGCAGAGGATCTGCTCGTTCCTCTGGCTGGCAACCCATCAACGTCTCCTCACCAACGACGAGCGACGCAGAAGACACTTGGCCTCGTCAGATGCCTGCCAGGTTTGTGGAAATGGCCCAGAATCGACCCTTCATGTGCTAAGAGACTGTTCCTATGCAAGGGCTACCTGGGCAGCATTTCTGGAGGGGGAATCCGACGCTATTTTCTTCCAGGAGGAACTGAATCGTTGGCTTCTTCATTATCTTACAGGGAGGAGTACAAAGATCGATGCTATGCTATTTGCGGTGGTGTGCTGGGCGTTATGGAAAAACAGAAATGCTTGGGTGTTTGAAAAGGTTCTGGGGGAGGTCTCGGCAGTACAGCAGTATGCCCGTAGGATGCAGACCCAGATTCAGAGTGCTTGGGCTAAGGAGGAGCAAATCTTTGAACAAGCCCGAGCTCGACGGCGAGAGCTTATCTCTTGAACCCCACCGCCGACGGGTTGGCACTGCCTCAACACGGATGGGTCAGTCATTAATGCTTCGGGGAGTGCAGCTGCGGGTGGAGTAATTCGAGAGGAGGATGGACGTTTCGTGAGTGCTTTTACAGCCAACCTGGGTGGAGGATCTATAACGCGGGCGGAGTTGATGGCTATTGTAATTGGTTTACGGGCAGCTTGGGAGGTGGGAGCACGAAAGGTCGAGGTCCAGACGGATTCGAGAGTGGCGATTGACCTTGTTCAGGCTGCGACAGAGAGCAGTCCGCACTACCAGCTCGTCATGCAAGTTCGCAGGTTGTTGGAGAGAGCCTGGCAGGTCGTCCTCAAACACATCTACCGGGAAGCGAACGCTGCGGCTGATTTCCTGGCGTCAAAGGGACACTCACATGCAGTGGGCGAGCACATGATACAGACCCCTACTGATGTTCTGAATTTCTGGTTACTCCATGATTGTATGGGTGTTCAAACGCCTAGGCTGATTACTTACTAAAGGTTTGGAGCGCCTTCTCGCTCCGTCTTACTACAAAAAAAAAAAGAATTTTAAAGTTCGACTATAATGAATGGTGACGGCCAACACGTAAATACTTATCATGAGTAGTTTATTTGAAGGTAATGCCTAGTTTTTATTCAGATTTTTTTCAGATTTTTTTATATTATCTAAAGATATCGAAATATTAAGAATGAACCAAATGTTAACTTTCCGTTAGCAATTTTGTTAGTAATATTGATTTGACAATATGATACTGAATTGGAAGAGACACATGAATGTCAACATTCCAAAATTTCAGTATTTTAACCAAGAAAAGAGTTACAAAATTATTAACGATAATATAAAAATGATTAATATTTTGATACATTACGAAAGAATTGGATAATTAATAGCATTTTAATAGGTTTGGATAATATAAAAAATCTGAAATTTTTTTGGATAGAAAATAGACCGTACCCTTTATTCGAAACTTACATTAAAGTAACTGAAATGACGACGTGATCTTGTATATTGATACATTAGTCAGTCAGTCGTGATACCATTTCGAGGGAAAATCCAGAAAATTTTTATTTATTCGGTTTATCACAAAGCCACCACCATCGTATCATGATATTCATAATTCACTCATCACCACCATAATTTAGCAACAGCCATCCACGCAGCAAACTCGCCCACATCTGAGATTGGGGACCCTCCCAACAAAATTGCAGCAGCGGCAACCTTCAACAATGTCACAAATGGTGGTCATGCTAACTACAAAGAGACAAGGAAACCAAGTTGCGAGCTTATTTTATACCTGCTTGGGGTTGAACCAGATGCTCGAAGCTCTGTTGGCGAGTGGCAGGGACAGCATTAACAGCAATGGCGGCCACAATAAGCACCACCAGCAGCTAGGGCTGGCGGACGGTTTTCTGGTTAGCGGCTAACCGGTCGGTTTCAACCGAACTGACCGGTTTTTGGCTAGCCGAAAAGCCGATTCCGAAGAGGGCGGTCGGTTGGCGGTAGAGGAAATCAGGGGTCCGGTTAGCCGAGTAACCGAAGTCGGTTAACCGCGACTAACCGGCCAACCGACCCACAACCGAAAATATAAAAAAGAGAAGGTGACCCCTCCACTCCAGCTTCTCTCTTTCTTCCTAACTCCTTCGACTCTTCTTCTCTCTTTCTTCCTACAAATCCTTCCACAGCAGATCCGACCCTCACCTCTCCTCCTCCTCCTCACCTCTCCTCCTCGGTTAACTCCTTTGACTCTTCTTCCTCTGCATGGAGGCCAGATCCTCGCGCCGCGCCAGTCGCCGCGCCCGTCGCCGCACCTCGCTCCCGTCGCCGCGCCAGTCGTCGCGCCCCGCGCCTGTCGCCGCGCCCTGCCCCCGTCGCCGCGCCGCGCCCCCTTCGCCAACACCAGCAGAATCGAGAGAGAGAATCGAGGGAGGAGGCGAGAACAGGGAGAGAGATAGTCTGGGAAGAAGAATCGAGGGAGTTGGTTTTTCGATTTTCCTTCCAGAGGAAGAAGAGAATAGAGAGAGAGAGATGGTCTGGGAAGAGAATCGAGAAAACGGAGGGGAAAGAAGAATCGAGAAACGGAGGGGTTAGGTTAGGAGTGTGTGGTGCAGATTTTTTGTTGCTTTTAATTTTTTTTTAAAGGTAATTTCCGGTTGGCCGGCTAACCGAGTCGAAACCGGAAACCGATCGGTCGGTTTGCGACTAACCGAGGCTCACAGACGGTCGGTTGGCGGTAGCTCTGGTCGAGGTCTCGGTTTGACCGATAACCGACAATTCGATTTTCGGTTAAACCGAAACCGACCGAGTGACAGCCCTACCAGCAGCCATGTGAAAGCAATGAACAACTTATTCTCCTTCCTCACCATGATCTCTTCCCTAATGACAAAAAGTAAACTAGGGAAAGAAAAAGACGAAAGAAGTGCAAGGGAAGGTGGCTGGGATTGGGAACTTCAGCATTCTATTTATACTACCAAATTTGCACTGCATATACAACTTGACAGTAACGCAAAGTTGGAAAAGACATCTTTGGACCTTGTGAATGGATAAGTAATAAGTGGATGCCATGTTTATCAGCAGAGATAATATTGGTGGTCCTTTTGGTAGTTGATGAATTGTTGACTTGTTTCTACTTTGTGCAATGAAAAGCAGATTTCAGCAGCAACCATTATTGACCTCACTATTCAGAACTACATTACAATTATCTGAGTTATGTCTGGTCAGTCGACTGGTTTCCCTTCCTCACTTGCCCACAGTATTGTGGGAAATTAACTCCACCCATCTGATGTTCAAGGTTTCACCCTGAATGCTCTTTGTCATCCCATACATTACCTGCACAGAGTCGGAATTCATTCTATTTGGATGTACAAGTTAGATAAGCTGTTAAAGTTAAGGATCCAAACGCGACAGGATTGAACATTATGTTATGCACTTTTAACAACAAGTGTCATGTGGTATTCTGATGAAACGAAGTAAAGCATACTAATTGCACTAGTACACCTTCTTCATTTCTTAAGCACCAGAATCAAATATACAAACATGCTTTTCCCAATTGGTGCAAGATGTGCCCACATCTAGAAGAAGTGTTTGAAAAGTAACCCCAACTTTGAAGTCCGATCCATAGTCCCTTTTTCCCTTAGGTGGAAGAAAAACACTAGTAGACCAAAAACTGGGATTCCAAAGAGATACACTGTTGCACTGCTGCTAGATTCTGCTCCAATGTGCTGCTACCCTCAAATATATTCCCTTCCTTTTTCTTTCTCAAAATTAAACACCATTTTTCTCTCATTATTTTACTACTCTCAAATTTTCACGCTCGCTAATGTTCTCCCCTCATTGTAATATAACAAAAGAAGTATTTGCAAAAAGGAACAAAATCCTTGTGGCGACTATATGATACACTCATGATTTTGGGTAAACACAGTGTCCTTATTATAAATTTGAATAAATGGTTGTAAATCTTAATTGATGTTTAGAAACACTTGTTTCAAGAAAATTAAGTTCAATAAGTTATTGTCAAAACAATATTAATGAATTGTAAGAGCTTCAATTCGAGATCAATTAGAACATTCACATCAATGCAATTGTAAAAACAATTGCAGTTGTGCTCTTTATTGTCAACTCAATTTTTTTGCAATCCAACTCACACTAATCCTATTCACCTACATCAATGCAATTAACTTGCAATTGCATATGTGAGCCTAGTGATGGCAATGGGGTGGGACGGGTACCTCAATACCCATGCCCACCCCACGCTACTTCGGTCGATCGGAGCGGGAAATACCCGCGCGGGTACGGGGCCGGTCGACCCACTCTTACAAGTCAATTGAAAATATACATGCAAAATTCTATTTTTTCCCCCCATAAAATGAAGGAGAAACACTTTATGAATGAAAAATAGTGATACTAGAATTGGTATAGGGATAAAAATTAATTATATCAAAATTATGATATAATGAGGGGCAATAAGAGAAATCGTTACGTTCTAATATTATAAGGGTATATTTATGAAAAAAATTAATGATTATGTCTTTTGATCGATAATAGTAAAATGGTACGAAATACTATTAACCCTTTTAAAAACAATAGGGTTAATTGCACCACACACCATATAATATAAGTATTGAGTTTGTTTCATACTTACCACTTATATTATTTTAGTTGCAACTAAATCATATAAGTTGGTTTTTAGTTACGTCGTTATATTTTCCATCCCTAAATTTAACGATGGGTACCAAATTGCAGTTTTCCATTCCACATAGGTATTCTAGCTCAACCGAATTGCCGAGTCAGATAGTGAACTACTAAATAGTAAATTCACATAAGCTTTTCCATTCTCCTTCTCTATCATTTTTCATCGCTCCTTCGTCCAACCCTTTCCCAAAGACCTTCGCGACACAACTTCCCCAGGAACAAGCTCTATTTTGGCCTCACATCGACGAGCTCACCGTCTTTTCAAAGACATGGCCCATCGGATCTAAACGTAATGGAGAGCCACGCCTTTGCCTTTTGCCGCACCCTCGCAGACAAAGTCCATGAAATCCATAAGTATGGAAATGAGTAATGGGGGCCATGCCGAGCCAAGGCTAGCTTCTGACGTTCTCAAACTTGGGATCACCGATGTCGAATGCAAAAAGTATAAATCCTTCCTTTTTCTATTTTCCTCTGCAAAAATCAACTTCTAGTTTTTTTTTTTTTTTTAATAAGGAGTTCATCGAATAAAGACTCCACAATGGTGGACAGATACATGGGCCAGGCCCAAGGAAGGAACAAACTACATAAGGACAAGAGCCCAACAGACAAACCACACCAAGTAAAGCAAAGCCCAACCAGACTATGGTCTGAACAAGAAACCCTAATCCCAAAATCAATCTTCCATTCCATGAGCAGCCGTCGTGGTCATCCATGCCGCGATCCAAGATCCGCCTCCGATGAACCACCCAGCCTTCAATCAACTTCGCATGCCCACAGCACCAGGGAAGATCGCCCAAAAACAGAATCATCAGCTGCAACACCAGAAAATGATAACCTGAAGAGACGAAACCACCCACAGAAGACGCACACAGTTGATCGAAGAAGACTCCAGGAAGAAACAAATCTTGAGCCCCTATGTTGAATGTTCCCCGCATTCAAGTTACCCGAAGCTGAAACCAAGGGAGAGTCACAATAGGATTCCCAGAAGCTTCTCCGAAACACCCAGCCATAGAGGTGAAACAAGGAGGAGGCTCAGATTCGAGAACCGAGAAAGCTAGTTGAGAGAATCCGAACCCCCTCTGTCTCAAGCAAAATCATCTCAATGTTCAGATCTGGCAGATCAAACATGAGGAGGAAAGGAAACATCCATCTTCAGAGAAGAGGAAGAGAGAAAAGCTCCAAGAAGGAAGCACTGAGATCAGAAAAACAAAGGAACGAAAGCTAAAAACATAAAAAACGGGAAATAAAGAGAGGGAGGGCCACCGTCGGCACCGACGGCAGCCCTGTACACAAAACAGAGGACTGAAAAGTTACAGTTTAGAGAGAAGGCAGAGCTTTTGAATATTGAGAGAGAGAGAGTCGAGAGGCTTCTTCTTCCTCTGATTGGCGTTGTGAGGGTAACTGGAGAGAGAGAGAGAGAGGAGTGGGGAAAACTTCTAGTTATCCTTCCTTTTCTTGATTGTGATGAAATTACGAGGTGATTTTTTGAGCATTCAAGCGAGGCATGTAGAATCGGGTGATTAATTAGGTTATTTTCTTGTAATGTATCTTTTTTAATTCGATCTCCCATCTGTTCATGATCGTCCAATTTTGGTTTTTGGTTGAATTGCATGTTGGATTTGAGAATTAAGGAATTATTCAAACTATAAGTTTCTCTCTTCCAGTTCCGAATTTATTTACTAATTGTTTAAGGTAAATTTTCAGGCTTTGTTTTTTAATTTATTTTTAGGGTTAATTGCTCTTTATTTTCTGTGTTGAGGCGGGTAAGGGGAGGCTGAAGGTCACCGGGAGGGCCAGAGTCGGGATTGACAAGGGTTATCTCCATTAGTGCCACTCAACAAGTCGTTCAGCGACATTGAAGAAGGTATTGAAATACGAGGAAAAAAACTTTCATACGATGGTGCATACGGAACGGAGAGAAGAGTACAAGTATGCCAAACAACGACGAATGCGGTGCAAGGTGCAACGAGTAGAGGGAATTAGTTAATGATTCCAAAGGACACACCTGGATTTTTATGGCCAACCTTAGGATGAGTTGGAATGTTTGTGGAATGAAAAAACTGCAAGATGGTACCCACCGTTAAATTTAGGGACAAAAAATGTAACAATACAACTAAAAGTCGACTTATATGATTTAGTTGCAACTAAAATAATATAAGGAGTCAGTATACAACAAGCTCAATACTTGTATGGTATGTGATGTAATTAACAAAAAAAAAAGGATTAATACCCTAGTTTGGCCTGAAATTTATTCTTCATTTATAAGAGGACATAAATTAAATTTACTATTAAACTCAAATTAAAATAATTAAAATATCAAATAACAAAGAAAGTACTTTCTGGCGAATTAGTGGGCTAGCTAACAATAGTGGAAAACTCATATAATTTTTAGATTTTAGGTTTTTAGATTTTGTATTTGAAAAGATACAAAGTATTTTTTTAGTGTAACTGGTAATGGTTGTTGTCTTCGTTTGGAAAAATCATGGTTCGAATCCTGAGGTTGATGGTTTTTTTTCCTCAGCTTGTTTGGATATAATTCTGTTGGAAAATGAATTCCATTTCTTGTGAGAATCTGAATTCAAGTGGGAATTCATTTCAAGAATTTATGTTTTGAACAAATCCAAAAGTTTGGGAAATGATTTCATCCTTTTATGTTTGGAAAAAAATTGAAATGATTTCTTAAAAGTGCTTTTACAATAATATCCTTGGTATTAATGATTTCAAATCCAAAAGTAGTAAGGGCTTTCTTGTAAATGTGAGTCAAAATTAATGTGGGCTCCACTAATTCCATCACTTCCTCCACCAATTCCGACCACTTTTGGTAGGATTTAGAATTTCCAAATTTTTACCTTTTTGAATTCTATTTCCATTTTACTTTTTACTTCCAAACATGAGAATCATGAAAAGTTTGAGAATTGGAATTTCATTTCCTCAAAATTTAGCATTTCCAAACAGGCTGTGAATGAAAAATAAATAATGATTGTGAAGACATAATTATCCTTCCTACTTTTGCTCTCGTTGCAGAAAATTCGAAATGCTGAAATACTGCCTTCAACTTTTCTATAATATATTCGTAGAAAATTAAAAAAATGAAACTAAAACTGTCACGTAACATAGAGATTGGGTAAAGATTCGTATCACTATCAAGCCCGCTCATTATCACACAAGATTGACTCCCCCACCTGCTCCAGTGGGCGAGGTCCAGTAGGATTGTATCAGTGGGGCAATCACGGGGCAGGCTTTCGGGCCCTGGAGTCGGCCCAAACTCTCGCGAATGGTTCTTACATTCGAGTTTACCGCGTGCCCGCGTCAGAAAAGTTCGCGCGTTCATCACGCGGCGCGACTGTAGGCCCCACCTCCTCTGCTCTTGCCATGAAGTTTCCGAGTAATTGTTAAATTATTAGTTACTATGCTCAATAAAAATGATAAATAAATAAATACGGCTTGAAGTCTTCGTCTTCCAGCTCCTGGGTTCATCTTCTTCCTTCCTATCCTATCCTTTTCCTTCACCAGTCAAAATCCCCAATTCCCCATCCATAAAAAAGAAAAAGAAAAGACAAAACCCCCAGTTCCCAAATTTCTCCCACTATTTCTTCTTCTTCGGCTCCTCTCCCTTTTTCCTGCTCTCTCGTAAATACACGTGGAAACTGCCTCCTCCCCCAGACAGGCAGATACTCTCTCACTCTTCCCCTCCCAAAAGCCAAGTCGACCTCAAACTCTTTCTTTTCCTTTCCGGGTCTTTCCCCCCCTTTCCTGGCTTCATCCAGAATCTCGCCGTCGCATCAGTCCGCTTTAGGGGAACCAGATGGGGAAAAGTTGGGGAGCAAGCAGGGCGCCGACGGTGGGCTTGGCGATTGCTTTGATCATTGCGGCGGCGTTACATGGCTGCTTTTGCGCAACAGCTCCTGGGCTCAGGCTTCTCACCGGTGGTAAGAAGGCCGCCGCTGGTGCTGGCGGTACAATTGGCCATTCCGCCGTTTTCACCGTCAATGGCAATGTTTACCCACTTGGGTACGCATTTCCTTCCCTTCTCTTCTCCTTTCTTGCTCTTCTAGTTTCTCCAATTGCTGGTTTCCCTCTCTCTTTAGTCAATTTGGGTTTTTTTGCCTTGCGATTCTTTTCCAATTGCAGTTTTGCTCAGTCCTTTTATCTTTGTGGGTTTTGGTGGATTGCTACAGTGGTGTTTGTACTACAAGTTTCATTTGATTCTCTAGGCAAGCAAGTTTTCGCTTTTGGCCAATTTCCCTGTTGATTGTTTCTGCAATCCATTTGCATGTCATCGTGGCGTATTTGTTTCAGGCGTCTTTGTTCTTCTTCTTAAGTTGCATCTTGGGGTTCATCGTTCCCCAACTCTTATCCCATTTGACTTATCGTTGCCTTTAATAATCTGTTCCTGGCATCTCTTTCCAAATGGTGGTTGCACTTCACATGAGGCTCACTTGCATCTCTAGTTAACTGAATATTTAGACTCTAATTTCCTAGCTCGACTCGGTTTTGCTATATCAAGATCAGTTGTTTATATTATGTGCGCATGGTGATGATGGTATCTAGTGTTAAAACATGGGGTTCCAAATATCTCTGCAATTTTGCAGGTACTACTCTGTCTCGATAAACATAGGCAATCCACCAAAGGCCTTCGAGCTAGATATCGACACTGGTAGCGACCTTACTTGGGTCCAATGTGATGCCCCTTGCACCGGCTGCACCAAGGTAAAATGAATGAAACAACTGAGTGGCCGTTAATAGACTTTCAGCAGTATAAGAAGCATGATGATACTGAGCGGATCCTGTCATTATTCAGACTTATATGAGTGTTCTTTCGCTCTCCTGTGTGCAGCCTCGCCAGAGTCTTTACAAGCCTAACAACAATTTGATCCCCTGTGGGCACAACCTTTGCTCTTCGATTCACTCAACTGGAAAGATCAATTGTCCAGAGCCTAGTGAACAATGTGACTATGAGGTTGAATATGCTGATCATGGTTCATCTCTTGGTGTGCTGGTAGCTGACAGCTTTCCCCTTCGCTTGATCAATGGCTCCTTCCTTAGCACCCGCCTAGGATTTGGGTCAGTCTCAAACTTACCGTATCACATTATTGAATTCGAAATGTTTCTTAAATTGCTGCTAAAAGTTTTTATTTTTTATTTTTTATGTTCATGATTACTAATTGTTGGCTGCTGCAGCTGTGGATATGATCAGAAGAATCCAATCACAGGCACTCCTCCCACAGCAGGGGTCCTTGGGCTTGGGAGTGGCAAAGCAAGCATTGTTACACAACTGAAGAACATGGGACTATTCCAGAATGTGATTGGCCACTGTTTTAGTGGACAAGGTGGTGGATACCTATTCCTCGGCAACTATCTCGTGCCTTCCTCTGGTGTGAGCTGGACTCCTATGTTGCAAACTGTCTCAGAGTAAGGGACTTTTTTGTATTCCCCATACTGCTTCAGTTGATCATCTCTTATTCTATCCGGCAATCTAACTGGTTTTTTGCTCTCAGGAAACACTACTCGGCCGGACCAGCTGAACTTCTCTTTGGTGGGAAGCATACCGGTTTAAATGGGCTACAGCTCATTTTTGACAGTGGTAGCTCCTACACTTACTTCAATTCTGCGGTCTACAAAAGCACACTCGATATGGTAAGACTAGATTGATGCAATCAACGCAGATTTGGTAAATGGACAACTTGTTGCTTAGCCTAATTTTCTTGTTACCCTAGATAAAGAAGGATTTGAATGGAAAGCTGAAGGATGCACCAGAGGAAAAGGCACTTTCTGTCTGTTGGAAAGGTGCAAAGCCTGTCAAATCTCTCCAAGATGTAAAGAACCATTTCAAACCCCTTGCTCTAAGCTTTACTAGGTCGAAGAATGTTCAGCTCCTTGTACCACCAGAGAACTATCTGATTGTGACAGTAAGCACCTTTTCAACCTATTATGCCTTCTAACTCCGTAAGAACACATAATTTGACTTGACTCTTCTTTCTCCTCTCCAGAAGAGTGGAAATGTGTGCTTGGGAATCCTTAATGGTGGCGAAGTCGGATTGGGAAATCTCAATGTGATTGGTGGTAAGATGTTTGTTTAGTTGTTCTTGATCAGAAGAGCATTCATGGTTTGACCCTTTACAACATACGTATTTACTTCCTCTTGCCTGTTTACAGACATTTTTATGCAAGACAAATTGATGATCTACGACAATGAGAAGCGGCAAATCGGATGGATCTCTTCCAACTGCAACAAGCTTCACAAGTCCTGAAACCCATATATACCCTAATCAATCAGTCAATTCTTACCATAATTGATGTAATTAGCATGGCAGAAACTCTCACGAGGATGTTTTTTTGCCTCATGTGGTTTTTGAACAGCTTGGTCGAAGGTGAATATAATAAAGAAATTTGTCAGCGTTATGCCGTCAATTTGGGGATCCTTGAAGAGCAGCAGTGCCCTTCTTCTTGGACTTACTGAGAAGTCGCAAGCAAAGAATGTAGTTATAGAAGGAAAGGGAATAGTAATACCCTACGATTTTGTCCATGTTTAGCATAATTTCTTCTGTTGTTTGTATTGTTAAACTGC
Organism: Linum tenue; assembly: GCA_946122785.1. Lineage (NCBI taxonomy): Eukaryota > Viridiplantae > Streptophyta > Magnoliopsida > Malpighiales > Linaceae > Linum > Linum tenue. The sequence goes on along the minus strand of CAMGYJ010000011.1, from coordinate 35,974,830 downwards.
CCATCATGGAAATGGGCATTATAAAGATGCATAAGTACATGTAAATAGTGAATTTCGGGTACCGAGTGTCCCCAGAAAAAGAGAGAAGGGTAGCCTTCGCCCTTCTGCCTACAACATACAAGGACATGCTGCTACATGACTCTTTTGGTTGATTGATACGTAGAAACCCCATATAAAGAAATAATGGTTACAGTTTCTTGTGCCGGAATGAAGAGGCCAAATTCTGTTGGTTCACCATGTTGCCTGTACAGAAACTCGGGTTATGATTAATTGCGTTCTACAGACGAACCTAGCCGACTCACCAGCTAGGCTGGCCCTCGTTCGCACGTAGTGACTGGTGATTACAAGCCACTAGCGGTAAAAATAGCAGTCGACTTTAGCGCCGTTAAACTTGAAGACATTCACAGGCGTCCTAGGACGCCTAACATAGGACGCCTAACATGTCATTTAATGCACTTGCCGTAACCAAAGTGAGTATAAATACCACCTATTGGTAGCATTTATGGTAACTCTCAACTACTACTCTCTCTCTCTCTCTATTTCTCTTTTATTTACTACAATTTCACTTTCCCTCTCTAACTTAAGCATCAGAGGAGTTCCCCTAAGAACCTTTTTTGCAGGACACGCGGGACCGCCCCTACTAAGAGTCCATTTTTTAGTTCGTAAGCTCCACAAAACGCCTGGTACTAACCAGGATCAAACAATATACGATTAGAATTTCCCGATAATGGTGCCAAAAACTTGATTGCAGATATAGAAGTTATAATCCTAGGATGTTATAGGATCGTACCCCACAAGGTCTTCTAAGATAGTATGGTGTGATTAGTTATGCAATCAACTTTTTGGCACCATTGTTGGGAAATTCTAATCACATATAAAAGCATCTATCATGTTGTGTATTTCTTTAGTTTTAAGTTTCTTTTGGTTTGTAGATTGTCTAATGAGTCCATTACGTACTATAAGAAAACAAAAGCTAAAGATTGTACAAGAGATCATCCAAGAAGGAGGAGGCATGAGTTCACCCATCTTGAGTGTCATGATTGTTATCTGCAGATCAGGAAATAGGAGGATTCAACAATGCAAGAAACGAAAGCGCAACCACACACACGACACACGATTGACGTGGTTCACTAACACAATGTGTGTTAGCTAGTCCACGGGCAAGAGAGTCAGTTTCACTATACTTAGAGGAGATACAGATTATAGAGAAGTATGAGAAGTATTTATAATACTTCTCCTAGGTCTAACCCTAATCCAATATGGTAAAGGAAAAGCGGTTACAAACCATGCCCAGAACCAGAACCCAAATAACATTGAGCCCATACACCTTGGACCCCACTCGCTGACCGGGTAGCGAGACCCGGCCTGTGACTTCTAGTCTTAGCGGCTGATAGTCCGATTCAAGTCACATCAACAAATCTCCACCTTGACTTGAATCCTCTTCCTCTGATCCTTCTCTTCCTCCTTCCATCAATGCCCCTTAGGGCGGATTCACCCACTCAAGACATTCAACAAGTCCAAGCACTGTTGTAACTTGCCATGTGGAACCGGCTTAGTGAACACGTCAGCAGGATTATCCGCAGTGCCAACCTTCTTCACCTTAATCCTCTTCTCTGTCCTCAAGAAATGATACCTCACGTCGATGTGTATAGTCCTCTCATGATAGACTTGATCCTTGGCCAAACATATTGCACTCAAACTGTCGCAATACACCACTACCTGATCTTGATGTAGACCCAGATCACCAACCAGTCCCTTCAACCATATTCCCTCCTTAGCAACTTCTTTCAATGCCATATAATCTGCCTCACTAGTAGACAATGTCACCGCCGACTGCAGAGTTGCCTTTTGACTCACTACAGAACTCCCAAGAGTGAATACATAACTGGTCATCGATCTCCTCATGTCAACATCTCCAGCATAGTCAGAATATGAATTACCAGCCACTAAGCACTTCGTATCACTTCCGAAGCTAATCCCCACATTAGACGTACCCTTCGAGTATTAGAAGATCCTTTCCACAGCCTACCAATGCTCCTTCTCAGGTTGGTAACAACATGTGCAAGATCAGGTCTAGTGCATACCATAGAGTACATCAAACTACCAACTGCTGCATACCATAGAGTACATCAAACTACCAACTGCACTAGCATATGAGACTCTCGACATGCACTTCTTCTCAGCCTTTGACCGCAGTGCATAAACTAAGGATAGATAAACATTCGAAGCACTAGGAGTATTCAAGGGTTTTGCTGAAGACATGCCAAACATGGACAATATCTTCTGGATGTAGCTCGTCTGTGACAAGAACAACTTCTTCTTTGACCTATCCCTGTATATCTCCATACACAGAATCTTCTCAGCAGCTCTCAAATTCTTCATCTCAAACTTAGCACAGAGAAGCCCCTTTAACCTCTGGATATCAGACTTCGACCTTGCAGCTATGAGCATATCATCCACATACAGAACCAAACATATCATCGAACCATCCGCTGCCTTACTGTGATATACACAACAATCATAGGGACTTCTGTTGTAGCCCAACTCAAGCATGTAGCTGTTAAACCTCTTGTACCACTGCCTCAGAGATTGCTTAAGTCCATACAAGGACTTCTTCAGCTTACAAACATAGTCTTCTTTTCCTGAAACCTGGAATCCTTCTACTGAGTCTTGTAAATTTCTTCTTCCAACTCTTCATGAAGGAAAGTTGTCTTCACGTCTAGCTGCTCGAGCTCCAAGTCATAATGTGGCACTATCGCTAGTAGCACCCTGATCGAAGTATTCTGACCACTGGTGAGAAAATCTCATCATAGTTAACTCCTTCCCTCTGCAAGAAGCCTCTTGCAACTACCCGAGCTTTAAATTTCATGCCCTCTTCAGAAGTGATTCCTTCCTTCTTCTAGTAGATCCACTTGTTTGTAACAATCTTCCTTCCCCGTGGACATTTGACCAACTTCCAAGTCTGATTCCCGTCATGGGATTCCATCTCACCCCCATTGGAGCGAGCCACTGCGCGATTTCACTACACGTAACTGCTTCTCTGTAGGACTGTGGTTCACCCGCATCCACCTCTTCAGCAACCTGAAAAGCATACGCCACCATGTCCTGGAAGCCATACCTCTATGGAGGTATTCCTTCAGTTGCTCTCTTTGGACTACCAGAAGCTATAGACAGTTGAGCTCCTACACCGGACTGTGAAGTTCCTGGCACATCAGAAACATCCTCAGCAAGACCCCCGTGACTTCCAATCCTAGTGGCTGATAGTTCGATTCAAGTCACATCAACATCGAGGATGAAGAAAGGAGCATGTAGCTCAAGAAAAGTAGAACCTTCAAGCCACACCAATCTCGAGCCAAGTTTGGGAGAGGAAGAGAACATTGGCTAAGAATACAACTTCAATTTGGAAGAAGAATGAGCCTTTTTAATGTCCCCTCATAACGGCCCCTCCCAATTACTACACCTTTTAAATCTCTCTATAATGCACTTTCATAATGCCACCCATAATGTATCTCACAAGTGAACAATAAAACTCATAAAGGTGGAGAATTCTAGAGGCATCTTTATGTTTCTAGTTTTTCATACACGCTACATGTATAGAGCTCCATGTTGTCACCATGATAGCGCCATATCATCTGCCAGGACCACAATGTTAATAATTGTTTAAAGCTGCTATATTTAGGTTTAGTACACCTACATAGTCATAACTTTGCCCGTTATGACAATAATAGCCAAATTTTGGAAAATACACAAATATAGTTATTCCGTCAATAACTTTAACAGAGTAGTAATAAATGCTGACTGTACTAACGATGTTTGCTGACATGGCAATTTTTCATAAAAAACTATGCCAAGATGGAAATTATTCTTTTTTTAATTAATTGAAAATTCCTTAAAAAATCTCATCCGTTTTTGTACTTTTCTTCTTCCTCAAAGCTCTCCACATTCCACCTCTATTCCGCCGTGCCTTCAAGCAATCTACCCTCAATTGATTCAAGAAATCAGCTCTCCGCCTTAAAAAAAATCCCAGATCGCTTCAATTATCACCACCAATAGCTTCATTGAAGCCCTGTACACTTCTTCCCCTTCCAGGCCTTCCTCTTCTTCTCGCCGTTGCCAATCCTCTGGCCGCATCCACCAACTTTGTCGTCGACTAGAAGCAAGCGACGAGGCAGAGCACTGGCCTCACCCGCATCCCGTCGTCGAGGAGCGAGTACCATATCGACTCATGGATTTTCGCCAGTCGCACATACCTTTACATTTCTCTTCCGCCAGTCGCCTCTTCTTCCCGACTGAAGATTGATAATTTATATATGCGACAAAGGACTCGACGCGGACGGACTGGGTTCTGGGACGAAAAGGATCAGGACGAATGGGGCTGGGTTGCTTTAATCCAGCCAAAATGACAATAGAACCCCATTTTACAAAGAGAGAGGAAGAAGCCAATTTTCTCTATGGCGCTAGATTAGACAGAGGCATCAGATCTTGTTGCCAATAGCCTACAAGAAATTGAAATTGCTGGCTGTAAGAGATGGAGGGTTTGATTTTTCGATTTTTCGATTTTTGGGTCTCCCTGTTCTTTCTCCACTTCTTCCTTCTCTCCTCATTGCAATTTCTGGGTTACATAAGGATTTTGGGAATGACGACACATAGGCTGGAAGAGATGGAGATGTAGGGTTTGATTTTTTGGATTTCAAATTGGATTGCGTGAAGCTTGGTGGGTTTTGGGCATTGGGTTGCTGAACATTCTCATGTCGTCGGTTCAGGGTTTTATGAGGAAATTTGGTTTTTTATTGGAGTGGTGGGCTGCGATGGCTGGATGGAAGGGATGGCGAATGGCAGTGAGGGGGAGCCAGTCTCCAGATCCCGATAATCTTTCTTCATTGCACTAAAAAATGAGGTGGCTGACACGTGGCTTGCAATAGGTGACTCATATTTGACTTGTAGATTACGTGTACGTCCACATCAACAAAGAGTTAACAATGTTAAGTTTTTTAATGGAAATGACTATATTTGTCAAATTAGTTTTATTTTTTTTACATTATGACTATATCTTTCTATTTTTCAAAATTTGACTATTATTATAACAACGTGCAAAGTTATGGTCATTAAACCTGACTAAAATATAGAGCGGGGTCTATGCGGGCCCGATTTCTTTCAGCTAGAGGGCTCGGCGGGTTTCCTGACTGCGCAATTCCAACTACAAAGTCTGTTTGGCGCCACAAAGCATCCATTCCCTTCCGCTCCTTCACTCCACAATTGCAGAGTTCTCGAGGGAAACTAGTAGTCAGCAGACCGCCGCAAGATCCAACGACGCCACACAGCGGCAGCAGCAGCAGCAGAAAATAAGCGAAAAGGGATGGCAGACGTTAGCTCGCCGATGGACATAGACCACAATGGCGAGAAGCCGAACAAACACAACTCGTCATCCAAAGGCAAAACCGTCGTCGTCGACGGCAATCCTCCTGCCCATCCCAAGTCTACACCCTGGGTCGAGAAGTACCGCCCTCAATCGCTCGACGACGTCGCCGCTCATCGTGACATTATCGACACTAGTAATCATTTTTTCGATTCCCCGCCCCTTCCTTTTTAGCTAGGGTTTCGTTCTCTTCTTCTCTGTCAGCTGCCTTTCGTTTCGTTAGGTTTCGTTTCATTAGGTTTCACTTTCTGTTTGCGTTTAACAGTTGAAAGGCTGACGAACGAGAAGAAATTGCCGCATCTGTTGTTGTATGGACCCCCTGGTACGGGGAAAACGTCCACAATACTCGCTGTGGCGCGCAAACTCTACGGCCCTGACTACCGTAATATGATACTGGAACTGAATGCTTCGGATGATAGAGGAATTGATGTTGTGCGGCAGCAGATACAAGACTTTGCTAGCAGTCAGAGCTTCTCATTCGGGTATTTTGTTCTACCAGGCCGCTTGAGTTGCTTGACAATATCTTAATCTGTGTATCCTGGTTTCCCCTAAATTCATTTGATAAAGCAATGAATGCTCAATGATAGATGCTCAAGGGCAAGCCCTAGACGGGCTATTCACTTTTAAAGATTCCACATTGTCTTTGAATAATGGGATAGAGGTGAAGAGGGGTGTTTGCTGTAGTCTATGTGTTTGACGTGACCAGTTGGATGCCAATTCTACCAATCTTCATTTGCTCTTAAGGGTTGGTAAAAAGATCATGGCTTGTTTCTCAATGGCTACCATGATCTGTTTAAAGAAAAATGTTCAGAAGGATCGGTTCCCTTTGATTTTCGAGTTTAGCTTCAGTTTTGAGTCCACTGTGACAAGTGTTGGCTGAATTTCTTGTTTTCTGTTTATTTGTAGTCCTAGGTCATCTGTGAAGTTGGTTTTACTCGATGAGGCTGATGCTATGACTAAGGATGCACAGTTCGCCTTGCGCAGAGGTACAAATTACCAGAATTAATCATGTTCAAGGTTGATTTTCTTGTTTTGCTGACATTCTGTTGAATGCACACCTGGTTTTTCTGCAGTGATTGAGAAATACACAAAGAGTACACGGTTTGCACTCATCTGTAACCATGTGAACAAAATTATTCCGGCACTACAATCTCGATGTACGCGATTCCGATTTGCTCCCCTTGATCCCGTTCACGTCAGTGGACGATTGAGACACGTCATAGAGTCTGAACAGTAAGTCTGATTATTCTTTTCACTTCATAATTCATATCAATTTCTACTGTGTGATTTGATTTTGCCTTTCCTTGGTGTATATTATTCTCGCTCATATATCAAAATAGTTGGTACTATCACAGTAGCACATAAGTTAAAGCATTTTTGGACGGTATTAGCTTACTATTTTCTATAAAACAACGAAACCAAGCTATACTATGACTTCTGTTGGAGGGGAAATTGGCCATGAAATGGTCTAGTGTGAATTTCAAGTGAGGCATACGACTAGTGTTGCCAAGTTCCTTATTTAGGAAAAAGAATCCATGGACAAGACGATATGATAATCAGTTAGGAAGCAAAAAGTGTGAGGTAGTAGATTTACAGCTTCACATAGTTGGTCTGGATGCAGGTAGATCATTGCTTCAATAGAAGGAAATATAGCTCCCTTGTGTTAGTAATCTTTTTCCGTGAAGGACCCCCTATTACCAACACAGAGTCTTATAGGTTATGAAGGAAGGAAAATGCTAGTTTGAGTAATTTCTTTATCCTTCTTTTTAGCGTTGCAGTGAAATTGCAGGGGAGACTAACATCAGAACAGTTCCAATAAATTTAACGTCGTTTTGTTGGTGATACATTTCATTAAATTTCAACTTATGCTTCAAGTGTTGTTGGACTTTTCTACCTACCAAATCAGGCTTGATGTGACTGAAGCTGGCTTAGCAGCTCTTGTACGGCTTAGCAACGGTGACATGAGGAAGGCTTTGAATATTTTGCAGGTTTGGAAATTTACGTTGCCCTTTCATGTGCATTTCAATAAGCTTTCACTTGTTTTTAGTTTTTCAGATGTTCTTATGGAAATTAGGCCCATTCTTGTTCTTCAATTAATTGTTGTACTAGTAATTTGGTGAGGTTGCTTTTAGATTAGGTTTACAATGCCAGGAAAGCCAATGATCAATTTTTATCACTCAAAGGTCAAGTGTATGAAATATAAACTATGTCCCCTGGTTCTTTTTTAGACATTTTTGTCAACGGTCCACTTCAACTTTCATTTTGATGGGTGCAGGCAACACAGATGGCCTCAAAGCACATTACAGAAGAAGCTGTGTACCTCTGCACTGGAAATCCTTTGCCTAAAGACATCGAGCAAATATGTTTCTGGCTTTTAAACGAATCATTTTCAGATGGTTTCAAACGTACTGACCGTGGCTTCTGTGTGGACCGTCACATACTTTTAATCGAAGGATTCATTTCTACGCAAACGTCAATGAGGGGGTTTTCACGCTAATTTTTCTCTCAATGATGATGCTTTATAGGTATTGCTGAAATGAAGAACCGAAAAGGATTGGCTATGGTGGATATAGTAAGAGAAGTAACAATGTCAGTGCAATGTAAAATGCATAATATTATCTGAACAATTCTGATTCTTGTTTATTTGATCTGAGATCTTCACTCATTTTGTTCGAAACAGGTTCGTTTTTAGGATCAAGATGCCATCAGATGTACGGGTCAAGTTGATCAATGATATGGCTGATATAGAGTATGTATCCTGGTTTTCCATTATTCCTTTGTGCCATTGTGTGAATGTTTCTTTGTGTGTTAAAGCCAATTATAAATGGGCATGACATTCTTTGTCTCTTGTACCTGATACTGGGCAATCTGCACTGCAGGTACCGGTTGACTTTCGGGTGCAGTGACAAGTTGCAGCTTGGCTCTCTTATTGCTTCTTTCACCGGAGCTCGCTCTGCTCTAGTTGCTGCGGCAAAGTAGAATGTCCTTTTCTAAACTTTCCCTGGGAGTGGGTGAGTCTGCTTCTGAGGTCAAACAACTATTGAATATAGAGTAACTGAATGAAGCCCAACCTACTTGAAACTAGTTGGTACGTTTTCTTTCTTATCATGGACCGATTGGAGAAATAGTACTGGCTAGGAGTTCCATCTGCTACTCACAAAACACGATAAACAAAGATTGATGTTGAATTTTGGTTACTAAAATCAGTTCAGGTTTCTTTCTCCTCTAGTTAACGTAGAGCCTGTACAGGTAAGTATTTATTTACATTACTTCACACTGCTGTCAAGATCTCTTCTTGACTTGCCCAGCCAACTCGTGCACAAGAGTAAAAAGCTATACTTTACAATATGTACCGATTGATTCTATGCTGCAATTTACAAAGTACTGAATACATCTGCACATCATCTGCACACATTACTTAGGCCGCTGTCTCCCCCTCGTAGCTATGGCGGTCGTTAATTTGATATGTTGTTGGCCCAAACAATCTCAATTTCAACTGTTTTGGAAGTATCATCTTTGGTGCCTTCGTTAGTGAGGGGCACTGCTCCATTGTACATTCCATCTGTTACCACTCTGTCGATTTGGACGCTTGCTCTTCCTAGCGTCGTCTGTAACAGCCCCAATGCACAGCGCAAAAACCAAAAAAGATAACTTGTTATGCAAGTAAGATATGGACAACCCTTTGGGCTCAGGCACTTAGCAATATTCGTGAGTATTAGGTAGAATTCGTCAAGGGATTCCATGCACATAACAACAATGTGAACTGATGTTGATTTGTTACCTTGCCAAATGTGCTCTTGCTTTTGCATACAATATTGAGTTTCTGTCCCCTTGGCGCTATGTCAAATGCCCATGTGAAAGATTCATTCCACTCTGGCGAGGTACTATTGCTTACCACCTAGAAGACGAGACCGAATTTCCTCAACCATGTCCGTAGAAAGAAGCTACTGAAGGAAGTTTGAAGTTAACGACAACGAGCTGAAATTCTCTTACCTTGGTTTGCCGTTGAGGACTATTGCCGATAGTTAACTGACAGAAAGCATTCGCCTGCTTTAAGTTGTTCCCACGCCTGATGGTGACGGTAAGGCATCCAGGCAGGGAACGCAACAGTGCATCTGCTCTATTATGGGTACCCGGCGGACACGATTTCGACAAGCTTTGCAGAATGGGTACCGCTTCAGCAGCAATCATCGCCTGAGACTTGGCTATGTCTACCGGCATGGCCATCCACGACTCCTTCAATATGCACAGGGTGTCCAATGCACTCCTCTGCGCCGCCTCATTGTCCGACTTCAGAGCAGTTACCAGGTGAGGGATGCATAACGTGGCTGCCTCCGATACGTGGAGCTTCGCAAAGTTGGTGAACATGACGTTTATCGATTTCAATATCTGAATATTCATAGTTGCTGCGGACAAGAACTCCCTCTCCAGTGCAGCTTTGGGAAGAAAGCAACGGGAAAAAAAAAACCCAGATATAAGTTTCTTCGAGCGAAATTTCTATTCAATACCTAAATGTTTTAAGTGTGACAATTTTTTTAGTACCTGTCAAAGATCTGACGAGCTCAGTGGAAACGAATTCCTGTAGCGTGTGATTTGCAAACAGAAGCCTGATTAGCACGGCCGCTTGTGCCGCCACGTCAGCGCTAGGAGATATCAGTAGCTCCTGGATAACCAATATCCCGCCGGCTTCTGCCACTGTCCGTCGATTTGTCCGACTATGCATTACGAAATTCTGCAACGCACAAACTGCCACCATTGTTAGGTCCTCCGACGGGTGATCTTCCAGCAAGCTGACCAATGCTCGACAAGCCGACACCGAATCGCTCGATCTCGCGTGACCTTCCTGCTGCGAGAGATCTCCGAGCGCCAGAGCAGCAAACAGCTTGCAGGTCTCCGTCGTCGTTTGTGGATCTAGTAGGTACTCCGCTAGCGGCGCAATCGCGTCCTTGGTAATCTTAATCTCTCTTACCCTAGCTTTGTTGAACAAAGCTTCCAGCAACCTCGCGGAGAGCTCTTCACAGTGATGAGATCTCATCAGATCCAACAACGCGTCGACAACTCCAGCTTCCACCATTTGCTCGGCACTGGACTTATCGGCTCGATCGTGAACGAGCAAGGCGTTGAGCGCGACCTTAATCGTGCTCTCCAGAGTCGATTGTAACATTCGAACGAGAACAATCAGAGGGACTCTGTAGTAGTACTCAGCATTGAACTGCAGAAGATTCGAGATAATTAGGGCTGCCGCTTCCCATAGCTCGAGAGTCGGTTCCGGATCGTCCTGGATTATGATTTTGGAGATCTCGTAGATCCCGCCGGCGTCAACGACTTCCTTCGGCCAGCTGGTTGAGATTCTTTCGAGCGCCGCCACTGCTATTTGTTGGAGTGTCAAGATCCCAATTCCGGCAAGCCTTACCAGCGGGACGATTGCATTCTTCGTTGTGATGTCTTGCTGGAAGTGTTCTTGTACTAATAGATGGGAGAGAACGTCGGTGCCAGCATGTTGAAGCTCTCGAGTCGGTGACTCAAGGAAGGAGATGAGTGGCTCAATTGTCTGGATCGGTGTGAGTCTTAATGTGGTTAGACATTGTGGCTTCTCCAAGATATTCATAAGCGCCTGTAAGGCACTATTCTTTCCCCATAAGCTAAAATCTGGTTGAAGCAAGAGATCGAAAAGCGGTTCAATTATTTTTGCAGCTTCGGGACTCCTCGCTATGGCGCCACTATTGGTAAGTATCCGGAAAAGCTCGGCGATGGCAGAGCAGCAAGGCATTGACGCGTGTGGAAGAAGGTCGAGACATTTGTCCAAGATCCCTGCTCTCACCATATCTTGTTTCCGGTGAGCTCGGTCTTTTCCCAATTTTATTAGCACAGATACACTTCCCTCGATGAGTCGATACTCTGTGCCTGAAACAAGGCTGATGAGAAGGTCCAGTATTGTGTCATTTGCTGAAATATGCTCCACGAGCTGGACATCGGAGAGTAGCCTCTCGAATGCCCAAACCGCGGATTCTGCAGCCGAAACTGATGGTGATTGAATGAGAGATATCAGTGGTTCAGTGCACTCGGGAGCAATGGGAGTTTCACGGAACTTTTTGTTGCTGAAGAGGACATAACAAACCTGTGCAGCACTTCCTTTAAGCTCCACGGATGGAGAAGTGGAGAGTATGTTGTACATGGTCTCCAGTGCATTACCATCGATGTCAAAGAATAGAGCAGCTTTCGAAGCATTACTCCCCGAGGTAAGCTTGATCAAGGTGGCAAGAACAGATTGTTGCTCACTCTCTGACTCGGCAATGTTGACCATGTCGATCAAGGGCTGAACAACTTGTCTAGCCAAATCGCAGTTCTTAATCTTCTCAGCACTGAAGAGCTCGTGGAGAGCTCGTGCAGCACTGAATCGAGCATCTCTACAACTAAACCGAAGGATGGCAATGAGATGGGTCAAGCAGTTAAGTGCCACTTCGTGTCGTATGAGATCTGTGTTCTTGAACAGTACCCTTAACAACTCAGATATAGAAGCCTCATTCGGGTCTCGAGGGTTCAATGAGATGTACTTGGTTAAAGCCTCTAAAGCACCAGCTTCAGACATGATCAACTTGTTAGTGTCACTTCCCTCAGCAATGCGATGTAATAGCTCCACAGCAATTGGAAGGGCACCAGGTCTACCGGGAATGGGACGCAGGAGATCCACCAACAAAGGGATAGCTTTGTGAGCAGTTGACACACCCCCACGAACATCATCTTCCTCAAAGAGGTGCTCTAGTGCAAGTTGAGCAGGGTTTTTCTCAAGAGAGAACTCTTCTGATAGAGTTGCCAGATTTGGAATCTGGGACTCATCATAGCCAATTAGTGGGATTAATCCGTTAATGGCGCCAGAGTTAGCGATGGAGATGCTTATTCCTTTGGTACCATTGCAAGCGAGACTTGCAAGAGCTTGGGATGCAAAGAATTTGTCAATCATTTTGTCGGACCTCAGCAGGTAAGCGAGAGAAGGTACAATCCGGATTGATGTAGGAGATAATACCACTTTGGCATCCTTGAATAGAACTGATAGAAGCAAGGCACTTATCCATATTCCTTCTCCGTCTTCAACTTCTGTCTGAGCATTGAAGATGGATTTCTTTTGTCAGGTCAAAACAAGTTGAAGAACAAAATGTGACAATAGTTGGAAAGATAAGAGATAGAACAATTTTCGGTTTATTACCAGTGGACGTGAAGTATAATACGAAAGCTTATTCGAGAGAACCTCGAGACCACCAGCTTCCATGGTAATGAGCTTGTTCTTTGCACGAAATGAAGATATGATCGCTAGTAACCACAATGCAGCAGTACCTCCCAATAAAGTAGTTGGATCCACCATATCAAACTCCTGTCTCTTTTGACGAATTGACCTATCATAAAACCCTCTAGGACTCTGGACCTCAATCTCCAAACCCGAAACCCGTGAGTTGTGTTTTATCATATTAACCAAGTTATATATGAGCTGCTTCAAGTATCCTGATGCATCAATCTCTTCCAAAGTCTTTTGTTTGTGTTCTTTTACAACACAAATGAGTAGAGCAGTCCCACCAACTCTCACTTCTGAGCTCGGCGAGTTGGTTATTCTGCTAGCTAAAGCAGCAATCGAACTTGACTTGGAAATCAACAGATCGCCCAACAGAACAGGTTGCTCACCGCAGAGCCTGGACAATATCTCGATCGCCTTATCTTGCACCACCGGTGATCCCTTAGCCAAGCAATAAACTAGAGGCTCTAAGCTTGATGGAACTTCAACTAGAGCAGCCCATGGTTGGTATTCTAAGTCTGCACCTTGCTTTGTCCTTGTCAAGAGTGAAACAACTTCTAAACTATCAGTCATATCTGTCCCACTCTTTTCCATCGAGTTTAGCGAATCAAGCACCGATAAAACCACGAAACGACACTGAGCACTCCCACTTATTACCTCACTTATTGGGAAATGATTTAGTAATTGATGAAGTGCCTGAGATGCACTCTTCTTCCCTTGTAAACTTCCTTCCCCAAGAACTCTTGTCAGACCTGAAACGACATCTTCCACCAAAGCTTCAGCAGCGAGATGGGGGTCAGAGAGAATACTTGCCAGTGCAGCAACTGCTGATTCTGCAGTCTCCATGGGAGAAGTTTTAGCCAATTCAATGAGAGGTATGACATCTTTCTGTGTGACATGCGACGTTTTTTTGTTCGACTTGGTCTTCTTTGGGCGAGACAATGCGGCTAATGCTTGAGCCAGTTGTTTTACGACAGTTTCGGTGTTGTTCCCATTTAAGATTTTCTTGCAAGGATCCACAATTTCATTAGTCGAGAAGCTATGGCAGATATCTTGCCTCGTGGTGAATAGGTCAGCAAGAATATAAGCAGCATACTCTCGTGTTTCCTTATTTGGAGAGGTAAGAACCTGAACAAGAGATCTCACTGCTTTACTAGCTGGAGATTCTAAATTTTCAATATCCTTCTCTGATGCTAATGTGAGAACATGGCCTAGAACCCTGATGACATGAGACTTCGAATCTAGGGACTCGTCATCTAGCATTGGTAGTAGTTGATTGATTGTGGAAGAATCAGCACTTCTAATGAGCTTTAGAAGAGCCATATTGGATATTTCTTGAGCTTTTGGTGTCCCAGTTGCAAGTAGCCATATGAAAGCTGGGATGGCTCCTGCACTTTCAATGCAGGCATGAATATCTTCACTATGACAACACAGGTTCCAAAGGACGAGAGCTGCGTCTTCCTTGGCCTTTTTAGATCCAACATCTAGTAACTGTACCAATGGAGGAATCCCACCGGCAGCTGTGATAGCCCACTTGCTCTCATCAACTTGGTCAGTCAAGATTAACAGCAACTCGACTGCACACTCCTGATGTTGCTCGCTAGATAAGCCAAGTAATGAGATGAGCATCTGAATTCCTTCTCTCTTGCCAATTGACTCCCATATGCCCATCTTGTTACGACATAGCTTGATTAGGGAGGATATTAGGGATTCATGTCCATCCTCAGTAGTAGCCATTGTCACAAGTAAGGTGAGGCATTTCTTCGCATCTGCATTGTTTAACCACTTCTTGAGGTGTTCATTACGATACAGGCTAGCCATTGCTTCGAGAACACGCTCTTGGAACAACTTGGTGTCACGAGGCTTCAATAGTTTGATCAATATGTCCTCTATCTTTGTTGCATCGAAGGGTTCTTCATCGTCTTTAGGAGCAGAGTTGTGGTCATAGATCATCAAAGCATAAGCGAGGGCTCCAAGTATGTCAGCAACTGGTGCAGACAGGCGAGGCGACTGTGAGAGTTTCCCAAGATGCAGTAGCAAAGCGGGCATCCCTCCGTATATATTTTCTAAAGCTCGTGTAGCATGGGTCTGTAGGGCCTGGATGGAACCAGCTTCTTGTACACCCTCTTTTGATTTTGGAGGAATCACAGAGGAAATAAGAAGATATACACCGTTTGCATCCACAATACACTTTCTAGCATCTTCGGACTTGTTGGTTAGAGCCTCCAAGGCCTCAGCAGCACTAGCACGCACATGGATATCGTTATCTTGTTCCAAAAGTTCAAGCAGAGATTTAATTGTTCCAGCATCGATTGCTTCGACAACAATGTCGCTGAAATTTAGCATCAAGCTAGCCAAGAGAGAAGCAGCATTGGACTGTGTAAAACTGTTCTCAGAAGATAGAAGTTTGATGACGATTTTCACCCCTCCGTCCTCGAGTATTGTTCTCCAACACGAGTCTTTGATACTGGACAGATTTCTCAGTGCTCCCGTCACATATCCTTGTACCACTTTATCTTGTTTGTTCTTTGGGTCGAGTTGGTCCCATAGAGTTGGTACCACGCTCTCTGCCAAGAAAATCTTCATGCCAATGTGATCATCTGGAGGCCAGCCTGAGGAGACTTCGTATATGGACTCTGCTGCTGCCTTCCTAGCTTCAGGTGATTCTGATTTCAAAAGCAAGAGCAGAGGCGGGATGCACCCACCAAGAAGTACCTTGACCCGCAAGTCATCATCTTTGGACATAACACTCAGCGTTGCAGCTACATTTAGTTTGGCACCGTGAGTACCATCCCGAAGAATTGATACGAACAATGGCATCGCTTGAGCATGAGAACCAATGACAGTTCTTGCCTCCTTTTGCGCTTTGGCGATTCCAAGGACTCGTGCAGTAATGAGCTCCTTTTCATGGTGAGAAGATACTTTGGCGTGCAGCTTCTCGATGAAGGTGGACACCGTAGCCATTGCATTTTCTGGAGTTTCCTCTCCATTTGATTCTCTGCATTGAAAATTAGTAAATGCAATATATTAGAGCAGAACATTGAACAATAATGAACAATGAGTATACCATTTTAGCTCGATGGTAACCTAGTTTGAGAAACATCTGAATTTATGGATTGGCGCAGCTTAGAGAAGAGAGATTTTGACATTTTTCACCAAACTGTTGATTCGGTATGCTCTTGTTGTGCCAACTTTCCTTCCCTTCTATGTATCTAATGAAATCAAAAGATAAAACAACATCAATGCTAATTACACAAAGCAAATTTCTATCTCACAATTTTTTTTTTTTTAGAAGGTAAAATTAACTGGAGAAAAGATAAATTCATATACACAACTCGCATAGAAAAGAGAAAGATTCAGGTAATAAGTACCTAATGTGTTGATGCATGTAGGCCTTCACAATTGACAAGCGAAGGCCAGAGGAGACGTGGGAAGGAAAGGCGGGTTGGAGGGTGAAAATCTTCCTTTTCGTTTGTCGTAACTCGTAAGTGTCCTTTTCTAACCTTTTATCCTTTTCAAAATTTTTTTTTTTTTATCGTTTTTTACTAATTAACTATCTTTTTTTTTTCCCTATTTTGTTTGAGATTGATTTTTATTTGCTATAATTACGATTTGATATTTTTGGGCAAAAGGAAGAGCCTCCATCCACTTTGACCAATGGAGGAATGAAATGACGGGATTGTGAGGGGCCCTTGTTCGGATAGGGAGAATACATTGAATAAATCTACGAAAAGGAATTAATATGGTTGGGTTTGTTTAAGTTTTATACTATCTGCGAGATTGGGCTTGGCAAAGCATACTTTATGGACGCGATCTGCTGCAGAGAGAGAGAGCTGGGATGGAGAATAGGTAGGGGTTATGGTGTGCGGTTGTTGGGGGATCCTTGGGTCTCGGGATTGGTTGGAGCTCATCTATGGTAAGTGATTTGATTTGTCTAGGAGAAAGGGTCTGGTGCGAAGAATGTTTGGATAATTGTTTTCCAAATGATGTAAATCAAAGAATCCTGAACATCCCGCTGCTGCTACTGTCGATTCTGGATAAATTGGTTTGGAGGAATGAGGCTGATGGTTGGTATTCGGTGAAGTCAGACCATCACACTGAAGTGCAGTTAAGAGAAGGGGAGGTGGAAGACAGAAGTCTCCTTCTGGGATAAAAGTTTCTCGAAAAGGGTTTGGAGCTATCCGATTCCGCGGAAGCTAAAGCTCTTTCTTTGACAGTTCATGCGTCGTATTCTTCCTACAATGGAGGCCTTGAGAGAAAAGGGCGGTACTGGTCCGGTAGAGTGTCCGGTTTGCGGTGATCCTTTAGAATCTTTAGAACATTTATTCTTGACTTGTAGAGTGGCAGCGGATTTATGGGTGCTGCGGTTTGATGGGGGAAAGACAGGGATTGGAGGGATTGAATATGGCTTTGGTGTATAGACGCATTGTTGAGAGGAATGATGACCCGTGAAGGATTATGTGCGTAGTGGCCTTGCTATGGACGATCTGGAAATCTAGGAGTTGGGTAGTATTTGATCATTTCCAGTATACTACTCGTTCGCTAGTTCTCAGTTTCAATTTCAGGTAAGGGAATGGTTGGAATTGCCGAATCAGGGGATAGGGCAAGTGCCGGTTGGGGGTGCAAGGATTTGTTTATGTAGGTTTGACGAACCCATATCTGGCTAAATTAATGGCGTTCCGGGATGCGATTCGCTGGTGCTCTTTGAAGGGTATGACATAGGTTTCTTTTCTGGGAGATGCGCAAGCCGTTATTTCCAAAATCAGAGACTAGGATGTTCGTGATGCTAAAGGAGAAGTGATTCTTGAAGAGATTCTCAGCTACGTCTAGCTTTTACAGTATTTTCAATTGGGTTTCAGGGCACGCAAAAGAAACGAGCGGCTCATGTTGTAGCCAAAAAAGCTCTTTCTTTGTTTCCTGCAGGTTTGGTGGGTTTTGATTTTCGGTCATGGGTTTTGTTTGGTTTGTAAATTGAGGTCTATATTTCTTGGTCATACGATTGAGCTTTTGGAATTTTTTTTTTTTTATCTAGTGATATCAAAATTTAATTAAAAATAATTATACTTCTTTATATTGAACTTTTTGCAACAACCATCATCCTTTTGAATTTATATCACGAGAAAATAAAATAAATAAACATGGTCTCTTGGCTAGCGAAATGGAATGTATTCTGTATAGAACGGGAATAGAATTATGGTTTTTCGGTTAAATCGTAATTTTAAGGAACCTACACGGCTTTGTGGTTAAATCGCAACTGTCGGGAACCTGTGTGGTTCTCACTTAAGCACAAACCAAATAAATTGATACTTACACGATTGCAGTTATTTGGACCAATACTGTTTGAACTGAACAGGTGTAGTGAGAGGTTCACACTCTGATGGTTAACCAACATTAAACCATAATTAACGAACGAGTGTCTTATAAACAAATAAATTATAAGTATATAAACTAGATTAGGGCCCATCTGTTGGACGGATATATTTAGTAAATGATATATTTAACAATTGTCGAAGCAAATATAAAATTGTATTTGATACGATAAAAGAATTCAAATAATTCTATTCTAGAAACAAAACAAAAAAACATGCATTATAGAGTTTTGATTAAAAACTTATATCCTAACCGATTAATCCACGTAAAGATGAAAGTGAAAAAAAAAACCTAAACCAAAGAACTAACTTATGATTAAAAGATTTATCAAACCAAACTGAAACTTGGATCTCCACCATCAATTTTCTCTTTCTTCTCTACGCTTGCTAATTTGTTTCCTTCTTGCAATATTTTTAATGGTTGATCTATTTTCTTCAACTTTTACTTATGTAAATTCATTTATAAAAATATAAGATGGCGAGTAATAATTTTTTAATATAAAATAATTGAAGTGATTATAAACCGATAAGTGTTAGTCGTTGCTTTAGATTGAGGTAAACCATATTCAATCACAGTTTGTGGAGATATAAAATAACTTTCTTATGAAACTGAACATACGTGCTTACATTCAAGGTTTAAAAATTATATAATTTTTTCCCTGATTGGATAATTCACTACAGATAATATTTATCTAGATCTACCAACCGTAAGTCGGACCAATTACGTTTTATGTTAAAAAAAACTTATCCTTGTGCCATGCTATCTTCAAAAGAAAAATAATTTTTTTCATAACATCCTACTATTAAATATTTTGTAGTCTCTTGAGTATATTCTCTATTCAGGTTTATGAGAAATTGATAGATTATAGACTCATTTCTCAATCATAATTGAAAATACTCAATGATTTTGATTATTGTCGTAAACTATATATATTTCTAAAGTTAATATTTTATTGAATGTGTGTTATAACTGTCTCGGATTAACTCTAAACCAATACTAATTGACCATTAACTTAGTATGTCATGAGATTTTTTTGTGAAAATGTTTGATTTGTGGATAAATTATGTTCATACCACTATTTGACGTATCAATCCAATAGGGAAAGAAAGTAGGTTACCACAATAAAAAAATCCAACGGGGAAAGAAGTGTCCTTTCTCTAAACATATTCTATTAATAATTAAAATGAATTAAGTGTCCTCCTTAAAAACATCAACCTAATCGCTACAGGAGTGGGTTCAGGTCCTTAAGTCATTAGACTTAAGAAGTTTCTTAAGTGAATATAGGCCATTAGATTAATCTCCAGTAGTTAATGGGTAGTTAGTGGTTATTAATTAGTTAGGGGTAGTAGATATGGTATTATAATTATAATAAAACTAATTAGGAAAATATATTTAATGACCAGCCGCATGAATTAAGGAATTATCTAATAAAACTTTAGCGCCAACCGTCTCTAGCTTCAGCGTCGGCGGTCTGCTCTCTTTCAGCTTTCCCTACGACGTTATTGCTCCAGGGACGAAACCGTCTTCATTAGTCGCACCCCGCGTCCAGAGGAGCAGCCCGTCTTCTGCAGTGCCTTCCATCTTTTTGGAGAGTTGTCGTTCGTCATACATCTGCCGTGTCAACCCTTCCAACTCACCTCGTCGACGCAGGTATAAGATTTCTTCCTCCGGCCGGCCCGCCGATGTTGAAGCCAGAGGAACGTGAGGATTAGTGTAAGATTTCCTCCATCGTCCGGAACCTAGAGGAACGCGCGTGAGTAGCAGTGAAGTCTTAACCCTTCCATTTCTTCTCGTTTGGTAGTGATGGATTAGTGTAATTAGTTGTCTTGGTGCGCCAATGAGTGGGATACAAACTTTTATGTTGGTCATGAGTTATTATCAATTTTTTTTCATGCATTTTCAACGATATACGTATACATTATTAACGATTTAAAGTGTTGTTTTGTATGTAATTTTAATGTAATTATTTAAGAAGTCATTGTTAATAATATCTCGCAATTTTTTCAACATCTTATACGTTAACAACCATCATTATCAACATTTTTAAGACAATTGTTAACTGATTTTTTTTTAAATAAGATAATTGTTAACGATGCAACGTAACATTATCAACGTTTATGTGAGGTATCATTAACAATATACAATCATCATCACGTGAAAATGTTATACAAAAATCAATTGCTCAACATGATATGAAAACATGCATCTTGTTAAGAAGAATGTTGCAAATCAATCATAATGTTTTTCAAAACGTTATTAATTAATGATGTTTGTGTTTAGAGTTAGGGTATAACTGTATAAGCATTTTTTATGTAAAGAGTTATTAATAAACATGGTATGGTTTTTTTTTTTTTGCATTGGAAGGAGGCCGAGGCCAAGAACAAGAAACAGTTACAGGGGAGATTACAGAGGGGGGTGGGGGGAGGCAATGATACGCCTCTCAAAAGTAGTCCCAAGCATATCATCCCTGAGAATCGAAGCCACTCCATTGGGTGGATCCGCAAGTTCATGCATACCGTAGGGATAGACGAGACTGTGCTTCGAGAGCCAGTCCGCGACTCTATTCCCTTCCCGGTATGTATGAGCTATGCGTACCACCCAGTCACTTCCAATCTTCCTCCTAATAGCTGTCAACAAGGTCGCATAAGGGTGGATCGGGTCCTGCCGAGTACTGATCAGCTGAATCGCCAGTTGGGAGTCCGAGGCCACCTGGAGGAATCTGCAGCCAGCTTTCCGCGCAATGTCAAGCCCATAGCTAATAGCCCACAGCTCAGAGAGAGCAGCCGTCGCCGCACCAAGGTTCGCAACGAAACCTGCAACCCACCTGCCACTCGAATCTCGGAGAACACCACCCGCCCCGGCGGGACCAGGATTCCCTGAAGAAGCACCGTCGACATGCAGGGATAACCATCCTTCAGGTGGGGGCGTCCATCCAACGTGCGCCAAGACCCGTTCCGCTGGAGCCTGTCTGTTACTGGGGAGGCGGGACGGCGCATTCCAAGCATCGTGCCAGAGCTTGGTTTTTGCCATAATAGAATGTTCAAGAGAATGAGGAGAGAGAGCTGCCCCCATACCTTTAAAGCAGGCTGTCGACCTGTTCTTCCAGATGAGCCAGCAAGCGGTGCAGAAGAAGGCCGACCAATCCATTCCTGTGGCCATGCTGTCGTTGCTCAAGATGTTATCCCGCAACCAATCCCTTAGATTAGAGCTGAAGAAGGAGTGTTGCCGGGAAGGAGGCACTCTTCGAGACCAGAAGAAACTCGCTGGTGAGCAGTCTCTCAGAGTATGAAGGACCGTCTCAGGCTGGCCACTGCATCTATAGCATGAGGGGTCATCCGCTACCTTCCTAGTGTATCGAAGTCCATTCGTGGCAATCCTTCCCAAAGCGACTAGCCAGGTAAAGCTTCTCACTCTTTCGGCGACCGGGAGCTTCCAAATTGCCTTCCAAAGGGGTTCATCCACATCCTGCTGGTGATCATTACTGAGGTTGAAGGCTGATCGGGCTGAGAAGTTTCCGTCCGAGGAGGCTGACTAGAAGAGAGTGTCGTCCTCTGTGGATAGTTTATCCACCGCCACGCTAAGGATCTTTTGGGAGATGGCTGGGGGGAGGAGTCCCTCGAACAAATCCGTCCGCCAGGTCCCATCATCGTGCACAAAGTCAGCTACAGTCTTCTCCTCGCTTCCTGTCGGCAGCTGGCCAATAGCTATCTCCTTGAGAGGGACCTGCAAAACCCAGGGATCAAGCCAAAACTTAGTGTGCTTACCATTCTTGATATTCCAGGCACAACCCTTTTTAAGGAGGGAGGCAGCTTTTGTGAAGCTTGCCCAAGTAAAGGAACTTCCGGTCATTGTTAATGATTTTACTTTCATTTTCAACGAAAAACAAGTTAGTTATTAATAGTTTACAATATTGTTATTAATGGTTAGAGAAATTTTTAGGGTTAATCTTTTGTTTTAGTTTTGAACGAAATATAACATGTGAAAGTTTTTTTTTTATGGAATTTGATGCTTAACATTGATTCGAAATATTTTATTATTTTTGTGCTTGTTTCCAATGAAATGCAATACCATTATCAAGATTTGTTGTATGGTTATTAACAATTTGGTGTCATTGGCTAGTTTCCAACATGATGTGAAAAATGTTAATTGTTAATAACGATGTTGTAAACCAATAATAATGCTATTCAAACCATTAATGATGATGTGACTTAAGTTTAATGAATCTATCAAAAGCGTTGATGACTAAAATATAAATCGTTAGCAATTGAACTAAAATTGTTAATAATGTAATTTTTAACTATTGATAAGTATATTATAATCGTTAATAATAATGAGATATATGGATAATAATTCATTCGTAAACGTTGATAATGTCATTGTAAATGTTAATAATGCCTCCAGGGACAGAGGGAGGGTGACCATTTTTTAATTTCGAATTTAAATTGTTAAATAGTAACTACCATTTCTATTAAATATTTAATAATAATATTTAACTACATTAAATTCGGATTTCTATTTAATTACATTAAATTTTATTAAGCAATACCCTATTTGCCCTTTTAGGTAGTTAGATCTTCCTCTTCTCTCTCCTCTTCCTATTGGTCAAGAAAAGCTTAAGAAACTCCTTAAGTTTTAGGTTTAAGGACTGGATCCAACCCGATCTCTACATGGTGGCGGAATTTTTTTCCAATTATTTGCTAATATCCACAAAGTCTTTAATTATCCATTTGGGTCTCCAAATATGGAGGGGGAGGAAATAGAGGATTCGTCAATTATGGGGGAGATAAGGGAGCAAATTGGGGGTGGGGCGGGACAACCGCCAGGGTTGGGCGGTGCGGCGCACGCGCACAGCCCTGGCGGTTGTTCTGCCTTTTTTTTTAATTTTTCATTAAGTGTTTATTAATGATGGTTATATAATTAATAAGTGAAGGTTAGTGAATTAATGTTTGTATTAATTAAGTGAAGGTTGTCTATTTAATTTGTGTTTAATAGTTTGGTTAATTTATTTTATTTCCTAAGATGATTTAAATTGAATTCATTTTATTTAAAATTATGCTTATTATCTTGAAGTTGTGTACACAAAAAATAATTCGAACTAAGAATGGAAAATATATTATTGAATTGAAAATACGTTCTTGATTTACAAATCAAATTGTCACCAACTACAACTTTAAATTGAATTACAAACATCCCAACATCAATATCAAGCAACAACAATAACTAATTATTTCCATGCAAGTTCCAAATATGCTCGACCAAGTCCTGACGAAGCCCATGATGTGTTGGTGCAGCACGAAGCCTACTATTCCTAGCCAAGTACTCAGTTAGAGTTGGAATATCTCTGTTGACATTAGTTGGTTGTTGGTCGTGGATCTCATAATCAAGACTATCTTCCATCTCATCGTCAGAATCAACTTGCTCATCCTCGATTATCATGTTGTGCAATATAATGTATGTCAACATTATATCATTAATTGTGGCAACATCCCAAGATCTCGCAGGGCCACGAACGATTGCCCATCTAGCTTGAAGAATTCCAAAGGCCCGCTTTACGTCTTTTCGATGTGCTTCTTGACATCGAGCAAACAATGCTTCTATGTTTGAGCTTGGATTGCTGAATGTTTTCACTAAAGTTGACCATGAAGGATAAATACCACCAGCCAAATAATAACATTGATCATAGGTATGACCGTTTACCTCAAATCGTACTCGTGGAGCGGATCCGTTGAGGATACGGTCAAACACTAGAGACATCCCCAGAACATTGATGTCATTATTCGACCCAGGCGGGCCGAAGAAAGTATGCCATATCCAGGTGTTGTACGAAGCCACTGTCTCGAGAATGATTGTTGGTTTACGGTTGTGCCCCAGGTACTGCCCAGTCCAAGAAGTAGGACAATTCCTCCACTCCCAGTGCATGCAATCAATTGACCGAATCATACCAGGGAATTCGCGTTGTGAGGCTTTGTGAAGCAGAATACTTAGATCACAAGGAGTTGGTGCACGAAGGTATGTCGATGAGTACATCCCGACAATGGCTCTGCAAAACTTCCTGAAGACTTCCAGTACAGTGCTCTCACCCATTCGCACATAGTTATCAAGTTGATCAGCTGGAGAGCCATAAGCTAGCATGCGCAGGGCACTAGTAAGCTTTTGCTCCGGCGATAGGCCTAGGTGACCAACGGCATCACTCCTTCGAGCAAAAGAGGGATCATACCTCACAACATCACCCATTATGCGATTGAATAGTCATGGCTGCATACGAAAACGCCTTCTGAATATGCGGGCATCGTATGTTGGATTTGGATTGAAGTAATCCTGCATAAGGAGGTCATGACCTGAGACCCTTTCACGATCAATGTTGGTGCGACTTGTTGAACGACGACGTGAGGAGGAAGCTTCCTCAATCCTCCGCCCGATTAAAGTCAAACGGCGATAGTGAAATAGATCCAACTCTTCCATCTCTTCTTCTCCTCCAGACGATGAGTAATCTGAGGAACTCATGATAGATGTGTGTTTTTTAGAAATGTGGAGAAGTTTATGGATGTGTTTGATTTAGAAATTGGAGGAAGTTTCAGACAAGTATTGATTGATGAGCAAATGATGGATTTGTATTTATATCCGAACGGGCATCCAAACTTGTCTTACCTACCAATGAAATACCTAACATGTGCTACCTAACAGCCTTACCTACCAACGGGCAACGGTAACATCTAACGGTCAGATTCAAATGGTAACATCAAACGGTCATATTCGAACATGTGCTACCTACCATTGACATACCTAACACGTGCTACCTAACAGCCTTACCTACCAACGGTAACATCTAACAGTCATAAATTCTCTATATATTCAAACATCCTCTCAACTCTCTACATCTCATTCTTACTAAATTGAAATTTTCTGTCAACTTCATCACCCTTTCTATCATATTTCTCTCCCTAAAAACCAAACAATGACAAGCAAGAGAGGAGAGAATTGGAAAGTGGAGGAAGATAAGAACTTGTGCAATTCTTGGGTCATGATATCAGAAGATGGAGCTGTGGGCGTCAATCAACGAACTAGAAAGTTTTGGGATAGAGTGGCGGCGCAATATCGAGTCAACGATCGAAACTCATCTCGTACCATCAAAAGTATGTCTGGTCGAATGGGCACAATCACCAAATTCTGTAAGTGTTGGAATTCAGCTATCCAAAGGGCAGAGAGGAATCAACCAAGTGGCACGAATCAACAAGATGTGGTATGTATTCTGTCACTATTGCTGTTATTTTCTAACTCGCTCATTAGTACGTGTGTTCTATTTTCTAACTCCTTCTCCATCTCATTCATTCATACATATAGGAGTATATGCCAGAACAACTGTATTTAAGTGAGACCGGAGAGAAGGGTTGGAATATTGGTCATTGCTGGTGGATCTTGAAGAAATGCCAAAAATTCCATACTATTATAGCAATGCCGTCTTCACATCAAAACCTCATGAGTCAAGGTACTGATGGTTCTCCCATGAGTCAAGGTTATCAATCAACACCACAGACAGACCTCAATGACACAAAAGGAGATGAAGAAACTCCCCCCTTCGTCGGGGAAACTCCACCCTTCGTCGAAGATACTCCACCCTTCGTCATATCTCGCCCTGCTGGACGCGACAAACAGAAGGCGGCTAAGAAGAAAGGAAAGGGGGTTGATGAGTCATCAGAGAGATACACTGCTCAATTGCTGGAGTATGGAAGTGAGATGAAGGAGAGACATGCTTCGAGGACTGAGTATGAGCGAAAAAGGATGGAATTCTAAGAAAAAAAAATCAAAATGTGATCAAGAAAAGTGGGAAGTTGAGAAAAAAGAGAGGGAAACAACACTATTTCGGGACAACCTTGATCTTCTTGAAAAGAACTTGTCGAAGTTGACACAAAGAAAGAGGAGGTATTACAAAATTCAGCAAAACCGGATTCTAGGATATGATCAAGATAATCCCAACTCTGTTCCCAACTATTCATCCAACGCAAGTCAGACCGGAGGAGGAGATGAGAGTGGAGGAGGAGATGAAGGTGGAGGAGGAGGAGGAGATTACGCGAATTACTGTTCCATTCTGGGCGATTATTGACATGTTATGTGTTTCATCTTTATCATTTCAAGTGTTGTGTGTTATTTTTAAGCTTTATCATTAGCAAGTGTTGCGTGTAATCTCTAAGTTGTATCATTTAAATTATTATGTGAACTCCTTTACCTTTATCATTTTCAAGTGTTGTGTGTAAACCAAAATTAGGTCCATAATTTTTTCGCCAAAAAAAATTCGGTCTCGAAATTTGAAAAAATTCTATCGAAAAATTTGTATCTTAAAATAATGACGAACTATACAAAAATTAAGATTAACGAATTATATTAAGGCTTCGATAAGTGCATTTTTAAGTAAATGTAAACATGGATAAAATGGAGATCCCCAAATTTGAGGTTGGTAGCATTGGAGCCAAATTGTAAAAAATGAGGGCAATCCCCAAATTTGGGGTCTTGCATATTAGAGTTGGTCTAACCACTGGTTACTGATTTATCAGTAACTGCACGCACACCGTATATCTAGGGTGCGGATCCATCATGGGCTGGGCTGAATGCGGGGTCCATAAGGGCATTTTTGTCCATTTATAAATTTTAATTTTTATTATATTTCGATTTTAATGACTGCTTTTTCAAAAAAAAGACCACTTTTAATGGCTGTCTTTTCAAAGGAGGAGAGAGAATCATTTCTCTGCAACTCTCTTTTCTCTTTCTCCCTTCCTCCTCTTTCTTTTTTCTCTGCCAATCTCCTTTTCAGATCCTTTCTCTTTCTCTATTCCTTTTTTCTCTCCCAATCTCATTCTCCATATCTAGATCTGCTTCCTTATCTTCTTTTTCGTTTTTTTTCTCAAGCAATCGACGAAGAAAAATTGCAGCCACCCTCTTTCATTGTGTTTCTTCTCTTCATGAACTCGCTGGTCTCGATTTTGGTCTTTCTCCTTTTTTTGGCGTTTGGTGTTCTTGATTGCGGAGGAAATGAGACGAGATAGAAGACGAGTTTTTTTTCCTCTCCCTTCTTCTGTTTTTTTCTTTTAGGTAATATATATTGATATTAACATACTATACCATACGGTATTGTGTGGTAACGAAATATATATTGATATTACCACACTATACCATATGGTATTGTGTAGTAATGAAATATATATTGATATTACCGCACTATATCATATAGTATTATATGGTATTGAAATATATATTGATATTACCGCACTATACCATATAGTATTGTATGATATTGTGTGATATTAGCACACTATACCATATGGTATTGTGTGCTAATGAAATAAATATTGATATTATCACACTATACCATATGATATTGAGTGGTAACGAAATATATATTGATATTACCACACTATACCATATGGTATTGGGTGGTAACAAATTATATATTAATATTACCACACTATACCATATGGTATTGGGTGATAACGAAATATATATTGATGTGACAACTTTTTTCATACCATATGGTATGCTCTTATTTAATATCAGTCAATATCATATGGTACAGTCAATACCATATGCTCTTCAAAGTGGATATCATTTTGAAGAGCACAATTAATCTGATCTAACTGTGCAAAAAAATTAAATTCCGACTTATAACGAGTGAGAAATCGTTCGTTAAAGATTAAGAGAAGGAAAATTAAAGGTTTTTCGAGGAGAGAAAATGAGACGCTGATATGGTCCGGTCAAAAGTTAGCGTCAGTAATAAATAGGGGTAAATGCAATTTTACCTTACTGCTCTTTCGCATTTAATTTAAATAAAAAAGGGACTAATATATGGGGACATGAGAAGGATTACTCATGGGTTACTCACGGGTTACTCACCTGATCTGCTCCTATTAAGACTTAAGAGTAGCTTTCAGGCACTACTTCCACCAGGTCCAATGTTTCGTCCAGACGTTCACCCTTTCATAACGCCAACGTTTATTTCCATCCTTCCCGGACTGCTTGCATGTTCTGCTTCTTCCTCTTGTTCAAAAATCCAGAAAGCCAAAACAAATGAACGCCATAACCTAATAAATAATTCTAACTTAACGTCTGAGATTAATAAACACATAAAATTGAATGATTGATGTAACAAACTGAAAATCACCTTGTGCCGAACAGGTTCTGTGCGACTTAGGATCAATCTCCTCAAACAAGAACAGGGAATCCGCTCTACAAAAATTTATTTGTGTAGGGATTAGGATTTGGAAACGATTATGGTTTGGAACTAAAAAAATTGGAAAGAATATGAAGATTTTAGAGCACCTACAAGAATACTCCTTCGAGAATCTTCCTACCTAGTTTCTTGTTTGCACCTAAAATAAAATTGACTATATAATAGCCAGGATCTGAATCATCTCCTTGGGGCCACTTTGTTGTTCCATCTTCCATGAGATGCCGCAAATTTGCTTCTTTCATGGGATTTATGTCGGCAATCTCCCAAAATTATATCGCCGTTCAAAGTGATTTCTCCAAATTCCTCCGATTTGGCGTGAGAGGGAGAGGAGGCGAACAGATGGAGAGGGAAAGTGCTTTCAATTAGGTTTCCTCTGCTTGGGCTTCTGCATGGGTATAAGTGGTTGTACGGTTGGGATGAGGATAGAGATTTAATTTTCATTTTTTCATTAATTTCCCCCTTTCGTTTTCGTCAGGAACTAGTGATGAGGAATAGAAAGTTGCTTTTCAATTTGTTCCTTTCTTTATGAAGTTTTTTAGTATAAAGTATAAACCATGTATTTTGTTAAACTCAATTTTATTTAATTTAATCGTTCCTCACTTATACGGTATAATCAAAATCTTCATCAAAATATACACAAGTATAGTATAATTCAAAGTCTTCCTCCGCAAAGCAAATCAAGGTCGAAACTACACCATATAAAATAATTATAATTTTTTTTATGCAATCCATGTCATTATTCTCTCTTCACTATTTGTTAACGTATAGCTAAGTAACAAACACAGTATTTTGAGATCGTCTCTTGGAAAAATTTCGTAAGGACCCTAAAATATAACTCCAACAAGGTCGTCTAGGTGTTGTAGGTTAATAGGATGATATAGTGTATATATAGACAATTCAAAGTTTACTTCTATATAGGGCTGGGAAACGGTGCGGTCTGGTCCAGACCAGACCATATATACGGTCTATGGTCCAGATCGAGAGGCTGAAGTATAGACAACAGACCAGACCATAGACTATACGGTCCGGTCCAGACCACGCTTGTGCGGTCTGGTTCGGTCTGGTCTGGTCTGGTCTAGATAGACCACACTCAATGAAAAATGAACAATTTGTTTAGTCAACCATAAAAAAAATTGAACCAATAATCAAGAAAAATAATTATATTTTAGTACCTACATTTTCCCCTTACATTTTGGTACTTAAATTATTTCAAATTTACAAACAAGTCTACTACTTGTGGCATGCTGTAAAAACTTGTGGCATGCTTGAGGAAGTTGTGGCATGCTTTGTGGTTGTGACATTCTTTGAAGTTGTGGCATGCTTGGAATAGGTTGTGGTCTGGTTCATGGTCATCGTCCCTTCCTTCCACTACAAAAAAGAAGAGATTTGGGGACTAATATTAAGGGACAACTACTATATCTTGTCTTCGGAAATATAATCGTAAGTGTCAATAAGGACAACAAGCTTAAATTGTCCCCATAAAATAAATAACAAAAGTTCATTAATTTTTTATTTTAAGTAGTTGTCCCCAAAAACATATTTTCGGGAAAAGAGGCAAAAAAACGGACGGGGGAGAAAATATTGCTTGAGCGGATTCTGTTATCCCATGATTCGCAAGTAAATTTTTTTAGCAAATTTTTCCTTCATTTTTTTTCAAAGTTTGGTTTTCACTGGGAATGGATCAGGTCAGTAACCTTATGGTGAGTAACCATGAGTAACCCGTCCACATCAGCATGACATCAGCATCCTCTCTCTCATGGAAAGCCTTCAGTTCCGATCTGTTGCACTCTGCACCAACCTCCTGATTTTTGACCATGTAATGTACGTCACCGAGTTCATTAGATCTGCCTTGGTAATTAGTTTCAACCATTGTCTTCTTGATTACTTAGGTAAACGTTCATTTCCTATTTTTTTTTGGTTTTGTTTATGGATTAATTATTTTCCCATGAAGATTAATGGTTTTCTTTGTTTGCTGACATTACAGACGCAATCAAGTCCTAACCTAGATGATCAAGAATCCTTGAAGACGTTTTCGGATTGATGAATTCTTATTTATTTCATGGTTCAATGTACGGTAGTAATATTTTATGTAGTTTTTTTTTTATGAATACAATTACTTATTATACTATTCACACTCTATTTGATTTTTTTCACTAGAATGTTGGCTTTCTATTATCAATTGCATTTCCGATATATGTATTTAAGTTTCTTTCTTGGTAACCCATGCGATATAGGCATTGTCACAAAATGATTCAGTACTGATAATCATAGTCTCATCTCCGAAGACACAAGTTAGATGATCAATTGTCGCCCCATACATTGTATAAGTGACAATTGGTCGTCCCCAAAGACAAAATTAAGAGACAATTGTTCATCCCTAAAAGTAATAAAAAGGTGACAACTTGTTGTCTCTAGAGATATAGAATAACGACCACTTGTTGTCCTTAAATAAATTTTCCGGGGACGATCCATTGACTCCCATTTTACATATATAAGGCCGACATGTCGACCCTATACAGAGAAAACGGGACATCAAATTATCCCCAAAAAATCTCAACACTTTCATGAAATGGATTATAGGGTACAACCTTTGTCCCTAGAAATTATGTTTAGGGGACGACTTATGGTCACCGAAGTAAAGGTTATAGGGACGACATGGTGTCTTTTATGGAAATGAACGGGACGACAGCTTGTGAGCATCAGGCACAAATGTCGTCCCTAGTGTTGGGGACGACTTAGATTTTTGTCGTTCCCAAAAGAATAGAGGACAAACGTACAAGGGACCAAACATTAGGGACAACTTAATCGTCCCCGATATTTATGGGGACAATTTTACCTATTTCTTGGGACGATTTTTGTCGTCCCCAAATCTCTTCTTTTTTGTAGTGTTCCTCTTTCTTAATTTTTCATTATACCAAGCGTGCCTCTCCCTTCTCTTCATTAATTGTGGTTAAGTGATTTAAATGGAAAAGACATCCAAACGAAATGTTCCGATTAGCTGGAGCTAGTGTTAGCGCCATGCTAACAAACTAAGTGTTACCACCCTAGCCCCTCCCTGTTGTTAAAAACTCAAGAGTAATAACTATGCAGATGCATTTTTACCATAAAAGTATTGCCCCTAAAAAAGATTAACATCAACTTCATAAAAATAAATCTTCATCGTGACATAAACTAAGAAGAAGCCAGAAAGTGTAACTCCCAAAGGATAAACAGATGAAACAAAAGAACTATGTATACACAGCAAGCAAGAAGGAAGGAACGCACATTTGAATGCCAAACATATATGTTGAAAAAAATCAACGTACGGTTCAAGAACCAGCCTCCTCCTCTAAAATGCTAACAACCTGCGCCCTCTGCTCGTCCGTCAACTCGTCTGGGAACTCAACCAAGAACAAAACCCTGAGGCTGCCTCTCTTTCCTTCCTCCTTGGATTTCGGCATGCCTTGGCCCGGGATCAGCTTCTGGTACCCAGGATAGATGACGTCCTGGATGGCGAGGTTCATCGTCTCCCCGGAGCCGCCGATGAGCGGGATGGAGATGTCGCACCCTGTCAGCGCC
Source organism: Linum tenue (assembly GCA_946122785.1). Lineage (NCBI taxonomy): Eukaryota > Viridiplantae > Streptophyta > Magnoliopsida > Malpighiales > Linaceae > Linum > Linum tenue. The sequence continues at coordinate 35,942,982 of CAMGYJ010000011.1, read as the reverse complement.
TGCACCAGTGGGATCCCGATCGCGATCTCCAAGTCGTCCCCTACTCGCTGGAACAGCGCGTGCCGCTTCTCGACGATCACGAACGTGACGTCGGCCGGCTCGGACCCCAGCCGCTCGTTCCCCATGCCTTGGAATGTGATCTTGGTGCCTCGCCTCCATCCGGGCTTCACTTGGATCGACAGCGTCTCCTCTTCCTGTACGATTTGCCTGCATGCATGCATGCATGATTGATTTCCTCTACTACGTAAGCAACGTTTTTTTTTATAATATTTGTTGAAACGTGTACGTGGGGGAGCATATATAGGGAATAATACAATACACATAGCAGTCGAAATCCGGGGATTTGAAGTACATTCGAAAAATTGGAATCCTGAAATCTTAGAATTTTAAGATCCGTATAAAAATGAAGACGGAATAATATTAATAAGGAGAATCGTAAATAACACAAAAACACATAACAATTACAACGACAATTTTTCAAGGTTAATGTTCCAATTTACCAAGATGAATGCTGGGAAGTTGTGAATCGATGACGATTAATACATTGATGTAAATTGATGATGGTTGATGGTGGTTAGTGTGCGACAACTAGATGATGTTCATGGAGGAAAAGGAAAAAGAAAAGAGGCGTAATTTTGCAAATTCTATGGAAAATAAGTGAGATTAACTCAAATATTTTAATCGTAAAATTTTAAAGATATAAATCGTGAATAATGTAGAATTTTAAGGTTCACTGATTTTATAGTGAAATCATAATCGAAACATATAAGTAAAATCGTATGATTTAAATCGGAATTTTAACGGCTTTGACAATACATACCCTCGGTCAGTGAGGACGTCTCTGGTAACCTTGACCTTCTTAGTGCAACCATAGAACAACTCCTCGAGGGTGCACTCCAAGTTCTGCTGCAGCGGCGGAGGCTTCACCTTCCGGCCGGTGGAGTTGGAGAACATGATCGGAGTCGTGCTTCTCACGCTAGCGTCTCTCCTCAGCGAAGCCGTGGGCCCGGCCCCATCTTTAATAGTAGTGGTTGTTGTTGGTGTGCTTCTCTGGCTGTCGTTCCCCGTGGATGGAGGCGGGGTTGCAGCGGGGAAGGGGGAGTGGTGGTGGTGGTCGGCGGGAGGAGGAGGAGTGGCGGTGGTGGCGGCGGCGGCTTTCCGGCCGATGATGCATCGGTGGACAAAGGATAAAGGGGAGACGCTCCGCCGGCTGCTGCCGTTCTTGGAGGAAGTGGAAGGGGAGGATTTCGGGGAAGGGGAAGGGCTCCTTTTGCTTGCGATTCTGGAGAGAGGGTTTGTGATGGTTCGGAGGAAATCTGCTTCCTTCTCTTTGTTTTTTTGTTTCAATGTTGTGCCGTTGGGGGTTGTGGTTGTGGTGCTGGTGGATGGATCTGCTGCGGTGGTGGTGTATCTACAGCTGTGGATTCCATTCATTGTTGTGTTCTCTACTTGTTCTTCTTCAACCTGCTTAAAAGGAAATGATGGTGGGAGTAGATCGTTAGTTTTGGTCTCGTTTGGTTTTGTCAATAGGTGATAGTTAAATTGATAGAATGTTATCATTGCATTGCATGCATACTAATATGTATGTATATAAGAAAATTGGTGTATTATAGTTTACATCGTTTAATTTTTGTGATAGTTATTGTAGTATTTAAACAAGTTATATTACTTTTTGGATAAAATGTCACTTTTACCATTTGCTTTTAATATAAAAAAGTAACACACATGAAAATGTAGGGACATAGTTGGAAAAAAAAACCCAACAATTTCCACCAAACAATCTCACAAAAATTTGAGATTTAACTATCACTCATTTTGAGTGACAGTTTGTGTCAAATCAAGCAAACAATGCATGTATGATTTGTATAGAAAATTTAAAAAAATAATGCATTGTAAACAATACATGCATTGTAATTATCCCCACCAAACAATCATCAAAACCAAACGACCCCTAAAATATAATAAGAGCATAAATACTAGTAATACCTATATCATAAACATCGATAACATCATTATACTCTCAACAAGCTAATTAGTAGTTTTTGGACTTACATGGTCCATTAATTTTGTGAAATTGTATCGTTTAAAAGTTGGAATTTCAAATGACGTATTTAGCCAATATATGTAATTAGAAAAATTCGTCGTTTTTTGTCTTAAAATGAAACATAATGCTTGTATTTGAATAGCAGATCGGGGTAGATCGTTAGGTTTTGTCTCTTTGCCCATCAATATGCAATGCATGTATGAATTAAAATATAATAAGAGAGCATGAATACTACTATACTAGTGATACCTATATCATAAACATCGATAACATCATTATACTCTCAACAAGCTAATTAGAAATCAGTAGTTTTTAACTTACACGGCCTATTAATTTTGTGAAATTGTATCCTTTGGAAGGTGGGATTTCAGATGATTTATTTAGTCAATACATATAATCAGAAGAATTTATTATTATTTTTACTTAAAATGAAACATAATGCTTCTATTTGAATATCTATTCAATTTCAGCTTTTAACAGAGATTGTGTTTGAAGGATTAGGGTTGGGAAACGGTGCGGTCTGGTCCAGACCAGACCATATATACGGTCTACGGCCCAGACCGAGAGGCTAAAGTATAGACCACAGACCAGATCACAGACTATACGGTCTGGTCCAGACCACGCCTGTGCGGTCTGGTTCGGTCTGGTCTGATCCAGATAGACCACACTCAACGAAAAATGAATAATTTTTTTAGTCAACCACACAAAAAATTGAACCAATAACCAAGAAAAATAATTGCTATTTGTCTTAAAACATTAATCCTAACATATATGAATAATTTTGATACTCTAAATCTTAGTACGTAACAAAGATACAAAGTAAAAGCATCCCAGCTTGCACCATAATGTCATAAACATTAACATAATGTCATATGGAGACACGATTATCTCTACTCTGTGGTTAAATGTGGTTGTGAATGAAGGAGGGAAGAGATTCACAAAATTAAGGTTGAGACTTGGGTGTCGTTGTGGGAGTTTGGAGAGTGGTCGAATGGGTTGTTAACACGTATTGACAAGTCAGTTGGGTCTACGGTTTGGTCCGGTAAACCGCGGTCTAGACCAGACCAGACCAAGAGATCAAATCATAAAATAATACAGACCATGGACCAGACCAGACCATACTTTACGGTCTACGGTCCGGACCATACTGTGCGGTACGGTTTGGACCACGGTTTTTCTAACGGTCTGGTCTATTTTCCCAGCCCTATGAAGGATTACGGGCTTATTTTTCAAATTCATATATTGAAACAATGCATTTCATTATAATACATATAATTAAATTATAATACATATATTGATTAAATATATTAATTTTAATTTTCCCTAAAATATAAAATGAAGATGTCTACACTTTTATATGTACATGAGACGGGATGATCTATACAAACGAGGACAAAAGGTTTATGTATATCCAATTAGTTCATAGATAGTGTTCTTTTGTAAGTTTTTTTTTATCATCGTATAGAAGTGAGCCGTTTAATCATATCCCTTCGGTCGATTAACATGATGGAATACCTTATATAAGCCCTAAAAAATGGTGTAAATACAAATCAGTCATTTTCAAATACATTCATTGTAAAGTTACAAGAAAAAACAATTCCAGGCAATTCTTTCCACCAAAGTTATGCATGAAAAGGAAAGATATATTCGAAACCCTAGCTAGCTAGGAACGTACCCTTTGGGAATCAAATTTGGGTGCTAGACCAGGCGCTGGCTGATCACGTTCTTCCAAACCAGCCTTATCAACATCAGAGCAACAAGAAGATGACGGCGATGTCGACAAAGACTCCGGCGGCCGCTCTGGCGGCGGAGAAGTTGGTAGCAAAGAATGATTATTATTATTCCTAGCAGCGCCACAACATCCGGAAATCAAAGCACCGTAAATCCTCCAAAAATCCTTAGCTTTGAAACGCCTACAAGTCTTCTCGCTTGACGATGACGACGATGGTGAGGAGGAGTTGTTGTTATTAGGGTTCTTGATGTTATTGCTATCACAGCTTTGGGAAGCAACATCGGACGTCGTCGAGGAATCAAGAATAGTCTCCGAGTTATGACGATGATGATCGTCTACCATGAGAGAATGGTTTGGGGGGGAAAAGGGGAGAAAAAATTAGCCAACAGAAGCAGAAAAGGGGAGATCGATGGAAGAGAGACCAAAAGGGCAGAAGAACGAGGGCGAGAACGAAAGGAGAGGCCTACAATAATACGCTAAATGATTATTGTTGTTATGTAATTTAATTAACTAACCACCAGATTTTGGTGGCTTCGGTTACCTAAATATGAACGAACTTTCAAGTAGGTCTTTTTTTGTCTTTTTTTTTTTTACAAAAGATAATCGGCAAGGTTGTCAACTCGCGGGTTGACCCGGACTCGGTCGAGCTAGTGGGTCAAGGGTTAATGGTCAACCGTTTTAGCCCGGTTTGGCCCGGAAATATAGAAAGAGTCATTATATTGCACTTATCCTCATAAATTATATCAAATCTTATCTAACATATGAGTGATAACAATAATATTATACCAAAATAACATATCGTACTTAGATCCAACATATAGTGAAAATTCACACACACTTATATAACATAAATATTCAAATGTTCAACTTAGTATTCCAAAGATTGAGTTAGGCGAAAAGAAAAATTGGAAAATAGGCGCATTTCGCAAACTAAAGAAAAAAATGACACAATTTGACCTCCAACCCGGTACCTAATAGCGGTCGGCCCGGCGGGTGCGTGCGGCCCGTTTTTCTCACCGGGTCAGGGTCAAATTGGGTAGACCCATGGGTCAACCCGCGGGTTGACAACCTTGATAATCGGTTAGTTTGGCCCGTTGTAGATTTTGCAGAAGTAGTTGTTGACTGAAGTTTTTAGAGAAGTACTTTTAAAAAATGCGGTTAAGTATTTGACTGAAAAACTATTAAAAGTGCTTTTTAATATGAGAGGCTGTGTAAAATGACTATAAATGACTTATAATATAAACTATGAATAAAATTTCTAAAAAATAAATAGTAGTCAACATAGATCTTGTTAGATTTCTTTAATATTAAATAATATAATTTTATAGTTTATTTATTTATAAAATGATATAAATGAAATAAAATTATATTACCTGAAATAAAATTAAAATATGATAAGGATAATATTGTATTTTCAAAACAACTTTTCGCAGAATCTACAAATCGGAGCTTCTGCTTTTACGTTATACAAATACGCTTTCCGGCTTTTCAAAAGCCGAGATTTAAGAGGTGTTTGGCCCTGCTTTAACTTTTGAAGCCGAAAAGCACTTCTAAAAGTCGGGCCAAACATAGGCAATCTTATATTGATTAGAAAGAGATTGGACAAATTACATTGTGGTATACAACCAGGAAGGAAATCAAAAGAGCGACATGTAGCCGGATTTAAAAAGAGGGCATTTCTAGCCACTGAGTGGGCTACCCGATTGCTACTCCGACCTACAAATCATACAGTAAGACCATGGAAATTTCCCACCAGACACGAACTTCCGCAAGTATGGCTCCAAACCGATTATCTTGAGCACCAATCAAATTTACCTTATCAATGTCCACCTTTGCGACTCCTTCAAACCGAACTTGTTGAGACCACAATCTAAACACCACTGGATGGCCTCACGGAGCACTAGAATTTTAAGTGTATCAAGAATGAAATCTAATCATAAAAACTTATAGATGTCACAATTTGTAAAATAAAATTCACATAACTCTATTTTCATGTTTTAATGATGAAGAGTCGTATTTTATATTATTGAAATATTTGAACTCCATTACCGAACACCTCATAAAGTATGGTTGATGCAGTTGTGGAACCAGTTGATCGTATTGATGAGATTTTGTGAAAATATCGATTAGTGGTTAATGAATTTATGTAAAAAAGGTACATGTGTATTCAGTTTAGCACATCACATGATGTTGCGCTGTATATCAAAATATAAAAAGAATGATGTAAAAGTGTTAAAAACAGTTACAGCGAAGTCTTGAAGCTATAATAAAATTGGTAGTCGTTATGGTAATTCGAACCCAGTAGTGTGGGGTGGGGCGGGGCGACTATTTTTCGTCCTACGCCGCCTTGTCCTGCCCATTCTTGATCTGTTTTACCTTGATATATCTCAATATTTAATTATATTCTCCTAATTTTACTCATCATAAATAATATTTTCACACAATGATACTTTAGATCAAGGTTGTCAGCCTGGTTTAGCCTGTTGGCCCGATCGAGCTAGTAGTTTAAGGGTTAATCACTCGACCGGTTTAGCTCAATTTAGTCCGATTTAACCCGAATATATAGGAAAAAAATTATTATTATTGTACATATTTATAAATTATATTAAATCTCATTAAAAATATAGATAATAACATATAACATTACACTAAATTAATAATTCATACTTCAAATAACACAAAGCATACAATGTTCCACAATATATAGTTCTGCTTTTTTCCCCTTTAGTAGCCGAGAGAGTACTGGACTTCTCTCTTCTCTGTCGCACACATATTTCTATCAACATGGTAATTGACTAATTGGTAAGGAGAGGAAATGTATTTCCACTATTCCTTAGTGAACAATAAATACCAGTTAACTTTAAATAATATAATAATAATGATAACTGGAGTAATTGACCCGCGCAATGTTGTGGGTGACTGGAGATCGTAAGCGGAATACATATATTATTATGTTATTGATAGCTTTTTTATCGATATTATTGATAGCTTCTAATCATGCTTTTTTTCTTAATTAACTATAGCTTTCAAACATTATTTGGGTAGAATTTGTGATTTCATCTAAGTAAAAAACCCGCAATACTTGTATATATAGTACTTGTATTGTATATAGGGATGGGTAATGGGCGGGTTGGGTGGATTTTGGTCTCAAATTGACCCACCCGCATACTAGCAAGTTGGAATAATTGTGACCCGCAATCCACCAACATACCTTTGCGGGTTGGGTTGGGTGGGTGGCGAATGGGTGCGGTTGGGTTGTGGGTCACCCGCAAAAGCAATTCTCCAACTAGTCATTAAGAAAGTTTACTAACATTTATAATAAGTTCATAGCAAATTAGTAAGAATGTATCAATAATTTATGATTTTGATACAATTAATAATTTATACTTTGCATTGAAATATTTAGTTGATATTAACAATAATTTGCATACCAATATCCAATATCTAATAGATATTGCACAACACAAAAGTCAAAACCAATAATAGTAGTCAAAACTATTCTTTATTCTCCACCTTTTGAAGTATATGGTCAGACTGTAGTGTAGTTCGAAAATATGATGAATATTCTATACTATAAGAAACAACATTTTTTCATGTACAAATAGGATGTGGGTCATACGGGTGACCCGCAATCCACCCACCACCCACCCACCCACATAAGTGCGGGTGGAAGATTTATCAATTCACAATCCACCCACATCAATCACCCCTTGCGTTAGGGGTGGCCATTTGGACCGGGACCGGATAAAAAACCGGAAACCGGATCGTATAACCCGGACCGTTTAAGATCGGGACCGGATTTAAAACAATCCAATCCCGTCTTTGGTCCCATAATTAATAAAAAAACCCGGACCAATCCAATCCGGGTCAAAACCGTGTCAAAACCGGAAGACCGGATAAATAATAAACTGACCCAAATGCAAAGCCCAAGCCCTAGATGAGCCCAACCACTCGGCCCACTCCCCCTCCCATTCAACCCAGCCGAATCCCACTGTACTATTCTAGGGTTGCAAATTGCAACTTTTGAAACGGACAACACAAACAGCAGTGCAGCCGTCAGCCGATACCTCTCCTCAATTCCCACCCCTCCGAATCGGCATCGCGGCCGTCAGTCGGATCCACGTCGTCGGCGCAGTCGCTCCCACCTCCGCTCAGCTCCGCGTCGTCGCAGTCGCTCCCACCTCCCCTCAGCTCCGCGACGCGACGTGACCCAGCAGCAACGAGCAATTCGGGCCTATATTTTCAAAAAGACAGGACTGGACCGGATCAATTCGGGCCAATTTAACCAGACCGGACGGTATAGCGACCCCTACCTTGCGTGCGAGTCGGGTTATTTGCGGATGGATCGATATCAATCCGCGGGTGAACCACCCACATGCCCACCCCTAATTGTATATGCACTAAATGCATTAAAAAATTTCTCCCTTATTATTGAAGTTTTTTTTTTATATTTGATACTTTACGTTCTAGATATGTATCAACACACATAACACATTTAATATAGCACTACGGGAAAAATGACCTCTTGCAACTCCTACAAATGTGTTGCATTATGTATTAAAAGAGTTGCGAAATCCTATCGCAACACTTTTAGTAGGGTTGCATATAGTGGGGGTTGCAAAAAGAATAGACAACTGTTTTTTCATTTTTCGCAACCCAAATATAAAGGGTTGCGTATCCTTACCTCTTACGCAACACCACTTTAGGCAACACATTTCACAACTTTTGCAACACGTTTTTGTAAAATAGGCAACGGATTTTTTAAGTTTTGGCAACAGTAAAATTTGTATATGTGACGGGTCTAAATCGTCACAAATAACTAACTCAATTGTAAAACATTGTTCGTAACGGAAATAAAAACTTGCGTGACAATATTATCGTTGATAAAAATTCTTTTTGTGACGAGATAGTCCAGTCACGAAAACTACCACTGTGACATGTATAATTGTCACGAATAATTACATGTATGACCATAATATTGTCACAAATACACATTTTGAAAGTCAAGGTAAGATTAAAGGGTCGAGTTGGTTGTCACTAAAGTAACTATTTGTGATGAAGTTTACTATCACGTATGTCCCCTATCCATATGTGTGACGAATTTTGATCGTCACTCACAATATACTTCTGTGACAATTGTGACTATATGATTGTCACATAAGAATCATTTTGTGACTAACTTGTCATCACAAAAACAATATGAGCGAAATGCCGGATCAGGAATTGCAGTTATTGGTGACCAATATTTCATCGCAAAAAGCTAGATTTGATTACAACTATGGTCATCACTAAAATATAGCATCAATGGCTATGGCAACGTCGTGCACTTACTTTTGTGAGAAGGTTTGTTGTCACGTATTACGCAAGAAGTGACAAGTATTTGGTCACGATAATGATGTATTTGTGTTAAATTTCTTGTCACCAAAAGAATTGAGCATGTAGAAAAGCATATAGTATAAATTAAAAAGGCTATTTATTATACAATGTACGTGCATCAACAGTTACACAAGATTCTTGCAAAGATCAAACTAAAGCGTAAAAAACAATATTACATTGGATCATGAAATAAATAAGATTTCGATCAACCCAAAAAAGGCCTCAAGGACTCTTGATCACTACTGGAATCCATCTGCGATCACGACAACAAAGTAGAGAAAAAGAGGAAATATCAGTATGGAAAACAAAAGCAAGAAAAAACGTAATGAAAAGAATAGTCGCCTGAATAAAATCAAGAGAGGAAATGGATGGATGTGGTTAAGTTTGCGCCAGAGTCGTATGTTGAGGGAGAGGCTCGTTGAGGGAGGATCTGATGCCGTAAACTCAGACTTCTGCAGTCGAGGGTGCATCCTGCTATCAGAGAACTGCAGGCGAATCGAAGACCCTTGACCCTTCTCGCGAGATCTGTTGGTGAAGCCAGAAACTAAAAATAGGCGTTATTAGAATAGAGATTAAGATGCTTAATAAAAAAAAGACTACTGGCGCCGATATATGGAAACGAAAACCCTAATGACAGATTAAGGAACAGAACAACAGAGTTGAGGATGCATTTATATAATAGTTAATTTAGGGAGATAGGCGCAATCCCTCCCTTTTGAAAATTTTGAATTTTAACTTTTAAGTCTTGTCGTCAAGTGTAATATATTTTCTTTTTAATTAGTAGCTCACTTATATGAAGGAAACATAAATACAATTATTCACAAATAACAACTCCCCCATCACTCATACGCAAAAATCAAAACGCAATACACAATGTCTATGTTTGGTCCGACTTTTAGAAGTGTTTTTCGGCTTCAAAAGCTGAAGCAGGGCCACACACCTCTAAAAACTCGGATTTTGAAAAGCCGAAAAATGCTTTTGTATAAGATAAAAGCAGAAACTCCGATTTGAAGCTTCTGCGAAAAGCTGTTTTGAAAATACAAGATTATCCTCGTTGAATAGTTGCTGATGGCTGGAAAAGAGAAAGGACCGGGATTTCGTGAAAGTGGAAAAATGAAAGACAAAGGGTTTTGTTTTGTTGCCGATAGGGGTTCTTATTAATGTTTAGGTGAAACCTTCCTTCCCAGCATCACGGTAAATCTTGCACAATATAAGGCTTCATCACTTACTTAGATAATAAAAGGAAGTAGGGAAAAGTGGTTGACATAGAATTTTTTCGCCAGGCGTATAATTCCATTATATGCACAAGAATCTATTTTAGTTAATATTATCTTTCCTTCCCATATCTTTTTCCGAAAAATATCTTTCCTTCCCAATATTAGTTCATAACCAAATTTATCTCTCTATTTTTCAATTGTTTAGTTTATCTTTTCAGATTCTTTATTTTTTTTATTTGCTCACCCAATTTTTTTTATAATTGGACAATGAAGCCGCTGACCGCACCAACATGGAGTGAGTCAATGGATGCTCGTATACTTGTTCAATGATTCCTTCCTAGTACTCTGGTATTTATTGAATATATATGTCCGACAATTGTTTATACACCAAATGTGTTTAAATTAGAGATGACAATTTTGACCTGACATGTTTTATTTTTGGACCAGACCCGTTCCTTTTTGGATCAGATTTTGTCTAAGTTACATGTAATTTTGCTTAGAATACTTGCAATTTTACTTTTATCTTCTCATATTATAACTATAATAATAAAGTTATAAATAGGTGACCATCTTAAATTACATGTAGTTTTGCCTTTTGCTGCTTATGAACCGGAAGTTGAATCTTGTGCAGGGAGTTCTAGGAAGAAAAGTAATGAGACCGTGCTTGGTAAAGTTGGGTTGGGTGTTCATTTTTTTGTTTACTTTTCCTTTTCTGTATTCGGGTTCAAGTTGGGTGCTTTTTTTTTGTTACATTTCTTTTTCTTTTTCGCTAGTAGGCTCCCCTTATAAATTGTTTTTATTTAAATTATTAGTTTACATTAAAAGTGCAATAGTAAGATTGATGTTTTTGCAACACAATTTGATAAAGTGTTGCATAAACAATATGATTAGGTAACTCAATGCTCATTTTTGGCATATGTGTTGCGTATAATAGTACAAACGCAACACATGATCAATTTGAGTTGCATAAAGTACTCAATACGCAACCCCACAAAAAAGTGTTGTTGTTGTATATCTATCGCGACACTTTTAAATAGTGTTGCAATCCGCGTGTTGCAAGAAGGCCTTTTTCTCGTAGTGTAGGTATATTAACAAAAAGCCATCATCATGAATGTAGATTTTAAATAGATTGTCATGAAGTTTTTTATTTGTTTAAACTTAATTGATGTTAGTGATTTTTCACATTTCTAAATATTTTGTCAAACTGACATTAACCGATTTAAATTTATTGTTTGACCGGTCAAACCATACCACTGATCACTAAATTGGCGCAGCGATATAAACCAGTTTGACAACCTTGTTACGAATCTAATTACGGACCCAAATGGTGGGCTAGCTCAAAATGTTGGCTAGATATGTTGATTTCGGTGCCCATTTTCAAATGGCTCCATCTACTACATAATAAATCAAAAGCTAAAAAAAAAAAAATCCAAACAGTAATGGTGATTTACATTTATATATAAATCAAAATCAAGTATTCCATATAATAGATTAGCTAGTGAACGAACAGTAATGGTGATTTACCTTTATATATATATTAAATATTTCATCAATTCAGCACACCAATTCCGCCTTACTTTAGAAATGTTGGTAGCTGACAACCACTGCCATCCAACACCATTATTGTTACGTTGCTATATATGTTCATGACGGAAGCTTCAACAAGTCGTGGTCTCAAACTAACCGCGGGGACGAGAATGTTGCCGTTTATGCTTACTAGCTGATAGTATATAAGAAGGAAAGAACGGCACCTTTTCAGCATTTTAACAGTCGTACGTATATGTACGAATACGTATATGGGAAGAGGAGATTCAAAGACGTCGCGGTGGTGGTGGTGCAGCAGTGACACCACGAAGGCGTATGGAGCCGTGGTATTAACACGGCTGATCAACGCCGGAATGTTCTTGGTCTCGAAGGCCGCGTTCGACGGCGGCTTAAACCCTTCCGTTTTGGTCTTCTACCGCCAAATATTGGCCACCCTCATCCTTGCTCCTCTTGCCTTCTTCCTCGAATGGTATATAATATAACTATGGAATATGAATAGAACATTGAGAGTATGTTAGATTTTCATGTAATGACTATTTATTAGCCAATTTTGTTTTGAATTTTTTATTAGTCAAATTTATCGAAATATTAAGAGATAGCCAAATGTTAACTAACCGTTAGCAATTTTGTTAGTAATACTGATTTGGCAACATGGTACTGACTTGAAAGAGACACATGAAGGTTAACATTCCAAAATTTTAGTATTTTAACTAAGAAAAGAGTTACAAAATTATTAACGATAACATTAAAATGACTAATATTTTGATGCATTACGAAAGATTTGGCCAATTTATAGCATGATAATAGGTTTGGATAATATCAAAGAATCTGATAGATAAAAAATAGACTTTACCCTTCATTTTAAGATTAAATGAATTTTATGATTTGAATTAGAAAATTGGGGAATGGAGTTCACCCATTAGAGATTAGGATAGATTATCATGCCTCAAAATTTGGTTAATTCACAATCTGAAAAACAAAATTCGACGGTTGTCATACTGGATTAAATCATATTCGGATTGGTATATACGGATGTGGATTTTTTTTTATCCCTCTAAGCAACCAATTGTCCAAGTTTGACCTCATTGGTGAATTTCTGTTATGGTTATGATGATTTACAGGAAGCATGCGCCGTCACTCTCGCTGGTCACCTTCTGCAAGATTTTTGTGCTTGCTCTTGTCGGGTATTTTCAGTGCACCTATGATTTGCTGTTTTACATTCATTTTCTACATAATCGTTATTTTAATTATCTTGTTCATTTCAAAATGAACTAAATCTTCAAGAAAATGCATGAACATGGGAAAAAAATCATCTATAATCTTACAAAGCAATTCAATTAGTTTGAGGCGAAATGCTTAGGGAAAAAACGTGGTTGCGAATGTTATAGTAGCAGAATCTCTTGGAATTTTTTTTTATACATCGCAAAAATCCGTTTTGTTATTATATAAAAAGGTTAAAAGAATAGCGGAAAGAAAAAAATTTATTAGTTACTAATGAAAGTTTCTTTACTTAATGATCAGAATTAGACGATAATATATAGCTCGAAGGCGGATAACGAGACTTCTTTTATTCGCATCAAGTTTTCTCGGTAATCCTCCATAAATTTATATAACAACCATTTATTGGTGAGCCAGAATTTCGCCTAAGGTGTGTTCACCTAGAAGAAAAAGCATATGATAAAATAGTTTTTTCTTAACTTTATCATTCATGATATAATCTTATATTGGTAGATATTGAAAAATTAAAATACATAGTAGTTGAAACAATCAAGAGTATCACTTTGTATACCAAACAATTATTAAAGGTTTAGTTAGTCGTTCTCTTTCATATGATGTTATTTGTCAAGAACCGTTTATTATCAATAAGTTGAGCAGCTCAGAGAATTTAATGATGAATCTTACACCAAACATTCATGATTAGTTAGTCGTTCTCTTTTAAATGTTGTTCTTTGTCAAAAACCGTTTAATATTAATAACTCGAGTACTTGAGAGAGGTTCAATAATATCTTATATCATTTACTAGCATGCTTCCACATACGAAATTCATCTTATACTGAATTGAAATTTGCACAAATTTGAATACGTGTGCTTAAAAAATGAAGTCACCAAGATTATAACACAAGACCTTTCGATCAACTATTATCAATTAGACGTCCTCTGATTTTTGGATAAATTAACTATTTTATCTAGTTTAACTATTTTTCTTTCGAGTCAAGTACCCACCCTATTAGACGCACCCTAATTTTCCATCATGGAACCGATATATAGATATTTATGAGTTAAAAAAAGTGGGTTGCTTATACTTTATACCAATTTATTGTAACATTTTTGGGATGATAATACAATAGTGCTTGAGGACACATTGTTCATCAAATTTATCATAACTTTTTTTAATCTTGATTTTATCCGCTTGTTAGTTTAATTTCTATATAATTAAGGTTTTTTCCGACACGGCGTACGTATAATTGGTGTGCACGCAATGTATATATGCAGAACGGTGACGATGAACATCCATGGCTTTGGCTTGCTTTATACCTCTGCCTCATTGGCTGCGGCCACCACTAATTGTCTTCCCGTCGTTACTTTCTTCATGGCCGTTCTCTTTAGGTAATATATGACAAAGGTTGGAGTTCGATTTATCGGTATTTTGGTTTTAACCGAACCCAAAATTATTAAGATGTTAAACGGTTTCAAAATTGAAAACCAAAATCATTAAAATTCTCATTATTTTGGTTTTGGTTAAAACCAAAACGGTCGATTGGTTGTGTATTTATGAAGTGTTGTAAAGACACAGATAGGGGTCGTGCTAAGGGCTATTGAGAGGGTTGCAAGGTACCCCTTAGATTTGGAGAAAAGCTCAAAATATCAGTAGAATTAGTTAGTTAATAATGATATTTAAAAAATAAGGAAGAGGTGCATATTATTAGAGGAAATCATAAAATAGTCCGAAGAGAAAATTTGTTCCCATCAATGTATTGGCTTTTGGAAATAGATTTGATTTGCTACTGTCATTTGTCAATGCACAAGTTAATGACATTTTATGCAATGAAACAATTGACCAGCCTTCATATCTAGTGAATTGAAATTATGAATGGTGGTTTGGTGGAATATATTAACTGTGAAATCTTGATAGTTTAGTCGGTTCATAAAGTTATAAAATAATTTCACTATATGAAACATGAGAACGCATATGTAATTTTTTATGGCACCCTCTTGAATAAAATCCCGACTATGCCACTGGACACAGAGTGGAAACATTGAAAATCGGGAGTACATTTGGAAATGCAAAACTAGTGGGGTTAGCGATATGCATGGGTGGAGTAGCATCTCTAGCTTTCTACAAAGGCCCCCATTTCAAGATCTTCTGCCTTTTCAAGCATTCCTTTGGGCAAAGCCAATACCTTCAATCTCGTAAGACATGGATCAAAGGTTGTTTCTTCATGCTCTCATGTAGCTTCACATGGGGCTATTGGCTAGTTTTCCAGGTACTATATCTACATTTCAAACTTTGTAAATTGTATATACTATTCAACTCGAGTTATTGGCATTAAACGATTTATGATATGTATCATGAGTTGGCTTTCCATTGTAGGAAAGTAGTACAACATCCATATATGGGCTTCTCCCAATAACGCAAGTTATTGAGACTAGATGATTCATGACAAATCATGATATGATATACTATCAAACACTAGTTGGTACTAATAACTCGAGTTGTTTAGAAAGGTTCAATTATAGATCTTGAAATTTGCACATGTAGGAATACCATGAGATTAAAAAATGGGAGTTGGGGATCATCGGGATTCAGACATATGACCTCTCGAATCTGATACCACATTTTGAATTGATATCTAACTTGGCTTGTTTTTTCTCTTTGGTATTAGGCAAGACTTCAGAAAAGTTACCCACCGAAGCTTCTTTTCACTACTCTTCAATGCGCTATGTGTTGGGATTTTTAGTGGTGTGAATGGAAATAAAAGGGGAAAGTTAAAGAGAGTCTCTTGAAGTACCATGTTGGTAAGATGTGAGAAGGCATGGCCTCGAATTCGATCGATGTGATGTAGTATTGGTTAAATTGGTTTGTGTAACCAAATGAACCAAACCGAGTTGAACCAAATCGAACCGAATCGATGTGGCGGTTGGAATAACCAAACTGGTCCAACTTCCATGAGGCCGAACCAATGCAATGGTTGAAATATTTTAAATGAACCAATGCAATGGTTGGGGTGTAACCACCCATATGAAGAGTTGCCTCCCTTCAATGCATCCCTTCATTTTCTATAAATAGCACCATACCCCCTCTTGTTTTAACTACGAGTTTTACATGAATTTTTCCCTGTACCAAAATTCTGTCAAAATCCAAAACTAGTTTTTTCTGCATTCTTTTCAAAGAGAAAATAGAGTCAAGTGTGGTTCTCGCCGTTTCGCTGCGTTCGATGGTGTTTCCGGGGTTTGAGGTACCGCTACGCCGGAAAAGGTACGTCCTTTCTATCCTGGGAGGAATCATTCCACAACCTTGGGTACTTGAGGGGAATAAGATTCTTTAAGGAGAGATAGTGAATTCTATCGGCTAGGACGCTTGCATGTGTCTTTGCATGTTTTTCTTAATCTTATGTGTTTGCTTGTGTTGCAAGAAAATAGTATACGTGAACAATTTCCCCAACAATCTTAAAGAATCTTATTACTTTGTTATTGTTCACGTATTATGTTTGATTTCTGTTTCTGTGTCTTATTGTATAAGCAACCATAGTTCATCTCTATTTGTTTGCCATGGGAAAATGGCTTTTATGCATGTAATCGGGTTTTACTGATCTTTGTATCAGGTCAATAAAATTGGTCGCATGATTAATTAATCAATGTAATCCTTTATGCATGCTTCCTTTGGAATTTGGATGACTCTGTGATACATATATATGTGTGTTGACGTCAATTGGCTTGGGAAAATTGCATACTTAATAAATCAATTATGGCAACCCATTCTCTCTGTGTGTGTTAGCGAAATAAGCAACTGGTTGATTTTGTGTTGTTTTTTTTTCTGTAACCCCCTGTTTTGTTCCCCCTGTAACGGAGAGAAAGGATGGCATCTAATGACATGCGGAATTGCGGATGGTGGTTTGGTTTCATATATATGTTCGACGAACATATATGTATGATTCTGGAAGTGCCTTGCCACTGATCAATTTGTGGGTTGGCTATGAGTATGTTTTTCTTGGTTGATCATTCTACTGGCTGGTTCCTGTACGAGGGAAGTGACAGTCGACACTTGATCATCATTGGAAAAATGGACTGCTCGCATGAATCAACGCATTGGTAGGAATTAATATGAATGGATGAAACCGCTCTGTCGTTTACATTTGAAAGAGGTAACATTCTATTTCCTCACACCTTCTTTTTCTAAGTGTGAATAAGATGATATATATGTATATATGGTCATGACTCATGAGAAGGGCTCTAAAGGAGAACCCTTGATTCATTGAAGTGGAGACTTTGTCTCGGGACAGTCCTTGCTTTTATATATAAACTTGCTTCCTGTTATATATATGTTATTTGCTTGTGGTATTGTTTCCGACGTTGGTGGAAAGAAGGAAAGAATGGCAGATTTGGCATCTTACCTTTGGTTGTGATGCATCGGTCTTTGTTACCAATGACAAAGAAGATGAACCAATTTGGTTTTGGTTATTGATACCAAATACTTTTGTAGTTTTTGAGATGTGAACAAATTCATAATTTATATTATGAGAATAGTTCAAGGAAATTCAACTTGTTTGAATTTGAAAGAATTCGCGTTGAATTCTTGGAAACAAATTTTTATAAAATTTGTGAGTTTCAATTCTGAGCTCTTGAAAGTAGCAACACTTTGGTTTATGTGACCAAATTGTTTGGAGTAAATTGAAACAATATATTGGGAAATGTTCCCGAGATATGGAGATGACTCTGTTAATCACTTTGCGCTCTTGAAGTGAATTGGAGAAGATGGCTGGAAGCATTCCAAAGCCTAGGAGTCCCATCAATGTTGATGAAGATGAGGATGATGTCATAAAGGTCATCAATATCGAATCAGGTCCGGAGATCATTGATCTCTCTACTCCCGAAATGGAGTTTGATAATGAAGAATGGTTCGATTTTTTTGACGATAGCGGGGATTTTCTATATAATGACATTGGTGGATAGCATCCAACCAATTATTGGACTCTAGATGTTATACCCATCTATGATTGGTACTCAATGGGTCCTAATGTGGACGATTGGGGCACCCATGTGGACTCGATGGAGAGTATGGGGGAAGAAGAGGAATTTGAGGAATCGGAGAACGAGGAGGAGTACTCCGACATAGAGACCGATGAATGCCTCTCTGATCCTGACTTCGACCCCAAGAATCCTTAGGATTCTAGTATATGTATTGTAATCTCCTTTGAGGAGTAGACATATATATATATGTGTGTATATATACATATGGTATTAGTATGTGTGTACCTATGTAAGTCGTGTATTTACATGATGAATAAAGGACAAATGTTCTTATCTCCCAAGTGGAAAATTAGTTGGATAAAACCTTACGAGTTTGTTTGGTTCCAAAATTAACCACAAAGTTTTAATGCTTTTATTGCATTGGTCCATTTCATTTTTGTGGCATGGATGAATGATAAATGTGCCAATTTAATTTGGACTTCATTCAAGGTGATGCATGAGATGATGGAAGTACTTATGATAATCCTTCATGGACTCTAAGTAACGGTGGTTTGGATAGTAGTAAACTATCTAGTGGGAGAATATGAACAATCATAGGTGTGTAAAACCTATGGAGCGTGGCAAGTGGGGACTTGTGAGTCAAGTCTATCTAAGCCAGAATGGTTGCAAACGTAATGTTCATAGTATGTTGGACATAGTTTGAAAGAGTAGGTTTGCATTACGAGACAGCTACAAGCGATAAGGAATTCTAGTTCCTGTTATAGTTGTGAAGACATGATAATTTATTTATTATATATGTGGTTTAGGACTTGATATTTCCTATGCCACGAGAGCAAGGAAAATGAATTAATTGATCCTTATAGGGATTTAATAAGCTTGCCAAATTATGGTTGTCATCAAGATAAGCAGTAGGTCAGAATTGTTTATGACCTATGATTATCAACGTGGAGCTAATTGCCAGAATTGTTTATGGTATATATAGATGTATATCATTGGAAAACAATTTGGAATGAGAGCTCAATTGAGATGATCTGATTGAACTTAAAGACTGGATTACTTGTGGTATATCTATGAAGTTTATACCATTGGAAAGTAATTAGATAATTGAATTAGAAATTCGTTTGAATTACTTGTGGTATATCATGTTACATAGATGAAATGTCATTGGAAAGTAATTAGATGGGATTTCCATTACTGGAATGCATCTGAATTACTTATGACGTCTCAAGTTGCCTTGATCAATACCATTGGTAAGTAATTGGATGATTTTTCTAATAAAAAATCTGAATTGTTTGTGGTATGCTAATCGAGTGAGATCATACCATTGGTAAACAATTAGATACATATAGTGGTTGACAAGTTCAATAAGTAAAACCATGGAAAATAAATGGAATTATTCCATGATGTTTGGCAAATGGTAGAATTGTGGGGGAGAAGAGCTAGCCATTGTTTCGGCTACTATCTCGAGACCTTACAATGGGACGCAAACCTATCCATAAGACAAAAGTGGAAAGGTAAACGAAGTCATACTTGAAAGTATGAAGGTGTCCAATGAGAAAGTGAGAGTCCTTAAACCTTGTAGAGTTAACCCAATCCAAGGGTATAACTTATGAGTAAACTCTAGCATATATTGACGTTATGTCAGAGGCTAGAATATTTATTGATGTTGGTCCACTCTTCCCAAAGAGAGATGATTTTGACCATATACATGAATGTATATGAACAACATTCCCCAAACTGGAAACGTTGGTTTCAACAACTATGGCGAAATAGTTGAAATGTGGGGGATAAATTGGGGGAAAGTAATGTGGAATGTCGCTTGGGTGATTCCAAAGTGAAGTGATGTGAATACTTAGGAGTTTTACGTAAATTCTAAGTTAAGTCATAAATGTCACTACATTTAAAGAGATACTTGTGAAGCTTAAGTACTCTAAGGTTAATGAAGTGGAGAGACTTCAATACCGTTGGCATGTGTTATGATTATTGCAAGGCAATAAAATCAAGTCAAGCTCACAAGATGTGTAGTGAATTGAAAAGAGACGAGTCTTTGGTGTATTGTACCCAAAGGGAACTCACCGGATGAACCAAAAGGCAATCTATTAATGGATATGCATTTATGGTTGATGGGGAGCAGTATCTTGAAAAAAAACATCCAAGTTGACTAAATATATACCCACTCAAGACCGGTGAAGTTTAATAGTCTGGCCCGCAAAGACTGGCGTTAATAAAACGCATTTGTGCACAAAATGGTTATTGCAAGGGCTAGAAGTGTTATGTGAAAAATCTCGTCGTAGAAACATAACATTATTGATTGGTTAATTTCTAGCGAAGTTATCGGAGATGATCATGTAGATCAAGTGATAACAAATGTGGGGCCCACCTAGAAATTTGTTAAAGCATCGAAGGGAATGGACTCGTGGCCTAGGACAAATCTTCATGGCGGTAACTCTACCTAAGCAGGATTGGCAGACCCAACCTCTAGGTTCAAGGAGAAAACAAAGTTGTGAATGATGGTCCGACATTGTCAAATTATTCAAAGTCCATTCTCATGATGAGACAATGTCCAACTATAAGGGTAAACCTAAAGATGGAAGGTTTTTAATGGCTTCTAAGTTTGACACAGGATGTGATCAAATAGTGTATTTTCGGAATACACGTTCAGAAATCACCTATGTGAGTGTGAAGTGGAGCCGCTTCAAGGAGAATAAAAGGAGGTCAGTTCTCTAAGCACTCATGAGACCAGGCGGTGTTCATGGCTGAAACGAACACAACAATGAGAACCAGTGAACGGATAAGAGTTAGGTGTGTGACATATGTTGTCTTAGTATACAAGCAAAACCGACGGTTCAAAGATATCACATCTACCGATTGGTGAGTATACTCGATATATGTTCACTAAGGAAGGTTCAAAGGGAAACCTACCTATTCCGATGCAACTAATTCTTAGTCGAGAATCACACGATTTTTTGCATAGTTTTTAAAGTACAACATTCTCCATTCATGTGGGGGATTGTTGGGATTTTTAGTGGTGTGAATGGAAATAAAAGGGGAAAGTTAAAGAGAGTCTCTTGAAGTACCATGTTGGTAAGATGTGAGAAGGCATGGCCTCGAATTCGATCGATGTGATGTAGTATTGGTTAAATTGGTTTGTGTAACCAAATGAACCAAACCGAGTTGAACCAAATTGAACCGAATCGATGTGGCGGTTGGAATAACCAAACCGGTCCAACTTCCATGAGGCCGAACCAATGCAATGGTTGAAATATTTTAAACGAACCAATGCAATGGTTGGGGTGTAACCACCCATATGAAGAGTTGCCTCCCTTCAATGCATCCCTTCATTTTCTATAAATAGCACCATACCCCCTCTTGTTTTAACTACGAGTTTTACATGGATTTTTCCCTGTACCAAAATTCTGTCAAAATCCAAAACTAGTTTTTTCTGCATTCTTTTCAAAGAGAAAATAGAGTCAAGTGTGGTTCTCGCCGTTTCGCTGCGTTCGATGGTGTTTCCGGGGTTTGAGGTACCGCTACGCCGGAAAAGGTACGTCCTTTCTATCCTGGGAGGAATCATTCCACAACCTTGGGTACTTGAGGGGAATAAGATTCTTTAAGGAGAGATAGTGAATTCTATCGGCTAGGACGCTTGCATGTGTCTTTGCATGTTTTTCTTAATCTTATGTGTTTGCTTGTGTTGCAAGAAAATAGTATACGCGAATAATTTTCCCAACACTATGAGCTCTATCCCGTCGTTCTTTGTTGCAATCACAATAGAAAGAGATTTTAATGAGTGGAAACTTGGTTGGAATGTGAAACTCGTGGCTGTGATTTATTGTGTACGTAATTAGCAATAAGATCGGTTCTTTTAGTCATTAATAGATTGTGTGATTAACTAATTGTTTGCTATTTGTTCCTAGGGAGTTGTGGTGACTGCGGTGACATATTACTTGCAAGCATGGGTTTTGGAGAAGAAAGGACCAGTCTTTCTAGCCATGTCTACTCCTTTAGCTTTCATCTTCACAATGTTGTGCTCTGTTTTATTGTGCGACTTCATCGATCTTGGAAGGTACCTAGCTATATATAGGGGGAGACAACAATTCAGCCTACACCAGATTGAATTGTACCGAATTTAATGGGATTGAATCGAATTAGATAAAATATATTTCAATTCAATTTCATTCCTATAAATGATTGCAATTATGAAGAAAAAAGTATATCAAAATTGAATTTAAATCAGACTGAGTTGAACCAAATGAACCAAACTAGCTTTGGTCCGATTATGATCATCTAATTTCTTTTGATTCAGTCCAATGCTATCTCAATTCGATCATAATCAAATGAACCAAACTAGCTTTGGTCCGGTTATGATCGTCTAATTTTTTTTATTCAGTCCAATCCTATCTCAATTTGATAAGATTATTTAAGAAATTGACTATGTCCACCCTTACTTATACATCATGCTTTCTTACTCGTGGTTTATCAATCAAGTCCCTTTTTACTTGACCTACTTTTAACTTTTTGTGAATAATAGTATCTTGGGTGGAGTGCTATTGGTTGGAGGACTCTATAGTGTTTTATGGGCAAAAGTAAAAGAAGAGAAGCAGATTAAGGTTGATAAAGATCATGAGAAGAATACTATACTACAAATGGAAGAACAAGACTGCTCATCAGAGGTTAAACAAGTTGTTACAAGTGGCACATGTGTTACTACTACCAATATCGTTACTACTTAATTAGTTAGTACGTAGTTCTTATGATATGGTATTCTTATGACGAGGGAGCATTTGTGTTGTCTAATCATAATAGTCCCTCTCGCCTAATCAAGATCATGAGGGGAATACTATACCACAGGTGGAAGTACAAGATTGCTCATCATTGTTTAAACAAGTATTGTTACAAGTGGTATACTACCCATGTCGTCACTTCTTAATTAATTAGTACTAGACTGTGATTAGGGATGGCAATTTACCCACCCATGGGTATTTTTGCCCAAACCCAATTATACCCATTTATATGGGTTGGGTATGGATTTATTCTATATGGATTTGGGTAAGATTTGGGTAGGTGGAGTTGGGTTTGGATTTTATTTTTGGGTATGGATTGGGCTTGGGTACCCATCTCTTTGGACCTGCCTGTATATGTTTTTTTTATTAGGTGTTAAAATGTAAAGAGAAATTTTTAATGTATTAAAATGTAATTTTCCACATATGATGCTGGACCTATTTTTATCTTCTTAAAAACTTTAGGTACTAAAGTGTAACTTTGGCTGTCAGCGACAGCGACCATCGTGTTCCATTCCCGGCTTCCATATCTTCGTCGGCGGCGGCTTCGACGAACTTGCTGCCTCCGATCCGGGTTCGGACGCCGGTCGATTCGGATCTCCAGGGTTTCGGAGAAGGAGCTAGAGGCCCGGCGGTGGTGGTGATGGAGCCCGACGAGCCCCATCGGCGTTGTCAACGCCCACACCGCAGACCACGCCGGCGCTGCTCCTAAAGTTTTGGCGTACTCGGCGCAGACCACGCCGCACCTATCGTAAGCGTCGTTCAGAAGATCCCAATTCGATATCGTTCCGGCTACTGCCTCTTACTCCGCCGACCGTCTCTGCAGCTCCTTCACCAGCGCCGCCTGCTTTAGCACCACCTCGTAGACCTTCTCTTCCGAAGATCTTGCCGGGCTCGCAGCAACGGCGGCGCTGCTCGAGTACACAGCAGACACCCCGCTATTCGAATTCATCGACGACGCAATTCTCGGCCTCTGGCTTGTAGCGCCTGCGCCGGCGCCCCTGGGCCTAGTTCCCAACTGGGAAGCGACGCCGCCGCCAGTTCCGGCTCTGGGTATGAGACCGAGTAGAGCGGAGGAACTGACGGCATTCTCTTTCGGACCAACAACCCAAAGCAGAACGCCGGCCGCCATCTCGAAGTAAGGAAGGAAGAAAACGAACACCTTTTTTGATGGTTTCATTCTTGTTTGGCCCCTGTACTTCATTCAACTCATTTGACCGTTGCTAACTCATGAATCATGATGAACACAGAAGGTATCAAGACAACATTATGGCCATGGATTTGTGTTCAATGTGATTGACACAAAGCTAGAGTGGAAGAAGAACCACCAAATTCAGTAACACAAACAGAAAGTTCAATGGGTTCTCCCAGCTCAAACACGGTTCGCGAATCATCACTATTCAACAAGTTGTCCACCAAACAGAGAAACAAAGTAGCTAGCTGAACATATCAGAACTAAACAAGAGCCCAGAAAAATCCTCCATACCTCAGAGAGAGCAGCGAGAAGGAGAATCCGATTGGACAGGGACTTAGATCCAGGCTTGGACAGCGAGAAGGAGAATCCGATTGACACAAAGCTAGAGTGGACGAAACAGCTGCTGCTAAGCTCACCAAGGCGAACGGTGGAGCGGCTATAGCGGGAGTCAACGGAATCCTATAGCGGGGCTCTGTAAATCCATGGAATGGAAGCCCTTTTCACAGAGGTACTACGATATACTAGATAAGAGGAACGAGAGGACTTTAAATCTCAATTACCAAAACCCAATTAGTCAATTACCTGGGAAGGGTTTGGGGGACGATGAATGGAGAACTCGAAGCGGCGGCGACGTCGGAGCTAGCGGCAGTGGCCGGGGCGGCGACGAAATCGGGGCAGCGATGCGATTCAGTGGTCGGAGCCGAGCTGGAGGCGGGGCGGCGACGTCGAGCTGGTGGCCGGGGCGGCGACGTCGAGCTGGTGGCCGGGGCGGCGACGTCGAGCTGGTGGCCGGGGCGGCGACGTCGTGGCTCAGCCGGCTCGTCGTCGACGAAGATGGGTAGAGACTAGAGAGGAAGAGTCGTCGACTGTGCGAGAGGAAGATGGATGAGATGAGTCTTCGATTGTCTTTAATTTTTTTTTTAGTTTCGTTTTTTTTTTTAATTATTTGGGTTTGGATTTTTTAACCCAAGTTCATGGGTAAAACCCAAGTAAACCCAACATAATGGGTATGGGTATTGACCCATCTAACTTTATCCATTTACACTTTAATTGGATTTCAGACCCAACCCAAATGGGTTGGATAGTTATAAACCCATGGGTATGGGTATAATTGCCAAGCCTAACTGTGATTCGCGTCTTGTCGCGGGGCGAAGATGACATTGACATATGTGCATGTATTATGTGGCCCCTTATAGTGTTTTGTTAGTATATTAGTCTAAAATTAATTTTTTATTAGCAGTTGTATTAGTAATATTGATTTGAAATTATGATATTGACTGAGGAGATATATGGCGGTCAACATCCAATTTAAAATATTTTGAAATTTTTGGATAGTAAATGATATATAGCTAAATCCAAGTAGACTCGTTGATCATGGGTAGGGTATGGGTGACATATATATGGGTTTTGAAGTTTGTAAAGGGGTTTTTGGTAGGGTATTGATATTTACTTACGTAATCTAATGTGTATGAGTTGAGTATGAATACCTATTTATTCGATGGTGTTTTAATTCAACATACACAAATTAGACCTATTTGTAGATCTTCAAAAGTTTAGGTACCAAAATATAATACACTAAAATTATAGGTACTAAAATATAATGTTCCATCAATATTTTGAGGACTTATATGCAAAAAAAAAAACAAATTTAGGTTATAAATCTAAAGATCTATTAAGTTTAGGTACCAAACTATAATTTGCATAGTTGAGGCTTAATACCTTTTATGGTGATGTATTTAAGATGATAATTATTTTCTTTTTTATCGAGAAATGAAAACTATTTATTTGATATGTGTAGATACCTAGTCCAACATTCCATGTATAATTGTTAAAAATTCTAGCCCGAGTGAAAAATTTCACGCATTCAAATCCCATATTCGAAGATGACGAATTTCTAATAAGTAATAACCATATATATTTATTTTTAATTGGACTCGACATTGAGCTGAGAAAGTTTATGGTTTAATTATTAATTCTCTAGACTGTTAGTGAGTCGTGTATGCCCGTTCATACTTGTAATTAGAATACATAAAAATAGTATACTAATTAGGGTTAGACGAAGAAGGCAAACAAAGAAATTAAAAAAGGGTTATGGAAGGCGAGTGAAAAATGAAACGAAGAGGAAGTAGATAATGGAAAGGTTTTGACCAATTCTTTTAGTTGGCTATCAGTACACAATCAACCCTTTTCATCGTAGAAGTTTATTTAGTACCCGGTAAATGTACAAAATGAGTTTATAAATTTGATGTTGCAATATTTGAGAGTCGTCTCTGTTTTATCGTTTATTTAATGTTTCATGTAATGAGCAAATATGAAATGGTCAAATCTTCTCTTACAGTTGAGTGATACAACATCTTGTATTGTACAAACTAAATCTATACTTTTATGTTATGGTGGATTGGATTCAAGTGAAATCTAAATATTGGACCAATATGTAAATTTAAAAAATTGTAGGTAGGAAAATCTCATAAAATTAAGATGCCAAAACATGATTGTTCAATGATTTTACATTAAGATTAAATTTGGAGTACCAAAATGTAAACTATACATTATGATTACTAAGTTGTAATTTAATTAAATTTCAGGTATCAAAATAAAATTATTTAGGCAACAGTAATCTGTACTTTAGCTTTATATATATTAATGTAATACTTATGATCAGTTCTTCTTATAACGGGATATCATTCACGTTGTATGATAACAACAATCCCTCTGGGCTATTAGCTGTCGGTTGACATCAACTCAAAATGACATTGTTCACATGCAAATGGTCCTAATTCACTACAATGATGTCATAATAGATAACAATCAAACACCAACCAAAGCCTAATGGGTTGGTTAGCACTTAGCAAAGATGAATTTAGATTGGTTCGAGGACTCGTGGAAACACTTATAGACTTCTATATTGCAAGGTATTCGGCCAATAGCTCTTGCCTTTAATGGACTTTTCTATGGAATACTGCTGTTTCATTTCGATCGAGGCCTAGGATTGTTAAACTCATTCGGCCGGCAACAACTCTGATGTTGACCCAACCAAATGGTACTACTTCGGCAAATCATGCTGCAATATACATGGGCCAATACTATGATGTCGCCATTAAAAATGCGACACCGGTGCAGCCAACTCCTATTGGTCCACGTTGGCAGTGGGAGGCTGATGTGTCGATGGTTGAATTTGTGCAAAGCCGGCCCAAAACCCATTATCTATGAACCGACTCCATGCAGAACAAATCTGCCTTCAGAAGCATTTTCCTTTGAAGGGAAAGTTTAAGACTTGCGTTTCTTGTTTATTCAGTTTTTACCCATCATAGTTGAGGAAGCATGCTCTCCTTGTTGATTCAACCTCACCCATTCTTCCGCAATTTCCTTCCATTTCCTGCAAACCAAACACTCTCCCATAAAGAAGATACATAAGAAAGAAATAAAAAAGGAAACTTTGCTTTCTGGAACAATATGATTGATTACTTTCTACAAGGTATAATACCCTACTAGCAGCTTCACCAATCTCTTGACATCATTTGACGAATGCTTCCTCAGTTGGTTCACATACCTTCCAATACCAGTCTCCTGTAAATTTGTCAGGAAAACAAAATCAAACTTTCCCAGCTTCCAAACAACCATAAAAGAAAGCAGAGAAAAAAAACTAATGAATGAGAAGAAGTTTCGGACTTCCATCAGCACACCTTCAATGCTTTGAATTTAATGTCCATGTCTTCCAGAGTTTGCAGCAAGTCAACCAAAGAATCTTTAGTCTGTTTAAATAAACCAACACACAGGAAAAATTAAAGAACAAGCTGATGTATGTATAATTATCTACTAATAAACAAACTAGAATTCCATTATTGACCTGGTCAGGATCTTCGAGCTGCTGTTTGATTTCCAAAACTCTCCTCTGTTCATCATCCAACAATAGGTCGTATGGATCTACATCCTCTCCTCCTTCTTCTTCTACATCTACCTTCTCTTCTTCTTCTTCCTCCTCTGTTTCAGGCTACCGTCGACGGATTCCGGCGGCAGCTGGTCCCCCGACTCTACCGGGGCCGGATAGCGAAAAAGTTAAACTACTCACAAGGTTTTTTGTGAGTAAATACTTACATGCCCAGAAAAAGGAGTGGTTGCGGGTTCACCAAAAATTTGGGCGGGATTTTTAGAGAAGAAGGGGAGAGAAAGTTTATGAATTTGGGGAAAGAAAAAGGAGAAGTGATGGTTAGTGATAGATTGATATTAGTTTTGGATTGAAAGGTTGTTAGTTTATGTAGTTGGATATTAGTCTGGGCAGTATGGACATTTGTTTTTTTATGAACTGATATTAGTATGTGATGATAGGATATAATGATATTTATGCGATTGATATTAGTTTGTGAAGTAATGGATATCGTATCTTCCATCAAAACTAAACACACTATCAAGTCCTAACACATAAGGCTTGCAACCTTAGTTAGGGCTGCCCGCCGAGGGCCCGTGGGCCGAAGGCCCATGAAACAATAATAGTAAGAGAGTGAGTGTCTTCCAGACCCACATATTAGTCCGTTTGTGATTTCGAATATTAGTTTATATGGTAGGATATTAGTCAGGGTGTCATGGATATTTATTCAATTAAGGGTGAATATTATTTCTGAGGTGGATGGATGTTAGTATGGATGTTTGTTTTTTATGAACTTATATTGTATGCGATGGATATTAGTTTGTAACTATTCACATGTAAACCTTATGGTATTGCAGTTAAGGGTGTAAACCCACCAAGGAGATTCTTCCGATCTCTGATGTATGAATATGAGGGTGACAAGGGGTGTGGCTTTCACATGGATTGGTTTGAGGTGATTTTGGGCGGTGGGTGTCTTCAAAGTTTGGGGATTTTGGAGAGATGTTTTTAGAGTCGGAGGATGAAGACAACACCGAGGAAATCATCCAGAAATGAAGTTTTTTTTTGTCATGGTAGGTATGATATCAGTCAGTTTGTGATTTCAGATATTAGTTTATGTGGTCGGATATTAGTTTATGTGATTTTGGATATTCCTCACGTCATCGCCTTTTTCCTTGCATCCCTCGTCGCCGTCGTCATCTTCATCGCAACTCTCGACGGAGAGATTTTTTTGTGTTATTTGGAGAGGAAAGGAAAATCTTTTGGAGAGGGGAGAGAAAGGAAACCAACGTAATGATGGAGAGAGAAAAAGGAAACTAAATAAAAGGTGGGATTTTTTGAATTTTTTTTAGTGTTTGAATTTGAGTGGGCTAGGTTTTCTTGGCAGAATTGTGGCTTGCCCTCAAGGACCTCCAATCGGCCGTGTGAGTATATACTCACAGCTTATGCTGTAAGCAGCATAACTATATTGCCGGATAGAATAACAACACCCACTATGTTGTTACTGTAACAACAAGGGTATAAGTAGGATTGGGAAACAGTGCGGTCTGGACTGGGTCTGCGGATTGCGAGGGTATAACAGAGACCATAGGCCAGACCATAACCTATACGGTCCAGACCAGACCACTCATGTACGGTGCGGTCCGATACGGTCTGGACCGAGTAAACCATGTTCAACAAAACCTGTATTATCCAATGTTAAATATTAGCTAGTGACTAAAATAAAAAACACATTGACATCTAATCCGACAAAGTTCAAAAGTCAACATAACACCAACAATTTCAAGTCTACAATCCAACATAACATGAGATTAAGAATCAACAACATCCATAGTTCAATACTAATAAGTTCAACAAACTATAAAGTGCAAATTCAAACACCAATCTCTTTTTGTCCTTCACACGTTCGAAGTCGAGACAACATCATCACTTCCTCAATTCTCTTTGCTTATGCTAGAATCTTGGGGTATGCCGCTCTCAAGTTTCTGCTCCACCATAAGGACATTATAAACTAAACAAAGGAAGAAAAAAACCAAATAAATAGTTAGCAAATCCAAAACTCAGAATTGATATTTGACAATAGAACAACAAAAAACTATATTAATAAACATTACCATTGACTAAAGCTTCATCATCCTCATAATCATCTTCCTCATCATCCAAAGGTTGGAGGGAACCAGATCTAAGCCAATCCTCACCACATATTAGTGCTTCAACAATCTTAGGGTGTAATGAACTCCTAAAGTCATCTAAAATTCTTCCACCAGTACTAAAAGCAGACTCATAAGGCACTGTAGACATCGGGACAGCAAAGACATCCTTAGCCATCTCGGCCAAGATAGGATACCTCAAATGATGGGTCATCCATCACTGCAATACATCAAACTCAAGTTGTGTTCCTCCAGCTTCACCTTCACAAGGATGAGATAGATACATCTCAAGCTCAGATTTGAATTGACAAAGTGTAGGATGTATGAAATCCGAATCAAATCCAGAATAATTATCTTCACAATCTTCATATAGTGGGTCCATATGACTAGAACTAGAAGCCTCACCAACATGACTTTGTGTTTGTGTAGGTGGTGGTGTAGGAGGAGGTCGCCCTTCTTTCATAATACTCAAAACAACAAAGTAAGCTCAGCATCCAATTATTTTCTCAATTCCTTCCCTCTTACCTCCCCATACAACTTCTGCAAAACATGTTGTGGATAGCTCATCTTGAACCTCGGATCAAGTACAACAGCTATGTAAACCAACCTATTCAATCTAAGGTTCTCCCCCTCGCTCTCATACCAATACTTATCAAACTTCTCCTTCATTTTCTTTCCCATCCTAGCCACATCAACATCATCACTAGCACTCATTCTACCAATGTGGTAGAATACATCACCAATTGCCTTCAAGAACTGATGAGATCTTGTATGGGAAGCAGAAGATGCAAGTAGTGTCAAATCATGAAAAAACTTCAGATATCTCAACAGAATCCTAGCACATTTCCAATCAGAATGTTGTGGGATCCCAATTTCTTCATGTTTGAACTTCTTGGCCTTCAAGTCAGGTACATAATCCTTATCTTTCCTCACAAGAGCATTAAAAGCATCTTCATAAGGAATAGCAGCTTCTAACATGAAAAATGTCGAATTCCATCTAGTTAGCCATCTAAACACAACATCATCTTCATTTCAATGCCATTGAAAGCCACACATTCTTTAAATTTTGAAAATCTAGAAAAGTGAATACCGAACCCATCTTACTGCATCTCTCACTCTCCTAACAGACATGGCCATATCTTCCAAACCATCAGAGACAATCAAATTAGTAATATGAGCAAAACATCGCATGTGGAGGTACTTGCCACCTATAACACTAGTACCCCACCCATCAAGCTTGTTCTTCAAATAAGTGATTGCAGTAGCATTGTCAACTGTAACAGAAAAGATGCTCTTCAAACCCCAACCCTCTAAACAACATGCAATGGCTTCCCCAACATCTTTCCCCTTGTGACTTGTAATCTTAGAAAAATTGATGATCTTCTTATGCAACTTCCAATCATCACCAATAAAGTGAGCAGTGATGCACATGTAGTTGTAGTTTTGGTTTGAAGTCCAATCATCACCCTTTCGTCACACTTGATTTTGAAGTAGTCTTTCAATTTATCCCTCCCCTCCAGAAATAATCTAAAACAATCTTCTCTAATTGTTTTCCTACAAGATATCTTTAACATGGGACATGCACGTGCCAATAACCTTTTAAACCCTTCCTTCTCAACACATCTAAAAGGTAATTCATCCAAGTTTATCATTTCAACCAAACCACTTCTAATCCAATTTTGATCGAACTTCCAAGTAGAAAGAGTTCCTTGGCCATCAATTGATTGTTGACAAGTTAAGTTCAATTGACCTCTTGATTGACTTAACTCTTCCAATTTCTTCTTGCATTTCTCATAATGGGTACCAAGATTAGACGTACCATGACTTGATGGATCAGTAGCAAATGCTTGACCATAAATGAGACAGTTTGCTTTCTTCTGGCCATTTTCAATATACCTCTTGTACCCCTTCCTTATTTTCGACCTCAATTTTCCCCATATACGGATGTTTTCGGCATCTTGAAAGATCGTAGTAGAAGCTGTTGGAGCTGTTGGGGCTGCTAGAGCTACTGCTGGGACTGCTAGAGCTGCTGCTGGGGCTGCTGGAGCAAGTACTGGTTGCTTCCCTTGCTACCGCAGAGCTGGAGGAGGCGGTATAGCTGCTAATTCTGCATCAATTCCAGAGCTAACTTCGTAACGAGCTCTTTTGCTAGCCTGAATAATAGACAGAGACAGATTTAGCATTCTGGCCATTTAGTAACAGTTTGAAGTTGAACTACTTCTACTCTTCTAGCTATGATTACATTGGAAACACCTCACAACCAACACTAAACTAAAATTGGGGAATGGAAGAACAAACATAGGGGAATGGAAGACATTCGACCATTATTACCATTCTAGGTTGCAGCGGCCAGTCTGCAATGGCGAAGTCAATGGAAGGGAGGTGGAGGTTGAGGTTGATGGCGGAGGTCGACGGTTGATGGCGATGGCGACAACGAGTAGCAGCAGGTCGAGGTTTCCTTCTCACCTCTCTCTTGCAAACTCTCTCGACGACAATGGGAAGCAGCAGCCGAAATGTCGAAAGAGCTCAGCTAGGGCTGCGTACTCGCATCGTGGGATGGTCAATGGCGGAGGTCGATGGAGATGGTGGATTTTGATGGGGTAAAACGTGCGACGGAGCTGCTGGGAATAGCTAGGTTTTTCGGCGGCGGAAGGCGAGCTGTCAATGAGATGGAGTTCAGTCTTCAGTGGGCAGTGGCGATTGGAAACGTCGGCTGATGGAGTCAGGGCTGCAAAGTGTGACCTGCTGCGGGCTGCGAGTAGGGACTTGGGGAGAATAAAATTAGGCTTGGCCCATTGGAATTTGGAGGCTTGGAGCAGGCGAGTTGGGCTTCGCCCAGACATAAATTTGGTCACGATCTGGATGGTTTACCACGGTCTAGTCCAGACCAAACTGTTCCAGACCGCAAGCAAAAGAGGCAAACCATGGACCAGACCAAATTGTATTAATGGTCTAATGGTCCGGACCAAACCGTACGGTACGGTCTAAACCGCAGTTTGTCATACGGTTTGGTCTAGATTCCCAGCCCTAGGTATAAGGGTAAACTTACCCAAAATCTAATAAAATAAAATTAAAATTAAAATATTTCTACCCACCCTGTCTCGTTCACCCTCTCGTTGCATCTCGATTCTTCTTCTCACCCCATCGCGTCGCTTCTCCTCTGCCCCGATTCTTCCTCCGTTGCCCCAGCTTCTTCCCCGCTGCCCCTGCTTCGTTCGCGATGTACCATTGAGGCCCTTTCCTCTTACCAAACCCGAGAATCCCTTTTGAGTGCCCCTGGGATTTACCAACGAGCTTCTAAATCTAGGTTTTTTCCTGAACATCAATGGCACAGATTCATCTTCCCCAGCTACATCTTCTTCTCGATTTGCCGACAGCCCCAGAGAATCGACAATTGGTCTAGGCAACTTATCCCTCTTGTAATCCAGTTTTTTCTGCATCTTCACCAACCGTTCACTCACTTCCTTCTCAGTCCCAATCTCTTGCTCACTGCCTTTTCTCACTCTTCCAATCAGGAGTCTGATTCCAAGTCACGAACAGTAACAGACGACCCCAAGTCACGAAGAAGATATTCGCCCTCCCTCTGCGTTGTCCCCCTCGCTCTTCGTTGTCCCTTTTGGAATCGTCACAACCAAGTTTCTAGAGGTGCGGAGCGACTTTACCCACCTAATCAAAAGGCATACAGGTAATTCGAGAGCTGTTTGTTTGTGGTTGTAGGAAATTCATTGGGTCGTTTTAATCCCCTATGGCGTTCTAGGTAGTATGTCATGGATTCTGTAATTGGAGGCTCAGATTTGTGTTTTCCCTTATTTCTGGATTAATCGAGCAATAGGAGAGCCGATGTTCTATTCATATTTTTGTCTCTCTGCCTTTTTTCGGTTAATGAAAGGAACAGTATGTCCAGGGGCGGAGCTATGTAGGCTCTCGGGGGGCCTCGCCCCCCCCCCCCCCCCCCCCCCCGAGAATTTCGAAACTTACGTATAAAATCCTAGGAACTTTCTAGAACTACGTATAAAATCAACGTTAAATGTAATTAAAACCCGAGTGAGACATTGAATACATAATCTGCTTATAGTCTGCCAGATTTATAGTCAAATTGCTACCAACAGGTACCACGTTCGAACCTTGTAGGCAGCTGCTTTTTTATGATTTTAACTTATTTATTTATTTTATTTTTAGTTTAATTCTACCATTTTCCTATTCTTCAATTTCCCTGCTTAGTCTTATAGATCCTATGATTTCAAATAATGTCAGTCAAGTTATTGAACTTTTACATTAATATTTCATGGATGTGTCTTGGATATGTAATTAAATAATAATTCATACAAACACTAATATAATCATAAATTCATATTCAAGGTATAATAATATTGAAAAAATTACATGTTAAAGTGCATGATCATTTTTTTATAGTATAATAATTTATTTTGAACATCGCATACTAGAATACTTTAAATTAATTCTATTTTGATTATTTTAACTAATGTTTTGTCGTTATAATTTTTTTATAAATATTTTCACGATTATGTACTAACTAACTCCGGCCCCCCGAACTTTAATTCCTAGCTCCGCCCCTGAGTATGTCTACTTGTGTACTTGTGCTTTGGGCGCAAGCCTATTGTTCACGATGCTCTATGCATGTTGTTTGTTGTTATTCGGCAGTGAAGGGATACATATCCTTGAGAGCATCTTCAGATTGCATACTACCTAGTAGTTATTGTCTTTTCATTTTTGGGGTTTAGATTGTTCTAAATGGCTTAAAAATGATAGGGAAAAGAAAAAACGCGCCATTTTTGCATGTGATCTCTATTCACAGAGATTTCAAATTTTGGCGTGTAAAAAAGTCACTACTAGCTGAACCTAGAATATTAAGATCATAGATAGTTGTTGTTTTTACCATAAAGAGAGAGGGACCAAAAGGGAAGCATGCTGCCTGAAGAAGAAGAAGAAGAACAACAACAACAACATACATTTTCTTATATATAGTATTGTATGTTCATTGAGGGGGAGGTGATGAGATTTAGAGATTGAGGGGAATTTGTCAGAAAACATATTGGGGAAAATTGCTCATAGTGAGATTTTCCATTGAGAGAAGCTAATATACATCCTGTAAACTAGCATTTATAATTAGCCGTTAAACTAGTATTCTAACTAGCCAATGAAATCTATACATCTGTCTAATTGCACAGTAAAACTTGAAGGCTGTCGTTGCACTACACAAAACGGTGTGTTGCTTCTTTTTTTGTCCATGACCACATCATCAACATTCTTCTATGCTTTTGTCATTCTTCTTTCCCAGATCAACAACATCTTTTCCATGGTCAGCAACTAGCTCTAGAGTATCTTCATCTTCATCATTCATGCTCCTCTTTCCATCTTGGAGATGTTGTAAACAAATGGCCTTGAAGAAATTTGATGCCATTCTTATATATGAAAAGAAAGATTCAAGCTTCATTGTTCAAGCAGTTCAGTAGTTGTTATACTGCATGTCTGTTATTTCCTTTTCCGCATACTCCTAGTTAGTAAAATGGGCTAGGGATATTGTCACCGACAAAAGAACAAAGGGCTAGCTAGTAAATAGTAATGCATGTAGCTAGCTGTTTGACTTATTACAGCTGCTCAAATAAATATGGAGTGTGAGTGTTAGAAACCGGATTCTAGGAGCATCCAGATTCTTGTAAAGGATGGGGAAAACTAGCTAGATCAGTTAAGGATTGATCTAATTAGTGATTAGAGAAATGAAGGAGAAGCGGACTCGCCGTGCCCTGGCAAAAATCGAGAGAGAAAAAGAGATGACGAAGGCCGAGTCGCCCCTGGAGAGACTTCTGCTTGCGGATGAAATCTGGAGCTTCTTGTCCATGAACTTGTTCAGGTCTGGAGGCTTTCTCGGAGTTGAACATGGCGATTATCGGCGACAGAGTGAGGAGCGGATTTCCGATTTCTCAACGAGGGCGATGGAGATCGGTGTGGAGATCGGAGGCGGTCAGAGACAGAGCGTGGGAGGGAGGCACCGATTTGGGGACGGATCCCGGAGTGCAGGAGAGAATTAGAAAACTGGGAATTCTCTGTTCTCTGATTATGTCGAAAAACAAAACTAACATCAGTTACATTAGTTTTAATTTAATTAATGAAAATACAAAACAAAATAATTGACAAGAAATAATTCGATCTCCGTTAGTTTGGGAGAGGTAGGTTGGGCCATTTTAAT
The DNA here is from genome assembly GCA_946122785.1 of Linum tenue. NCBI lineage: Eukaryota > Viridiplantae > Streptophyta > Magnoliopsida > Malpighiales > Linaceae > Linum > Linum tenue. The sequence goes on along the minus strand of CAMGYJ010000011.1, from coordinate 35,906,683 downwards.
GGGCCGCCGAGTTTTGGCCATGTTTATTAAACAAACCAAGGTTGTGCCACGTCAGTTCACGTGGACCAATCAAAATTTGCGTAACCGGTGCCGCACTTTTTACTGTAGCACCGTACTATTGGCCCATAAAAAAACATACAATAAAAGTTGCCAAAACATACTGGAAACCTCCTAATGCAGACCATAAATTGGCTAAAACAAACCACAAATCTCATAAAACAAACCACAAATATTATATAAGCGCACCCGAAACCTCCATAATGCAAACCATAAACACGGTAAAGCAAACACAAAAACCAAACCATAAACCTTCTAATGCAGACCACAAATCTATTAAAACATACCAGAAACTCCACAAAGCAAACCAAAAATATTTCGAAAACATACTAGAAACCTCTTAATGCAAACCACAAACACGATAAAGTAAACCACAAAAAGAAAGCAAAAAACATGAGAAAGCAAACAAAAAAATCATATAAGAAACACGAGAAAGCAAACCATAAAAACTGAGAATAAACACGACAAAATACATTATAAATCTATAATGCGAACCACAAAATCCGGCGACTAGTGATTGTTGACTGGACTCCCGCGAACAGTGACCATTATATAATAATTCACTACATTTTCATGTGTGTCGTAACATAGTCGTAAGATATGAGAAAGTTATTTTCAAAAAAAATTTGTATTCCGACTAAACGACGAGGCTCAAGACTAATTTTTAAATTTATATAAATCAGATCACATTCATTCCACAAAAAGATCCTATTTATTAGTTTCCAAATTTATTTATCATTTCCTTTTTTATGGAAAGCAATCTTCCACATATGAGCACTTCTACTATGTTATATAGTATTGGTGCTTTAATGTACAACTTGAAGTTGTACCATAACATTAAATGTATAAGTTCAGGTTGTACCATAAAGAAATTTGTATCATTATGTTATGGTACAACTTTACAACCTGAAGTTGTACCATCACATAAGGTACAAGTTTAAATTGTACCATAAAAGAATTTGTACAAAAAGTATAGGTACAATTTGAAGTTGTACCATAACATTAAAGGTACAATTTCAAGTTGTACCATAAAGGTAAAAATCTATAGCACCAAAGCTATATAATATTGTAAAATTCCTCTCCACATATAACAAAGCTCCTTTTTTTTATTGCTGTAGAATTTGATGATGCGGAATTGAAAATAACACGGGACAACGAGTTTTACGTGGTATCCTCGATCGATTGATTGATCGAGACTAATCCACGGTGAGCTCATAAGAGCTCACGACTGATCTTTTATTAGAATTACATCTTGACGGCTTGCTATCACACAAGTCGATAGCTAAGCTTATATAGAAAAACTTAGGGTTAAAACCCTAATCCAACAAATCAGATGAGGCCCAACAAGGCCCAATACTAACACGGTTTAAGTAACCGCAACACTCCCCCTCAAGCGAAGACATGATTGACAAGAATGTCGAGCTTGAAGAAGTAAATGTGAAGAACAAGCATGATGGCTTGAACCACAAAACTCGAGATGAATAACATCTCGGACGAGGTTGATTGGAGACGACTGACTCTCTCTGAACAACCTGATGATGGAGACGATTTACTGCGTCTCTTGAACTTGAACACACATGGTACATCGCGGTCGACCTGATGACTGAGTTAGTCGACCGACGTATGTTGACCTCCTATTCTCCCCCTCAAGCTGGAGCATGAACAACGTGAATGCCCAGCTTGAAAAGCGATGAATGGTTGATATGTGCCCAATACTGAACCGAAAGAGGGAACGACCATTTCTTAGATCGTGAATGCCAGCTGGACGATGAAGGGACGATGACTTCTTTGATCGTACTACCTTTTGAATGCCAGGGGACAACCATCTAATGGATCGTGAGTGCCTCGATCGATACTTGTCTATCTTTGCTAGCAAAAGCCTGCAAACAAAATAATTGACCCAAAATCTAATTGAAGAGCCATAAAACTATTATTAAATCAGATATGGGAGCCCATAAGGGCCATTTTCGGCCACAACTTGCCGCTGATTTGTGGGAAACTCCAAGTCGGGGAAAAGAAAATCCCATTTATCTCCATCAAAGCACAAAACTTGATCTCCTGATGTTGGCGGCCTGTGATCTTGATGATGATGATGGCATGACAAAATTGGTTGTTGATTGATCAAAGTGGTCGAGACCATGACTTTCTCCAAACCTTAATTAACCCAACCGAACAACATAAGCTTATGGAAACTTGGCCGCAAAGACGAGAAGAATTCAGGACGACGACTCTTCTTATCCAACAGGACACGCTTAGCGAGGACGTTAATATGAGGCGGCATCATAGTGAAAACCAGTCCACTGGTTGAGGATGAAACGGGATGGATTGCCAATGATGAAAGTGTGATCCGCCGGCTGTAGTTGCTGCACTGGTTGACTTGACTGGCCGGCGATTATGAACTGCCGTGATTCTTGACAGGTTGATTGAAGTCCTGTCGACGGTAAGAAACCTCCTCGACTTAATGAAATTTGACTTCGACGGTAAGAAAACTCTGGGTACTGAATCGGCCGCTGACGACGACCTTCACTCGGAGTCTGCCGATGATGTCGGCCAGCAGTGACAAGGACGACGATGGTGAATTCGGATGATGGGCGCGGCACTCGTTTCACCATCTGGGTCGGCGGCGCTCTATGGTGATGACGATCTAGGGTGCATACAAGATCAACGATGGCGATGGTCGGCGGCCTGGAACGGAGACGGCGGCGAGAGCAAAGGACGACCATGGGATCGATGGTGCCTGGGCTGCTACGAACGACAATGATGACGATGGCTACGACCGGATCTAAGGACCGGAGACTTGGACTGGATGCCGCGACCGGTGATGGTTTCGGCGGCAAGACAGAGACACGGCGACAGCAACGTACTGGTGAAAACGAAAACAAATCACACGATCTGCCAACAAACTTGAGGGCGCTGGTGCGATCCGATGTTGGGACAAGACGGATGCAGATGCACGGAAGCTCAAAACCCTAGATAAGGATCGAGTTTCGCTCTGATACCATGTAGAATTTGATGATGCGGAATTGAAAATAACACGGGACAACGAGTTTTACGTGGTATCCTCGATCGATTGATTGATCGAGAGTAATCCACGGTGAGCTCATAAGAGCTCACGACTGATCTCTTATTAGAATTACATCTTGACGGCTTGCTATCACACAAGTCGATAGCTAAGCTTATATAGATAAACTTAGGGTTAAAACCCTAATCCAACAAATCAGATGAGGCCCAACAAGGCCCAATACTAACACGGTTTAAGTAACCGCAAGCCAAAAAGCTGGCGCTTCTCTAGCATTAGGCGGCCTAGTAACAATAATAAAATAATTAGTGAATTAAATGCAGTGCTGGTCACGCACCCTGCTCTAAGAAAATGAAATACACGCAGACGGCATGGGAAGGAAAAAAAAACAGTAGTGAATTAGTGATCATTATGCCCTTTCTTTACTTTTTAGCCTAGAAATTCAGTCAACTCATAAAACCAAGGTTGTCAATCCGCGGATCGATCCGGACCCGGCACTAAAAATGGGCTATATCAACTCAATTCAATAACAGCCCGACAAAGACAAACCCGCTGAAACCCGGTCAAACCCGTTGGAACCCGGGCGATTAGCCCGTTCGACAGGGTCAACGGGCTAAAGCTGTTGTTGGGCTTTTCAACTTGCGGCGTCGTTTGCTGGGGATGAAACAAGAAGCAGCAGAGCATGGAAGAAACCCTTATCGGCTCCCTCCTCCTTCCATTCTCCTTGCAGTAGTGTTGTCTCCAACTCCCGTCGCGCTGTCTCCACCTCCCGCAGCTACGCTCGTTCTCCCTTCATCGGTGGCGAGCTCCAAGTCGTCAGGGAGAGTCGACCTTCTCAGGTCGCCGACTTCGTTCTCACTCTGCATCCAGCCATCCTCCTTGTTTCGTTGGCGAAACTCGCGTGTTCAATGCGCGCTGTTTTCAAGTAAACACACAAAACACAACGTTAATCACAACCGTCAAATATCCGTCGCCAAAGTCGGCGCCGTTGATTTGATCGATCGAACAGAAAACAAAGAAGATCGTCAAATATCCGCCGCCGGGGTCGGCGTCGTTGATTTGATCGATACACCCTTGACTTCTAATCAAACAACCGTTATTCGGTTCACCACCTCTCCAAACTACGTTCGAACGAGGGTGTTCGACGAATAACCAGAAAATCGAACCAGGAGTGTTCTAAGTTAAATTACCTCTACTCCTATGGAGGTTCCTCTGGAGAGCTCCGCATCTACGACTACGATCTACAACTACTACGACTCTGCAAAAGAGGTCTTTGACAGAGCAGTTCTACGAACTAGAGAGAAAAAAAGATAAATTCTGCGATGGTGCAGTTGTGATTTGATTTTGCCGTCTCGAACTTCTCTCTCTTCCCAACCTTTATACTTCGCGCTTCTTCTCGTCGTAGTAACTGCCTTCGCGCCTTTGTCTCCCACGTCTTCACTCCTGTCAACCGTGCAGGTAACTTCCTCCTTGTTGCGTGATAATCACGTGCCCTCGAAACCGCTCTTGCTTTGCAGAAACCTGCAGAAACTCGGCGAAACGACCTACAACCTTGTCAATGTAACGATGCCGTTTCACCAACACCGCGGCATCGCCTTTCACCAACCGGTGTCGTTTTACTTTTCCGCGGCATCGCTTTCATTAAACGACACCGTCTAAAATAATAATAAAATACTAATTAATTAGACCAGCCCTCATTGTTAACTCACCGTCGAACTTTCACCCCTCGGCTTCGTTCTTAGTTAAACAACATCGTTTCCTTGTCCCGCGATGTCGTTGAACTTTTGAGCTTCGCGACACTGTTTTGATTTTAACACTGTCGTTTTGACTGTTGCGGCATCGTTTGGCCTACTCGCGGTATCGTTTTTAAATTCGCGGTGTCGTTTCTTTCCTCTTGCGGCATTGTTTTCAACTAAACGACACCGTCCTAAACAGCCATTAAAATATTAATTAATTAATCCGTCCATCACTAGCTATGACCAACGACATCGCTAGCGCCACCACAACTCCGTTTGTTTTTCCTTTTTGCGACATTGTTTGTTATTTTAAACACTGTCGTTTGCTAGTCCGCGGTACCGTTGGGCTTACTCGCGGTACCGTTTTGGATTAAACGACACCGCTGATATAACCAAAAAATATTAATCCCTGGAACCGCCGCAGTCGGCGCTCGCATTGGGCCGGGTGAATTTTGGTCACTTGCCCATCGGTACCGCTTACCAGGCTCTCGCGGCACCGTTTTTAAATCCGCGGTACCGTTTTAACTCTCCGCGGTACCGCTTGTCTCCATGCGGTACCGATTTTCCCTTTCCAACAAGGAATAAAAATATTAATTAATTATAAACAAAACTCCTTCCCCAACACCTACACTAGAACGCGCGGCCCCTCTCCAGTTCCGTGGTACCGTTTAAACTCTCCGCGATGCCGCTTATCTCCATGCGGTACCGATTTTCCCCTTCCAACATGGAATAAAAATATTAATTAATTATAAACAAAACTCCTTCTCCAACACCAACTAAACGCGCGGTGCCGTTTCTAGTATCGCGGTACCGCTGAGCCTCCTTGCGGTACCGTTTTAACTCTCCGCGGTGCAGCTCGACTCCAAACGACACCGTTTTTTACCAGCGGTATCGAATTAAATGCCGAGACTAATTAATGCGGCATTTAATTCGGGCCAAATTAATTTTAGGTGTCAACAAATGCCCCCCACAATTTGGTTTATAAGAATTATGAACCAAATTGTTGACACAATTTAACTCACCTGAAATTATTTCCAAAGGAATGAAAAATCAATGTTGGCCGTGAAACAACGTTGTTCTCTTAACAACACTGCTGAATCGATCCGGTTAATAATTGGACAAAGCAACATTGAGGCCTCGTCCTTATGTAACTTTCCCTGTTCAACCAAATACCATTCTCATTACCCTTGTCCAACGCAGGGAAAGCCATTTGTCAAAAACTACTCCATGTAGAATTCGAACACCTCATGGCTGCCTGATCATGCAATGTTGTTGTCTTTTTTTATTATTATTATTATTTAAAACCAATACATTTGGCTTATTATTATATCTTTTCTCAACCCTGTGATTCCAAACACGTTGTTACAACACTGCAAGGGTGTTTAGGAAACGGGACACGCTGCGAATTTATTGCGGCCGGTTGTTCAGCCTCGCGACGCTGTTCCTTCTCACGATTTGAAACACAACCGCAAGCAAAACCTCGCAAGGCCGCATCGAGTTGAATGGCCACGTTTTATTTATTTAATTATTTATTTAAAACCAACGAGGTTGGTCTTCTACTTTATCATAGCATAGCCCCACAATCCCAACGACGCTGTAGAAAAGAAAAACGACCTCGATACACCGCAGCGCAGCTTTGGCCCGAATGGCCATATTCATTTTTTTCCGTTTACCGCACCATTAAAAACCACTTCGCAACATGGTTTCATTCAAATGATTTTGTTCTGCTCAGAAACGACGGCGCTCTAGACTGGTCGGCACGTAGAGTTGTTTTAGCACGAGGACCATAAAACCACACTGCAACACCCTTTTCCAACATAGATGAAAACGACCATGATTGGTCTTTAATCCCTTCTTATTTAACCATCGTCGATAAAACAAAGAAGTAAAACATAAGTTCTACTTTGTCAACGTAATGGTTAGTTAAACAACACACCAAATTTTACCAATTTTGGTCAAAAGAAAAAAAAAATCACATACATAGCATGGCAAACCCCCACTAAACTCCAACGGCCATGATCATGTTGGTACAACGCCGTTAGCGTCTACGTAGCTCAGTACTTCACTTATTTGACAATCTGAGATAAAAATCAATAAATTGTCTAGCTAGCAAGACTGCAACATGCACATGCAATATTTCATGACATTCACACGTAACACAATCTTTGAAGCCAATCAGAAGCAAAGTTAACTCGTACCTTTCAGATTCATGCAAGATGGTACTATGAAAGTTGAACGTGGATCCTCCTTCGTGCCAAGGTAGATTTCTTCTACAATGTCGGCAACAGTGCTTCCTTTCCCACCTAGTTATCGAATCATCGCCGTTGATCGGCAACCCTCCAGCAAGGCCGTAATTTCGGCCTTCGCCACCCTCTCTTGAGGTGGCTTACTCAGATTTTGGTGGACCACCTAATGCAAGCATTGATGGTCTCACAATCTTGGACAACGAGTTCAAGCACGCCTTACCCAACACCTGTGTGCTTGAAACTGCGACGTTGCATGGTCCCCCTTCCATACTCCTAATTTTTTGAGAACCAAGGTCTTTGTGGTACAAAATAGCTTCGACAATGTTGCCCCCCACAACGTTGACCATATTGACGCCCACACCGTGGGGAAACGGGTCAGTGTCAACAATCATGGCCTCCTTCCTCGGCTCTGGGAACTTGAACCGACCTTTCTCAATTGCATCCTGCACAACGTTGCGAAACACAACACACATGTTAGTTGAATGAGATGCACTGTTGTGCCATTTACAGTATCGTTTCCCCTTTAATTTTTCAGCTGGCGGGATTGTATGCCCCCCAGTCAACTTAATTTGACCATCTTTATAAAGCTGGTCGAAAATCAGTTCTGATTTTGAGACATCAAAGGAATATTTTCTAGTTTGAATCGGAGCACGATTGGGCTTTCCACCTTGTGGTTCCCCATCGGCCTTGGCTAGAGAAGCACACACATATGGCTTCCCCTGCACAATCTCGGCCAAATCAACTTCAACTCCGTCAACATCGTTGCCGACGTTATTCACACCATAGTTTTCAAAATTAGGGAAATATTGTCCGCGAGAACCACTTCTCTTATGTTCTTCTTCACGGAGAAGAGATTCATATCTAACAGCGCAGGACATCAATTGAAACAAATCAGAAAACTACCTATCTTGAAACTTTTTACGAAGTTCAAAATTCAATCCACCCTGGGCCAGTTTAACAAACTCGCGTTCTGTTAAGTTCACAAAACAGCAATTTCTTGCATTTTTAAAGTTGGTTAAGAAATGTTCCACTGTTTCTCCTGGCTGTTGACGCATTCGTGCCAAGTCTGCCATTGTTACTTCCAGTGTTCAAGAAGACGCGATTAATCTCTCGCCTAGGCGCGATTAATAGCTAGGCAGGAGGAAATCGCCTCGTCCAGCCCTGGGCGATTGATCTAGGCGTGCTAAACGATTAATCTCCATAGAAAACACCTAATCGGTGCCTAGGTGCTCGGAGGCGTGTTTTCAGTCTAGAGGGTGACGCCCAAAACAGCTAATAAAGGGGGAAAGTGTAGCCTTTTTGTGGAAATCCTAAACCCTATTCTATTTCCCATTTCCATTCGACCAGCCGCTCCCCCTCATCATTCGAGCAGCGAGATCCCTCCTCATGGTTGGGGACTTGGGATGTTTGGGATTGTGGAAAAGGGTTGTATGTCTATATGAATAGATGAATAATGATATCGCGACTTGGGTTTTTGTGAAATGTGGCTTATCTATCATATTTTTTTTTTCAACGTTTAATCTCGCCTAGGCAACGACTAATCGGCCTGGGCGCTGGGCGGTGCCTCCTCGCCTAGATAACGCCTAGCGTCTTCTTGAACACTGGTTACTTCTGGCTCAGAACGGTAGAACTGGGCATGGAACATTTGTTCCATTTGCTGCCAAGTTTGAACCGAGTTCGATGGCAAGTTGACGTACCACGCGAATGCAGGACCGGTCAACGAGTTGCCAAACAAACGCAACTTCAAGAAATCACTCACATCACCACACTGAACCGTGAATCGTCCAACGTGCTCGACGGTGGACTGATCCCCAGTCCCGCTGAAGGTGATGAAATCAGGCACGCGAAACCCACGTGGAAAGGGGTAGTATCTATCAACCCAATCCGGATATGGTTTTCGATACACCGGCGGCATCGCTGGTCTAATCCCTAAACCAAACTGATCCGCCAGCATCTGTGCTACTTGATCTCGAATCGCATTAACGTCTTGCCCCCCGAGTTGCCCCCCTTGTGGTACGAATCCACCAGGATCCATGCCAAGCCCGTTTGGAGGAGGAGGGGGCACTTTTTGTGGGTAACCGCGTGGCGGGACATGATCATTGTTGATCGTTCCTCCACCACCAGCACCGCTCATTGGAGCCACGTAGGGTCTGGCCTCCGGAATATTTTGTGGACCCACACCGTGAAACGGCGGTGGTTCAACCCGAGTGTTAGCGGCAGTGCTAGTCTCGCCAAAATTAACTCGCGGAGTTGGTGGGTTCATCACCGGTGTCGGCGAAGCTCCTTGTCTTGGCGGACAAATTCGAGCGCTGTTGTTTGGAAAACCAGTTTCGCTGTTTAAATTGTTTTCACCGTTTAGCGGCAAATCCCTAGGTTGCATTACTGGTCTACCCAAGAGCTCCCTGATTTCATTCATATCACGTATATTTTTATCCCCGAAAACATCAAAATCATGTCTGTTTTTAGTCACAACTTAAAAGAGTTGGCCTAAACGCCTATCAACACGAGACTCAAGAGAATCATGTCATGTAGTTAAAGCGTCAAAACGTTGATATACCTCGCCTTTGAAGCCTGCGAACTCATTGTTGAGGCTAGCAAACATGCGACGATTCTCCTCCATGAAATGGCGGATTGACAAATCCCCAGTCGGCCCAGCTGTGGACGGCGGATTCTCGGACCCGCCGATGTCTTCAGCACCGATTCCTTGGCCTCCTTCAATGTTGGCCACATGTTCCTCCACGAATCCGGGCGGAACATCCCCTTCCTGATTCTTCCGTCGCGGAGCCATTCGAACACACGGGTCCCACCAGGTGTGCCAATTTGTTTCGTTGGCGAAACTCGTGTGTTAACTGCGCACGGTTTTCAAGAAAACACACAAAACACAACGTTAATCACAACCGTCAAATATCCGTCGCCAAAGTCGGCGCCGTTGATTTGATCGATCGAACAGAAAACAAAGAAGATCGTCAAATATCCGCCGCCGGGGTCGGCGTCGTTGATTTGATCGAGACACCCTTGACTTCTAATCAAACAACCGTTATTCGGTTCACCACCTCTCCAAACTACGTTCGAACGAGGGTGTTCGACGAATAACCAGAAAATCGAACCAGGAGTGTTCTAAGTTAAATTACCTCTACTCCTATGGAGGTTCCTCTAGAGAGCTCCGCAACTACGACTACGATCTACAACTACTACGACTCTGCAAAGGAGGTCTTTGACAGAGCAGTTCTACGAACTAGAGAGAAAAAAGATAAATTCTGCGATGGTGCAGTTGTGATTTGATTTTGCCGTCTCGAACTTCTCTCTCTTCCCGCAAGTATCGTTTTCTAAAGAATAAAGAAATTAGATTTTTTATTTTTTAATGAATGTAATAATGAGGTGGAAAATATAAAAGTTTTATTTTATTTTTAATAATTTTTTAGTTGTCACGTCACTAAGTTAACGGTCAACTTTTAGAGTTGACTGCCGCATCAGCAAAAGTTAACGGAGTTGGACGGAGAGTGACCAAACATGAACGGTTTCAGTAAACCGAAGTACCACCAATGGATTTAAATATTTTGAGTGACCAAACTTGAACGTTTTTTGTAATCTCAGTGACTAACCATGCAATTAACTCCTTTTTTTTTTAACTCTGTTTCTTGTAACTTCTTGTTCAATTAGGTCTTTAGTTTACCACCATTGTGTGTCTTTGTAACCCTGTTAACTTCAAGGCATGACTTGTTTCTTGTTTATGGAAGCTTACGTATATGAGTGTCCATATTTCCAAACTAATTCGTGCTAATACGGGTGACCCATTAACCCATAACTCAATAGCTCGTCCGGGCCCGGGTCGACCCACACGTTAACAACCTTGCATAAAACTAAAAAGTATGCAGAAGGGGGGCTTCCTATTGGTTATCTTATGTTGTTGTCACCATAACAACAAATATTGTGTTGTCACCATATCCAATCCCGACTCTACTTCTGGCTTCTCTCTCACCGTAAAAATTTATATAAAAAATAGAATAAATATTTTACCAATACCTAAAATGATAAACGAATTTCTGGTTAGTTGAGCGGTTGAGAAAGGATGCAACCGAGTTTGAGTATGCTCCATTTGGGCTGGTTCATAATTCTGTTATGCCACGTGGAATGATAGGAATTGACTACATCGGTGCCACACTTTTAACAGCAACACCGTAGTATTGGCCATTCTACTATTGTTTAGTCACAGGCTCATAACTTTTACACGAGTTGTTAGTGGAATGAATTTTGATCAAAATTTTCAAAATAATTGTTATGATATTTATTGATTATTGCATTAGTGCTAATTAGTTAATATGTATTTTTTAATCAAGTCGTCCTCGTTTGTTAATGTATATATTATTTTCCATATCTTTGAAGAAATTTTTGCATTTCTTATTGTCGGATATGAATTCGGAGTTGGAAGGAAATATATCGTTTATAATTGGTAGGAATGGAAGGTAAATAGAAAACCCAAGAGAATAACAAAAGTGTTATGCCTAGAAATCTCAAATATGGAAGAACATGAAAAATAATATTTATTATATAAATTTTTATAATTTACTGTATAGGCTTGTTTGAATAATAAGTGGCATTTGTTAAATGTTAGATACTAATGCACATACAATAGCTAAGAAATCTAAACATTATAAAACTCTGCATTTTACTCTACCATTACGATCTTTGACTTTTCATGTGTAGTTGATAGCATAAATTGTCACTCTATTATTCGTTTTTCTCAAATCTATCCCTCTACTATTTTCACATCAAACATGCACTCGTACTATATAGTTTATACGCGTTATCAAACCTCCCCTATGTTATACAATTTCCGATAAAGTCATGTTAAATGCGGTCGAATCACGGTTGGACAGGTAGGAAATAACAAATTAAATTTACCCCCTCTTTATGGTTTATCTTCTCTGTCTGCAACTCCCAATAATAAATAACCACAATCATATCCTCCATCCGTTCCACTTTCTCTTCCGCTGACCCAGCAACAATAAAATGCAAAAACTTGTCAGTCATGAAAGAAGCTTGAAGACCGACATTCGAATTTCAACCAAACTCTTTGAAAGTCCTTAATTTTTCACCTATTTGACTCAATCATCAAAATTGGAACCCAATTTTTTTTTAGAATATCCGAATTTCTAACTATCAAAGGTTATCAACCCGATTTAGCTCGTTGGCTCGATTTAGTAAGTGAGTTGATGGTTAATGGTCCAATTGTTTTAGTCTGCTTTTGCCAAGATATATGAAAAAATCATTATATTGTTCATACATTTATTAATTATATAAAATCTCATCTACCTATGGATAATATTCTTCCTCGCCGGACTATCTACATGTGTTTCTCAATCTGCTGCTTTTCGCTATCCTCCTTCGAGCTCCTAAGAAACACTCCAACAACATATATTCATCGCGCGATGAAGGTGTCACTCCTATGGCGACGGTGTGTGTCAGGTGTTTAATATAATGAGGAACGACCAAATGGAAATTGAGGGTGGGGGTGTTTGCGAGGGCAGACAATATGTGATGGAAGACTCTCACTGTCTGCAGACTTTACTTGACGAATTTAGCTTACCGATTCGCGGAGCGGGAGTGAGAACGGGAGCGTATGAGTGTATATTCTTAGAGAATTATAATTTGAGGGCGTCACAATGATGCGAGTATTATATTATTTTAGTTAATATATCATTTAACTTACTAGCATGTTTTGGTCAAAATATTACAACAATGCCGAGGAAAATTTAAAATAAAATCATTTTAGTAAGATAATTGCTTTAAATAATTTGATTAGGCTCGACAAAGGAACAAGCTTCAAAAGTTGAATAGAAACTTCTCAAAGTTGACAATATTTGTTTTTAGTTTTTTATTGAAGTTTTTAGTTTTATTTTACTTAAAAGGAAAAGAGAAATAAATGCATCGTTTATCAACCTCCATCCACTCAATTAGTTTCTAATAACCCGGCCTGTTGGCCGAATTACTTTAAATTATCGACGGGAATGGGAGAGTGTAAGCATGGAAGAGCGTTTAGTTTCCGAGAATTGTACATTCAAAATGTTAATAATATTTTTCAATCCAATATATACATCCTGGTCAAGAATAAAAAAAATATTTAATAGCTCATTCCAACGATTTATTGCGTATTTTATACATAAAATTATCTAAATTCGTTGTGTATTTTAAATTTCATTGGAAAAAAAAATGCACTTAAGCCCCTCACGCTTCTATCACTAAGTTTTCCGAAATGGCACCCTAGTATTCCCTCCTACAGTCTTACTGTTTCTAATCATCTTCCAATTTTTTCTAGCCATATACCGTCAACCCTTTGTTCCCTTCCATTCAAAGAGTATCATCTACAAAATTCTAGGATTCTAATACAAAAGTTCTTGTATTGGTCCACACAATCTCTAAATCAGCGACGACCTCAATAATCTAATTGAATCTATTTCTTCAAATATAGTCCTGAGCTCTTAATACGACTGAGTTCACAACGCATGCAAAGAGGATTAGTTCTATAGAGTCCTAGTCAATTACTGGTGATTGACATATAATTAGCTAGTTAATATGAACTCAATAGAGAGCTCGTATTCGTCAATTATTTTTCGTTCTTACTCTCATCCACCATATGTATGTCTGCCTCTACTAAAAAATGCTCACTGTCTTTCGATCGCATCTATTAATTTGTGATTTTATTTTTGAATTCCTGCATGTTCTTATTCTTATGCTCTAAAGTAGGAGCACCAACCATGTCCCTCGAATAGTACAAACTAAGGATTAACTAATGTTCGATAATGCCTAAATAATCTTAATAAAAATGAACATAATTTAAATTACACAGCCATACACATTCGAATAAATAAGTCTCTATCGTTCTTAACATCAATGTAAAAGATATTCAATTAATACACTGTTGAAATACGAAATTTCAACCAAATACCACTAATATCACAAATAATAAGTATACTCCTTGTTTAGACTCGATAAGTCAAAGATGGCCAGAAGGTAATCCAGAAAAACAGGTCACACAGAAAAGTACAATTGCTCACTCCTGGCCCAATTAGTCCAATAAAGAAGTAACAAACACCTAAATCTAGGAAAGGTGCTCTTAACGACAATACTAATGAGACAATAGTACGTACTGAAGAGAAAGAAACTATTGAACTACATGAACACGCGTCAATCTGGCTCGTTAGTATCTTCTTAGACATGCGCAATGAGCATTATCTTACTTCGTGGCTAATTGGCTATGACTTGGCCTCTCACGACATTCCATGGCTTGTCTTATGACCGCATGGTCATCTCAACGCGACGTGATCATCTCCATGCCTAACCAACCAATCTGGCTTTATTGAACAACAATGACACAGCAGTAGATTGATTTGAAACGTTTCCCTTGCATCTTCTCAGTCAATAATAAATGCAAGATCACACTCAAACCCAAGTCTTTAGGGGAAGTTTCCATGTATGTTGAGGTTTGCACATATAGCTTACATTGAACAAAGCTATCCACATTGATCCGATTCAGAATCTTTCAAGACTTAGACCCACCAAAGAGTGCGCGCAGGATTGCAAGGAAACTGCCGCCCATTAGAGCTTTCATCATTCTCAGTTTGAAGCCCGTGTATGGCGGATACCTCAAGGCAGCATCGCCTGTAAAACTCCGATACACCACAGCTTTCTTGTGGCTGAAGGCATCAAATGAGAACTTCCCGTGGTACGACCCCATCCCACTCTCGCCAACGCCTCCAAAAGGCACCGTATGAACCGCCATCTGCAGAAAAAAAGGAAATATGAATGTAACAAAAAATTGCTCCGACACCATATGCAGATTGACTGATTCATTCCTAAATGTAACAAAGAGAGAGAGAGAGAGAGAGAGAGAGAGAGAGAGGCAGATGTACATGAATTGTTGTGTCATTGATGACGATGCCCCCAGCAGAGACAGACATCACAAACTTTTCTTTGAGCTTCTTATTGTTGGTGAATATATAGGCTGCAAGTGGCTTTGTTCCCGAGTTGATCACATTGAAACTCTCATCAATATTGTTCAACTGTATTGTCAACGAAAAAGAAGATAGCAATAAGAAGGCTGTTATTCGCAATTGAAGACAAGTAATCGGGCTAAAGATCATTGACTCTTTTACCGTGAGGATGGGAAGCAAAGGACCGAATATTTCTTCATTCATTATCAGCGAATCCCTCAGCACATCTAGCAAAATGGTAGGAGCAATTCTCCTGTAGATCTCACACAATGGGAGCATAGAAATCATAAGGAAAAGATAAGGACTCAATATATATAGTAACTTACTATCTGAGAGTATGTGGAGTAAGAAACTCACAGCTTATCTTTGTCCCTTTCACCACCATACACTATTTTACCAGAAACCTTCTCATCCTCCAGTAGCTTGGATAACCTAGCAAAATGGTTAGAGTTGACAATGCGAGACAAGTCCTTTGACTCCAACTGATTTTTCCCATAAAATTTCTCGAGTTCTGTTTTCAGAGCATCGACCTGCACTTGGAGAACTCATTTCAAAGGAAGCTAAAAAAGAACTAAGGCCTGAAATATAGAATTACTGGCAAGCAGAATTACCAGCTTTGGTGCATAATCTTTGGTTGTTAAAATGTAATCAGGGGATATACATGCTTGTCCATTGTTACAGCCCCACTTGCCTGCAATGAGTCGCCTAACTGCAACCTTCAAGAGGCAAGAAGTTTCACATTTATACATGATCGATGGAGGAAGAAATGAGGTGCTAAAGTTAACTGAACAAACAGAAGTAGTACCACATCAAAAGACTCGGAGAGAGTTTTTCTTTACCTGTAAATTAATGTCTGAATCAACGACCACTGGACATTTCCCCCCAAGCTCCATGATGACAGGTGTCAAGTGCTTTGCAGCAGCAGCCATCACAATGCGCCCAACCCTCCCGTTCCCTGCAAATTGAGCAAGGAGTTGGCTTGAGGATCATATGACAGGTTGTGACAAAAGCCATGGTTGTCAGTCTGGCACTAGTTTTTATTCTAAGCAAAACAAGAGCGACTAGGAAGAATCTAAGAACAGGGCGTTTGAACCTTTCTAGTAAATTTCCAAGGATATGTACCGTGGATAGCACCTAACAGAGAGAAAGCTCTCTAATATAATTTAGAGAAGCACATTCACCTATGCCCTGAACTGAATTTGTCAATTTGAAACCAAGACTAGTAACATGATCTCCTTCTACTACTTGATAGGACTCTTCATCTCAACATACGAAAAATGAAAAGCGTGACTTAATGTTTCATCTATGCCCTAGTTGATCCTGGCCCAAGATAATTGAATACAGCAATAACTATTGCATCCCAATTCATGCAGTAGAGATTTTACAAGCATCAAATGCCTACAAAATGAATTCATGGACTTTTCCCAAAAAACTGTAACGCTCGTTTTCTGAGTCATTATGCAATGATCATTGAAGTAATCACTGAGCAGTAGTGAATCATGGATAGATTTTAAAGATGTCCAGTAGAAGAAGCTATGCAATAACACATTTCACTGTCAATATTATGGAAACCATCCTTTCAGTTCATTGAGAGAAATCTTTCTTTTTGGGTTAACGCTGAATGATCTGCCGAACATTTCCAGGTTTAGGGTACATCTTTAAACCGTCCAATATTTAAAAATTAGATGAGAAATATGCAGGAATTCCAATCTAGTGAAGTTGCCAATTCATTGTGCTCTTAGCAACTCTTCCACCCAAAACCCCCCGCTATAGTGGGTTGCGATGCCCAATCACAATCGAACCTTAGTGAGCATTACTAATAAAAGAAAACTCCAGTCTTTGAATATCAAACATTACCTATTATTGAGCGGGGCCAAAGTATAAAATACTGGGATGCAAAACCTATACTATAGGTTGGAATATAGTAAATTCACTTGGACATAATACACAACGAGAGAAAACAGCAAAATGATGTTATTTAAAGAACATTGGGAAGAAGAAACCATTTAACTACCTAAACTCATTGAGTAAAGATGAAGCACAAACCTGTATACATTATTTTGTCCCACTTTTGCTCTAGCAGAGCTGACGTTTCAGAGACAGCTCCTTCAACAACCTTAATGGAACAAGTATCTAAATACTGTGCAAAAAGTTTTGCAAGCAATGATGACGAGGCGGGAGCTAGCTCAGATGGTTTTAAAAGCACCGCATTCCCAGCTGCAATAGCTCCAATCACTGGATCAATGGATAGCACTGCAAAACACATTTCACCATGGATTACTCAAAGTTCTAGTCGACAATAGTAAGAGATCGAACCATAAAGAAACTGAACCTACAGAAAGGATAGTTCCATGCAGAAATTATCAATATAACCCCAAACGGCTCGGACACAATTTCAGCTGATGAAGGGAACGTTGTCAGCGAAGTTTTTGCCTGCAATAAATAAGCAAATATGAGTATATGGTGATACTTAAAAAATACAGAATAAAACAGGCCCAAAACAATTGATCACTTAAAATATGTGCACCTTCTCCGGCCTGATCCAATTCTTTAGTTCCTTGAGTGCCACTTTACATGCATTCTTTATCATACCTAGCTGCAATGCAGACCCTTAATCACTTTCCAAGAAGATATTTCAGATTATTGGCTGACATATCAAAGGGGGGAAAAGGATGGTTAGATGACTAAAAACTGACGTGCTAATAAAGTAAACTAAAACAAGCAGTCCAAGTGCTTTTGGATACAATAAATTATCAAGCCCAGATCTTTCAACTACCAGCTCTTACAAGTTCACCGTTTTCTCGTACTGCCTATTGTCATAAATAAAGTGGTCCCAAAAACTCGAGTGTTGGGAGAAGGGTAATTATGAATTTTATACCACTCTCTACCATGTCAAGAACCAATTAGTCTCAATAACTCTAGTTGTTGGTAGATGTCCATGTATGAATTTTAACCACTTCCTTACCCATGTAATATGTTGTATGTATTATGCTTTTCCTACCAAAATGCAGCACACTAAATTGTCAAACCGAAATATGTATAAACTCCGTGAGATTATTGATGTGTGCAGTTTTAGGCAAGCTGAGAAACAACTTATGATTAACTTTGACCCACTATCAAGATACATTGTTCACCAACCATAGCAAAGATCATGATCACTTCAAAAATTTACTATCTGCGCGATATATTAATGAAAAACTCTTCCCGTCCTTCAATAAAAACATTCAAATTCAATAACTGATTCAGAAAATGTTGAGAAGTCGAATGGACCTGTAGATATCAGCGACTACCCCCCAATCAGACATCAACCTGAACTTAATCATTCTGTTTAAGGATGCAAATGTGAAATGACCAAACTCATATTCTTTCATCACCTAAAGTGCCATCCGTTCTACTACAGAGCATGAGGCAAAGCAAGTTCAAAACTTGTACATCCCCACTCCCTCCGGGGTATGAATTAATGGACAACTCATACCATTTTACTAACTTGCATGCTTCTCATAGCAGCAGATTGAGCGACTATAGGCGATGCTGGCCAACTTATACACGCCTGAAATCTAGTGACTAGCTTATGATACTCCAAACAGAGACTAGTTCATCTACCTGTAGGACAGTAACAGGGCATTAGCACGCTTTACTTCCAATTTCCAAGTTAAAAACACCAACATCAATGAGTTAGAGACATCTAAAAAATCTCTCTTCAAATATAAAAAAATATAAGCTCCTCCCAAATCAAAGAATACAGCTTGAATTATGGTCAATCCAACCATTAATGTCTTCAAAAACTTGGATCGAAGATAGGAAACATGTAGTACAACAGCCATGTTGAGAATTAAAGAGCACACATACAGATAGTACCACCACCAATCCACCATGGGCCAAGCAACTAAGCCACGACTAAAACAAGGCCTGTAACCAGCCAAAAACAAAAAAACCCACACAAAGCGTTGGGGGGTGGTTGGGAGAAGTCATTATCTTGGTCCTACCTCATTAATTCCCGGTTCCTCAATTCTTGGTAGAGATGGTTGTAAGAACCCAGGAAATGGAGAAGAAAAGAACTTGGGACGCATAAACAAGCCAAAAGCTTTCTTTTATTCAATCCTTAATTTTTCATGATGATTGCCAAGGTGGGCGAAAGAGTTCGTGAAATACATTGGCATTTAAGAAGAGAGGACAAACACGAGAGAGAGAGAGAATTTAGTAGGAGAAGCAGTATCAGCCTTGGAAATTCCTCAGATGCCGCAGCAGGGCAGCCAATAACCCACAACTGCATCCCCCCACTTCATTAAATACAGAACTCCAATGTTAGCTAGCTGCCTGCCACCCGTGTTGTCTCTCTGTACGGCCTCAATGAAGAGTCAATCAACCAACCAAAAACGGTTTAACCCCACAAAAAACCCAGTGTCACCTCGAAATTTCAACTCCGACTCAACGCAATCTAAATCCCAATTCAGGAGCAGAAAGAACCCCGAAAGAATGATAATCGAATCAACCAGTTGAGAATCGAAACGAAGTCAACGCAACACGGGGAGAGAGAGCGAATCAAATAGCAGACCGTGAAAAAAAAGAGAGATCTGAATACGAACATTCATCGAAGTAAGAAGAAGCAGCTAGCTACCTCATAGAGAGTTGATTCGAGCTCAGGCTTGGCGAGATCCTTGTGAAGAGCTTCGACGACCTCTTTCTCGCTGTCGTCGCACATCCTGAGGATGTTCTTCAGCTGAGCCACCCTCCAGCTGTAGCTCCGGGTCCTGCCGGAATCGTAAGCGACTCTGAGCTCGTTGACTAATTGCTTGGCTTCCTCCTCTCCGAACACCGTCACTTCCTTCTCCTCGATAGTCGTCGCCATTTTTTTATGCCGCCGGAGAAAAATTCGAATTCGCTGATCAGTTATACCAAAGCTTCGCTGTGACGGGGAATGCTCGATTGTGTAAAAGCTTATATAATGAGAAAGCGGTGGAGAAAGAGAAGAGAGATGGAGGCGGGCAGGCTGGCTAAGCGGGTAATTTGGACACTAGTTCTGATTCTGAGTGTGTTTTAACTATTCCAGAAAAATGGAGGTTTCCGGAGGGAGGTGAGGTTTGGTGGTTTGGGATTCTGAGGAGATTTTTTTGTGATATTAGCCTGCGTCTAATTTTGGTATAATATAATAAGCTGCCGAGAAATTGGCTTCTTTCTTCTCCGTTGTGCCCGCGAGTGTGGATCTGACGCCAGGCGGGGAAATCAGAATTGTTAAAATCGATATCGGTAAAATCGAGAATCGATCGCCAGCCCGGCACGGAAATGTGAAATAGCTAGCTAGCGTCGGTATTTGGCCGATCGGTACAATTAACCGCTCATACCGTTCGAACCGGATAGTCGATTTTTCAACCATTCATCGGTCAGAGTAAAAAAAAAAAAAAATAGATTAATTGAAAATCGAAATAATTTGGTCTATTGTCTCATTTTACAAAATGAGTTAATTTGTATTGTGTGCTCCTTTTCAAACAATTTTAATTGACTCAAAATGAGTCAATTTAAAAATTTTCAAGAAAAATTACTTCATCTAAATTTAGTGTTGTCGAATAGATCAATTTAATCAAATTATCTCAAAATAGAACAATTGAATCAAATTAATTCATGAGGATTCACTCATAATGTGTCTTCTGTCGATTCGAGGCTGGGAAATTCCTTTGACCTAAAATTAGGAACAACACACAAAGCCCAGCGACCCCATCCGTTCACCTCCTCCCCGCTGCCACTGCTAGCGAGATATCAGGTCGAGATCCTCCGCCGGCGAACCACCTCCCTTTGCCGGTGTGTCAGGCTTTGTCCCTGGAGCTTGGATACAAGTACAGACGGCAGCGCCTCTCCTCCTGCCGACGCCAGCGGGTCCTGTAATCCACCGCCGGACAGTCCTCCTCGCTGCCGGCGGGTTGCCCTCCTCCCTCTGCCCACGACCAGCGTCTTCCCCTGGTCCCTCTGATTCTCCTCAAGTTCCAGCTAAGGTGCGGTTTAGATTAGGGGTTCTTTTTCCAATTTTGTACGAACAATTAATAATCTGCTCAATTTCCTGGAGAATATACAAGATTGAAACTAAATGGTCCACTCCAACTCGCTGCACTTCTACTTGTATAGTCTGCGCAATTTAGTATTTGGTAGCTTTTTAAGTTATTTTAGAAGTTATTTTAAAATAATGGTTAATAGTTAATACCTTATTTTCGCACAAACTATAATCATATAATTAACTTTGGTCTGTGTTTTCAGAAATTAACATTTTGACATCAACTATGCATCATATATAGTCTCAATTGGCTTAATACATAGTTTGACCATCAATTTGAACGGTTAACACCGTTAATCGTTAGTCAACACATTATGTCAAACTAAAAATCATTAAATAATGTTCAAATTCAAATTATTTTTCTAATTTCTATTATTTATCATTTTCAAATTAACCAAAAGTAATTTTGTATACTAGTTATACACTTATTACTGCGCGACGGAGCATAGACGATAGTACGATACAGTGAAGCGCGTGGGGATATAAGGGTAGCTGCGCGGTGGCGTTTCTATGCTTCATATATTTTTTCCCTGGTTGCTGAACGGTTCACTGCATCATTTGGATTTGGAACTAACCTAACCGGACGGCGGTGACGTGACGACTTTGTGGATATTGGGATGGAGAGTTGTGAATTGCGATGCTCTTCTGCAGTGATTGGTGAGCGAACGACGAACGTCATCACGGTGGCCCGTTTCAATATATTGGTGGAAAATTAAACCAGCGTACCAGATCATGAATAATGACTTCTTTTCCTTGTGGTGGAAATCGTACGAGATGATGAATGTATCACGAGGACAGACAATTCTAGAAACTACATCATACTCCACACTAGCTTGTTGTCCGATCCATTGGTCGGAATGTCATTTGAACACAGTATGTTTATGATGTGTATTTAAATTTTTTAAATTAATTGAAATGCTGAATTTCTTATGACATTAAGATGACATCAAAATTATTTTTTCATTTTCGAAATTCTTATGACTTTTCATCAATGGTGAACATTGTAATCTTAATGGTTATAACCAAAGTTGTCAAACCGGTTTAAATCGTTGAGCCGGTCAAGCACGTGGTTTGAAGTTTAATGGTTTGATTGAGGTTCAACTTGTTTGAGCCGTTTTACACCTTTTCTAAATATATTTACATATAAGATAGAAATGTAGTGACTGAAATAGAATCTACTAACTTATATCTATTAAAAACTCGAGTAGGCAAATTCAATTAAAAAAACATACCTATCTCAAGATCCACCCACCATCCCCTTGCCTCCCCCCCCCTCCCCCCCCCCCCTTTTGCCTCTCTCTTCTTCTCCCTCTCTAATTATCATACCCTTGATTTTGTAGAGCCTGTTTTGGAGCACGATTTTGGTCAGAGCTAATCCAACCAGTTGCTCGGTAGAGGTGTCACAATCTTGGTTATAACACTTGTGAATAACCATTCATAAACTGTCTATTTAATGATGTAGTCACTTAGTTGCCTATGGTTGAGAAGAAAATTGACATAACAAAAAAAGAGTTTGTCTAAAAAATCGTAGCATAAATAGGAAACTCATGATGATAAACTTTAGTTAGTATTTATTTCTTTTGCTTGAGAAACAAGGAAAAAATCCAAAACTACCACTGTTTAAAAAAAAATTACAAAAATACCACTCACTCCAAAGAATTTCCAAAACTACCACCCTTAATTTAAAACCGCCCCCCTGATGAGCGGTTTTCAATGAAACCGCGCCTCTAAGAGGCGTTTTCCTATCTAACCGCTCCTTGGAGGAGCGTTTTTATTTTCTGGATTAAACCGCCTCTGCGAGCCGCAGTTATAGGCTAAACCCTACCAGAAAACGCTGGTAGAGGGAGCGTTTTATTGTCGGCAATCAAACCGCCTGGGGAAGGGGCGGTTTACATTGTCAGGACACAAACCGCTCCTTTGAGGCGCGGTTTGTGCCTGGTCACCCGACATCCGACATGTCGGACATGTCGGCATGCAGGGGTAGGGCTGCATGGCAGACATAAAACCGCTCCCCACCCCCCCAAGCGGTTTTGGTGCAAAATTTGCCTATAAAAGGCTGTTTCGGAGAACACAATTCTTCACACTTCCTTCCTCAAATTTCAGCTTTGCACCTTTAAATTATTTAGTTTTTGCGATTAACGTTAATTCGTAAGTTTGTTTCGTAATTACTTTTCATTGTCTTTCTGATTTTATGTTAGTAACTTAATTACTTTTGATTGTCCTTTGTGATGTTATGTTAGTAAACCAATTTTTTAAGATGCAATATTAAATTAAGCGATTTAATAGAAATATACATTATCTAATAAACATTAATATTAACATAACTAAAATAATATCCAAATATATTATTTTGTTAATCGTATTGATTATTTTCAATAATTTAAAGCAATACAAGTACACTCGTAAGACTCTTAGGAGAGGTATACATCTCCTTAGAAACACAGTCTTTTTGACAGAAAAAGGGGGGATCCGATGATCGCTTAGAACCCGATTTTCCCAGGTCATGGGGGGATCATGATGATCGCTTAAGTCCCCATTTCCTTAGAGATGCATTTCTTTATAAAGAGTCTCAATAAGTGTTGTATTGTATTGATTTAAACTATTGAAAATAATCAATACGATTAACAATTAAGTAAATTATTGTACAACAAATAAATTATTTTAACAAAATACAAATTACAAGTGATGATAAATAATATGTACCTTATGGTCGTTCCAAACGTCTCTTGAACGATGATTTGCTTGATCGTATAAAACTGTCGGATCAATCGGTCCTTGATCAACATAATATCGTTGATTGAAAATATAAACATCCGGCCCAACCTACGATAGCATAACAATAACATAAATCATTAGTATATAAATTAAATAAATCATTTTAACAACAACAACAACAATTGGAAACAATGAGTACGTACCGTTTGATAATCATCATAAAAAAGACCCTCTTCTTGAGCGAAATCGGCCATTCTCTCGGAATCCGGACAGAGGTTCGACGGTTTTTTAGTGAAAACCAAAGAAAAGTTTTTTGGAGGCAGATCGGACTTAGGCCGCAACCAACAAAAAACCTAATTCTAAGGTTGGGTGGGGAGGGGTTGGGTGGAGAGAAATTAGAGGGAGAGAGGGGAGTGTGGTGGATGGTGTGCAGAAATGAGGGGTGCGGGGGGGGGGGGTTTATATAGCCATCAAACCGCGTGGGGGAGGGTCGGTTTGGTAAATTCTCGCAACCAAAAACCGCGCCCCCAGCACGCGGTTTCCTTATCCCGATGGTCAAACCGCGCCTCGGGAGGGTGGTTTGCTTTTTCCAACGGTCAAACCGCGCCTCGGGGGAGCGGTTTTTGTGGGGCGACGCGGATCGCTCACTTGGCAGCCAGTTTAGCCGTCAGATCGCTCCTCGGACGGGCGGTTTGATGCACCGCCACCTGGCAACGCGGTTTGACAGCCATGCAAGGTCAAACCGCGCCTTGGGGGCGCGTTTTTGGCTTTAACCGCCGCCTGGGAGCGCGGTTTTTATATAAACCGCTCCTTAGAGGAGCGGTTTTAAATTAAGGGTGGTATTTTTGGAAATTCTATGGAGTGGGTGGTATTTTTGTAATTTTTTTTAAACAGTGGTAGTTTTGGATTTTTTCCGAGAAACAATACATATATAGCAATATCTAAACTTTAAAGTATTCTGCACAATGCAATAACAAAATTTCGAAGAAAATAACATTCTCTATCCATACACTATGCAATGAAAAAATTATTTATCAACCAAAATAATCTAAATTTAGTTGAAGGATAATCTAAATTTCGAGGGTGAAGTCTAACCATTCCTTAGTTGATAGGTTGAGTGAGTCACATTAGTGGTTTGAATCCTATCTCATTCCTCAACCTAAAGGCTAAGAGGGTAGCTTCGGCTGCTTGTTAGACTTCCCTGTGGTTTATGACCCCCTGCCGTTTTTGTATTTTAATAATTTTAACTAATATTTCATAAATATTGAAATGTTTGACTATTAAGTATCATTTACTTAAATAATTGTACTCAAAAGCCATATCATGGCACATGGAATTTGAGAATCTTTTAGTTAGAATGTATGTAACTTAACTAAAAAAAGGTTGGGTACAAAATCCAATCCTACAAAATCGTCTATCCATCTGTCCATTATCATACCCATCCAACGTCCCACAACCAAAGATTAAAATATCATACCGTACCGACAGTTCGACCTGAAAAACCTTCTACCGGAAGCAAAATCGATAGGCGGTATTTAGCGGTATAATACGATTGAACCATGATTAAACC
The DNA here is from genome assembly GCA_946122785.1 of Linum tenue. NCBI lineage: Eukaryota > Viridiplantae > Streptophyta > Magnoliopsida > Malpighiales > Linaceae > Linum > Linum tenue. The sequence goes on along the minus strand of CAMGYJ010000011.1, from coordinate 35,881,306 downwards.
ACTGTTTTAGCATAAAATACCCTACTGCTGATTTTTCCGGTACGACCTCTGTTACAATATTTCAATCCTTGCCCAAAACAGCCAATCTGACGTGGAGGGGCAAGAAGGTAATTGTTTCACCCTTTTACTGACACGAAAATCAAAGCAAAGAGGGAACACAATTAACTAGTCAAAAGCTATTTATTTAATCCCAAATTTTCTTAATCGTGCCGCAACTCCTCTGCTTTCACTTGGAATTGAAATTTTTTGAATAGAAATAACACATTAATTATAGGGTATGTCTACTATGACATGCATGTCACAGTGACATGCACTTTTCGGTCGACCTATTCCTGAGGGCGGTCGACCGAATTGACTAATTTGGGCAGCACGAGAAAGCGTTGCGGTCAACCGCCACTACCACCTGGTCGACCGCATTTAGTTTAAGTTGGTATTTTTGGTCGACCAGAATAAAACCTCGGTCGGCCATTTCGTTGGCGTCAGAAACAACATGGTCGACCACCTAATATATAGGTCGACCACTTGATGGCAGTCATTAACAAAATGGTCGACCGGATAAGGAAAGAGGTCGACCAGATAGAAGATAAGTGTTCTATCAAAGTGTCCAATCATTTGACGTAAAATGAAGATCAAGTGTTGGTTTCTCGGTCGACCTAATCCGCTACGAGGTCGACCGAATACAAGAAAGTCAACCTATGCCCCGTGTCTTTTTTGCTTATGTATGTCGATTTGTGTGGTTAATTTAATCGTATAAATTATGTTTCAAACCATCATAATTAGTCATTAATAATTATAACAAGGACTCATCAATTCATAGCATAACAACTAAAAATAAAACACACATAAAAATAGCATAATTGTTCACACATAAAAATAAAACTAAAAAAACCATCATAGCATAATTGTTCACACATAAAAATAAAACTAAAAAAATAACAGAATAACAATCAACAACCGTTTTGAAAACTAAAACACACAATATAAAATCTCCTCTCTCCTACTCATCTCCCCCCTCTCCCTCATCCACATTTTCTTCATTTTCTTCATTGGTGGTGGTAGCATGATGGTGGTCGGATGTGGTGGGATGCATGTATCTTCCGCTGAAAGATCGCCACTCATCTCGCATCTCATTCACGGTCACCTGCATTGTGCTCATCTGGGCGGTCATTTGCCCCATGTAGTCGTACATGCCAGTCATCTGGGTGGACATCTGGCCCATGTACTCGTACATGCCATCCATGCGCTCCCACACACGCTGTAAGGTGATCGGTGGAGTTGAAGTCTGTGCCTCCCCCATTGGCTCGTCTCGAGCTCCTTCATCACCATCATCATCATCATCACCACCACCACCATGAGCAATGTTTGCTCTGACATACTCACCATTACGCAGCTCAAAGCCCATCTTTTTCAGAGATGAAACAGTATAGAACTCCTGCCTTGAGATCGTTAACCCCACCTCTTCACTTAAATTCACATTAAAATGCTCAAATATCACAGTGAGGATCATCCCATAGGGAAGATTCCTGTTTGAACTCTCTGCAGCAGTAAGCATGTGGTTAAAGATCAAGTATGGCAAGTTCACCTTCTCGTTTAACAGTAGGTTGGTGAGGAGCTCCATGTCGAAGTAGGTGACTGTCTCCCGATGTCCACCATTTGGCAGAATGTTGTAGGAAAGCATGTGGTGAAGAACTCTGGCTTGAACTGTCAGGTGGTTACTCGATGGCCTATTGCGCCCCTGAGCATCTTCCTCTTCATCAAGACCACATACCGTCTGGATTTGCTTGGCTCTCGTGAAATGCGTTTCATTCCAAGCACCGTAAGAATTGATTCTCCTCCCCTCGTTTGGAGCCTCCAGTACTTGCGCCAACACATTCTTGCTGATGCGCATCGCCACCCCATTCACATAGGATTTGAATGCGTGAATGGATCCACTTGCATTGCGCTCGTAGACGATGTTGTTGTAGAAGTATTGCACCATTTTTGGGTAGTATGGTACATTGAGGGATATCACCTTCAGCCACTCCTGCTCGATGAAGGGTCCCAGAAACATGTAATTCTCGAAATGAGAATACGCATCCGTCGTCAATGGCCTTCCCGGAGCCACCCTGCGGTTGTGCATGCTCTTCTCTTCGTAGTTCTCACTTTGCTCCTTCGTCTGGAACAGATTCGAATTGAACTCCTCCCATTCCGAACTTGAGGCAGCAGCTTTTTGTGCCTTTCTTTTCTTTCTGCCGCCAAACATCCTGCGATCAAACAAGCAAGAATACACGTTAGTCAAATTTTCGAAATGAACAATACGCGGTCGACCACTCCATAAAGAGGTCGACCACAATTAATTTAAAACGACAATGGGTCGACCTCAGAAGAATCACAGGTCGACCTCAGTTAGTTTAAAACGAGAACAGGTCGACCTCAGAAGAAGCATAGGTCGACCTCAGCTAATTTAAAACGAGAATGGGTCGATATAAACACGTAACAATTCAAGTACAAAATTGCTTTCATAGGTCGACCTCAGAACCATCATAGGTCGACCTCGGCTAAATTGAAACGAGTATAAAATGGCCCAAATGATCGTACCAATTGAGTGCAAAACAGATCAGGTCGACCTCATAATTATAAGAGGTCGACCAGTGTTAGTTTCGCACAAATTCAAAGACAATGGGACAATAACTCGCACTTTTGCCTTCATAGGTCGACCTCAGAACCATCATAGGTCAACCTCGGCTAAATTGAAACGAGTATGAAAATGGCCCAAATGCTCGTAGCAATTGAGTACAAAATAGATCCGGTCGACCCGTGTTAGTTTCGCACAAATTCAAAGACAATGGGACAATAACTCGCACTTTTGCCTTCATAGGTCGACCTCAGAACCATCATAGGTCGACCTCGGCTAAATTGAAACGAGTATGAAAATGGCCCAAATGCTCGTAGCAATTGAGTACAAAACAGATCCGGTCGACCTCATAATTAGAAGAGGTCGACCAGTGTTAGTTTCGTACATGGTTTTTGACTTTGCTACGGTATCATAGGTCGACCTTAAGCTTCACGAGGTCGACCTGTGCTCTGCCTTTGGGTATGCCCGCTTTGAGTATGTGGTCGACCACTTGTTCTAGACAATTGAAATCGTAAATTCTGTCACATCCATAATTGTATAACAAATCTAATAAACGATAAACATTCAAAATCCAAAATGACACGATCTCGCAAATACAAATTAAATGAATGGTCCAAATAATGCAACATTGTAACTTAACGACTTCATTTCTTTGCTTTTTCTTTGAACTCTGTCTCTCTTTGCCTCGTTCCATGCATTCATCTACCACATGCTTGAAAAGATTTTCTCGTGCACGATTTTCAAAATGTGTAGCCAGATACCATTGAATCTCCTTTCGAGCCGGTAATTTGTGTTCTTCTCCTATCTGCATTATGCCATGTAAGATTTCGTTACAACTAAAAAAAGTGTAAATTATACTAGTTATTTGTTTGACGATATACTCACCACTCTATCAAGATCCTTGGATCCATAGCGCATCCACTGCATGACGTGCACACCACACTCAGTACTATTCCTTTGCCGTTGAACTAGTAGCTCATCAAAATTGAAATCTCCAAAATTTGGTACTACTACATTGCTCGTGCGCTCTGGTTTCAAAATATCATCCAAAGTGGACAACTACACACAAATAACGAATATTTTAAGCTTCTAGCATACTACATAACGCTTAGTAGTAAGAAAATTATAGGAAACACTTACCAATTTCTTGCATAGTTCTGATTTACGCCTATGATTCGCCTCACTAGTTGAAGGTAGACTGTCAAGCAAAAATGCAGTTTTTTGCTGGACATTGACGAGATACAGAAACCAATGACGTGCTTCATCGTCAAGAACTGACATAAATATCTAGCAACGAAACACTCACTATATGTTATAAACAGCGAATACAAACAAATGCACTTTCGAAATTTAATGATATAGGGACATTGACTCATAGGGGTCGTTTGGATAGATTGTTTCAATGAGTTATTTTGGCCCAAATAACTCACAACAAGTTATTTGGGCCAAAATGACTTGTTTGGGTACAAAACGTGGTGATGGGTTAATTGGGGCAGCGTTATTTATAAATAACCCAAAAATGCAGTATTTGAAATAACAGGGGGCACCCTTGTTATTTTGAAATAACGCGTTTTGGGGAGAATTGTTTCCGCTCATGTCCCTCGTCTGAGTCGTCTCTTTTTGCTTTTACAGACTGAACAAGGACATCCCTCTCTCCTCTCTCTTCTGTCTCTTCGTTTCTGCTTTTTCTTGTTTCCATTTCTTTGCTGGCAAATCGCACAAGAAGATCAGAGGCGGATCGCTAGAAGATTTCAGAGGTGAATCGAGGGCGGATCGCTAGGAGATTTCAGAGGTCGATTCCTCTCCGGCGGTGACAAAAAGGGTAAAGTCTGGAAAATTGATTCGTGTAGCGTCTCTTGAAGAAGACCAATTGCTCGTGTTGGATTTCCTCTTCTTTGTAGAGAACTGCAAGAAGCGTTATTTCCAGACATGGACCATAATGATTCAAAGGAGAAGAAGAATCCATCTATTTTCTGTTTCTTCATTTACTCCCTCATCAGATTTGGGCCATTGATGCATGCAGTATAGATTCGTCCCCTTTCGCACCTCTCTCCTTCCATACCAGATTCATCCCCTTCGTCGCCGACATCGTGGATCGTTTTAATTTAGGATTGGATTTAATTGGCGGCGGCGGCAGAGTGGTAGATTTGTAGAAGGATTTGCTTGGCGGTGGCGGAGTGATGGATTTATACAAAGGTTCAGTAGATTGGGATGGATCTTTTGAAAATGCATATTGTTTTTCTGCATTTGTTTTCTGGGTTTTGGTCAGCAGTAGATTCGGATGAGTCTTTTGTTAGAAGGAGAGGGTAATGGAAGAAGGTTCAGTTCAGGCCAATGAAATTGCCTGGGAATTGGGTTATGTCGAGGGTAATATGGTATTTTTCCATTTATTTCATCAAATACCACATATAAAATAACTCTCTAACCAAACAAGACAATTCAATCTAAATTACCACATCCAAAAGACAAATAACTTTGAAATACCACAATCACAAATAATGAGTTATTTGACTATTGAAATACCACTTTCATTAATAATCCATCCAAACGACCCCTAACCTTCTGGCATGCACTGACATTCGGCATAAAGTCCACGCCATCATTCATCAACTTGTTACGAATTTGTCTGGTCTTCATGTTAGCGCGTACCATTTTCTGCACCATGTTTTAGTTGAGATGAATTGACATGGTACAATATAAATAACTAGGTTATGACAAATAATTTGACATTACGGCTCTTACCGAAAACATATTTGGCAAATACCACACATTTGGCTCTTTCACATAATGTTTTTCAGACATTGTTAGTGCCCTTGCACACAAATCCACTACCTACCATCCAACAATCAAACACAAAATCATCGTAAATCGTAACATAAATAGTGCACAATTCATACGAAAGTCGTAGTAGTATAGTACTTACTGATGAGCAAACCCAGCTTTTCTCGCTAATGACCGAACTCAAATAATGTCGTTGCACGTTTTAAGAAAAAAAGTCCACAACGGTCAAACTGCAAAAATCAAGATAACAGAAATGTCAATTGTGATTTGCAACGTACAGGTCGACCTGTTCACAGTCACGGTCGACCTTATTGGACAAACGGTCGACCACACGTACTAAAAACACGTCTTACTTGTCCCAATTCTTGTCCCCAACCTTCTCTTTAGTAACAACATAATACAAGTCTTCAACTGGATTTTGAAGATTTTTGGTGAATCCTTCTAGACCCTCCACTTTCATGACCTACAAATCATAGTTAAAATTAAAGGAACATATGAACACAAACACACATTATAGATGAATATGTAACGTAAACTTACCCCGTGCTTTTCGAAAGGACTCTTAGATTCATCTTCATCGCTATCATCACTAAATAATCCCTTTCTTACAAATTGATCCTTCTGTGGAGTGGTGTAGGAGTCACTTTCATATCGCGGTCTCTTGTAATTAGGAGAGGAACCCTTGCGGCCATTCTTTGTTTCACTCTGTCAAACATATAAACAAAACAGATTAGCACTAATGATAGTAATACTAATATCTTCAATCACATATGAATATACTTGGATACCTTTAAAATGTGCTCTTTCAATAAATCGTCTATGCTCTGGTAGCAATTTTCAGAGTCATTATGGTCTTCCTCCTCTTTACCAAAGTTAAATTTCTTTCCTTTACCATTTCTTCCGCCATTCTCCATTCGTTCTGCACTTATAACTTTGATAGCACCTTCTAGCCTCTCAAACCCGTCATGCATCATCCCAGTCATATCTGTCAGTCGAACTGACAATTGCTCGACTTGTGTTTGACACACCACCAGCTTCTCTTGTGTGGCTTTCAACAATTTCATGATTTCACCCAAATCTTGATGCAGTTTCTCATCATGCGTCATCGTCTAAACAATTTAAAGAAAAATTAAAATCATAATTCAAGTACAAATTTCTACAATTGACCAAAAAACAAAGACGTGGTCGACCTGACAAAGTATTAGGTCGACCTGTAAGACAAATAGTGACTACCACAACTCGTCAGGTCGACCTATGTTATTCCTAGGTCGACCTATCCAACAGGAAAATAACAATTACCAACGAAAAGTAAGTTCAAAATTAAACCGAAAAAAGGATAGGTCGACCAGATATCTGGCGCGGTCGACCTTTTCAAGCACAACATAGTCATACAAACAAAGCCAAAGTCGACATTCAGGTTGACTAACCAAAAAAACATATACGGTCGACCTTGAAACCCATTAGGTCGACCAATTGGGTTACCTCGCAAGTACAGAAGTCCAAGTGTTGTGGCCTAAATTCAAATACGAAGAATTGTCTCGTCAGGTCGACCTGGTTGACGTCACGGTCGACCGAATTGAATTATGCACCCAACAATATATCAAGTTAGCCGGTGGAAATCACGCATTAAAAAAGAATACGGCGAATGCTACATTAGGTCGACCTCACCTTAGACCTGGTCGACCACTTCCAACACGTACAACAGCAACCGCGAACGATCTTCTTCACAAAGGCTCTAAGTCGGAAAAAAACCTAATTCAGACTTGGTGGCGTTGAAGGGGACTTATATTCGTATTTATAGAAATTTAGGACGTGAATGGGTCGACCCAATTCGTTTCCTTGTCCAATTGTGGAACCTTTCTGGTGTTGGAATCCATATCCAATACGGATACGGTGTGAAGGCGGTCGACCTCTTCATAATGCGGTCGACCTGTTAGGTGCACAAGCATCGGCCTATGAGATATTTGGGTCGACCTTTCATTCTGTTAGACCACCAAAGCGGTCGACCGCATTTTGTAAGAGGTCGACCGCAACTCGGAACCCAACATACATGAATTAGTCCATTCGGTCGACCGCGTGTTGGATTCGGTCGACCGAAAAGTCCATGTCACCGTAGCAAAATCCTTAATTATAATCTACATAACTATATCTATTTTACTTTTTATGAACGAAGAAAAATTATTGACTTCTTAACACGTGTTGGCTGTAGTATTATCACTATAATATCAATATAATGATATGATAGTGGTATAATGACACATCTCCTTTATTTTAACTAAAAATTAAAAAGTAGTATAAAAACACATTAATTCAGATCTATATAATGATATCCATTTTTTTTTGTTTTTTCAAAAATAAAACCTCATACCAATATCTTAAGAACATTATACAATTATCATATCAACATCATACCACTATTAGTCGTAATATCGTGATATGACAGTTGTAAGTTGATATAAAAAAATGTTTATGCACAAAATATCAAAATATATATAATTCTGTAGAGCACAAAAATTTGACTTTATTATGTTCAAAATCTTTTGGATGCGATGTAAATCGAATGAGATAAAGTCCGTTGTATTTTTGTAGAAGAATTAAAAGGTGTTTTAACTTCTGCCTGTGAATCTGCATCAACCCACAAAATTCGATCAGCTACCCCTAAATCCGGTCAGTCCTCTCCCGAAAGTCCTACTTTCACTTAGGGGTGGAAAACGGGAAACGGGTATTTGGGTATGCCCATACCCGTCCCGTTATTTGAGGGTTATGGGTACCCGTAATACCCGTAATATTTTCTATGGGATGGGACTTGGGATGGTAAATTCCTATTGTTAAGGTACAATCCAAGTAACACATCGGAAATACAACGGAATGAATCCTTGTATATAAGTGTCCACCTAGCCCAATTAGTACGAGGCCTTTTGGGGAGGATACCAAGAGTAAAACCGTGCGGGCTTGGCCCAAAGCGGACAATATCGTACTAATTGAGCACCCCGATTTTGACAAGTGGTATCAGTGCCTGGTTCGGGGCGGTGGACGTCGGTTTGGTGGACTTGTCAAAATCGGGGTGCTCAATTAGTACGATATTGTCCGCTTTGGGCCAAGCCCGCACGGTTTTACTCTTGGTATCCTCCCCAAAAGGCCTCGTACTAATTGGGCTAGGTGGACACTTATATACAAGGATTCATTCCCTTGTATTTCCGATGTGGTACTTGGATTGTACCTTAACAATCCTCCCCTCAAGACAAGGACCACGAACTTCGTGTCCTCACCTCAGCGATTATCTTGATCCGCCAGACACCTTGTATCGATGGGCTTCTCGTTACAAGGATTTTTCCAGATGCAGAACCCTCTTTGATCTGCTTTCCAGACGCGGACCTCCCTTGATCCGCCAGATGAGCCCAAACGTGGATCTCTCGTGGATCCACCAAACCAGACGCAGATCGCAAATCCTGAGGCCACCAAACGAGGGTCCCACCAAATCCTATATTGGGTACCCGCGAATCCCGTTTGGGTAGTATGGGTACCCGTAATACCCATTACTACTTCCAAACTGTGATCTCTGTTTGACTGACGAGATTAAAAATTTCAGAAGGAAAGGTGTCATTATGCACGTCCATGGGAACACCAAGGACTGAGGACTTGGAAGAGGCAGCATAGAGCCAATACGTCGTAACGTGATTGCATAACATTGCTAGATCAGAAGGTAAGGTGATCAACGTAAAAAGCAAACGAAATGTACTTCCCAAGGACGCTAAAATTCTCCTTGCTTACTGGTTTTGTGTGTGTGCAGGTCACGTTTGGGAAGTGGTATGCTCCTCATATTCGCCATGTTGTGGTATACTGATTAAAGAGCTCGGCTACTTCCTCAAGAAGAGCTTGGTTTTGTGCCATCTCCATCCCAAATTCATCGGAAACAATAATAGCATCAGCCAATTCTTGTCACTACAAATCGGAACAATAATAGCAGGACTAGGAATGCGCTGTACATATTGAGTTTACGGGTATTTATGGGTAGATCGGGTACCCGTTATCCGTTCCGTATGGGTAATGGGTACCCGTTAACCCCTACGGGTTTGGGATATGGGATGAATTTTCTACTCCAAATGGGAATGGGTACCCGTTTTAAACAGGACGGGTACCCGTTCCCGTCCCGTTTTCCACCCCTACTTTCACTCGTTGCCCCTCAATAAAGAGGACCATTAGATCACTTTCCTCTCAATTTAAAACCATCCAATTATGCTTTGTAGTACTATAAAACTGTACGGTTAGTACCATAACTCAAACCTTGTTTTAATAGTGTTATAATCAGATTGAATAAGGGTTAATACCTTAATTTGGCCCGAACTATATACATACTTTCTACTTTGACTCGTGGTATTGGAAATTGTTATTCTGGCCTGAACTATGTATAGCAAACTTCCTCATTTGGCCTAGAGGCGGGTTTGACCATTAAATTAGACGGTCAAACTTGTTGACCGTTAGTCAATGTCCACCTCACCTGCCACGTTAGCCTTGAGGACAATAATATTTATTTTTTTATTATTTATGAACAAAATTTCTTGTCATTTGCTAAAAATGGGCCCTTTTTTCGTTCTTTTAATTAATTTTTTTGATTTATGATTTTTATTAATCTAAAGAAAACAAAATTCATAAATAAAAAAAATAATTTTTTATGTCCTCAAAACTGACGTGGCAGGTGAGGTGGACATTGACTAACGGTCAACAGGTTTGACCGTCAAATTAGACGGTCAAACCTGCCTCCAGGCCAAATGAGAAAGTTTGCTACATAGTTCAGACTAGAATAGCAATTTTCAATACCACGGGCCAAAGTAGAAAGTATGTGTATAGTTCAGGCCAAACTAAGGTATTAACTCATTGAATAATGAAACAATTAATTGTGGGTGATGAACTCCTAAAATAAAATGTACTTATGGCTATGATGTTGACATGTGTTGACATTCGTGCATAGAAGCTACGTCCTCCAAGTGGAGTAAATTATCATGTTTATGTGCGGATCGGATATGGTCCTCCCATTACTGTTGGGAGGATGTCCTCCAAGTGGTAAATATGATATTTTGTGATGATAATATAGTTTATAGTATACGATTTACAAGAATACATATTCGCCTAACAAGAAAAATGTATTCATATAATAAATAGGAGTATGAAATCAAACCTTCAAGAATATCATATTCTCATACCATAAATATCATAAAACATTCAGAATATCATTTCTCATAACTTATTCGTGAAGGTTTGATTTCATACTATTATCTATTATAAGAATACATTTTTCTTGTTGGACGAACATGTATTCCTGTAAATCGTCTACTATATTATCATTACACAAATATCATATTCTCCGTTGGAAAGACGTCCTCCCAACAGTAGGTGGGAGGACCTTATCTTTTCTGGTTTATGTGACTTGCATACGGGCATATAGGGATATAGGCTATGAGTTAACCTAAATGACGATTATTCAATAATTCAATATTTTGTTATATTAAATACCAATAAAGTTGGTACGGAACGGTTATCTCCAAAATGGGTATAAAAAATGTTTCTTGATATACGAACATGAAAGTTGAAACGGTAGTTTTTACCTTTTAACCTTTAAAGTTAGCTTTAAACTACATTTAGTTCACTTCCTTTAGATAAAACATGTTAATCCAGGGTAGTAATTAATGAACTTTACAAACACGGAAACTTAGGGATATAGCTAAAGCTGAAACAATATTTATGTTTTGCAAGTTGCAGCTACGTAGAAAACATATTCATCAATTCATAAATGAAACCAACGTTGCGACACAGTACGATGAACCAAACTGATACAAACAACAACCAAAGAATACATCACAGGCACATTACTGCGAGACCCATGGTGCAATGGGAATGGGAAAACCGGCAAAATAAAGGCCGTCGTCCTTGATCTCCCATGTAAGTTCATGAAGCTTGGGCATCCCTTTCTTTCTCTGGCTTTCGTCGTATGCATTGAAAGAAAGATGCTTCTTGCTGCGGGCGGTAGCTACATCACACCAGAAAAGCGTCGTACCGAAAATGTTGCGTGAAAAACTCCAACTATATACATCGCCGTTGACCAGGCGACGGGAGCCCAAGTCGTCATCTTTGGACTCGCATCGCACCGTGATCTTGCGACCTCTACTCAGCTGATTCGAAACATTAACCTGAAGCCTGTACGCCATTGACGTACTCACCATTGTGATTGTTGCCAGAAGAACAACCGCCAGTATTTTGGTCAACATAATGTGCCTTTCCTTCTCTTCTGCTGATCTTTCGGGAAGGGAGGAGTGGTTGGTGCTATATAAGTTCTTTGTTGCAATGAATATGTACATCGACTGATAGCCATTGCATTTTATAGTTCATTCTTGAATACGATTTTGATGGACAGGACAATTGGAAGGTTAGATGTCTGAATATTATTCATAGCAGGGATCATGTAAGGGGAAGTATTCCAATATAGATCTCCAAATAATATGCCAGCTGCCGACATCATCCCAAGTAAAGCTGTAATACCAATTATTTTAATTGCAATTATGCGGTATCTTATTGTGTCAATAGTACAGTCAATGTCATTTGCAGAAACCATGGCCCCATCGCCCGAGTTTTTTTTTTTTTTTTTTTGGTTCTTTATCACGAATGCGATTAACATCGCATTTGAGTATATACTTCATCTTTGCCTTAATATTCTCTAGTTCAATTTATTTTGTTAAATTTGTTTCCTGTTTTCTAACTTAAATTTATATCTTTTGTCTTTGCATTCCGAAACAATACGCTGAATAAATAAAATGGCTTGTCATAAACCAACTGGTCCCAATAGCGTGAGTTGTTGGAAGAGGTTAGTGTATGGTACTTAATCACTTTCTTCCATGCCTCCTCAAATGAAAGCCGACTTATGGGCTTGAATTTTGCAAAGCCTCTCCATACCATGTGCTTTGAGACAACGGTTAATATTGAGGCTCGTGAGCACTTGAACACGTGACCTCAAACATAAACTAACTCTGATAGGATGTCATCAACACACTATGATTAGTGACGAAAATTAGCGATGACAGCTGAAATTTGTCGCTAAAAAGTACTTATACTAACAATATTTTATCTTCATTAGTAATATTTCGTCAAATATTTGTGACAAAGGCTAAATTCGTCGGTAAAGAAAAATTCTCGTCACTAAACTCATTTTCATAATTATTTTTTATGGCTGAAATTATTACAACAGTAATATATCGTCCAATATTTGTTTATTTAAGATGATCACTAGCCATCTCTGTAAAAATAGAATCTGTTTCATTAACCTTTATTTGAAAATGATGAGATGAGATAGTTTGGAAAAGCCCAGACACAGTGAAGTCGAAAAAATACAAGGAAGTATTGAGAGAAGAAATTGTGATAAGAAATAAACCGTTAGTACTTAGTACGGGTCAAGTATTTGAAAAAATTAATGATAGAGTATTTTGTATTGAAATCGTGGTTCAAACGTTAATACCGCTAAAAACCGTCTAGCGATAAGATATTTTTACCTTCAACGCCGATATGATATAGTTTCATAATACAAATTAGGTTGGTTATTATTATTATTGCAATAAGAGATGTTCTCAATTATCTTGCAAAAAAATGTGTTTTTTATGAAGGCTTGCAAAATAGTATGTTAATTCTTTCACGTGTTTCCAGTGCTGTTTTAATTCTTTCACTGCCTCCATATCTGTTTTTTGACTTTTTCCCAATGATGTTGCTGCTATTATCGAACGAGTTTGTGCATTGGAGGGGAGCAGGCCTGGTTTGGTCAGGGAGGCGGTTGTTAACTGAGGTCGAGCGCGAGATCGAGGGAGATATGCTTGTACTTTCTTTCTGTAAAAATACAAAACCCTAAAATAGAACTTGTGATAGATTGATGAAACTGGTTTGCGAATGAATGAAAGACGAAACAGAGAGAGTACTCAATCGATAGTTAGAAGGACAAATGAATAATGGGCCTGTTTGTTCGGTTTTCAAGTTTCGGCCCAATAAGGAAATTTTGAAAGGCCTGTACTCGAGGCACTTAACTCAGACAAACAGAGATGAAGAATAATTCTTCTTCTTCTCCAACTCTTCGACTCAGGGACACCTTCCCTGTTCCAAGCAGAACTCAAGAACACACAGATAGATTATTAGCCAAAATAAGAACGAAAGCAAGTAAATGACACAGAGAATTTTTACGTGGTATCCAGTACAGGGAGAATAAGGATCCCTGTACTGACTAATCCACGGTTGAAGAATCTCTTCTTGAGATCTTCAACATATGACTAATCACTTGATTCTGCAAGTTCCCTGTTACAAAACTGAACAGAAAACTCTCAGCCTCCTGCTGGTGTATCACCCTAACCAGGTTCAACTTCTCACTCAAGGACGCAAGTTCGTAACCTAGTTAGCTAAGCAATCACTTCAATATGCTCTCTTTTTCACGACAAGAACTCTAGCTAATTCACAGCTCTTCTCTCCTTGTTTGATTGAAAAATGTGAGGTTGCTGGTTCATGATCCGCTCCTTTATATTTCTGCTTTCTTCAACGTCTCTTTTAGAAACTTTCTATCTTTGACTTGAGAAACAAATGGTAATGCATCGTGTCTTGATTTCTTTCCAAATCAGCCATTTGCACCGTTTGAGTTGCTTGATCAAGGCCATTGACCGAGCTTCCTTCAACATGCTCTCCCTAAGCTTGTCAATGGCTCCTTGACTGCTGCTTCCAGAATATACCTGCATCAACTCAGCAAACAAATCGGTGCAGCCTGTTCTACAAGAAGGATTCAGTTTCTACTCAAAGTGCAACTTTATTCATTAGAGAAATTGAGAAGCAGTACAGGGAACAACTAGGGCTGATTTTTGATCTAGGTAACTTAGACCTAGAACCTGGACAGAAATCTAAAAGAGACTTAAGACTAGGTCTAAAAGGGGTAGTGAGGAGGGGAATCATAATATGAGATATCCCTGAACTCTTCAGATTCTTCAACGGCTTCGTCCTCCTCCCTGATACTGGACAAGCTTGCTCCGCTACCATCTCTGATGAGTTTCAACCGAGTAGACAGAGATGTCAGAGTGGTTACAGGAATCTTCTGCTTACCTTTAAGGTTTTCACTGGAGAAACCAGTTAACTCGCGGTCGACAACCACTTCAGCAGCAGACACTAGAGCTTTGACCAAAGCAGCAACCTCTCCCCCTGAGCCTGTGACAGGCTTGCGGGGTCCAACACTTGCGTCGAGACGAGCAAGAACATGCTGTGCTTTCAGGTCATCATGGACGTTGCAGAGTGTGACCTTGTCACGAAGATCAACTCCTAACTTCCGAAGCAGTTGGGTGATTAGAGGTGCCAAAGGCAACCAACCATCATAATTGTCATCTCCATACTTGACAAGATGGCAGAAGACGAGGGATGCATAGCTGATAGCCTGGCCAGAACGTGCATGATGGAGGATCCAGAGATCAGTTATGTGCAGTAGGGTGGCACTGGATAGAGATCTGGGAAGGAGAATCCGAGTGATGAAGAAGTGGAGAACACGCAGATCATCGGGAAGACGCCGAACATCAAGTTTATTGGGAAAATATCGACCAATATCATGCACGAGGGAGTTATGGACATGATGATAGTCAAAATTGTAATCATGAAACTGTCCATCATCCCCTGCCTTGAGACCGTTGTGTGGCAACCCTAGTTCACTGGCAAGCAGATCAGCAGTGACTGTGATCTCAAGGTTTCCTACCGTGGTTTTGAAGGAATAGAGATCAGGGCCAGATCCACGGTTGAGGTTTACATAGAACAACCTCACAGCCTCGGGGCAATAGGTGAACCATTGATCTTCAAACAAAGACTCCCAACCAAGGTTGCGAATCAAGGAAGATATATCCATATCGTACCTTGAAAAGGCAAATGGCTGAATGGTGAAGGAAGGGTAAATAGCACGATCACGAAAGCGATGTACATAGCGAGAGAACTCTTTATCCTTTCTGAATACCTTTGGAGAAGGTAACAGCAAGATGGAGCTGCGGGTTGTTGAGCACCATGATGAAGAGAATATTTGAAGAGAAAATGTTTGTGTTTGGAACGAGGATGAGTGACTGAGAAATCCCAAAGTCTAAGAGTCTTATAGAGAAGACGAGAGGAAACATGGTAAGTTGCCAGAAGGGTGAGAATCCATCAGCAGATCAGGAAAAGGAAAGGAATATCAATTAGAGGATAGAAGAAGGAGGAGAATGATTTACTGAAAATTAGGCAGATCCTGGAGAGAGAATAACCCTAATTCACGCCTGATATGTAGAAATTGATTAGAGGGCAAGGGTTTGGTAAAGATATTGGCCCATTGACTCTCTGTTCTAATAAAATCAAGATGTATCTTACCATCCTGGACTAAATCTCGAATGAAGTGATATCAAACTTCAATGTGTTTAGTCCGAGAATGTTGAATAGGATTCTTAGACATGTTTATAGCGCTGGTATTGTCACAGAAAATAGGTAGAGATCCTAAGGTGATTCCATAGTCAACTAACTGATATTTCAGCCAAAGCACTTGAGTGCAACAGAATCCAGCAGCTACATACTCTGCTTCTGCAGTAGAGAGTGCTACTGAGTTCTGCTTTTTGCTGAACCAAGAAATGAGAGAAGAACCTAGGAAATGACAAGCACCAGAGGTGCTTCTACGATCAATCACGCAGCGTGCATAGTCTGAATCTGTGTAGCTAACTAAGTCTAGACTAGAATGCTTGGAATACCACAGTCCTAGGTCAGGAGTTCCAGCTAAATAGCGGAAAATTCTCTTGACAACAGATAGATGACTCTCTTTAGGCTGACTTTGAAAACGAGCACATACACACACACTATACATTATATCTGGACGACTGGCTGTTAAGTATAGTAAAGAACCTATCATCCGCCTAAAAAGTTTATGATCAACGTTATTCCCGGTTTCATCTTTTGATAGTTTAGTTGAAGAACCCATGGGAGTAGGAGCAGACTTGAGATTTCCAAAGTTGAAACGTTTTAGCATGTTATGAAGGTATTTACTTTGACTTATGAAGGTTCCCGAATTGGTTTGTTTAACTTGTAGTCCAAGAAAGAAGTTTAGTTCACCCATAAGGCTCATTTCAAAAGCTCTTTTCATGCTGTTTTCGAAGTTATGACACAGTTCAGGACAGGAGGATCCAAAAATAATATCGTCTACATAGACTTGTACTAACAGAGTGTGACCATTTGACCTTTTGATGAACAGGGTTTTATCAACTTTTCCCCTATGAAAGCCATCATCTATAAAAAAATGACTTAGTTTGTCATACCAGGCTCGAGGAGCCTGCTTAAGACCATAGAGGGCTTTGTTAAGCTTATAGTTCTCAAAACCAGGAGGTTGAGACACATAAACTTCTTCTTTTAGGTCACCATTTAAGAATGCACTTTTGACGTCTATTTGAAATAGTTTAAACCCTTTTGCTGCTGCATAAGCACAGAGAAGCCTTATGGCTTCTAATCTAGCAACAAGTGCAAAAGTTTCATCAAAGTCTATTCCTTCTTCTTGATTATACCCTTGAGCTACAAGCCTAGCTTTATTTTTCTTGATAATATCACTTTCATCTGTTTTATTTTTATAGACCATTTTGTACCAATTATAGTTCTGTTTTCATGTTTGGGAACTAGATCCCAAACTCTGGTTCTTTCAAACTGATGCATTTCATCATGCATAGCTGTTGTCCAAAATTCATCTTCTAGTGATTCATCTATATTTTTAGGTAAACTTTGAGAAATGAATGGAGTATGCTCAGGATAGACCTTGGATCGAGTCACCATACCTTGGTTTAGATCACCGATGATTTGTGAGATGGGGTGACGTTTCTGTATGGGAGGGGGTGCTTCAGGTCTGTCCAAGTATGTGCTCTCAGCAGTTGATGATGTTTCTGTACTCACTATTTTTGAGTCCTTGAATTGGTTGCCACCGAGTCCAAAGTCGTCATCATCATCTATCACTTCTACAATCTCACTCACAGACTCATCAAATATACATTAATGGACTCTTCTACCTTGAGAGTCCTTTTATTAAACACCCTATAAGCTCTACTGTTTGTAGAGTAACCAAGAAAAATCGATTCATCTGACTTGGAGTCAAATTTTCCCAAGGTATCCTTTGTATTTAATATGAAGCACTTACAACCAAAGGGATGGAAATAACTTAGATTAGGTTTTCGGTTTTTCCAAAGCTCATAAGGGGTCTTGTTTAATTTGGATCGAATTAGAGCTCTATTGATTATGTAGCAGGCTGTATTAATGGCCTCTGCTCAGAATTTCTTTGAAACTCCATAATCGTTGAGCATGGTTCTTCCTATCTCAATTAGAGTCGTATTCTTCCTCTCCACTACACCATTTTGTTGGGGTGTTCTAGGGGTTGAAAAGTTGTGTAGGATTCCATTCATGTTACAGAATTCTTCAAATTTTTCTGATTCGAATTCACCTCCATGATCACTCCGGATGTTTATTATTTTAGACTGTTTTTCATTTTCAACCTGTTTGACAAAAGTTTTGAATTTCAAAAGTGCTTCATCTTTGCTTGGGAGAAATAAAACCCAGGTGAATCTTGAAAAGTCATCAAAAATGACAAAAGCATAATATTTTCCTCCTAGACTCATAACATTACTGGGACCAAAAAGGTCCAGGTGGAGTAATTCAAGTGGTCTATTTGTGGACAAAATCTGTTTAGTTTTGAAAGAGGTTCTAGTATGTTACTCGCTATGACACAACTCTTGACAAAGGCCAAGTGTAACCAATGAAATAGACTGCAGTATAGTGGCTCAAGTAATAAATATCGAATCCACGGGTCTCTAGAGTTACTATTACTCAGCTTCAGTTCATTATCTAGCAAACCAGATTAAGATGAAAGAACTAAAACTATCTAGCAAACTACAGATAAAGTTAATCTAATTACAGGTTGATTAGAACTAATTACTCGCTATGACACAACTCTTGACAAAGGCCAAGTGGGAACTCACTTAGGTATGATTCCCCTAGCCACTAGCCAGATTAATGATTGATGATCTCTAACATGTTTCACTTTCATTCGCAATGCAGAGAATCCTTAACTAGACCTTGAGTCTCGACTAAAGGAACAAGGCCCTCTTGAGTCAATTGCTTAGAGGGACGTATCCTTCTCTAGAACAACCGATCAAGGCATTCTGAACTAGACTCCCTCTATCGAAAGAGGTTCTCAATCGATACAAAGTAGTGAATCAACCCTCGACTAAAGCAATCGATCCAATACTATCAATCTATGGTGCTCTATTGACCTAATCAGGTATTCGCTCTCATAGGATCAAAGCAGAATCAATAATCTCGACTAAAGCAGAATTGAATCATCAAAACATGCATAGATTGAATATGAAATCAAGGTTATCAAGTCAGAGTACTCATACAATAATCCAATCAAATAAACATAGTTAGGGTTCCTCAAAACCAAAGTGAAGGGAAGTTACTCCATAGAGAAGAGAGAGACTGCAGTAAGAATCTTCAGATGATCAGTCTTCAAGTCCGGGCTTGTTCCTCGAGCTTCCAAGGCAAAGAAATCCTCCAATTCCACTCCAAGAATGCCCTCAAATCGCCCTCTCTCTCTTTGGTTCGTCCCTTGGATGTTTGGGATCCAAAAACCCAGCTCTCCCTTTCCTTTGGCTTCAATCTGTCTAAAAACCCCGATTCTGGGCAAAACACCGTCGAGGACACGGCCGTGTTTTGATTTTGCCCGCCCGTGTTTTGCCCCGTGTTAAAAACACGCCCGCGCGCGTCGGCCAAAACACGGTCGTGCCTAAATATGGGCACGGCCGTGTTTTGATTTAGGCGCGCCCGTGTTTTTACTGCCGAACATGTTCCGCTATATTCAATGCTTCGTTTCTCCCTCGTCCGGACTCCGAATCAGTCGTCGTTTGATCCCAGACGTTCGTAGTCTTGTCCTCTTTCTTTTCATGTCAAGCTTGCATGATTATTTGTCCATAAAGTGAGGTAGAAATCCATTCTTCTTCAGGTCATGCCCGAGTTTCTTCTCCCTAATCGCCAATTGATCTCTGATTGACTTGAAACTTGCGCCTATGCTTCACTTTATGTGCTAGGACCTAATATGTGACAAAGGAACACAACCTAGCGTAAAATAGGCCAAAGACGAGATAATTAAAGCTCAAACGATCAAGAAACAAAGGGGAAAACATGTGCAAATATCGAGTCATCAAATCCCCCCACACTTAACTGTTTGCTTGTCCCCAAGAAAACCTAACTCAAACCAATGCAACTCTTCAGAACTCTATAGAAACATACAACCCCGATCGTCGGTAGAGGATTTCCTAGATCATATAGCAGCTTACGAGGTCAACTGGTCTTCTAAGACGTTCCCTATCTCTCTCAATGCGAGTACTAGACTCAAGCCAGGATCATTAGAAAAAGTAGAAGTAAGACAGTTAGTTCATGGATAAAGGGACTCACACCATTCACAACCAAGGACTCGTTGTGTCGGGGTGCTCTTTCACTTAATTTCACTGTTGGAACCTCTTTTTCACTTTCATTTTACTTTTTTTTCTTTTTCATTCACTTGGAGGGGGTTCCAACTGCAGTCTTTTGCACGGTCGACCCTTATTAGTCGAGCAAGAACAATTTCTGTACATCTGGCGCTCGCGAGAGTACTTCTTTTAACTCCTTTTCCTCAACTCGTGTGGAGGGTCAATGAAATTAAGAGGGGTCGGAAGCTCTATCCGTGCCCTTAAAAACACATCCTCAAGTAGGCAAACCGTTCAACGGGTGGAAGTTTTACTTGTACTAGAGATATCTTAGCTTCACCTTGTAGGAGTACCCCACTAAGGATCACTAAAATCTCTTCCAAAACCCGATTTGGTGCAATGAACGGTGCTGCACACGTTGGGCTTACCCCATGTTTAAGATTTTGATGATTTTGACATGGAGGACCAACTGCATATCATTTTTCACATGAGCACCTTGTTCGATACACGAGTCCATAACACAATCCACATAGAGTCACCATTATCACATGAATTCAACGGTCCTAGCTCTACTAATTGACAAAATCAACTGGCACAACAGAGAGCTAGATAGGAAAAATATTATACTTCAACATCCTCCATAGTGCTACACTACCTCCCTAGGTTGCACATTACTATAGAGACTGTTAATTCAAAGCATACTGAGAAGGCAATTTGCAAGTAAACACGTACTTGGAGCCCTCAAATTTAAAAATTTGGACAGTGGACTAGGCTCCAAGCACACAAACAGCCAAACATTCACCCGCATACATAATCGAACATCCCCCACACTTAAGCACGACATTGTCCTCAATGGAGGAAAGATAAGGAGGATATAACGAAGTTACCAGATCAAGGGTGAATGATGGTGGACGGGGCAGGCGGTGCATTCCAGGAAAAGAGAGTAGTCGGAACACAAACACCACACAAAATCTCACAAAGGTTGAGTTATTGACTCTAAAATCAAATAACAAAACTGAATCAACCGAGGAGAAAAAGAGAAAGAAATGCAAACCGGCTGGTTGGGTTGCCTCCCAACAAGCGCTTCTTTCACGTCGTGAGCCGGACGATGGCTTCTAAGTTTTGGTCCACCCCAAAACCTCCTTGAAGTTGAGGTTCTCGTCAATGAGGTGGAGTCTCAACTCACGAGCATGTGGTATGATAGGCGATGGAAGCTCGTGCACTTGATGCAGATGAAGTCTCCACCCTCGAGACCTCTTCTTCTCTTCTCTCGTCTCATTGCCCCAAACTAGATATGACAACATCGATTGGCCACCATCGCGTCCACCAAGAGGGACCGATGTTGATGTGGCCTTGGTCTGGCAAAGAGACACTGCAAATGGGTCCTTGCTAAGTAGTTCCTCGAAGTTTGGTGGAGATATCACAAGTAACTCATAGCCGATGCAAGCCGCTTCCACCTCAACTTCGTCCTCAGCCTGGACGCCAATTGCTTCTTCAACCTCCCTTTCTTCTTCATGTGGTCGGGAAATGATCAAGAACTTCTCTTGCTTCACTTTCGTCATCCTCCACAACTTCTTTCTGCACCCTTTCTTGCTCTTCTTCTTCTAGCACGGATTGGAGAGCAAGTTGCCAAGCAACTTCTTTCATGATATCTTCTTGCTCATGCCCGCCTCTTCAAAGCTCGGTGTGGGATGTGGGAAGGGGTGGTCGGCTACGACAGGACATTCTTGATCATGATCTTCACGGGAGCTCTCTGTGATAATCTCTGTTTGCTCCACAATGTCCTTGTAGCCTTCTTCTTCCTCCTCCTCTTATAGTATGGTAGCAGAAGGGTGATCTTGAGCAAGTTGTGCACAAACTTGCTCAACCCGCTCTGGTTTCTTTGATGAGTGCGAAACAGTCTCCTCCGATTCACGGAGGGATGAAGAGTTAGGAGGAGCAATAGATGAGAAAAGGAGGTCCATCTTGCGAGCATACTGCTCCACGAGAAGCCTCAATTCATAGTTTGGATCTGGCTGTGGAGTGTAGCATGGCTCTGCAGAATGGCCTGTGAAGGCCGCCATGGGTAACTCCAGCGCCGATGGCCCTTCTTGTTGTGGGAGAAATTCTTCTTGGTAATGAGGTTGTTCTTGATATGCCCAGGGGTCCGGTTGTTCTCCGTAGTAAGGGGGTTGGTACTGGAACCCGAATCCATAGTCTTCTCCTCCTTGATTGCTCCAGGGAGTCTCGGGGTAATACCACTCGGATGGTGGTGGATACCCCCAATGATTGGAGAAGCCATGAGGATCCATGATTCAAATCTGCACCAACAGAAACAAAAACACCCAAGTGAAAAGCAAGGGTGGAAAAGAAAAGAAAAGAAAAAAATGCTAAAGTAACAAACTTCTGCCTTTCCTAATACTCTAGAAAGTCCCCGGCAACGGCGCCAAAAACTTGACTCGCTATGACACAACTCCTGACAAAGGCCAAGTGTAACCAATGAAAGGGACTGCAGTATAGTGGCTCAAATAATAAATATCAAATCCACGGGTCTCTAGAGTTACTATTACTCAGCTTCAATTCATTATCTAGCAAACCAGATTAATATGAAAGAACTAAAACTACTCTAGCAAACTACTGTTAAAGTTAATCTAATTACACGTTGGGAACTCACTTGTATGATTCCCCCTAGCCACTAGCCAGATTAATGATTGATGATCTCTAACATGTTTCACTTTCATTCACAATGCGAAGAATCCTTAACTAGACCTTGAGTCTCGACTAAAGGAACAAGGCCCTCTTGAGTCAATTGCCTAGAGGGACGTATCCTTCTCTAGAACAACCGATCAAGGCGTTCTGAACTAGACTCCCTCTATCTAAAGAGGTTCTCAATCGATACAAAGTAGTGAATCAACCCTCGACTAAAGAAATCGATCCAATACTATCAATCTATGGTGCTCTATTGACCTAATCAGGTATTAGCTCTCATAGGATCAAAGCAGAATCAATAATCTCGACTAAAGCAGAATTGAATCATGAAAACATGCATAGATTGAATATGAACTCAAGGTTATCAAGTCAGAGTACTCATACAATCATCCAATCAAACAAACATAGCTAGGGTTCCTCAAAACCTAAGTGAAGGGAAGTTACTCCATAGAGAAGAGAGAGAATGCAGTAAGAATCTTAAGATGATCAGTCTTCAAGTCCGGGCTTGTTCCTCGAGCTTCCAAGGCGAAGAAATCCTCCAATTCCACTCCAAGAATGCCCTCAAATCGCCCTATCTCTCTTTGGTTCGTCCCTTGGATGTTTGGAATCCAAATACCCAGCTCTCCCTTTCCTTTGGCTTCAATCTGCCTAAAAACCCCGATTCTGGGCAAAACACCGTCGAGGACACGGCCGTGTTTTGCTTTTGCCCGCCCGTGTTAAAAACACGCCCGCGCGCGTCGGCCAAAACACGGTCATGCCTAAATATGGGCACGGTCGTGTTTTGATTTAGGCGCGCCCGTGTTTTTACTGCTGAACCTGTTCCCCTATATTCAATGCTTCGTTTCTCCCTCGTCCGGACTCTGAATCCGTCGTCGTTTGATCTCAGACGCTCGTAGTCTCATCCTCTTTCTTTTCATGACAAGATTGCATGATTCTTTGTCCATAAAGTGAGGTAGAAATCCATTCTTCTTCAGGTCATGCCCGAGTTTCTTCTCCCTAATCGCCAATTGATCTTTGATTGACTTGAAACTTGCGCCTATGCTTCACTTTATGTGCTAGGACCTAAATGTGATAAAGGAACACAACCTAGCATAAAATAGGCCAAAGACGCGATAATTAAAGCTCAAACGATCAAGAAACAAAGGGAAAACATGTGCAAATATCGAGTCATCAGTATGTTTTCCCTTTGTACACGCATCACAGAAAAACTCTTTCTTGCTATGAATCTTAGGAACACCTCTAACTAGTTCTAAATTTACCAGTTTAGACAGAATACCTACACTTATGTGTCCTAACCTGCGATGCCATTCAAGTTGATCATCTTTGTCAACTGTTATGAGACATGATTCATTGAATGTCTTTTTGTCAAATAGGTCAATAATAAACAATTTTCCTCTTCTTTTCCCTGTAAACAGAGTCTTTTTTTATAGGATATTTTCAACAATACATCCATTTGGTTCAAAGATGACCTGGTTTTCATTTTTACACAGCTGACTTATGGAAAGTAGGTTATGTTTTAAGTCTTTTACAAACATAACATTGCTTATAGATGGTGAATTACCTATGGTTCCTTTACCTAGTTTTCAGTACTGTAATTATCACCAAAATAGACTTTACCTCTCTTTCCTAGTGTGAGATCAGTGAAAAGCTTTTTATCCCCAGTCATATGATGTGAGCAGCAACTGTCAAGTATCCAAACACTGCCTTCCATGCTCACTTGGAGACAGGTCTGCAAAAGAGATGAGTTACTTGTTTTTAGGTATCCACACAAGTTTTGGTTCTTTCACTATAAGAATCAGAATAATAGGATTTTACCTGGTTGATATTTTCATCTTCTGATTCTGCATCAATGGCCATGTACGCTTCATGTCTGCACACTTCTTCTTCTTCTTCTTCTTCACTGCAACTCCAAGTTGCAGTATAGGCTTTCTTTGTAAGTGGACAGTCTGCCTTCATATGCCCCGTTTTCCCACATTTAAAACAGTTGGGTTGTAGCTGGGACATCTCTATGCTGCCTTTTCTTCTGTTTTTATATCCAAACTGATTCCTTTCCTTTTGATCTCTATTCTCTTCTGCCTTACTTGGTGAATTCCCTTTTCTTCTGTCACGTTGCATCTTTAGCAGTATAGCAACATGTTTGCTCAACAGTGCTAATTCCTCATCTTCCATGTCTTCTAATCCTTCCAGTTCTTCTTCATATGATGAGGCTTTGAATGCAATGTTTCGTCTATCCTTCTTAGGCTCATCAACATCTTCTCTTCTTAATTTCTCTTCATGAGTTATCAATGATCCTATCAGCTCATCTAAGATGAGTCGGGTGAGATCCTTGGATTCCTCGATGGCGGTAACCTTGGGAGTCCAACGTTTAGGCAGAGCCCAGAGAACTTTGCGAACAAGACCAGCACTTGGATATTCAACTTCAAAATTCCTCAGACTATTGACAATTGTTGTGAAGCGATCATTCATTTCTTTGATTGATTGCTCAGGCTTCATGATGAAGGACTCAAATTCTTGCTTAAGACTGTTGATTCTGGAAATCTTGACGTGAGAAGTACCTTCGTGGGAAATTTTAAGCTTGTCCCAAATCTCTTTCGCTATTTTGCAACCGGTGACTCTGTGGTATTCTTCAGGACCTAATGCATAGTACATTAGGTTTGTTGCCTTTGAATTGAGCTGAAAATTCTTCTTGTCTTAGTCTGTCCACTTTCCTCGAGCTTCCTTGACTTCCAATGGCCCATCCATCACGATGTTCCACAGGTCTGGGTCAGTGGATCCAATGAATAGCTCCATTTTGTTCCTCTAGTAGCCATAGTGTACACCCTCAAAACGTGGTGGCCGGGTTTGAGAAAAACCATCAGCCATGTAGATTCCAGTTTCGCTCGCTGAACTCGAACTCATCTTCTCCGTGGGCTGTTAAACCTCTTGACTTCGGAGCCGGGCTCTGATACCACGTGTTAAATGAGGTCGAGCGCGAGACCGAGGGAGATATGCTTGTACTTTCTTTCTGTAAAAATTCAAAACCCTAAAATAGAACTTGTGATAGATTGATGAAACTGGTTTGCAAATGAATGAAAGACGAAACAGAGAGAGTACTCAATTGATAGTTAGAAGGACAAATAAATAATGGGCCTGTTTGTTCAGTTTTCAAGTTTCGGCCCAATAAGGAAATTTTGAAAGGCCTGTACTCGAGGCACTTAACCCAGACAAACAAAGATGAAGAATAATTCTTCTTCTTCTCCAACTCTTCGACTCAGGGACACTTTCCCTGTTCCAAGGTGAACTCAAGAACACACAGATAGATTGTTAGCCAAACTAAGAACGAAAGCAAGTAAATGACACAGAGAATTTTTTACGTGGTATCCAGTACAGGGAGAATAAGGATCCTTGTACTGACTAATCCACGGTTGAAGAATCTCTTCTTGAGATCTTCAACGTATGACTAATCACTTGATTCTGCAAGTTCCCTGTTACAAAACTGAATAGAAAACTCTCAGCCTCCTGCTGGTGTATCACCCTAACCAGGTTGAACTTCTCACTCAAGGACGCAAGTTCGTAACCTAATTAGCTAAGCAATCACTCCAATATGCTCTCTTTTTCACAACAAGAACTCTAGCTAATTCACAGCTCTTCTCTCCTTGTTTGATTGAAAAAGGTGAGGTTGCTGGTTCATGATCCGCTCCTTTATATTTCTTCTTTCTTCAACGTCTCTTTTAGAAACTTTCTATCTTTGACTTGAGAAACAAATGGTAATGCATCGTGTCTTGATTTCTTTCCAAATCAGCCATTTGTACCGTTTGAGTTGCTTGATCAAGGCCATTGACCGAGCTTCCTTCAACAGCGGTTGCCGGTGGAAGGCTACAAGCGGAAGGGTGCTGGCAGATATGTTGAAGTGTGGGAGATGTGGTCGTCGGAGAGAAGTCGGTTGGTTCTGCTTTGACCTGGCGTGTCCGGAGATGGGTAGGGCGGAGGGTGAGTGAAATGAGTTTTTTTATTTTAATTATTTTATCTCAGATGCCACATGAGCATTGACTACACATTTTGTTAAAAACTAACGTCAAAATGAGTCAACTTTAACAAAAAAAAAGTTCAGGACATAAATGGAATATTAAATAAATCGGAACACAAGTGTCATTTTTTTATAGTTCGGGTTTCCTAGTGGTATTTGCCTAAAATTATATGAATTTATTATTTCTTCTCATCTCGGTGATAATTCATATCCCAGTGGTATCAATGAAAAAATACAGGAGTAGATAGGATGCAAACACCCTTTAATATTAGCACCATGCTAACATAATTAATAGGAGTATTAACTGAATATGATCCATCCAACCCTCACCTTCCACTCCGTCCCCTCGGCCTTGTTCCCAATAAGGTTTATGGAAATTGTGTGTTATATTATTAACAAGATAGGGGTATTTATAACCCAGGTTACAAACGTACTATCCATGTACAACTACGAAAGGAATACTTGTATTATAAGGAAACTACAACTACAAATCAACTCTATCACGCCCCCGCAAGATGGAGACAGCGTCAGCGAGTGCAATCTTGAAACACAACAGTCGGAACCGAGCTAGGGGCAAAGGCTTAGTAAGCAAATCAGCAAGCTGAGTAGCTGTAGGAACATGTCGCACAAGAAGCTGGCGAGACTGGACCAACTGATGAACAAACAAGTAATCCAAAGCAAAATGCTTCATACGAGAGTGAAAGACAAGATTGGTGCTAAAGTTGATAGCAACAAGGTTGTCGCAATAGAGACCCGAGGTAGACGAGGGCAACTGATGTAGCTCAGAAAAAAAGATTACGAACCTTGACCAACTCGGAAGTCGCAAGGGCAAGAGAACGATACTCTGCCTCAGTGTTGGAGCGAGCAACAGTTGGCTGCATCTTAGACTTTCAGGAAATGAGCATATCACCAAGATAGATAAAAAACCAAAAGTGGAAAACGATCATCTGGATCACCAGCCCAATCAGAGTTAGAAAACACACGCAGAGGCAACGAAAGAGCATGACGAGTGATGCGAAGACCAAGAGTGCAAGTACTAGCAACATAGCGAAGAATGCGCTTAACATGCTGCCAATGTTGAGTAGTGGGTGCATGCACGAACTGAGACAAGTGGTTAACAAAGAATGCAATGTGAGGACGCGTAGTAACTAGATATTGCAAAGCGCCCAGCACCTGACGGTAGAGAGTAGCATTAGCGGGACGAGAACCATCCTTGAGGCACAACTGAGAGGTAGAAGTGAGCGCGTAGGATAGGGCTTGGCACCATGCATCTGAAACCGAGTCAAGAGATCTACAACATAGCGATGCTGAAAGAGAAGTTAACCAGACGCCGTAGGGATAACTTCAATGCCAAGAAAGAAGTTAACAGGACCAAGATTCTTGACGGCACACCTAGTAGCAAGACGACGCTAAAACTCGGCCAAAAAAGAAGGAGTATTACCCGTGAGTAGTAGATCATCCACATACATGAGAAAATAGGCAGTCAATGAACCTCGTCGATAGATGAATAACGAAGCATCATACTTAGGCTTCACAAAACCGCAGCTCTCCAAGAACGAACTAAGAGCTTCATACCAGGCCGACGAAGACGAGCTTCATACTAAGAGCTTCATACCAACCGGCGAAGACGACAGCCATGACGTGGAAACCAAGGATCATGAAACCCCGGAGGCTGTGACATATAAACCTCAACCTGCAAAGGCCCTTGTAGAAAAGCATTATGAACATCAAACTGATAAACCGACCATGAATGGGAGAGCAATAGCGACGACCACCCGAATGGTAACGGGTTTAATAACTAGACTGAAAGTCTCATGAAAATCAAGACCAGGTCTCTGATGTAACCCTTTAGCCACAGGCCGAGCTTTAAAGCGCTCGATAGATCCATCCGGGTTACATTTCACATGCCATACCCAATGATTACCAACAACATTATAGTCGGGAATTCGTCGGACCAGATCCCACGTATGATTAGCTAGGAGAGCAGAATTATCGGCGGCCATGGCTTTGTTTTATTCAGGATGGAGTAAAGCCTCCTTGACAGACGTTGGTTCCAACGGTGGAGTAGCAGGAGTTGTGAAAACATTAACATACTTGGGATTAGGCTTCTTGATATTGTTTTTACCTCGTGTGACCATGGGATGAGGAACCGACTGTGATTGAGGCGAGGAGGGCTCGTAGCATAGTTGCTGGAGAGAACAAAGTGGGAGAAACAATCTCTGTCACGGGAGGAGTGGCAGTAGACGCAACACCAGCCGATGTGTGAGGACGAAAGGCCAACGACGTCAATCGGGAAGAAGGAGCAGGGGGTGTGGCAATGAGGCTGACTGGAGGCAAGAATGCAGCAAACCATGAAGGAGGCATCGGGTCCGAACCAGAAGAAGTAGCAGAAGACGAGGTCGAGAGACCTAGACGCGGAAGTTCGGACTCAACATAGACAATGTGAAGGGGAAAAAAACACGAAGATTAACAGGATCAAGACACTTGTAGGCACTCTGTTGATGAGAATAGCCGAGGAAAATTGACTCGCTATGACACAACTCCTAACAATGGCCAAGTGTAACCAATAAAAGGGATTGCAGTATAGTGGCTCAAGTAATAAATATCGAATCCACGGGTCTCTAGAGTTACTATTACTCAGCTTCAGTTCATTATCTAGCAAACCAGATTAAGATGGAAGAACTAAAACTACTCTAACAAACTACAGTTAAAGTTACTCTAATTACAGGCTGAGAACTCACTTAGGTATGATTCCCCCAAGCCACTAGCCAGATTAATGATTGATGATCTCTAACTTGTTTCACTTTCATTCACAATGCGGAGAATCCTTGACTAAACCTTGAATCTCGACTAAAGGAACAAGGCCCTCTTGAGTCAATTGCCTAGAGGGACTATCCTTCTCTAGAACAACCGATCAAGGCATTCTGAACTAGATTCCCTATATCGAATGAGGTTCTCAATCGATACAAAGCATTCAATCAACCCTCGACTAAAGCAATCGATCCAATACTATCAATCTATGGTGCTCTATTAACCTAATCAAGTATTCGCTCTCATAGGATCAAAGTAGAATCAATAATCTCGACTAAAGCATAATTGAATCATGAAAACATGCATAAATTGAATATGAACTCAAGATTATCAAGTAGGAGTACTCATACAATCATCCAATCAAACAAACATAGCTAGGGTTCCTCAAAACCTAAGTGAAGGGAAGTTACTCCATAGAGAAGAGAGAGACTGCAGTAAGAATATTCAGATGAGGAGTCTTCAAGTCCGGGCTTGTTCCTAGAGCTTCCAAGGCGAAGAAATCCTCCAATTCCACTCCAAGAATGCCCTCAAATCGCCCTCTCTCTCTTTGGTTCGTCCCTTGGGTGTTTGGGATCCCAAACCCAGCTCTCCCTTGCAAAAACGCACAAACAAGCTTTTAACAGCCTGCGTTCGCGATCCCCGGTCAGAATACCCGGTAGGGTATTTCGGGAACCGGTCGGGTATCAACAAAATGCTCCGGGTCACTCTTCTGGGCAAAAGGGAAAATACCGATCGGGTATTTTTAGTACCCGGTCGGGTATTTTTGGTTCACGAACGGGGGGGGCCTTCTGATGCTGCCAAAAATACCCTATCAGATGGTCAAAATACCCTGTAGGGTATTATGGTCGGGTATTTTGTAGTTCCGGTCCCCTATCTTTGATTTTTTGTTCTCCCTCGTTCGGACTCCAAATCAGGTGCCGTTTGATCCCAGACGCTCGTAGTCTCGTCCTCTTTCTTCTCGTGAAAATATTACATGATTATATTGTCACAAACCAAGGTAGAAATCCATTCTTCTTCAAGTCATACCCGAGTTTCTTCCCCCGAGTCGCCAATTGATCTCCGATTGACTTGAAACTTGCGCCTATGCTTCACTTTATGTGCTAGGACCTGAAATGTGACAAAGGAACACAAACTAGCGTAAAATATGCCAAAAAAGCGATAATGCAAGCTTAAACGATCAAGAAACAAAGGGGAAAATATGTGCAGATATCGAGTCATCTAATCCCCCCACACTTAACTGTTTGCTTGTCCCCAAGCAAACCTAACTCAAACCAATGCAGCTCTTTAGACATCTATAGCAACATGCACCCTCAATCGTTGATAGAGAATTTTCTAGATCAGTTAGCAGCTTACGAGGTCAACCGATGCACAAGTCATCTCATAGCTTCTTCGGCGAGAACTCTAGTCTCGAGTCGGCATCATGGCAAATAGTGATCTGAGGACAAATGAATCATGGACGAATGGACTCTAAAAAACAAAAGATCATGGACTTGCATTTTTAAAGTGCTCTATTTTCTTCTTGAAGATGGTTGGAACCCCTTTTCTTTCTTTGTTTTCCCTTGTTTTTCTGTTTTTTTTTTTTTTTTGCTTTACAAGGTTTCCAACCTGCTTTCAGAAAATGGGGGCTCCCACCTAGCAGAGGTTTTGCGGGAGCCCGGCTCTTACCGGCCATGCCAGGAGCGGATGTCTCGAGCCTCGTGCGGGGGAAAGATATGTAAGGGGGCTGGAGGTAGTAGGTGGAAATTGAGAACGGATTCCCTTCTCCCCTTACACACTTTCGCCCTATTCGCACGGGAGACGTTATTTTAAAGCACATTTTCGAGCACCTTTTCTTTCAAAACCTGATATAGGAGTCCATGACAGGTACAGAGTCCACAACACCACACAATTTAAGGGTCCTAAGATCACTAATTCACACAATCAACCAACACAATATGAAGAAGAAATGAGACTTCTTAAATGCATCAACATCCTCCATAGTGCTACACTACCTCCCTAGGTTGCATATTACTATAAAGACTGTCAATTCAAAGCATATTGAGCAGGTGATGACTCGATATTTGCACATGTTTTCCCCTTTGTTTCTTGATCGTTTAAGCTTGCATTATCGCTTCTTTGGCCTATTTTATGCTAGGTTGTGTTCCTTTGTCACATTTCAGGCCCCTAGCACATAAAGTGAAGCGTAGGCGCAAGTTTCAAGTCAATCAGAGATCAATTGCGATTTGAGAGAAGAAACTCGGGCATGACCTGAAGAAGACTGGATTTCTACCTTATATTATGGACAAATTATCATGGAAGTTTGTTATGAAAATAAAGAGGACGAGACTACGAGCGGTCTGGGTTTCAAACGGCGTCTGATTTGGAGTCCGGACGAGGGGAGAAACGAAGCTTTGAATAGGAGCGGAGGAAGAATTACGGGCAGGAGAATTACGACCGTATTTTCCCCTCCCATGCCCGTATTTTCACTGCCGAGAGGAGCTTTGAGTGCCGCTGAAACTTAACCAAACGCATGTTTTGGGCAAAATACCGGGCATGGAAGAATTACGACCGTAATTCAGCCCGTAATTCGCCCAGAATCGGGTTCTTGAGGCAGATTCGAGCCAAAGGAAAGAGAGAGCTGGGTTTTTGGATGCCAAACACCCAAGGGACGAACCAAAGAGAGAGAGAGGGAGATTTGAGGGCATTCTTGGAGATGGAATTGGAGGCTTTCTTCGCCATGGAAGCTCGAGGAACAAGCCCGGACTGGAAGACTGATCATCCTGAAGATTCTTACTGCAGTCTCTCTCTTCTCTATGGAGTAACTTCCCTTCACTTAGGTTTTGAGGAACCCTAGCTATGTTTGTTTGATTGGATGATTGTATGAGTACTCTTACTTGATAATATTGAGTTCATATTCAATCTATGCATGTTTTCATGATTCAAATTCTGCCTATAGTCGAGATTATTGATTCTGCTTGATCCTATGAGAGCGAATACCTGATTAGGTCAATAGAGCACCATAGATTGATAGTATTGGATCGATTGCTTTAGTCGAAGTTCGATTCAATACTTTGTATCGATTGAGCACCCTCATTCGCTAGAGGGAAATCTAGTTCAGAACGCCTTGATCGGTTGTTCTAGAGAAGGATACGTCCCTCTAGGCAATTGAACTCAAGAGGGCCTTGTTCCTTTAGTCGAGACTCAAGGTCTAGTCAAGGATTCTCCGCATTGTGAATGAAAGTGAAACATGTTAGAGATCATCAATCATTAATCTGGCTAGTGGCTAGGGGGAATCATACCTAAGTGAGTTCCCAACCTGTAATTAGATTAACTTTAAGTGTAGTTTGTTAGAGTAGTTTAATTCTTCCATCTTAATCTGGTTTGCTAGATAATGAACCCGAAGCTGATAATAGTAACTCTAGAGACACGTGGATTCGATATTATTACTTGAGCCACTATACTGCAGTCCCTTTCATTGGTTACAACTTGGCCATTGTTAGGAGTTGTGTCATAGCGAGTCAGCAGGCAATTGCAAGGGACACGTACTTGGAGCCCTCAAATCGATATTTGGATAGTGGACTAGGCTCCAAGCACCACATACAACCAAACATCCACACGCATACATAATCGAACATCCCCCCCACACTTAAGCATGACATTGTCCTCAATGAAGGAGAGATAAGGAGGGTAAAATGAAGTTACCAGATCAACGGTGAATGATGGTGACGGGGCAGGCGGTGCATTCCAGAGGGAGAGAAGTAGTCGGAGAACACAAACACACCACAAAATCTCACAAAGGTTGAGTTATTGACTCTAAAATCAAAGAACAAAAACTGACTCAACCGAAGAGAAATAGGGAAAGAAATGCAAACCAACTGGTTGGGTTGCCTTCCCAACAAGCGCTTCTTTCACGTCGTGAGCCGGACGATGGCTCCTAAGTTTCGGTCCATCCCAGAACCTCTTTGAAGTTGAGGTTTTCTCGTCGATGAGGTGGAGTCTCAAGTCACGACATGTGGTATGACAGGTGATGGAAGCTCGTGCACTTGATGCAAGATAACGTCTCCACCCTCAAAAACCTCTTCTTCTCTTCTCTCCTCTCATTACCCCAAACTAGATATGACAACATCGTTTGACCACCATCGCGTCCACCAAGAGGGGATCAATGTCGATATGGCCTTGGTCTGGCAAAGAGACACTGCTAATGGGGTCCTTGCTAAGCAGTTCCTCGAAGTTCGGTGGAGATATCACATGTAACTCATGATGAAAGACGACGAAGAGCGTTGAACATCGATGCCAAAGTCGAAAAAATAGGGCTAGAGAACCAGCTCTAATACCATGTAAGATTTATGGAATTGTGTGTTGTATTATTAACAGGAGAGGAGTAGTGATAACCCAGGTTACAAACATATTAAACAGTGCACAACTAGAAAAAGAATACTTGTATTACAAGGAAACTACAAACTAGTGAATCAACTCTATTATTCCCGTAGCATCCGATCGTTGCACATATAGCAATCACACACCCACCTAGCTAGGAGGACAACGAGTTACAGAATCTTTCCGCTTTTCCTTGCCCAAACACACTTTTGGTGCATTGCTCGTTGTCCCATAAAATGGAAACAAGGTAGCTAGCTAGGCGGCTAGGCCTAACCGCCTAAGCACGGGAGAAGAGATGGAATCTCAGTTATGGACTGGAACTATGTAGGTATGGGTAGGGTTTTCTTGTGGGATTCCTTCTTATCTCGTTTGCCTCAGCTTTGATTTTGCAGAAGAGAGGGTTTGTGGTATTGTTGATAAGAATTATGGTATACTTTAAAAAACTTGTGGTTTTTTTTATATTGGTTCTAGTATTCTTTACGAGAATTATGATGTGCTTTCATGAGGCTTTTGGTTTGCTTTAAAACACTTGTGGTCTGCTTTATGAGGGTTCTAGTATGCTTCAGAGAGCTTGTGGTCTGTTTCAAGAAACTTGCGGTTTACTTAATAGGACTTGTTGTATACTTTATGGAACTTGTGTACTTTATAGATTTCTAAGTATGCTTTAAATGATTTATGGTATGCATTTGCCGTATCAAACTTAGGATTGTGGCAGGAGGATGAACCCGGATAATGTCCTATTCTCAATCTAACTTTACTGCTAACTGCGAATCTGTTTCAACTATGAGACATTGCACTCCTCTCTTCCAAGCTAGTTCAAGACCTTGGTGTATTCCCCAAAGTTCTGCCAAGATGGCTGAACCAAAACCTCATTTTGCTGCAAAAACTCTCTTGCCAGTCTCCATCTTTATCTCTGAGGTAGCCCTTTGCAGTTATAGTCCTGGAGTTCCCTAAGCTGCACCATCAGCATTGAGTTTACCCATCCTGTGGCGGAGTAACCGATTGATGAGTTGTTCCTCTCGAGTAGTATTAGCAAGCATCTGTTGTTTTTCAGCGGCTCTTTCTAATTTCTAGTCCACTCCTTTGCCTTAGTAACAATGTAGTTGATCATAGTAGAACTTGACAGCCTTACCAACTTGAAGATGAAATCATTCATATGCTTCCAAATGTACCAATATATAAGCGAAAGAAACTCGACCACTCTCCTATGTCATCTGCTTTATCTTCCTTTTCAATGTTGCTCTGAATCCATGTACTATACACATGTTAAAGAAGAACTGCTGGAGCTGCGGAGTGACCACTCTTTCCCAAACCTTTTTTACCTGATGGCAGTCCCTTAGGCAGTGTAGATTAAACTCAAACTCTGTCTCACAAAGCGGGCATTTATCATCTGTTGTGACGTGTCTATATTTTTGTATTTTGTTGGTCATAAGACTCTCTTAGCTGCAGTCCACATGAAAAGACGGCCCGTTCTGGGGTGTGCAACATATATTCCGCCAATGTCTTAGATTATAATTTGTGTGTCGAGAGTCTGCTAATTTGTAGGCAGAGGAAGTGTGGAATCTGCCATTTGATGAGTCTTTCCAGAACAACTGATCCTCTGATGTCGAGACTAGGTCAAACATGTTGGAGCGAATTTGTCTAGGATGTCAGTTGGGAGGTAGACGTAGATTTCTTCTATCTTCTAGCCTGTGTCAAGGTTCCAATAATCCGCCACCTTCCTTTGTTGCATCTTTGTTCGTAACAAATTTGATCAAAGGTTCCTGGGAAATCCAGGAGTCTAACCAAAAATTAATGTTGTACATGTTCTTAACATTTTTGCAACTCCTTTACGCAAGAGGTTTGCAGTTTGAGAAAAGCTTTTCCAAGCATGAGAACTTCCCTTTGATTTGGATAGCAGTTGTATACCTTCTTTCTTGTTGCCATACTTGTTTCAGAGTACTCGAGTCCACATTGTTTGATCCCCAAACACCACTTTCCAGGCACCTTCGCAAGCATCGCCTTGTTAGTTAGTCTTGTAGGTCTTATGCCTAGCCCTCTCTGATTGCGGGGTAGCATCAAATGGTCCCATGCTACTAAGTTAAATTTCGTTTTGCCTTCTTATTCCCCTGATAAGAATCGTCTATTTCACCTGTCAATCGCACTACACACACCAATAGGAAGGATTTCAGAAAACATGGGCTAAATGGTAATATTCGACTATGGATTTGTGTTTGGTCTTCCAAGCTGCTAGCTTGTTCTATATTTTCAACAGTAGCTCTTTGTAGCGTGCTTTGGTATTTCTCTCGTTGATCGTCATCATGCCTATATATCTCCCTAGATCCATTGTAAGGGGTTTCCAACTCGATTGCTAAGACGAATTGCCTTGTCCTACTGCACGTTTGGAGAGACAAACATGACAGATTTGGAAAGGTTCACCCACTTCTGTAGCATCTACAAAAGTCGTCAAGGCATTTCTTGATAATGTCTATCTGGCTCCCTCCAGCTTCTGCAAAAAAAACACTAAATCATCAGCGAAAAATAAGTGAGAGATCTTTGGTCCATCCTTTGAAAGTCAAAGAGGTTTCCAAATTTTATTCTCTACTGCTTAATCAATTTTTTGAGCTAATCTCTCCATACAAAGGATAAAAAGAAAAGGGCAAAGGGGATCTCACTGGCGAACTCCCCTAGACGGGTGATGGGTCTGAGATCACTACATTCCAATTGATTTTCATTTTATTCCTCTCTATACAGCAAAGTCAATATCCTTTAAAGTATCCCTGATGAAGTCCCAGCAAAGTCTGTCGTAGGCTTTTTCTAAATATATCTTGATAACCAAGTCCCCTTTCTTCCATTTCCTGTATCTTAGAGAGTGAAGAGTTTCTTGGAGCAAGATAACATTATCGATTGTCTGTCTACCTTGAATGAATCCACTTAGATTAGGTGCAATGAGCTTCGACATGAGAGGTATCAATCTTTGTGATTGTCTTTATCACTACTTTGAGGGCTACGTTGTTTAGACAGATTGGTCTGAAGTGTGCAAGTGACTCTGACTGATTTTTCTGAGGTATAAGGATGAGAGTTGAGTCTGAGGTCGACTCTGCCATTTCTCCTTTTCTCAAAAAGTTTGTTGCCGTGTCATAGAGACTCTTCCCCACCACCGACCAGAATTTTTGGTAAAGAGAGCTTGAAAGCCATCCGAACCAGTTGCGGAAAATGTTTCATCTCGAACATTGCTTTATGAATGTATGAAATGTGGAATGGATGGTGCAGTGCCATGACGGCCTCTTGATAAGTCTGGGAAGCAATTATGAGGCATGAGATCTTCATAATAAGTACCATCCTCTATATATAAATTTCTATAGAATCCAGGACCATCTTGGGAAGAGCATCTTGGTCATCAATTCAATTCCTCTCAGAGTCTTGTAAGGTAAGGATTTTGTTTCTCCTTTTGCGTTGGGTTTCCTGATGGTGGAAATACGAGTTTTCTGTTCTCCGAAGCTCACCCATTTCTCTTGTGCTCTCTAAAACCATATTAGTTTTTCTTGGACTAAAACCATGTCAAGTTCTTCTTCTAGTTTAATCTGCAGTTTAAGAAGACCCGGGGTGAAGAAGTTTGAAAGACGAATAGTGATGCCATTAAGCCAAGCCATTAATCTTTTCTTCCTCTTGTTAATAGACCCAAAAATGTTTTTCATTCTAGTCCAACAGCTTGGGTGAGATTTCCTGCAGCGCTTGTTGAAGAGATATTTCCTTATTCCAATTGGTGTTGAGGAATTCTGAAAAATCTCTCATCAGTCAACCACGTTGCCTCAAACTTGTAGTTGTTTCATCTTCCCTGCTCACTAGCATGTTTTCTGTTAACCAAGATCATAATAGGAAGATGATCAATGTTGTGTTTGGGAAAGTGAGATTCCATATGGAGTTGCATAAGGACCTATCCAGACGACTGGTTTTTCTGTTGTTCTTCGTGTTGCCTCTAAACCAAGTAAAGCAAGGGCCTTTGAACCCTAAATCCATATGTTCAAATTCATTCATCTAGTTGCTTAACCGTTAGCATCTTCGCAGGGCTGCTGCTCAACTAGCTCCAAGTTTTTCTTCGGGTAAACAATAAGCATTAAAGTCGCCCTTAACCAGCCACGGGATATTAGTGGATTCCATATGGAAAAAAATTCAATTGAAATAAACTTGCTTCACTATTAATTCATCACGACAGCAACAAGGACCGCCGAGTATCATCGAATTATCATCACCCATTGGGCCATCGCCGTCTGTAAGGAGGGGCAAGGAGTCCATTGTTGCCGCCGTATCTTCCTAGTCATCTTCAATAATAATTGGGAGCCGGAGGGTAACCACTCGAAGGACCAGAAACAACCGCTAGCAATCGATGATTTTGGGGTTTCTCTTTGGTGCCCTCGTCAACCGCTGGATACCTCCACTCCCATCGGCATCTGTTCTCCGATGCCGGATCCATCGATTCCATACAGTGGCAGCCACTGTGCTTTCCGCTAGTGGTTAGCGAATAAAAAGGCCCAACAAAAGGAAGGAACCATACTGATGACGCAGTTACCAAAATGTCCTTATAATGATTGTTAGCAGGTGCTAACTAAAGGTTTTAGCACGCTATCTGATTCGTGCAAAACGATATATCTCCAACATGGGTAAATTTTTTTTTTCTTATATACAAACATGAAACGGTAGTTTTTTACTTTTTAACTTCTAGGACTAGCTTTAAACGACATTTATTTCACTTCCTTTAGATAAAATATGTAAAACCAAGGTAGTAATTAATAGTCCTTACAAACAATGAAACTTACGGCTAGCTAAAGTTGAAACAATATTTATGTTTTGCAAGCGTGGAGGTACGCACAAAACAAATGCATCAATCCATCAATACAGATACATGCATTAAATGAAACCAACATTGCGACATAGTACCATGATCCAAATTAGCCGAAACAAACCACAACCAAAGAATACATGACATACACC
The DNA here is from genome assembly GCA_946122785.1 of Linum tenue. NCBI lineage: Eukaryota > Viridiplantae > Streptophyta > Magnoliopsida > Malpighiales > Linaceae > Linum > Linum tenue. Next base: position 35,842,578 of record CAMGYJ010000011.1, on the reverse strand, counting down.
TTACTCTGAGACCCATGGTGCAATGGGCATAGGAAAACCGGCAAAATAAAGCCCGTCGTCCTTGATCTCCCATGTTAGTTCATGAAGTTTGGGCATCCCTTTCTTTCTCTGGCTTTCGTCGTATGCATTGAAAGAAAGATGCTTCTTGCTACGAGCAGTAGCTACATCACACCAGAAAAGCGTTGTGCCGAAAATGTTGCGCGAAAAACTCCAACTATACACATCACCGTTGACTAGGCGCCGAGAACCCAAGTCGTCATCTTTAGACTCGCATCGCACCGTGATCTTGCGCCCTTTACTCAACTGATTCGAAACATTAATCTGAAGCCTATAAGAGGTTGATGGACTCACCATTGTGATGGTTAACAGAAGAATCACAGCCAGTATTTTGGTCAACATAATGCACATTTTCTTCTCTTTTGTTTTTCTTTCCGGGAGGGATGGAGTGTTGGAATTTGAAAGGTGTGAATGAGAATGAAAGGGGAAGAAGCCAATAGTTGGTGAGTTATTGGTTAAACCAAGTTGAACCGAATCGGACCGAACCGATGTGGCGGTTGGAATGAACCAACCGGTCCAACTACTATGGCGAACCGATGCAATGGTTGGGGTGTAACCACCCACTTGAAGGGTCACATCCCTTCACTGAACCATTGCAATGGTTGGGGTGTAACCACCCACTTGAAGGGTCACATCCCTTCACTCGCACCCCTTCATTATCTATAAATAAACACCTACCCCCTCTGTTTTTGACACAAGATTTTTCCCAAGAAATTTTTCTGGCCAAAAGATAAAGAATTTTTTCATTCTTCATTGCATTTCCTCTCTACAAACTCATAAAGGAAAATAGAGTCGTGTGACTTCTCTCCGATCGTTGCGTTCGTCGGATTCTGGTGTTTCAAGTACCGGTACAGCCAGAAAAGGTACGTCCGTTCTATCCTGGGAGGAATAGTTCCAATAACCTTGGGTACGGTAGAGGGGAACTAAATTCCTTAAGGAGAAATAGTGAATTCTATTGGCTCGGGCGTTGTTTATGCATGTGTAGATTTCTATATATAACTTGTGTGGCAAGAAACATATTTTTTGTGAATCGTTTTCCATAACAATCTTAAGGAATTTAATGTTTTCATTCACGTGGACTGTTTCTTCACAAAGTCAATATAGGCATTTGTTTGTCATAGTGATTATGCATGTATAGGGTTCTGTTTGTATCGGGAATCAATAGAACAGTGCATGATTTTGTGTGAAATTAATTTAAATGCATGCATAGTTGATCTTGGTTCATGATATATATATATTTGGCGCTGTCTGTATATCTCTGCCTATAAAGGGATCTTTTGTTTCCGATCATTTATTCTGGGCGAGCATGATGGAGATTATATGGATTCATTCATGCATATAATCGCCTCTGTCTATTGATATATATATATATATTGTTTCTATAATTGATTTGCTACTGTTTCAATATTCATTATATATAATTCTGTTGTGATATATATTGTGGTCATATATAATTATTCTTTCGTTGGAAAGAGTGTGATTTCCTACTGCGGACGAGTTTAAACCTCTTCGGTTTTCTACTCGTGGGTATTAGTGATTACTAATACGTGTTGTGGTTTCTATTTCTAGAGAAAGGAAATAGTGAAGAACAAAGATGTCTTCTGGTTCTGGAATAAATGGGGAGAACCCAAATCCGGTAACATCAACTCAAAGTACTCCACTTCAAGTTGCTACTCACTCGCTTGCACCGGCGGAGAAACCCGGCAAGTTTTCCGGTGTAGATTTCAAGCGTTGGCAACAAAAGATGTATTTCTATCTCACTACTTTGGGACTTCAAAAGTTCATCAAAGAAGAGATCCCGAATCCTAACGAGGAAGTGCCAGAGAAAGATAGATTTCTTGCAGTTGAAGCTTGGAAACATTCTGACTTCCTTTGCAAGAATTATATTCTAAATGGTCTAGATGATATTTTGTACAATGTCTATAGCACCATAGGGACCTCTAAGGAATTATGGGACGCTAGAGAAGAAATACAAGGCCGAAGATGCAGGATTGAAGAAATCCATTGCGGCTAAGTTTTGGAGTATAAGATGGTTGATTCCAAGGCCGTTGTGACGCAAGTCCAAGAGCTTCAGGTAATTACTCATGATCTTCTTAATGAAGGAATGATTATTAACGAAGCTTTTCAAGTTGCTTCTTTCATAGAGAAGTTGCCTCCCGCATGGAAGGACTTCAAGAGTTACCTAAAGCACAAGCGTAAGGAGATGACGCTTGAGGACCTAATTGTCCGTCTAAAGATTGAAGAGGACAATAGGTTGGCCGAGAAGAAGAGCCGTGGACAATCAACCATCACTGGTGCAAACATTGTGGAGAGTGACTCCAAGGGAAAGAAGAGGAAGAGAAACTCTATCCCAAGTTCTTCCGGTACAAAGAACCACAATGGTAACAAGAAGATTAATGGTAATTGTTTCAAGTGTGGGAAACAAGGGCATAAAGCCTCGGTGTGCAAGACCCACAAGAAGAAGAACAAAGGTCAAGCTAATATTGTTGATGATATGGATATGGATGACCTTTGTGCTGTTCTTTCTGAATGTAACTTGGTAGGGAATCCAAGAGAATGGTGGATAGACTCTGGCGCTACCCGCCATGTTTGTGCAGTCAAAGAGATGTTCACTTCCTACTCTTTGGCTAAAGCGGAGGAGAAATTATTCATGGGGAACTCCTCGACGGCCAAGGTCGAGGGATATGGAAAGATTGTCTTGAAGATGACATCGGGCAAGGTTGTGACCCTCAACAACGTCCTCCATGTACGGAAATTCGCAAGAATTTGGTCTACCTCGCTTCTTGTCAAGCACGGATTCAAAGTTGTGTTTGTTTCCGATAAGGTTGTAATTAGCAAGAATGATGTGTATATAGGAAAAGGTTATCTTAATAATGACCTTTTCAAGCTCAATGTAATTACCGTGAACGATGTTATTAATAATAATAATAACGCTTCTTCCGCGTATTTACTTGAGTCGAATTATTTGTGGCATGCCCGTTTGGGACATGTGAATTACAAATCCTTACGGAAAATGATAAACATGGAAGTGTTGCCCAAATTTGAATGCAATAAATCTAAATGTCAAGTAAGTGTGGAATCAAAGTTTGCGAAACATCCCTACAAGTCGATAGAAAGAACTTCTGAACCATTGGACTTGATTCACACTGACATTTGTGACATGAAGTCGACACCATCTCGAGGTGGGAAAAAGTACTTCATAACATTTATCGACGATAGCACTAGATATTGCTATGTATATTTGCTAAGTAGCAAAGATGAAGCGATTGATGCATTCAAACAATTCAAAGCAGAGGTTGAGAACCAACTCAACAAGAAAATAAAAATGGTCAGAAGTGATAGAGGTGGTGAATATGAATTTCCATTTGAAGAAATATGTCTAGAAAATGGAATTATTCACCAAACATCGGCTCCATATACCCCACAACAAAATGGAGTTGCGGAAAGGAAGAACCGAACTTTGAAGGAAATGACGAATGCTTTCGTTGTCCCTGGACAAGAACATAAGGTGTGTAGATTGGTGAAGTCCCTATATGGACTTAAACAAGCACCCAAACAATGGCATGCTAAATTTGACGCAGTTATGTTGTCAAACGGTTTTCGGATTAACGAATGTGATAAGTGTGTATATATCAAGAACACACCTAATCACGAAGTCATTGTTTGTCTATACGTAGACGATATGTTGATAATGAGTAAGAATGTTACTGACATAGAAGAGACAAAGCGAATGCTATCAAGATCTTTCGACATGAAAGACTTGGGTGAGGCGGATGTTATTCTTGGAATAAAGATATCTAGAACGCCTCAAGGTCTAGCATTATCGCAATCTCACTACATAGAGAAAAATTATTGATAAATTCAAGTATTTGCATATCAAAGAAGTGCACACGCCGATTGATCCAAACCTTGTTCTTACAAAGAACGAAGGTAAAAGTGAATCTCAAGAGGATTACGCACGAGTTTTGGGATGTCTAATGTACATCATGAATAGTACTCGACCAGATATTGCTTGCGCAATAAGTAAATTGAGTCGTTATCAACGTAATCCAAATAGCACGCATTGGATGGCAATGCGGCGTGTTTTGGGGTATTTACAACATACCAAAGATTTTGCTTTACACTACAAAAGATATCCGGCAGTGCTTGAAGGATATTGTGATGCAAATTGGATCACCGGCTCAACCGAAATCAAATCCAATAGCGGATATGTATTTACGGTTGGTGGGGGAGCAGTATCTTGGAGATCCTCCAAGCAGACTTGTATTGCCCGATCCACAATGGAATCGGAGTTCATAGCTTTGGACTTAGCCGGTGAAGAAGCGGAATGGCTTCGGAGCTTCTTGGAAGATGTTCCGTTTTGGCCCAAGCCGTTAACCCCAATAAGCATACATTGTGATAGTCAAGCGGCTATTGGAAGGGCGAAAAGTGTTATGTATAATGGAAAGTCTCGTCACATACGTCGACGACATAACACAGTGAGACAATTAATCTCTAGTGGAGTTATCTCGATCGATTATGTAAGATCAAAAGATAACGTGTCGGATCTGTTAACTAAAGGCCTAACTAGAGCATTAGTTGAGAAGTCATCGAGGGGAATGGGACTGTGGCCTAGGACAAATCATCATGGCGGTAACTCTACCTAAGTAGGATTGGCAGACCCAACCTCTAGGTTCAAGGAGCAAACAAAGTTGTGAATGATGGTCCGACATTGTCAAATTATTTAAAGTCCATTCTCATGATGAGACAGTGTCCAAAATATAAGGGTAAACCTAAATATGAAAGGTTTTTAATGGTTTCTAAGTTTGACACGTGTTGTGATCAAATAGTGTATTTACGGAATACATGTTTAGAAATCACCTATGTGAGTGTGAAGTGGAGCCGCTTCAAGGAGAATAAAAGAAGGCCAATTCTCTACGCACTCATGAAACCAGGCGGTGTTCATGGCTGAAACGAACACAACAATGAGAACCAACGAGCGGATAAGAGTTGGTTGTGTGACATATGTTGTCTTAGTATACAAGAAAAACCGACGGTTCAAAGATATCATATCTACCGATTGGTGAGTATACTCAATATATGTTCACTAGGGAAGGTTCAAAGGGAAACCCACCTATCCTAATACAACTAATTCTTAGTTGAGAGTCACACAGTTTTTTTGCATAGTTTTCAAAACTTAGCATTCTCTTTCATGTGGGGGATTGTTGGAATTTGAAAGGTGTGAATGAGAATGAAAGGGGAAGAAGCCAATAGTTGGTGAGTTATTGGTTAAACCAAGTTGAACCGAATCGGACCGAACCGATGTGGCGGTTGGAATGAACCAACCGGTCCAACTACTATGGCGAACCGATGCAATGGTTGGGGTGTAACCACCCACTTGAAGGGTCACATCCCTTCACTGAACCATTGCAATGGTTGGGGTGTAACCACCCACTTGAAGGGTCACATCCCTTCACTCGCACCCCTTCATTATCTATAAATAAACACCTACCCCCTCTGTTTTTGACACAAGATTTTTCCCAAGAAATTTTTCTGGCCAAAAGATAAAGAATTTTTTCATTCTTCATTGCATTTCCTCTCTACAAACTCATAAAGGAAAATAGAGTCGTGTGACTTCTCTCCGATCGTTGCGTTCGTCGGATTCTGGTGTTTCAAGTACCGGTACAGCCAGAAAAGGTACGTCCGTTCTATCCTGGGAGGAATAGTTCCAATAACCTTGGGTACCGTAGAGGGGAACTAAATTCCTTAAGGAGAAATAGTGAATTCTATTGGCTCGGGCGTTGTTTATGCATGTGTAGATTTCTATATATAACTTGTGTGGCAAGAAACATATTTTTTGTGAATCGTTTTCCATAACAGGGAGTAGTTGTTGCTATATAAGTTTTGTGTAGCAATTGATATGTATATCGACTGAAAGCCATTGCCTTTTATAGTTCATTCTTAATTACGATTTTGCTGGGCAAGACAAATGAAAGGTTAGATTTCAGAATATTATTCATAGCAATGATCATTTGAGGGGAAGTATTCGAATCTAGATCCCCAATAACATGCCAGTAGCCGACATTTATCCCAACTAAAGCTGTAACAGTAATACCAATTATTTTGAGGGCAATTCTGCGGTATCTTATTGTGTCAATAGTACAGTCAATATCATTTGCAGATACCATGGCTCCGTCCCCTGATTTGTTTTTTCTTCTTCTTTATCACGAATGCGATTAACTTCGCATTTGAGTATATACTAGGTGGCGATGACGCGCCTTGTCGTGTAACGGAGATTGTCTATAGGCATAAATTATGTGGTCCGTTATGGTGTTTTGTTAGTATTATTGGTCTAAAATTATTTTTTTGTTAACAGTTTTGTTAGTAATATATGGGTTTGGGTAGTGTATGGATATTTACTTCCATAATCTAAATTTGTATGAGTTGAGTATGAATACCCTTTTATTATAGGGTGCTTTAATTACACATACAAAAATTAGACATGTTTTGAGGACTTATATGACAAAAAAATTAATTTAGGTTATAAATTTAAAGATTTATTAAGTTTAGGTACCGAACTGTAATTTGCATAGTTGAGACTTAATTCTTTTATGGTGATGTATTTAAGATGATAATTATTTACCTTGTTATAAAAAAATTGAAACTATTTATTTTATATGTGTAGATACCTAGCCAAACATGTGTATAATTGTTGAAAATTCTAGCCCGGTTGAAAAAGAAAAATCAAGAGAGAAGCAAAAGGAATACAAATTGGAACTCGCTTAAAATTTCACACCTTCAAATCCCATGATGGAAAATGATGACTTTGTAATAAGTAATAACCATATATATTTATTTTTAATTAGACTCTGTTCACTTCCATTTTCATTTCGCTTAAAATTTCACACCTTCAAATCCCATGATGGAAAATGATGACTTTGTAATAAGTAATAACCATATATATTTATTTTTAATTAGACTCTGTTCACTTCCATTTTCATTTCCTGTTTTCTGTTTTCATGTCATAAATTTGGCAACCGAAACGAGAAAACTTGGGAAAGTAAAAAGGGAACTGCGCATCCGGTCAGTTTTGGTTTACAGCATGGGAGGCTTCTTCTTCTTCCTTGCCGCTGTCACCTGCATCATCGTCGTCGGGGACCTCGTCGCTGCTTTTGTCGGCGGCGGCGGCTTCCTCGACCTTCTGCCTCTTTGGTTCCGATCCAAGTTCGGGTTCGCTCGAGGAGGATGCTAATCCGGGAGACGATTCGTCGCTCGCGAGTGCGACAGTCGCACCGCTTGAGGATCGTAGCCGAAGCTCGAGATCGTGCGATTGGGATCCATGGCTGGGAAACGATTCGGAGAAACACGAACGGAATTGGGGATTTCGATTGTGTTCGTTATTGGGGATTACACTCATTATCGCCACCGTGCGCTCGAGCAGTTTGCTGCCCAACGCCATCATGCGTCGCCGCTTCTGGCTTTCCTCCACCCATCAAATCCTTTTTCCGGGAGATTCTACCTATCTTTTTTGCAGGGTCTCAAAAGAGTTGTGATATAAGGCAAGGACGTTGAAGGAGAAGCTTGCGACATATTTGAATAGCTACTTTGGAACCATGGATGTGGAGCTTGCCTTACTCACCCGTGAATAAGGGCAATCGATATATGAATCGATCGGACAGATTCAACTCGGAATAAAGGGCAATCGATATGGGTAGCTCGCCACAACCAGGGTGATTACCTAGCTGATAAGAGTCGCTCAAGCTTCTCGAACCAAACAGAACCGGATAGGATGGAAATCGATCGGACAGTACTCACCCGTGAATAAGGGCAATCGATATATGAATCGATCGGACAGATTCAACTCGGAATAAAGGGCAATCGATATGGGTAGCTCGCCACAACCAGGGTGATTACCTAGCTGATAAGAGTCGCTCTAGCACTCTGGAGATTCTCGACAGAGATATTAGGGCAAATTCCGCGTAGGAACTCGGCTTTAGCCTCTGAAATTCAATAATAATCGTCTTCGGGTAAAACCAACGTGTTCAGCCCTTTAAATAGGCAAAATACAACCCAAATCCGACTCCAACATGGAAAAACAATCATAAACCGACTTTAAAACAAGGAAACTCGGAAATAGCCCAGCAAACCCGTTAAGCCCAAACCGTTAAGCCTGGACCCGTTAAGTAAACCCGTTAAGGCTAGACCCGTTAAGCAAACCCGTTAAGGCTGCTTCTTGCAATCTGCCTTCTCTTCAGCACTTCCTCCTTCTTCCTCCACTCGAATCATCATATATGGCTTCCCTCGAAATAGCTCCACATCCATGGCTCCAAAGTAGCTATTCAAATATGTCGCAAGCTTCTCCTTCAACGTCCTTGCCTTAGCACGTGTGACTGGCCCATTGATGTCCTCATCAGCCCCTCCTTCTTCAAAAGGATTTGCCCTCAAATCCGAATTGCCATCCAAATAAGGTGCAAGGTCAGAAACATTAAACGTTGCACTTACTCCATACTCTCCTGGCAAGTCGATCTTGTAGGCATTGCTTCCAATCTTCGAAACCACCTGGAAAGGACCATCACATCGGGGCATTAACTTTGATTTCCTCTGCTGGGGAAACCTCTCCTTCCTCAAATGCACCCACACCCAGTCGCCAACTTCAAAGTGCCTCGGTTTTCTGTTTTTGTTCACATTGCGCATGATCTGCTCCGTCCTTATCTCAATGTTCAATCTCGCCTTCTCATGTAAACTCTTCATGAACTCAGCTTTCTTGGCTCCATCGAGATTGACCTGCTCATTCAAAGGTAATGGCATCAAATCCAAGGGAGTGAGTGGATTGAAACCATACACGAACGGAGTGAACTTCGTCGTCGAGTGCACCATCCTGTTGTAAGCAAACTCTACATGGGGAAGGCAGTCCTCCCAAACCTTGATGTTGCTCTTGATCACAGCTCGAAGCATCTGGGATAATGTTCGATTGACCACCTCTGTTTGCCCATCGGTTTGAGGGTGACATGTAGTAGAGAACAACAGCTTCGTCCCCAGTTTGCTCCACAACGTCTTCCAGAAGAAACTCAAAAACTTAGTATCTCGATCGGATACTATGGAACACGGCATCCCATGCAATCGCACTACTTCCCTGAAAAACAAATCAGCCACGTTAACCGCATCGTCAGTCTTATGGCATGGGATAAAGTGTGCCATCTTCGAGAATCGATCCACCACCACGAAAATCGAATCTCTTCCCTTCCTTGTCCGCGGCAAACCAAGCACAAAATCCATAGAGATGTCGATCCATGGAGCATATGGAATCGGTAGCGGTGTGTACAATCCAGATGATTGCACCTTCGACTTGGCCTGCTTGCACTCCACACACCTCACACACAGATTCTCCACGTCTCCCTTCATGTGCGGCCAATAGAAGTGCTCTTGTAGACAACTCAGCGTATTGTCTACACCGAAATGTGCCATTAAACCTCCTCCATGAGCCTCTTTCAACAACAACTCTCGAAGTGATGATCGAGGAATACACAACTGGTTAGCTCGAAACAAGTAGCCATCACTTCGATAGAACTTCCCATCGCCATGCTGCTCACAAGCTCTATAGATCTCCCCAAAGTCAGCATCATCAGAATAGAGCTCCTTGATATGCTCAAAACCCAAATACTTCACCCCCATTGTCGTGATCAACGAATGTCTTCGAGATAGGGCATCAGCAACTACATTTTCTTTTCCCTGCTTGTACTTGATCACATATGGAAAGGACTCAATGAACTCAACCCATCGAGCATGTCTCTTGTTCAGCTTGTGTTGAGCTTTCAAATACTTCAATGACTAGTGATCAGTGTGAATCACGAACTCCTTCGGCCAAAGATAGTGCTGCCATGTCTCTAAGGCTCGAACTAGAGCATAAAGCTCCTTGTCGTACGTCGGATAGTTGAGGGCAGCCCCACTCAACTTCTCGCTGAAGTAAGTAATCGGCTTCTTCTCTTGCATCAACACTGCTCCAATTCCCAAACCAGAAGCATCACACTCCACCTCGAATGTCTTATTGAAATCCGGCAACATCAGAATAGGTGAATGCGTGAGCTTGTGCTTGAGCAGCTCGAATGCTCTGGTCTGCTCCTCTCCCCAATAGAACGTCACGTTCTTCTTGATGATGGATGTCAATGGTGCGGCAATGGTGCTGAAGTTGGGCACAAATCGACGATAAAATCCAGCAAGCCCATGAAAGCTCCGCACCTCATTCACGTTGGTTGGAATAGGCCAATCGCGAATTGCTTTCACCTTCTCTTCATCCACCTTGACTCCATCTGCACTCACCACAAAACCAAGAAAAATAACACTAGAAGTGCAAAACGAGCACTTCTTGAGGTTAGCATACAATTTCTCCTTTCTCAACATCGCCAACACCTCTCTCAAGTGATTGAGATGATCCTCCATGCACTTCGAGTAGATCAGAATGTCGTCGAAGTATACGACCACGAACTTGCCAATGAATGACCTCAAAACATGGTTCATCAGCCTCATGAAAGTGCTAGGAGCATTGGTTAAACCAAAGGGCATCACCATCCATTCGTATAGACCCTGCTTGGTCTTAAACGCAGTCTTCCACTCGTCTCCCTCCTTCATACGAATTTGGTGGTAACCTGATCTCAAATAAATCTTGGAAAACACCGTAGAGCCATGTAATTCATCAAGCATATCATCTAATCGTGGAATTGGATGATGATACTTAACTGTAATTTGATTGATGGCTCGGCAGTCTACACACATCCGCCAGGTGTGATCCTTCTTTGGCACGAGAATCACCGGAACTGCACACGGGCTCAAACTTTCTCGAACATGCCCCTTCTCCATGAGCTCGTCAATCTGCCTTTGCAGCTCTTTGGTCTCATCCGGGTTAGCTCGATATGCTGCCTTGTTTGGAATTTGAGCTCCCGGCATGAAATCAATTTGGTGCTCAATTCCTCGAATAGGAGGCAGCCCCTTCGGTGCTTCCTCTGGAAACACATCCTCGAACTCATCCAACACCACTCTTGCTTCGGCTGGAACTTCTTGGACTAGCTCTTGATTGAGCAGCACGTCCCTGTACATGAGCACAATCAAAGGTTCTCGTGCACAGGCAGCTTGCTTCAAATCTCCATTGCGTGCTAGCATCACTGCCTTCGAATCCACAATTCCAGCTCCCTCTGCTCCTTTCTTGGCCGAGGCATTACTTGCCTTTTCTTGCTCTCGACGTCGCTGCATTTGGAGTTGATCTCGATATACTTCACGTGGAGACAGAGGCTTCAACACGAACTTCTTCCCTCCATGTTGCAACTTGTACTTATTTGTCACTCCATCATGTTGTGCTTGTCGATCAAATTGCCATGGCCTGCCAAAAAGCACATGTGCAGCTTGCATAGGCACTATATCACACAAAATCTCATCCTTGTAATCTCCAATCTCGAACTTCATTAGTGCCTGCTTTGTGACTTTGATGGATCCGTGATCGTTAAGCCATTGCAGCGTGTATGGCTTTGGATGCTTCAACGTAGGCAGCCCTAGCCTTTTCACCGCACACGCACTCACAACGTTCGTGCAACTTCCTCCATCAATCACTAGAGACAGCAGCTTCCCATCAACTACACATCTCGTATGGAAGATATTTTCTCTCTGTTCACTCTCCTCCTTAGGCTGCACAGACAATACTCTCCGTGCTACAAACAAGCTGCCTGGAGGTGGTTCCATTTCCTTAGACTCATCGACATCAGAATCGGTGGTCTCTTCCTCCGATACATACTCACCATTATCAAGCAAGATCAGGGTCTTCTTATTGGCACACTGGCTCGCAATGTGTCCTCTTCCATGGCATTTGAAACAACGAATTTCCCCCGACGATCCACCTTGCTTCATAACTGGATTTGCACCATCAGCCCTTGCCGCGGGTCTAGGGGCTTCTTTCACGGGCAGTTGCGGCTTAGGGTTGGTTGCAACTCCTTGGCTCGAACGGGTAGAATTCATGGAGGGTTGAATCCTCCTATTTCGAAGCTGTCGTTCCACTTTACTTGTCATATCCACCAAATCTTCAAGTTCAAGGAACGGTTGTATCTCCACCACGTTCTTGATCTCTCGATTGAGACCATACAGAAAACGAGCTATGGTAGCCTCGCGGTCCTCTCTCACATCAGCACGTATCATCAATACTTCCAACTCCTTGTGATAATCTTCAACGCTTTTAGTTCCCTGCCGGAGAAGCTGGAGGTTTTGATACATATCTCGCAAATGGGAACTCGGTACAAACCGATCCCTCATAATTCCTTTCATCTCATCCCACGTCTCAATAGGACGCTGCCTGTTTCTCCTTCGTTTCGTTCCCAACTGATCCCACCAAACAAGTGCATAATCCGAGAACTCTAGGGCAGCCAATGTCACTTTCTTCTTCTCGGAGTAGTTATGACAATCAAACACTAGTTCCATCTTTCGCTCCCAATCCAAATAAGCATCCGGGTTCGTGGTACCGCGAAAAGGTGGAATCGTGACCTTGAGGTTTCGCAAATCATCATCCTCCTCAAAGCCCTCTTCTTCCTCGTCATTAAACTCCTCTTCATGATGTTGCTGCCGCCCTCTCCTTTCAGCTCGAGGCATTCCAAGGCGTCTATGCTGGCGCATATGACGCTGTACTTCGTGAACCAAGGGTGGAGGAGCTCGGTTTTCCCTTCCCCTTTCTTCTTGTCGAGGTCTAGGGTTAGGGTTTGCATCGACCACAACCGGCTGCTGGAGCCTTGTCTCGACAGCCTCCATCCTCGTGGTTTGCTCGGCAAGCCTTGCGGTTTGCTCTTCTTGAGCCCGAGCAATGTTCTCCAATTGATTTCTGATCGCTTCGAGTGCTGCTTCCATGTTTGCGATGCAAGAAAACTCCAAGAACACAAGAACTCGCACAACCTGCTTCTTGCCTCGCAAGAAACACCAAGAACTCCCAAGAACAAACAACCTCCTGTCTTTTGGCTCAAGAACACGCCAAGACCTTCAAGAACTCGCACAAAACCACCAAGAACACAAACAAGAACGCACAAGATCTTCAAAAAAACTTCAAAAACACGCCACTGACTTGAACCTTAGCTCTGATACCACTTGATATAATCAAAGTTGCGCAGGGTCAAGCTTCTCGAACCAAACAGAACCGGATAGGATGGAAATCGATCGGACAGTACTCACCCGTGAATAAGGGCAATCGATATATGAATCGATCGGACAGATTCAACTCGGAATAAAGGGCAATCGATATGGGTAGCTCGCCACAACCAGGGTGATTACCTAGCTGATAAGAGTCGCTCTAGCACTCTGGAGATTCTCGACAGAGATATTAGGGCAAATTCCGCGTAGGAACTCGGCTTTAGCCTATGAAATTCAACAATAATCGTCTTCGGGTAAAACCAACGTGTTCAGCCCTTTAAATAGGCAAAATACAACCCAAATCCGACTCCAACATGGAAAAACAATCATAAACCGACTTTAAAACGAGGAAACTCGGAAATAGCCCAGCAAACCCGTTAAGCCCAAACCGTTAAGCCTGGACCCGTTAAGTAAACCCGTTAAGGCTGGACCCGTTAAGCAAACCCGTTAAGGCTGCTTCTTGCAATCTGCCTTCTCTTCAGCACTTCCTCCTTCTTCCTCCACTCGAATCATCATATATGGCTTCCCTCGAAATAGCTCCACATCCATGGCTCCAAAGTAGCTATTCAAATATGTCGCAAGCTTCTCCTTCAACGTCCTTGCCTTATTATCACAACTCATGGTTGTGGCGAGCTCCACATACATGACATCAAGTTGCGTGTTGGGGTACCGGGAATGGCGAATCTTTCCAACGGCTGCAATATGACCGACGGTTCCATTCTTGTGCAGTTCCATCTCTCATTCGTGGAAGGACGGTTACAACTTACAACCCCGGTGGATTCCAACCGTCCAAGATAAGCATTACTAATTTAAATTTTTTTAATTTACATCTATTTTTTTTGTGTTCCGGTTTTCATAATTATCGTTTACACTTTTTTACATTTTCCTTATCATAACTGCACGTTCACGTTTTTTTATTTGATTGAGTTTGCCATTTTCTACACTTCTTTTGCTCAATAAGTTTTACTAACTCCCCCCTTTTTTCCCTTTTTTATTATTATTTGTTTTCAATTATAATTTCAAACTCTTTTAGAAAATAAGGTTGGTTCCCTCTTCCGTCGGTTTTCCCCAATCTCGTCGCTTTCGTCTTCGTGCGACTGTTTGGTACCATCGCCGACAAGGCTCCTCTGCAGGGATTCGTTCCATCGTTCACCGACGACTTCACAGCGTGCAGAGTAGTTCATAGAGCTTGTGGAGCATCTTTGGTAGAGGTTCGTTGGTACTTGAAATTTGCTTTGTTCCGTTAGGGGTCGTTTGTGTTCTTCTTGCAGGTAGCTTGCACATCAACTCTATTGTTGGCCTATTGAAGCTTGACTTATAGGAGATATGAAGGCTCTACTTGGCGGATGGGTGCATCAAGAAGTTTGTCGAGTGATGACTTCCTTTGCGTTTTTTTCGTTTATTTATGGTTCTAGGCATACTAACAGGGCTGCCCATTTAGTGGCAAAAACGGCCCTTGCATCGGTAGCTCAACACTAGGTTGACTACCGCCTTTAATTTTCAAGAATTGTAACACCCTATCTATTTACGATCTATCTATGGCAAAAAAAAAAAACGAGAAAACTTGTTTACGTTTCATTCTGTTTTCTATTCGTTTTCAACTATGAAAACATAAAGTGGCAACTTCCTGTTGTTTTCGGAAACGACAAAATGTTGTTTTCACCTGTTTTCACCATCTGTTTTCTCATAAACAGGAAACAGAAATGAAAGTAAACAGGCCTACTAATGAAAGTATGGACCCGTTCATACTTGTAATTAGAATATATAAAAATAGTATACTAATTAGGGTTAGATGAAGAAGGCAAAGAAAGAAATAAAGAAAGGGTTATGGAAGGCAAGTGAAAAATGAAATGAAGAGGAAGTAGATGATGGAATGTTTTGATCAATTCTATTAGTTGGCCGTCAATACAACAATCAACCCTTTTAGATGTTGCATATTTTGTTACATGTAGCTAGTAGAAGTTTGTTTAGTATCTCGTAAATGTACTAAATGAGTTTATAAGTTCGCTTTTGTAATATTTTAGAGTCGTCTCTCTTTTATCAGTTATTTAATGTTTCACGTTATGAGCAAATATAAAATGACCGAATCTTCTCCTACATTTGAGTGATACAACATCTTGTATTGTACAGACTAAATTTGTACTTTTATGTTATGGTGGATTGGATTCATGGATTGGTTCAAAAGAATTGGTGGATTGGATTCACGGATTCAAGTGAAATCTAAACATTGTACCAATATGTAAATTTAAAAAATTGTAGGTACGAAAATCTCATAAAATTTAGATACCAAAACATAATTGTTCAATGATTGACATTAAAATTAATTTGGGATATCAAAATTTAAAATGTACATTATAGTGACTAAGTTGTGATTTAATTAAATTTGGGGTATTAGGTACGAAAATCTCATAAAATTTAGATACCAAACATAATTATTCAATGATTTTATTAAAAGTAAATTTGGCATATCTAAATATAAATGGTACATTATAGTGACTATATTATGATTTAATTAAATTTGGAGTATCAAATGTAAATAATTATGCAACAGTAACTCATATTCAGGTAGTTTATATATAGTAACTTCATTTTTGCCTTATTATTCTCTAGTTCGTTTTGTGTTGTTAAATTTGTTTCCTGTTTTCTAACTTAACTTTATATCTTTTATCTTTGTATTCCAAAACAATATGTTGAATAAATAAAACGGCTTCTAATAAACTAACTGGTCCCAATAAATCGAGTTGTTAGAAAATGTTAATGTGTGGTATTTAACCACTTCCTTACATGTCCTCTCAAACTAAAAAGTTGACTTATGGACTTGAAATTTGCACAGACCTCCTCATACCATTTGCTTTAAGACAACGGTTAATATTGTAGGTCGTGAGGGTTTGAACACGTAACCTTACGGACAAACTAGCTTTGATACCATGTGATAAACCAACTGGCCCCAATAAGTTTAGTTGTTGGGAGAATGTCCATGTATGGTACTTAACCAGCTCGTTACATTGTTGGTTCACGATTTAATGACAGTGTTAGCCAATGGTGGTATGTTAGGAGGCCCTCCTCAAGATATTAGAGGTTTGTATTGTACGTCTGTTAGTTGATCCAATCTTATATATATGATGAAATCGTGATAATGATTGAATGATTATGGTTATAATGATGTATTTAAATATATTAATTAATATTAGCGTTAGTCATTGGTCAATATTCTCATGTATATCATCATTAAAGTCATATTTGCATTCTGAAAGCACTATATGTGTTATAAAATGACACAAAAACCTATTAACGGATTCCACGAAAAGAAATTAACAGATTAATAATGATAATCGAAAAATAATTTCTCGCATAATACAAAAATTTAAGAATTAATAAATAATTTTAGGGTTAATAGTATATTTTGTAGCTCAACTATAAATTTTCTCAACCCGTTACTATTTCTTAATATCAAAGATGTCCTGCTTTTCAAAAACTTACCTACCTGTTAGATATTCTATCAAACAACTATAGTTTTCGGTCCAACTATTGACCGATTCATATGAAATATCACCCCTTATGAAATCTTGGTGATAATCAATGTAGTTAAAATCGCGTTTTAAAATTTAAAAACTAAGAATTTACGTTTTTAGGTCACTAAAACGCTTCTACACAAAATATTAGTTTTTATAACTTACGTTGTTAAAAACTCCGCTTTAAAACTTTAAAAATTATGATTTTACGTTTCTAGATCACCAAAAAGTTTATACATAGAAACTCGCTTTTGACTACATTGGTGAAATTGGTTCGGTTCGATTCTCGATTAACCGTTAAATATTTTATGCTTACCCTTAATCGTACCATTTTAATTAGTCGGTCAACCATAACCGTATAGTCGGTTCTCGATTATTTTGTCGGTTAACCAAGTGATTTGGAAAAGGTTATATCAAAATAATCAATCGGTCAATAACCTAACCAACAAAACACCGTCTTTTTTCAATTGTGAAATTTTCTACAATTTTCATAAATACACATGTCTTTTCTTGAGTTGTTATTATTGCATGAAAAATAATTTAATATATATATAGACGGTTCTATCGTAACTTGGGTAAAATCAAGGGTACGTCATACATACATACATACATATATATACATACATACATACATACATATATATATATATATATATATATATATATATATATATATATGGCAAAGGCTAGCGTACGTCCGGGCGTACGCTAGCCTACCGTACGCCCCATTGAGTTTTGCTATTTAAACAAAGAATTAATCGGAGTTTGGGACATGATACTATACCCTAACCCCTAATGGGTGAATCTCAGTCCCCAATTCGCTAACCCAAAGCACGAGATTCGTTTAATCTTAAAAATGAAAATCAACGATTCTGATTCGTCGAAATTTCAGTGCACTCACTATTTTGGGTGCATTCAGTGCACTCGCTTCATAATCGTCATTTTAAAGATGCGATTTATGTCAAAATGATGTCAATCATCACTTATGATGTGATGTACAATAACGGACATGAATTTGCACAAAAACCATTAAAGATTTACTTTAATTTGAAAGATTTAGAGTTTAGAGATTTAGGGTTAGGGTTTACAATTTGGATAGAACTCAAAATTGGAGGTCTAGAGCTTAGGGTAATCCGCTAATTAGTTGTTATCATATGTTATATCATCATATTACGCTAATTAGTTGTTATCATATGTTATCTCAAATCTCAAGCATGATGGATTTTAGCCAAGTCCATTGTTTGTTGTCAGGTGTTAAATCCGTGGGGTCCATGGATTTGTTCCCTTTTTTGGATATAAATCTGTGGACCCCACGGACTTGTAAATCCCACATATTGGGGTGGGATTTGTAAATCCTTGATGGCTAGTTATATTTATAGCAAATCCATCATAATTATATCATCAAATCTATCATGCAAACAATAGACTCTTCAAATCCATGATGGTACAAATCCCTCATAAATCCAAAGGTTTTTTTTTGAGCCAAAACCCTCATTTTTCAAATCCAACAAGCAAACGACCCCTAGTTTTTGAGTTGGGTGCATTGAACGCACTCATTTTTGTGAGTGCACCGAAGTAGTCACCATATATATGTATATATGGAAAAGGCTAGCGTACTCCCGGGCGTACCCTAGCCTATCGTACGCCCGTTGAGTTTTGCTATTTAGACAATGAATTAACCGAACTTTGGGGCATGATACTATACCCTCACCCCTAATGGGTGAACCCCAGTCCGCAATTCACTAACCCAAAGCATAATATTCATTTAATCTTGAAATGAAAATCATGATTTGAGTTAGAAAACTAGGGACTATAGGTATCAATCGAGCGGGATCGGGCTGGGTTCAATCGGGTTGCGGGTTAGTCGGGTTTCACGTTCATCGGGTTGTGGGTGCATCGGGTTCGGGTTCAAACGAGTTGCGGGTTACTCGGGTTTTGGTTCAAGGAGTTCGGGTTTAGTCGGGTTGCGGGTTCATCAGATTGCGGGTCGGGTGGGTTGCTGGCGGATCGGGTTGCGAGTTCTTCGGGTCAACGCATCGAGTAACTTACTCCTTACTTGTTACCAACACTAACTTAAACTATTTTTCTCAATTTTTAACCAATTTCTTTCTACCTCGTATAAATATTTAATTAAAAAAAGTACTCAAAATGTTGAATCAATTTGTATGACTTGCAAACTTGTTATTTAATTAATCGTAATTGGTAAAGTACACTCGCTAATAGTAATGGTGATATCAACATTTGCACCCAAAAGACAGCGTTAATTGTTTATTTGGTATTTTAGTATTATCTCAGTAGTGATTGGATTAAAGTATCTCGTTTATTAGAAACATGCAAATTTGGTATTTGGCGTGTGGTATTTGCAAAAGCAGAGTGGTAAAAGGAGTTATTTAGAAATAACTCATTGCCCAAATAAATTTAATAAACTGTTGCCAAACGAGTCAGGTTGCAGGTTGTTCGGGTCACCGCATCTTAGTTCTTAATCGTTACCTTACACATTATCTATTACACTAATTTAAAACATTTTATTACCAATTTTCAACCCATTTATTTCTACCTCGCATATGTACTTTTATATAAACTTGTCAAGTGTCTGATTATTTGTTATTTTACATGATCGAGTAGTTGCAATTGTATGACTTGCAAACTTGTCAGGTAATTAATCATAATTGGTAAGGTACACTAATCAATTTGTTATATCTTTTAAATGATCAAACTATTGCAATTGTATGGCTTCCAAACTTGTCACATAATTAATCATAATTATCACGGCCGGATAAGAGGGTGTAATTGGGAGGCTCACCGGCACGGGGCGTCCGGATATTAGGGGGTCTCCATTTAGATCTATTAGTTAATAAGATCGTATATTATAGGTTATATTTGTAGTGTATGAATAATTGATTATGAGTATGATGATGAGTTTAACTATGTGAAGTAATATTAATACTAATTATTGGTTAATGTTATATACACATACACTAGACTTGTATATTCATTTACCTCCTTTTCCCTTTTGACGCTTGATGGAAACGAAAAGTAAGGTGAATACCGAGCATACACTTCACCAGGCGGGAGCAGATCCGGTGAGTAACCTTGTGATGAGTAACCCCATGCATAACCCAATAAGAATCTGCCACATAAGCGTCTCCTTCTCTCTCCTGGAAAAATCATTAATTTTCTTTCCCTTAATCTTTAACGGATGATTTCTCACTCGTTTTAACTCGGAATTTAATTTTTTTTGCACAGTTAGATCAGATTAATTGTGCTCTTTAAAATGAAATCCACTTTGATATTTTTTGGAACAATTTTTTTTTGTCAATTATTACCAGTCAATACCATATAGTATAGTCAATACCATATGGTATTGACTTGTATAAGTATTAAATAACAACATACCATATGGTATGAAAAATACCAGTCAATACCATATGTTGTTATTTAATACCAGTCAATATCATATGGTATTAAATAACAGCATACCATATGGTATGAAAAATACCATCTCATACTAGGGTGGTATAGTATGGTATGGAGTTTGTAACGAGAGGTTTGAAATTTTTTCCCCCAGAAAATTTTGAAATACAATAGATCATGATTAAATCGTTCCTTTTGTGCAAAAATTTCCGAAAATGACTAAACAACGAAGGAGATACCATATGGTATAGAGTTGGTAACGAGAGAGATGAAAAAAAAATTTCTCAAAAAATATTGAAAATGGATATCATTTTGTAGAGCACAACGAACTCGTTCCATCTGTGCAAAAAAAAAAAAAAAAATTGAAATACGAGTTAGAATGAAGAAGATATGATTCAATTAAGAAAACTAAGGAAAATAAATTTCTTTAACTCTCCACCCTTAGATCGGCTCTCACTTAAAAGAAGGGTCCATATTTAGTTACTCATTGTTACTCACTCTAAGATTTCTCACCCTATCTTGAGCCTAACCAGACTTCGACCCACCTTAGACCTACTTCTGCGCCGCTTCAGCATCGCTCCGCCTTAATTTCCTAGAGATTAATTCTCCACCTATCTCCTAAGCATGCATGATTATGCAGCCGTTGAGCGCCTAAACGGGAGGAAGGGGACGCTTTTTATCTCTTATTAGAAGCTATCAAAAAGTGAAAACGCCATAGCAAGATCCAAAGAAGCAGAAAGCAGTGAAATATGAGGAAAGTGACAAGGTTATAGCTGCCTCATACCTTTCGGAGGACCATTGCTACCAATCGACTGATTCCCTGAAAGAGTAACAAAGGAAGATAAACCAAATGTCAAGGTGAACCCTGTGAGTTCTATTTTCAGTTCAAGGTTGGAGAAAGGAACGATTGATGAGAAAGAACAGGGGAAACAAACGAGAAACTAAACGGATCGAGATGGTTGCTAAGGCATTCGACGAGATGGAAGGAACGACTTCGATTAGGGTTGGGGGAATGAAAGTAAGGGTTTCTGTTGAACAAGGGTAGGCGGTGGGAATCGTGGGATTATTTTTGGTTTTCGCATAGTGATAAAGAAGAGGTAGAACACTGATTATAATCCAAATCAATGAATCATGCTACAAAACGATGCCGCTTTTTCGGAGCCAAGTGGTCGCTGAACTGTATCTTCTTTTTCTCTTCTTTTTTAAGTTTCCAATTATATTTAATTTGATATTAGGCGACCAGAATAAATGGTCCTTGAACTTTTATTCATTTGCGTCCATGTAGTATGGTCGCCAAATACGAAATCATGGCCGCCAATTTTTTTTTGGTCTTCCCGCTTTTCTAAAGTAAACCCGCCAACTTTTCACTTTTCAATATTTGAAGATCCACGACCATTTTAAAATTATGGTCGTTGATGGTTACATAGTTCGTGACCACTTATATAAATGGTCGTTGAGAATGGTCGCCGAAAAGCTTCTTTCTTGTAGTGGAAGAATACAAAAATTTGCGAGATAATAGATAATTTTATTGTAAATAAAATTAGAAAGATAATACAATTCAATAATAATGATATAATCATTTTAATTTTGCTATACTTAAAAGTCAATTTGAACCACATCTTTGTTTTAGAGCAGGACCACCATTATTCATTGAACAGTCCTGATAATTATAATTATATATAATCACCATAACTAAACAATAATGAGAAAATATAGTATTGGTAAAAAGAATTTTCAAAATTCAAAAATTGTCGTCCTACATCCCCCGGCCGGGCACTCGCCAATCGCCATTATGATTCTGGCTCCAATATTCCCCCTCCTGGATATTGAAATTTGGCCATCCTGCATATTTCCCCGCGCACGCCATTTTGTATCTTCCTGCAAATTCAATTGGCCCCAATATTCCTCCCTCCAAAATATTGAAATCTTAAAATTTTGGCTCCAATTTTTTTTTTGTCTCCCGCAGCTTATTTTTGCTGAACTCCATGACCATTTCACAAATAGCCACCAAATAATTTGTGATATTAATTGTAACTCATGGTAAAGCCATAAACAAATACATATCGGGTGGTTTGCTTCAAGGTTTTGTTGATGGATTTGGTGATGGACTTGCATTTATAATGGACTTTTACAAAAGTCTATTGTTTGCTTGATGGAATTAGAGGGAGTAAATCCGTGGGGCCCCCGCTGTCTCTCTCGGACGACGACCTCGTCTCCCTAGTCGGCGGCAGGGAGGAGAACTCCTAAGGTTCTACTCCGTGGTGGGGCGGCTGTTGAGGAATCCCGGCGGGTTCATGGTCGTGTGGTGCTACAACCACACCGTCGACTCTGCTCGGAGTTCGAAATTAGGTCTGGGTAGGAGGAATTAGGATTATGGATTGGACAAAAAAATCCAGCCCGAGTGGGGTTTTTTTTTTTTTTTTTTTTTTGCCATAGAAGCCCCCATGGTTTAAGATTAGGGGATTATAGGAAATTAGTGTTTATTTATTTTATATTAGTGGTGAAAATGAGAAGAATATTTAAGTGATTAAATTTTATTATTTTTTATTTGCCATGTCACATATTTAACGGTCAACTATGAGAGTTGACTGCCACATCAGACAAAGTTAACGGAGTTGGACGGAGAGTGACCAAATTTGAACTGTTAAACTAATTTTAGTAACCAATAATGGAATTAAATATTTTCAGTGACCAAACGTGAACCTTTTTAGTAAACTCAATGACCAAACTTGCAATTTACCCATGGCATTTTACTAGTTTATCCATACTTATTTTACCTAATGACTAATCTACCCTTCCTTCTTCCTCGGTGGCGGCCTCCAATTCTCCGTCCTCAGTTTTTCATATAGAGCAATGAATGATAAAGGGACTCTCATGTTTGTTTCTTTTTGTCTCTTTCTTTTTTTGGGATTGTTTAACATTAATTTCTCGCATAAATTGTGAATTTCGGGATGAAATTTTGGATTAAGCGTGGTGCTCGAGTTTGACCAAAAAATCGGGACATTTTCAATTGTGGTTGAATTTCACATCTTCATCTGGTGAGTCTTCTATTTACTCCTCTATTGATATTTCTAATGCTCATCTTGTGCATTATTTCTGGATCGACAGTTGGATCCAAAAATTAGAGAGTTGTGTCATGTCCAAACTATTATGCATTTCTATATTTGTAATTGAGCAAGTTCACAAAGTAGAAGTTCAGTATGCATTAGATTTGTTTTTAATGGAAATATAATTACATAAGGGTAACAAGGTAATTTGTGTTTCATATTCACAAATCTAATCAAATAAAATCCATTATCAAATCCAACAAGCAAACAATAGACTTGTTCAAATCCATGATGCCACCAAATCCATCATATATTCATGGTTTTTCAAAACCCAGGTTTTACCAAAACCCTCATATTTTAAATCCATGAAGCAAACAACCCGTAAATGTCAGAAAAGAAGGCGAAATGAGTAAGGTTGTTGCTTCAGAATAAAAAATTAACAAGACTTAACAATATATAATAAGGACAACATAGGAATAATAAAAAGAGATTGAGGCTAGTTTTGTCATTTACTCCCTACTACATAATCCCACTTAAATGGGCAAGATTTTATAATCCGTGGACCCCACGGATTTTGGTCCCAAAATAATCCAACATGCATGGGGGTGGACAACGGGACGGGACGGGATACCCGTCCCGTTTGAAACGGGTACCCAATTCCATTTGAAGAGCAATCTCCATCCCATATCCCAAACCCGCACCGGTTAACGGGTACCCGTTACCCATACGAGACGGATAACGAGTACCCATACTACCCATAAATACCCGTCCAAAATTCCATCAAATCTTTTCTTTGCATTTGTCAGTCCCATTCCTAGAAACAACAAAACCATTTCTTTTGCACACAGACTAAAACAGCAACACAAAAAAAACTAAGGACAGATCAGAAACAAGAATTAATTTGATGGTGAAGGTGAATGCTGCCGCCACCAACTTTCATACACGGAGTTTGGGAGATAGAGAAAGTGAGGCCTGTACATAACAAGCTGAGAAAGTAGACAATAGAAGTGCAAATAGAGAAGAGAGAATCTTGGAGTTGGTTAACTCCTAATAGTTCTTGTTCATTTTTTTCTGCTGTTTCTTTTTAGCTGGTGCGTTCCTTTTTGCAATTTGGTTCGATTCTGTTGAGCCTTGGCTGCTGCTTTCTTTTTCTGTGATTAACTCTTTTTCGTTATCGTAATATATATATATATATATTTTCACCATTATAAAAATAAAAAAATTGTAATAATTTTGGAATAATGGGTATAACGGGTACCCGTAATACCCAAACGGGTATTAACGGGTAACCCGCGGGTACCCAAAGTAGTCATTCTTGATCCCAAATCCCATCCCGTAAAAAAAATTATGGGTATTTGGGTACCCGTAATCCTAAAAAAAGGGACGGGTATACCCAAATACCCGTTTCCCGTTGCCCACCCCTATGCATGGGTCCCACAGCTTATAATCCAACATCATTTTAGTGCCAAACATGGACTTTAAGCATAATCCCATAAGTGTGGGATTTTGGACAAAAATCCTTTATCAAAATCTCAACAGCAAACGGCGTCGTTTGGATGGAGTATTGGTATGAGTTATTTGAGTTCAAATAACTCACAATGAGTTATTTGGACACAAATAACTCGTTTGACAGCTTTTTTTCTTGAAATGAGTTATTTGGACAGTGAGTTTTTTACAAATAACTCATACCCATATGTTATTTCGAAATAACTCATTTTACCATTCTGCTTTTATCAAAATACAACATGTCAAATACCACATTTGCATGGTTCAACAAAACGTGATACTTTATTTCAATTACCACTGAAATACCACATGAACCAGGGGCGGAACCAAGTGTAGGAGTGGGGTGTCCCGGGACACCCCTAAATTTTGGGGTAAAAATTAATCAACCCCTGATAGTAGTTTGAGTATGAAAGAAAAAAGAAAAAAAAAAGATAATAGTACTGTATGTGATTCTAATCTATAACATAGTAGTTATTACTGAACATCTTTTCTATTTGAGTACACTTCGTTTGTTGTTTTGATTTTTTCATATATTCTCAAAAATTTTAAAGTCCAAAAATAAACCCACGAACTATCCCTTGACCCTATCATTTTCAATGATCTATTTGCTCCTCAAAGTTGTGTTGATTTTAGCAATGGCAACTCCAAATATTGAGACTTGAGAGAGCTTTTTCAGCTTTGAGTTACATGAAGAACAAGTTTCGGAATCGAATAGACGATCAACTCATGAATGATTGTCTAGTAAGATATATTGAAATAGATTTGTTGAGCATAGTAGACAATGAGTAACACGTTGTTGACTTTTATTGTAACTTGTATTAGTCGGATAGTTTCTTTTTTTAATATTTTTTTAATTTTTAATTCACTTTTTTAGCTGGACACCCTTCTATAAAATTTCTGGGTCCACCACTAACATGACAATAAATGAGTTATTTGATTCTACAAATACCAGATTGACAATTAACTCATCCTTCCGGTCATTGTACCTTAGTTCTTTTTCCCCATAGCAAGTAATATCAGAAAATGAAATTATTACCAAAGTTTGTTTTAACTTTCAGACATGATTTAAAAATGGAACTTTTTCCTGATATATTTTTTTTTCTTAATAATAAGCAATAGCTTTAATCTGAAATAATCCTTTCAATGACCAGCTAAGGCAAACAAACTAGTATATTGGGAATAACAATTACTCACATGCTTAGACTTATATTTAGCATTCCAAGTAATACAAACTCCAAACTAATTATGAAAATGCTGAGGAAATTCCTCTTACCAAAACCAAAAAAGAAAAAATGAGGACTTTTACCGTGGGGGAGACTGCAGCCAGTGTGACGAGGTAGCACCAATAAAAACCTCCCACGTGTAAATTTCAACAAGACGTACACGCTGTTAAGGAAACAATATCCAATCCAAGCAAAGGCGCCCTGCCATGTTGGTCTCGTTCTCTTCCTACTCGTCTCTCTCTCTCTCTCTCTCTCCTCCCAAGTCTCCCCTTCCCTTCCTCGCCTGCTTTAAAACCCCTTTCATATTTAACATTTCATCACACCACACTGTTCAGTCACTCCACAAATCCCCTCCCTCTACCCGCCTGTGGAAAAAAATGGCGTCAAGGGTTTCACTTCTCTTCTTCGCCTGCGCTCTCGTCCTGATCGCCGCTGTTTCGTCGGCTGAAGAGGCCCTGTCCAAGGAGTTCGTCCTCACACTTGACCACACCAATTTCACTGACGCAGTCACCAAGCACGATTTCATCGTCGTCGAGTTCTACGCTCCATGGTACGAAAAATCATTTCGAAAATTCTGCTCCTGTTAACTGATTCAGTGTTCGCTCTTTTGATTTTCTTTTGCTTCGCCATGCTAATCTGGGTAAATTCTGCCCTGGAATGTGTGGATCTCGCTGCTATGACGTTTCTGATTCGCGATTGAGCTTTTGTGTATGATTGGGCTTACTACTGTCTTTTGTTTTTAATCTTCGTTTGTGAATCGAGCAGTGTCCTTTATCTTGAAAGATACTCTGTTCTTGTTTGGCTTGATCAGTCAATAGAATCGCATAGTGTTTGCGATTTGTAGTTTTAAGTCCCGTTTATTTTTTTCGCTGTCCCTGAATTGGAATTTAGCTGGCGCGGGTTTCTTTGATTGCATGCAGCGGTTGAAATATTAGTGTGATACCTTTCAGTCATTTTGATTGCCAAATGCGCTTCTAAACGCTCTCATGGGATATGAAGATGTGTTTTTGCTTTGGCTTTTTTCCTTTGTGCAAAATTCTTGTCAATGGCGGTTGGTTGAATCATGGCCTGATATCGTGCGTGCATACAAATATACCAGATGCGCTATTGCTTTGCCTTTTAATCGGATTTCAGTTTGTTCTTGCCTTAATAATAATTCGATGATAATTTTGAATTCAGCAAAGAAAAGGTTCCATAATTTGACCGTTTCTTGGCCTGTTACAGGTGTGGGCACTGTAAGAATCTAGCTCCGGAGGTAATTAAAACCTTGTATTTCGTTGGTTGAGACAGTCTGGATTCACTCTAGAGAATGTGTGCAAATGCTATAAACATGGATGACTGATGGGACCGAATAATTTTACTTGCAGTATGAGAAGGCCGCGGCGGCATTGAGCAGTCATGATCCCCCGATCGCGCTGGCGAAGGTAGATGCCAACGAGGAGGCTAACAAGGAGCTTGCCACACAGTATGAGATTCAGGGTTTTCCAACTCTGAAAATTTTGAGAAATGGAGGGAAGTCAATTCAGGAATATAAGGGTCCTCGTGAAGCTGATGGTATTATTGAGTATTTGAAGAAACAGAGTGGTCCTGCTTCAGCTGAGATTAAATCAGCAGAGGATGCCAGTACTCTTATTGATGAAACGAAGATATTTATCGTAAGTTCTGGGCTTTCTTTTCACTGTTTTGTTTTGGTTAAGTAAGGCTATGGGAAGGGAAGTGATTTTATGTTCTTTTGTTTTTCTCAGGTCGGGGTGTTCCCGAAGTTTTCTGGTCAGGAGTTTGAAAACTACATGGCTTTGGCAGAGAAGTTGCGGTCAGACTATGAATTTGGTCACACCACAAGTGTCAAATTCCTTCCTCGCGGTGAATCGTCAGTGACTGGACCGTTGGTTAGGTTGTTCAAGCCATTTGATGAACTCTTTGTTGATTCTAAGGTACTTGTCAATCTTTATGTGGCATGGAATCTATTTATAGTTGTTGCTAGTTCTTATTGGAAAAGCGGCACTTGGATGGTAGGAAGTTTATAGCTGGCCTGACATTTTTTTGTCATAAGATGGAAGAGTATCTTCGATTCCTTGGTAGAAATGGATATCTGAATTCTACATTTGATCTATTAACAGTGTGGACAAGGAACATGCCTTATTAGGGTGATCGTTTGCATGGATTCATACTTGATGCTTAATTTTTGCTTGCAGGATTTTGATTTGGAAGTTCTGGAGAAGTTTGTTGAGGAGTCTAGCATACCCACAGTGACTGTTTTCAATAACGACCCAACCTATCACCCATATGTTATCAAGTACTTTAACAGTCCCGAAACCAAGGTATGGGATGTAGAAATCATTTTGATGTTGGCTTTATTTGCAAGATTTTCCTTGAACAATGCACTGTTACATCCTTTCATCTACTGATAACCCCTATATATTTTTGGCAGGCTATGTTGTTTGTGAACTTCACAAATGAGGTTGCTGAATCTTTCAAGTCCACGTACAGAGAAGTTGCTGAGCAATACAAGGGACAAGGTCTTATCTTTTTGATTGGAGATGTCGATTCCAGCCAAGGTGCCTTCCAGGTTCGTTACACTGTGTTGACTAGTTCATTCTTCTTTGACTTGTATTATGTTCCCTGAACACTTTAAGAACTACTGTGATACTGTTTCTGAACAGTTCTTTGGACTTAAAGAAGAACAAGCGCCCCTTCTTCTTGTACAAACGAACGACGGACAGAAGTACCTGAAGCCGACTTTGGGTGCTGATGATATTGCTCCTTGGCTCAAGGAGTACAAGGTAGCGTGGACTTGTTTCTATTTAAATATGTCAAGGCGAAACTGTCAGGAATTGGTAACCAGTACTTTATCATTTGTATTCCTCATGACCCATGTTCATTATTCATCCTCTGCAGGAAGGCAAAGTCTCACCATATAGGAAATCCGAGCCGATTCCAGAAACTAACAACGAGCCTGTGAAAGTAGTAGTTGCTGATACTCTACAGGAGCTTGTTTTCAACTCTGGGAAAAATGGTAAGTCATAAATCCTGACCAGATTTGCCTACGGAGGAAACTGGATTGTTATGAGGGTAGAGAACTGTAGCTTTTCCCCTTCCCTGTTTTATGACTTCTGAATATTCTGGGATGTCATATTCTTCACAGTTCTGCTGGAGTTCTACGCACCATGGTGCGGACACTGCAAGAAGCTGGCTCCAATTCTGGATGAAGTTGCTCTTTCCTTTGAGAAGGATCCTAGTGTGCTCATTGCAAAACTTGTAAGTAGTCATTTATCTCTTCTAATTTTGGTTAAAATTACATAACGAAAATATAGATTTGTAAAGACATTTTGAATTGTTGTTTTAGGATGCAACTGCAAACGACCTCCCAAGTGATACATTTGATGTGCAAGGATACCCTACTGTGTTCTTCCGATCAGCAAGCGGGAACTTGGTCCAGTACGAAGGAGATAGAACTAAGGAAGACATCATCGAGTTCATCGAAAAGAACAAGGATAAGCCAGCAGTTGCCCAACAACAACAGCAGGAAGAATTATCTAAGGAGGAACCAGCAAAAGATGAGCTCTAAACTAGCTTTTCTCTTGGGGGTTCTTTGTTCATTTCTTCTCTGTATCAGTTTTGGGCAAGCAAAAAACATATCATAGTCGGTAGTTTACCCTTCTTACTTTGCTGTCTTAATAATAAAAAAAATGTTAGCTAGCCTAGCCTCAATAGGTTTGTAGAAACAGAAAATGTGGCCTAACGTGAGTTCTCTGCTCTTTTCCTCACTTCCTGATCAGTTTTGTTTCCCGTGTGGCCATTTCCTTTGCCTAATAGTAATTGGTGATAAATCTGCCCGCTTACACTACACATAGGTCCAAGCATTGGAACTTTTTCTCGGAATATTAGTCACCGCTAGCCAAATTAAGGATTGGAAATTCTTCTATAATACAAAATTATATAGGAACCTCCTCCAATCTAATCGTTAATGATAGTGTACAAAACTCTATCCTACAAAATCTAATCTACCACTACAAACTCTCTCCTTTATTTCAACTCAAAATTTAAAACAAAAAGTATCGAAAGAACACATTCATTAAGATCTAAAAAGTGCTACCCATTTTGTTAAGTTTTGTCAAGCATAAGACCAAAACTTATCAATAACACTCCATGGGTTGCCATCAGAACCTTTATCGTCTTCATCCCTAAACACATGCAATGTGTGAGTATCTCCTCCTCCCTCAAATAGAAAGCAGTGTGCTTCAATTGAATCAGAACATATGAGAACATCAACATTCTTCCTCTCCTTTATCTTCCTCTACTTGGACATCAGTCTAGAGTTAAACTGAATTTGCACTAGTTGATTCATTTGATTTGTTGTAAGCCTATTCCTTTTCTTAGTATAAATATGTAAGGAAAATTGATTATATGAGCTTGCATCTAATATCTACTTTTACTATATAGTATATAGATAAGAATTCAAAACTACTAACCGACTAAAAAACACTCCAGTTTCTCTCACAAGCGGAAGAACTCGAGATCAATGACATTATCCTTATAGCCATCTTTTGTAAATGTGGTATCTCGCCTCCATGCATTCTCCACCAATCCACTAAAAATTGAATGAACACTAAATTAGTGAATGAGACTAAATCATGAAAACAAGGAAATGAGGAAAGAAGTACTAACCATGATTGTAGTCAAAGTTTACACAATTCCTTGCCATCTTCTTCCCAAAGAGTCCTTGTTTCCTTTGAAATTTTGTGAACTCAATCTCACCACCTGATCATCTATATCCTCATCACAATCATGGTAGAATTACTTAACACAAGTGAGCAATGATGTTGTAATGTCGTTATTATCAAATATTGCTGACTCGTCATAGCTGTAATGAGGATTCGGGAGATATGTCGTAAATGCGATGGAGCATCAAGTCTGCCTCTCATATTCTTATCCACAATAGCAATGACTTGTTTATAACGAAGTTCCTCATTCTTAAACACCTCCTTTATCTCTCTCTTTGTCTTCAAAATTTTACCATACACTAAACCCATAGAAGGTTTCACATCCCCACCCACTAAACTATATAGTTTCGCCAATGGCTCAAAGATCTTGAAGCAAACATCCACACCATTTAAAAACCTAACACTATAGTCGTATCATAGGCCTCCTTGCCTTTCTTTGAACTTGTCTCCTTAATGTTTTTCCCACTTTGAATCCACCACCATATTCATCAAATCATCTTTCTTATCCAACAAGCTTTTCAAAGTAAGGATTTGAGAAGAAAATCGAGTCACACCTTGTAATATGATTTCTCTCTTTTTTGTGAAGGATTTCATGCACTAAAAGGTGTGGTGGTGGCCATATATAAAGATGGTGAAAGACTTAGCATGATCAATAATCTTCTTGAACCTTGGTATGTTGCCAATTCCTTGGAGCATCAAATTGATAGTGTGAGTTGCAGAAGAGCTCCAAAATATGTTTGGCCTCTTCTCCAACAAGAGGGCATTTGCTGCCAAATTATTGAAAGCATTGCCTGTCACAACTTGCAACACATTTTCAGCTCCAACTTCCTCGATTGCATTGTCAACTAGCTCAAAGATGACTTCACCTGCGTGAGAAATCAATGATGTGTCCTTAGACTTTATAAAGCTTGTTCCCTTGGCACAATGTGCGACTATGTTCATTATGCTTCTCCTCTTCATGTCTGTCCAAGCATCAGTCATAATAGAGCAGTCATTCTTTTACTTCTCCACCTCACGATCACTTAACAAGCTCTAAGTTCTTGCATACTCAGCTTTCAACAAATTGACCAATGCCCTCAACCAGTTGTAGTTGTTCCATTCAATGTCATTGAGAATGATGAGTTCATCCAAGGTGACCGATTAATCATGGCATAAGACCTCATACCAACATCATATCAGTGCCATATCATGTTACCATAGCGATATGACAATTATATGAAGTCATCAAATGATTTTGTCACTTAATGAACAATGCTCACTTTTAAGAACTTCCTCCAACAATTACTTTTTCATTCTTCCATGTACAAATAACTCATGTGGAATCTCAATCTAACTCGACAATGGTGTAGAATTGAAGAAATTAGGGTTGCTCTATCTAACTCAATCAATATCAAGTAGCAAGTGCTACCTAACATGAGAGTGACCCTTAGACACACAGATCAAAAGGGGTGACTAGGGTATAATGCAATCGGGACAAGTCAATTTTTGGGTCATGGGATAATCCTATGCCTCCATCTTCCTTGCTAGTGACAACGTGAATGCTACACATCATGGTAAGAGGGATTTATCACACAAGAACAAAATTGTCGGAACAAATCTCACATGGCTATCTAGATGCTCAATCATTCATTCTAACATCCAAATTTTGATGCATAACAATTGTGATTAATGAGTAATCAATCAAACATGCATTAGTTTGCAAACACATGAGTACTGAACATTTACACAACCCTAATGCATATCTCAGTCATCATAATAGGTTGTTCTCAATCACAAACAAGTCATCCATACATCAACGTTCACAACAACGAGATTCAAAACAAAATACCAAAAGTACCACTATGATCATGTAAATGTAGAAGTTGCTATGCTTGTAGCGATAAAATTTTAAAATTTGGGCATACAACTAGTCTCCAAACACTCAAAATAAGACCAATCATTCACACACAAGCATTATAGACTACCCCCACACTTATGCTCGACATTGCCCTCAATTGCGTGAAATAAGGAGGTAGAATGATGTTACCAGGTAGGGTGTGAATGTTGGTGGACGGGAGCGGAGGGCGGATGAGATCCGGAAGAGCAAGGCCCCTTCAAAGACACCAAAATCTCTCCAAAGGTTGTATTATTGAATCGAAAAGAAAACAAACCGCTTCTTTAACGTCGTGAGTTGAACGGTTGCTCTTCAAGTTTCAATCGACCCAAAAAAACTCCTTGAAGTTGAGGCCCTCGTTGGTGAGGTGGTGTCTCAAGTCACGAGCATTGGACGAATCCATGATGGAGGGCTTGTGAACTTGGATAGTTTTGAGGCTCCACCCACGAGACCTCGTTTTCTTTCCTTCTTCATTTTTCTCTTTGCCCCACACCATATATTGCATCATGGATTGACTTCCATCGCATCCACCAAGAGGGATCGCCGATGGTTTGGCCTTGGCTTGGAAAAAAGCCGAAATGGGTCCTTCTCGAGTAGCAAGATTGGGTGGAAAGCTTTCGTAGCACTTGTAACTTGTTGAAACTTCATCCACCACGACCTCATCCTCATCTTTGACACCATTTGATTCTTCAAATTCAACCTCAACCTCCCTTTCTTCTTCCTCAATGGGTTCTCGCCTTTTCTTGCTCTTCCTCAAGCACACAACGGAGACAAAGTTTCCAAGAAATTTCTTCAATACTGACACGCCAAAACACAACACCAAACTGCGACCAAGTGTAATCGCAGTCCGGGAATGCAGTAACAGGCAAGTTATATTATCAACCCGGGATCTAGATCTACTGCTTACTCCGTGATTCTCTATTATCTAGCAAACTAATTCGAGTGATTGTTGTTTAAAAGCAAAAGCAGTAAGAAAGCAGTAAACTGTTCGGTTTTCTAAAGCAGGTAAGAGTCACTCGGGATTGAGTCCCCCTAGCCCCTTAGTTAGGTCCAATTGTAATTCCCCTGGGTTGATTTATTGTTGATTAGACTGCGGAAGATCCGACAGTAGCTTGGAATCTCTTAAGCTGACCAAGCCCTCTTAGTATAACTACCCGGCAGACGACTAGTCTTCACCGGGATAGAAAGCTGAAGCAATAAGCACAGAACTCCACTACTGGAATCGAATTCCATTACAAAGCAGTAAACTGGCTAACTCTCGTATAGCCAATCTCCTACTATCGAATGAAGAAGCTCTAACAACCTAATCAGATTCTATCTATCTCAGGTTGCAGCAGAAATTGAGAAAAGCTGATCAGACTCAAATCAATTCAATAAACATGCATCATTCGATTAAAATCAAACAGTAATATCATCCCAAGTCATTACAATCAAATCCCTAACACAAGGAACTAGGGTTCTTCATACCCAAGTGAGAGAAGGGTTCTACTCCATAGAGAGAGAAGAGAAAATAGTAATCGGAGTAGTCATACTCATAATGATGAGGAAAATCTGCTCCGGGATGATGATTTCCACTCCTATGACGATCTCCAAGCTCGATTCGGTGAAACCCAGCTCCAAGATAGCTTCTAGGATGTGTTCTTCGCACTTTCTCTCTCTAGGGCTCTATTTTTGCTCTCAAAATCCGATTCTCCCACTTTTGGCTCGGAATAGGCTCTAAAACTAGAATTTCCCGACTCGCACGGCCAGGCCACACGGCCGTGTGGCTCATCACTTTGCCCGTGCGAGTCGAAACGCGGCGTATGGATTAGTCGACCTTCAGCCATCTCACACGGCCAGGGTTGCACGGCCGTGTGAGAATTCCAGTCTGCTCGTGCTCGGCCTCGGCAAAAATCACACGGCCAGTGTGCTCAATGGCACGGCCGTGTGAAGGTTGTTTGTGCCCGTGCAGCTTCCTTGACACCTCGCCATGCGTCCGATCTTCGTCCAATCGACCCCAGACTCGCTCCCAAGCCTCCATTCACGTACTAGGACCTGAAATATCACAAACAAGCACAACCTAGCGTGAAATCGGCCTAAAACACGAGAATCAACACCTCAAACGGTGTAAGAACGAGGGTAAAAACATGTGTAACTAACGGTCTATCAAATACGATCCTCTTGCATCTCCTCTTTTGTGCAAAATTCTTCAAAGATCGAAGTGGAAGGTAGAAGAACGTGGTCTACCACCAAAGGACTTGATTGCTCAACATCATCTTAGGAGCTCTCCGGGACGAGTTCTTCTTGCTCCCCAAAAATCTCATGGATCGCCTCCCCGACTTTCTCTTCCTCTTCAATTGGCAAGAGGCGATTGTGAGCAAGTTGTGCACATGCCTGCTTAACAATCCCTCCTAGCCTCCCCGAGTGTCAGATATGTCATCCGATTTTCGTAGGAAGGATGAGTCGATAGGGTTGGTGGTTTCCACATTGGAGCAAGCTTTGATATCTCGGGTGAACCACCCCACTATGAGCTCGAATTGGCTCTTTGATGCTTGTGGAGTGTAGTAAGGTTGTTCCGCATATGAGGATGCTCTTTAAGAACCTCGGGAAAATCGCTCCACCAAGAGTTCTAACTCACTCCTCGACTCTAGTTGTGGAAGGAAATATTCTTGATATGGGGAATCTTCTTGATATCTCCATTGGTATGGTTGTTCGTCTTGGAAGGGAGGTTGGTTATAAAACCCGGTTCCTTGGCTTCCACAATCTTGAATGTTCCATGAAGCTCTGGGGTACCCTGTTCGGGTGGTTATGGATACCCCCACACGTTGTAGAATCCATTGGAATCCATGATTCAACCTAAAAACACAAAAATACAAAAAGAAAATTGTAAAAACACAAACCAACCTTCAAAGCAAAGAGTGGGTTAACAAATACAAAACAAAAACAAAACGACTAAAATAAATACCTAACCCTTTTATGATATCCTAGAATGTTCCCTGGCAACGGCGCCAAAAAACTTGGTTCAATCTAACTACAGCTTCTCAGTCGATGGCCAAGTATAACCGAAGATTGGGTGTAACATAGGCTAAGCAAGTAATAAAATTTATCATACCACAAGGATCTAGGCTTACCTTACTTTAGGTTTAGGTTCGTTATCTAGCCAACCTAGAATAGTTATTAAGAAGACTAAACCAACTGACCTAGCTAAGCTAACTGTTGGGCCTTGACTCGTTCATCACCATGAAACCAAGAAGCCCACCCGCTCATAAAGGCCCACCTGATGCGTAGCATTTCACCACTCTCGTCAAAGCCCTGATCGCGTCCTTCCCCTCCATCTATTATCATCAAAATCAAACTGGAGAAGTGTCTGCGATTTTGATTCAAGCACCAGCCCTTTCCCTTCATTACTGCACACAAACGGTAAACTGCATTGAAGTGCAAAGAGATGGAAGAAAGGAGCTGATGATCCTATATAAAGGCCGCCCCTGTCAATAGACAAGATAACGGTTTCCTCATCTCAGTAAGAGCTAGGCAGTTCTTTGGGAGATCAGGTTAGGGTCCGGTTTAAGTGTCTGGATTGCTTGAGTTGGGGCTTGTTGCCAGGAACTCAAGCTAATCCGGGCATAGCTTCTGTCCTTGTCTTCTTTCCCTTTTTTTCTTCATCACTTTGGATGTGAATCTGTTCTGAGAACTCTCAATTGGAGTCTGTTAGGTCATCCCATATTTTCTTCATTGTCTTGATAAAGATCATTCTCAATTGAATTGAATACTTGGTCCAACCCTTTATTTCCTGTCTGACTTTGCATCAAATTTTCCAATTGAGTCTTTAGTGTTCAAAATGAAGCATTTGGTTCCAAAAGGATGAAAATAGGTATCTGTCTTGGATACTCTAGTAAAGGTCAAGCTTACAGAGTCTTCAATAGAAGGTCTAGAAAGGTTGAAGAGTCAGTGCATGTTCGTTTTGACTCCTCCCATCCATCTCTGCCTTTACACTTTAATATAGATAACTATGATTTTTTTTTTTGCCTCTTAGCACTTCTCTTGAGATAGGAAATACTTCCAAAGTGAGGAATCTCGTGATACTGAGTCCATCAACTCAGTACCTCCCGAGTTCGATTCAGCTGAAAAACTGGACAATATTGAAGCTCATGCTCACATCAGAAAAAGACATCCACCTTCACAAATCATAGGTAATCTGACTGACTCCATTCAAACCAGAGGTAAGCACACCCAAGTCAGTATGCCTTCGTTTCTCTGCTTGAACCCAAAAACTATAAAGAAGCAATACTTGATGAAGAGTGGTTATTTGCTATGCAAGAAGAACTGTCTCACTTCATTAGGTTAAAAGTCTAGGAACTCGTCCCTCGGCCTGTTAACACTACTATTATAGGCACTAAGTGGATTTTTCGAAACAAATCAGACGAATTAGGGTATATTATAAAAAATAAGGCTCGTCTTGTAGCTCAGGGATACAATCAGGAGGAGGGGATCGACTATGATGAAGCTTTTGCACCTGTTCCTTGTCTAGAATCTATTAGACTTCTGTGTGCCTATGCTAGTTACATGAACATAAAACTGTTTCAAATGGATGTTAAAAGTGCCTTCTTAAATGGAGAAATCAAGGAGGATTTCTATGTTGAACAACCTCCTGGATTTGCAGATTGTGAATTCCCTGATCATGTCTATAAACTGTCAAAAGCCTTGTATGGTCTCAAACAGGCTCCCAGAGCTTGGTTTGATAAACTGACCTCCTTTCTGATTTCACAAGGATTCAGTCAAGGAGGGGTTGAAAAAACCCTTTTTATAAAACACCAGAACAAGCACTCTTTAATTGTCCAAGTATATGTGGATGATATTGTATTTGGTAGCACTGACCCAAAAATGTGTGATGAATTATGCTCTGCCATGAAAAGTAAATTTGAAATGAGTCTCATGGGTGAGTTACACTTCTTCCTTGGTCTGCAAATCCACCAATCTGACCTAGTAATTTTCATTCATCAAACCAAATATCTTCAATCCATGCTTTCCAAGTTTGACTTATTAAAGGTCAATCCTTGCAAAACTCCCTTAGATTCAAACACTCACTTAGACTATGATCTAACTGGCCAACCTGTATGTGAAAGAAAGTTTATAGGCATGATAGGTTCCTTGCTTTACCTTACAGCCAGTAGACCTGACATACAATTCAGTGTTTGTCTATGTGCTAGATTCCAACATCAACCAAAAGAGATTCACTTAACAGTTGTGAAAAGAATTTTTAGATACTTAAAAGGTACAAGTGATCTTGGTCTGTGGTACCCTAGGTCTGATTCCTTCTCCCTCACTGGATACTCTGACTCAGACTTTGCTGGAAGTATTTCAGATAGAAAAAGTACCAGAGGTACTTGTCAATTTTTTGGTCGATGTCTTGTGTCATGGTCAAGTAAGAAACAAGGATCTGTAGCCTTGTCAACTGCTGAGGCATAATATGTTGCGCAGGAAGTTGTTGCACTCAGGTTCTGTGGTTAAAATCCCAACTGACTGATTATGGTCTTAAGATTGACAAAATTCTTGTTTTCTGTGATAACACTAGTGCCATATGTATGTTAAAAAATCCAGTTCATCACAGTAGAACCAAACATATTGAAGTAAAACATCACTTTATTAGAGATATAATACAAGCTGGTCTAGTTGAATTGAACTTCATCCCCACTGAATTCCAAATTGTGGATACCTTCACTAAAGCCCTCTCTTCAGAACGATTTATAAGACTTTGTGGTGAACTTGGTCTTCAGTCCCTTCACTCCATCCAAGACTGTCACTAAATCAGGTTATGTTCTTCCTTTACTTATGCATTTCCTATTTCGTTTACTGCCTCATTTATGTTTGTTATGTTCTTCTAATTATTGTTAGTTCATGCATGTGATGTTTGGTTTCTCAATAAAATTTTGTTTTTCTAAGCACTCTGTTGCATCTCGTGCCATTCTGAATCAGCTATATAACTCTCCATCCCCTCTCCCTCTCGTCTCACTCTTATCCCATCCTACTGACTCTTCTTCATCATGACTGAGCTTTTTACATCCTCTAACATCCCTGGTGCGATTGTTACTTACGTTGGTAGAACATTTAACGAGCCTATTGACTTCAACCTTCACTCTTTCAAGGAATTCTATGCTTCCCGTCCTCTGTCTGATCCCATTACCCTTGACCTGTTTGAGTTTAAATCTCATGGGATTGATATTACCCTTTTTATCCGAAACCTGGGATGGGAATTTCTACTTCACTACCCTCCCCTGACTGCCTGTCCCCTTCCTGTGCGCACATTCTATGCTAATCTGGACTGCCAGGGGATCACCACCAGAAAACTCACCACCCTGGTTAATGGATACCTCATCTCTCTCATATGTGAAGCAATTGGCTTACTCCTGAATCTTCCCACTGGAGGACCCCTTCCTCTGGCTCATGAAGATGAGTATTTGTTTTATGATTTCGACCATGTGATCGAGTATTCTAGGATCACTCAACGCCCTGTTGGGCACATGAAGTGATCACCTCAGCAGATCTGAACCCCACTCAGCGCACTGTCCATTATTTTATCGCCCATTTTTTCTTGCCTCGTAACCATGGACTTCACATAGTCACCAAAATTGATCTCTGGGTTCTATCCAATGCCCTCACTGGAAGAAAGATTGACTATTCTCAGCTGCTGTTTGGCTCCATCGTTCGAAGTGCTGATGCTCACCTTGGGGGGAGCCTACCTTATGGAGGTTTAATCACTCTTCTCATATCCAATCTTGGTATCTCCCTTGATGGCTACTCTACTGTAGACTCATCAGTACAATCCCTGCTCACACTGTTCTGAACTTCATTGGAGTAGACCCTCAGCCTTCGAAAGGGGGAGATATCTCTGGACCAACAGCAAGAAAAACCAAACCCTTCTTCAAATCATTATCTAAATCCCTGAAACTCGGTGAATCTTCCTCCTCTATATGCAAAAATCTAATAATCTCGTTTGAGGAAGAAGAAGCTGAACTGGAATATGAAACCTTATCTGAGAAGGACATTAGACTCTTTGCTGAAGATCTGGAGTGAGACTTAATGGAGGGAGTAACTGATACTCAAAGGGAAAATGTGATGGAAGAAGCTGGAACTCAGGGGGAAACTCATGTGATGGAGGAAGAAGCTGGAACTCAGGGGGAGACAAAGGATATCATCCATCAGAATGCAGAAACTTAGAAAGCTGAACTATGTGGGGAGTCTGGGGAACTGTCAGTTAATTACAACCCTCAGAGAAAATGCTATCTTAGAGAAATAAAAAGTTAACTATCTGCAGTGTCTTATGTCTTGATCTATTTTGTGTTTTAAGTGTGTGTGGCTCTTGACCATAATGGTCTACCAAATATGCTTCTTAAATTTAGACCATAATGGTCTAATTATGTTTACTTTGCTGTGTCTGCATCGAATAAAAGTTTCTCTTGATTCTGGTTTGTTTGCAGAACTTTGTACTTTAAGAAATAGTCTGGATGGTTGCAGGAATGGAGGCTTGAACGCAGGGGGAGATTTTTGGGCCTTGACTCGTTCATCACCATGAAACCAAGAAGCCCACCCGCTCATAAAGGCCCACCTGATGCGCAGCGTTTCACCACTCTCGTCAAAGCCCTGATCGCGTCCTTCCCCTCCATCTATTATCATCAAAATCAAACTGGAGAAGTGTTCTGCGGTTTTGATTCACGCACCAGCCCTCTCCCTTCATTACTGCACACAAACGGTAAACTGCATTGAAGTGGAAAGAGATGGAAGAAAGGAGCTGATGATCCTATATAAAGGCCGCCCCTGTCAATAGAGACGATAACAGTTTCTTCATCTCAGGGTGCCATTCTGCAGGATCTCCAGCATCAGATTGGGAGCTTAGCTCGCCACTGGGGACTCTGCCTGCCACCACTGTTCCCAATCCTCGCGACCCTCAAGAGACCGCACACGCCATCACCACCAGGAGTGGCAAGACCATATCTGCTGCTCCTGCCCAGCCTAGGCGAGACGAGCCACTACCTGCTTCAACACCTCCAGCTGATACCGCAGGAGTGGGGGAAGGCAGCGCAGCACCTGCTCCCAAGCCACAACCTGTGGTTAAGGAGCATACACCCTAGCTGCCCTTCCCCACTCGACTTCATAAAGACAAGCTGGAGACAGAGTTTGCCAAGTTTATGGCAATGTTGAAGCAGGTCAACATCAGCATGCCGTTCGTGGAGGCACTGTCGAAGATGCCCAAGTATGCCAAGTTCATGAAAGACCTCCTCACCAACAAGAAGAAACTTGGGGATCTTTCGACAATGATGCTCAGCGAGGAGTGTTCTGCTATCCTGCAGAACAAGCTGCCCGAGAAGCGCAAAGACCCAGGGAGTTTCACTATCCCTCTTGTTATTGGCAGCATGCATGTAGGAAAGTCCTTGGCGGACCTAGGCGCTAGCATAAATGTCATGCCCTATAAATTGTTTAAGAAGCTAGACCTAGGTGAACCTAGAGCTACTAGGATGAGCATTCAGTTAGCTGATCGTTCTATCGTGCATTCTAGGGGTATCATTGAGGACTTGCTTGTTAATGTAGGTGCATTCACATATCCTGTTGATTTTGTTATTTTGGATATAAATGAGGATGTGGATGTGCCTTTGATTTTGGGTAGACCATTTCTCGCCACCGCCAAGGCGCTTATTGATGTGCATAGTGTTAAATTGATCTTGCGTGCTGGTGATGAACATGCTACTTTTTCTGTGTCTGACAATGGGAAACATTCTCATTTGCATGATGACATAGATTATTGTGATGTGCTTACCGATTTTGAGACCGCACTCGCCATCACGAGTGCGGGTACTGATGATGCTCTTGAGCGTTGTATTTTACTAGGTGAGTAGGCATCGCAGGAGCCGCAGCTGGCGGAGCAGTTGGCCGCCTTGGAGAGTGGCCCCTTCTTGGCGGGCGACAGGTTGTTTAAGCCGATCTCATCCTCTACTCGCATCACCACCTCCTTGGAGGAACCCCCAGAGCAGGAGCTTAAGCCCCTCCCTCCTCATTTGGAGTATGCATTTCTCCGGGAGGGGAATAAGCTGCCAGTCATCATCAGCTCGACCCTCACACCCGAGCAGAAGACAAGCCTGGTGGCCTTGCTGAAGCAGTACGAGCGAGCTTTAGCATGGAAGATCACAGATATCCGGGGTATCAGCCCCTCCTTTTGCTCGCACCGGATATTGCTGGAGGATGAGATGCGGCCAGTGAGATAGCCGCAGAGGAGATTGACACCGAACCTGGAGGCTGTGGTTCGGGCAGAGATCGTGAAGCTGATGGATGCGGGAATCATCTTCGCCATCTCTGACAGCGAGTGGGTCAGTCCCACCCAGGTGATGCCCAAAAAGGGTGGGATGACCGTGGTGCCTAACGAGAAGAACGAGCTCATTCCGATGCACACGGTGACTGGGTACCGTGTGTGCATCGACTACCGGCGTCTCAACGACGCCACTCGGAAGGACCATTTCCCGCTGCCGTTCATTGATCAGATGCTAGAGAGGTTGGCGGGGCACGAGTTCTACCGCTTCTTGGATGGGATGTCCGGGTACTTTCAGATCCCTATTGCACCGGAGGACCAGGCGAAGACCACTTTCACCTGCCCCTTCGGCACATTTGCTTACCGGAGGCTTCCATTCGGGCTATGCAACGCCCCAGCCACCTTTCAGCGATGCATGCTCGCCATCTTTGACCGTCTGGTCGGCGAGATCATGGAGGTGTTTATGGACGATTTCTCGGTTTATGGAGACTCCTTCTCTCACTGTCTCCATAACCTGGAACTTGTTCTTAAACGGTGTGAAGAAACGAACCTGGCACTGAGTTGGGAGAAGTGTCATATCATGGTTCGAGAAGGCATAGTTCTTGGGCATAAGATCTCCAAGATGGGGATTGAGGTGGACAGAGCAAAGATCGAGACTATCAGCAAGCTGCCTCCTCCTACATCTGTTAAGGGGATCCGGAGTTTTCTTGGTCATGCAGGTTTCTATAGGCGGTTCATCAAGGATTTCTCGAAATCGCCCTGCCCCTGACCAAGCTTCTAGAGAAGGATGCCCCCTTCCTGTTCACTGATGCTTGCACAGCGGCTTTCATCACCTTGAAGGAGAAGCTCACCCAGGCTCCTATCATGGTTGTTCCAGACTAGTCCCTACCATTTGAGCTGATGTGCGACGCCAGTGACTTTGCTGTTGGAGCTGTTTTGGGGCAGAGGCGAGATCAGCACTTCCGACCTATCTACTACGCCTCGAAAACTCTGAATGATGCCCAGGAGAACTACACCACCACAGAGAAGGAGCTGCTTGCAGTGGTGTTTGCCTTCGATAAATTTCGCCCCTATCTGGTCTTGTCCCATGTGACCGTGTACACAGATCACTCCGCGATTAGATACCTGATGAGCAAGGCCGATGCCAAGCCTCGGCTCATACGATGGATCTTACTACTGCAGGAGTTTGATATTGAGATCCGGGACAAGAAGGGAGCATAAAATGTTGCAGTTGATCACCTCTCCCGGTTGGACGCACCTCCTGCGGACAACCTCGTGGAGGAGATTGACGACTCCTTCCCCGATGAGAGGTTGATAATGATGTGCTTGGTGGAGAGTGTCACCCCCTGGTATTCTCATTTTGCGAACTATTTGGTGGGCCAGCAGCTGCCCAAGGGGATGGCAACTCACGCCAAGAGGAAGTTTTTCTCCGATCTGAAGTACTATTTCTGGGATGACCCTCATCTTTTTCGGATCG
Organism: Linum tenue; assembly: GCA_946122785.1. Lineage (NCBI taxonomy): Eukaryota > Viridiplantae > Streptophyta > Magnoliopsida > Malpighiales > Linaceae > Linum > Linum tenue. Next base: position 35,799,340 of record CAMGYJ010000011.1, on the reverse strand, counting down.
GAGCGGACGGGATCATTCGTCGTTGTGTCATGGAGAGTGAGATGGAGGGCATTCTATCTCACTGTCATGAGGGACCTACCGGCGGTCATCACGGAGGAAACCGCACGGCGAGGAAGGTGCTCCAGTCGGGCTTTTACTGGCCCACGCTCTTCAAGGATGCAGACGCCTTCGCACGCAGGTGCGACCGATGCCAGAGGTCAGGTAACATCTTTGCCCGTGATGAGATGCCCCAGAATGTGTTTATAACTTTTGAGATTTTTGATGTTTGGGGTATCGACTTCATGGGCCCCTTCCCTCCATCTTTTGGTAACACCTATATTCTGGTTGCTGTTGACTACGTCTCTAGGTGGGCTAAGGCGCAAGCTTTGCCCACCAATGATGATAGACGTGTTTGTGGTTTTTTGAAGCAGCTATTCTCCCGGTTCGGGACACCTAGAGCCATCATAAGCGATAGAGGCACCCATTTCCAGGGCCAATTTGATAAACTACTGTCTCGCTATGGTGTGACTCACAAGGTGTCCGTGGCCTATCATCCCCAGACCAGTGGCCAGGCCGAGCTGACGAACCGGGAGCTCAAGCGGATCCTGGAGAAAACGGTGGATCAGTCCCCTTAAAGATTGGTCCACCAAGCTCGATGATGCTCTGTGGGCGTATCGCACTGCCTACAAGACACCCATTGGTACTTCACCGTACCGGCTTGTCTATGGAAAGGCTTGCCATTTGCCCGTGGAGCTAGAGCACAAGGCCTTCTGGGCCCTTAAGCTGCTCAACTTGGATGTTCGTGTTGCAGGTATTGAGCGAAAAATGCAGATGTTGGAGTTGGAAGAGTGGCGTTACCACGCCTATGAGAACACCCGGCTGTACAAGGAGCGCACTAAGCGTCTGCACGATGCCCGGTTGCGGGGTCCGAAAGAGTTCCAGGTTGGTGATCGAGTTCTCCTCTATAACTCTCGCCTGAAGCTCTTTCCCGGAAAACTCCGTTCCCGGTGGTCTGGACCGTTTACGGTCACCCAGGTGTTCCCGTATGGCACTATCAAGATTGCCAACTCGCAGACTGAGCCGTTTAAAGTGAATGGCCATCATCTCAAACTCTACCTGGGAGACGAGGTCGAACGTGCGGAGTTGGTGGTGGAACTCGCGGACCCTTAGTTCCGCCATGGGCGTCTAGCTAAAAGACGGTAAAGAAGCGCTTGTGGGGAAGCAACCCCACCACGGTTTGCATTTTCTTTTCCCTTTTTTCTGAGTTTTTGTGTCGTGTTGAGTCAGTTGCATGTCTGTAGTGAAGTTCGGTCATCTGTGATGCCTCGATTTGGTGTTTTCGTGCAAGAGAGGTCGAGATTTTGGGAGAATGAGAATTTTGGCCGGAATGGTAAAAATACCCGGTCATGAGCCAAAATACCCGACCGGGTATTTTTTGGCTCGTGCCCGGGCCCCCTTCTGCCTTCCGGGGCGCAAAAAGGCCAAATCCCCGACCTAGACCGGGGATTTCCCTGCTGTGATACGCTGCGTTTAGGGGATCCCCGATCTCCCGCCAAAAATACCCGACCGGGGATTTTTGGCGTGAGACCGGGGATCTTTGCCTCATAGAAACGCGGCGTTTGGCAAATCCCCGGTCGTGGACTTGAAAATACCCGACCGGGTATTTTTCCTATTTAAAGGAAACCCCCGGTCATTTCTCTCTCTACCCTCATTTTTTCGAAAATCCCTCCTCTCTCTTCTCTCAAATCCTCTCCCCTCTCTCCTCTTTGGCCGCCGCCGGCCGCCGATCGCCGTCTTTCGCTGCCGCGCCGCCGTCGCCGCCGGCCGCCACCACCGTCGCCAGTCACTTTCCGGAGACTTTCCGGCGGGTTTTCGGCCATTTTCTGGCCACTTTCCGGCGACCCCCTCAGCCGATTTTTGGCCCCTTCTCGCGTCCCTTCCCCTTTTTCTCGTGTCCGCACTACAGTTCCACTTGTGTTTCCAGGTGTGTTTCTTATTACTTGCTCTTTTTCTGGAGAATCGAACTGTAGACTGTAGGACCGAGAACTGTGTTTGCATGCCTGAACTAGAGTAGGGTGGGGGATGCCTTAAGCTTGCATGGTTTTATCTGTGGGGTATGTGCTCCCCTGTCGTGAATGTGATTGGTTCTGTGTTTCTTGCTTGATTCCGGTTGAGTCGCCTGTGATTCAACCAGCTGTGCGTATCATTGTTAGCCTAGGTGGCCTTAAGTGTGGGGGAAGTGATGAACCCATGTTGTTGGTCGTGACCAGTTTTCTTGGCTCCACCTATGGTGTTTTGATTTTGCAGGAACATGTCTCAGGACCATCAGTTTGTGCAGGGTCTGCGCCTGCACCGGGAGTATGCGGACCAGTTCCGCAAGGTAATTCGAGGGAAACTGGAGCGCCACCACCATCTCGAGTGGGCGGTGTTCGAGCAGCTCCACTGCTTGCAGGAGCTCCGCACCGCCATCAGTCACCGCGATTGGCGGACGCTGCTTGCCATAGACGAGCCCACATACACGGAGCTGGTGTGGGAATTCTACACCACATTTCAGTATGACCGCACGAAGCCCCGGGATGCACATGCGGTGACATTCCGGTTGGGTGGCTATCACAGGGAGCTGACCGTCAACGGGCTGGCGCACGCCTTGGGGATCGAGTACCACCCGTTCGATCGCCACGAGATGGAGGTCCCCACCCCGACGGACTGGAACCAGCATACCTTCTACCGCACGATCGCCCGGCCAGATTATCGATATGACTACTTTGATGCTGGCCAGACCTACGTCAGCACCCTCAAGCCGCAGTGGCACATCCTGAACTTGCTGATCACCCGCTCCATCGTCCCCAACGCCACCGGCTCGCATAAGATTCCGAAGCGGGTGTTGTATGACATGTACTCGATGGGGTACCCGGAGCACATGCTCCATTTGGGTTCGTTCGTGGCCAACACCTTCTCCCGGTGCCGCGGGCATCCCACCCACCTCTTCTGTGGTCCCCTGATCACCCGGTTGGCGAGGCATTTCGACATCAGCTTCCAGGGGCTTCATGATGCGTCTGTGCAGGGCGGCTCCGCACCCCTCAGCCGGGACGTGCTCCACAGTGCCCGCCTCCTGGCCACTGCCGACACCCGTACATGGGTGGACGGGCTTTCTATACCCCCTGCGGAGGTTGTGGATCTTGATGAGGACGAGGAGGATGGTGACTACTCAGGACCCGGCGTTGGAATCGAGGCGGAGAAACGAGTTCTGGGTCGAAAGGAGCCGAGTTGGCACTAAGGGGGCTGCAGGAGGAAAATACCCGGTCAGGTGGCAAAATACCCGACCGGGTATTTATCATTTTCGGCCCCGTGAGAAACAGAGGGGGACCCGGGCAAAATGGCAAAAACCCCCGGTCGGGGATTATGGAGAGTGACCGGGGATTTCCCCTTAAGTGAAACGGCGAGTTTTGGAAATACCCGGTCGAAACCCAAAATACCCGACCGGGTATCGCGACCAGGCAGCTGATAAAAGGAAGAAGAAGGCCAACATTGAAGGGTTCCGAGTTTTTGAGAGAGAAATCGATTCCTAGAGAGAGAAAGCGGCGAAACAGAGTTCCCAAGTGCCATAGCTTGATCTTCATCACCATTGGAGCCCGGCTTGAGCTTGGAGAAGTGCCGATTAACCGTCCAGGAGCAGAAATCCGTCTTCACAGTATGATTTCCGCGTCTGAATCATCTTTTGCTTCTTTCTCTATGGAGTAGTTCCCCCATTCATCTGGGTATGGGGAACCCTAGAATTGTATGCTAGGTCTGATTGTATGAACCCAAGTATAGAGTTTGTGAATTGATTATATTCGATTGAGGTTTGAATGATTGAATGACTTGAATCCTGATCAAATTCCTGTTGTTTCTGCTTTGACCTAGAATGAGAATATCTGCCTAGGTTGATAGAGTATCCTTAATCGAAGGTAGCGAATTGGTGACTTTAGTCGAGGAGCCAATTCGCTATTCTGTACCGAATTCCATTCGGTAGTGGAGGTTTGGTTCGTTAGGGCCTCAATCTGTTTACTCCGGTGGAGGTTAGTCGCCCGCTAGAGACTCAGATTGAGAGGGTCTGAAGACCTTTAGTCGAGACTTCAGGCTAATTAAGAACCTTCCGCAGTATAACTTTCATGAAAACTGAACTTGGTAAATTGCAATCCGACTTAACTGCAGTCTAGGGGGAACCATATCCGGGTGACCTCTCTTGACTTGACAACAACCGTTTACTTGCCTTGTGTTTTTGTTTGCTTGAGTTTGCACTAAAAGTTCACTGCTAGATAACGGGAATTCACCGAGTAGTCATCACATCTAGGACCCGGGTTGACAATAAAACCCAAACCCGCTATACTACGCTTTAGGAAGTGGTTACACTTGGCCATTTTCTAGAGTGACAGTAGGAGTGAGTCACCCGTGAACATAACACCCAGGGCATGATCTTCGCATGATTCAAGTGAGCATCCCACGTCTCGCGGGCATTTTCATTGTCACGGTATGCGACCATGATCTTTGTAAGGAGCCCATGAAGTAGGAGCCAAAACGACTGCATCTTCGCTCGAGATCACGACCGTGATCCCAGATCTTGAAACTTCTCTCAGACTTTATAAAAGGCATCAATTGGGAGAGAGAAGGGAGAGCATGGCTGGGTTTGGAATTTTAGGTTTCCGACCCAAAACACCAAAGAGTCAATTCTAGAGAGAGATCTTGAGTGATCTTGGAGCTTAATTGCAGGCTTGGGTTGATCTATGAGTCAAGGATTCAAGCCTAGAAGATGAAGAAGATAAAGATCTTGAGCTATTTATGTACTCTCTCCTCTTCTCTATGAATTACACCTCTTCTCTTAGGTTGATGAACCTTAGGTCTAGATTTTGGTTTGATGTTGATGTATGTGACATATTCTATGTTTGATTGATGAATTTATTTAGTTGATGGGTGGTTTTCATGGATTGCATGAGTTTACATATGAATTGAGATTCTCACCTAGGAGGAAGATAATCCCCTTAAAGCCCATTATTGGCTTCTTCGGGTCACTCCTATCATATGTCGTTCTGCGTAATTCTCGAAGGAGACGATAGAGTCGATCTCTTGACGATAGATCTTGATATGAATCCCCAGGTTGAATAGAGCATTACCATTCTCCGTTATGTCGTTCCGGGTTAATACCCGAGGGAGTCTAGCTCCTAAATTGTGGACGAATTGAGTCGATAGAGTTAGGATAGTACTTAATATCGATCCAAATGATAGAACTAGCTGGATTCAAGCAGATAGCTCCACAACTTGTAATTATATAGGACAGTGGTTAGGTTAGTGTAGTTAGACTAGTTTCTTAATCACTATTCTAGGTTGGATAGATAACGAAACCTAACCCAAAGTAAGGCACACCTAGAGATCTGTGGTTCAATATTTGTATTGCTTGCTTACCCTTTACTACACTCGGTCGTCGGTTATTCTTGGTCGCCGAATGGGATGTGTAGTTAGAGTCGAGTCAACAGGTCGTAATTTTATGATCAATAACCATGTTTAACCTCCCATATCACTAGTTATAGAAGACATCTAACATTTTCCCTATAAATTTTAACAGGCTATATATCTTTCATTTTAAGTTGTAATTTAGATTTTGTAGCACATATAAATCAGATTAATTGTGCTCTTCAAAATGATATTCACTTTTATGAATTTTGGAACTAATAAAATTGAGACGTTTAGTACTAGTTTATACCATGGTGGTAAAATTTGGAATTACATAAGATCATACCACGTTGATGGAAGTGTATACACTACAAAAAAATAGCTAAAGTGACAATTTTAAATTCAGTCAAATTGTCATTAAAAGGCAGAAAAATGTCAGAATAGAGACGCACTGACATTTTACACAAATGTCACATAAATGTCACGCAATCCAGTGTCACTAACTTTTTTTTGTGACATTTGTGATAATGAACATACCATAGTCTAGGATGGTTGGATACATGATAGTAGAATACAAACTGTCATTTACCACATTCATCATTGTTTACCGCAACTTACCACCTCTATACTAGGTCAGTATGACGTGGTTACATTTTGGTCATGTATTTTTGATGTTGGATCTTATCGATCTCTACCTCAATCTCAGGGGGGAGCAGAGCCTATAAAAATTATGTATTTGTCATTTATTTTTATCTCGGATTGGGCAGCAAAAAGAGCGACGGAGAGAAGCATAATCGAAGATGGAGAAGAATATAATGGAAGCAACCTATTTAGAGATTAAGGTTTCTTTATCTAGTTTGATTTTCGTCGATAGTATCGAGATGAGGGAAGAATCGGAGAAAATGTCATGGACTGCTAAACCGGATCGTACCGACCAATTCTACCGAAAAACTGGGAACCAGAGAGTAAACAAAATGACAATTGGGCAGGGAGGAGGAATCGTGTACCGACCGTTTGCATGGTTTAACCGAACTGCAATGAAATACCGATCAGTTTAACCAAAACCTGCGGTTCTCTTCTTAAAGGTACGTAAACAGTGTCGTTTTGACATTAGGAGATGGAAAAAATGAATTTGGCATCCAAAGCCAAAGCTTCGACTATATCTAACCCTTAATTTGTCATCCACGAGTCATAGGAGCTCTCATGCTGCTCATCTTCTTTTGTAAACACCGCTCCTCTTCGCCAGTCCGTCTTCTCCGGTCTCCCACCCCTGCTCCATGAGGATGTCGCCGCTCGCTTCGTCTCACCCGCTAGCAACTCCAACATCAACCATATCCAAGAAGTAACGATCCAAACATGATCGTTATCACTTCGTTATGAACCATTCAATTTCAAACTTGGCAATTCTTGTCATTCATGTCTACGCTTGAGGAGGAGTGTAGGTAGGGATGGCAATTTTGCCCATACCCATGGGTATTTTACTATCCAACCCAATTGGGTTGGGTATGAAATCCAAATATATGGATATGGGTAAAGTTTGATGGGTTTGTACCCATACCCATTTACTTTGGGTTGGGTTGGGTTTATAACAAATGGATTTGGGTTTGTATCCATGCCCAAATACAAATTATAGTTTGGTACCTAAACTTAATAGATATACATATTTAGTACCTAAATTTAATTTTTTTTGCATATAAGTCCTCAAAATATCGACGGAAAATTACGTTTTGGTACCTAAATTTTTTTGGTCTTACATTTTGGTACCTAAATTTTTCAAGTTTTACAAATAAGTCCAATTTTTGCATGTGTAGTTAAAACACCCTCAAGTAAATGGATATCCATATCCAACCCATACCCATTTAGATAATATCCATACCTAACCCAAACCCATATACAAACCCCAAACCCATACACACATCACCCAAACCCTACCCATAATAAATGGGTCTATTTGGGTTTGGGCAAAATTACCCATGGGTGGGTAAATTGCCATCCCTAAGTGTAGGTAGTCATCAAACATCAGGCAGCTACAAAAGCTGCCCATCTTGCATTCAAGACGGTCCATGCTATTCCAAAGTGTCCATACTGCTCCAGATAGCCCATACTCATGCAACTATCATCACACCCATTACAAACACCTCACACACAGCTCTTTAGTTTGTAGCTTCTTGATATGTGAATTTCCTCTTATAAAAGGCTTACTAGCCTGTGTAACAAATCAAACTTTCCATCAATAACAAATCAGTTTTGCATTCACAAATTTATCATGGTATTAGAGTTGGATTCTGAATCTAGTGAGGGAAAGCCCAAGAAAAATAAGAGGAAGAAAAGAGTTATGTAGAGTTTCATACCTTTCTTCCAAATCTCCAATCTTTTGTTCTTCGAATTTTAGTATACAAAAGTTTTCTTCATTTCCAGCCATGAGCGAGCATTCCCTAGACTCCTCATCCCCATTTCATGCTTTCGCAATACAATGTCAATATCATAACCAGAGGTACCTACCTTTGTTCTCCGTTTTCAAAAGTCAGTCTGGTGATTTCGAAGGTTGAATTCAACAACTTCATCACCATTGCAGACTCCATCCCGGAACCATAGTTCAACGGTGAAGTCCTCCCTTCCTGTTGCTGCTCGTCGCATCTCCGTCAATATCCATCACGACTCTTTCGGATCGAGGTATGGGAGTGGTCTTTGTTACCACCACTGTCGTATTCAGTTCCTGCGGCACCATTGTCGTCTTCCCGACCGCAATATCATGGTCGACATCATCATCCACGGTGATGCCACAACCTTTGTCTCCTTCAATCATCGTCGTTGACGTGGCCTAGTATCCGCCATGTCGCCGACGAGGCCCTGTATCCGCTTCGTCACTGTCACTCAATCACGGCCGTAGCCACCAGAAGAGTCGATGTCCACTCCAGCCTTCTAATTTTCTCCTTTCATTGGTTGGAGAAGCAACGAGACGAAGATCACCGGACCTCTAGGCCGCCGCTGCAGAACCCATCGTCTGCTACAAGTCGCAATCTCGTCGGACGTTGGCCACCTCCAGTACCTCCATCTCCAGGCCGGCAAGACCCTCTGGTTTGCCAACATCTCTCATCGTCGAGTCCTCCGAACCGAGCTATTGTCGTCGTTGCCACTCGATCTCCTTGTCCCGTTGGAGAGGACGTGGTGCAGCTGAATAAAGCTGAGAACCCAAATTTGACCCAGATCTGGTGTCGCCTTTTCTCTTTGATGTCTCCCGCTCCTGCCAACATTCGCCGCCATCGATCGAGCTCCTACCCCCGACACAGAATTCATATGGTGCCTCTGTCTTTGCATCGTCTTCCACAATGATTGTTTTCGCTTCTGGTGCTATCAATCACTGCTGGCGTTCACCATCAGCCTGCCATGTTTGAGGATAGAACAAGTTAAATAAAAAGATAATATAAAAGAATGGAAGAGTGCAGCGGCATTAGAGAAAGTAAGAGAAAAAGGTAAGTTAGAGAGTGGAAGATGAGAGGCATCTCCAACCCTAGCCCAAATCGAGCTTCCCTCTCTAGTTGCCCATAAATTGGGTCGCCCCCATAGTTTTTTTCACAACCCCGTTTGCAAGCCAAGGCCAGGTTTCATTAAAACAAAAAAAAGAAATTGGGTCAGTGAGTTATGGCCCAGGTTTATGTTACAGATGATTGCCTTGTATTTGGCAATATGCATTTGTCCCCTTTTTATTGGTTCTTTTGTCCCATTTTTAGTAAGTGGATAGGATCCAAGAAGAAATGGTTGTATGATCCAAGAAGAAATAATCCCCTTGGCGTCCAAAAGGGCAAACATGACCCAAGAAAAGATCGACTTCTCAACTTCACAAGGCAAGTCACGATCAGATGGTCCCCTCGACGTTTAGACGGTAGTACGATCCAAGAAGCGATCGTCACCTCTGCGTTCAGAGGCAGTTGCAATCTAATAAAAGATCGTCCTCTTGGTGTTTATTATTGGGCAAAGACCAATTATTCTTCACCTTTCAAGCTAGGTAGTCACAGTATTCATGCTCCAACTTGTGGGGGAGAATAGGGAAGATACTATAAGGAATGCTAGCCAGCCAAGAAGCCGCAGCATATCCCAAATTGAAGTTCCAGCAAAAAGCTGAAGGAAAAGCCAGCTAGTCAATAAGCAGCCGCTATTCCAAAGAGAGGAAAGTTAGCTGAGAATCATCAACTTTTCTTGGGAGCCAAACGACGCAAACCAGTGTTGTCAAAATCGAACTGGACATCGATCCGAATTAGTGGGAGGTTCAAGGTTTATCGGATAACAGTTGATTAACCGGTATTAGAAACCGGTCATAAACCGGTACTTGGCTCCAAATAATAAGAAAAAGGAGAGAGTAAGAATAAAAAAAAAAAAGTCAAAATGCAAAGATTAGTTGGCTGTAGGAAGTAGGGTATGGTCACTTTATTATTTTTCTGTCACCTTTTAATAATTATTTATTAAAAACTAAGAAGAAAGGTATGCGCTAGGTGAATGTTCCCCGCCCGGCTGTTTTTTTGCTTCCGGGGTCAGACTTGTGCTCGGGTCTGGTTTTCACCGGTCGGTTCGGTCTTGTTTTAATAACACAGGCGCAAACCCGAACTTGTGAGTCGATTTAAGTCGACATATTCATCAAGTTGCTGGAAGAGATGCCACCAGTGGCCTCCAACATCAACCACGTTCAAGAAGTAATGATCCAAACATGATCATCCCCATTTCGTTCTGAACCATTCCTTTTCAAGTTTGACATTCTTGTCATTCATGTCTACGCTTGAAGGGGAGTGTAGGAAGTCATCACACTGCAGACAGCTACAACAGCTGCCCATGATGCATTCAAGACGGTCCATGCTATTCCAGAGTGTCCATACTACTCCAGATAGCCCATACTCATGCAACTATCATCACACCCATTACAAACAGCTCACACACAGCTCATTAGTTTGTAGCTTCTTGATCTGTGAATTTCCTTTATAAAAGGCTTACTAGCCTGTGTAACAAATCAAGCTTTCCATCAATAACAAATCAGTTCCTCATTCACAAACTTATCAGTCTTTGCTCGGCCTCGTTGATTGCTTCCACGACGAAACTCCTACTTTGTCACTTATCTTAGCAAATCCTTCCTCCTCGAGGCCTCTGTCACATCTCACTCCAAATATGAGTCCCTCATCAAGCAGCTGAGAGGTAATCCCAAACTCTTTAGTGTATCAGTTTTGGTTTTAGGAATATGTTTGTTTTGATTCCTAGTGAACGTCGCCGAGGTAGTGTGTGTATGGTAGGAATTTGTTTGAGTTTATTTAGAGAATCAATTTAGTCCGAGTCTGTTGTTGGGACGATCATGTGGGTTAAAGGATGCTCAATGGTAGCCATGTACTTTGTTATCTTAATTCTTACCCTTGTACGGTAAATCTGATCTTTAGTATTGTTGCATTCCATTGCTAATCTATTCTAATTAGAGAGGACTCCACTCTGTGACAATAAGAGTGTAACTTTGTTAGTTTGTTTTGTAGGTATAGGAATAGGAATCTATTTGCTCTAAAAAGAGTGTAGCATTGTTTTGTACTTGTTTCTAAACATGTATTTGGATGGTTATGTTAGGAATTGAAATGTCGCACATTGTTATCTATGCCTATTTATTCTTGAGATTTTTCCAGAAATAGCACCTTAATTTTTTTTTTACAAAAATAGCACTCATTCCGTAGAAATTACAAAAATAGCACCCTTTTATAAAAACCGCACCCCTGGTGCGTTTTGGCATTTTGGGCCAAAACCGCATCTTGGCCATGCGGCTTGTGTGTCTGACCTAACCAAACCGCATGGCCCAGATGCGTCTAGTCCTGACCTAGCAAAACCGCACTTTGGGGATGCGGTTTTGCTTCTCCAAAACAAACCGCACCCTCAAAGTGCGATTTTGGCAACACAAACCGCACCCCCCCCCCCCCATGCGGTTTGTGTGTCAATTATTTTCCGACACCAGACATACAGCCATGCAGATTGACAGACGTGGGGCTGCATGGCAGATGAAAACCGCACCTCTAAGGTGCGGTTTTCATTGATGATTTTGCCTATAAAAGCCAGCCCGGGAAATCTCTTCTCTTCACACCTCTCCTTCTCCCTTTTCAATTTTCTGTTGTAGCTCCCTATTTCTCTAGTGTTTTGGCGGTTGACTTTAACTCGTAAGTTTATTTTGTATTACTTTTTATTGTGAATTGTGATTTTCATGATATTAGTTCAACTACTGTTTTTTTGCAGATAGCATTCCAAAAGTTCACGCTTGGGTTAAGGTGGAATGGTTACACGGAAGAGAGCGGAAAGGGGGTCACCTACGTCGGTGGCAATTTTCAGAAAATAAAGGTCTCTACCAGACTGGTGTTTGAAGACCTCTATCAAATGTGTACTAACGTTACTTGCATGGATGGCACTAGAAGAGTTGATCGTATGGTGTACCGATATCCAACCAGAGAATGTGGATCATTGTGGCACGAGGAATATCTCATAACCACTCAGGATGAGGTAGATGCCATGCTCGAATTCTTGAGGTCCAACAATCTTTCCAGAGCCGAGATGTTCGTTTACAACGAGCCGGTCGTAGGCGTTGGAGGTCATTCTGGAGACGGTCAAACATCTAGTATCCATGGTGGAGGTGAATTAATGGAGATCATCCCTACCAAAGTTACCATGACCCTCATTCCTATTTTTAGTACCAAGAGCAAGGTGAAGGTCATCAACCAACCCCAGTACAACTTCCAATAAGGCAGTGGTAGTTTTCACAACTACCATTATGGAGCTGATGAAGGTGCCTTTCATGAGCTGGATCAGATGGAAGATGCCCTACTAGCACCAGTCAGTGACCCCTCCGATGAAGAAGGAGAGAACAACGTCAGTGCAGACAGTTCCGACCCTCTTGAAGGTGCTGATGATTCAGGACCAGAGTCAGACTCGGATAATGATGATGAGGTGGCTCATGACCATGTACCAATCCCCTACTACAATCACATTCCAGACGGCAATTGGATGGTCGACAGCGACATGGAACCCCCAGAGGTTCCAATATGGGGTGCACTCACTAGGTTTATGAAGGGCCAACAATTTGGCTCGAAGAAGGAGGTGCGGCACGCCATTGATACTGAAGCAATGACTCGGCATTTTGAATGGCACACAACTCATTCCAACACGAAAAGGCTCATAGTCAGATGTCGTAATCATAACGAGGGATGCAATGTTAGGATTCGTGCCATCAACAGCAAGAGACACGACTATTGGGTCATATCCCATGCAGTGAACACACACACATGTGTGTCATCCATAACATCCCAAGGCCATCGACAGTTGAAATCCAGGGTGGTTGCTGCGGCTATCAAACATCTAATTGAGCAAGATCCTGACCTGAAGGTGAAAGTCATAATCGCTGACATTGAAAGTCGTTATGGTTATATGATTAACTATAAGAAGGCGTGGCATGGAAAGCAGAAAGCTGTGGCCGCCGTATTTGGTGATTGGGAAGAATCATATGCATTCCTTCCTAAGTTGATTTTGGCACTGGAGGCGTCTAACCATGGCACTGTTTTCTCCCCTCGATACCAAGATGAAGAGATACAACCGCCAGAGCCAGGTAACGAACGCCATTTCAGACGACTTTTTTTGGCAGTCAAGCCATCTATTGATGGTTTTGGCTTCTGTGTCCCTGTGATCCAAGTGGATGGTACATTCCTTACCGGCAAGTACAAGGGCACTCTACTGATTGTCAGTGGGGCGGATGCAAACAAACAAGTCTTTCCGTTAGCCTTCACCATTGTTGAGGGAGAGAATACTGATAGCTATGGATGGTTTTCCGGCAAATTCAACTCCACGTCAGTAGGAGGACGAACCTGACAATAATCTCTGATCGGCACGCCGAGATTAGAGCTGTCATCTTAGGTTTGGATCCAGCCTGGAAGTGGTCCCAAAGGTGGTGCATACGACACTTCAAGAGCAACTGGAACTATCATTTCAAGCGGAAGAAGCTTGTTGATAATATTTGGTGGATTGGTAAGCTCTCTATTGGTTGTTTAATTTTGTATGATAACAATATCTTATATCAAATAAATGGTAAGATGAACTATTGGTAAGCCACTAGTTGGACGATGAACATTGCGACGCTGATCTCCCTCACAGCTTTGAGAGATGCATTGCACAAATGGTGGTAGATATTAGCTAGGCAAGCGGAAGCCCAGCTCAACTCCCCCATCGCATCCCAACTACCAAGGAGGATCCTAAGCCATCCACAGCTAATTAAATTGCTCGATTTTTTGGAGAAGAACACTCCTCCTATCATGCCTATGAGATAGACACGAGCATATCTTTCCTTCTCTAGCTCCGGACTTTCCTCGGTTAGGGGTACCCCATTTTTTTCAGGATCGTGAAGGTCCCTAAAATACTTTGTCAACCAAGTGATTGATACTTGGCCTTTCCTCAATGGTGGCAAGCGATCCGTCGCATCAACGCTCCCCTTGGTTGGTACTTTCACCCCCAAAACCTGTGGATGAAATACTGCCAACCGGTCATACCGTCACGATCCTCGGGGGGATGATCACTCACACACACCGCTTTGCCGTCGATGGGCAGATGAGTTAGGATGATGACGTCCTTGAGTGTGATGGTGCACTCTCCTTCGCGAAAGTTGAAACAATGTGTCTCCTTTCTCCATCTCTCCACCAATGCGGTGATGAGTTGGCGATCGGCTTTTATGCCTACAAAATGCCTAATCGACTCCAACCGTGCCGTTTTAGGAAAGGGCAAGATAACTGGGTTCCATGGGAGCACATTGGTCGTAACCCTGTAGCGGAGTATTTGTTGTGCCTCGTAGCAAAAATTTCAACGTTATTTATGATATATTAGTAACAGTTTAGTCTTATAACTAAATTAATTAAAATTAATGATTTAATTTCGAACATAATTAAAATTATTTATGATATATTAGTAACAGTTTAGTCTTATAACTAAATTAGTTAAAATTAATGATTTAATTTCGACCATAATTCTATTATAATTATATTATTAACAATCAAATTTAAGTAATTTGCGGTTTTTTCCAAGATATATACATATTATCATAAAACAAACATACTAAATTAATAGACATAAATAACATTCTAAATGAATAATAATTAAAGAGATACATACATATTCAAACATTTGAAATTAATAAAAGGGCTAATACCACTGGGAAACCCGAACTATTAACTTTGTGTCATTTGTGTCCTAAAGTATTCGATATGACAATTGTGTCACAACGTATGATAGTTGTGTGTCATTTATGTCCTGACGATTTCATTGACCGTTATAGATAACGGTTGACCAAACGGAAGTCAACATTAACATTGACTTTTGTTGACGTGGCAGCCACGTAGATGCCACGTCAATGACACCTCATATTTTTAATTAAAAATTAAATAAAACATAATATATTTTTATAAAAATAAAAAAAATGTAACAATATATTATTACATTCTCCCCTTTCCTCTTCCGTCTTCCAAGCTTTGCCGTCGGTGCCTCTATCGTCGATTTCCCCTTCCCTCTTCCGTCATCGCCCGCCCTGAGCTAAAATGGCTGATAAGCAGAGCATTGAAACCAATCGGAGCTAAAATGGCTACCGGGTACTGAGAGATTCCTACTGACAACACACCAAAAATGCCAATATAGCTAAACCATTCATCATTTTGAACTGGGTTGCCTTCTGGTTCCAGGGTCGGTTGGGGCTGGCCCTCACCACAATAGATGGCTTCTTCCGTCGACTGGGTAGGATCGAAGAAAACCAAGAATAAGAAGAAGAGCCAGAAGGCTGAGCTGAATCCGCAGCAGCAGCAGTATCGGGATCTGGATTCCGCGGTTTGTCGGATCTGAACCGAAATAAATTGGCGAAGAGAGACAGCTTGGCGTTCTTCCTCTGGCAGGAAGACGAGGCAGATGAGGAGTATGTGGGGCCGAGATGGGGAGTGGTGGTGGCTGTGTGACCAGGAGTCGAGGTCGTCGTCGACGCCGCCGCAGCCAATGTGGTCGTGGGATTTGCGATGGGAGACGTAGGGGGAGACAGAGTGGGGGAAAACGAGTGGGTGTTGGGAGGAATCAGATTTGCGATGGAGTTGATCAGAAGAAGAGACAACTACAGGAGGCCGGGAATGGGAGCGTGGGAGGAGCTGGGAGCTCTGCCGGAGACGACGAGGGTTAGAGATGCAGAGAAGACGAGGGAGAGGAAGAAGAAGGAGAAAAGGAAGGGATTGTAATTTTATTTTTTTTATATAAAAATAATTATAAATTAATATTATAAATTTCATTTCAGATGCCACATCAGCGCTTACAGGATTTTCTGTTAAAAACTAACGGTCAACGCCGGTCAACTCTAACGGAGAAATAGTTTAGGACACAATTGTCATATCGAATACTTTAGGACACAAATGACACAAAGTTAATAGTTCGGGTTTCCTAGTGGTATTAGCCCTTAATAAAATTCATTTAAGTACACATAAACATAAATCGTATTGGTTGTTTGGTAAGTAATTTAATCGTATTGGTTGTTTTAAATAATTTAATCGAATACAATGCAATACTCGTTAAAATCTTAGAAGAGGTATACATCTTCTTAGAAACACAGCCTTTTTGACAGAAAAAGGGGGGATCCGAGAATCTCTTAATACCCGATTTTCCCAGGAAATGGGAGGATCATGATAATCGCTTAAAACCTCATTTCCTTATACGTGAATTTCGTTATAAAGAGTCGAAGTAAGTGGCGCTATGTATTCGATTAAATTATTGAAAACAACCAATACGATTAAATTATTTCAAATTTATTTTATATTCCACTAAGTACATTAGCAAAATAAAAGAAAGATAAATGATGAAGAATTGTATGTACCGGGTGATCGTTCCAAACATCCCTTGAACGATGGTTGGGTTGGTCGTACAAGTCGGTTGGATCAATAGGCCCTTGATCCAAATAGTATCGTTGGTTGTATATATTCACGTCGTCCCCAACCTACGAGAGAATAACAACAAGGTTAGTACATAGATTAACTAAAAAGTTTATAACAAAAACAAAAATTGACCAGAATAATGAGTACGTACCGCTTGAAATTCATCATAATAAACTCCCTCTCCTTGGAACCACTCATCCATTTTTTCGTGAAAGTCGGACAGAAATTCGGCGGGTTTTGAGGAAAAAACGAAAGAAATGTTTTCTGATGGCAAATCGGACTTAGCCTCAACCAACAAACCACTATTTCCTAGGCTTTTGGGAGGGGAGGGGTTAGAGAGATAATTTTAGAGAGAGAGTGAAGAATGGGTTGTGGTGTAAAGAAATGAGAGGGGGGAGGGGGTATTTATACTCCTAAGAACGCACCCTCCAGGGGCGGTCTGGTAATTTAGCCCTCATAGAAACCGCGCCCTCCCGATGCGGTCTGCTTTTCCCGAGGCGCTGACCGCTCCTTGCAGCTGCGGTTTGCGATCCATGGCGCGGATCGCTGATGTGGGAAGCGTTCCGCGGCTGGATCGCCGCTGGATCCTGCGGTCTCCAAGCCCGCTCCCGAGGAAACACAGACCGCACCTTCCTGGTGCGGTTCCCAGTCTGACGTGGCGCAAAACGCACCTCCAAGGTGCGGTTTATACATAAAACACACCTGGAGGGTGCGGTTTAAACATAAAACGCAGCTTGGAGGTGCGTTTTGATAAAAATGGTGCTAGTTTTGTAAATTTTGCGGGTTGGATGCTATTTTTGTAATTTTTTTAATAAGTGCTATTATTGGAACTATTCTTTTACATTTTGTTATGTAGTATATTCTGGTATTATCCTCGTATGGTATCCTAATTTGCCGGTACGGTACTCTTTACTTGTTACAACCCTTTATTTATTACACTAATAATTTTTTTTAATTTTAGACAACCTATTTTTACATTATTTATGTACTTACAAATTTTTTTGGTAGAGCAACTTATACAAGTTCAATAATTGTCAAAGTGCTAAATTAATTTTGTATTCTTTTATATGATTGAGATATTGTAATGATATAACTTAACAGAGCAATCTTGGCTCTCCTTTTGAAACTAAAATGCAACTCAAGCACACCTTAAATGGCTCAAATCTTTACTTTTGTATTGTAATTAAGATCATGTAATGTAGAAGTTGCACAGAATGTAGAATCATAAAACATAAACGATTTATTTATTTTAATAAAATGACTCATGATAGGTTCTCAAATTTATCATAGCTAAGGCCCTTTATGTCTATAATAAGGTTTACTATGTCTTGGTAATCGATTTTGCAATTTGAGTAAATAGCTTACCGTACCGATAATAGCGATTATCGATTTAACCAAAAACCAAATATTATATGGGGTTCAGTGAGTGTTAGGAGGTTTTAGCTTATCTACTAACCATTAACCAAAAATTAGTTAGAGGTTAACCGATAACCTAACTGCTAACTGACCAAACCACCAAACAAACTCATTGAGCCTATCTAGACAGCAAGGCTCATCAAACCAGCCTTCAAACTTTCAAGAAATAGCAATTTTACTATTACATAGTGTTTAAAATATAATAACAAATGAGTTGTAACTTGCAACCTAATGGAGAATATGTTTAATAATAACTGTGTCCTAGGTTTGAATAACACAGACTACCACTTATATTCTTTTAATCCTACAAAAACTACTTTCAAAGGTAGGATAATCGTTTTTTCAAATTTTAGCGGTGTCCCAAATTGCCAATTATATTTTTATTATCCATAGGAGACTACTAACAAGGGTTAGATCATCATTTTCCCAAAATTTAGGGTGTCCCGGGATACCCTAATGCCCCATATACCCTCCCCTATTGCTAATCATCACCATATTGATTAGTGGTTTACCAAAATCGAACAAATTAGCACCGCTAATGCTAATGCTAACGCTAAACTCTTAACTTATAACTATAAAGATTGTGATAATCACATTGGTAAATAATTAAGTCTATGATATAAATAAGGCAAAATACATTTGCATAGCCATAACTTTCGCGTTTGTGACAATAATAGCCACTTTTGGAGAAATACACAAAATAGCCAGAATTTCAAATGTTGTTTGACAAATATAGCCATTTCTGTTACAAACTTTAACGGTGTTAGAGATTCCGTCAGTTAAGTTGACAGTATGCTGATTAGGATGCCACCTTGACGCACACATAAGTAACAACTAGACTTGACTTGCCACGTAGATAACACCTAGATGCCATGTTAGCCACATAAAACCTAAAAAAAAACAAAAATCCCCCAAAAAATCCCATCCTCACTACCCAGCACCACGTCTCAAAGCCTTCCCTGACCGGCGACCATTCCCTCAATTATTCTCTTGAATTGATTCATTCCAAATCTCCAAAACTTTTCCATTCACATATCTAGTCTGTGCATTATCGTCACCACCTGGTTTACTCAAATAAAACTCTCAATCAAGAAATGGCTAAGTTCAAGCGGCGATCTACTGCGGAACGGCAGGTCTGTCCCTCATCTCTGTATCTACAACCCAGGGTTTCGAAGAAATCAGAACTGGAGCTCCATCGACACAACCTTCAGAATATCCATATCCTGCCGTCGCCGTCGAGCACTAGTCGATTCCAGATCGAGAAACTGAAGACCCTAACGTTCGTCGGGAAAGTTAAATCGTCTCAGTCCACCCCAGGTCAGGCATCGATCTGATTCCCGACCCCAAATCCCTTTCTCCTACGCGAATCGAGGGTCAGAGTTTCGTCGCTCCACCCCTGCTCCGACGCAAATCGAGGGTCAGAGTACCTCTCCTCCCGTCCGTTGTCACCTATGTGTCTACTTAGATCTGGTGTGGCCTCAGAGCAGTACGACGAGTCTGCTCCATTGGAATCCATCTTCGCCATTGATTTCAAATCTCCGTCTCTTCTTCCCGACTTTGGTAGTCGACGCGAACTTCACTGTCGACGGAGAGAGATCTAGTTTAGCGATAACTGGGATGGTTGGGCGATGGTGACCACTACCGCCAGCTGTGGAATCGTCTTGGCGGGCCTGCAAATTTCATAGTCTAGGTGGAGGGGGTGGGGGGTAGTGGCGGTGAGGGAGATCCGCTGGTGGAGAGATGGAGATACTCGGCAGCGGAGAACAGATGGGAAAAGCAAAGAGAGGGGAGACAGAAAATTTAAAATGTTTTATTGATTTATTTTTATTTTTCAATTAATTCCACATCACTATTATTGACAAAACTGTCGCCAGATCAGCTTTTCCGTTAGTCTAGTCAGCACGTTTGTTAACAACGTCAAAGAATTGGACGGAAGTGGCTATTTTGTGCATTTCTCCAAAAGTGGCTATTTTTGACAAAAACGCAATAGTTATGGCTATACAAGTGTATTTTTCCTATAAATAAAATGCATTTGAGATAGTTCGAGTGAGTTTATTAAGATAAGATAACTCAGTGTAAGTTTCCAAGTTTACTATATCCAATTAGGCATTGCTCAATAAGACAATAATAAGGTTTACTATAGACAATAGCTTAGTTACTAAATGTTAAAACTCCTCAATCATCATATGTAAGCATTGTGATAATCAAATTGATAGTAATTAAGTATATGATTTATAATAGGGTTAATACCACTACAACACCCGAATAATGACAACGAAGGTGCTTGCTTTAATGGGG
Source organism: Linum tenue (assembly GCA_946122785.1). Taxonomy (NCBI): domain Eukaryota; kingdom Viridiplantae; phylum Streptophyta; class Magnoliopsida; order Malpighiales; family Linaceae; genus Linum; species Linum tenue. The sequence continues at coordinate 35,779,274 of CAMGYJ010000011.1, read as the reverse complement.
TTGTTGGAGGGAATGAACATATTAAGTCGAAGCTTGGTTTTATGGAGTTGCAGGCTGGAAGCTTGAAAGAGAGCTTAAGGGTTGCTAAAGAAAAAGCAGCGCGAAGGAAGAAGGCCTAAAAATGGTTGTATGGTGATTTAGCTAGCATTATAGAGGATAATGCTAGATTGGTTGGGGAATTAAGGTTGGCCAATGCACGTTAGTTGTGTGTTTTGATCGTTTTAGCAGCCTTAGTTATAGGGGTAGCCATTGTAGGTTTGAATTCCTCTAGCATGTTCTAAATTGGTGTTGTTATAAGTAGTTGTGCGAATTAACTTGCTCCTTCTGTGTTATACCTAAGTAATCAAAATTTGACAGCTTAAATTCACATAACCAATGTACACCAAAGAGCTGCCTTTACGTTCGCATAAACATGTCATTACCAAGGTACCTAAAATGTTATGACATAAGGTATATAAAATGTCATCACAGAAGTACCTAATAAAGTCGATCCAATGTTTTGGAAATATACATCATTTCCATGAATCTGCAAGTAGCCTACCATACAAAATATGTGATCCAAAGTTTTCACGTGTTACATACACATTCTACTGGATCTAGAGGTAGGCTACGATACCAAAAATAACACATTCTACTGCTATCTAAAATACTGCTAAGGTTGAGATGGTTGCGTTCAAGGTGGTTGAGATCCACCTTGCTCTATCTCAGTAGGAGCTACATTCCGAAGTGTCTTTCCACTTCTCACCATCCTGCCACTTGCATTAGCACCATTGAGGATGACGTGTGTATTACCCAAATCAGTGTGCAGAACTCCAATCCCTTAGTTTGCCTGCATAATCGTGATAATATTAGCATTCAATTAGCAACTATCATCAATCACAATATCATCAAAGAGTATAGAAAATTTATTCATTCAACAGTATCACATACCATCCTAAGCTCCCTTGCTAAATCACGTCTGCTGGTCACCTCACGATTAACGTGTACTTCCTATCAACATATGACATCTATCAGTATTCCTATTAATGGGCATTTCAATTTTATGCTTCCTGTGTCAATGAACATCTACCTGGATTCCTCCAATTAAGGGGTATGTTCTTGCGTTGTGGTCATATGCCTTGCATTTGGAACACAAACCCATACTCCTTCTTGCAGCTGGAGCAGTTGGGGCAACTGGAGCAGCTTGATGCGTTTGAGCAGCTGGAGTTCTGCCGCCAGTTGGAGCAGGTCTTCCAGTTGGAGGTATGTTATCACCTTCAGTATTCCCTCTCCTACGAACTCTTCTACTTCCACCGAGTACAAACTCTTCGTTTTCTGACTCCTTGCTCCTCCATTGCAGCAATGAACTCATCATCCGAAGTTCGGATATCATCGTCCATCAGATGGATAATGTCTCGTGCTTGTGAGTTATCCGCGTCCTCTGAATCACCATCATCAGAATATTCTTCACCAACTTCTTCATTGTCACCGACTTGAGTTTCTATTGCTTCCATGAATATAACAATTTTTCCATCTTCTATGGCATGGAGCAAGCCATCCATCACCTCACTATCTGACTGTATTTCAACAAGACCATTATCCAAAGTATCGGAGGGTGCCATGGACCACATCCTCTCAACCCTGGTGTAATCGAAGTGGACTGTTCCAATTTGTTGTAGCTGGAAGAATGACACATAATCTATGTCCATGTCAACAGCCTCCGACTTGCCATTTATGTAGCGAATGCAATGATCAGAATATTCCATTTTCCACCATGATGGACTATCAACTCCACCAATGTCGACATCGTGCAAAACCAAACAATCCCCCTTTAACAATAGCCTAATTTACTCAAATTCATACATTAAGCAAACTTTGACTACCCCTAATTTTCTATTCCTTAAAACATTCCACAAAGCAACTAGAATACAAGTTTGCATCTAAAAGACCGCAAACCCGATTCCCAAATCAATTGAATAATACCACTCCAAGACAACGACTTCTCCACCACCAATGGAAATGACCAATACGTACTAAGTTCAACCAAATCATACATGTTTCTGAAGTGGCCAAAAGGGTAAAGTTGGCTTCACAATAGCTTCGTACTCCCTGCTGTTCAACAAATCTCCAGCTATAACACCAGCAAATCAGCTACGCCATTTACTCGTTTGTACTATTTATGGCACCTTCTTTGCTTCCCAACCACCCAGTCGCTCTTCAAATACTTCAAACCATCTAGAAAACATAACACAAAGCCTCGCACACAAATCCTAGAAAATTTGGGGGAAACTCAAATCCCCCACATCAGCGCCTTCCTTTTCAAATAGTTGCTGGAATCGACGATTTGAACACTTCAAATTTTCCAGGTGATGTCCAATAGAAAGAATCGGCGATGGTGGTCGTGGGTTGAGCTTCCTCAGACAGAGGAGGCTGAAGATATCGCCCTCCCCTCAAGGAATCGATCGCCCGCTTTCAATCTTTCCTACTTCTCGTGTTGTTGAAAGCCTTCACCAGCACCAAATCGAACACCCCATGCTCGAGCAGCGGAGAATCAAGAAATCGCCGTCGTCGGTAATAGTTTAGGGTTCTGGGTTTCTTTTTGGGATTTCCTCTCTCTTCAATAAGATAAGGTAAATGAGGTGGGTGAAATCTCCACCTTCGGATTTACCTTTATTACATTTTTATCTTTTTAAAATAATAATCAACTAAATAACGAGAATCGAAAGTGTGATAAAAAGCCACGTCCGCATACACATCAACGTTGATCTGTCATCCCGTTAAAAATTAAAGATCAACAAAATTAACGATCAACAAATAGGGCTGCAAACGAGCTGAGTCGAGTCGAGTTTTTGTTTAGCTTGAGCTCGGCTCGTTTATTAATTTTTCAGCTTGAGCTCGGCTCGAACTCGAATTTTGATAATCCAGCTCGAGCTCGAGCTCGGCTTGAATAAAAATAATCTAGCTCGAGCTCGACTCGGTAGAGCTCAATAAATGCTCATTAACATAGCTTGTCAAGCTGAGTACAAGCTCGGCTCAAGATGGGCTCGATTTAAAATCATTTTTGCTGGAAAAATGTATAATCATAAGAATTTAAATGATAGAAAGAACACTGAAAACTATAAATAACATCTAAATTTCATACACATCTGTATTAGAAGACAATGTTCATGTTTAAAAGAGTAATTCATCCTTCCACAAGCTCAAAACAAGGCAGCTCGCGAGCTTAGCTCGACAAGCCACCGAATCAAGCTAGCTCGCGAGCTTATCAAGCTGAGTATGGTCTAGCTCAGGCTTGGCTCGTTAACTAACGAGTTGGCTCGCGAGCCGGCTTGTTAAATAACGAGTCTAGTGTCGAACGAGTTTTTTCCGATTCGAACGCCGAGTTGCTCGCGAGCGGCTTGGCTCATTTGCAGCCCTAGATACAATAGGACACAAGTGGCATTTTTCGGATAGTTCGGGTGTTGTAGTGGTATTAGCCCTTTATAATATAAATTAACATTTATTTGAGATAGTTCAAGTAATATTATATAGAAAATGAGATAACTCATGATAGGTTTTCAAATTTAATATAGTCAATTAATCATTCCTTATAAGAATATAATATAGTTAATTAACATTGCCTTCCACTTAAAAAGTAGGGGTGGAGGGCCGGTCGGTTCTGTTATAACAGATAACCAAAGGGCCGGTTATCGGTCAACCAAACGACCTCCCAACCCTATCGTTCACCGACCGAAAGAGGGCTCAAGCCTTTCGGTTAGCTCGGTTTTTGGTTAACCAAACAGCCCCCAAGATCAAAACCATATTACCCAGCCTCCGAACACCGATCGAGTTTCGGTTATCTCAGTTATCGATAGTGGATAACCGATCGATTTTGATTGTAATCGGTCAGTTAACCGCTAACCGATTGACCAACCTTATTAAAAAGTTTAAGATTCATATTTGATAGACTAAAATTTTCAAAGTTTAAACATCAAAAAGTGGAAGCACAAATTTTTCTTCTTCTTTCTCTTCACCCAAAATTGAAAAACAATACAAATTCCCTCCTTTTCTTATCATAAATTAAAAGTATTCAAGTTTCTCTCTTCTTTCTCTTCCAAAAAGTGAAAGTACCAAATTTCGCCCTTTTTCCTTTCCCAAAAAGTTGCAAACAAAAAAATTTCATTCTTTTTTCTCTTCTCATAAATAAAAAGCACTCAACTTCCCACTTCTTTACTTTCCCAGAAATTGAAAGAACTAAATTTTGAACTTCTTTGTGTGTAGCCAAATAGCAAGTCAGTTAAAGTAACAGATCCTAATTGGTAAGGTACATTGGTTAATAGTTATGGTGAGACCACCATTTCATTCAATATTCCTATTACAACCACAAATTAAAAGGTGTACCATAACACATATAAGTAAACAATCATATTTCGTTTAAAATGAGAATTTAGAATAACTACTCCACAAACATTCATGAAATGAAGTGAAGTGGTGTCAGATACAACTTCAATCGAAGAGAAAACAAAAATTGACCGTTGAGATTGGTCAGAGCTCATCGAAATACATTTAACGGTCAGATCATCTCGAGCATACTATTCTCTTGGAGGAGTAGGGGTGGGCAACGGGATGGAACAAGATACCTGCCCGTTTGAAACGGGTACCCAATCCCATTTGAAGAGCAATCTCCATCCATGTCTCAAACAAGTACGGGTTAACGGGTACCCATTACCCGCACGTACGGATAACGGGTGCCCATATTATCCGTAAATACCCGTCCAATTGCTTAAATTTGACATTGACAGCAATTTCAATGTAAGATCTTTGTGCTACTAGTATACCCAATGAAAAATAATTGTCTTGTTTTTCTGTAGAGGTTGAAAACGAAGTATTCATCTGATCCAACAAAAAACAAGCTCATATATATAGTATGATTCAACAGGAGGTTTTGGGCTTTTGGAGATTAGGGATGGCAATGGGTCGGGTCGGGGGCAGATAGTGCATATCCGTTACCCTACCCAAAGCAGTTCGGGTTTTACCCATACCCATACCCACATGTGAAACGGGTAGAAAATCAAAATCATGCCCATACCCGTTCGGGTTTCGGGTATCCACGGTTATCCTTGGGTAATCATTTCTCTTCATAACTTCAACCAATATGTTAACATTCACACGAATTATCACATTGCGTCAGAGGAAAAGTACGACAATAATTCACTAGAATGAAGAAAATTAATTAAAACAACACAATTTCAATAAAATATTATACTTATATGCTAAATATAAAATATGTTAGAGAAAAATAATGATTATATCTAGAGAAAATACATATGCATTTGTATACTCGGGCGGGTTCGGGTTGGATAATGAGAAATCCATGCCCACCCATTACCCACAATATTCGGGTTCGGGTTTTACCCGTACCCACTAAATGTCTTTCGGGTTCGGGTTTTACCCTACCCGATTAGGCCGGATTCGGGTGGATATCCACGGTTACGGATATTTTTGCCATCCCTATTGGAGATCATTTCGTTCAACCCTGCCTCTGCGCTCTCCAGATTAAACAAATGGAAGTAGTGCCCTTCCCCTCGTGTCTCATATCACTCCAAACGCAGCCGTAACTATACGTGTCAAAAGGGCGGGATCGAGCTGGGTTTAATCGGGTTCGGGTTCAAACGGGTTGCGGGTTAGTCGAGTTGCGGGTTCATCGGGTTGCGGGCAAATTGGGTTACAGGTTCATTGGGTTTTAGTTCTGGCGTGTTGCGGGTTGTTCGGGTCAGCGCATCGAGTAACTTTTTTTTATTACAGCGCATCGAGTAACTTACTCGTTACTCGTTACCAACTTACACATTTTATTACACTAATTTAAAAAATTTTCTCAATTTTTAACCAATTTCTTTCTACCTCGTATATATACTTAATTTTAAAAAAACTAGTCAAAATGTTGAATTAATTTATATGAATTGAAAATTTGTTATGTAATTAATCGTAATTGGTAAAGTACACTTACTAATAGCAATGGTTCTATCAACATTTGCATCCAAAAGACTCCATTAATTATTTATTTGGTATTTTAATATTATTTCAGTAGTAATTGGATTAAAGTATCTCGTTTAGTATAACCATGCAAATATGGTATTTGGTGTGTGGTTTTTGGCAAAAGCAGAGGAGTTATTTCGAAATAACTCATTGCCCTAATATCTTCAGTAACGAGTTATTTGTAAAATTGTTCGAATTACCCTAAAAATTGAACCATCAAAGATTAACTATCAAATTTAGTAAAATTGTTGTGACTTCAATCATAACTTACTCAATAACATATATTATATACACTTAGCCTTACTCTCAATCGACAATATTAAGTTAATACATATTGTTGATCGTATACCATAAACCATCAATATATTATACACTAACAACATACCCTATACCCTAACCATATATCCCTATGAGTTGTGATTTTGCTAGTATAGTTAAGGGTAAATACAATTTAATATCCAAACCTTTCATTTTAAACAATATAATAGCCAAACCTTTTCGAAAATAATCTAATATCCAAATCATCAACTTTTCGTTCGTTTGACCGTTAGTTGACACTTCAAAAAAGTTCGAAATACGACGCTTCATCAATATCCATCAATATCTTCTCTGAAAATCACCAACATATCGTGGTTCCAAACCCGAGAAATCCATGACTCCACCATGATGGTATAGAATATCTAAATATTCGGTCATCTGCAATGCCAAAACAAGAAAACAAAGTTGTATTGTGACAATTTCCCCTAAACAAAGCTTTTTTGAAGTGTCAACCAACTGTCAAACGGACGGAAAGATGACGATTTGGATATTAGATTGTTTTCGAAAAGGTTTGGCTATTATATTGTTTAAAATGAAAGGTTTGGATATTAAATTGTATTTACCCTATAGTTAATTTAAAGTGAAATTCATACATTGATTTTCGAAACATAGATAAAAAGTGATATTTGCTATACTCTAACCATATATCATATACTAGACCATATATACCATGTACCCTAACCACATACCATAAACATAAATTTTTAAAAAGGGATCTCTTTCCGTTAAAAATTTTAAATGACTTCAAGGGAACATATGTTAATAAAAAATTTAAAACCGTCAAAACCATCAAAACCTTATACCCTGACCATATACACCTAAACCATCTGTACTTATACCCTATACCCTAAGTCCCTAACGATATACTTTATACCCTAAACAACGAACCATAAAAAAATTACTTATCAAGTTTAGTATAATTGTTGGCTCATATTCACCCGCTCATAAATTTTTCATTCCAAAGTTCCCATCCAAACCTCCCATCATTTTCCATTCCAAAGTGACCCGCAACCAGATTAACCAAAATTTTCAAACCTTCAACCCGACTGAGTAATTGCAATCGTAAGACTTACCAGGTCAAGTTTAAGACCCATTTTGAAATGAAAGTTCAATTTGAATACAAATTAAATGTGCAAAAATTTTACCAAGTTTTATAAAATAACGATCATGTAGTGTTGAAATTTCAATAAACGTAGAAGCATAGAAAACAGGTAGACAAATTAAGTAAATTTTTCTAAAATAAATTATTGTTGTAAACACCAAATTTATTTTCTTATTGTTTTAAAAAAAATTAAAATACTAAAATTATCCTCCTTCTTTCTCTTTTATAAATTAGAAACACTCAATTTTCTCTCCTCTTTCTCTTCCATAAATTTTTTTTTTTTGACAGTGAACAATCTTGCATTGCACTATGAAAGATCGGTTACAGAGAGGGAAAATGAAAAACAATCGAATCAAACCAAACACAGGCACCTCAGAGCAAACAGTTGACACAAACTGTGCTTGAGAGATACATCAAATAAGAGCAAAACACTCAGTGAAATCAACCACCCAAAGGGACCGAACACTTGATCCAAAACGAAAACATTCCAAACCTCTCATGCATCCGAACCAAACAGAGTAGCAACAAGATCAAGATCAGCTCGTCCGATCACGCCGAAGTCCATGACGATTGAGCAAAGCAATGTCAAAAGCCGCCTCCTGGGGAAAACTCAAAGGTATCCAACACAGTGAATCTCAGAAATGAAATTACATGGCGGTGGGCAAGGATGTGAAACAGATTGCTCCGAGCTGAAAAAGGCACAGGGAGTTGAGGCAGAGTGGACAATCCATGGAGAGAAGAAGATCGGAATCGAGCCCCCCAAACTCTAAGGAAACACCGGACAACAGCCAAAACCACCTAGAGGAGACTCTACCCACCACAATCCGATGAACGGCCAAGCATCATTCAGACAGCAAGGGGAGATCTGAAGGGGAGACGTAAGGAATGGCTACACCAAAAGATGAAACCACCAGCCCCGGAGCATCAACCACCAAAACAGAGCGCGATGAGGCTCCCAAGCTGCCAACTCTAGATCCCAACATGAGCAAGCCCCGAACAGGAACCCCAATCAACGACCGAAGAGCATAAAGCTCAACAGGAGTGAAAGATGAAAATCCAGATCTGATGGAAACTGAAAGGCCATAAAGGCTGGAAACTGGAAGGCCATAACGGCAGGAAAAGGGAGAAAACCGAATGCAAAGAGAGGGGAAAGCAAAGGAGAAGCAGAAGCATGAAAGGAAAGCATGGAAGGAGGGGAGCTGCCGCCGGTCACCAAAAAAGTAGCCGACGGCAGCCCCTGGCCGAGGAAGAAGAAAGATGAACCGGCTAGAGAGAAGGCAGAGAGAACCAATTCAAAATAAAGTTAGAGAGAGAGAATTTTTTGTGGAAGAAAGGAATAGAGAAATTTAGTTCTTTCAATTTTATGGAAGATCAATAAAATTGAAAGAACTAAATTTCTCTATTCCTTTCTTCCACAAAAAGTTGAAAACTCAAAATTTTCCTCATTATTTTTCTTTCATAATCAAAAGAACCAAACTTTCCCACTTATTCACTTCCCACAAATCAAAAGCACGAAAATTCCGTCTTTTTTTTTCTAAAAAATTCAAAGAAACCTAATTTCCTTCTTCTTTCTCTTCCCAAAAAGTTGAATACACCAAAATTTGCCTATTCTTTTAACAACATCAAATTACCAAATGGGTTAAAGACACATTTGGTCACTGAGATTACAAAATCGGGACATGTTTAGTCACTATAAAAAATTAATATCAAATTTGGTCACTACAATTACTAAAACTGGACACATTTAGTCACTCGCCGTTAGTCTCCGTCCAACTCCGTTAATGAAGTCCGTTAAGTGGTGATGTGGCAAACAAAAATGCCTAATCAGCCGGATATAACCCAACAAAAATAAAACCCGACCCGCCACGTCATTAAAACCAACCCAACCCATGACCCAACCCCACCCAACCCTTCTTCCTCCTTCCTCTCACCTCCTTCTTTCCCCAAAACCCTTCTTCCTCCTTCCTCTGCACACATCTGGATGATACTGTTGTAGACAAAACCCTTCTTCCTCCTTCCTCTACCGCTCGGCTCCATCTCTCGAAGTCCGGCTTGAGGATTTCGAGCTCTACGCCATAGATCGACTCCGAGGTCTTTCTTTATAGCCATCGCTTTCATCTTTTTTCTATTGTTATTTATTTTTCGATTCGATTCGTCTCCCTAACTCCCGGTGTCTTGATTTTTGCAGTCCTCACGGGCATTTCCGATGGATTGTCTCGCGGGAAGAGGCCCGAGGAAATGGAGAAACTGGTCAGAACAGTAGCCCGGATCTTCCGCTTATTATTAGGTTTTTGAAACTTGAATTTTTTCGATTGAGTTTCTAATTAATTTCCCTTTGCAGGTCGCTGAACTGTGGAAAGCGAACATGAGGCATCCCCAAGCATCGGAGGTCATGAACAAGGAGATTAGAAGACTGAATCTCCGATCTTATGATGGTTGGTTTTGTCTACAACAGTATCATCCAGATGTGTGCAGAGGAAGGAGGAAGAAGGGTTTTGGGGAAAGAAGGAGGTGAGAGGAAGGAGGAAGAAGGGTTGGGTGGGGTTGGGTCATGGGTTGGGTTGGTTTTAATGACGTGGCGGGTCGAGTTTTATTTTTGTTGGGTTATATCCGGCTGATTAGGCATTTCTGTTTGCCACATCATCACTTAACGGACTTCATTAACGGAGTTGGACGGAGACTAACGGCGAGTGACTAAATGTGTCCAGTTTTAGTAATTGTAGTGACCAAATTTGATATTAATTTTTTCTAGTGACTAAACATGTCCCGATTTTGTAATCTCAGTGACCAAATGTGTCTTTAACCCATTACCAAATACATTTGTTTATTTTTTACATTTAATTGATAACTTTATTGAATAGTTAAATTAATCAAAATTTCAATTTATATTATATGAATATTTTCGATGATCTCCTTTATTAATTATTCATTATTAATATTCACATTGTGCTGACTTTATATTTTATATTTATTTTTTTAATTTTGTTAAATAATTTAGTTTTTAATTTACCTTCATGTCTCAATTTTTGTAATTTTCAAGTTGAGTCGGTCGGTTTTAAGAACTTATTATTAATTTTTGTAATTTTAGTGTTAAAGAAATAATTTTACCTAAGTTTAGAATGAAAAAGTTTGTTTTGAAAAACTATGTATTATATAATATAATAATTATTCAAGTGGATTAGGTGAAGTTCGGGTTGAGTCGGTCGTGTTGCGAGATAGTCGGGTTCGGGTCAATTGGGTTCGAGGTAATCGGGTTGCAGGTTTAATCGGGTTTGGGTTAATCGAGATGCGGGTTGGTCGGTTTGCGGGTCTATCGGGTTGAGGGTTAATCGGGTTACAGGTTGTTGACTTTTGGTCAATTCGAGTTGCGGTCGGGTTACGGTTCGTGTTGATCGGGCGGATTAATCGGGTCGGGTTCTGTTTTGACACATATAGCTGTAACCACCACCATCTCTCATCATCTCAAAATAGCTCACTCCTCTGTCCCGCAACTCATCCTTCTCCGCCATGATGGGTACAACGGGTACTAGTAATACTCAAACATGTATTAACGTGTAAATTCGCGGGTACCCAAAGTAGCGATTAGTGATCCCAAGTCTCATCCCATAAAAAAATTACAGGTATTTGGTTACCTGTAACCCTAAAAAAACGGGACGGGTACCGGTTTACCCAAATACCCATTTCCCGTTGCCCACCCCTATCTTGGAGCATACGAGTTATCTCCATATATATAAGGATCAGACTCGTGTACTCTTGGAGTATACTATGCTTCATGTACTCATAGTGAGATATATCTATTTAAACCATGAATTAAATTAAGTTGGAGTATGATATTATATCCTAACATTTAATGGATAAACCCCAGGCCCCGATTTTCTAAACTCAAATCCGAAGTTCAGTTTAAGAGAATAAATAGTTGATCGGTTAGAGCTCATCGATGTAAATCTAATGGCCAGATCATCTAAGCATAGGGGTCATATTGTTGTGTTTTTATTATACTCCAGGTACTTCTAGTGAGATTTCTCGATCTAGCCATGAACTAAACCAAGTTTTCTATATGTTTTTTACTAAAATGATTGAGATATAATCTGATTATGGAAAATAAAGGATAATAAAAAGTAGGCTTTAATTGGTTATATCATGATGGATATTAGAAAACATGTATGTCTAAAAACTATGGATATTACGATAGTAGTACGACGATAATGTGTGACAGTGATAATATTACAGAAAATACAAGTTTTTGAACTCAAAATGAATATTATTCTATAGATCATTATTAATGAGTTTTTCCAATTCGATATTTTTCAATTTTGAGTGAAAACAAATGATATATGTCACAATACCACTATCATATCATCAAGATATGATAGTGATAAGATTGATTACAACCATGTTTTGAAGAATTTTCTTTCCTTAAAAGTTAAAATATTGCATTATGAATATTGTTTAAGGCAAGAAAATATTATCAAAGGGAGGGTTTTTATTCGTGTTGCTTTTTTTTCTTTCTCTTTTCAGTTTTAGAGAAGATCTAGAAGGTTGTAAGAATTTAAGGAGTCTTTGAGATTGAGTTGATAAATGTCCCTCTTTAATGTGGAATGAAGAGAGAGCCCTCCTTTTTTGAAGACTTAAACCATCCACAACGTGGGAAGAATGGGGGAAAGAGAGTGGGGAACGGTTCGGCCACAATAGTGGGAGGGCAAAGAGGGTGATTTACATGTTTTTTTTTTTTTTGGTAAATCAATCTAGAGTTGATCTTGTCACTTTATTTTGATAATTTGAGCATTATTTTTATGTAGGTAGTAATAATTAATTAAAATGAATATTTCGATATAATTTTTTAATTTGCAAATATTTTTTTTCATCATTAATTAAATATGACGTCATCAATAATGAAATCACAATAATTTCGTTATTGACCATGACTCATCACATGTTTCACCGAATGAGTGATATCATCAATTTTTTTGCTAGCTTTAATCATATTGAATGGTAAAATCAAATGTTCATCCAACTTTAATAAGAATGGCATGTGCTATCAAGTGTTCGTGCAGCTTTAATCATATTGAGTGGTGACAAATTGTTCATGCAACTTTAATCATATCGAGTGGTGCCATCAACTGTTTATCTACTTGTAATCATATTATCGCTGCTGTATTCTAGTGCTATTGGAAGTTTGATATATGTAGTGGGTTGTATCAGACCCAACATTGCATTTGTTGTACGCAAACTTTCTAGATTCACTAGTAGTCCTAGTGTTGATCATTGGAAAGTTATAGGAAGAGTTTTTGGTTATCTAAAAAGAACCAAGGATTTAGGACTCTTCTATAGCAACTTCTCTGTTGTGTTGGAAGCATTTTCTGATGTTAGTTGGATAACAACTGCTAGTGATAATAAATCTATAACCGGTTATAACAAAAATAACCGAACTGCCACCCCTAGGTGGTGGAGTTGTTTCTTGGGCTTCTAAGAAACAAATATGTATCACACAGTCCACTATGAAAGTTGAATGCCTAGCCCTTGCGGTGGCTGGAAAATAGGCATAATGGCTAAGAAACATGTTGTTAGATATAGAGTTGTGACCACTACCGATACCAGCCATTTCTGTCTTTTGTGATAGTGAGGCTACTTTGTCTATAGCTTATAACAAGATTTACAATGGTATGTCTAAACATATTAGTCTGAGACATTATTACATTAGATATTAGATATTTGATTACTAATGGAAGCATTTATATTGTGTATGTAAGATCATGCAATAATTTGGCAGATCCTCTTACCAAGGGATTTTCAAGAGGCATTATCTATGAGACATCCCAAGGAATGGGATTGATACCATTTTGTATAGTTAGAAGTAATGAAAACCCAACATTTTCTTTAGGTATTCACTAAATAAAAGGTTCAATGTGGTAATAAAAAATTACTCTAACTTAGGTACTAATTTATTGTACAAGTAAATTATTTGAAAGAAGGGTGAGTTATAGAACTCTTAATAATGTTCATTTGGAATGTCACCTATGTGAGCATTAAGAGTGGTGCCGCTCTAACAAGATTAGATGTCAACTTTTGTATATGCCCATCAACATATGGCTATAATAGTGCTACCCTTGTTGGTGGTTGTGGTTTAGAGAAGAGACAAGTAAACGCGTGGCATCTCCGGTTTATAGCTTTGTTTACACTAAGTAAATGTTCCAATCGAAAAGATGCATTTATGTATGCATTACTTGTTTGGAGTCGGTATTATCAACTCTTGTTGACTAAGTGAGACATAGTTAGAGTTAGTCAATAGAGTTGTAATACCACATTGATGGGAGAGGGACAATATAAGAATTGAGTTTTTTAGAAATTTAATTAATTATATTTCTTATTAATTAATTAATGTTTGAATATTGTGAAAATAAGTATTAATTCTTTCATAAAGGTAACTTTTTTTTTCTATGAAAGGATGTGTCCATTTGGGAATGGTAACTACTTTTTTCTATGACAGGGTGTGTCCTTTCAGGAATGGTAACTACTTTTTTCAGTGAAAGGGTATGTCCCTTCGGAAGGTCACTTTTACTTATCACAAGTATCAATAAATGATTGTCATAATTTTTTCATAAGAGAAAGTTCTTTTTCTTTCCGTTTTCCTTCTCTATTTCATAAACACATAAATATGTAAATCGTTGCTTTAGACTTTGTTTGAAAGGATTATTGGGGGTGGTTTGCCTAATCCTACCAGCATTTATAGTATAGGGGCAAATTAAATAACACTCAATTCTTTTCTTTCCTACCGAATTCTTGACGCTTTGTTGTTCATTTTCCTAAACTCTTTATTTAATAATAATAGTAATAATAATAATAATAATACATCACCATCATAAAAAAAATTGACTTGTATTTATCCCAGTATGTGATATATCCCTAGTCGATGTATTTTAAGGATTTGGGTATAATTATATCCTTAATTTTGTGAGATTAAATATAATGGTTGAAATTTAATGAAATTTTAATTCTTTTATTTTGAATAAATTTGTATTTGATTCATCTTAATTTAAATAAAACATTTACATAAAAGAAACAAGTTTTGTAATCTGGAACATTGTATTCATTTTTAATATATTTATGGGAAAATATTTGGACCAGTTATGCCACCATCTACTCTTTTAAAAAAGATTGATTTAAGAAAATATAGAAGAAGCGTGTTTATTATAATCTAAAAAAATTATTTACATTGTCGACATATCGTAAGAAAATATTTATGGATCAATTATACTATTGTCTAATCGCTATGTATACATCATCCTATTAATATGGTATATTCGTATATCATCATGCTATATTTTTATATTCATAAAAAAATCATGCTATATTTTTATATTTCTATGGTAGAATTTTTCTTCATGCACCATGGTAAAAAAATGTATCGGTTCATGTTTTAAGTTTTTATTCCTAAATATATTAAAGTATATGGCATGTTGATGTTGTGCAGAATAAATAATATGATTTTTATGTGAAATAATTAAAACAAATGAGAAAACAAATATGATAGGATAAATAATTATATTGACCGAATCTGCTGTCGTGAATCACGTCCCTCCTTGCCTCGCCATCATCATCATCCGAATTTGGGATAATTTGGGAGCTACACGTGCTTCTCCCAAAACCGGGCAACGAAAAGAAAGAGGAAAGAAACGAAAGAATAATAAGGACGCAACGCAATGAGATTAGTTCATGGATTTTGCTTCGCTAGCCAACAAATGTTTGCTTCCACTTGCTTGTTATGGTACGCTGTAGCACTCCACTGTCCACCTCTGAATGCTTAGCCCAAACTTTGTATGTTTATCTCCCAAGTTATACGTAATGGAATGGAACATAGTACTTGAAATCCTATAATAACTTTAAGTTAATTAGGAAACTGGTATGAATTTATACTCTTTAATTATCAAAATCAATTTAGATTGTTGATTATCAAAACAATGGTAACCAACAGTGCATGTCATTACTTATTGACATTTTATTACTCTTATGTAAATTACACATCTATGATTGCATCTCACTACACCAACTGATTACATTATGGAGATTACTATAATATTATCTTACTGTCGATTCATCATAAAACCTATTCAAATGTAATCTTCTTAACTTATAGCTGGTATGACACGATTATCTTGATATCAAATATTGAAATGCCGAATAAAGATATATGATGAATAACAAATAATATTCAAAATTTGTACCAATATAAATTTCAAGTTAAATTTGACATTCTTGATTTTCAGGGCCGTCCAATGAATAGTGGAAGCCCTGTTCAAAAATTGAGATATTTTTCAAATTGATTTTTAAGTGTAATAAAATTAAAATGATTATTTCATCAATATCTCAAATGTAATATCTTTCTAACATTTTAAAAATAAAATTGTCTATTATCGCTCTAATTTTCGCATACTCCTTGCGATAATTTTCAATTGTTATTATAGCTATTTCATAAAGATTTTCTTGCATTATTTTTTAATACAAATATGATTTTCGAACACGAACAATATTTTGACAATCAATATATTTTTGTCATTGCAAGGAGGCTAAAATCCAAGAAAGAGAAGCGAGTACAAAGGGGTTAGGAGGAGGGAGAGGAGTTCGCCACTACTTGGCGCTCAAAAGTAACGCCCATAATATCTTCCTAGAGGATTGGGCCGATGCCTGGTGGTGGATCTACCAACTCATGCATACCGTAGAGATAGACGAGACTATACTTCGACAGCCTATCTGAGGCTCTATTCCCTTCTCGGTATGTGTGAGACAGGTTGATCAACCAATCCAATCCAGAATATCAATCAATGACCAACACTGATATTAATTATTATCAAAATCAATTTAGATCGTTGATTATCAAAACAATGGTAAACAACAATGCATGTCATTACTTATTGACATTTTATTACTCTTATGTAAATTACACATCTATGCAAAGATTATGAAACCGTTGTTATTCCTTACATAATAATTAAATCATAAAGGTTACGTAAATTTTCATAATGACTTATCACTTTACATAAAGTTGCACATCTATGCAAAGATTATGAAACCGTTGTTATTCCTTACATAATAATTAAATCATAAAGGTTACGTATATTTTTCGTAATGACTTATCACTTTACATAAAGTTGCAGAACTGATTATTTTCCATACTGTGTTTGCATCTCACTACACCAGCTGATTACATTACGGATATTACTATAATATTATCTTACTGTCGCTTCATCATAAAGCCTATTCAAATGTAATCTTCTTAACTTATAGCTGGTATGACACGATTATCTTGATATCAAATATTGAAATGCCGAATAAAGATATATGATGAATAACAAATAATATTCAAAATTTGTACCGGCCTAAATTTCAAGTTAAATTTGACATTCCTGGTTTTCAGGGCCGTCCAATGAATCGTGGAAGCCCTGTTCAAAAATTGAGATATTTTTCAAATTGATTTTTAAGTGTAATAAAATTAAAATGATTATTTCATCAATATCTCAAATGTAATATCTTTCTAACATTTTTAAAATAAAATTGTCTATTATCGCTCATATTTTTGCATACTTCTTGCGATAATTTTCAATTGTTATTATAGCTATTTCATAAAGATTTTCTTGCATTATTTTTTTAATACAAATATGATTTTCGAACACGAACAATATTTTGACAATCAATATATTTTTTAAATTTTGTCATTGCAAGGAGGCTAAAATCCAAGAAAGAGAAGCGAGTACAAAGGGGTTAGGATGAGGGAGAGGAGTTCACCACTACTTGGCGCTCAAAAGTAACGCCCATAATATCTTCCTAGAGGATTGGCCCTATGCCTGGTGGTGGATCACGAGACTGTGCTTCGACAGCCTATCTGAATCTTCAGATGATCAGTCTTCAAGTCCGGGCTTGTTCCTCGAGCTTCCAAGGCGAAGAAATCCTCCAATTTCACTCCAAGAATATCCTCAAATCGCCCTCTCTCTCTTTGGATCGTCCCTTGGGTGTTTGGGATCCAAAACCCAGCTCTCCCCCTCCTTTGGCTCGAATTTGGGTTAAAAAACCCTATTCTGGGCAAAACACGGTCGAGGGCACGGCCGTGCTTTGGTTTTGGCCGCCCGTGTTTTGCCTCGTGTTAAAAACACGCCCGCCCGCGTCGGCCAAAACACCGTCGTGCCTAAATATGGGCACGGCCGTGTTTTGATTTAGGCGCGCCCGTGTTTTTACTGCCGAACCTGTTCCCCTATATTCAATGCTTCGTTTCTCCCTCGTCCGGACTCCGAATCAGTCGCCGTTTGATCCCAGACGCTCGTAGTCTCGTCCTCTTTATTTTCATGACAAGCTTGCATGATTCTTTGTCCATAAAGTGAGGTAGAAATCCATTCTTCTTCAGGTCATGCTCGAGTTTCTTCTCCCGAATCTCCAATTGATCTCTGATTGACTTGAAACTTGCGCCTATGCTTCACTTTATGTGCTAGGACCTGAAATGTGACAAAGGAACACAACCTAGCATAAAATAAGCCAAAGACGCGATAATTAAAGCTCAAACAATCAAGAAACAAAGGGGAAAACATGTGCAAATATCGAGTCATCACAAATCCCCTTGGAAAATAAATCAAAAGTAGAGCACTCAAATCTTTACAAAGTGTGTATGAAGATTGGGGAGCATCCTACCACCCCCCCCCCCCCCTCCCAATGAGTCATTGCAAGCTTCGGCTTGAGCTGGTCCAGGAAAGTCTCGCTCCTCTAAATTTTATTAAGTTATATATCCTTTCTTGGAACTACCAAGGGTTGGGAAATGATCATTTTATTTTCTTCTTGTTGGATTTTTGTGGGTCGATGAGACCTGATATTGTTTTCATTTTGCAACCACATATTAGTGGAGTTACACTTATGCGTGTTATTTCACGTACGGGTTTTGATGGTTGTTTGATTTTTATGGTGTAAGATTTTTTGGTGGCATTGGAGTTCTTTAGCAAACTCAAAACATCAATGTTACCTCCCTGTGAAAATGGGAGCCGATGATCCACATGAGTTTGCTCTAAAAAAAGTGCGCCTCACTAGGAAGTATTGGTCTCAGCGGTTTACGGGAGTCTGAATGCAGTTAAGCAAACAAATCTTGAACACAATCGGTGAATTCTAAGTTGTCCCCTTTCACCTTTTCCTAAGGCCACTATCAAAGATTCATACCAGATCTTCTTGGCCATCGAGGACAGAGTGGTAAGGCCATGATCTGCAGGGGAACGGATCGCTCATTGTTCCATTGGGGACAGGTGCACGAACGACAACTCCAAACGTTACACATGCGCCGCCTACCTACCATTTAGGTGGCACCGGCGAGATCTTGCTAAGGTAAAGAACTTCGTGTTGCGGCTGCTCCACTCCGCCACGGTCTCATGAAGTTCACTTCCTTGCTGTCCCGCGCGCGAAGCGAATGGGCCCTGAGCTATGCGTCAGTTTCGGGGCAGGGTGCGAAAAGAGACCAGAAGAATGATTCATTTGGATCGACGAGGATCAGATCTAACCCTTTTTTCGGAAGCTTTTGGACCTAGCGAAAAGGACTTTCAGCCTTCTCGCAAGCAAGCGCGCGAGAAGAAGGCAAAGTAGAAGCTTTGCCAGAAGCAAGATGAGGAAGCGGACTTAGTTTCTTCCAATTTAGTGTTTTTTCTCTTTTTCCAACCTAATTTGACCCTGCCAAAGCTACTTGAACCGACTTTGTATTTTTTTTCCTTTCGGTAGGGAAGACAATTGAACCTGAATCTATGATATTGACCAGTTTAGTGACCAAGTTTATCCGCTTTTTGAGTTAGCACGAGTTTGAATTTGTTAGAAACTCCGTCAAATCGAGTTGAATAAGGTTTTGCCGAGTTCTAGATCAAGACAGAGTTTTGTTCACTTTAATGTTTTTTCTTTCCCACTTTTCTTTAGGTTGAGAATGCGAATTGATCCTAACCCTAGTGTTCACGAGTTTTGTATTGAGAACAATTTTTATCCACTTTCTTAATTGACAATTTGTGTCAATTGTGAATTTGTTAAAACTATGTTCGACTCGGTCAAAGCGAGTTGAAACAGGTGTTTAGAGATTTGGGTTAGGAGCGAGTTTTATTCGATTTGGTGTTTTTTTGTTTATCTTTTTCCTTTTGATTGAGAATAACAATTGAACCTAAACCTATGGGTATCCAACCTAATTCAACCTAGTCAAAGCGACTAGAACCCTGGTGTTTACAAGTTTTCAGTCGAGAGCAAGTTTTATCCGTTTTTTGTAACTAGCGCGTTATGTCGGGTGTGAATTAGTTAAAAACTCGGTTCAACTAGGTCAAAGCGAGTTGGACCTGGTGTGGACGATTTTTAATTCGAGAGCGAAAAAGTTGTTTTGAAAACAAAAAATTGTCATTATCAGATTTTATTCTTTTTCTAGAAAATATAATTTTCTTCCATTCACATCATTTTAAAAATAGAATAAATTAGAAAATAATATTATTTGATGTGAAAGAAATATAACAAGATTCATTTTGATTATATTTTAATTTTTAGACTTCTTTTAATATTTTATATTAGAAATTATTTTTTAATTTTAAAAGAACTCTTATATTAAAAAGTATTTCTGATAGTTTTTAAGCCAAACGCTCGACGGTTTTTCTAAAAAGTTTTTTTTTGAAAGATCTAGCCAAAAACTGCTTTTGTAAAAGATACAGAAGAACCAACTAGCCCTACAAGCTGAAACAATAGCGTCATGGTAGAATTTTAAACATAAATTATCTGCTCGATAACCCTTGCCTTATGCAAGTTTATCGCTTCGTCGACCACATCTGTTGTAACTAACAAATTAATGATAGGATAGATTAAGAATGAAATAAGATCACTTTCATTTTTGGATCAACATTAAAACTATTACTTTTTAAAATATATATTTTTGTGCATACGCGAAACAGTAGCCAGCGGGGTTTTGCTAGTTGTACTATAAAATACTTCTTGGATTATTCACTTTTATTTTTTAATCTTGCCCCAAATTTTCACCACTCCCACATTTTCACCGACTTGCTTACTTTCTTCTCGACACCCTAACCTTCAAACCGTCTTTCATGAACAACACGATCGAAACCGCCGGCGAAACTCGATGCCCTTCAACCACCTCCACCTTGTAATTACAAAGCACCGCGCTCGCCACTTGCTTCGCGTGGACGAACGTGATCTTCTTCCCCAGACAAGCCCTCGGCCCCGCCGCAAATGTCATGAACTTGTACGACGGAATGTGCACATTCTTGCTCCCGTCGGGGCTCAGCCACCGCTCCGGCCTAAACACCATCCAGTCTCCGCCCCAAATCTCCTCCATCCTCCCCATGGAGTATATCGAGAACAAAACCCTCCCGTTCTTCCTCACCGTGTGCCCGCTCGGCAGCGTCTCTGTCTCCGCCGCCGTCCGGTGCTCGAACGGCACCGGCGGGTACAGCCTCAGTGCCTCGCACACGGCGCCCTGTAAATACACCAGCTTGTTCAGCTCTTCCACACCGAAAAACCTCCACCTATTTCCCCCCAAATTCGCTTTGATTTCTTCCAGAATCTTCTTCTCCACTTCAGGGTTCGACGCCACGAGCCAGAGCAGCCAAACCAGAGTCACCGTCACGGTGTCCCTCCCAGCCGCAATCAAATTGAAGGCCGTGTCCCTCATCAGCTTGTCAGATTTCCCCAACTCTCGGATTTCTCCTCCCTCTTCTTCCCCGTCCTCCGCCGCCCTCATGAAAGCTGTTAAGAGATCGAATTCACCATGCTCTGTTTCTTTATGCTCTATTTTTCTGTTGAAGCTCTGTCTTTTGAGTTTGACCCTTTCGTAGAGGAAGCCATCGAACTTCTCCCACGCTTCATGGAGCTTCCTCTCTTCCCCGACGCGCAGCCACCGCTGGAGTTTCCACCAGAACTCCGGCATGATGTGCCGGTAGAACACGGCCTCCTCCATGTCGTCGTACGCCTCGGCGTATGGCAGGTCTGGGAGGAGGTCGACGGTGAGATAGTTGGGGTCGAATCCGAGCACCGTTGTGCAGATGCTGTCGAACATGAACCTCTTGAACACGTCCTGCAGGTCGATCACCTCCTCCGCCGCGGCCGAGGCCGCGCGATCGAGGACGGGGAGAAGCCCCAACTCGAGCTTGCGGCGGAGGGTGGTCATGAGGACGCGTTCGAATTGAGTGGAATTGAAGAGGGAGTGGAGAATGCGGCGCTGGGTGAGGCCGAATTCGCCGTCGGAGTTGAAGATGCCTTCCCCCAGGGCTTCGAGGATGTCTTTGAACTCGGGGCCTTTAGGGAAATCGGAGTGGCGCTTGCTGAATACATGGTGGGCGTTTTGGGGGTCGCTGGTGATTAAGCAATGAGTGAATGGGATTTTGAAGACGAATGTTCCGCCGCTGAGTTTGAGGCTGCGGGTGACGAGGTCGTGCGCCTGGGAGGCGTTGCGGAGGAGGAAGATGAGCCGTTTGGCTCTGGTGTAGTTGGCGATGGAGGTAAGTAGAAGAAGTGAGAGGAGGGCTGAGAAGAAGAGAAGTATGATCGTCGACATTTTTTTTTTTTTTGTTTGCTGCAGGGGATGGAAGAAACTAGAAAGAGAACAAGGTGTCTTGATCTTTTTGGTTACGTTTCAACTTTCAAGTAAAGATGGCACTGTTAGTGGCTGAGATATTTCGAATTTGGTGGATATCCGTATCTCCATATAGGCAAAAGAAAAGAAGGTAATTTTGGTGGATAATTTGTTTGTGGCTTGTGTGGAAAAGGTTTAAAGTTTAAACTTAAATTTGGGCATGGTTGCTTTGGTCCAAAATAGTACTGAATTGGTATAGGATCAAAATGAGATATTTTTTCTTTCCAAAATGAAAATGCCTTTCTTATTAAAAACAATCTCTACCGTACCATATTTATATTATTATGTCCAAATATTAGAGTTTGGAGTGGTTCGCTTGACTCTCGAGCGAATTATAAGCGTGGTTCATTCCAAACAAACTGATCAAAGTTGTTCGTTGGAAATATAAGTAAACAAGATGCATCTCTTAGTAAAAGATTTGCATAATCGTAAAGAGCGGAAACGATAAAAGGAACACAGGATTTAGGTGGTTCTTCTTATTTGGTGTGAATGAGCTTACTACACGGAGAAGTTGTGCTATCTCAGCTTATGATTTCATACGTAGCCGATTACATGTACCTGCATGTATACCCGAAACCCTATTCATCAAGTAGCTAGGGTTCGGCTATCACTAAGGAACTAGGGAAAAGACATCTAAGTCCCTACTAGTGAAACGACTACATACATAATTCATATCCTATACTACCCCACAAGCTGAGGCATGCAGATTACAAATGCCCAGTTTGGACGATAACTCATGAACACAATCACCACTGAGCCCTTTAGTAGAGAGACCAGCCAGCTGACCTTGAGAAGAAATCTTCTGTGGTAGAATCCCACCAGAAGAAACATGTTCACGCACAAAATAACAGTCCATCTTTACATGTTTTGTGCGCTCGTGAAAGACAGGATTAGTTGTCACAGTGGAGAACCGTAGGACCAGGAGAGGAAACACCCACATCGCCTAGGAGTGCACGAAGCCAAAGGACTTCACTAACCGTACTAGCCATATCCCGATATTCCGCTTCAGCAGAGGAACAAGCCACGAAATTAGGGTTGCACCAAGAGTAACAAAATAGCCCGACGTCGATCGCCGCGTCGTCAAACATCCACCCCCAATTAGCATCACAGTAAGCTGTCAACTACAAGTTCCCAAACGAGGGAAGAAGAATGCCTTGGCAAGGAGCAGACTTAAGATAGCAAAAGACGCGCTCAGCACCCGCGACATGGGAAGTGGTCGGTGCATGAACATAGCGATTGAGTATGTTCACTGCGTAGACAGTCCGAGTGCGTAATGGTTAGGTACTGCAGACGACCAACAAACCGACGGTAAAAGGCAGCTTCATCCGCCGAAACAAGGACAGAATCTGCATCAGTCAGCCGTGTAAGCTGGTGGTGCTGTTCAATAGGAAAATGACTGGGACATCCACCAGACAACCCACAATCACTAAGATGATCTTTAGTGTACTTGCGTTGACAGAGAGCAATGCCACTACGAGATAGGGCTACCGAGCAATGCCACTGCGAGATCGGGCTACTTCAATCCCTAAGAAGTACTTGAGAGGGCCCAAATTTCTTATGCCGAACTGATCATGTAAGGTATCCTTAACATGCTGAATAAAACGTACATCACCCCTGCAAGAATAATGTCATCAATGTAGATCAAGGCAGCCACATAGGAGGTACCATGACGACGAACGAACAACGAATAGTTAGCCCGGGAACGTTGGAAACCAAGTCCCAAAAGTGTGGAAGTAAACTTGGCATACCAGTTCCGCGAAGCCTGTTTTAGCCCGAAAAAAAGGACTTGTGGAGATGACATACGCGAGAATCCCCAAGACCCGCAAAACCAGGAGGAACCTCCATATACACCTCCTCCTCCAACTCACAATTAAGAAACGCATTGTCAACGTTAAGTTGATGAACTACCCAACCTCAAACTATCACAACTGCAAGGAGGCAGCAATGACTAGCTTCGCGATGGGGGCTAAAGTATCATGATAGTCTATCCCTTCAATTTGGGTGAACCTTTAGCGACCGAATGAGCTTTGTAATACTCAATGATTCCATCAGGATGATACTTTATTTTATATACCCATTTACAGGTGATAGCTCTCTTACCATGAGGCAAGGCAACCAGAGACCAAGTATCGTTAGCAACGAGGCCGCATCCCAAAAATGAGTAGGCTTCGAGAGCTTGGAGACAGTCGCGAGAAAGCTATGGTGTTGCTGTGAAAAACTTCTCATACGTGACATAATTGGACATAGTGTAAGGAATGCTGGAAGGAGGCAGCTGGGTATCATTACTCGCAAACTTCTGAGGCACCTCACAATGACGCAGACTGAGACGAGGAATGGGTGCGTCATGGACAGCCTCAGGAGTTCGAGGGGAAGAGGAGCTCTCATTCCAGTCGAGAATAGGACCAGAAGAACGAAGGGGAGAGAATTTATCATCCCCATCGTGATTAGAGACAAGCGAGCTAAAGGGAGAGGAGTTTCATCCCCTTGCGAGCGGAGAGGAGGCGTCAAAGCGGGAGAGTCAGCCATAGAAGCATCGCCATAGTCAACATCCGAGGTAACTACAGGAGAAATAGTGCGGGCAGGAGCGTTGGTGTCATGGAACTGAAACTAATCCTCCACGAAAAACACATCTTGCGAAGTGTAGAAAGAATTGTGGCCAGGTCGAGTAGTTGGCATCCCTTATGAAATGCCAGATAACCCATAAAAACTGAACTTTGACCACGTTCATCAAACTTAGAAACTCCCTTGTCGTGTCCTTACCATATGCAAGACAACCAAAGACTTGAAGATGACCATAAGATGGCAGTTTATGGAGGAGAACTTCATACGGGGTGCGATTGTGAAGAACTTTCGAAGGGAGGCGATTAATGAGATAGGTGGCGGCGAGTACACATTCACCCCCAATACCAAAGAGGAATATTTGCTCGAAAGCGCAAGGCTTGAGCTGTTTCCAAGAGGTGACGGTGCTTCCTCTCAACAACGCCATTCTATTGAGGTGTGTCAGTGCACGATGTGTGAAGCAGGATGCCACGATCATCATATATAGTAAGCTCGCAAGGCTGGATTTTGAAAATCGAGCCCATTGTCAGCTTGTATGCGAGCAACCTGCTCACCAAACTTAGTATCCGCCATATTAATAAACATCTTCAGGTACCCTGCCACATCAGATTTATAATGCATAAGATAAATCCAAGTCGCTCTACTGACTATAGTAAGGAAATATCGAGCTGCATTCTGAGTAGAAACCTTGAAACTGCCCCAAATATCCATATGAATAAGTTCAAAACAACGACCCGTCTTTATAGAACTCTTAGGAAAAGGCAAACGCGCCTGTTTAGCACGTATACAAGAATCACGAGACTCAAGCTTGCATTTATTCTAAAATGAATGAAACAAAACAGAATCTTTATTCTCTGATGGATGACCTAGTCGAGAATTCTAGAGCTCCCCCATGTCCTTCTTGCTGCCTGCGACCAAAGCTTGAGATCCCTTAACCCCGAACAACTGAAGATAGTACAAGTCGTCACGAAGTTGTACCATCCCAATCATCTTCTTGGAACATAAGTCTTTGATGGCGCAAAAATCGCGCAAAAATATTAAGGCGACATCAAAGTCTTGAGTAAACTGACTGACTGAGAGAAGATTGCACTTGAACAAAGGAATATTTAACACCCAACTGAGCTTCATTTCCTTGGTTAGATTAGCCTCACCAACCTGTTGTACCTGAATTTTATCCTCATTAGGAATGCTCACTAGCAGATAACTTGACGTTGGTTGTAAATTTTCTAACATTGCTGCATTGTTTGTAATGTATTCATTGCATCTCGTATCAATAATCCATTCAGAATGACCCAAAAAGTTACCTGCCATGTGAACCTGTAGATCCGAATAGGAGGATTGAGATGGAGCAGACCCAGCATTCTATCTGAGAAATTGAAGAAGCTGTTGCACCTGCTAGACTAAGTCCAAGAATGCTGACGACAGAGCTGGAATCAGTGTGGGTAGCATGCAGTTTGCTATGCCGAGAGCCATGAGGCTTATCATCTCGATCTCCTTGTTTTTGTCGTCGGTCAGGCCATCCGATCAGCTCGTAGCATGTCTCCTTGAGATGACCCTGCATGTTGTAATGACTGCATTTCATCACTTCCTTGCGATCCTCACGCCCTCTGTCAGTCTGCCTTCCAGCATCAAATCCATCACGATCCGTATCATGGCGTGCTTGAAACGCTGCAGCTTTGACTTGTGGCCTCCTATTAGCGGCAATTTGTTTGTGTTGCTCCTAGGGTGGGAGTTGGCTTCATCGAGAATATTTGCATATTGACCGTGGAAAACGCATCTTCAACCCCATCAAAAAGTCAAAGAGGCGTTCACTCTCGAGAATGGTCGTAATCTTCTTCCCAACTTCACTAGTGCATTGACCACATGTGCATCGTGGGATCAGAGTGATTGTTTGCATCTCTTCCCAGAGGGCACGCAACTTGGTGTAAGAGGTAGAAATGCTCAGCTTCTCCTGTCGCAAAGCCGTTACCTCCTGCCAAAGTTCATAAGCACGTGCCGTGGTACCAGGTACGAAGCGTAACTCTAGATTCAACCAAATCTCCCGAGCTGTCTTCACATGGCAAATCGAGCTTGAGAGTTCTTTTTCCATTGCTGTTTTCAGCCATCCTTTGACTAGGGCATCACACTATAACCATGCCTCGCAAATCTCGCCAGCGGCTTCAAGTTTCACGAGATCACCATTCACAATCCCAAGTTTATTCTTGACGATTAGGGCTTTTGTCATCTTAGTCACCCGCTCTCCATAGTGGGAGTCATTCAATAATTCTCCCACAAATAACTGACCAGGATTGTCTGATGATTGCATCTTCAAGGCCACCGGGATGGCTGGGGGATCAGATTTCCTCTTCCATTGCCGCCGCTGCCGCTGACCGTAGCGCCACTGTCACTACCAGTTCCGCCAGACATCTTGTGATCTTTGACTTATAGAACCTGCTCTGGTACCATAAAAGATTTTTATAATCGTAAAGAGCGGAAGCGATAAAAGAAACACAGGATTTACGTGGTTCTTCTCATTCGGTGTGAATGAGCGTACTCCACAGAAAAGTTGTGCTATCTCAGCTTATGATTTCATACGTAGCCGATTACATGTACCTGCATATATACCCAAAACCCTATTCATCAAGTAGCTAGGGTTCGGCTATCGCCAGGGAACTAGGGAAAAGGCATCTAAGTCCCTACTAGTGAAACGACTATGTACATAATGCATATATCCTATACTTAGTAGACCCTCAAATTTAGTAACATGACCCGCAACTAAATGATTCATGTGAATCACTAAAATACGAAGCGGTTTACCAATGATTGATTTAAAATTAAGCGAACCACCATTATTTGTTGCCGTCTAAAGTGAAGTGTTTAGGGTTTGCAGTATTGTTCGCTGGTGTCTAAAGTGAAGAACCTAGGGTTTGGAGTTGTACGTGGCTGATTGCAGCGAACCAATATTGTCATTAGAAAAATACAACTATCTCTCAAGTTACTCCTCTCGCTCGCATTGGTTCCTCCTCGTGCACCGCGTACTCATCCAACTCTTTGGTTTACCGCGTACTCGAGTTATGCTCCTATCACTAACTCGATATGCAAACGAAGTAGCAGTTCAGAGTGAGGTGGAGGTGGTGTGGAAGTGGATGGAGAAGTACTGTAGATATTGCTCATTGGGTGATGAAAGTATGGTTGTGGTGTTTGGAATGACTGGTGGACGTTGGGATACCCATACAAGGGGGATTGATGATCCTCCTCCGCATTCTCGAGTGGAAGGAATAGAGATTGATGATCTTTCTCTGAATTCCCCATGATAGTGGAAATTCATATTCATACTAGTTTGGAAGGGCCACCTCTTCTTCTACTTGCACGGGGATTTATACTAGTTGTGTCTAACGTCTAATTCTCCTTGGTGGCAATGGTGGGGGAATGGAGATTAATGTTGTTGGAAGAAGGACGTGGTAGTGCTCGTTGTTGGTGGATAGGAGATATATTCCTCTGATGCTCTTGTACACAACACAAGAGGTCCTTGAAAAGTCTCTTCAAGAAGAACATTTTCTCAATCCCAAAGTGGGTTCACTCTCCATATTTGCACTCTCAAGTTTCAACCCACCAACCTAGTTTAGAATCATTGAAGAAGTTAGTGAGATCATTTATATATTGACTAAAGTAAAATAGGCTAAAGTTAGATGCAACTTACCAACGGACCGATCACAACACCACATTTGGTTACCTATCTTTCGATGAACTTGTGATACCAAATCATGTATGTGCTCGTCTTTGTACCACGTTGGCCTCGTCATTAGAATGTCATCTACTATAAATATCGCGCTATTTTCCCATACGTTAGTCCATGGTTGTGCTTACTTACCCAATCGATTATACTACCCGCAAATCCTTGTTGTATTTGTGGAGGTTTTTTAGTTCAGCTAGTGATGGTGTACGAATTGGTTGCTGTCATAGATATTGGCTCACACATCTATTCGAGATATGCCACTTAACATTGTTTAGCTGGTAGACATCCTCGTCGCCAATCTCCACCAATCAAGTTGCTCCAGTGCGAACTATATAGTCACTCTAATTTTAAGTGAATTATTTTTTGTTCGCTTGTCTTTCTAACGAACAACATAGATTTCTTTTGTTTGGCGCAAACCAAAACGTAGTTCGCTTTAGAGTCAATGAACCACTTCAAACTTTAGTATTGTGGAAATTTTTAGTGCAACTGTTGTATTGTTGGATCATAAATAAAATCAAGAGACTCTAATTGTTGAGAATATAAAAATATAATTATGTTTAATATTATACCAATACAGTCTTGATAAAAAAACAGTGGTACTTTTGGATTTTTTCCTTAGGAGAAAAAAATCCAAAAGTACCACTGTTTAATTTTTTTTTTTTCCAAAAATACCACCCAATCCCAAAAAATTCCAAAAATACCACCCTTTTTCAAAAACCGCCACCCCACCCAGCGGTTTGGTCGAAAACCGCTTGTCGGGGGCGCGGTTTTGGACCAAACCGCGGGCCTAGGGGGCGGTTATAAAAAAAAAAAAAATTTGGACCAAAACCGCTGGGTGGGGTGGCGGTTTGGCCCAAAACCGCCACCCCAACCAGCGGTTTGGTCCAAAAGTTCGGTCGAAACTTCAAACGGACGTAACTTTGCACTCGGGTATCCGATCGTAGCGATTTTTTTTTTCATTTCGCATAACTTTTCAAGATCTACAACTTTTACTAGGATGAAATTTTCAAAACAGGAACTATTTGTGGATATACGGGACCTTGAGAATAACTTTACCTTTACTTTTCAGAAATCCATGTACATTTTGAAATTATGATTATATTAAAAGTTGTAGATCTTTAAAAGTTATGCGGAATAAAAAAAATTCATGACATTTGGATTTTGGAGCACAAAGTTATGGCCGCCCAAAGTTTGACGAAATAAAAAAAAATGTCGTTCGGGGTGGCAAATGACGTTTTTTCGAGACGAAGACGGAACCCGGCTGTTTGAGACTTGCAAGATCTCAAAAAGTTATTCGGATTCAAAAAATGGAGGCCGCAAACTTTTTGAGATCTTGCAAGCCGCAAACCGCCGGGTCTCGCCTTTCGTCAAACTTTGGGCGGCCATAACTTTGTGCTCCAAACTCCGAATGTTATGAACTTTTTTTTGATTCCGCATAACTTTTCAAGATCTACAACTTTTAACATAATCATAATTTCAAAATGTACATGGATTTCTGAAAAGTAAAGGTAAAGTTATTCTCAAGGTCCCGTATATCCACAAATAGTTCCTGTTTTGAAAATTTCATCCTACTAAAAGTTGTAGATCTTGAAAAGTTATGCAAAATGAAAAAAAAAATCGCTACGATCGGATACCCGAGTGCAAAGTTACGTTCGTTTGAAGTTTCGACCGAACTTTTGGACCAAACCGCTGGTTGGGGTGGCGGTTTTGGGCCAAACCGCCACCCCACCCAGCGGTTTTGGTCCAAAATTTTTTTTTTTTTATAACCGCCACCCTAGGCCCGCGGTTTGGTCCAAAACCGCGCCCCCGACAAGCGGTTTTCGACCAAACCGCTGGGTGGGGTGGCGGTTTTTGAAAAAGGGTGGTATTTTTGGAATTTTTTGGGATTGGGTGGTATTTTTGGGAAAAAAATTTTAAACAGTGGTACTTTTGGATTTTTTCCCATGTTAGGAAGAATGTCCAAGGATATAAAAAAGAAGTTTAACCGGTAGTCTCTTTAGTAATGGAAAAGGGAAGTAAAATGAAAATCAATATTTCACGAAGATTCTGCTCATGTTATATCATTTAACGGACGATATTGTATACATACGCAACAAATGCGGTGCATAACCATGCATCGGATAGTAAATCTTCGTGCTCAAAAAATCCAGATTTAACAAGGGAGAATTAAAGATAGTTTAATTTTCCTAATTTTCTTATTAACTTTTATCTTCTTTATTCTAACTCAGATTTCAAATTTTTTTCAAACATGAAACGAGTTAATGTGATCCATTTTGAATATTTTTTGAGAAAAAAAATTCATACCTCTTTACCAACTCCATACCATATGGTATCTCCTTCGTTTTTTAAGTCATTTTTGAAATTTTTTGCACAGAAGTAGCTAGTTAATCATAATATATGGAATCTAAAATTTTTTGGGTGAAAAACAACACAAGAACAAAAAAAATCATATTATACCACCGGGATTGGTATCTTGTGGTACGCGAACATACCATATAGTATGTATACCAATCAATACCATATGGTATAGACTGGTAAAAAAAATCTCAATTTTTTTGTACAAAAAATATATCAAATTGGATATCATTTTGTAGAGCACAATTAATATGATCTATCGGTGAAAAAAAAATTCGACTTAAAACGAGAGAGAAATAACCCGTTAAAGATAAGAGGAAAAAATAAACGATTTCTATAGGAAAGAAATGACTGCTGATGTGGCGGATTGGGATATAATTATGCATAGTTATACACCTTAAGTTCATTTATGAGATCCGCTCCCATATGAAAGTACCTTTGTATAGTGCCTTCAAGTAACAAGCTATTCCAAGTTTGTTTAGTTTAAAGTAGTGGTGGTTTAGTCTAGAAACTAGTTTTCTTTAACAAATAGCTAGAACTCTTTTTTAATAAAATGAACAGTAATTTTTTTTTTGCCTTTTCAATTATTTAATAGCCTGTATTATTTCATTAAGTGAAAATATTATAGGAATCAGTTAACAACTGGGGCCCGAAAACCCAAATATCTTGTTGGTTCCAACTATAAGCGGTGTGTGCCATAATATGGGTCGCCTAGTTGTTAGCCCGAGCTGAGAAATGTATCGAGACCACTCCAAACGTGTGATGGAATCTCTAACATCTGCGTATTCATCATTCTTTGGAAGGAAAAACGTCTAGTAGAGGCCACGTCTTTCCAGAGGTAAAATTCAGGTCCATGCTACCAAAGCCAACAACTATAGAGGTGTGGGCAGTCCCCAACAACATGTTCTTATCAGCAGTTGCCTCACTGTATGTTTTGGACATAGCGCGATTGTTACATACATGCTTCAAGGCACTAGTATCTACCCACCATCCTTCTGAGTTACCGGTAAGGTTAACTTAACCTATCATCTCTCTGACCATGGTCACCAGATCCTCTTCAGTTAAGTTAACACTGCCAATAGTGTTTGGCTTGTTCTTGCACTTTCTTGCTATATGACCTGGTATCCTATCCACCAATAGGCAAGTAATACAAATAATAGTGTTTGGCTTGTTCAACCTCCAGGAGATTGTTCATGTTGAGAATCATACACACAATAGGGAAGTTTAGGGGAGACACACACGTACACAAGATGTTTATTAACCGAGTTCGACCTATTTATTTACGTCTTGACTTAAAGGTGGATTACACTTTGAGAGCTAATGTCTAGGTTTTTATCTTATTCCAAGTTGAGCTCCTTTGGGTGGAACTCAAACCCTTAACGAGAATAGAGAAATACACCCCTTTCTCTCTTCTCACAAGAACTCATGCTAAAGAGAGAAACCACACAACATCACAATTGCTCAAGCAATACAGATAGTGAACCTCTATCACTTCTGAACCCTATTGATGATCATAGAGTGATTGATCTTGTTTTGTGTAGGATTGCTCTGCCACATTCCGTGAAGTTTTCTTGTTTCTTGATTGGAATATTCATCTTTCTTTGATTTAGAAGATCTTGTGATCATACTTTCACAACTATGCAAGTAAGATAAATCCGAAAGATTTATTTGATGTTGTTTCCTTTTGATGTATGGGATAGAAAGGGAAAGTCTTTATTTTCCCAACTCAAATTGCACAAATAATCATCTTTGTGCACCACACTCATGGATTTGTTTGTTTTTCCAAGGCCTTTCTCTATTTGTGGTTGTGGAATCAGTCCTCAAAATGCTTCCGATTCTCACATACCCAAATATCCTTTGACAATCTACATTTGTACATCAAATGATCCACATCTTTTTCATCCACTAATTAAATAGTGCATCTGTATGGGAGAAGCCAACCTCTCTTGTTCAGGTTCTCCTTCAAAAGAGTCTGGTTCTGATAAGCAGCCCTTAAAAACACATATCTTGAGTGGAAAAGCTTGTTGCTACAACACCTAGTGAGGAAATCCTCTAATTCCTTTTCTTCCAATTGGTTCGTGTACAGTGATGCAACAATGAAACCACCCATTGGAAATAGCTTCCAGACTAGTCTTAAAAGCTATTCACAAAACACAGAAGGTGATACAGAATCAAGAAGTTTTAAAAGGTTCACTCTTTCTCTCTCATCCCCTCTCCACTGTGTTTTAAGACTCTGTACCCATGATATGCTTTCATTTTCAATGTTAATGTTGTCTGAGACTATGTTGTTTAGGGAGGCTGTAGTAGCTACAACTCTTAGAAAGGTGTCAACAAACATCACATCTTTATCCACCTATCGAGCCAAAATGAATTCAATGGACCTAGAGCTTCAATATGCATAAAACTTCAGAAGATGGATTTAGTCTTGCTAATTATTGCCCTTGGGATACATCCTCCAGCCCCTGAAGCTCCCCAAGCAACTAGTTCGGGTGCAAATTACCCAAATAATTCTCTCCCAAGTCAGGGAGTCCCTTTCTTTTTGGATGCTTACATCGATCCCATCCCGCTAGATGGATTTTCTTATGCTCATGCGTGCTAAACCAAATGAAGAACATAACACCTTTCTTTTTATCTTGGCCAAGGCTTCCTTTGGTTCTCTAAAAAACCCACAGAAGTATAACGGTTCGCTGCAATACAACAATTACTAAAAGTGCTTCTTCCACCAACTAAAAGAAGCCAACCTTTCTAGCCATCTAATTTCTTTTGTAGTTAAAAAATTTTCCATTCCAGATTGCAGATGAAGATGGTGAGGCGCCTAATGGAAGACCCAGATGATCAACAAATAGAAATTCTCATTCACATCCAAACAACTCGGAAAACATGTTGACATTATGGATATCACCTTATGTTACTTGGACAGTGAGCCAAAACCATTACCATGGATTTTGAAAGAAGAAACCAAGGGTAGGGAAAAAGAATCTGAAAATTTGGCTAATTCTGGGAAATAGTTCGTGGTACCTACTTTGAAAGCTTGTTTGTTTTGTTTGGGAGACATCCGAGGAAAGGCGTGAGTTGTAGATGAAAATAGAAGTGCTTCTAAGCAATAGGCATCGTGAAGGCGTTGGATCATCAATTTGGAGATTCATGGACACCAAAATAGCATCCTGAATCGTATGGTAACCAGTTAAAATCCACTATTAGAGAGACAATTCCAATACCGTGGAATAGAAGGACAATGAGTGGATTTTCGGCAGGGGAGATCCACGACCGTGGATTCTAGGGTAGACCTTGGATTTGAATATGATGAGTTAAAATTACCTTTTTGGTTTAGGATTTTGTTTCTTTTCGGATTTTTGGTTATTTTATTTGCTCCGAACTATATACAGGGCTAAGGACACGAATTTTTGGCAGAGTTTGATGAATATTGATATTTCCTTTGTTCTTTAAACTTTAGGCTTGAGAATTTTCTATTTTTTATAAATTAAGTTTTCCCCTTGATTGGGGTCGAGCTTCTACCTTTTATATTGTTAGAGCCTTCTCCAATCTTGTGTTGAGATTGCTCTTTCAATTCCATATTATCCCAAACAAACAAAAACCCTAAAATCTATTTTCTTGTTCGTTCTTGAAGCTGCATTACTTTGATAAATACGTGCGCTGGATTTGTGCTCGTATCATCACCAACCCGATATAGCATGTTGTTATCAAGATTCACTTCAAGGCAAGTTATATTTTGGAAGCACATAAGTGCAACTCATCAACTTAATCATGTATTCTTATGTTGCGTTGCAAATGATGATCACATCATTTTGCATATAGAAGGTGCATTACCTCTCCAACCTGTGTTCTTTCATCCATACAGAATGTCGAAAAAATCACAGCCTTCCTAACCTCTTGAATTTTAAACGAGAGATGAACCACGACGAGGCTGAATAAAATGGGAAAATAAGATATATTTCTTTAAGGTCTCTGCCTATAAAAAAAACCGACGCTTCCCCATGTACAAGAACTCACAACCTTGAAGATCAAACAATCCCCTTCTATCAATTTTTCGATTTTCCAATCAAAACACATGGCATTCAAAGTTCTCAGAAGGCAACTTATGTCAAAAGCTCATTTAATATCAAACTTGAAAATGAGGCCCGGTATTCCACTTCTTCTGCCGAAGATGACAAATTCATGAATATGTCTACCTTTAATCCAAGTAAACCGATGCCGAGAAATATATCGGTTCACGATTGGTCCTGAAAGGCTCATTGATTTCTGAATTTGAAGCTACCATACCCAATCAATCTCAATCATCGTCAGTATTTGTAATTACTTCAATATATGTGGTCCAAAAAAGAGGTATGCCATTGCTAGGGCTTCATTTACTGCTGCACAATCTGATCTCCAATTGTCCAGTATGAATTTTAGGAGAGCTGTGGTCCGATTGGTCGTGAAAAGCTCCTTGATTTCTGAATTTGAAGCTACCATACCCAATCAAGCTCAATCATCGTCAGTATGTGTAATTACTTCAATATATGTGGTCCAAAAAAGAGGTATGCCATTGCTAGGGCTTCATTTACTGCTGCACAATCTGATCTCCAGTAGAAGAACAATATCATTTCTTCACCATTATTAGGAAATTATTACTCCGATTCATCCTCAATATCCAAGTTATTTTTAAACTTGAATCGGCCTATATTGCACCCATTGCTAAAGCCGTGAGTAGATTGCATTATGCAAAGAATTTATATACATGCGCATTGCTATAAAAAATAACTTCGCTATATGTCATTTCTTATGCTAGACTAAAAAAATTCAAATACATCATTAAAGAGGACTCCTATGAAGTTGCTAAAGAACGAGCCAAAATGTGTTCAATTGTTGACCTAACTCCATTGCGATTACGTTCTTCATTCATGGTAAGAAGTGTTCGAATTATTCGGGGGGGGGGGGGGGGGGGGGGGGGGGGGTTAACACTCTCTCTTCAATGATTTCTAAAAAGCATACATTTTCATTATTTCGAATTACTTCATTAAAAAAAACTTTCATTGTAGGGAAACTACAAAATTATTGATGGCTGTGACCGCAACTTACAAGTCATTCGGGAGTTTACCAGTACACAATACATTGTCCAACTCACTATTACTGACAATATTGCATCATGTACGATATTTTTTATATCATAAAATTCTTATCATTGCCCGCGCTGTGATCAATAAAGCTGATGTCTACGGGGATAAACACTATCAGCCTGTTTGGAAAGGCTAAATTTTGAGGAAATGGAATTCCAATTCCCAAACTTTCCATGATTCTCATGTTTGGAAGTAAAAAGTAAAAAGGAAATGGAATTCCAAAAGGCAAAAAGTAGGAAATTCTAATTCCTACCAAAAGTGGTCGGAATTGGTGGAGGGGGTGATGGAATTAGTGGACCCCACATTAATTTTGACTCACCTTTACAAGAAAGCCCTTACTACTTTTGGATTTGAAATTACTAATACCAAGGATATTATTGTAAAAGCACTTGTAAGAAATCATTTCCATTTTTTCCAAACATAAAAAGATGAAATCATTTCCCAAACTTTTGGATTTGTTCCAAACATAAAATTTTAAAATGAATTCTCACTTGAATTCAGATTCTCACAAGAAATGGAATTCATTTTCCAACAGAATTATATCCAAACAAGCTGTATAGGTAGATACTGAACTCTATTAGGGGCCAATCTTTTTCTTTCCTTCTAAGGGTTCATTATGTATATTTTAGGGGAGGAAACTCTAATCTTGCACTATATGCCTGCTAAAGTATTGACAACCAATTATCTGTATTTTTTCTTTTCTTTTTTGAAAAATTGTATTTCTTTCTCCAATTGCATTTCTTATCTTCTTATTATATTGTAAGCATGTTATATGTGAATATTTTTTTTTCTAAACTTTCCCAACCAAGAGAACGGGCCTAGTCCTACCTGATAAACTTCAATCAACGATGTACTTAATTCACTATACGTGGAGAAAACAAGAGTTATCCCTGTTGGAGGGGCTCATTACTGTTACATAATGATAAGATCTCGAACTCGTGAAAGCCTTGGTTCTTCTGTCAAAGTTGCGCAGCTTTGATCATTTTAGGGTTTTCTGGATTTTCTCTCAACAACTCGAAAAGTAAAGGATACGTGGGGGTAGATACTCGCCACAATCAAGTGTGATCGCTTGATTGATAAGAGTCTTGCTAAACTCTTCTAGAATCCTCAACAGAAAAACTCGAACAAGGATCTTGCACTAGTTATGTAATCCACCGATAGCTAAAGCAATGAACCATAAGCTCCCATGCTCTATAGGAAAACACACTCGGTGTAAAATTCTCATTCATCAAAACCTAATCTGTAAAATTTGTGTTTACACCCCTTTATATAGCCTAGGGGAAATAAAATAATCAAAAATCCAAAAAGGAACAAAAATCTAAACCTAAAAGTAAGGCAAAACTCGGCCAGACCCGAAATCCGGTCGAAATACCTGGTCGGGTATTTTGTTATCCTAACCGGAGAAAATCCCTGGACGTGATCCCCGGTCTCTGCCTCAATTACCCGGTCGGGTAATTGCTAGTGCCGCCCAGGTATTCTTCTCCTGCGGCTCACATCAATCCCTCCCCATTGAAGAAGCTTTGCCCTCAAAACTTTCCATCCTGATTTCCAAACAAAATTCCCTATATAATTAGCACCAAGAAAGAACATACAGTCTCCACAATCCCATGGAATTAAGAGCTCAAACAACTGATCAAACATGGGCTCTAGTCTAGGGTAGTGATGGCTTCAAAACTTGTAAGCTTCTGCAAGAGAGGTCATCATCATAATTATCGTAAAAAGGATCACGATATATCATCCACTCTTTCTCCACCGCAATTGTCTCGCATAAATCCTCTTCCTCCTTCTATTGTTCTAGAGTGCTCGA
This sequence comes from Linum tenue, assembly GCA_946122785.1. Lineage (NCBI taxonomy): Eukaryota > Viridiplantae > Streptophyta > Magnoliopsida > Malpighiales > Linaceae > Linum > Linum tenue. Next base: position 35,741,678 of record CAMGYJ010000011.1, on the reverse strand, counting down.
CGTTGGAGAAACCACTTCGTTGCCTTCCAGGAAATTGTAGGAATCGGTGGCTTCTTTCGGCTCGTCCCCTACCTCAATGTTGACTTCTTCAGAACTCGAACTCTATTGCATCGGAGAACTCGATCTCGATCTCTGCTCAGCCATAGTTTTGAGCAAATCCTGCACCTGAGTCATCTGTGATGCCAGCTGTGTCGAGGCTTCTTCTTCATACTCTCACTGCAATCGTTGCAAAGCCTTCGAACCATCAACAGCTTCCTCCGAGGATAAAGGTTTCAAAATGAATACCTTGTTCAGATGTCGCAATCGAAAACTTTTGGACCTTCTGCTAACCAGATGAACTCCACCATCTTGGAACTAGGCTTGTCCCAATACAATATGACTTGTAAGCTTGGACACCACGTCACACAAAACCGTGTCTTCATATCTGCCAATCGCAAACTTCACAGAAACCTGTCCAACCACGATACTGGAAATCTTCTCGTCAGGAAACTATAGCGTGTATGGAGATGGATGTAGACGCATTGGCAGCCCCAATTTTGCCACTGTTCTTAAACTGATCAAATTTTATTTTATCCCTCCATCTACAAGTATAAAACACAACTTCTCTTCAACCAAACAACGACTGTAGAATAGATTAACTTGCTCTATTGCTTTTGCCATTTCTAGGTCTTCTTCTTTGTCCATTGATTTAAACGGGGCTCTAATAACACCTGATAAGAACCCAAACTCGTGAAAGCTTAGGTTCTTCTGTCAAAGTTGCGCAGCTTCGATCTTTTTAGGGTTCTCTGGATTTTCTCTCAACAAATCAAAAATTAAAGGATACGTTGGGGTAGATACTCCTCACAATCAAGTGTGATCGCTTGATTGATACGAGTCTTGCTAAGCTCTTCTGGAATCCTCAACAAAAAAACTCGAACAAGGATCTTGCACTAGCTATGGAATCCATCGATAGCTAAAGCAATGAACCATAAGCTCTCATGCTCTATGGGAAAACACACTCACTGTAAAATTCTCATTCATCAAAACCTAATCTGTAAAATATGTGTTTACAACCCTTTATATAGCCTAGTGCAAATAAAATAATAAAAAACCCAAAAAGGAACAAAAACCAAACCTAAAAAGAAGGGCAAACTCTTGCAGACCCGAAACCTAGTGTAAATACTTGGTCAGATATTTTGTTGTCCTGGCCGGGGAAAATCCCTGGACATTATCCCCGGTCTCTACCTCAATTACCCGGTCAGGGAATTGCAAGAGTTGACCGGGTATTCTTCTCCTGCGGCTCACATCACATAAGTTAATTATAATTTCTCATTTATAAGAACATCATCCAATCATTAAATTGCTTCATCATTAGTAGGAATGTATTACTTTGCTACATCCTCAGCATTAGGGGTGGGCATTGGGTGGGTCGGGTGGATTTTGACCATAAAATGCACCCACCCGCGCTTAAACGGATTGCTAATTTTTAACCCACCACCCACCCACATTTAGTCTCGGGTTGGGTCGGGCGGATGGTGGATGATGCGGGTGGGTTTGTGGGTTTACCCACATCACAATGTATACAATATAAAGAGTCAACTTGACATGATAATAGGTGAAGAGAGTTCTCGGGGAAAACAAGAAGATGAAATAGGGCGGCAAAAAATGTCGAATTAGTTCTTAAATTGGCTAGAAATTCTATTATGAAAGAGTTTTCTACAGATTAAGATGATTACCAGGTGCAAGAAACTAAGGAAAATAATTCCACAAAGGAAAGAGCAGTGATCTAGGCACAAGAATTAGAGGAAAAAATAAAGGGAAGAAGAAGGGATCGCTATTTGGAAGGTTGGCTTTGAGGTTCAAACTCCAGGAGCAGTCCTAATTTATGTCTAACGTCTCCACTCTCCCCTCTCTAGCGCCAACGACTTTGATCTTTTGGCTGTTGGGTTGAGCGGGTCACCCGCGCACCCACCCACAACCCACCCACCACCCGGCGGATGGCTCCCAGAGCAACCCGTCACCCACCCACAGACCCACCCACTTAACGAAATTCGGGTCAAATGCGGGTGGGTCGGCCCAAACCCGCGGATGATCCGCCCGCATGCCCAGCCCTATTCAGCATGCAGATTATTTTTCAACTTGAATCAACCTTTAGTGCACCCATTGCTAAACCCGTAAGTAAATTTTATTGAGCAAAGTATTTATATACACATTGATAGATTTTAAAAAATAACTTTGTCGTATGTCATTCTGTATGCTAGACTACGAACTGTCAAACACACCATTGAAGATTTCTCCTACAAAGTTGCCAAGAACGAGCAGAAGTGGATTCGATTGCAGGCCTAACCATATTTCAGTTAAGTCCTTCTGTTATGGTATTGTCAATTTAAGTTTCTTTATTACCCTTTATTAAAATCTTTATACTATCATACACTTCTATTAGTTCAACTTATTTCATTAAAAAATATTGTTTCATTGTAGGGAAATTACTACATTGTTGCTGGTTATATCTGTAACATGAGAGTACTTTAGAAATTCACCCATTCTTTCTATATGGTCGAACAATAATTTTAAATTATATGGACTTCTTAAGCAGTGAAAATTTCTCTTCTTTGAAGAATTGTATTTATTTTCCATTCGTATTTCTTTCTTCTTTGTTATTTTGTTAGCATGGTTATTTTATAAATTTTTTAGTAAACTTTCTCGGCCAAGGGCCGGACCTGGTGTTAGTAGAGAGAAGGAGGTTAAGGGCGGCCAAAGTTTGTTGAAAGTGGGTTATGGAATGAGAAGAATAATTACAATATAAAATGATTAATTGGGCCTTTTAAAAATGATTTATCTACGCATATTATAATACACCGAAGGGAAAAACGGGAGTCCCATTTCAAATTTCCTGCAACGAGAGTGAAAGTAGGAAGGACTTTTTGGTCTTCACAATTACTTTTTTTTATTCATTAAAAAGACACGTATTGGGATTCGAACCATGACAACTTTAAAGAAAAACAAGGATCATAACCAATCACACTAAGTACATTTGTTGTATTTTTTTAAATTAAAAACATATAATAGCAGGGAGGAAAAAACTCTTCCCCCATCCCAAATTCCCTACTCCATGAACGTTTGTAGGAATGGTAGAATAGGGAGTGTCAATTTTTTTCTCTTTTCTCTGTGGAACGGGCCAACTTACCGTACACATGCAGATTTAAACGGGTCCAGGAGTGTCAATTTTTTTCTTTAAGCTCTTTTATTTCTCCATGGTGATAAAATATATATGAAAAGGCAAAAACAATACTCCTTTTTATTGCTAAAAATAAAGAACTTAACAATAAACTAATGCATGGTATCTAATGAGCTAACCGCTAACCATAAAATAAAATAGTTGAATGGGCCTGACCTACACGGGATTTGGCCATCAAGTAAAACAAATGAACATTATTGGTTTGCCATTCTAAAACAAGCTATTTTCTCGGCATAATATATATTATGCTATTATTTTATATCTTAGTGGCTAAAATATAATGTATTTTAAAGTTATTCAATGGTTCAACCTCGACCAACCCAATGAGTCCAATTTTTATCATTTCAAATATATACTTTATGATTATTTGACATCATAATGATAAAATTATAGTGTATTTTATAGGGAATCATTTGGTATTTGTTAGTGAAAAACTAAACATAAAGATCTATTTGGTTATTTTAAACATTAAAACGATCCTAAATATTTTCAGTTCCTTTTGAATTTCTATGAGTTTTATTCCCGAATAAGTGATGTGCAAATGGCGAATTGTAGTCGTCTCTTTCCTTTCACTATTTTTTATTTTCAAATAGAAAGTTTAAAAGTAAAGAATAATTAGAATTTGGCATGGGTCGGTCAAACAGGCTGAATTTCAAGTTTTGGCCCGTTTGTTTTATGCATTGCAAAATTATTAGCATGTTGATGGAAATGGCTTGGAAAAAAGACATATAAGTTGTACCTTTGCAGTAAAGTCCTCAAATGTTTGAATGCTTTGTGAATCAGGTTCCGTGACTTTTGTGATGGTGTATGTGCTTGACGATTGCTCGATGTTGTAACTACTTAACTTGAGAGTAAATCTTTTGATTTTCCCTATGAGTTGCGATACCAGTTCTGGTGGTTGCAGCATGTTGTCGTTGTTGGCCTGTAAAAGTTGTTCCGCCGTGATGCTAAATACCTTTCTTTCTTTTTTAACAAATTTTGTAGTAGTGCTATGAAACAGACCACCCATGAACGCTACACTTATTATGGTCTGTTCTTACTTCCAGTGGTGAGAAATTGTGAATTGAGAATCATATTCGCCTATCGCACTGTGTCTGGCTGGTCGCTGCTTATTGTGCTCTCTAGAGTTATGAAACAGACTACCCATGAACGTTACCCTTAAGAGTCCATAACTTTGCGAAAAACCAAATTTAGGCAATCAAAGGTAGTGGATGTGTGATGATTTTTTATGGCTTAATTGTTTGTGAATTGGATATATGATCTTCGTATGATTAGAGGGGATGTTTGCTTAATAGAATAATCCATTTTAATTCATGTTTATTTTTAACATGAACTTTAGTAAATCAAAACCTTCGAGACACATATCACCTACTGCATTGTATCATTTTGCCTGGGTGCTTGCTGTGTTGTCAAACTTCTTTGCTGCTGCTGCATTTACACTAACATGGGAGTTAAGAAACCATGAATGTTTCCGTTTGACACAAACAAGAGGACTTACTTCTAAATCGTGCACTAAAGATGATTGGAGGAAACATCTCTATTGCAGTTGATATACTGGAGACCATAACAAAAGCAACGTATAACTTCAAAACCAACCATCTGAACTATTAGCATTGTTGCTTTACTCTTTTTTCGTGGTTGAGTCTCCTTCAAAAAATTTAGTTTGATTTTAGAAAATTTTGCTTCTGCAGTCCTGTCTTGCCATCAACGCGTTCAGTAGATGGAGATGGCAGAGGCGAAGGCTATTTTTGTGTTGTTGTTGCTGGTTTAGGGATCGGTTTGTGAAGAAGAGGGAGAAGAGAGGGGGGAAGGGAAATGCAGGAGAGGGGGATAACTCTTTTCTTCGACAAAAATGGAGAGAAGAAAGGAATTATGATCAGTAAGGATATGGTTATCTTACATAACGGTCTCTATTCTGTTTGAATTGAGCTTGGGAGGCAGTGATAAGGAGGAGCTGCAACCAATTCATAGTGATAAGAGTGCTATTAACTGTGATCATGTCTTATTTCAAGTTAGGAGGTAGTTTCAGTATAAGGATTATTTAATTTGACAAGTTGTTTCGTCCATGATTCTTGGTAGTTTCAGTGCCATTCTAGCCATTGTTTAGTCTGTAATTTTTGAGAATTGATGTGCGAGTAATGACTTTCACTTAGCTTCAACTATTATGTGTGTATTTATTGGCATGTGATAGAATTCTCTTTTCCTTTTCTTTGAATTCAGTTTCATACTCTAATTGTATCATTTGTACATAGGCAAATCATGCTCGAAATGACAACTCGCTGATATGGCTGGTGCAAGGAATGAAACCATCATTAGAATTAAGACCGACAACGGGGAGGAATGCCCAGGACTAATTCAATGATGATTGATGATGGTATAATAAAAACTGCAGTCTGCATCAGCACCAATTTCTAGGCCTGAGTAAAGTTATTCAACCCAGAACTCTACTTAGCGCTAAAAATTGCCCTCAGCCAACCTTGTTCCTGTTTGACCCACTTCTGAAGAGTCAAGATATATGACTAATCCTCTCCGTTCGTATTTTCTTATTGACTCTTTCTAACACTTTAGGTTGGGGCGGGTCGGGAAGAATCGGATTAGTGGGTCGGTCCTAATCAAGTGGAATCCCAATCCCTTCACTCTCACTTGCTTTCTCTCACATTCCACAAGTGGGTAACATACAGTAATCCGGCCAACGGGCCGGGTAATAAGCTAGTTGTATTCATAAAGTAAAAGATATGGGGCTTTTGACGTAGATACAATTTAACCGATCATTGCATTGATTTTAATGAATATGGACAAGTCCCGAATCCTTATACGTTGGGAATGGTTAGACATGATTTTGATTAATTTTCTCTGTTCTAGTGATTTACCTCTTCCAACAAGCAGTCCACCACTTCTAACAACCGGTAGACCTATTGAACCATGATAATGACATCATCATGTATAATTATAAGAGTCCAATATTAATAGATATATTTGCTGATAAGAGAGTTAAAATTAGTACAAAGTTTGGAGCATATATGAGAAGGTTATCGGGTGGTTGTTATTTCGTAGATTTGGGGAATGCTCTACATATTTATTACTTAGATTTGACTTATTCTATAGTCTTTCATCTTTGCTTCAAATTCTAAGTTTGTCTTGTCATAGAACTTTGTTGTTATTGTTGTTATGACAATATTTAAAAAGTAGAGTAAAATTGTTATACATTTGTGTCATCTTCAACATCTATAAATCTTATATCATCTTGCATTTATGGGTTTTTTATTCCAGAAGTGTTAATAAATGGTGTTATTTGTTGTCTATACCATTCTCTGGAAGCAGTAGATCGTTTGTAGGAATTGGTAGACCATTTGGCAGAAGCGGTCTATCGCTTCCAACCAGCGGGTTTAATTTGAAAGTAAGTGTGTCTTTAGGTTCACTGTTTGCCGAAAGCGGTAGGCCACATGCTTGAAGCGGTTGACCACCTGTCTGAAGCGGGGGACCACTTGGTAGAAGTGGTCGACCATTTTGTGGAAGAGGTAGGCCGTTTTCTTCAAGTCATGATGACTTGCAAGTCACCATAGGCTTTTCAGCGTTGTTGCAGACAACCGAGGATAGGGGTAAAATGCAGGAAATCATAATATGTAAGCAAGCACCATCTATCTCTCATCTTCTATTTGTTGATGATAGCATGGGTTTTGCTAGAGAAACCGTCCAAGAAGAAGGAACCTGAAGCAAATCCTAAAAGAATATGAGTTGGAATTCGCACAATAGGTTAAATTTTCAGCAAAATGGTGCTAGACAATATAAGGAATGAAACCAGTGCTACTTTGGGCATGAGAGAGTTGAGTAAGCAGCAGAAGTATCTTGGTTTGGGTACCCTTGTGGGAGATAAAAGAATGTGAGATTTTCAAGTTTTAAATAGAGGGATCAAAACAAATTAATGGATTGGAAATTAAGGCCGGTAAAGAGATCCTTATTAAGTTAGTGGCGCAAACACATGTGCTTTACCATATGATATGATGGTGTTCCTAATTGTTGAAGGCATTTAGGATAAGAATCAAAGTCTTATATCGAGCTTCTGGTGGGGCAGAGAGGGGTCAAAAGTCAAAACCAGAATACACTAGGTCAATCGGGACCTAAAACTTTTCAACAAGCCAATGCTAGAGAAGTAGGTCTGGAATTTAATTAAAAGACCAAATTCATTGGTATCCAAGCTCTTAAATGCTCGATACTATCCTAGGCTACAATGGACATATTGAGAGCTAGAGTTAGATGCAATGTTAGAAATGTGCTTGAAGAATGACTGAGGTGGATGGGAGGATGCTAAACGGAGACCATATTAGTGTGTGGGGAGATAGATTTATACCAAGTAAAGAGGTTTCAAGGTTGATAATATGGGGCTGAATGCCAAGTTTGATTTTAAGTTAAGTTTGCAGGGCTAATTTATCAAGAGGGAAAAATACATGGGATCTAGAGACGCTTAGACAGTTTTTTCGTAGGAAGATGTAGCTGATCAGATGGTTAAGATTCCTCTGACTAACCCCGCCACTTAACGTAACTATGATGAAAAAATATATTACCCCAGCCCTAAGGGTGAATACTCGGTGAAATCTGGCTACAAGTTTATTAGGAAAAGGGTTCAAGAAATGAACAATCATCGGACAAATATTTCCCCTATGAATATGATGGCTAAATTCTGGACCAAATTGAGGAAGATAAAAGTTTAACTAAAAGTGAAGTAATTCTTATGAGAAGCCATTTGGTGAACAAATCGAACAAGGCTGTGCCAGGGTGTCCCTACTATAACCTCTTGGAGATTCTAACACATGACCAAAGAGATTGTTTACAGTTGGGTGAGCCATTTGTGGAGAAAGATGCTTCGAGGTAGGGGAGAATCTATCTATCCTAATCATAGAATGGCTTCGCATTATTCTAGATCGATTCCCAGAAGATAAGATAGAGATGATTGTGGGGATTCTTTGGTTCCTCTGGTTAGAAAGAAACAATCATGTGTTTAATAATAAAAAAATGGATGAAGATGAGATAATACCTAGAGCTATTTTCTGGGTACTAGATTACCAGGATATTCAGGAACATGGATGGTGTCCAAGTCTGGTCCCGACCGACCATACTATGATGTTTATAAGCTCAATACAGATGCAAAGGGAGGAGTGGTGAGGGATTGGAATGGAATGGTGATTTCAAACTAGGATTTGTGAGGAAGGAGGTCGGTAGATGTCACCCAGAGGAGGCCGAGGCATGAGATATATTGGAAGGAATCAAGTTGGTATTTAGGTTTGGCCATAAGTCGCTGGTGATTGAGACAGATAGATTGTAAGGGACTTATTCATAAATTGCAAGGTTCAACAAGGCGTTGGAGGTCGTGGCTAGTGCCTAGGATGCCTGGGCTGCAGAGTCTATGCATTTTAAGCAATCATAACAATTTTAAGTGTAGATTAAGGAACAAGGCTGGGCCGACCTAAGTTGGATACTAATGGGAGTAGAACTGAAGTAGTACATATGAAGATGTGGTTTTGATTGTTTAGGAGTCGACCATGGCGAATAATAGGACAGAGTGTGGGACTGATGTCGATCAAAGCTGGAGATGAGAAGCATTGCAGTTGCAAGCGTTGAACTTTGGGCAGGGGAGAAGTCGTTGCAATTCAGAGAGCTTTGTTGACCAATTTTTTTATTTCCATTTATTTAATATTCATCTTCAATTGCTAGACCGGCTAGCTCTGATTAATCACACCTAACTATACCTAAGTTGTGAATAGGCGGTATCTAGGAGGAATTAGACGGCGTCGAAGCGTTTGAACACCTAATGATCTGCCTAGGGTCTAGATGAGAGTTTTGTCGCTATCTAGCACCTAGGCGTAAGCTAAATTTCACTTTCTAGAACCTTGATGATTTGAGGAGAAGAGGCCCGAGTAGAATGGAGGTGGGGTTATTGGAACCCCAAATTGATAATATTAATAAAAAGAATACTTATATATGTAGGTTTTCATAAAAAATGTACCATTACTATATGAAGGTTCTCCCTCAGAACATCTTTCATTCAGAATTTCCAGCCTTATGAGTGTTTGTAAGAATGATAGTTTTGTAAATTTAATTCTTAAAAGTAAAAATTAGAAAAATATAACATAATAATCTGCACCATCCCCTAAATCTTAATAATCAGCTAACTAACCAAAGAAGATATTAATCAGCTAACAGAAACGGACAATAAATTATTAAAAAATAAATCATGTCAAGATTAGGTTTATGTATCTAGGAATGGCACTTCTTTCATTTTAATTATTAATTAATCATCTTAATTCATAAATATATATAGTTATGAGGATGATCAAAATCATTGATGGCTTGTTGAGTCTATAATCTGTCAATGATTGTTCGATAAACCTACATCAAAAGTATACTCAAAAGACTACGAATATTTAATAATAGGAAGTTGCCACAAAAGAAATCTTTTCAGATATTGAAGATAGTAAGGTACAAGGATAAGTTGATTTTACATAAAACATAATTAGTCGATCTTCAAACCTAAAATGTAAGTACAAGTATATATCATTATGTACACTTGGCAATTTTATGAAAATTTAGGAAAAATGAAAGTTATTTTTATATCACCATAAAGTGTGATTGACTCTGATTAATCTATTTTTTAAATGATAATAAGCTTGCCGATGATATAACCATCCATAATAACACTTATGATTTAATAATCACTCCAATTATGAATAATTATTTAACATTAATAAATTAGTTCTTACCATCTTATGTTCGTAAATTAATTGGGATTTTCCCAATAATAGCACCTATTAAAAAAAATTACAAAAATAGCATCCAGCCCACAAAATTTACAAAACTAGCACAATTTTTATCAAACCGCACCTCCAAGGTGCGTTTTATGTATAAACCGCACCTCGGAGGTGCATTTTGCGCCACGTCAGACTAGGAACCACACCAAGAAGGTGCGGTCTATGTTTCCTCGGGAGCGGGCTTGGAGACCACAGGATCCAGCGGCGATCCAGCGGCGGACCGCTTGCCACCTCAACGATTCGCGCCATGGATCGCAGACCGCTGCTCCAGGGTGCGGCCAGCGCCTCGGGAAAAGCAGACCGCATTGGAAGGGAGCGGTTTCAAGGAGGCCAAAATTACCAGACTGCCCTTGAAGGGTGCGGTCTGAATACTATAAATACCCCCCCCCCCCTCTCATTTCTTCACACCACAACCCATTCTTCACACTCTCTCTCTCTCTCTAAATTATTTCTCTAACCCCTCCCCTCCCAAAAGCCTAGGAAATAGTGGTCTGTTGGGCTAAGTCCGATCTGCCATCAGAAAACGTTTCTTTGGTTTTTCACTCAAAACCCGCCGAATTTATGTCCGACTTTCGCGAAAAAATGGACGAGTGGTTTCAAGGAGAGGGAGTTTATCATGATGAATTTCAAGCGGTACGTACTCATTATTCTGGTCAATTTTTTTTTTGTCATAAGCTTTTTAATTAATCTATGTACTAACCTTGTTGTTATTCTCTCGTAGGTTGGGGACGACGTGGATATATACAACCAACGCTATTATTTGGATCAAGGACCTATTGATCCAACCGACTTGTACGACCAACCCAACCATCGTTCAAGGGATGTTTGGAACGATCACCAGGTACATACAATTCTTCATCATTTGTCTTTCTTTTATTTTGCTAATGTACTTAGTGGAATATAAAATAAATTTGAAATAATTTAATTGTATTGGTTGTTTTCAATAATTTAATGGAATACATAGCGCCACTTACTTCGACTCTTTATAAAGAGATGCACGTCTAAGGAAATGAGGTTTTAAGCGATTATCATGATCCTCTCATTTCCTAGGAAAATCGGGTATTAAGTGATCCTCGGATCCCCCCTTTTCCTGTCAAAAAGTCTGTGTTTCTAAGAAGATATATACCTCTTCTAAGAGTCTAACGAGTGTTGCATTGTATTCGATTAAATTATTTAAAACAATCAATACGATTAAATTACTTACCAAACAACCAATGCGATTTATGTTTATGTGTACTTAAATGAATTTTATTAATTTCAAATGTCTGAATATGTATGTATCTCTTTAAATTATTATTCATTTATAATGTTATTTATGTCAATTAATTTAGTATGTTTGTTTTATGATAATATGTATATATCTTGGAAAAAACCATTAATTACTTAAATTTGATTGTTAATAATATAATTATAATAGAATTATGGTCGAAATTAAATCATTAATTTTAATTAATTTAGTTATAAGACTAAACTGTTACTAATATATCATAAATAACGTTGAAATTTTTGCTAGGAGGCACAACAAATACTCCGCTACAGGCGTACGACCAATGTGCTCCCATGGAACCCAGTTATCTTGCCCTTTCTCAAAAGGGCACGGTTGGAGTCGATTAGGCATTTTGTAGGCATAAAAGTTGATCGCCAACTCATCACCACATTGGTGGAGAGATGGAGAAAGGAGACTCATTGTTTCAACTTTCGTGAAGGAGCGTACACCATCACACTCAAGGACGTCGCCATCCTAGCTCATCTGCCCGTCGACGGCAAAGCGGTGTGTGTGAGTGATCATCCCCCCGAGGATCGTGACGGTATGACCGGTTGGCAGTATTTCCTCCACAGTGTTTTGGCGGTGAAAGTACCAACCAAGGGGAGCATTGATGTGACTGATCGCTTGCCACCATTGAGGAAACACCAAGTGTCAATCACTTGGTTGACGAAGTATTTTAGGGACCTTCACGATCCGGAAAAAAATGGAGTGCCCCTAACCGAGGAAAGTCCGGAGCTAGAGAAGGAAAGATATGCTCGTGTCTATCTCATAGGCATGATAGGAGGAGTGTTCTTCTCCAAAAAATCGAGCAATTTAATTAGTTGTGGATGGCTTAGGATCCTCTTTGGTAGTTGGGATGCTATAGGGAAGTTGAGCTGGGCATCCGCTTGCCTAGCTAATATCTACCACCATTTGTGCAATGCATCTCTCAAGGCTGTGAGGGAGATCGGCGGCGTAATGTTCATCGTCCAATTTTGGGCTTGGGGGCATCTGCCATGGATTGCACCGCTCTAATGTCTCGACAGGAATTGGGGTCCCGATCATCCCCTAAGACTCGAAGCTTATGGTTGTAGGTAAATTTCTCATACCCCATCATGATTTTAATAACACAATTTTCCTTATGTTTTAGCTTATTTTAGCTTATTGTATTTTATTATTGTCTTATTAATAAGGTGGGTTGGAGCCTCAACATGCGAAAACCTTGCCCAACACAAGTTGGTAGAGTATCGGAGGAGGCTAGAGCGACTTTGGGAAGGAGAGGTAACTAGAATACTTCTAAGTGCTATAACTTTTTTTCACCAAGTACATGTATTTTTCCAATCGGATTTAACTTAAGTTACTAATTTTTTTGTAGATCATATTCGATCCATACCCGACGAACATCGTTCATTGGCATTTACAGCAATTCCCTGAGAATATCGGGCAATGGTGCACGAGGGTCCCTCTCATTTGTTTAGGGACTGTGGAGTGGCACCTGCTGGATCGATGTCTTCGTCAGTTTGGTCGGGAGCAGTGCATTCCGTTGGAGGTCCCTAAGAGTCAAAGGGCGTTTCACCACCGAGATGGTCGGCAAGGTACTCACGATTGGCCCACGAAGTTGGCAGAAATGATCGTGATATGGAAGAACTGATAACTTCATGATATTGTCACTCCAACAAATGTGGGTAGAATGGGGTATCATGACCCATACATGGATAGATAACCTTTATGTCATTTAGGCTGATGGGATCGAGCGGATCAAAGATTTGACCCATGGGAAACATGAAATAGGCAGTGAAGATGTGAGCTTCATCAAGAGAATGACAAACAGTCTGCTCGGCTGTATAAGAACACAGGGTCGTGATCATCGTAGATACCCACCCATGCCCGCATCGGTGCCACATCCGGTACAAGTTGATGTCCCCCATCCCCCACCACCATACGAGAGAAAGAAAAGCAAGAAGGTTCAGGAAAGACCTCATGTGCCCGAGATAAGGCCGTTGGAGACGTGGAGAGTGTCGACCCCCTTGGTTGTGGCACACGGTGACGGTCTGAGCTCACATCAAGATCCCCGCCCGAGCCACTCCCAAGAACCCCGCCCGAGCTATTCCCAAGATCCCCGCCCGAGCCACTCCCAAGATCCACATCATGATCCCCGCTCGACCTACCACCATGATCCCCACCCGAGCTTATACTATGATCCTCGCCCGAGCTACCATCAATCCTCTCCGAGCTACCATCAATCCCCATATGATTCCCGCCCGATCTCATACTCCGATCCCCGCCCACCATACTATGATCCTCGCCCGATCTACCCCCAAGATCCCCGCCCAAACTTCTTCAACGAACCCCAAACCTCCTCGGGTACTTGGCATAATGGTTCCTCCACGACTGCGCATCATGACTTCAATCCTATTCCACACCCTCATCAGCCGTGGCCTCCTACCCCTCACCGTATGAGCATGGATGTCCCCCGCTCGACCCCGAAAGCGCCGCCTACCACGGATCGCCGTCGACACAGCACCGACGAGCGCCCTAGCATGGCCCGTCGAAGCTTGCCACCGCAACCACCGATGGGTACCCCCTTCGGCCGTCGTACAAGGAGCAAGAAAACCTTGCAGCCCCATGAGTCCCAGGGACTTCCTTGAGATGTATTTTTAGATTTATCATTTTAAGTGTTGTTTTTAGTTATGTTTTAATTATATGTACTTGAAACCCTTCCTCCTATTTTAGTTTCTTTAATTGAGTGTTGTTTTAGTTTTTATTTTCATTCTAAGTACTTGGCTTTCTCTATTTTGATCGTGTTAACTTAAGGCTTGAGTGTTAATTGAGGGTTATTTGCCAAACACGAAAGTTCTAAGCATCATAGCTCTAACTCTGACAATATGTGCATACATAACAAGTACCAACAAATGAAAACTGCAAACTATTTCGCATTAGCTGAGTCCCCCACATCAGGACCCGGATTTTGCGGACCAATCGGACCTGGACAACTTCGTTTATCATGCCCTGGAACTCTGCATACTGAACATCATCTTGGGCCTCGTGGTGGTCTTCCACTTTGATCCATTTTGTTCTGAATTCTCTTTTTCCTCGGTCGACCCGGTTCACGCCTCTGTCCGAATGGCGGGATGATCAACTTTCCTGAGTACACCGGCCAATAATCTTCATCAGGCAATGCACGAAAACTCCGTCCATAGCAATTTTTGAGTGAGTCGATATTGAAGAATGGACTGACGAAGTGACGGGGGTCTTTGCTCCTGTTTTTAATTACAGACATTGCATGAGAACATGGTCACCCTCTCCCCTGATACTTCTAGCACGAGCACTCACCAAGTTTTGTCCTGAAATTTACCAAAACTTCATGGCGATGGCCCCCGCGTCTAGCATCCTCACGGTGTCTGGTCGTCACGCTAAACTCGCCAGTTGCCCGATTCATAACGGTTATACTTTGTCGACTACTCTTGCGATTGTCATGCTCCAATATTTCTGTGACTTTATTGGCATGGACCTTTCCCTATGCCTCGTTCGTCCTTGCCTAGTGTAGTCGATTGACGAACCAACCATTCGTTTTCCAGAAAGTCTCATCTCCACAATTGTAGAGATTGGCAGCGCCCGAACACCCTTGTAGGCAGAATTGATACTCTCTGATGAGTTCGTTGTGGCCATACCCCATCTTGTACATCCGTCTTTATGAAATGTCCACATGGATAGGTCGTGTCCATCCAGCCACTGTGCCCCTTCAGGGCATAACTCGCGCATCTTCTGCATCTTCTCCTAGAATTTTTTCTCTTGGTATGCAACAGCTGAGGTAATCAGAATCAAGTATTAATTTAGTCATAATTCGGCAATTTATTACAATTCGAACAAGCCCGACCTACTCTCGTTAGACTCTTAGAAGAGGTATATATCTTCTTAGAAACGCAACCTTTTTGACAGAAAAAGGGGGATCCGAGGATCGCTTAAAACCTCATTTCTTTAGGCATGCATCTCTTTATAAAGAGTCTAACAAGTGTACCATTGAATTTGATATAAGATATTGTTATTTGACAAAATTAACAAACCAATAGAGAGCTTACCAATCCACCACAAATTATCAGCAAGCTTCTTTCGCTTGAAATGATGGTTCCAGTTGCTCTTGAAGTGTCATATGCACCACCTTTGGGACCACTTTCAGGCTGGATCCAAACCTAAGATGGCAACTCTAATGCTGGCGTGCCAATCAGAGATTATTGTCAAGTTCGTCCTCCTAGTGACGTGGAGCTGAATTTGCCGGAAAAACCATTCATAGCTATCAGTATTCTCTCCCTCAACAATGGCGAAGGCTAACGGAAAGACTTATTTGTTTGCATCCGCCCCACTGGCAATCAGCAGAGTGCCCTTGTATTTGCCGGCAAGGAATGTACCATCCACTTGGATCACAGGGACACAGAAGCCAAAACCATCAATAGATGGCTTGAATGCCCAAACAAGTCGTCTGACATGGCGTTTGTTACCTGGCTCTGGTGGTTGTATCTCTTCATCTTGGTATCGAGGGGAGAAAACAATGTCAGGGTTAGACGCCTCCAATGCCAAAATCAACCTGGGAAGGAATGCATATGATTCTTCCCAATCACCAAATACAGCGGCCAGAGCTTTCTGCTTTACATGTCATGCCTTCTTATAGTTAATCATATAACCATAACGACTTGCAATGTCATCGATTATGACTATCACCTTCAGGTCAAGATCTTGCTCAATTAGATGCTTGATAGCCGCAGCAACCACCCTAGATTTCAACTGTCGATGGCCTTGGGATGTTATGGATGACACACATGTGTGTGTGTTCACCGCACGGGATATGACCTAATGGTCGTGTCTCTTGCTGTTGATGGCCCGAATCCTATTATTGCATCCCTCGTTATGATTACGACATCTGACTATGAGCCTTTTTCGTGTTGGAATGAGTTGTGTGCCATTCAAAATGCCGAGTCATTGCTTCAGTATCAATGGCGTGCCACACCTCCTTCTTCGAGCCAAATTATTGGCCTTTAATAAACCCAGTGAGTGGACCTCATATTGGAACCTCCGGGGGTTCCATGTCGCTGTCGACCATCCAATTGTCGTCTGGAATGTGATTGTAGTAGGGGACTGGTAAACGGTCATGAGCCACCTCATCATCATTATCTGAGTCTGACTCTGGTCCTGAATCATCAACACCTTCAAGAGGGTCGGAACTGTCTGCACTGACGTTGTTCTCTCCTTCTTCATCGGAGGGGTCACTGACTGGTGCTGGAAGGGAATCTTCCATATGATCCATCTCATGAAAGGCACCTTCATATGCTCCATAATGGTAGTTGTGAAAACTACCGCTGCCTGATTGGAAGTTGTACTAGGGTTGGTTGCCATGGTCCGGTTGAACTTCTTCTTCATATGACGGGAAAGATTGATGATGACTAGTGATGGCAATGGGGCGGGTACCTCAATTCCCATGCCCCGCCGCACGCTACTATGGGTCGGGGCGGGTAAAACCCGCACGGGTACGGGGTGGGGCGGGTCGACCCACTCTTACATGTTGTTAAAAAAAATACAAGTAAATTTTACTTTTTACAATAAAAAGTAGGGGAAAACACTTTAAGAATGAAAAATATTGATAATAGAATGGATAATTGAACCTAACAAGTTGAAAGATCGACTCTAACTAGTTGAAGAAAAGTCAAATTAAGAGAAATATGTATAGATATGGTAAGAAATTGAGATAAAATGAGTCTAGAACGGGGCCGGGCAGGGCGGGTCGAAAGTAGATGCCCATGCCCCGCCCCACGCTACTGCGGGTCGGGTAATACCCACCCCATCACGGGCCAGGTCGGGTAATACCCGCGGGGCGGGTTGAAATTGTCATCACTAATGATGACCTTCACTTTGCTCTTGGTACTGAAAATAGGAATGAGGATCATGGTAACTTTGGTAGGGATGATCTCCATATAATTCACCTCCACCATGGATACTAGATGTTTGATCGTCTCCAGAATGACCTCCAACGGCTACGACCGGCTCGGTGTAAACGAACATCTCGGCTTTGGAAAGATTGTTGGACCTCAAGAATTCGAGCATGACATCTACTTCATCCTAAGTGGTTATGAGATATTCCTCGTGCCACAACGACCCTCCTTCTTTGTTTGGATATCGGTACACCATATGATCAACTCTTCTCGTGCCATCCATGCAAGTAATGTTAGTACATATTTGATAGAGGTCTTCAAGCATCGGTCTGGTAGTGACCTTTATTTTCTGAAAATTGCCACCGACGTAGGTGACCGCCTTTCCGCTCTCTTGCATGTAACCAATCCACCGTAACCCAAGCATGAACTTTTGGAATGCCATCTGCAAAAAAACAGTAGTTCAACTAATATCATAAAAATTACAAATCACAATTGACAAGTAATAAAAAATATACTTACGAGTTAACGTTAACCGCAAAAACTCTAGAGAAGTAAGGGAGCTACAATAGAAATTTGAAAAGGGAGAAGGAGAGGTGAGAACAGAAGAGAAGAGGTTTCCCGGGCTGTCTTTTATAGGCAAAATCGTCAATGAAGACCGCACCTTAGAGGTGCGGTTTTTAACTGCCATGCAGCCCCACGTCTGTCAATCTGCATGGTTATATGTTTTGTGTCGAGAAATAATTGACACACAAACCGCATTGGGGGGGGGGGGTGCGGTTTGTGTTGCCAAAACTGCTCTTTGAGGGTGCGATTTGTTTTGGAGAAGTAAAACTGCACCCCCAAAGTGCGGTTTTGCTAGGTCAGCATAAGACCGCATCTAGGCCATGCGGTTTGGTTAGGTCAGACACACAAACCGCATGGCCAAGATGCGGTTTTGGCCCACAATGCTAAACCGCACATTGGGGGTGCGGTTTACAATCAAACTGCACATGGGGGGTGCGGTTCACAATCAAACCGCACCTCTAAGGTGCGGTTTTTATAAAAGGGTGTTATTTTGTAATTTCTATGGACTGGGTGCTATTTTTGTAATTTTTTTAAAGGTGCTATTTCTGGAAAAATCTCAAATTATTTCATGTAAGTCAAAGTTGAAGAATCGATTAACCAATGACAAATTAGCAAGAAGGAAACATATTTTTATATAAGTCAAAGCTTGAAGAAATATTAAACTAAAACTTTCCGAGTATATGTTCTTTAAGTTTGCATTGTTAAATTGCATGCATTATGTAAACTATGATTCCGGGTCGAATATACAATTTGGATACTGATAATTAGTTGGTGAAGGAAATAAAGTTAAACCTCAACATCAAGCTCACCCACTACCATATCAAGAACTCCTTTAGTGAGTCATAGTTTTGAAAATGAGAAAGAATTAAACAACTGATCTTTACAAAAAGTTCTAAACTTGGACAAGATACATTTTACATGCGTAAAAATATGATATTTCTAAATAGGGTAAATTACATGTTTGGTCACTATGATTACTAAAAGGGTTACGTTTGGTCACTATAAATATTTAATTCTATTTGTGGTCACTAAGATTAGTTTAATAGTTCAAGTTTGGTCACTCTCCGTTAGTCTCCGTTAAATTTATCTGATGTGGCAGTCAACTCTGATAGTTGACCGTTAAATGAGTGACGTGGCAATTAAATTATATTTTTATTTATTTATTTACAATTCCACCTCATTTTCATAACTAATAAAAATAAAAATTAATCACCACATATTTCTCCCCTATACTCCCCTCCCATCGGATTCCTTGCCTTCCCCCCCATAATTCGATTCCCGCGTGACCCCTGCTCCCATAATCGGCGATTAACACATGGAGTTTGGAGTGTCGTGGAAACCCATCGGTGGAGGCAATTTTCGGCGGCCGGACATGACCCGTTGCCGCAGGTGATGAGTTTCCGAGAAGCGGAAAGGAGGACCTGCTGTAGGGCGACGACGTTGTCGATGACATCGTTGAACTTGCTGTAGGAGCAATTAGCGAGACAATGCATTTAATCTGGGTTTCGGATAGGGATTTGATGATGGGGTTTCGAGGAGATGGGAAGCGGGGTTCGGAGCCGCGACGGTTGAATAGGGAATCCGACAAGATGGGAACTGCGAGTTGAGAAAAGAGAAGGAAAACCGGTTTGATTGATTTTGGTGTGCGAGTACAGTGCCGATAAGGCTTTTATAAGCCTCGATTACAGTTTGCCAGCAGTCGCAATAGGAGATCCGGGTGATGGAAGTATTGTCGTACTCCATGTGCTTCCCCATTATGAAGCCCAGACGGTTGGCCAACAAGATGGGGTTTTTCATTTTTGTGAAGAATTCCTCCACCAAGGATTGGGAGGGCACCCAACACGATTAGAGGAAGTTTGGTGGGATGGGGATTTCATGAGTTTGATTTGGCCCAGGATTGGGAGGGCACCCAGCATGATTGGAGGAAGTTTCCGACCTCTGCGGCGGTAGTCGGAGGATCGGAGGTCAAGAAGAGAATGATTGATTTTGCATAGGTCGTGAAAATAAGGAATCCGACGGGAGGGGAGTACAAGGGAGAAAGGTGTAGAAATTGATTTTTAATTTTATTTTTTATTAGTTATGAAAATGAGGTGGAAATTATAAATATTTACAATATATTTTATTTTTTAATTGCCACGTCACTCATTTAACGGTCAACTATCAGAGTTGAGTGCCACATCAGATAAATTTAACGGAGATTAACGGAGAGTGACCAAACTTGAACTATTAAACTAATCTTAGTGACCACAAATGAAATTAAATATTTGTAATGACCAAATGTAACACTTTTTAGTAATCACAGTGACCAAACATCCAATTTACCCTTTCTAAATATCTTAGCGCTAAATTGTTGCTTTCTGCCAGTTGCTGACATCAACACATAATTGTCTCCGATTACACGCCCCAACTGTTTGCTTGAAACCTAAGGCAAATCCCTACTACGCTCTACGCACATGTGCTGGCGGGAGTAAGCAAGTCCACCTCAATTTCAAACCACAACTATAAATTTGAGTTCTCCTCTCATCATCATATAGTTACCAAATTCCCAATTTTCAATCTTCCTAAAAGCCCCACTGAAGCCAGGACCAAAAAAAAAAAAAACAAAACAAAAAGCTTACATTTTGTATTTTGATTGTTTTTTCCTCAGCTGGGTTTTCATTACAGAATCAGATGGTGGGGCTTTAAAAACAAGAAAGAGAAGCCCACATTATCTGCCAAAACTCGTCTTCGACATATTAAGTAGCAGCTTGTTTGCGTTCTTGCTTGTGTTAACTTTTGTATATGGGGAGGAGACATTTCCTGGCACTCTGCTGCAGATTTCTAAGCAAAGGGATAATAAAGCCTCCCCCGTTCCTTTCTGAAGCTCAGCTCCGGTCTTCAACATGTAAGGTACTTCAATCTGGCCATTCTCTTCCCTCTCTCCATCTTCGCAGCTGGGTCGGATTTCTCAATCTGCAATTTGGGCATCTCTCATTTTGATTCATTTGGGTCACTGGAATTCATGCATACACCAACCATTGTGTGGCCTTCTGGCTTCTTCTGGAACTGAAATGGTTGGGATTCCTGTTGATTCTTCCGTCTTCTCATTTCTGGGGTTTCCTTCTTTCTTACAGCTTCTCCGTACGGGGGTAAATAGCTACTGTTCCATTGAGAGAGGGTTGTTTATTTATTTCAGCCCGAGTTAGGTTTTCATTAGGTGACTAGTTATTTCGGTTTTGCCATCCACAATTTATTTTCGAAATGGGTTCTTTTACTGTTTGGTGGTGTAGGAAAAAGACTGTTCCTTTCTTCCTTTGATAGGTTTTGCTGTGCTTCTTCACGTTCTACTGAAGCTCGCTATTCCTTCTTTCTACTTCGTAGTTAACCTTTTCTGTTCCTTTATTGACTCTGCTATTTCCTGTTTCTGTCTTTCTGATATTGCCGTTGTTGGGATTGTGTTGTGTGGTTGTTGTTTGGATTTGAAGCCAAGCTAGTAGATTGTTAAGCCAAGCGATCTTTCTTTTCAAACACTTTAATGTATGAGCTTGCTGAGAAATTCTTCTTCTTCCATAGACTGGAGGGAGGCATTATCCCCCTTTTTTTTCATCTTCTTGGTATGAAGTTCCTAGGATTGTTCTTGTGATTCTGCTGCAAGCACAAGATAGTTTTAACAATTGCGCAATGTTTGAATTCGCAGGTAAAACGATTGGATGAGATAGTGGGTTGTAGGCTCCTGGATTTTACTCATGGAGAAGAGGAAATGGTTGTGGAAGAAAAAGCCCTCAGAAAGGGGTGGAGAGAGTGAGAGTTCGGGTTCAATATCATCTCATTCAGAGAGGTTTTCAGATGACCAGGTTGGTTTGAACTTTGTTCCACCTTATTCCTCGTGCCCAATTTTTTTATTATCCATTTCATTTGGTATTAGGTATAAACGTTTCATGGATTTCACATTGCTTTCAATTTTCTCAGTTTCTGACTGCCAAAGTTTCCCCTCATTCCTAGTAACTATGTACTTTCCAGTTCAAGTAGGATTGTTGCATAAACGTTTCATGGATTTCACACTGCTTCCAATTTTCTCAGTTTCTGACTGCTAAAGTTTCCCCTCATTCCTAGTAACCAATTAACCATGTACTTTCCAGTTCAAGTAGGATTGATGCAATAGGCTCTCTTTGCAAAATTGTGGAACTCTGAATGGTTTCCAGAGGAAATGATGTGATCGATTACAAGGTGATCGATACAACTCTTATTCTCAAAGCTTTGAATTGATGGTAGGAAATTATCCTCCAAGTAACGATCTTTTGATATAACTAATGGTATATTTTGGGGAAATTGTTTGTGGTTATGGTCCTCAAATGCTATGAGAGTTGTAACTTCAGTAGCATCTTACTCATGTCACAGGAATGCTCTCTTCTTTCATGCATTTGGCCAATACTTCATGTTCTTTTTTATGGCACCTAATAATATTCTTCTGGTTGAAGCAGGAAGCACTGAAGGCTTCTCCTAAGGATGACGGTCAATCTCCTGAAATCATCTCCAAAATTGCAGATGGGGGTGATGAAGAAGTTAATGAAAGCATAAAATGTTTAACAGAGAAGTTATCAGCAGCCCTTGTGAACGTGAGTCAGAAAGATGACTTGGTTAAACAACACTCCAAAGTTGGTGAAGAAGCTGTTGCAGGCTGGGAAAAGGCTGAGAAAGAATTACTGGTTGTCCAGAAACAGCTTGAAGCAGCAACACAAACAAAATCTCAGCTTGAAGATCGAGTAAGCCATCTCGACAGGGCCCTCAAGGAGTGCGTTAGGCAGCTAAGACAGGCACGTGATGAGCAGGAAGAAAAAATACGCGAGGCAGTGGCAAGCAAAGCAAAAGAATGGGAAACAATTAAGTCTGAGTTAGAGAATCAGCTTTTTCAGCTAAAGATAGATGTAGGGTCTGCTACTGCTTCAAAACCAGAGTCACCACCTCAAGTCAACCCTGATCTCTATCACAGGCTTGAATATTTAGAAAAAGAGAATGAAACACTAAGGCTTGAGCTTCTGTCTCAATCTGAAGAACTAGAGGTTAGAACAATCGAAAGGGAGTTGAGTACTCAAGCTGCTGAAATGGCCAGCAAACAACATTTGGAGAGCATAAAGAAAGTGGCCAAGCTTGAAGCTGAGTGCCGAAGACTGAAACCCTTAGTTTCTAGATCATCCTCCTCACTTAATGATCATCACAAAACATCAGCCACTTCCTCAGTTTATCTTGAGTCCCTCACGGATAGCCATTCGGATAGGGGGGACGGGCTCAATGGATTGATCTCTGAACTCGATCAGTTTAAGAATGAGAAGACTGTTGGTAACAGGAATCTGCTGCCGGTGGTAGCATCAGCTGTTAAAATCAATCTCATGGATGATTTCCTCGATATGGAAAGGCTAGCTGCGTTGCCTGAGAATGCAATGGAAATTAATAATCACGTTGAATCAGCTGTGAAACAGTCGACTGATCATGCAGAAAGCTTGTTGAGAGATGAGCTAAAGATTGCCGTTCGCCAGGCAGCTGAATTGGAAGCCAAGCTGAATGATCTGCAACAAGTGAAAGATGAACTAGAGCAAGGTTTGGTGAGCATGAGAGCAGAGAAAGCTAAATTGGAAGAAAGTCTGGAGAGAATCGTTCAAGAGAAAGCCCAAGTTGAAAGTAACTTGGAAGAAATAGAGTCAGAAAAAGCAGAGATGGAAACTGCTTTAACTACAAGTCTAGACAAGAATAAAGCATCAGCGAGCCGATTGCGGGAAGTCCAACTCAAGTTAGAGGAAGTCCAAAGCCAGTTGTCATTTGCAAAAGAATCGAAGCAAGAGGTCGAATCTCATCTTTGGAGCTTGGAAGCAGAATATCGTACCTTGTCAGCTCAGGTTTCCACCTTGGAATCCGAGCTTGAGAAGGAAAGGGCTATGTCTGCAGAGTTAAGTATCAAGTATCAGTACCTGGAAGAAGAGCTTTCCATGAAGAAAGAGGAGTTCGAGCACCAGCAGCAATCAATAAACATGAACAATGCACCAAAGATAAAACAGGTATAGAATAGGTTCCTTCTTATCATTAATCTCTCTTTTCTTCCAATCTCCATGCATGTCACTTTATATATCCGTTTGTGTGTGGGTGGTAGGAGGACCTAGCTTTAGCAGCGGGCAAGCTTGCAGATTGCCAAAAGACAATATTGTCTCTGGGGCAGCAACTCAAATCTCTAGCAACACTTGAAGACTTCCTGATAGATGCCAGCAACATCCCCGAAATCTCTGTGCATAGTAGCTCTGATAAGAACCGAAATGGGTTTGCCAAGTTTTTCTCCAGGAGCAAGAATGGAATTCAGCTGGAACTTTAGTGTGCAGGGAAAAAAAGAGGTGTACTGAGATTTGATTATATGATCGTGTTCAATCACAAGCAAAAGATAGCAAAAGCAAAGATGGGGTGAGAGAGGCTCGAACTCTCGACCTCAGGATTACTATTAAGCTATGAGACCTACGCGCTAACCAACTGCGCCACCACCCCTTTCATGATTGACAATATAGATTATTATAATCGTTCCTAGCCATGCCCAGCACCTACCCTCTTGTACCACTAAGAAATAAGAATATGTCTATGATACGTGTTCTCTAGCATTATCAATTTGTTTCACATCTCGTCCCTAATACTTTTTCTGTTGCTTAGTGGTCACTTGATTTAAACATGCGTTTCATTATTGGTTACTGACCGTCAAATTTCGTTGAATTCATTAAATTGACAATATGAGAATCTCTTGGCTCTTCTCCCCAACCCCAATACTCCTTTTTTTTTTTTTTTTTTTTTTACAAAAGGTAATCATGCATTGATTCAAAGGAATAGACAAATTATATCCGGGATCTCAGCCAGGTTTGAAAATCAAAGAACCGATTCATAGTCATGTACAAAGAGAGGGCCTTTCTAGCCACCACATGGGCTACCCTATTGCAACACCGACCTACAAATATAATACTAAACTCGGAGTAACTAACAATAAACTCATGATTTCTTCAAGGATTGCTCCCATCCGGTTATCTTTGGTATTAGCTCGAAGAATCTTCTCAATAATCACTTTAGCGTCCCCTTCAAATCTAATTATTGTGAAACCGTGGCCCATACACAATAAGATTGCCTCTCGGAGCACAAGCAACCCCACCACCATGGGGTCATCAATAACCGGCAATTGAATCCCAATAACCATAATGACATCCCGATCTGAGGTCAGAAGGACCATCCCACCGGCTGAATGCGAACCACTCCTCGTAGCCCCATCCCACATACAAATCACCCCATTCTCCCTCCAGGTTCTATCACATTCGTTTCCCCAGGGGCCAAGTGTTGCATTACAGGGATGGACGACTGAGGCACTCGATCCATCGGCAAACCTACCCACTCATCATACTGTTTGTGAAATTGACGCATCAAGGCTGGTATCCCAAACTGTTTGCCCTCAAAGACAACCCAGTTACGAGACCGCCAGATCCTCCAAAGAATGGCAGCCACCGCCATGACCAGAGAAGGTTGATGTATTAAAGCCAACAACCTCTTTATAAAGAGAGGGAACGTGTGACGAGGCAACCCTTGCCCCAGATACTCCAGGCCAGAATAGTCCCACAAGGCGCATGCCACCTGGCAATAGAGAAACAAGTGTTCCATTGTTTCTGATTCAGCCCAGCAAACGGGGCATCTGGGAAGCATCATGACATACTTCTCCATAAGAGCTACAGTATTTGGGAGGATTCGGTGAAAAATCTGCTAGACAAACACATTCAGTTTGGGAGGAATATTAGCCTCCCACAAGTGAATCCAACTGGTCCTATCCATCCAACTAGCCAAGGACCGTCATTGACCACTACGCTTATACAGTAAGACAACAAGATGCTAAGCCGATTTAACCGTGAAAATCCCATCAATCGTGTCGTCCCAAATTAGTTTATCCTCCACATTCTGTCGGGGAAGCGGGATAGCTTTATAGCACGAAAAGTATGTGGGTCAATCAATTGACTAAGCTTACGATCACACCAACGCCCTTCCACTTGATATATAACCTCTGCTACTGGGGGGTCCTCCCCCACTGGTAACACGAGAGGATTATACACCGGGAGATCGGGCTGCAACCCAGGGATCCATTTGGATTGAAGTAGCGAGGCAAGTTGTCCATTACCAATCTGCCAGCGTAGCCCCATGTCCAATAATTGTCTACCATAAAGGATGCTTTGCCAACCCCACGATGGGCGAGAGCGAGCCGTGGCATGGAGAAAGGTCCCCCTTGGAAAATATTTGCCTTTGTAAACTCGGGCCAATAATGAGTGGGGTTCAGTAAGGATGCACCAACCAATCTTGGCTAACAAAGCCTGATTAAAATGCTCAAAACGAAGAAATCCCATACCCCCTTCATGCTTGCTTCTGCACATTTGCGCAAGGAGACCCACCTAATCCTCTACTGGCCCTCTTCCACACCCCACCAGAACCGAGCCACATACTCCGACATAGAGATAAAGGGAGTTTGAAGCAGGACATTACATGCAAAGGCAAAGCTAAAGCAATGGATTTAACCAAAGTTTCCTTTGTTGCCCAAGATAATGTCCGTTGCTTCCACCCCTGCAGTCTCTCAAGCACATTCTCCTTCAAATATCGGAAGGTAGCCATTTTTGATCGGGCAATCAGCGTGGGCAATCAGCGTGGGCAATCCTAGGTACTTATCATGGACCCCCACCACACTGACTCCCAGGATTTGGGCCAAGAACTCCTGGTCCAGCAGAGCAATATCCTCCGCCTCGCATTGGTGACCTATAGCGATGACTAAGAATGGGAGTGATATTATGTAAGGTTTCGGTCTTTATTTGATGGTAGAACAACATGACAAATATTTTTTATCTATCACTATCCCTGATTGTCTAGTCATAGAAAGTGAGGAATTTGTATGGGGAACTGAGCATCTAGGTATCAATGTGAGACTTTGCTTGTTCATTTCGTTCATGTGAGATTAGTTTCCTCTTTGCATAAACTTTTCATGAGACTAATCGTGACACCACTAATTAGCAAGATGGAGGCATAGGTTTAGCCCGTGGTCAAGTTGACTACCCTAATCATAATACCCCTTAGTCAACACCCGATGAACTTTAATATGTTCTTTGCTACTACCACCATATTTAAAGCCAATCCCATTTTTTCAAGCCTACAATTGTTTGATCCCTTTTCAAGGTTCACATGGTTGGTTTTTACACGATTTTCTACTTCATGATGAAGTGACTTTGGGAGGAAATCATCGGAAAAAATGATTTTTTGATCTTTTGCTCTTCAGAAAATATAAAGAAATGAAAAATACAGAAAAGAAAAGGAATAAAGAGAGAAACCACAAAATTTATAAATGTGAAAATAAGTCATTTTCTGGCCCAATGGTTAAGCTACTCCTACTAGTTGAAAGTTTTCTCTTATACTCCCATGCTTAAAGTTTATCAAAGAAGAGATGAATTCAGTTTTATTTGGTTTGATCTATGTTCAGTGGAACCAATGAAAAGTAAATGTGAGTCACCAACTTAAAGAACTATTCCCCCATGCCCTAGACCCTAATCAAGTTACAACCCGATTAAAAGCTCTCTTGAAAAATTAGTGGTGACTCTATTATGGAGATTCAATGGCATCATAAAGTGTTAGAAGCTAGTTTCACGACAGAGAGATGATATGATTAAGATCTATAACAGGCACATCTTTTCCATAAATTGTGGTCCTGACCCCATTGGTCGAGTGTTGAGTGATTCATTTTCGTATTCTAAATGCGGGTAAGGATAGTTTGACATTACGATTGATTGATAGTGTTTGAGGAAAATTTTATAAATCTAATGAGGAGTGTTCACTGAAATGAACTTGGTGTGTTTGAATGTCCTCTATGGTGGCTACTAGTGTCACTATTATGTTGCTTCGTGTGTTGATATTGCTGACCAATTGTGATTCACTTTCGTGTTCCCCTAGTACTTCGTCCAAACTGGTTTTTGAACATATGTCTTTAGTGAATCTTGTATGATACTTGGTTTAATTGAGGAAAAATAAAAGGTAAGTGTGGGGAATTTTAATGCATGCTTAATTATACATGCTTTGCCCCTTATCTCTTGATCGTTTTCTAACCATTTATCATGAAAATGCCCTATCATTTGGCAGTTTTATGCTAGGGTGTGTTGTTTTGTCATATTATTCCCAGAGTGAGTTGAGAAATTGGGATTGAGTTTCGTGATATTTGGAAGTAATAAAAGAGAAAAAGAAGGCCCACAATGATTTTCACGGCTATGGGTATGAAAATTAAGGGCGTTACAATCAAATCCTAGCTTGTTCAAGCATTCTAGAAATTCTGCCCCAAAACACGGGTTGACAAGACAAAAGCACGCGGGTTCCTTTTTGGGGCATTTTTTGGAAAAGATCATGGGCTAGCAAGGCAAAAGCACGGGGGTTATTTTTTCCAGTGTTTTTTTCCTCCTAAAGACCATAAATGAGGTGGTACGTTTTGATGATGCATGAGGGGAAACCTAAAAACAACGATCGTGATTTATGGTCGTGCTTTTGCCATTATAGGGTATTATAGAGATTTTATGCGAGTTCTGAATGGGAGAGCTGGGTTATTGGATTCCAAACACCCAAGGGAAAAATCCTAGGGAAAAAACGACTTAGGAACAATTTTGGAGTGTTTGTTTGATTTGATGATTGCATGCATACTCTTACTAGTTAAACTCGAGTTCATATTCAACATATGCATGTTTTGGTTCAATTCTCCTTTTATCGAGATTATTGATCCTACCTTGATATAGGAGAGGGAATACCTTATTAATTCAATATAATACCATAGATTGGAAGTAGGGGATCGGTTATGCGAGAGAGAGTCGATTCATTGCTTTGTATTGGGTGAGACACTTACCCAGTAGAGGGAGTCTAAATCTGAATTCACTTGATATTCTATCTTAGTTGAGGATAGTGCCAACTAAGTAGTATATCAAAGAGGGTGTTGTCTCCTTTAATTTAATCGAGATTGAAGGCTTGTTAAATACTTTTTGCATTATGAATGAAGAGTGAAACAAGTTGGAGAATCATCAATCATTAATCTGGATAGTGGCTTGGGGGAATTACACCTAAGTGATTTCTTAAATTGTAACTAGTTAGTTTAACCTTTTATGTAGCTTGTTAGAGTAGTTGTAGGCGTTGAATCTGAACTTCTAATTTGCTCAATAATAAAGTGAAGATAAGTAATAGTACATCTAGAAACCCGTTGTTTCAATATTTTATTACTGGTGACACAATACTACAATCATATCATTGGTTCGCTTGGCCTTTGTTATAAGTGTAGTTAGTAACGACCATTTGGCATCGACCTAGCGGGTTCTAAAAGAGGATTGGCAACTACCTGACCAGGAAGAAGTATTCCTTAAGTCGGTGACACGCCTCTACTGTCACACTAGAAAGTGGCCAAGTGTAACCATCTACCAATGCGTAGTATAGCGGGTTTAGTTATAAATGTCAACCCGTGTCCTAGGTCTGATGACTACTCCGTGAAAATCTTATTATTTAGCGGTTCAAGTTTAGTGAAGGTCTAACTAAACTAGCAAGCAAAAACAGTGAAAGTTGTGTTCAAAGTTGAGAGAGGTCACCCAGATATGGTTCCCTCTAGACTGCAGTTAAGCCAGGTTGTAATTCACCAAGTTGAAGTTCAATGATAGTTATACCGCGGGAGGTTCTTAAACAGTCTGCAGTCTCGACTAAAGGTCTCCAGACCCTCTCAATCTGAATCCCCAACGGGCGACTAACCTCCACCGGAGTAAACAGATTGAGGTCCTAACGAACCAAACCTCCTCTACCGGAGTAAATCCGGTACAGAATAGTGAATTGACTCCTCGACTAAAGTCGTCAATTCACTACCTTCAATCAAGGTTGCTCTATCAACCTAGGCAGATATTCTCTTTCTAGGTCAAAGCAGAAATAACAGGAATTTGATCTGTACTCATGCCATTCAAGAAATCAAACCTCAATTGAATATAATCAACATCAATGAATTTATACTTGGGTTCATACAAGCAGACCTAACATAAAAATCTAGGGTTCTTCATACCCAGGTGGGAGAGAGAGTTCACTCCATAGAGAGAGAAGAGAAATCTAGCGCAGATGCGGAAAACATGCTGTGAAGGATGAGATTCTGCTTCTGGCAATCAATTGGCACTTCTCCAAGCTTAAGCCGAGCTCCAATGGTGATGAAGATCGATCTAGGGTGCTTGGATAATCTGGTTCGTCACTCTCTCTCTCTCTAGGTATTAGCTTTCTATCTCTAAAACTCAGAACCCTTCAAAAATTGGTCTTCTTCCTCTTAGAAAGCAGCAGGTCGCGATCCCCGGCCATAAACACACTACCTAGCGTGAAATCGGCGTAAACCACGAGAATCGACTCTCAAATGGCTCAAGAATGGAGGTATAAACATGTGCAATCAATGGTCTATCAGCCGGTCATCGAACAAGTTGACAACCCGACCTGGTGAATTTCGACCATCAATTTTGCTTTGATGATATGTCAATTGCCTTTCTTCGTCGGACGATCCCTCCATTTAGTCTGATATACAAAAATAAATCATGATTGGCAACAATTGACGATGATGTAGGAGTGCAAAGAAGAAAAAATACTATTTTTAAGCTTCTCAACTATGCTCCGACGAATGTTTGGCAAGTTTTGGGGCAATCATTAGGGTTTTTAAGTTTATGGAGCAACAAGAAGAGGAAGAGTTCGAGATGTGTTTGGTGTGGTGAAAACTAATTTGCAAAAGCCATCCTTAAACAAAAATGAACTAAAAATAAAATTCTCATTAATAAAAGTGGACGATAAATAATAAAACGTTGGGAACAGGGAATGTATCGCGTAATTGATATATTTGGGCACGTGCTCGAAGTCTCTAACCTTTATATATAATGATGAGTATATAATCTAACAAACATATGGATTGTTAAAAAAACAACATAATCTATATATTGATTTGCTCATAAGTCGCTTGTTGAACTGGCTCGTTTACCACATTGTCGAAGCCAACTCATTAGTTTGAAACGAGCCAACTCATTAGTTGAACTCAATGAGGCACTAAGTCGGGCTAGCTCACAAGCCGAAGAATGATGAGCTCAAACATGGCTCCTATACGAATCAATTTATGAACAAGTTTTTCTCAAGTTAAACATCGAACCGCTTGTTAACAAATTGACTTATTTACAATCGTAGCCTTGTAGGGATATCAACGTATAATAAAAAGGAGTTCAAACCATGTCAATAATGGAATACGCTATTTCTCAATACAAATTGGTTCTATGGTGTAGTGGTTAGCACTCTGGACTTTGAATCCAGCGACCTGGGTTCGACTCCCGGTATGACCATTTTTGGTGCATGATGAGGATGTTCGACTCCCGGTAGGACCTTTTTTGGTGCATGATGAGGATGTTGGTTGCATGATGAGGATGTCGGTCTTGTAAAATGCACACGGTGGAAGAATGAAGATGCATTTTCAATTGCACAACATTATTGCATGTGTCCTACACATAATTTGATATCCTTAGTAGAGACTGACAAAATAATTCATCTTCTGACTTCACCATTCTAGTGACTAGATTGTTGACAGACTCGTTCGTCGGACTATTTAAAATTTTATATTATTTTAAATGCTGAATTTCTTATGATATTAAGGTGACATCGAAATTATTTTTTCATTTTCAGAATTCTTATAACTTTTCATCAATGATAAACATTGGGAACTTAATGGTTATAACCAAAGTTGTCAAACCGGTTTAAGACGTTGAGCCGATCAATCAAGTGGTTTGAAGTTTAATGATTTGATTGAGGTTAACTTGTTTGAGCCGTTTTACACCTTTTCTAAATATATTTATATATAAGATAGAAATTTAGTGATTGAAATGGAAAGTTCTAACTTATATCTATTTAAAACTCAAATTCCATAAAAAATATATATATCTCAAGATCCACCCACCCATCTCCTTGCCTATCTCTTATTCTCCCTCTCTAACAATAAGACCTTTGGTTTTTAGTAGGGATGGCAATTTTGACCTGACCCGTTTTACCCGACCTGTTTGACCTATTTTGGGGCGGGCATGGGTAGTCTCATCGACCCGACCTGCCCTGACCCGCCCCATTCTCGGCCCGTTCTTGTCTAAATTACATGCAATCTTAGTCAAATTACTTTGAATTTTTCTTTTATTGCATCATATTTTAGCTATAATAAAGTTGTAAATTAGGGAAAACCTCAATTTCTCCAATAATTTAACTACAATTGTCATAATATTGTTTGTTTTCTTAGTCTTATAATAAAAATAACGAATATTTCTAATGTTTTTCATATAAATTGCATACCCATTGGGTCGACCTGCCCCGACCCGCGACCCGTGATCAATTACTCGACTTGGACCCGCCCTGCCACGGGGCGGGTCTGGGTACCTAGAAACCCGCCCCGGACCTGCCCCATTGCCATTCCTAGTTTTTAGAGCCCTTTTTGGAGCACAACTTTGATCGGACCTAGTATAACCATCCATCTGGTAGAGGTGTAACAATCTTGATTATCACACTCCTGAATAACCCTTCATAACTTGTCTGTTTAATGATGTAGTCACTTAATTGCCTATGGTGGAAAAGAAAATTGACATAACAAAAAAAGAGTTTGTCTGAAAAAGCGTAGCATAAATAGAAAACTCATGATCATAAACTTTAGTCAATATTTATTCTTTTGTTTGAGAAACAATACATAAATAGCAATATCTAAACGTTAAAGTAGTTTGCACAATACAATAACAAAATTAGTAAAAAAATAACATTTCCATCCATACTCTATGCAATGAAAAAATTATTTATTAACCAAAATACTTTAAATTTAGTTTAAGGCCAATTTTATTCACTCAACAAAAAACTTAAACCTATCTTGTGGTACCGACCTTGCTAATGCACATAATCCCATCAATGCGTCCATGAAAACTCCAGCCCGACTTTAATGATTTGTCATGTATTTCATTTTAAACTAAGTCACTATAAATGATACATATGGTCAATTACCCAATAATATAACATATTTAAATAATTGAAATCGTATAGGAAAATTGATATTCAAGAAATTGTGTTCTTTTAAACTCACCCATTTGTCCAATCATGCTATATTATCAAAAGATTCAACATTTAATTTAATGGTTAACCAAACTAAAACTTTCGAAGAACTGGCCACTTACAGTTTGAGTAACAATATCATTGCTTTTATAGTTATAAAAATTAATATCAAGTTAAGAATTATACATCACTTCTACATATTCAATATTGCAATTCAATGTGCAATGGTCGAATCAATGATATTTAGGTTGCAATTTTAAATTATCCTCCATTTATAAGATAGATATAAATTAAATTTATTGTTAAACTCAAATTCAAATAATCAAAATATGAAAATTCAAATATGAAATAATAAAGAAAGTACTTACCACTACAGGAAAAAGATCATTTAATCATGGGAAATCCCGTGTTTGAAAGTGTGTTTCCCGTGTTTAATAGTTTTAAACACCGGAAAATTACCGTAATATATACCTCCGTGTCTAATTGTAAAGGTCACGGGAAATTGATACCGTGACTAGTTATAACTCATCACGGTATAATTTCCCATGATAATTTGCACCTATTGATCACGGGGAGCACCATGACTAATACCAAATTTTGCAAACTAAACCGAGAAAAAAACTCATTTAGAGACGGGATGTTCACATTTTAACACGCTATTTACCATGATAAAATCCTTTCCTGTGACTAGATGCCAATCACTAGTCACAGTATTTGGTTGGCTCTCCCGTGTCTAGATAATAATAATTGATCACAGTATTTTACTATCTCTAATTATCAATCATTAATCACGATGTTTTCCCACGATACAATTGAAGGACAAACTCTTATAGCATCAAATTCTTACATTATTGTCAATACAATTAGTTCACATACCATCTATTGATCAATATTAATTAATACATAATTGAAAAAACTAGTTATTGTTGATGAAACATCGATATAATGAAAATCAAATACACATGATCAAAAGTTATTAGAATATTTGATCTATGCTTCTACAAGATGTTCTTGAGTAGCTGCAACATCCATTAACTCCCATATCTCCTGACAAAACATAGTAAAAACCTTCAATTAGACCCTATGTTTCAAACATAAATTTGTCATGAGAGAGACAAACACACTATATATTACAATCAACATACTCCATGAAAAATAACCACAAGATGCAAACTGCTATTCCATAGAAACAAATTGGATATCAATTATCAAGACATTACCGGATTGTTTTTGCCACTTGTCATGCAACCTTACTCATAATGTCTGATGAGCAAAAAGAAAAGCAAACACATACAATTGTCTCTTCCATACTCGTTATCCCAAGGCTAAGTTTGGAGGTTTCTGCCCAAGCATACAGTGACTGTAGTAGTATCTTCACTATTTGATAGTATTCTACAACATTTTCTGTCATGAACAATTAATTGGAACATAAAAAGAATACTTAGATAACAAACAACAGTAACCATACTAATCTACAAAGGTTTCAGCACCTCCAGAGTTCAGCTTAAGAGATGATTCATATTACTTTTTGAATTCAAAGTATGCAGCAAAATTTATTCTGAATCGTAAATGCAGTTATTTCAGGCTGTAGATAATTATAATACATCCTTAACTAGTGTAACACAGAGACAATTTTATACAACACAAAACAAAATGAACTCTTGGTCAAACAAGTCCATCTGACGAATTCTAAGCTGCAGCAGTAAGGAAGTTTCATCAGATGAAATTTTAGCAGCACAATCAAGCAGAGACTCTAAAACACTAAGGAAAAACTCCATACCAAAGCTTACAAGCAAGAGAGAACGTGACCTAGAATTTGTTTCCAATGCTAGCTTATTAGATTCTGGAAGTAGGAAATGTGCTTCTGTACTCCAATGAAGTCCAGCAAAGTCATTCATAATACATGCTCGACTGGTCCAAAAAACTTCAAAATGCTTCATCGGCCACAAACAAAACGCAGCTTATTAGCAAACTTTAATAGGAAAAAAACTGATATAAGCCAACAAATACAGTGAAGGATTGATTAAAAGGAATAGATGGTCTCTCACCTCTGGTTTCAAACTCTCTGAAACCAGTCTTGCTTTGAGTTAGAAGCACTGGGTTTTCCAATATCAGTTCAAAGCACAAAATTCTCATAACCATACAGTCTCATCAGTTATGTTTTTACCTTTCTGCTATTACTTCCATATCAAGTTAAGAGGAAGCCAATGCAGAGCTCCACGTTTAGAGTTCATGAACTCTTTAACAGAGAAAGAATAAAACTATGTGATTCAACCATAAAGACCACAACCTGTCATAATTTGGCTTCAACACCTTCAATAGATAAACTCCTTCCTTGCAGAACCATATCCATTCTTTCAATGCAGAAACCTACACCAATGCATTCAAGAGTAAACTAATCAAACCATGATAGCAACAGAGAAACATAGAAGCATATACACTATGCCTCTTCTTTTTCTAAAAAAAAAAAGAGACAAACATCTCCAAAGTCCAACCTGTATTCAGCCAGTTGTATTGCTTCTACTGCTACTACCACTTCTACTACCTTTGGTTGTATTGCTTCTATTGTTGCTACTGCTGGTTGTACTAGTTCTGTTGTTGTGTTGGATCCGATTGTGAATCCAGTGTTTGCTCCGAAAGTATATCTTGGCGTCAAACTTTGATTGGGTATGGGTAGTAGGGAGAACCTGAATGCAAAGAATCACTATGAGTAGCTGTCAATAGGAATCTTGCCACATAATAATTATGGTTCTTATGCTTTTGAGTGAATGGAATGCCCATGCAAACTTGTATCTCATCAACAAATGCCATTTTTTTAATCTGTAAAGTTGTTTGAACAATCAAGAACATACCTTTAGCGGCAGAGCAGAAGATGATTCCAACTACTCACACCAACATCAGATGCTGCAAACCAAGCATCCACTAAGAGAAACAGAGGCAATGAAAGCAATAAAGGAGAGAAGAGAATCCAGTCAGAGTGAGAGTTGAAGAACGAAAGTAAAGATAGCTAAAACCCAACCACAAGAAAACAAAACTCGCCATCTCTCCAAACGGCAGAGATAAGAAAAAATATCACAAACAACGCAGTACCTCTCATAATATCGTATTCTGTGATCTTACCCACCTCTCTCCTTCCACAAACAACCCTACATATTAAACAAGAGAAGTAAACCATTCGGATAAAAATTCCTCAAGTGTGTCAATATCCAGCAAACCAGAGCAAGCACAAACGAGGTGCAGCTAAGGAGAAAAGTGAGGCGGATAGGAACAAGAGCAGGCAGAGACGAGAGGAAGCATAACCGAGTCCAGCTTGTCGTCTGCCTTTTCCGAACTGCACAAAAAAGAAATGCATCGTAAAAAATCAGAACCAGGACGTTTAAAATAAAAAAGGGACAAACTAGGGCCGGTGAACTCCTTTCTTATCTTCCCCTCTTCCTCGCTGTCACCGGATTCCCTCTCTGGTCGGCAATCTCCTTCATCTTCCTCAATATAAAAACCTCTGCCATCAATCTCAGAAAACCCAATAGAAAGAAAAACCTAATCAGAACCCGAAACAAGAAAAAGCACACAAAAAAGAGCATGAATAAAGCCAAAATCGAAGAAAATCCCTAAATTGGACATGCAATGTGGAGAATCTCACCGTCGTATTTTTTATCCTCATCGGTGACAGAAAGGCAGAGTTGGAGGAGGATGAGGAATATGTACGGGTGTAGATTGTACAAGCAGTGGCGGTGGGTGGAAACAAAATGCGGAGGAGCTTCCTTTTCTATTGGGAACGCAGAGAAGGAGCACATTTTTCCATTGCATTTTCATTTTATGTGGTAAAGCAGTAGCGGGAGAACCCAAAATTTTTAGGAGTCGTTGGAGCCAAAAAAAAATTAGGAATTGGAACCTAAATTTTCGAATTTGGAGCCTAAATTTCGGTAGGGAAATTTTAGGATTTGCAAGCGGGAAGAAAAGCGGGAGTTGTGAAGATTTTTGGGCAAACCAATTTTCAAGGACTAGTGTCACAATTCTGTTATTTATTTGTGAGAAAATTCGGTCACTCAATTTTGTTTCATCATACTCTTTTTAATTCATCTTAATTGTTAGTAATATTGTTCATTTTTTATTATTTCCAACTTAATTCATTTTAATTCATCTTGATTTTAATTTACAATTCGGAAAGAGAAATTGACACATTATTCACGGTAATTAACCGTGACTAACAATTAATCACGGTAAATGAAGGTTAAAATTTTGTTAAATTAATTACCGTGACGAGAACTATACAATCAATTACAGGATTGTTTCCCATGACTATTAGTATACTTCTTAGTACGGGAAAACTTACCGTAAATAAGATACCGTGACTATAAACCAGTTTTTCTGTAGTGTACGAGAGAGTTAGTGGGCTGGCTAACAATAGTGGAGAAGTCATATGATTTTTTTTACGGGAAAACTTGTGATTCTTATTAATCAGCATTGGTCATTACATTATCAAGCCCGTAACTGATTAATAAAAAAGGCGGGTGGACTATCCAACCAAACAATAGTTTCATTCATCCTAGGCTTCGACTGAGTTGTTAAGTGAGCTGCCTCGTTGGCTGTCCTGCGAACATGTCTCCAAGATCCATTTCCGAGTTCCTGCAGCATTCGACGAATACTACGACAAATGACTCTCGTCTCCGTCTATATCTCATCTGACCTCGAGAGCTTTTGAATGAAAGAGAGACAGTCAGATTGAAGGCACAGGCTGTTAACATTGAACTGTTTTGCCAAGTGCATGGCGAACTCCATCGCCAAAGCCTCTCCCATTTCAACACTCTGTCCGCCAACCACCTTCTTTGCAAATGCCAGCAAATATGCTCCTCCCTGGCCTCTTATGACAGCACCCGGAACCACACCATCTGGCTGAGCAAAATTTGCATCCGCGTTGATCTTGAACTGCCCCGATCCTGGTTGTACCCAGACCTCGAGCTCCTGGTTTTGAGTTGCTATACTCACTCGCTGCTAGTGTGTCTTGTAATCATCAAGGTAATACCGAGCTCGCATAACAATCTCATCCTCAGGCAACTTCTTTCCATTGAACATTTGTGCATTTCGTTCTCTCCACAGGAACCACATGAGTACACTCCACTTTTCCAACTTCTCCTCATCCCCAAGATCCATTACTTGCTTTAACCATTGCTGGTTGGAACGCGAAGCAGTCAGCAACCACTGAATTTTGCCAAATGCGACATGTCCATGAGCACTCGCCAAAGAGGTGAATTTGGGACTCCCTTCACAAAAAGGCACTTATCGACTCTCCTTCTTAGACTTTTGGTACTTATATGATCTCCAGTGGGAAGCGCGTCTCTCGCAAATTTCCACATGAAGTGTTTAATCTTTGGTGCCACTTCCATCGCTCAAAGTTTTTTTCCAGACTTCCTCCTCGCCCACCAAAACACACCCCAGCTCTGTCTTACATTCCTCAAGCCAAAACCGATATCCTTCCCGAACCGAATAGCTGCCATTCACACTCGCATTCCAAATGAGCTTGTCCTTTTCTTATATCCCGCGCAAAGGGATCTTTAAAATGGATTGAATTATATTATTAGGAAAGTATTGTTCCTACACTGATAAGTCCCAACCTTCTTGTGTCTGTGTCTATGAGATCGCTAACTCGGGACTCCACTGCAAACCCTTTGGCGGAGAAGAGACAAAACCCTCAGCGCTGTTCGGGAGTCATTTGTCTCCACAAATGCGAACCCGATCACCATTTCCAATCCTTCACCTTGTACCCCTATGGATGAATTCATGTGCCGACATCAAGCTACGCCAAACATAGCTCGGGTTATATCCCACCTTCACCTCAAGGATGGACGAATGCTTATGATATTTGGCCCTGAGTATTTGCGCAATGAGTGAGTCTGGCCTGTGGTAAAGATTCCAAAACTGCTTGCCTATGAGCGCCATATTGAAACCCGTCAAGTACCGAAAACCCATACCGCCCTCTAGCATGGAACACGCTAGCTCCTGTCTCTTAATCCAGTGAACCCGCCTCTCGGACCCTTGCTGTCCCCACCAGAATGTATTGATCAAACTATGTACCTAGTCAATTATTCCATCCAGAATTTTGAAAAGTGACATAGCATATGACAGTTGCGCTTGGGCTATTGACTTGATCATAACTTCTCTGGCAGCAACAGACACCACTCGCTCTTTCAACCCATTCAGCTTCTTACGAACCTGATCAACCAGCCTCGCAAAAATTTCCTTCTTCGATCAGCCAACTGTGGTAGCAAAGCCAAGATACTTTTCATGCTTCTCCACAATCGTCATCCCCAAGGTTCCAGCCACAATTAACTTAGTATGAGGGTTTACCTTCTTGCCGAAAGAGACTTCAGGCTAACTAGTTGCCCGGACTCGCGCTCGTAATCTGCCAAAATTCTTTTCAGCGTATCACACTCCTGCGTAGTGGCTCGTTCGAAGAAAATATTGTCAGCGATGAAAAACAGGTGCGAGATTTCCGACGCCCCCACAGCTGGACGAATCCCATGCAGTCGTTTTTCCCGGACAGCTTTCTGAGTGTATGCTGATAAGCCCTCCGAACAAAGAAGAAATGAATATGGTGATAGGGGATCTCCTTATCGTAATCCTCGACCCGGGGAGAATTGCTGAGATTGATGCCCATTGACTAAGATGGAATAAGTAACCGAGCTGACACACAACATAACTCGGTCCACCCACTTGTCATCAAAATCCATCTTTCGCATTACTCCTTCCAAGAACCTCCATTCTACCTTATCGTAAGCCTTTGCCATGTTAATCTTCGCTGAAAAATATCCCACATTTCCAGCCATTCTCTTCTTCATAGTGTGAAAACACTCAAAAGCCACCATCACGTTATCTGTAATAAACCTTCCCGATACAAAAGCACTTTGCGTCGGCGAAATAATCCTGTTGAGAAAACCCTTTAGCCGATTTTCCAAAACCTTTGACGCCATCTTGTATATCACATTGCACAAACTAATGGGGCTAAACTCCTTCAGAGACGTCAGATTCTTCACCTTCGGGATTAGAGCGATAAGAGTGTGATTTAACCCCGATGCCATCTCCCCATCTTCAATAATTTTGCGGACAGTAGCTGCCACATCATCCGCCACCATCTCCCATTATTTCCTGAAGAAAAGGACTGATAAGACATCTGCACCAGGGGCCTTACGTGCCCCCATCTGCTTCAGTGCACCCCAAACCTCCTCCCTCGTGATTGGCTTTAAGAGCTCCTCGTTATACTCCCTTGCTACCGATCTTTGGATGGCTTCCAGGATTGGAGAATCAGTCGGCACAGGTCCTGCAGAAAACAAGGAGCTAAAATAGTTAAGGAGACAGTTAGTAGCCTGGTCAGTTCCCGAGAACCAATTCCCTTCCTCATCTCTAAGCTTTTTGATGGTATTTCTCGTTCGTCAGGCTGAAGCTTTCATGTGGAAGAATTTTGTGTTTTCGTCACCGCCTTTCAGCCAATCCGCACGAGATCTCTACTTCTAATACTGCTCTTCTTCCTCCTCCAACACTTCCACCTCAGTTTCAAGGTCTTTACATTGCTGGATAACTTGGTCCATCTTCGGGCATCGGTCGAGCGCCTTCAAAGCTTTCCAATGCGTTCTCGCTGCTTGACAAAACGAGGAAAAGTCCGCCTACTCCATTCCTCCAAGCTCATCCTGCAAGCTTGGATCTTTGAGAGCACATCCACATGACTTGAGCCATTCCAAGCTTCTTCAATCACACCAACACAATCAGCATGGTTATACCAAAAAGGATCATGATATGGTTTTTAAATTTTACTATTCAAATCCCGAGATTGATGTATTTTTATTCCTATGAATAAAAAATAAATAATGATTATGAAAACACAATTATCCTTCCTACTTTCGCTCGCGTTGCAACAAATTTGAAATGCTGAATAACTGCCCCAACTCTGCTATATTAAATTTGTAGAGATAGTATTCTTTGTAAGTCTTATAAGATATGAAGGTGATGCTAAAGTGGTCGTTGAGAAGATCTACAAGACTGATACCCAGGATAGTTGGATGGGCACAATTCTTGAGGAAATAGAACATTATTTCGCAATTCATGGTGGCCATAGTGTGCGATTTGTAGGTTGATTTAACAATAGGGTA
Source organism: Linum tenue (assembly GCA_946122785.1). NCBI lineage: Eukaryota > Viridiplantae > Streptophyta > Magnoliopsida > Malpighiales > Linaceae > Linum > Linum tenue. Next base: position 35,700,675 of record CAMGYJ010000011.1, on the reverse strand, counting down.
GCCCCTTTGGTGGTTAGAAATGCCCTTTCATTGTACCCGACTGCGAGTTGTTCTTTTGATTTTTTGGTCTGGCTTAATTTCAGGATTTAACTACCTCTTTCTCCAACTGTGTTGATTTTATATTTAGTATTTACTGTTTTACCTAGATTTAGAACCGAATAATTCATTTTGCAAGACTATGTATTATATTATATAATATAGTAATTATTCAGGTCGATCAGGAGAGGTTCAGATTGAGTCGGTCGGGTCACAGGTTATTCGGGTTTGAATCAATCGAGTTCGAGTTAATTGGGTTGCGGGCTAGTCGGGTTGCGAGTCGGGTGGGCTACGGGTCAATAACTTTTAGTCAATTCGAATTGTGATAGGACGGATTAGTCAGATCGGATTCTATTTTGACACCTCTACATAAGAATAGATTTTGGTATATGTCATGTTGCATTATATTCCCTTACTTTCGGCTATGGAATAATTACTATGTTAAAAGCATAACTGATAAATGGTATAAATGAAAATCTAATCCAAATTTGTCGTCATCCCAAATTTTAAATGAGTATTCAAGCCGAATAAGAAAGATTTGTCATCTCTCATCATAATAATTCCTTTGCTAAATATTTTTAGTATCATTTGGTCTATAATTCAGAAAACAAGACAAGGATATTATCAATATAGGCAACATGTTTTGTTTTGCACTTTTGCTCTGTGCATAGCTTGCGGGAAAAATCAAAATTAGGCACTTGTTAGCAAACAGAAGTTGGAGTTTTATGTTCAACACACCATTCGATATTTGCCTCCCGGAAAAGAAATTAAAAAGCATCTGTTAAGGTTAGGCAGATATTTCAATATTTACCCTTACATTAATATTCCATTATTGATAATTTCATTTCTCCCCGCCCAACCCAGCCAAATCGTACTCGAGATTAACACTATTAAAGGCAATCGCTGCCAATCAAATTACATATCCATTACAACACAAAACTCTCATATAGCAACCAAAAAAAAAAAAAATGTTGACCAAAATACTGACGGTGGTTCTTCTGGCAACGATCACAATGGCGAGTCCGGCAATGTCGTACAGGCTTCAGATTAACGTTTCAAATCAATTGAGTAGAGGTCGGAAGATCACGGTGCGATGCGAGTCTAAAGATGACGACTTGGGCTCCCGTCGCTTAGTCAGCGGCGATGTGTATAGTTGGAGTTTTTCGCGCAACATTTTCGGCACGACGCTTTTCTGGTGTGATGTGGCCACTGCACGCAGCAAGAAGCATCTCTCTTTCAATGCATACGACGAAAGCCAAAGAAAGAAAGGGATGCCCAAGCTTCATGAACTTACCTGGGAGATCAAGGACGACGGTCTTTATTTTGCTGGTTTTCCCATTCCAATTGCGCCATGGGTCTCGCAGTAAGGTGTTTGTCATATATTCTTAGCTTGTTGTTTCAGTTTGGTCCAATGTATTCTGTTGTGATGTTGGGGTTTCATTTACTATATTGTATTGATGGATTGATGTGTTTTGTGTGTATACCAGCAGCCTGCTAAAGCACAAATATTGTTTTGTCGTTAGCCCAAAAATTTCATCTTCTACTAGCTGTGTATGCCTAAATATTAATCTTGTATCACATCAATTAACTAAAAGGAATGCAATGGTTTCATTGTTTCATGTGTGACATTAATGGTTTATTTCAGTTAACCATGATTCATACTACAAAAGTATCCATTGAATCTTAGGAATGTCTTTCCATTTCTAAAATTAAATAAGGTTGGAATATGGATATGCATTTCAGGAGACCACTCCACAGTCCACACTAGGGGTGGAAATTGGGGTGGGTGTGGTTACCTGGCCCACATTTTGCGGGTAACCACAACCCAAATATAGAATTATTCTATCCACAACCCTCCCTATGGTGGGTAGCGATTAACCACTATTCGATGCGGGTTGGTGCGGTTTGGTTGTGTATACCCACAATAATTTCATCATTAAATAAAATAATATGGTAATTAAATAGTGAAGTCGAGTTTCTTCTCACACAAAAACGAAAACATACATAAAAGAAAGTTAATAAAGTGTTAAATAAATTATAAATCTCAAATACAAAAGGTTAGTTAGTGTAAATTCAGAAGAGATGGATTTGAAAAGAGATTTGAAGATAACGGAGAGGCGGAGTGACCTGTTACCAGACAAAAATCGTTGCATGTCACGGCTCCTACGATGGCAACAATAACAACACAAAAGTGGCTCGATAAGTGTAGGCACCCGCTTTTAATGAATCAATTATTCTCCACTCTCAGTTATAGTTTTGTACTATAGGTAGCTAGTTGCATGTTGTGTTGTTCGTGGAGAAATGGAGACGAGTTTGGGTATCGAACTAACTTTTATTGATTATTCACTTCTTCTAACGAATCGATTAATTTATTTTACTATATCTACGGACTTGGTTTTGTTATAAAATAAACATATACCACACGAACGATGCTTATTTGATAAAAGTATCTCACACGAACATTGCGTAATGACTTAGTTTTGTTTTATAGAATAAGTATGTATTTGATTTTAGTAGCTACCTTTATTATTAGTGTTCCAAATTTCACAAACTAATATAACTAATGTGGTTACTATAGGCTTTGTGGGTAAACCTCTGTGGTTTGGTTAACCACTAACCACAAAATTCAATATTTTGCTACCCACACCCAACCCATTAGACAAAAATTGTGGGTATGGGTATACACAAAGTATGCGGTTTGGTGCGATTTGCGGGTTACCCGCAACCTGCAAATCAAACTTCCACTCCTAGCCCACACCCATGATCCCACCCAAGCTAGGGGAAAACCCCATCGAACAACTCCATGGAACCGATATTCATGAACCCATGCTAACCGTAAGCCCCTCATCTTCTTGACATTAACAACAATACGATTTGAGTAGTGCAGGGAGTCGTTCCCGTGCATAAGCTTGTAGTGCGTAACCATGCAACTCAATCACCATCTGCCAAATCAACTCCCCTTCTCTCTCCTGGAAAGGTTTTAATTTTTTCCACTTAATTTTTAACGGAAGATTTCTCACAATTTTTAATTCGGAATTTAATTTTTTTGCACCGTTGGATCAGATTAATTGTGCGTTTCAAAATGATATCAATTTTTATATATTTTTCGACAAAAACAATTAAGCCATTTTTTATCAGTATATACCATATGGTATTGACTGGTATTAAATAAGAGCATACCATATGGTTTTTTAAAACTTACCATGGTGGTCTGAACATACAAAAACTGTTGGATGATTGAATACATGATATTAGAAGTATACTAACTGTCATTTACGACTTTCAACATTGTGTACTACAAGATATCACCCCATACCAGGGTGGTATTGGGTGATATTGTGTGGTATTTTTTGGTCCTGTATTTTGTTCACCCAGAAATTTGTAGATCCAATAGATCATGATGAACTTGTTCATTCTGTGTGAAAATTTACAAAAATGACTTAAAAACGAAGAAGATACTATATGGTATGCAGTTGGTAACGAGAGGCAAGAAATTTTTTCTCAAAAAATATTGAAAATGGATATCATTTTGTAGAGCACAACGAACTCATTCCATGTGTGGTAAAAAATGGAGATCCGAGTTAAAACGAAGAAGATATGAGTCGATTAGAAAAACAAGGAAAAATAAAAATGTCTTTAATTCTCCGCCCGTAGATCTGGGTTTTCTGGTCCCACTTAAATCTGGTGGCTGGAATTTGATTACTCATTGATCAATAACCGGGGATTACTGACAATATCTGGAGCCGTAGTGCATGCTTTGTTCCCAGTATCAAAATCTCGAAAAACATAGTCCAATGTTACGAGATTGAGTCGACGTCACGGTTCGAAGAATTAGGTTTAATATCGTTATTTAGTATTGTTTCGTATTATTTTAGGATATTTGGTTTGTAATTATAAACTACAAGTCTTCATGTTAAAGAAAATAAAGAAAAATTATTAGTCTTCTATTTGAATTAGAAATTGTGATAGTCTTCTTCATATTTAATTAATGTTTCTTGTGAGGGGAGAAAGGGAATTTGAGTGAGACAAGGGTTAGGAAAGAGGCCGAATGCCTTGTGTGAGAAGGAAACAGATTAGGTTGTGTAACTCTGGACTAATGATTAAAAAGATTGTATTTCATCTTCCCAAAATGATGCCATCTCCAACTGTCCTATATTTAATGCATTCTTTACTCATTCCACGGATGGCATTGTAAATCTAGGTCATGATATATTTTGTTATTCTTGAGGCTTAGATAAGTTGTTAATCATTTGAAAATAAATTAAAGTAAAAATATGCTAAAAATTGTTATTTTGACTAAAAATCTTTATGTTTGCTAAAATGCCTAGGTGTGCTAGGCGCTAGTCAGTGCCCCAATGCCTGCTTAGCGCTTAATGCCTACTTGAACCTTGGTTATAATAAGTGTTTTAATTAGACTAGGAGTTGTGATATTCTTGTTTAGTATTTGATTCATGTTTATTGTATGGGGAGAAATAAGGAAATTCGAGTGGGATAAGGATAAGAATAGAGGTTGAATTCCTTGGGTGAGAAGAAAAGGGATTATATTGTGTAACTTTATTAATATGTATTCATCAACTAGTTTAATGTGATTGACGATTGAAACAAAATTTAAGTTTCTTACTTTGCTATTTCATGTAATGTAATAAAGAATATAATAACGGGTTTCTCATTTACCCCTTCACGGATTCAAATTCCCCTTCCACTTATGCTTCCACGTCAACACAACTCTTGGCCAATCACAATCCTCCGAAGTAAAAAATAAGTACCAACCTAACGAAAACTCCTTCCGGCCATACCATATGATAGCAATTAAATTTCCTTGGCCACCACGTACAACCACTATCCGCTGAAATTTGTACCCTTCAAATCAACCCTTCGGTAAGGCAGAAAAACCGTCAAGTCTTCCCCTCAATATTATTTTGCAGCTTCCTCTCCTCCATCTGCCAGAATTCGACTTCGTAATCGACAATCGCATGCGCCTGTCCCACCTCCCATCTTGCGCTCTTCCTCTCGATTCTATAATCTCCCTCATCCCACCTTCTTCAACGGTCGTCTCCCTCTTCCTTTCCTACACACGGATAACTCAGTGATGGGACAGGTAAAACAAATTCCTTCCATTCTCTAGTCCACAAAGCACACTTGATTCTGTAGTAAGAGAAGTATAGGGGCAAGAAATACAAGGGTCTGTGATGTTACAGGTGTGGGAAAAGCTTAAGAAAACTCGACACAAGCTTTTTGAAGGGAGCAGGAAGGTTATAACAAACTCAGCCAGACACAATCAAAAGGCTGAGGCAACAGTTACAAGAGGTAAGAAATCAGTTTCCAACTAATTGGGATGAATTTTGAAAGATAAAAAAGGAATTTACGGTGGCATGAGGGAGAAGGAAATGTTCTTTAAACAAAAATCAAGAGTGAAGTGGCTGAAAGAAGGTGACAAAAACACAACATACTTTCACATTGCAACCTGGGGTCGCAGAAAACGAAATTTTATAGCATGGTTGAGAGATAAGAATGGAGTATGGGCGACGAATGAAGTGGCTAAGGCAGAAGTAACGGAGGTGTACTTCCAAAAGATGTTTACAGCAGAAACTGATATGATTCAGGTGTCCACATCAGTGGCAAATTTGCCAATACCGGAAAAGGTATTGCAAAGATGAATGAAGGGCTGGTTGAAGCTGTTGAACCAGCCCAAGTGACGAGTGCTACATTTTCATTGGGGCAATGTAGGTTCCGGGGGTCTTCTTTAAGAGCTTTTGGGATATAATTGGGAAGCAAGTAAGTAAAGCAATATGCAATTTCTTCGGACTGTGATCCTCTATAAGAAATATAAACCATACCTAGATAGCTCTATTTCCTAAGGTAGATGCTAGAAACGATGAAACAGATTTGACCCATAGGTCTCGGTCAATTATTGTATAAGATAATATCCAAGATCATGGCAGAAAGATTGGATCGGATTCTGCCACCAATTGTTTCTCAATGTCATAATGCGTTTATAAGAGAAAGGCAGACAGTTGAGAATGTTTTGATAGGATATGGTTGTTCCTATTTGCCTTAATGACAAAACTAGGTTTCTGCTCCTGATGGATTAACTGGGTTAGGCAATGTCATGACTACAAGTTTTTCTATTCTGATGAACGGGAAATCAAGTGGCTCTCTTCATCCGACTCGAGGTTTACGACAAGGGGATCCACTATCTCCATTGTTATTCGTTATCTGTACTGAAGGCTTTTCAACTCTTCTTGAAAGGGATTGAGCAACAAAGAGATTACATGGAATTACAGTGGGGAGGAAATGCCCGGTCATATCACACCTATTCTTCGCAGACAACTTATATATATTCTTATGAGGTTCTAGTGAGGAAGATGAGGTGTTGTTGGGCATTATGCAGGAATATGAGCAGAGTAGTGGTCAAAAGGTAAACCTAGAGAAATAGACAATATGTTTTAGTAGAAATGTCACAGGGTCTGATGCGACAGAGATAGCTGTTTTACTGGGTGTGGGGGCAATTGGAGTTAAAGATAAATATTTACGCCTTCCATCTCTTATTGCATAATCAAAGGTGGAAACGTTCCGCTTTTTGGAAGAGCGCCTAATGAAACGACTAACAGGTTGGATGACTCACTAATTGTCCTTAGCTGCAAAGCAAACACTCATTAAATCAGTAGTATCAGCTCTTCCGGTGCATGTAATGTCCTATTTCATAATCTCAAAGGGGACGTGATATGCATTGTATAGACATATTGCTAGATTTTTGTGGGGTGCAAAGGAGGGGGAACGGAGGGTACATTGGGTGTCTTGGCGAGCTCTATGTCAAAGCAAAGTTTATGGGGAAATGGGATTACGAGACTTCAAATCTATTAACAAATCTTTATTGGCTAAAATAGGGTGGCAATTTCTCACGGATCCAGATTGCTTACTTGCTCGCATTTATCGTGGCAAGTACTATCATCAGGGGCAGTTTATGTTAGCTAAGTTAGGTTCTGACCCGTCTTGGGGTAGGAGTAGTCTACTTTATGGCAGGAAATTGTTAGAAGATTGTCTGAAATGGGAGGTTGGAACGAGGCCATCGGTAGCAGTGCAAGAGAGGGGGTGGATTCCGGCAGTAAGCCACCAGAGATGGCGCATTTGACTGCAGCTTTGCCGGTGCAAACACGGGAGAAGAAAGTAGCGGAATTTATTCATGAAGGAAGAGGTGTTTGGCGGCCTGATCTGCTGCAACAAACTTCCCCGCTCCGATATGTGCATCAATCATGACGATTCCTCTACTGTGCTCGGAGGTAAGTGATCGCCTAATATGGGTGCATTCCCAGGATGCTAAATACTATGTTCGTTCCGGGTCATTTTTTAGCATATAAGAATCCAATGGATGGTGGTGGGTGTAGTTAACAGGTTGTCTCTATTTGGGATAATAGTTTATGGAATCTTGTTTGGGGGTTTTCTTGTGGCAGCTGATAAGAGGCATTCTCCCTGTTGGAGAAGTGTTGATGTCTAGAGGGGTGGACACCCCAGGAATATGTTTGGGATGTTAGGAGAAAATGGAGAGTGTAACCCACCTTTTCCAAGAATGCCTGGTGGCCATCCGATTTTGGTCTGAGATTGGGTGGTTGAGGTTTATAAGAACTATTAGTACTCCTAACATTGCTATTTTGTGGCGCATGATTTTGGTAAATAAACAATTGGAGCATGAGATTAAGCTTAGTTTCTCGGAACAAAGTGTTATTTTACGGCATCCAGCTGGTGATTCCAGTTCTGTGGCGGCAGTGGCACCAGTAGGTTCAGGAACTACTGGGACTGGAATCAGATGATTGTCCTGCACAAAATGCAGCTGTCCGACAGCATGCATGTTGCAGCTGAAACCCATCCGGTGCGAAGGGATAGGCCGGTGGCGTTCTTTGTGGTGTCATTTTATGATTATCTCATGGTGCTATGGGTTCTTTTTTGTTTGACAGTTTGGGGTCTGTTATTGCGGCGGGAGGTAGATGTATTCCGGGATTATATGATCTGGGCCTAGTGGAATCGATGGATCTTAGACACTTTGCTTTGGTGTCGTGGTATGGGTTTGAGGAAAGTGGATGTTTTCCGTGATGCACAGGTGGTGATTCAGAAGGCTAATTATGGTCGGGCATGGGATTGTCAACGTGGAGCAGTTATGCAAGAGTTCCGATACATCCTGCAGTGCGAACCGGATTTCAAGATTTTCTTTGTGCGTCGTAATCAAAACGAAGTTGCCCATTGTGTGGCAAGAAAAGCTCTGTTTTTGTACCCCGTGGGGTATGTTAGGTTGGATTTTCGTTCCTGGGTACGCTCTTTGTGAACCTTGTTGTTACCGTTGTTGCTCGTTGAATGCGAGTTTCTATTGGCAAAAAAAAAAATCTTGTTATAATGCTATTACATTTGTGTTTAATCAATTAGAACTAGATGAGCCGCATATTAAAAGATTTATTATAACTCCTTTCAGTTTAATCAACGTTTGTGCAACTTCGGTGAATTACTCGAGCGACTTCAAGTTCGAGCCAACTCAAGCATCTTCTTCGCCATCTAGGGACAACTCTTTACCCTCATTTACATCGAAAAAAATCCCAAAGTACATTAGTTGTTAAAAAAAATTCCCACAATACATAAGTTATAAAAATTTTTCCAAAAGTACACATGTTTGAGCATCACCGTTTTTGACAAACACAGTGAATAATATCACCGCGTTTGTCAAAGACGGTGAATATTTCACCGTTTTAAAAAAAACGGTGACGTATTCACCGTCTTAGTTTAAAACGGTGAAGAGATCGCCGTTTTAAAGGGACACGGTGAATGGTTCACCGTTTTAATCCAAAACGGTGAAAGAAAGACCGTTTTAGTGATCCACGGTGAATATGCTGACGTGGACCAACGCGGGGTATTCACCGCGTTAAACAAACAAGGTGAATATCCCGTGTTTGTTTGCGTCAGCGATCTGCGTCGCTGGCGCGTTCACCGTGGCCGTTGGATGCGGTGAGGCGCGGATCGTGGTTTTCTTTCCAGATCCGACGCCTCACGCTGAGCCACGTTGCTCGATCCGCGCACCTTCACCGTCCTCGAGTAACGCGGTGATATCACCGTTTCTGACGGACGCGGTGAACACTGGGAGAATTAAATTCTCGGCAGATCCCTTCCCCCCTTCCCCCAACTATAAATAACCCTTCCCCCTTCACTTTCAACTCACACCACAACCATTTCACTTCTTTCTCCCTCAATTTATCCGCTCTAGTCTCGTTCTAAGTATGCTCTGTGGTTGCGGCTAAGTCCGATCTTCCACATCAGAAAGAATTACTAGAGTTTTACCCTAAAGCCCCCGTCCCGCTAAGTTCCCGTCCCTTACAAACCTAAACCCGTCGAACCTCTGTCCGGCTTCCGCCAAAAAATGGACGAAGAGGCTCTTCGTGTAGGTTTTTGGTTTATGATTTTTTTTAATCGAAACAATTTGATTTTGTGTTTTTTTTTATCAAAACAATCTCTGATTTCATTACTTTTTTATAGATGGGTGCCGAGATATACGATCCTCGATTGTATATCCATTATGGCCCAAGGGATGCGAGTCTCTTAACCGATCAAGAAGCTCATCGCTCTCGTGCTATTTGGGATAACAATCCGGTAATTTGATGAGTATTCTTGCTTTATTTTATTATTTTCTAATGTTTTATTTTGCTTTATTTAATCTAATAAATTGATGTTTTTCCTATTTTTTTTAGGAATCTCTTGTTCCCGTGGTTCATAAAGGGACCAATAACTTGCCCGCTTGGCATCCAAGGTTGGAGCCCTATATAGCGAGGACCGGTTTGGGAATGTTGAGTCATTTCTTGCGGATCGAAATAGACAACGATCTGCTTACGGCAATGGCGGAACGATGGCGTCCCGAAACCCATACATTCCATCTTCTGGAGGGGGAAATGACGATCACCCTCAAAGACGTGGCGATCCTCACAGGGCTTCCTATTTCTGGAGATGCCATCATTGGTTCCACGACCAAACCCGAAGGAGGTTGGGGGCCGCTCATACGTGATCGTTTGGGCTTTGACATGCCGACCACCACACCAATTCAAGGACGGGGGCATCCACCGTTGAATGCGGGCCAAGTGTCAGTCCCGTGGCTGGTATCTCACATCCAGCAAGAGGTGGAAATCAATGACGAGACACCGGAAGAACAAGTCGAGCGCTACGCCCGCATCTACCTCATCGGTTTGGTGGGTGGATTTTTGTTCCCCGACAAGTCCAACCGGTGGATTCAAGGCATATGGTTGCCATTGCTCACTGGTGACTGGGATGCAATTGGAGAGAAGAGTTGGGGATCGGCCGTGCTAGCGGGCGTATACCGGGAGCTGTGTACTTGCTCGAAAGTTGGGGCAAAGCAGGCTGGTGCTGCGATGTTCATCCTACAACTGTGGGTATGGGAGCATCTTCCAATGTTCGCATCTCTCGACCCACGTCCATACCGGAGAAACGATGATGAGCTAAACTTTCTGCAAAATCTCCCCTACGGTGTCAAGTAAGTTTATTTCGTACCTAGCCTAATTTAAATTTTATTACATGCTTAGCTAGATTTAAATTGAATTTATTCCGTACTTAGCCCAAGTTAAATTTGATTACATGCTTAGCTAGATTTAAATTGAATTTATTCTGTACTTAGACCAATTTAATTTATTATTTGCTTAGCTATATTTCAATTAAATTGATTTCGTACTTAGACCAATTTAATTTAATATTTGCTTATCTATATTTCAATTAAATTGATTCCGTTCTTAGACCAATTTAATTTAATATTTGCTTAGCTATATTTCAATTAAATTGATTCCGTACTTTTACTTACAAGGTGGATAGGAGCAAATACGAATGACCATCAACCTGAGCATTCGTTACTGTTTTATCATTCTGAGTTAGATAAACATTGGTGGAATCAGGTAATCATGTTTTGTCCATATTTGAACAAGTTAAATTTTATCAATGTTAATGGTCGTTAATTCCAAATTTTGAATGAATATAGGTTATATGGGATCCATATCCACGTGAAGTGTTTGAGCTGCATCATCTTAGACACCCTCTAGATCACGAGACGTGGTTGTGCAAGGTGCCATTGATCTGCTGGCACATGGTGGAATGTCACCTACCCGATCGATCCTTAAGGCAATATCGAATGGAGCAACCAATTCCACAAGACCCGCCTCAAGGTTTTAGGGAGCTACATGCTATCGACCTCCGACACACTGCAAAGAACTGGCTCCTCAAGCATCAGTTCTACATCAACATCTGGGAGAATCGATCCCAATGGGTGGTGCAAGGGATGCCGGAGACGAGACCGATGGGCTACCACGATGGGTACATGCAGTGGTATCGGAAGTTCACCATGAGATGGGTGTCAAAGCAAGGTGCTGTGATGGGTTCGTTGGTAAGTCATCCTAAACTCCCTCATTCTAAAATAAATTTATTAAGGTTGATGGTTTGGAACACGCCAAGTACACTCTCGAAAGTGCTCCAACCATGGATGAGCGGAAGACTACTTGGTTGACCCGACTTATGAACAACCTCCTGAGTTGTACCAGAGAGCAAAGGAGGGATGTCGTGGCCTATCCTCCCGTTCCAGCCCCGGCACGACCCTCATTCCGTGAGGATGCACCCATTGTGCCCCCGGTTGAGCCTCCACGAAGGAGCAAACGCAGGCCTCTTCCAACGTTTGAAGAGGTGCGTACAACTCAAGCAACCGAGCTCCCTGAACCCTTCGAGTACCAGTGGGCACCTGCAGCGGATTCCGATGAAGGGTCATCAAGTCACGTTCCATCTCAGGAATGGGACACTTTCTCTCATGGGTTCTCTCAATTCCAACATCAGCAACAGAGTTGGATGTATCAGACCCCGTAGCAACAAACTCCGCACCCCCCGATCCACCGTCAAGCTACCGGTCCATCTCAGCCACCACCACCACCATATGTAACCCCAGTTGGGGCTAGGGTCAAGAGAAATCCGCGACCAGCCATTGAGCGAGCCCGCCAAGAAGCAGCGGCGGAGGGGGGAAGAAGGGGTCGAGGACGTCGTGGAGGACGAGGAGGAAGAGGTAGAGATGGGGGCCAAAATGAAGCAAATGAGTGAATTTATCATGTTTATCATTGTAGTGAACTATCCATGTTGTTTTTGACATTTTTAGGTGTTGTTATTTGAGTTTGCATTGTCTAAAAACTATCCTACGCACTTAAGTTGTCGAATGAATATTCTGGATCATTTTATCAAGAATCAGTATCTTCCCTCAACACGAAAAAGTTGGAAATCAACCACGATCACATAGAATCTTACAGATCTCAATTCCGAGTCCAAACGAGTGAGATAAGTGAGTTCAAAGCTGCACGTGTCGTTAAAGTAACTTTTGCGTACTAAAAACTAAAACGCGCGTATCTTATTCGTTTGAGGTTGAAATAACGAGCCGTTTGCGGCAGCGCGATCGTATCGACAAGGAGAACATGGCTTCAGTTAACAAAATACTTGGACTTCAAATGCAAGCGGTAATGAAAATTTAAACAAGCGATCAATTTAGTAGCAGGATACAAGTAAATGCAAATTAAGTTGATGGTTGTCCTGGGCAACGCCTCTTGTCGTGACCAGGTTGTCTGCACTTAGAGCATCGCTTCGGTCCCCTTCTCGTCCGTTCAACTTGATCCATCTCATTGTGTATCCTTTCAACTCTAGGACGGCCTTTGGTGCGTTTTAGGTGCAACGGTGGGATAATCAACTTTCCAGCGTATATAGGCCAATACGCTTCATCTGGCATGGGGCTCAAAGCTGCATTATATGAGTTCCGTATCGCTTGTTCAGTGTAGTAAGGACTCATCAGGCTGTTTCTGTTCATGGTTATTGACTTAGCAACCGCCATTGCATGTGAACAGGGTATCCTTTCGTTCTGGTACTTTTGACAAGAACACTCCCCTAATTCGTAGTGCAATTTAACCGTTTGACGATAGTGACCAAGTCTCCCTCCACCCCATATACCTGTTTCGACAGCGAATATTCCTTCACTGCGGTTAAAAAGAACAACCTTATGCTTACTGGATTTTTCATCCTTCTTCTGCATTTGAGCGAATACATCATGTGCTATTGAATGACCTTGCAACTCCCTCCCTATAGCTTGCTGTAGCCGAGCAACTCGCCACTCGTTGACCTTCCAGTAAGACATCTCCACGATGACAAAAATAGGCATCGCTCGAAGACCCTTGTACACATTATTTATACTTTCTCCATATTTGGTAGTTGCAATGCCCCATCTGGCCCCGTTGTCCATATGGAACGTCCACATGGGCAACTCTTGACCTTCAGCCCATACTGCTCCAGCTCGGTGGGTCTGACGGATCGTTTTCATCTTCTGCTCGTACTTTTTTGGTTGATGTGCAACCGCTGAATGGTGAACAAAATCGAAACTGGTCAATACATGATGAATAACGTCAGCTTAATAAACACAAACTTAAATCGCATAAGAAAAACATTAGTACCTGCATTCCAAAGTTGATTTTTGATGTCTTTCTTCTTCCCAAATTTGTGCTGGAAATTGGCGAGCCAGTGTCGAATACACCATCGCCATCTCCATTCCCACTCGTCGGGAAAACCACCAACAGCATTCCTAATCCCCGCATGTCGATCGGATATAATCGTAATATCTTCCCGCTGTGTCACGTGTTCGTGTAGTTGGTCAAAGAACCATGCCCAACTTAAGCTGTTCTCCCCTTCCACTAATGCAAATGCAAGCGGAAAAATCCGTCGGTTTCCATCAACGCCAATGGCAATTAGAAGACATCCTCTGTACTTCCCAGTAAGGAAAGTTCCGTCAACCTTAATAAAAAATTAGGATCTAATTAGTATGAAATATACGTAACAGAAAATAATACAACATTTAAAACCGGAACCAGTTGGTAAAATACCTGAATAACCGGTATGCAGAACCCAAAACCGTCAATGCATGGTTTAAAAGCCCAAAAAAGACGATGGAACATCAGCTTCTCCTGTACTCGAACTTGATCCTCAGTGTATACATTGTTGTATACTGGGACGAAAACAGTCCCAGGATTGGACTCCTCCATTGCTCCCATAAGTCTAGGGAGTAAAGCATACGAATCCTCCCAATCACCATACACCTCAGCCATGGCTTTCTGCTTTCCATGCCATGCTTTTTTGTACCGTATCGTGTAAGAATGTCGATCCTTCACCTCTGCCATGATAGCTTTCACCTTGATATCTGGTTGTGCTTCTATAAGGTGCTTAATAGTTCTCCCAACTTTCTTTGCTTTTAATTGCCTGTGATCTTGGGAAAGTATAGAAGAGGAGCATGTGTACAACCCTCTGCATCATGCTTGCATATGACATGTTTACTGTCAGAATATTTTACCTTCCACTCGAAATTGCGCCTCAACGCCTCTTCTGTAAAAGCATCCTGCACAGCGTCTTTCGATGTGAACGCCATACCCACCTCCAAATTGGCCGTCGGATTGTACACTGGCATAGGGACAAAGTCGGGGGGGGTCATTCTGACTATGTAAAAATTGAGTTGGAACCTGTGTGTAATATGGCGTGGGTGCCTCACGAAATGACGCCTCATCCTCGTTATCATCAGTATCTTCCTCCTCCTCGCTCACTGATCTCAAATCTTCCTCAGTATCCTCATCGCTCGACTCGAATGGATAGCTCGGGCCAGAAGGATCAACATGACCACGATCACCAACATTGTCTTCTCGTTCATGTGAAGTACGACCTGATCGAATGGTATTCTCGATTTCAGACCACTCTGGCCCCCAAGCAGGCCATTGAACACCATCAGCCTCAACAAATGGGCGAGTATTCTTCCGATGGCACCCATCCTGAACTACTACCTCCACCGTAGTTGATTGAACCACCACCCTCCCCGTAACCTCCTGTATAACCACTGCCTTCGTAGTTGCTCGAACTACCACCCCATCCGTACCCTCCTGCAAAACCATCATCATAAGAATACTGGTGAGAATAAGATTCACCGACCGCCTCGGTCTCAACATACACCTCTGCAAGCCGGACTTGGTTATCGCTTAGGAACTGTAACATCATCGTAACCGCGTCATCATCGTTTATGACAACTTCTTGGAACACAACCCCGCCAGCACTCATGTCTGGATACCGGTAAGTAATTTTGCCAAGTCTCGTCTGTCCGCTCGTACAAACCCTGTCTGCACAAATATCACAGAGTTCTTGAAAATTGAATCGGGAATCAATTTTCAGCATTATGGATTCGCCGTCCTCATAATCAATGCCTATGTCAGAGTTTGTCACCCTTCCATTCCAGCGAATAGTAAGATGAAACTTCTTGAATTTACCCATATCTACAATTTACAATAAGTATCTATTAGCTTAAAGACAGTAAAATTAACCAAAATCATATTGTACAACTAATATTATCCATCTCATAACTAACGAACATAAATTCAACTAACTAACAACAACATAATACGAAAATTAAATCATACTATAACTACTAAAAACATAATTAGACTATAATACGAAAAGTATAGACATACCGAAAAATTTCTGTTATGTGTATTATGCTCGATTTTGGTTGCTGAAATTTGAAGAAAGGGGAGTGGTTATGTTTTTACAGCTGCTGGTGTTGTGCTATTTATAGGAAAATCTTCCTACTATTCACTGTTTTTGTCGAACACGGTGAACACCATCACCGCGTTTGTCTCAAACGGTGAATAGTTGGTAGCTGTGACCTAATTTTGACCTACCAGGGGTGGGAAACGTGGGAAAAGATCACCGCGCTAACCTACAACGGTGAATGTATTCACCGTTTTTAATTAATCAAACGCGGTGAATACATCACCGTTTTAGATGAACGCGGTGATATTATTCACTGCGTTTGTCAAAAACGGTGATGCTCAAACATGTGTACTTTGGGAAATTTTTTTATAACTTATGTATTTTGGGAATTTTTTTTTAAGAACGTGTGTACAGTGGGATTTTTTCCATTTACATCAGCTGTCCTCAATTAGATTATACATTCCATGCATATAAACCTGATTCTAAACTCTGAAGTTGTTCAATATGATAGTGGCTTTAGAATATAAATAATATGTCGTCATTTTAAACTCCATCGTTTATGGGTTGTATAAATTGGTAACATTGACGTTGGTTTTAAGTTACTTGAAAAAAATGGTAGAAAGTAATATTCTACTTAATTTATTACCTTTAATACATTGTTTGACGAAGTTAGCAAGGTTGTCAAGCCGGTACTATTATGTCGGTTTGGCAAGTAGCATGGAATGACCAGTAATACAACCAGTTCATGTCGATTTTAGCAAAATATATAGGAAAGTGGAAAATTGTTAGCACTTAATGAATTTAGGCATATAACATACTTGAAGACAATCTCACTAAAATCTACTTTTTATTTATATTAAATAAGACTTTTCAAATTAAATAAAAATGATCATATTTAAATACAATTGTGTATGTATATTTAACAAATATCATAAACATCTAAATTTGTACATTTGAATTTCACAAATGACATTAGTATTTAACTTTCAAATTCAGTAATTTTTCTTTCGACTTTTTAATTCACGAAAACAACTTTAGTTTGTTTAAAAGTCAGAAATTGATTATGCCGATCATATCAACACATTCCAATATGTTTTGTAACTGATACTAATTAAACTTGGTTATATTGACGGACATTTCTTTTATAATGGCGATAATTTTATTAATTTAAGAAGAGAAACCAAACAATAAATAAAAAATAAAAAACCAGGCAAGTAGCCACCTGCAGCTTTCCTAACTAATCAAGCCGGAGCCACCAGCTTACAAGAGGGAAAAAAATAACTCACTATACAAAACCATTTTTCAGAGTAAGCCCAAAGTAAAACAATGCCTCAAAGGAGTGATAAGATTTGAATTCTTGGTGCTTCAGTTGATCCAAACTTGAAACTAACAATGTAGGAGCCCATTGTTGAAAGGTAATTTGCAATTAAGTGGTGTAATCAAATTGGTGCATTCATGATCAAATAATGCTACTCAAGTTGGAGAAGAACTACTAGACATGATAAGAGCACCAAGTTAATACATAGGTCACTTTAATGATCTATTATATTTCTCATATGCATTTGTTGAGTGTATAAATTCGTGTTCGTGTTTCGAATACTCGTTATTGATTTTGAAAAGTTTCACGAACACTAGTTATTGATTTTGAAAAGTTCGTTTTAGTTGTTGCTTTTCTCGGATACTCGTTGTTCATAACCACATAAAAAACTCCTAATCCAAACCACAGACACGGTAAATCAAACAATAAAAAACATACCAGAAACTTGCTAATGCAGTCCACAAGTCTTCTAAAACATACCAGAAACCCCACAAATCATACTACAAATATTTCTAATGGACATCAGAAACTTAATATTACAAACCATAAATAAGATAAAACATACCATAAAGAGCAAACAAGAAACATACTAATGCATACCAAAAATTCCCTAAAACAAACCAGAAACCTCACAAATCATACCACAAATATTTCATAAGCACACAAAAAAACTCATAATGCAAACCACAAACACGGAAAACAAACTACAAAAATCACATTAGAAACATCCTAATGCAAACAAAAAATCTATTAAAACATACCAGAAACCCCACAAAACAAACCAATTTTTTTTTTTAAAGTACAACAAAAAACTTTTTAACGGGAACCACAAACATAATAAAGCATAACTCAAAAGGCATACCAAAAACATGAGAAACCAAACCACAAATCTCACAGTGAAGACCACAATATCCAATGATCGTTGACCAGTTGTTGAAGAAGTTATTTGTAGAAAGAGTCATAAATTCGGTTTTGGTGATTATTTTGTTGGAATAGGTACAATGCATGAATTTTCCACAATGCATTATTTTTTTAATTTTCTACACAAACTATACATGCATTGTTTGCATGATGTGATGGAAACTATCACTCAAAATGAGTGATAGTAATATCTCAAGTTTTTTGTGAGATTGTTGAGATTGTTTGTTTGAGATTGTTCGAGTGTTTTCTATTTCCAACTATGTCCCTACTTTATTTATGTGTTTTGTTTTTTATATTAAAAACAAATGGTAAAAGTGACATTGTACCTAAAAAGCAATATATCTTATTTAAATACTAGAACAACTATCATAGAAACCAAACAATGTAAACTATAACACATCAAATTTTTTTATATACGTCTATATTATTATGCATGCATTGATAACAATGAATTTATTTAACTATCCCAAAACCAAACAACCTTGTATCTTCTTTTTATTCAAAATTTGGTTTCTCTCACATAGGAGAATAATCAGTTAGTCAATCAACAATATCATTTATAGCTGAAAAGTAAAACTGCAATCCCCATTCAAATTTTCCTGCCCATAGAGTAATTTTAGGAATCTGACGTGGCAGGGTGTTTACGCGGGATTAAATTAGAAAATTCCCACCTCACGGAGAGATAAGAAACCGTGGGTTCCCACTACTTTTTTGCGGCTGAAATCACCTTCCATTTTCTTCTGGGTTAAATATGTTTTGCTTTCTCCTTCCCACAACACGGAAGGAGTCCATTTGTCAGCGGACAATTTTGGGAACAAGGACTGGCGCTTGCTGCTGATCGGAGGAAGGTGAGATTTGGTAGTTATGCGGTGAACGATTCTGTAGACAACCGCCAACTCGAAGGGGAGGCGAGATTGTTTCGGTTTGTTAGCTCCCGCTGCTTCTCTCAATCTGGATTAGGTAGTTCTGCGTTGAACCCTTGTCAGCCAACCGACGATTTGAAGTCGAGCCCAGCGGGGAAAGCAGGATGGGCCGGTGAAGGGAGAAAGGAGACGGAGAGGCGACGTCAGAAGGGGTTTCCCTGTTTCCGTTCGCTTCTGGGATCGCCAATCAGCAATGAAATTGACGGATGTCAAGATGGTGATAACGACTGCGATGGCGAGGTAAGGAAGCTTAAAATCAACGGTAGCGGGGGAGAACAAAGTAACAAGGAAACAGATCCGGCTGGCGACCAACGGTGGCAGCGTGGCAAACTGATTTCTAGGAACAGGGCCGCCGACCTTGAGTACTGACGTCGGCAAAGGAAACTCGGCTATCAGGCATGTTATCCTCCTTTGTTACCTTTGTTGTTATTCTGCTGTTTTCTGATGAATGAATTGGCTGGCTGGCCTTGGATGGGTTTTGTGTTCAATTAGCTGCATTCTCTCGCCATCGGGAACCATCTTGTCTGACCTGATCATGAAGGAGAGTGTCTAATATCAGCTGACATTGGTAATGAATAAACAACACAATTCATTCTCTCTCTCTCTCACACACACACACTCACACACACACATTCGCAGTTCCTCGGAGAGAAAGTATTATTTAGTACAAGTCAGTCAGTTATCTATCTTCCACTTCTAATCTTCCTGCTACTAAAGTTCATTGTGAGTCGATTTACACATTGAAGCTTGAAGGGAGAGTTGTGCATGGTTGTGGTTGCCTTGTTGGGTAGTGAACAATTTAATCATGTACCAAAGAGGAAAATGCTTGTCACCAAGAAAACTCACACTTGGTGAAAGAGCCTAGGAAATAGCATGCATGAACCAAGCAAAGATCATGTGTTCTTTATGTGGTTTTCCACCATAGCTAAATGCTATCTCATGAAAATGATATCATAAATTAGTTTTGGAAACTTTTTTTGTTTACTTTTTCATAAATGGAAACTCCATTTCACTTGGAAAACCTGTGTGAGTTGCATGTGTCGAGAGAGCTATTGCCTTGTTGAGTTACATAATCGTCATTCCAAGCATGCAATTCATCTTGTCTTTGTGAGCGCTGGGAGAGGAGTCCTAATCATGTTCCCATTGTGGTTAAGCTAGCAACTATTTGTAGTATGCTTGTTGTGTGGATGTATTGTAGAAAAGGGTAATCGAAGCATTTGTCTTCTGTGATTCTTTGCATGAGCTTTGCATTAGTCTTATGTGATTCTATGCATTCATTTGAGCTTTTTATTTCGTTTGAATGATGGCTCCGTCTACGTTTATGTGATTAGTACCTCAGTTTACTATTAGAGCAAGATTGTGATGCAATTGATAGGTTATGTCGTGATTCATCAAGTAAACCTTGGACTTCATCTCCTCATGCTTAATCATTAGTTCATTCTTTCATGCATTCCAGTATTATTTTTCTGATTAGAGATTCATCTGTAAATATGCACTTCTCACGGCTCATCTGTAAATATCACGGGCGTGAGATTAACCCGTGATATGGTCACAGCTGAAACTCAAAAACACGCCTCACATATGAAAATATCACGGCCGGGAGATGTACCGTTAGATTTTTTTTAAAAAAGGGGGGAGTTCCAGGGGTTTTCACGGGTTGGGTTCGACAGTATCACGGCCGTGAGATGAGCCGTGTTTGTGTAATTGAAATGCTGGACTTCTCACGGGTGTGAAATTTCAAGAATTAGCCGTGAGAATATTTAGTGGGTGTTTTTAGTTTCACGGCTTATTTTAACGGTCGTGATTTATGAAGCCAAAGCCGTGAGATTGTCTGGAGATATGAAAACTTCTCTTTGCTTCTCACGGGTCATGTCACGGCCGTGAGATTTTGCATTTTGGGTGAAATTTAATGAAAGCTGGGTGTTTTGGGTGAAATTTATATATGCCAATGGCGGATTTCATGGTTAATTAGTGTACTCAGGTGTTGATGTAGGGGGTTTTCAGTTCTTCTGGTAGTTAGAACTTGTATTTTGTTTGTACTCTTCGGCATGCTTATAATTCGTGTTTCAAGGCATGCTTATAATTTTTCTGTTGTTTTAATTTTGCAGTTTGCTAAAATTGTTCTATAATGAAGACGAAGAGGCATCAAATTTTCAGCACGCGATGTTCTCCTAGGAAAGTATTCTCAGTAGTCTCAAATTTAGAGGCTTGTCAATCAGATGCCATTAGGAGATGTGGCTTTGGTCGTATTCTTGAAGTCAAAGCAAGAAAGCTACAACGTGAGTTGTTGGAGAAACTTGTTAAGAGCTTTAATCTGGAAGAAAGCACAATTAAGGCGTATGGGTTGGAAGTGCATATTTCGGCCAAAGATTTCGAGCGAATTATGGGTGTTCCTGAGGGAGGTACTGATATCATCTTGAATGGTGAAGAAGTGGAGGGAAGATCAGAGGAACTGGAACCATTTAGAGTGTTTTCGACACGTGATTGTGGCCGACAGGCGATTTCCACAAGCTTAATGAAGAAGGAGTTGTCGAAGATGAAAGATAGCGACGATCTATTTCTTCAAATGTTTATTTTGTACGTAATGGGGGTGCTATTAGTACCAAGTAGAAGAGAGGACATTTCCTTGTCTTCGGTATACGCTGTCACCGATGTTGCAGACATTCCGAAGAAGAATTGGGCATCCTTTTGCTTCAATGAATTGGTCAAATGCATCTGCGACCATAATGCTTATAAAAGAGAGTATATACCGGGTTGCTTGCTGTTTTTGGAGGTAAATAATTGCTAATCCCGACTTTCTACATATTTGTAATGATTAATCATCATGTTGATTATAGTATTTTTTTTTTTGTAGTTAATATTCTTGGAGCATGCAAATGGTATTTTCCAAACCGTTGATGGGAGTTTGGATTTGATGAGTTGGGGGAGCGGAGACGTGGAGTTATTGTTAACAAAAGTGGTAAGATTGATAGTATATTTGATTCTTTTGACAAGTTGGAGCATGCTAATGGTACATTTGGTTCCCTTTTTAATTAATTTATAGGTTTCCAGCAGTTCGGGGAAAAGATCAGCTGAGGATGCCGGTTTGAAATCACCTCCAAGGAAACGGGGAAAAAGAGATGGGAAACGCCACAAACCCGACGGGGATGAGCTGCTTCTCTATGAGCGTATTGATGCTCGGTTTAGTACCATGGAGGGTAGAATTGACAACTTTGGTCAAGAATTTAGAGTGGCAATGGGTGATGCTGCTTCTAGAGATAATGAGCTAATGAGCCGGGTTGTGAAAATGGAGAACGAATTTCGGGCTTTTAGAGACGAAATCGGTACTGCAGTGAAGTCCCTTATAGAGGCAGTGAAAGCAACTGTAGGTGATCCGTTGTCAAGGGAGCAGCCTAGGGAACCCATTTCTCCTACAGCTGAGTTGAAAAAGAACGATCAGAAGGGTGAGGTTGAAAAACCTAGGGAACCCATTTCTCCTACCTTGGAATGTGTCAAGACTGCCAAAGTTGAGAATTCGGGAGAAGCTGAGGGGGAAATTGGAGATGAGAGATGTTCTGAATCTCCTTCTGTGAAAGTTGTGAAAAAGTCTCCTTGCAAGCAGCCTAAAGCGTCGCAAGTTGAGAAATTCATATTGTTGAGTGATGAAAGTGTTGCTGCTAATGATGGTTGTTCCAAGGCTGTGAAGGTATTTCACTTGATTAATTTTTCTAATTATTGGTTCTTATGGTGTGGTTACTAATGAACTGGTTTTGTTTTTGAACAAGAAAGGGACGAAAGGGAGGTGCACTACGTAGTGTGTCTAAATTGAAGCCTAGTTTGTATGTGGTCTCTCCATTCGAACGGGCAAATCCCAGAGCTAAGAAAGCACAACCTTTGTACCGTGCTCCTCCCTTTGTTGTTGAGACACCATTGACTCTGGAGGCAGTAAAGATGCTTCAATTTGCTTTTAGTAGTGAGCTTCCCGAAAGGTACCTCCCGAAATCATTACAAGTAAAATTGGATTATATTTGTAGGATGTTTTTGGTATTTGCTTATTCTAATGTTGTGTTGT
The DNA here is from genome assembly GCA_946122785.1 of Linum tenue. Lineage (NCBI taxonomy): Eukaryota > Viridiplantae > Streptophyta > Magnoliopsida > Malpighiales > Linaceae > Linum > Linum tenue. The sequence continues at coordinate 35,677,853 of CAMGYJ010000011.1, read as the reverse complement.
TTGAACTTGGTATTGTATAACAGTGACACATTGGTTAGTGTTGGTGGCGGGGTTCTTTCCTTGTTACGTGAAGATTTTGTCGAGCTTTTGCCAAGGACCAAAATTTCAACAAGGGTAAGTTCATTTATGTGTGTAATTTAGTAGATTGAACGTGTATTGCTGACTTTGGTATATGTGATGATGATGCATTAGATTATAGAAATGGCGTGTCTGTGCAAGACACTAGAAGAACGGAGTTGTGGTCGCAGTGGTGGCTTGTCTTGGTTCTTTCCACCTTCAGTTTCGGTACAGTTGTCTGCTTTGTCTATTCTTGTCATGAAATTAATCTATTTTTTGTTACATGTAGCTTGTGTGGGTGACTGTGTTTTATTTTTCTAGGAGCGTGCGAGTCATTGCAACGAGGAGCAATTTATGGCTAAGATGCGTTCATATAAGATAGTTGAGCGATATTGTATTGGTGAGCTACTTTACTGCAGTAAGGTATGTTGTAATGTTGTTTTCTAAAAGGAAATGGCTTCACCCTCCTATGTTAAATTGATAATTATTGTTTGTTTGTCCATTATTTCAGATTCATGTCCCAATTTTCAACCTCACGTTGAAGCACTTCTATCTGGCGGTCTTTAACATGGAAGCCAAAGAAATTGAAATCTGGGACTCATTACGAGGAACTCATAATGAAGAATATGATGCAAGGATGCAGAAACTGGTTTGCTTCTTGTTCTTCAAGTTTTCAAGCTTTACTTATTGCTTAGTTGTTAGTTGTTTTTCATTTGCCGACTTTGTCGTTATATATCGATGAGGTGGATGTTTTCATTTGCAGAAATTGGGTCTAGATTGGTTGCTTAAGGATGATATCTGTGGGGCGTTTTCATTTGTGGACTTCGTGGTTAGATATCGCCAGGATGTTGCTTGCCAACCAAATGGGTACCCTTTGTTGTTGTTCAATCGTGCATTGTTCTAATTAAGTTCGATAATTATTTGTTCGCATCATGACCATGGTAATTATTTGTTATATTACAGATTTGATTGTGGACTATTTGTCATCAATTACTTGCTGGATCCAGATCGATATTCCAAGAAGCTTGACCAGTTCCACAGTGACTATGAGCGGGCACAACTTACAATGTACTTGCTCACTACGGATCTGAATGAGGTGAAAGCTACAGTTAAGACACAATCCGATGAATATTTTGAGAGACATGCAAGACCTGCCCAAATTGAGACTGAGAAGGTGAATTTCAAGACAAACTTACTCAATCGAGGAAGAAAGCCGTTGCATGCGCATGGGGAGAAAAAGGGTAGAAAGTCTAAGAAGCATTGAGACTTGTGATGTTAATGTAGAGTTTAGTTAATGTGGATGTTGATTGACATTTAGGATAATGTAGATGTTGAATGAATTTTAGTGAATGTAGATGTTGAATGAAGTTTAGGAAACTGTTGAAATTACAATGAAGTAATGAATGAAGCATTATTCAGTGATGTTATTTTTTCTCTATATTATGTTTAATGTGTCGACAAGGGAAAAATTATGCATGATCATATACCGAAAAATGGTTGTAAATGGACCTGAAAGCAGGCGTGTTTTTGGATTTGTAATTCTGGAAATATCACGGCTGTGAGATAGGCCGTGAGAGAGACCGTGAGTTTTTTCCATACAAAGGTGGAGTTCCAGACAGTTTCACGGGTTGTCTGCGACAGTATCACGGCCGTGAGATGAGCCGTGTTTTAGATATGAATGATGGACATCTCACGGCCACTTTGTAAATTCTCATGGGCGTGAGACTTGGCCGTGAGATGGGATTTTATAACGGCTTAATGATGGTAATTTTACGCCCGTGAGACTGGGCCTTGAGATTCAAAAAACCCGAATCTCACGGTCTTGAAAGGACCATCTCACACCCGTGAGATTCCAGAAAGTTTCACGGGTTGCCTTCGACAGTATCACGGCCGTGAGATGAGCCGTGTTTTGGATATGAATGATGGACATCTCACGGCCACTTTGTAAATTCTCATGGGCGTGAGACTTGGCCTTGAGATTCAAAAATTCATTTCCTATTATCGGTTTTGGGTTGAACCCCATGTAATTGTGAACCGATGTGAAATTGAGGTTATGTATATGGTTGAATGAGCGTTTGATTATCGGTTTTGGGTTGAACCCCATGTAATTGTGAACCGATGTGAGATTGAGGTTATGTATATGGTTTAGCGAGCGTGTGATTATCGGTTTTGGGTTGAACCCCATGTAATTGTGAACCGATGTGAGATTGAGGTTATCTATATGGTTTAGTGAGCGTTTTATTATCGGTTTTGGGTTGAACCCCATGTAATTGTGAACCGATGTGAGATTGAGGTTATGTATATGGTTGAATGAGCGTGTGATTATCGGTTTTGGGTTGAACCCCATGTAATTGTGAACCGATGTGAGATTGAGGTTATGTATATGGTTGAATGAGCGTGTGATTATCAGTTTTGGGTTGAACCCCATGTAATTGTGAACCGATGTGAGATTGAGGTTATGTATATGGTTGAATGAGCGTGTGATTATCGGTTTTGGGTTGAACCCCATGTAATTGTGAACCGATGTGAGATTGAGGTTATGTATATGGTTGAATGAGCGTTTGATTATCGGTTTTGGGTTGAACCCCATGTAATTGTGAACTGATGTGAGATTGAGGTTATGTATATGGTTGAATGAGCGTGTGATTATCGGTTTTGGGTTGAACCCCATGTAATTGTGAACCGATGTGAGATTGAGGTTATGTATATGGTTGAATGAGCGTTTGATTATCGGTTTTGGGTTGAACCCCATGTAATTGTGAACCGATGTGAGATTGAGGTTATGTATATGGTTGAATGAGCGTTTGATTATCGGTTTTGGGTTGAACCCCATGTAATTGTGAACCGATGTGAGATTGAGGTTATGTATATGGTTGAGTGAGCGTGTGATTATCGGTTTTGGGTTGAACCCCATGTAATTGTGAACCGATGTGAGATTGAGGTTAAGTATATGGTTGAGTGAGCGTTTTATTATCGGTTTTGGGTGTAATTGTGAACCGATGTGAGATTGAGGTTATGTATATGGTTGAATGAGCGTTTGATTTCGGTTTTGGGTAGAACCCCATGTAATTGTGAACCGATGTGAGATTGAGGTTATGTATATGGTTGAATGAGCGTGTGATTATCGGTTTTGGGTTGAACCCCATGTAATTGTGAACCGATGTGAGATTGAGGTTATGTATATGGTTGAATGAGCGTTTGATTATCGGTTTTGGGTTGAACCCCATGTAATTGTGAACCGATGTGAGATTGAGGTTATGTATATGGTTGAATGAGCGTGTGATTATCGGTTTTGGGTTGAACCCCATGTAATTGTGAACCGATGTGAGATTGAGGTTATGTATATGGTTGAATGAGCGTGTGATTATCGGTTTTGGGTTGAACCCCATGTAATTGTGAACCGATGTAGATTGAGGTAATTGATATATGGGTTGATTTTCGTTTGATTATGGTTTTGGGTTAACCCATCTAATTATAACCGATGATTTTTTTGGGTTGGTCATAATGAAGAAATTCCTAGATCCTAAACCCTCACCGTCGTAAGTCGTAACAGTGATGCCGTTTCTTCCTTCTCGTCCTCCGTCGGCGCCAGAGGACTGATCCTCGGTTCCTCCCTGTCGGCTTCTTCCTTCCAGCTTCCCTCTCTCCCAGCCTCAGTTCTTCCTTCGTCTTCCCTTCTCTACCCATCCTTCGCGACGAAACCAGATTCTTCCTTCGTCGGTTCCTCCCTGTCGGCTTATTCGCCCATCCTTCGCCACCCGTTCAGCTCCCTGACTCCGCTCCCTGCCTTATTGTCTCAGGTACCCGCCGGCTCCCTCTTGTTTCTTCTCGGATGATTAATTCTTCTGTTCTGTTCCTGTTTCGGTTCTGCTCCGTTTGTGATTGTGGCGCTGTCGTTGTCCAATGGCGATCTGGAGGCCGTGGATCTTGGCGCGCCTCTGTTTGTTTATCACCGTTTCTCGAACTTGCGGATAGCGGTTTCCCGGCTCATTTAGTTTTTCGTTCATCCGATTGAGGGAATTAGCTATGGTTTTGTGTTCCTCGTTTGATTTCTGTCGAGTAATCCGTCCGTCTACGATCTTGTTCATTCTGGGTTTCCAGGTGAAATGAGATTGCCCCTGGGTTATTTCGTTCATTCTGTTTGGGGGGACTTGATATTGTGTTTGTCTATTCGATCATGGTGGCTTGATTGGTGTCTTGTGAGGGTGATTGGGGGGTTTCAGAGAGAAAACTACTGTTTCCTGTAGGGAATTTGTTCATAGTTTTGTTCTTTCTGGTCGTTTGTCGCGGAAGTGAAGGGGAAACTATCGAGTTGATATGTGTTTTACAGTTACCAGCCAGCCCTTCATTTCAATTGTCTCGTGTTTGCCTCGTGTTTGTTAATTGATTAGTGAAGTGTTCGATTTGGTCGGCTGTGGGTGGTGAATGTGTCGATTTCAATTGTCTCTAAACTTCATTTTGTTGCTTGTTTTCAGTTGATCAACTATGGAAGGGTTGATGGATGATATGAGCACAGGCAAGGACACGGGAAATGACTTGAATGTTGGTTTAGATTGGTGATGATGATAAAGAGAACATCTCAGATGAGCATTTGCACAGCTTCGAAACACAGCCACACAGCTCAGAGAACATCAAAGATGCTGCAAATCCAGCCATGGTTCCACCGTACTCGAGTATGTATGACTGGACTTTGCTTGATAAAGTCGGGAATGGTAAGCCTTATTCTAAATGGGAGTCGGATGATGTTGTGGGTTATGAGTTTGAAACCCTTGTGGAGGCTGGCAAGTTCTATTCAACTTATGGTTGTGCCATGGGGTTCTGCGTACGAAAGAACACTCACACATATTCAAAATATGGAGTTAAAAATATGCAGCGATGGGTTTGCTCACGCGAGGGGGAGCGTCTTCCAGTCCACAATGACAAGGAGAACAGAAAGCGTGAACCTAGGCCTGTAACAAGGCTCCATTGTCCGGCTGCTTTCAAAGTCAGTTTTGTTGAGGCAACTAACCGATTCAAGGTGAAGCAGTTTGTACCAACACATTTTCATCCCTTAGCTGGAGCACATGAAGTGCAGTTTTTGAGTTCTCATCGCAAGGTAGATGACGCAAGTAAGGCTCAGATTCGATCACTTAGGGCTGCTGGTATTCGCACCAATCAAATCATGGATTATCTAGTGAATTGTGCAGGAAGCTTTCAGAACTTGGGTTTCACTAAGACCGATGTCTACAATTTTGTTAGTGCGGATCGGAGGTCGGAGATCTTGGATAGTGACAGTGAAGCTGCACTTGCCTACTTACAAGCACGGGCAACTACCGATCCTCGTTTTTATTGTAGATATACAGTAAGTGACGGTGGTGAACTAGGCAATATGTTATGGGCTGACTCTCCTTCACAATTGGATTATAGTCTATTTGGAGATGTTCTTGTTTTTGACTCGACGTACAAGACTAATGCATATAATCTTCCATTTCTTCTATTCATTGGTGTGAATAATCACAATGCAAGCACTGTTTTTGCATGTGCTTTACTTGCGGATGAAACGGCGGAGAACTACGTATGGATTCTAAATGCTTTTTTACATTGCATGGGTGGTAAGAAGCCAACCGCAGTTATAACAGACGGTTGTTCTTCAATGAGGAAAGCTATCAAGTCGGTTCTCCCTGGATCCCGACATCGGTTATGTTCTTGGCACTTGGGCAATAACGCAGAAGCGCGTGGCCATGCGGAAGGCTTCCGGGAGGATTTCAAACGATGCATGCTAAACTGCAGTTCTATTCCACAATTTGAAGCTACGTGGAAGGAAATTTTGTCCAAGTATGACCTGGAGCACAATGCGTGGATGAAGAAGATGTATAGGGGACGAGCTCTATGGGCCACAACTTACTTGAAAGGTATTTTCTTTGCTGGGATGACTACCTCACAACGTTGTGAAAGCATGAACTCTTATCTAGACAAATTCTTGCAAAGTAAGATGAAGTTGTTTGAGTTTGTCAAGCAGTTTGACATGGCACTTTTGTATAGGAGACAAACTGAGTTACATGACCAGTTTAAGACAATACATACTGATGTTGTTTTGATGACACATTTACATGAAATTGAAAGACATGCCTCTATAGTATATACAAGAAATGTGTTCAGGAGCGTTCGAGCAGAAATAGCGAGAGAAGTTCATTACTATATTACAGACAAGTGTGTGTTGACCAATAAAACAATTTACACATTGTCACGATTCAAATACCCTGACTCAAAGTGCATCGTGGTCTTTTACACGAGTGGACATGATGTGCATTGTTCTTGTGGCATCTTTGAGTTCTGCGGAATTCCATGTCGGCATATATTCTGTATATTGAAAGCAGAAAATCAAATACAAATTCCAAAGTCACTCATTTTGAAGCGTTGGACTAAAGATGCAAAAGAGTTCGATCCCTCGAGTATGGGAAGCTGTCCTACCCAGCAAAATATTAGCAGGTATTATAAATTTAAGGTGTTCATTTAGTTCTTTGTTTACTTCTATTGTGCTTGGAACCAACTACAAAAGTGCTTGTTTATTTGGACAGGTTTGGATTCTTGGTTGGTCAATGTAGTAGAATGTGCCATTATGCTGTGAGTTCGGATGAAGCATTTCATACTGCCAAAGGGTTGATTGAAGACTTGACATTGCGAGTGAAGACAATAAGTGAAGAAACAACCAACAAAACAAATAATGCTACTACGGATGTTGGAGTGAACTCCTCTCAGTTTATTAAGGACCCCCATCCAGTTCGAAGTAAAGGGAATGTGAAGCAACCTCAAGTGAAAACACGGTTGTGCAAGTATTGTAGGCGTCCTAAACATACAATCAGAAATTGTCCGCTGAAAAGAATGGCTGAAGCAGGTGGAGGTGATAGTCATTTCACGCAACAAGAATACAACTTCGAGTCCATAGGAGCAGGTGAAAGAAGCTTTCATGTGGAGACTCAAGAATCTGTTCTACTTCCCAAACGATCCAAGCACAACCTGTAATGCTGGTGTTCGACTTCAAACTACATTATGTTTCATCTTGTAATGTTTGTTTTGTGCAAGTTAGTATCTAGTGACATTGAATGGATCTATGTAATGCTCGTGTCAAGCTTCAAAGAACATTATGACTCAGCTTTTCATAAGCTTGTAGTTTTCAAAAATAGTATATTATGTTACTTACGCCATTATAATAAGTACAGGGGTTAGTTCTACAGGTAAATGTCTGTGCAGACTATTTCTGGAAATCTCACGGCCAATTATGGAAATCCCACGGCCGTGAAAGAAGGCGTGTTTTTGGATTTGTAATTCTGGCAATATCACGGCCGTGAGATAGGCCGTGAGAGAGACCGTGGATTTGTAATTCTGGACATCTCACGGCCCTCTGTAAATTCTCACGGGGCGTGAGACTAAGACGTGAGATAATCCCAGCTGAAATCCAAAAACACGCCTCATAACTGGAATCTCACGGCCGGGAGATGTACCGTGAGATTGTTTCCACAAAAAAGGGTAGTTCCAGAGAGGTTCACGGGTTGGCGTCGTCATTACCACGGCCGTGAGATAAGCCGTGTTTTGGATATGAATTCTGGACATCTCACGGCCCTCTGTAAATTCTCACGGGGCGTGAGACTAAGACGTGAGATAATCCCAGCTGAAATCCAAAAACACGCCTCATAACTGAAACCTCACGGCCGGGATATGTACCCGTAGAATTTTTTTCTGAAAATTGTAAGCTCCAGAGGGTTTCACGGGTTATATCACGCCCGGGACAAAAAGCCGTGAGATTAACCCTAGAATTGGAAACACCCTATTTAAAACTTCCTCTTTTCTACTTGAACCCGACCCCCAACCCTATTTAAAACCCTCGCCGTCGCACTTTGACCCCCAACCCTCTACTCCCAGTTCGAACAAGCTCCCACCACCACAGGCGAAGCTCTCTCCCAGTTCTCGCATTATAGGGTTTTTCATAAACCCTTGCCCCCAAATCCTCCCTGCTCCGACTCCGTTTCGCCGGCCGCCATGAGCAAGGGACCAGTTCTCTTCTCCGACTTCGGCGAGAAGGACAAAGGTAAACGAAGATAGATCTCCCCTTTCCACCTTCCTCTCTCTCTCTCTCTTGCTCTCGCGGTTTCTTGCGGCGCCGATGTTTCGTTTGACTCCCTCTTTGTTTCCAGATTTGCTCACCAGGGATTACCTATCCGACCAGAAGCTTCGTGTGGTATCTGTCAAGTGAGTTTCAGCACCACTATCACAGGTATTTGCCAATCTCCTGTATAATGCAGTGTCTGATTTTGGCTCAAAATGAAGAGCTTACTGTAACATCATCAAAAGGGTTCAATTTGTAACCTAAGTGAGCATTGACAGGGTTCTGACTGATCATGATGGTGTAGACGTGATTGAAATGCTCCAGGGATCATCTACCTTGACGTCACATTGAGTATTCCACCTCATCGATCTCTAAGGAAGGAAGCAAGGACAACAAACTTTCCAAGCAGGATACAATCCTTGGACAAGGAATGCAGCAAAGAGATGGAGATTGAAATACAGAGAGTGATTGAAATACAGAGAGATCGAAATACATAGAGAGAAGTTTTGAGTGGGAGGGATGCAAAACCCTTGACCAAGGTTGCATCTAGCTTGGAAAGTTTGATCTTTCCGGTATCACCCCAGCTCCAAGGGGAGTTACAAAAGTGGAGATCGAAGAGGATGGAATACTCAAAGAGACGTCAAGGGAGAAGTCTGTAAGTCGTTCTTAATTTTTCTACTGGATCTTTGGATTATCTTGGTTTGGTGATAGCCTAGAATTTGACTGATTGTTGCGTTTGTGTGATTTGTATAAGCAAGAAGGTAGTATGTATTGAAGAAGTAGAGTTTTTGTATATCTAACTATTGTTGTGTTTAAGAAGAGGGAAGTGCAGGGGAGAAGAAGAAAAGGAAGTGGATCCTCGTGGGTGAGAAGAAGATGATCAATCTGGTTTCCCTCTTGGTGGAGAAGGGAAGGAGAAGAAGAAATGATAGAAGCACGTTTAGAGGAGGGAAGGAAGTATCAGGAAGAAGTCTTTGTTTTGAGGGAGCATAGGAATCTGGAAGAGGAAGAATTCATCTGTGTAAAGAAGAAGAGAGGAAGAAGGAGCTCTCCTTTCCTCTGTTTTTTTCGTTTGGATGAAGTAGGAGAGGCGATGTTGTGGAAGAACAAGGGAAATGGATAGGCCTCCTTCCAATGAATTTGTGTTATATATGTATGTTCAATTTCTTTTCTACAAATCAATTGCAATGTACTCCATAACTCTAATTATCAAATATTGATCTTCTCTTCGATTGTGGGTGGCTAGATGGATATATCTAGTTATTGTTGTTTTTTGTTCTTAGATGGAAACCTCACTGCTTGTAATTAAATTGTCACGGCCGAGAGAATAAGCCATGATATGGAAATCACTCCCAATTTCACGGCCGTGCGAGGGACCGTGAGATGGAAATATCACGGCCGGGATAAGGACACGTGAGATGGAAATATCACTCCCAATTTCACGGCCGTGCCAGAGACCGTGAGATGGAGATATCACGGCCGGGATAAGGGGCAGTGAGATGAAAATCTCACTGCCCCTCTGTAAATTCTCACGGGCGTGAGACTAAGACGTGAGATGTTCACAGCTGAAATCCAAAAACACGCCTCATAACTGGAATCTCACGGCCGGGATATGTACCGTGAGATTGTTTCCATAAAAAAGGGTAGTTCCAGAGAGGTTCACGGGTTGGCGTCGATATTATCACGTCCGTGAAATGGGCCGTGAGATTGGAAGCCTAAAAACTAACCTATGCATATTAGAATTTGAAACCCCCCCGCCCCCATATTTTGTTCGAACCCTATTTTCCTCTGTTCTACTTCGACCCCCAACCCTCTACTCCCTCTGTTTTACTTCGACCCCCTCGCCCTCGCGCACTCGCCATCGCCCTAGATCGCTCGCCCTCGCCCTAGATCGCTCGCCCTCGCCCTCGCCCTTGCTCGCTCGCCCTCGCCCTCGCCCTCGCCCTCGCCCTTGCTGGCTCGCCCTCGCCCTCGCCCTCGCTCGCCCGCGAAGATTCTTCAAGGTTCAGCGGCGACGGCGACCATTTCCGGACGAGTCTCTGCCCTCTGTTCCACTTCGATCCCGACAAGGCCTCTGGTGAGTTCTTCTTAACCACAGCGGCACTCTTCTCTGGTTTCTTGCATTTTTTAGGGTTTAGTTGCCCAATTGTAATTTGTAGGTTATGTAGTCTATGGGTTCCCAATTGGATGGATTAGGCTTCTGGTGTTGCCTTCCAAATTGTGGTGCTCCTCTGTTTCTAAGAATTGAGTTAATGATGATAGTTACATGTTGGTCTGTTCTGGATTTCCAATATGATGATAGTTACATGTTGGTCTGTTCTGGATTTCCAATCTGAAGAAAATGTGATGGCCTTGGTTAATGATGAAGGGAAATGCAGATGAGCCCTGCAAACCCTTTGTGCGGTAATAGAGTTCATTGCATGATTTGGTTTGATTCGTCATGATGATGATGATTGTGTCCATTTTATGCTTCAACTCGTCATCTTTAGGTTGAGAGATCTTCTTCAGGCGGACACTTTCATAATTAGGTGTGCGGATGTAAACAATTTTTGCCATAATCTTGCAGGGAATTATCGTGGTTGATTTAGAGTTTGTGCTTAGAATTGAGTCCCCCTTTTGAGTTTAGATTAGCTAGGCCAGAGGCATCAAGCACTTCCTTCTCTTATTAGGGTTTTTTCCAGGGATATGCTTATGCTTATGCATAATTCTTTTCCCTCTCATTCACTAAAGACTAAATGTGCTTAGTTGGTTTTTGTAGGAATGGGGAAAGCTAAACCAAAAACCCGGCAACCAGCAGCCTCACCTGCTAAAAGGAAGGCTCCTTCTTCTCGTCGCCGCCAAACCCAAGAACGAGACACTCCCCCCAAACGAACGCAAAAACAACCAAGGACGGGCACGCCAACCATCTCCACCACCACCACAAGCGGAGGCTCAACTTGGAGGAGGGAGACTTCACGGCTTCCTCCAATTACCCGTCGAACATAGGAGGGCTTTGGAGCGCTTCCTTCCCCTCCCATTTGGGCAGCAAAGATGCTTTGATTGGGATCTCCTAGAGCGCCTCGGAGCAGCGGACCCCATTCGCACATGCCTCCGTCTCCCGGCATGGTGTGAGGTTCTCTCTATCAATGAGGTCATCTACCGAGAGCTTACCATTGAGTTCCTCGACACTCTCTCCATCAAGAGAATGTCCGAGTTTAACCTCGACAGGCCCGAAGACAACATAACTTTTCGCCTTGGAGGACAGGCGAGACAGATGAGCATCACTGAGTTCACAGAGGCACTCCAGATATACCCACCAGGATTTCTCACCACAGATGGACATGGTTTTATTTCAGAGCACATATATCATTCAAGAGCACCATCGGTCAATGCTATGTGGACAACGGTAAAACAAAACCATGTGGACAAGTCTGACCCTGCCCACTATAAAGGGAATGATCTTCTTCCTCCGTGGCGTATCATCCACAACATTATCGCTCATTCTGTGGCAGCTAGGGAGGGGAGCCCGGGGAGTGTGACCAAGCGGGATTTGAACTTTTTCCTCTCTATGGTAAAAGATCCCCCAATTCATCTTGGTATAGTCATATTGAAAACCCTACAGAAGATGACCTCCAACAAACAAATCAAGACCATCCATGGAGGTGCCTACATCACAAGGCTGGCTCGGCATTTTGGCATTGATCCGGTGGGTTCTCATTGCACCATTGCCCAGTCCACTCAACCAATCTCCCAAAAAAAACCTTGCGGATCTAAATTTGTTGTCAAAGGTAAATGTTCCAACCAACACTTTCCTTTTCACAGTGAATGCTAAAACATAACTAGTCGGGATTCAAACAATCTAGGATTCATTTTGTGCAAGTTTTGGATTGCCTACTAATCTAGTTCCTTTTGAACATTGAGCAAATGTAACTAATGCTTCTGATATTGATCATGTCTGTGTTTGGTGGTTAAGGAGAATGGTGTGGTAGGCATTGTTGGCCTCCCTCATCCTGCTCGACCTCTTGCAACAGATGAGGCAAACGCATCGGAGCATGTTGTTCAGCAAATGGTCGAGGAGACTCCGGAACAACCTGCACAACATCACCAAACTACGACTCAAGCCGGACCATCCACCGACAGCTACATATCCTATTTTGAGGCATTGGGTCGGCAGAATGCCCAAATTCTGGAGCAAAATGCACTCATTCTCTCCCGCCTCGATCGAGAGAAGGAAGCTCGACGCTACATCATCGAATGCAACCATCAGATCATGAGGTCCTTGAGGATTGACTACGAACAATTCTCAAGACCTTGGGAACTATCTCCTAGGCCAACCGAGGAGATCAATGAAGAGGGAAGTGAAGAGGATGACGAGGGTAATGACGATGAGCAAAACAAGGAAAAAAATCAAGAGGACAAAGGAGAGGAACAAAACAAGGAAAGCAGTGAAGAGGACAATGACACCAATGAGGAAGACAGCAGTGAAGAGGACGACGACGAGGGCAATGGCGATGACCAAAACAAGGAAAAAAATCAAGAGGAAAAAGGAGAGGAACAAAACAAGGAAAAAAATCAAGAGGACAAAGGAGAGGAACAAAACAAGGAAAGCAGTGAAGAGGACAATGACACCAATGAGGAAGACAGCAGTGAAGAGGACGACGACGAGGGCAATGGCGATGACCAAAACAAGGAAAAAAATCAAGACGAAAAAGGAGAGGAACAAAACAAGGAAAAAAATCAAGAGGACAAAGGGACCGATGAGGAAGACAGCAGTGAAGAGGACGACGACGAGGGCAATGGCGATGACCAAAACAAGGAAAAAAATCAAGAGGAAAAAGGAGAGGAACAAAACAAGGAAAAAAATCAAGAGGACAAAGGAGAGGAACAAAACAAGGAAAGCAGTGAAGAGGACAATGGCACCAATGAGGAAGACAGCAGTGAAGAGGACGACGACGAGGGCAATGGCGATGACCAAAACAAGGGAAAAAATCAAGAGGAAAAAGGAGAGGAACAAAACAAGGAAAAAAATCAAGAGGACAAAGGGACCGATGAGGAAGACAGCAGTGACTCTAGCGAGGACAATGAAGATGAGCAAATCCAGGAAAACAAAGACGAGGACGAGAACACTAACGAGAAAGATGGGCAGTGAAGATGAGCCAACCAAAGTCCTTAGTACTTAGCTATGTGTGTTTGCGTTTGTGCTTGCATGTTTTCCAATTAGAATATTATGATGCACCAGTGTGGGCTAAAACTTAAGCATTAATTAGACAAATTTAATCGTGTTATGGATGCTTGTTTTATAAGACAAATGTAATGCTTTGACTGCTTTTTACTTTTTGTTAACAGGGTATCTCATCTGATATGATGTACAGTTACTAGAGAACATTGTGAATGTCTATGCAGGTGAATGTCTATGCAGACTATTTCTGGAAATCTCACGGCCAATTCTGGAAATCCCACGGCCGTGAAAGAAGGCGTGGTTTTGGATATGTAATTCTGGCAATATGACGGCCGTGAGATAGGCCGTGGATGTAAAAACGCACTTCTCAGTTTCCCAGAGGGTTTCACGGGTTGCCTTCGACATTATCACGGTCGTGAGATGAGCCGTGTTTTGGATTTGAAAGCTGTACTTCTCACGGCTCATCTGTTAATTCTCACGGGCGTGAGAATAAGCCGTGTGATTGTCTGGAGATTGTCTGGAGATATGAAAACTACACTTTGCTTGTCACGGGTCATGTCACGCCCGTGAGCTGAGCCGTGTTTCCTAAAAATTGTACCTACATTTTCTAGAGTTGTACCTTTACACTAAATTTAAAGTTGTACCTACACTTTCCTAAAAATCTTCTATGGTACAATTAAAAATTGTACCTACACACTATAGTACAACTTAATGTTGTACCTACACTTTCTAACAAATCCCTCTATGGTACAACTCAAAATTGTACCTATACTAATGGTACAACTGTTAGTTGTACCTACACTTTCTCAAAATCCTTCTATGGTACAACCCAAACTTGTACCTATACCATGGTACAACTTTAAGTTGTACCTACACTTTCTAAAAATCGTTCTATGGTACAACCCAAACTTGTACCTATACCATGGTACAACTTAACACTTTTTCAAAATCCTTCTATGGTACACCCCAAACTTGTACCTATACTAATGGTACAACCTTAAGTTGTACCTACACTTTCTCAAAATTCTTTATGGTACAACTCAAAATTGTACCTATACTAATGGTACAACTTTAAGTTGTACCTACACTTTCTAATAAATCTCTTTATGGTACAACTCAAAATTGTACCTATACTAATGGTACAACTTTTAGTTGTACCTACACTTTTTCAAAATCCTTCTATGGTACAACCCAAACTTGTACCTATAGTATGGTACAACTTTATGTTGTACCTACACTTTCTAACAAATCCCTTTAAGGTACAACTAAAATTTGTACCTATACGAATGGTACAACCTTAAGTTGTACCTACACTTTCTAACAAATCCCTTCATGGTACAACTAAAAATTGTACCTATATTAATGGTACAACCTTAAGTTGTACCTACACTTTTTCAAAATCCTTCTATGGTACAACCCAAACTTGTACCTATAATATGGTACAATTTTAAGTTGTACCTACACTTTCTAATAAATCCCTTTATGGTACAACTCAAAATTGTACCTATACTAATGGTACAACTTTAAGTTGTACCTACACTTTCTAATAAATCTCTTTATGGTACTACTCAAAATTGTACCTATACGAATGGTACAACTTTTAGTTGTACCTACACTTTTTCAAAATCCTTCTATGGTACAACCCAAACTTGTACCTATACCATGGTACAACTTTAAGTTGTACCTACACTTTCTAAAAATCCTTCTATGGTACAACCCAAAATTGTACCTATACCATGGTACAAATTTAAGTTGTACCTACACTTTCTAACAAATCCCTTATGGTACAACTAAAAATTGTACCTATACTAATGGTACAACCTTAAGTTGTACCTACACTTTCTCAAAATTCTTTATGGTACAACTCAAAATTGTACCTATACTAATGGTACAACTTTAAGTTGTACCTACACTTTCTAATAAATCTCTTTATGGTACAACTCAAAATTGTACCTATACTAATGGTACAACTTTTAGTTGTACCTACACTTTTTCAAAATCCTTCTATGGTACAACCCAAACTTGTACCTATAGTATGGTACAACTTTATGTTGTACCTACACTTTCTAACAAATCCCTTTAAGGTACAACTAAAATTTGTACCTATACGAATGGTACAACCTTAAGTTGTACCTACACTTTCTAACAAATCCCTTCATGGTACAACTAAAAATTGTACCTATATTAATGGTACAACCTTAAGTTGTACCTACACTTTTTCAAAATCCTTCTATGGTACAACCCAAACTTGTACCTATAATATGGTACAATTTTAAGTTGTACCTACACTTTCTAATAAATCCCTTTATGGTACAACTCAAAATTGTACCTATACTAATGGTACAACTTTAAGTTGTACCTACACTTTCTAATAAATCTCTTTATGGTACTACTCAAAATTGTACCTATACGAATGGTACAACTTTTAGTTGTACCTACACTTTTTCAAAATCCTTCTATGGTACAACCCAAACTTGTACCTATACCATGGTACAACTTTAAGTTGTACCTACACTTTCTAAAAATCCTTCTATGGTACAACCCAAAATTGTACCTATACCATGGTACAAATTTAAGTTGTACCTACACTTTCTAACAAATCCCTTATGGTACAACTAAAAATTGTACCTATACTAATGGTACAACCTTAAGTTGTACCTACACTTTCTCAAAATCCTTCTATGGTACAACCCAAACTTGTACCTATAACATGGTACAATTTTAAGTTGTACCTACACTTTCTAATAAATCCCTTCATGGTACAACTCAAAATTGTACCTATACTAATGGTACAACTTTAAGTTGTACCTACACTTTGTGAAACAAATTCTTCAATGGTACAGCTGAAACTTGTACCTATACTAATGGTACAACTTTAAATTGTACCTACACTTGTATACATTGATTCATTATTTACAAGATTGCCATTAATGATGTGGGACCAGTCATTTAGTGGGTTTACCTCCTCAACAGGTCACCTTTTTTATAGCATGGGTGCTATAGAGCACACTAGAAGGGCTCTCCTTTATATTTCTCTTGCTCTGTTTTTCTGTACTGCCTTTTTGTGCCGATGAGGTGAATTGACTTTCATTTGTTGATTTTATTTTGAGATTGTTGGGCTTGTTATTAGAGATTGTGTTTAAAATGGATAATTGAGAGGCCCACATAAGTATAAACTAAGGTCAAAATTAAAAAGGAATAACAAAGCCCATAAGCAAGGTCAAGCCCAACCAATTGATCTAACAATTAGGCACAGGTTAATTGGCTTTCATTTGTTGATTTTATTTTGAGATTGTTGGGCTTGTTATTAGAGATTGTGTTAACTGTTAAAAATGGATAATTAAGAGGCCCACATAAGTATAAACTACGGTCAAAATTAAAAAGGTATAACAAAGCCCATAAGCAAGGTCAAGCCCAACCAATTGAGCTAACAATTAGACAATAGTAACCTAGTTTTAGGTTTATATAAAATAATATTGATAACCATAAATGTACCAAATAAAATGAAATTGATCCGACCAACAGGTCGAGTAAAAGCTAGTATTAATAATAAAAGAATTACTGAAATTGAAATGGGCATTAATTAAAAGTGTAGTGAACGCGCATGCGTAAAAAGAGGCGCTCAGTACATGCGGGTGGCATGGAGGGAAATTTTGTAGTCACCATTATGCCCTTCGGAGAATTTTTAGCTACAAAAATTCAGTCAACCCATAAAACTAAAAAGTATGCAGAAGGTTGACTTCCTCCTATTGGTTGTTCTATGTTGTTGTCACCATAACCACAAATATGGTGTTATCACCATATTCGGTCCCTTCTTTAAAGCACTCACATCAATGAAATTTCAAAATTAATTGCATATGATTTTTTATTTTCGTCTCAAATTTTATGCTATCCAACTCAACTTCATTTCATTGCACCTACATCAATGCAATTCACTTGCAAGTGCATATGAGAATTTTAGTGACTTTATAATAAATAAAAATAAATAAATCAAGTGAGAAAAAATAAATTATTGTTTTATTATTTTCCTATACGGCTTGCATATTGAATTTCATTTAATGCAAGCTTGCATCTTTGCAAGTGGGCACTATATCAGTGCAATTCACTTTGCAATTGCAAATTGAGAAAATATCATTGATGCACATGCTCTTATTGAGACTAAGTATAAAACACTACTTTTGTAGTTAGGGTGACAACACTCTTCAACCAATAGAAAGCTAGGGTTGTGGTGACTTTATATTAGTTATGTTGACCTAGTGTAAAATCAAACCAAGGATATAAATGTAATTATAAATATTATGTTTAAATAATTAATAAAAAATAAATTTATAATTAAATAATTATAAAATATTTTTTATTTGCTGCCCAAAATTTTAGCTGTCGGAATCCGGCCAGCGGTCGCTGGTCACTAGAATATTGACACGCTACGACACAACACCAAACTGCGACCAAGTGTAATCGCAGAATGGAAATGCAGAATAGTGGCAAGTTCTATTTATCAACCCGGGGACTAGATCTACTGCCTATTCCGTGAGTACCTATTATCTAGCAGACTAAGTTTAGTAGAGTGATTGAAATGAAAAGCAGTAAGAAAGCAGGAAATTGTTCGAAGTTCTTTAGCAAGGGAAGAGTCACTCGGGAATGAGTCCCCCTAGCTCCTTAGTTAGGTCAAAGTTGTAATTACCTTTGGTTGATTTACTGTTGATTAAACTGTGAAAGATCCGACAGTAGCTTGGAATCTCTTAAGCTGACCAAGCCCTCTCAGACAGACTACCCGACAGACGACTAGCCTTCACCAGGATAGAACGCTGAGGCAATAAACACAGAACTCCACTACTGAAATTGGATTCCAATACAAAGCAGTGATACTCATAACAATGGGAAGAATCTGCTCTGAGATGTCAACTTCACTCCTCGCGAATCGCGATGCGATCTAGGCTTCAATGGTGAGAAATCCACTCCAAGTAGCTCCTAGGGTTTGTTCTTCACACTTTCTCTCTCTAAAACTCTGTTTTTGCTCCAAAAAGTCGACTCCCCTTCCTTTGGCTCGTATATGCCTTTTTCAACTCGATTCTGAGTGAAATACAGGCATAAATACGGTCATAATTCTTCCCTGCTTGGATTTTGCCCAAAATGCGCGTTTTGGTTAAGTCTCAACGCATCCAAGGCTCCTCTCGGCAGTGAAATTACGGGAATATTGACCGATTTTTGTACCTTAGCCATCACAAGGCTCAGCATAAAAAATACTGGCGGTAATTTGTGAATTACGACCGTGATTTTAGGGAGTCTGCCCGTATTTCATTCTCAGCACCACTTTTGAGAGGCTTTTGATTGACCAAACGACCTCCAATTGACCCGAAACTTGCGCCTATGCCTCCGTTTACTCACTAGGACCTGAAATATGGAAAAATAACACAACCTAGCGTAAAATAGGCCAAGACACCACAAATTGGAGCCAAAACGTTTAAGAAACAAGTGTGCAAATATGGTGCTATCAAATATACTATATGTGGCAGGAATCGTCCCACAGTCGCTGTAATATGCTCAACGTTGTCGGAATAAGCTCACTGCCGCCGGAATCCGATCGATCATTGTTGTCGGAATATGCTTATCGGCGTCGGAATCTAGTCATCGGGGCCGAAATATGCTTATCGATGCCAGAATTCGGTCATCGACACTCGTCGAAGTTTGGTCAACAGTATTTGCTGACCGGATATTATGTTTTGTATAGAGAGATTTGTGGTTTGGTTTCTCGTGTTTTTGTATGTCTTTTGTGGTTTGTTTTATTGTGTTCTGGTTTGCATTTAGAAGTTTCTGGTGTGTTTTCAAAAAAGTTGTGGTTTGCTTTGCGTGGTTTCTAGTTTGTTTTAATATATTTGTGGTCTGCATTAGTACATTTTTTGTTTGCTTTTTGTGGTTTGCTTTACCGTGTTTGTGGTTTGCATTAAAAGGTTTCTGGTGTGCTTTTCGAAATATTTGTGGTTTGATTTGTGGGGTTTCTGGTATGTTTTAGGAGACTTGTGATTTGCATTAAGAGATTTCTGGTATGATTTTTTGTGGGTCGTTTTACCGTGTTTGTAGTCTGGTTTGTGATGTTTCTCGTATATTTCAAAAGACTTGTAGACAATATTGATCTACATTTGATGCTTTTGAAATCCGAAATAGCATCACAACTCAATTCAAATGCAATGAAACTCTTTATATAGTATCCATTTCTTTATATTAATATATTACAATTAAATCGAGATTTTCATTATTGAAATGGCAACCAAATCAAATGGCAGAAGGCCTATAGAAAGCATGAGTTTGAGCTCTCCTTTGAATCATTCAATACTTTCTCTCTTAGTGCCTGCATAATGGCTTCAGAAGACCTCCTTTGCACCCTCAATGGCAAAAAGAAAAAAACTGAAATTAAATGAGATCACTTCCTAATTGCATTGCCTTTTTCATATGTAAAACCCAATTTCAATTACACAGCTGCAAAATCTTCATCTGTGTACCCAAAAGCCATCTACAACATCTCTTACCAGCCTTCCATCAGTGGATTTACCAACAGTTTGCTTGGTATGAGCCATCTACAAATATCACCAAGTGAACATGCCAGAGTTGATTTAGTGCCTAATCAAGTTCAATTGAGAAATCCTAAACCACAATGATCGCTACATTCAACTGTTAAAGGAGGAAGTTTCGGTGGCTAATTTGTAATTAGCCACGTGTATTAGTATAGGGCTGGCCGACCCTATATACACTCTTGGACTAGTGACTGTCGAAGTACATTGATTTGCAGTAAATAAGAAAACCCTAATGCCTTGTGCCGTGGACTAGTTTCAACGTTCGTCGTTGAGGAAACCACATAAATCTTGTGTTATGTGTGGGATTGATTTTCCCTAACGCCTTGTGCCGTGGACTAGTCTCAACATTCGTCGTCAAGGAAACCATGTAAATCTTGTGTTATGTGTGGGATTGACTTTTGTTTTTATACATATTTTGACATGGTATCAGAGCCTCCCTAATTCTAGTGGCTTCGTAGCTTTCGTGGTTGGATCTCCGCTGCTTTCTTCTCGGTTTTGGTACTTGTAGCTGCTTCTTTGGGGTTTTATTTTGTGTGTGGATTTGTGCTCGAGTTGTTGGGCGCTTTGTGGGGTTTGCGGTCTTTCTTTCATTATGGACGGCACCAAGATGGAAGCGGTCTGTACTAAATGCAACGTGAAGAAGTTTCCCTTGTGGGAGATGCATTTTAGGGTTTTTATTCATGGGCGTCCGTTGTTTCCGATTACGGTCAAAGACAATGTTGATTGGATGATCGACAATGCTCAAGTCATGTCCTGTATTCTTTCCTCGGTGGAGCCTAGTGTGGCTTTGAGTCTCCGTGCCTTTAATATGGCACATGAGATGTGGACGAATCTTCGTGATCTCCATGCGCAAGCGAATGCGTCGTGCAAATTTGAGATCAAATTTGATCTCACTTTGCTTCGCCAAGGTGATATGGATATACGCTCCTATTAGCAAAAGGCCTTGAATCTTTAGACGGAACACGATATGCTCACTGCCTCCTTGGTGTTTGCGGCGGTTTCTGTAGAAGTCTTGAAGGAGCGTGCTTTTTCTTGGATTATGCATTTTCTGATGAAGCTCAATCCGGCCTATGAAGGTATTCACTCATCCCTTCTCCATAGCAATATCATGAAACTCAAGGATGTAGTTGATGAATTGATCCGCGAGGAGACACGCCTTCGTAGTCAGGCAAGCTAGATATTCATTCTTTGGTCTCCGGGTTGGTTTTCGATGTACAGGCTGGCCGTCCCCAGTTCGGTCGTATTCCATCAGTGAAATTATTTGTTTCTTTTGCAAAGAACATGGGCATATTCAGAAAATCTATCCCAAACGTGTCACCTATAATTACTACAAAGCTTCTGGTCATGTTATTGGGGATTGCCCAATTCTTGCTCAGCGTGGTCGTGCCAAGGGTTCTTCCTCGACTGGTGCCTGGTGGTGGGTCTTGGCCTCAGACTGGCGTCCCGCCATTGCTTATGTAACGACGCTGACTCCTGCGCCAGGTTCTACTGGTGGTTCCTCTTCCTCTAGTTCGTCTGGCATCTCTCAAGAGGAAATTCGTCAAATGCTCCAAGCTGCGATTCAGGAATCTCTCCATTTTGCTCTCTCGGTGGCCTTTTTGACTGGTAAGCTTTCTTCCTCGTCGTCGTCTCTTTGGCACCTTGAATCCATCGCTGTCAATCACATGTTTAGTGATCGGGCATCATTTACTTCTATTCGGCCAAGTTTGGGTATTGGGTTGCATGTGCCAAATGACTCTAATATTTTTGATGAAGGGATTGGTACGGTTCGTAATGCTAAGTTGTCTCTCCCCCGCACCTTTTTTGTTCCCAAGCTTGTTTCAAATTTGATCTTGGTTGGCCAGTTGGCAGATGAGGGTTGTCGGATCACGTTTGATGCTCATGGTTGCGTTATGAAGGACATGAGGATGGGGAGGGAGATAGGCCGCGGGAGTAGACTGAATGGGTGTACTATCTTGACCGTTACTCACACCCATTCGTTGCTCGAGACATGGATCAGAGAGGTACGTTGGATGGGGTGCTGACTCTGGGTGCAGAGGTTGTTCTGGATTTTCGGCGAGAGTCATCGTGTATTGATAGTTCTGTTTGTCCCTTGTTGGTTTCGAATTTTGGATCTGGATACTCAGTTAAGTTATCGGATTGGGATTTAAGGCATTTTCGGTTAGGCCATCCTCATAAATAGACACTATTTGACATGCTTAAGAAAAATTTGCTCTATGGTTCTGTTTATTCTATTCCTGCTCATGATTGTATTCATTGTGTTGAGGCTAAAATATCTCAACGTTCTTTTACGGCGAGTTCCACGGTTTACTTGGTATCGTTTGATTTAGTTCACACTGATATGTGGGGTCCATCCCCTATTATGGCTCGATTGGGGTTCCAATACTTTTCCCTCTTTATCGATTATGTGGCGGCATTAGAGTTTAATTCATATGGTTTCTATGCAGTTCGAGAAGGTCATTAAGATTTTTCACTCAGATCCGGGTGGGAATTCTTGTCTACTCCGTTGCAGGAGCTATTCCGTGAAAAAGGCATTATTCCACAACAGTCTTGTCCCAGTGTTTCTCGGCAGAATGGGCTGGTCAAAAGTAAGCACCGCCAAGTGCTTGAGCTTACTCGGGCTCTCTTGTTCCATTCACGGGTCACTTCTTGTTTTTGGTTCAAAACGGTTCATACGATTGTGTATTTGACTAATCGCCAGATTACCCATGTCCAGTGCAGTCCGTACCAGAAGCTATACTCTCATCTTCCCAATTATGGGTGGCTGCGAGTGTTCGAGTGTTTTTGTTACGTGCTCCTTCCCTGATGTGAACGCAATAAGCTTGCTCCCAAGGAGGCTAAATGTGTTTTTATGAGCTACAATGACAAACAGAAAGGTTATGTTTGCTATGACGTAGGTTCTCATCGTGTTCGCATCTTGTGCCATGTTGTGTTCCTGGAACATGATTTCTATGATGCTGCAGCCAACCCTAGTGATGCCTCCGAGATGGATTTCCTCACTTCTCTTCCTCCGGCCCTTCTTCCAACACTAGACTCGCCGCTGCCTCGAAGAGTTCCGACTCACGCAATGAAGGGTGTCCCGCCTCCTCGATATTTGAATTTTGTTGCTTACTCTACTACATCTCCTCGCTTCGTCCTAGCCACGTATAAGTAGGCTCGTGGCCAACCCGAATGGGAGGATGCCATGAATACCGAGTCACGGGCCCTGGAGGCTAATCACTCTTGGGACCTTGTCCCTCGCCGTCCGGAGATGCAGGTTATCGGCAGCAAATGGGTCTACAATATCAAGGAGCTTTCCGATGGTTTTATTAAACGGTTTAACGCGAGGGTGGTAGCGCAGGTTCGCAGTCTTCTTGCTGTTGCTGCCATGAAGGGCTGGCCTCTGTTGCAGCTTGATGTCAATAATGCTTTTCTACATAGCGACTTAAAGGAGACAATTTATATGGAGCGACCTCCGGGGTACTCGAAGGGTGAAAATTCGGTGGAGTGTTTACTATGCCGCTCTGACTCAACCCGAATATCAAAATAAAATCCCACCTAAGGCCCAAGTATAAACCTTAAATGTAACCCTCTTGGCCCAAGCAATTGAGGGTTGACTTACCTTCTCCCTCAAACCAAGGTTTAGACGATATAATAACAATTAACCCAAGTGTTTAATTCAAACGAGGTTTACCCTTAATTAACCTAGTTAGGAGGCATGGAATGCACAAGAAACGCATCTCTAATAGAGCCTCTTAAGTTAAAGGAGCTTCTCTCTAAACTAGCTTAGGGGGGATTGAATGCCCAAGAAAACCCACCTCAAATTGAGCTTCTTTAGATAAAGGGGGCTTCTCTCGAAACTAGATTAGGAAGCATGAAATCCCCAAAAACATCCAGCTCTAATTGAGCCTCTTAACATAAGGAGGTTTCCACTCTAAGATAGGGTAAAATAGCACAATAGATTGCCAAGCACACACAATGCACAATCACCATGAAAGATACCTCAATTCTTAAATTAAACACCTCCATCACACAATATTCAATCCACACAATCAATTGCATGGTAGAAGTTAGGTTTCTAAAAAATCTAAGTGAAAAAGGAAACTACTCCATGCTAGATAAAGGAAGAACATAAAGGAAGAAGAAAGAAACCCAGATTTTGATGCCTCTAACCCTCCTGTAGAGATCCTCCTTAGAGAGGAACTTCCAAAATCTTCACTTGGAGCAAACCCTAACCTCTTCTCATTCTTGGTTCATCACTTTCGCTCTCTAGGGTTTCAAGAAGAAAAGGCTTTCTCTCCCTTTGGGCTCCCTCTTCTTCTTCCTCTCTACTCTCCATTTATACTGAGATCGTGCCCATTTTATGGCCCAAGTTCACGGTCGTGAACATCAAAACGCGTTCGTGAACTCAGTAAGCTGGATCAAAATGCACCGCTTCACTAAAGATGTTCACGGTCAATGGCTTCAGTTCACGGTCTTAGCGACCTTGAAATCCCTTGGCTTCAGTAACCTCTGAAACCTCTCTCGATGCCTCGCTGTTCACGGTTTGTGGTACCAGTTCACGGTCCTGGCGATCGTGAACTCCAATGTTAGACCGTGAACTCTGGATGAATCCTCCTCTTTGCCCGGTCTTTGCTCCTTTTCTTCCAACTTTCGACTCCGGGGTTGGTTTCACCTATTAGACTCTGAAACACATTGAAACACAAGAAACCTAGCATAAAACCACCCTTTTAGGAGCTCAAATGCCACAAGCTTCAAAGGAAAACGGGGATAAAAAGTGTAATTTAAGCCCGAATCACGCTCTCTCTATGGTTTGAAGCAGGATCCTCTTGCTTGGTTTGAAAAATTTTAAACCACCATTCTGTAGACAGGGTTTGTCCAGAGTGAAAATGAACCCTCATTATTTCTTCGCACGACTGTTCGTGGTCTTCCTGTTCTTCTTATATACGTTGACGATATGGTTCTTTGTGGTAATGATCAGGAGGGCATTCAGTCTATGACAACAACCCTGCGCTCGGCCTTTAATCTCAAGGAGCTTGGTCCACTGTCTTATAATCTGGGGTTGGAGATTGATTGCTCAGATGCCAGGATACACGTCGGTCAACGTAAGTATATTGATGATCTTTTGGAGAGAGGCACTAATGGATTAATGTACTCCGTGCGGGACACCAATGGAGCAGAATTTGAAACTGCATCAATCTAGTGGGGAACCGTTGGCGAATGGCACTACCTATCGCAATGCGGTCGGGAGGCTGATTTATCTTACTCACACACGTCCGGATATTGCATACGCGGAGCAGGTGGTCAGTAAGTATATGTCGGACCGGCGGACGAGTCACTGGCTTGTTGTTCAGTGTATTTGCGTTATCTTCATGGACACGGGACACCCACGGTTGGTCTATTTTTCTGGGGTGATGGTGATCCGATTATGGAAGAATATGCGGATGCGGATTATGCTGGATGTTTAGATACTCGGCGCTCTACCTCTGGCTGGTGCAACAGGGTTGGTCATTCCTTTGTTATTTGGTGGTGTAAGAAGCATGATCGAGGCTCCAAATCTTCTACGGAGGCTGAGTATCGATCTATGAGAGATATAACATCTGAGATTGTTTGGTTACAGCGCCTCCAGACCAGACCGCACCAATTCCCAGCATTTTAGTTTCTCTAACCTATTCCTAGCATTTCTTTTATCTTATGATAATGGAGCATTTGGCGAATCGTAAAGGGTAATTCACATCCAACATGAACTTAGATTTATATATGGTAGCAAATGATTTGCGAGACACACAACTTGATCGTGATTAACCATATTATAATTCAGTCTATCGAATAAACGTACAAGTTTTGTATGTAAGATTTGTTATTCGTCGCCCTAATTCAGTCAAATTTACTTTAATGTCCTTAAATCATTTCTTTATCTTTCAAACACTTATCCCAACTTAAACTCATATATTGCACCAAAGTTAACAAAATATAAGGAAATAAACAACAAAATAAACCTCAAAATAAACTCAGCGACGGTGGCAACCTTTCTATGGCCATATGATCAATGCCCTTGACCTCAGTTCCACCCTTGCTAGAATGCTGTGTTTTTTTGTGTGTGTGTATTGATGATATATATAAACTGGGTTCAATTGAAATTAGCAACTTGACTTTGAATCATTGTGAATAAGAAATATATTGGTACTCTTAAATTCATTGAGCAAATTTGAGTAGTCAAAAAGAACCAAGTCACCAACTTTACCCACTAATCGAGTATGAACTCTTCCTTCCTCTGCAGCTACGGCGGCGACGGGAGGCAGATCGGCGTCGGGCAGGAGCAGGGCAGTCGGGTTAGACCATCCCTCCGCACTCGAGTAGTAGCAGCGGGAGCAGGTGGCAGGGTTAGAATTATAATTGAGTTGAGGGTATATATGTCAATTTGTTATGTTTTAGAGCGATAAAATTTGAATTTTAGGGCGACGAATAGCGATTTAGAACAAATATCGTACGGGCTAATTATCATAAATGGTCATAGAATTATGCACTTTGTACAAAATGGTCACAAATTTTTAATTTTGTACGCTTCAGTAACATGTGTTTGATTTAGTAACAAAAAAATAATTCCATCCATATTCATCCAAAAAACCGTTACTCCATCCAATCAGAATGCCACATCATTTAAAATATTAATAAAAAATTAATGATCAAACCCAATAGAAATAACCCAACCGAAAATCTAATACTATTCCACCAAACCCAATTCTTCTTTGTCTGCCCCACCTTCTTCCCTGTGTTCTTACCAAAAAACACCACAAACCCCTTTCCTACCATAAACTCGGGCAATATCATAAACTCGGGCAGAAGCGGAGGAAAGAGATTGAATGGAGAGGGCGGCGACGAAAGAGCTGGTGGTCGGAGTCTCAGTTATGAGTTACCTATCAAGGAAATCGAATTAGGGTTTTCAGTTGGGTTATCGGGTCAATTGGGTTTGGTCATTAATTTTTTTTTATTGATATTTTAAATGATGTGACGTGCTGACTGGACGGAACTACGGTTTTTTGGATGGAGATGGACGGAACTACCTTTTTGTTATGATTCCAAACATATGCTACTGCAAGGTACAAAATTAAATAGTTGTGACCGTCTTGTACAAAGTAGATAGTTTTGTGACCATTTATTATAATTAGCCATATCTGAAAGAAAATCGCGTAAAAAATTAATTGATGTAGACAAAAAACACAAAAGACAAACTCAACTTTTATTTTACTTTTCATGGACTAGGTAGCTAGCTTGCTTACCTATTCTACCAAAAAAATGGAAAGATGGAATTAAAAAAATACTCTGTCGAAAGAAAGAAAAAAAAACTTGTAACTATGGAGAAACCATTGATGGGAGGGTATCAAAATATTTATTTAGTCACGAGTAACTAATATCTAACTTAATTTAAGTTCAAATCTGGTCTTGGCGGGTCATACAAATGCTTACAAGCAGTGTAGCAACCGCAAGATAGATTCTCATACCGTCCATAAATAACTACTCCAATTCTTCCAAACTTATTGCGGCATGCGCTCTCGCATATCGAGTCCTTACAAACTCCACCCCGAAAATGCAAACTTGCAGCAGGAAAAGAAGTGAATTTGTAACAAAAATTAGGGGTGGCTATACGGTCCGGTCCGGTTAAATTGGCCCAAATTGATCCGGTCCAGTCCGGTTTTTTTTGAAAATATAAGGACCGAAGATTGGATTGGATACAGTCCGGTCTTGATCCGGTCCGGTCTTGACCCGGTCCGGTCCCAATTCGGTCTTGATTTTATATTGAGATTGTGGGAATTTGAGTGGCCTAAGGCCTAAAAGGGTGAGGAGTTGGTTAAGTTTTGTATAAGTGCAAAGGTTTGTGACCGTTTATGCAAATTACCCTTAAGTTTTGGGTGTTGAGCTCTCTTATCCGGTCTTTATCCGGTTTTTTACCTCAAATCTAAGCCCAAAGATTGGATTGGATTGTTTACTATCCGGTCTCGGTCCGGTCTCGGTCCGGGTTATACGGTCCGGTTTCCGGTTTTTCATCCGGTCCCGGTCCAAATAGCCAGCCCTAACAAAAATGTCCTGCATCCCTAGATTCATGACGACGGAATGCTACGACTTCGTTCCCTAATTTTCATTACAAACATTAGATACATATGAAATCAAATCACCGCAATCAATTATTAAGAGAAGAGACATATATACTAAATATATAAAAATGATAAATTTCACATAAAATATAGATAATTACCAGGGAGAAGATAAATTAATAGAAGAACTAATACAATTCCTGATGATGATGAGATTTTCATCGTGATCGTTTTCTAGCTATTTTTTTTCCTAGTGTCTATGAATGTTTTAGTACAAAAGTGATATTAACTAGAAATCAGCATATATATATAAGAAGATTCGGTATCATAATTTTGTTTACTTATCTAAATGCTAACTTCTCCATGATTTTAGGCGAAAAATAATCTCTCATGAATTCTTTTCGTATGGTTGTTACACTACATAAATCTTGGTTGTTTATTTAATTATTTGACTAGTAAATTTCTAAATATTATGTTTGTTTTTCCTCCTTCTTTAATTCCCATTTTTAAAAAATTTCAGTTAATTAAGCCTATATGCATTTATATATATATATATGGTCAATGAGAGCCAGTACAACAAAGTGTATTTTGCCTATTAATTACTATATACTATACTGACAAATAATAACTAGGCTGGTGCCGAAAAACATATATATATAGGTCAAATTCACTTTTGTAGCCAAAACTTTGACGATTTTGCCAAATATAGCCACTTTTGGGGAAATACCAATAATAGCCAGAATTTTGAAAGTTTGATGACAATAATAGCCATTTCCGTTACATAATTTAACGGCGTCAATGACACCGTTAGTCAATTTAACAGAATGCTTACTTGGATGCCAACTCACCCTCTCTTTCGTTTCCACCTCAGCATTCACCGACAGATGGACGACACGTCATTACAAAAATAAATAAAAAATAAAAAATTCATCAAAATATTCTATATGGACATGTTTTATCTTTTTATTATTAATAATTATATAAATAAACACAAAAAAGGAAATGCTTCATCTTCTCCATCTCTCCTACTCCCCTTCTTCATCTTCTCCAATCCACTCCCTGCCCAAATTTTCGAGAATCAAATCCAGTATCTCCCCTGATCTCTTCTGCCTGGTCCAATTTTCCACCTCCGATCTCAATCTGTGAATAATGAAATCAAAGTAAAAAAAAACAAATAAAACAAAAACTAAAAACAAGCATCTGTGCTGGTCATCGAGATGCTTCAGCTTCCTCATCCGCCACTGCCGCAAAGATTGATTAACTATATTGTCTTCCTCTCCCCCTCGTCCATCACCAACCGCCAGCGAAAAATCCCTCTGCCAAAAAATCCAACTAAAAAACTAGAAACAATCGCAATTACGGATCTGGAAATGGAGAACAGAACCCAGAACTCTCTCGTCTTCCTCTTCCAACGCTTCGGACATTGAAGACTAGATCTGGCCGCGCCGCATCGACTGTGCTATTTCAGAAGGACAATCCATTCCTTCTCCCTAGCTCGATTTCTGTTTTTAGCTTCAAAGGAGGAGGATGCAGCGAGATTTGGTCTGGATACAGATCTAATTAGCGACCCGGCGGCGAGATCCTGAACTGGCAGTGACCCAGAACCGGCAGCAACGGAGAATCGAAAAAAAATCGAGCTCTGTAAGACATTGGAGGAGAATCGAGCGCCAGAGCGAGGCTCTCTACTGTCGGCATCGCCGTTGGGGTCGACGTCTTCAGTTTTGCCGGCGAGAGGGTCGCCACCACCAACCGTCGTGGAAAGCCTCTCGAAGAACAGCATCTCCGCGAATCAAACCCGGAGTTAATTGGGTTGGGGGCTGTACAATCGGAGGGAAGACTCCGCGACATAGTTGGCTCGACGGCGATGTTGTTGAGAGAGCGAGAAGCACTAATAGAGCTTTCAAAATGGCGGTGGTGTCGACGACGGAAGTTGGGTAGGTTTAAAATGGTGGTGGTGGTATGATGACGCAACCTAGGTAGGGATTAATGGGTTTAGGGTTGATTCTTATTTTGGTTAGGGAAGATTTTGAGGGTTGCAGAAGAAGATGAAGTTTCTGGAGTTCAGGGAATTATTGATGAAGGGGAGGTGATAAGGCGATGCTGAAGATATTTTTGGTTTTATTTTTTTTATGATTTTTTTATTTAATTTGATTAAAATAAAAATATAAATTTTACTTATTTTCCACCAAATATTATTTTCGAAGAAAATATGCCATGTCAATTGCTGCTGTTAGTCCAGTCAGCACGTTAACTAACACCGTTAAACAATTGGACGGAAGTGGCTATTTTTGGTATTTCGCTAAAAGTGGCTATATTTAGCAAAACCGTCAAAGTTTTGGCTACACAAGTGTATTTGGCCATATATATATGAGCATTTCTACTATGCTATATAGCATCGGTGCTTTAATGTATAACTTAAAGTTGTACCATAACATTAAATGTATAACTTTAGGTTGTACCATAAAGGAATTTGTATCATTATGTTATGGTACAACTTTACAACTTGAATTTGTACCATCAAATAAAGGTACAAGTTCAAGATGTACCATAAAAAAATTTGCAGAAAATGTATAGGTACAATCTGAAGTTGTACCATAACGTTAAATGTACAATTTCAAATTGTACCATAAAGACAAAAACCTATAGCACCAGTGCTATATAGCATTATAAAATTTCTCATATATATCTTTGTTTTGTGAAATTCTATCCATATGTCATTGGAGAAATTCTCTTTGCTTGTACAGTATCGGCATTCGGCAGTCCAACTAGAAGACTGCTTGTCAAGTTCAAACCAATATGCAACGCTCGAACAGTTTTATACCATATTACCGAATTTTCTAGTACAAGTTGTGATACAGTTTTATAATTATTGAAAATTCTATTTGTGTATAGTTTGAATGTAGAAAAATCTTTCTTTCCTTTTGTTTTTAATTTCTTAACCAATAACCAAGGAAGGGATAAACAATTCTCCTTTTTTTATCAAACACTACTCAATATTTACCATGATCGATCTTCTACTAATTATTTTGAAGATTTTGCAACGATTGGCTATGATTAGATGAAGCAACGAAGTCTCGATCAAGTAGTTGAATCGGATTAATCGAATTGACTAAGTTTATAAATTCTTAAAGAGAATGTGCGTTTGGTGAGAGAAGAGCTCAATGACTCAACTATAATTCATTTTGAGTATCGTATGATAATTTAACTTTATTTATATGACTTTGGATGACACATGGGGATCAGACCTTGAACCATGGGTCAGTCCATCACTACAAAAAAAAAAAACCTATACCAAGGGTTTTGTAGCAAAGGTCCAATAAACCCCTGCTAGATTTGTTAGAACTCACTGTACCATGGGTTTATTGCAGGGATTCACAAACCCCTGCTACACGGATAACTAATTGTCACTGTTTTGTTCTATGATATGAAGTATTGTCCGGAAATGAAAATATAAGAACTTAGACGAAGTATTTTGCATAATGTAGGGTTGATTTTGTAATATTTTTTTGCTTCAGTCTCAGTTCATCTCGTCCCTGCCTCATCTTCTTTTTTCGTTCCGATCGCTCGACACTTTGATGATCAGAGTTTCGATCGATCTCTTTGACGGACGATCAGATGCTTGATCCAGATTCTCTTTTTCGATGCCTCCATCTCCATAGTCTACGATCTCCCTCGCTTATGTGTTTTCATTGCTGATTTGAAACCCTAAGTCCTCTTCGATGGCGACTACTTCCGATAGTTCTTTGTTTTCATCGCTGATTACTCCTTCTTATCCATGTTGCAAACAACAACGTTTCCTCACTGAAGATGGTCACACCACTCCTTTCCCTCCTCTTACTGCTTTCTTCTCCGTACAAGACCGCCATAGCAAAATCCTTCTCCCCTTCGCAATTGCTTCCATTGCAGCGATTCGAAAGGTAATTTCCTACTGTACTACCTTCGTCTGTGTTCGCATTTCTTCTCCGAAACAAAGGATCTCAGTCGTTTTTTTTGTTGTTTGTTTGCTGATAAAATTGGACTCTATCGATGGAATTGGATGGGGTAATCTACTTCGAGAACCATCAGAAGCTCTGAACCTCATTATTACTTGTTTTCATATTTCTGTGTGGCCTGATACCTCGAGTGAACTCCAAGAAATTTTCGGATTCTGTCAATTTGCCTCTAAGCGGTAAGTCGATCGAGGAACAATTCTAGCGATATTTGTGTGGCTCCTATCTGGGCAACATGGGAGCCTGCCAAGGTGAGTTATTCTCTTTGTTTCTTTCTACTATTCTGGCTACATAGTGAAGTTGTTTTGGCTTAAGATGATCATCTAATATTATACAAGTACATCTCGAATTTAGGTTCATGTTCTGAAAAACTGAGTGTATGTCAGCTAGTGATGATAGATGGATGTATTTTCCAGAAAGGATAATTGGAACACACTTCGGGTGTTTGTGACGAAAGATTGCCATCTCGATTACATAGCGAAGGATGAACCTGCAATGCTATACATCGCTTTTGTGTTGTTTATGAGGTAGTGATTATTCACTACCATGGTCCAATCAGAAAGTATATTATTTATGAACCTTGTTGTTAAACAACTCTTTACAGTCTCTCTGCATATGTACATTGTCCCACTGCACATACTTATATTCTACTTCAAATTATACCTCTGGGTATCTAATGCAAGATCAGAGATATGGGTTATTAGACTGTTAGACAGCAAGTTGCAGTCATTGCAACTGAATATCTAGAATTGTGTTTCATAATATTCTTTCAAAACTATATTTAGACGTGTTATAATGTTCTGAATTTGTCTTCCTTCTGTTGTTTTCATTACTGCAGATGGTTTGAAGTTCGAGGAATCTAAGAAGTTTGAGAATTGTTACCGAATCTGACGTTCAAGAGTGTTTTCAGCATGGACATCCATCGTCTCAACATGAGGAAGAGTCTGCATATAGCATAGGTACTATATGGAATATCTAAACTTGTCTTTCTTCCATGTTTAGTTCTTTCTTCTGTACCTTTTGCTTCTCATGGATCTTCATTTGGAATATCTAAACTTGATGCAAATCCCCTACTCCTGCTGTTCCTCCAAGGGAGCTTAACTTAAAAGGCTAGTTTTTGTGTGCTACTTTTGTATCAGAATTGTGCTAGGGAATTGGGAAGAGCTACGCAATTTGTAGTATGTTGGAATGCAATATGAGATGGTGTACTCGTTAGGATTAACATGCATTAGGTGAAGCTGATATTTGCTCCTGTCATTTTAAGTGAAATGGTTTGCACAGGGAAGCTACTTTGAGATGTAGAACCTGAGCTAATGGATGCCTTAATCCATGCCACAAAAGATGGGGACTGGAATAGGCTGGCAGTGGGTTTTCCTTTTTTTTTTTGGTTTCTGCGGAATGGTATTTACGCACCTACTTACCAATCCATGGTTCCATAACTTGTCTTCTTTCTGTTGAGACCTGCTTATATGTGCAGGCTTTTTGGATGGGTATCATTTGTGGGATTTCGTTACATGCTTGTCTGCTATTCGCCATTACCATGAACACAAACTGGGAAAAACAAGTACAGATATCCACATTTTATTACATACTTCCTTGCCTTTTAGTTAATTCTCTACTGCATGAAGGCTAGTATTGTTTTTGTCCTGAAAGGTACCTTGGCTCATTCTGTTTTCCATTATGGACCTTACAGGTAAAGAAGGCCAAAGACAGGTTGTACGCTTCAAGTTATTTGTCAACGGCGAACGCTGTTGCCACCACAATACCTTAATATATTCATTACCCTCCTGCATGGGAAGCACACCTTTATCTGTGGGAACTAGTATGGTGAGGTATATTGGGACTTTAACCTTGTTTCTCGTACTTGACCTGATTCGCTCTACTCCATAGAATGTCTTTCTCAATGCTCATCAGTTTATATGGTGTGTTAGTTTTGGCTAATAAGTAACTTAACAAAAGCTGAAATAGAAACTAAAACTCAACCGAAACTTACAAGGGTTTTCTAAACAGCAGAAGGTATTAAGTTGCAATTTATTGTAATTCTTCTTTCTATCAACTGCATAAGGTTCTTCTGTACTTTATTGTTCTTTCATCATTTTGCAGAATGATCATGACGAGACATTTGACTATAACTGAGATGGTAGAGCGTGCAAGGTGTCTGCTCACTATGGATTTCTGCATACAAGAGCACAAGTATGAGCAGAGTAAGAGCAACAAGTAAGTTCCATAGGCAACCATGTTTTTGTTAAGAACTTATTTGGTTTGGTGTAAATGAATGGTGATGGTAGCTAGGTTTGTGAGGGTGACGATGCAGACAAAGGCGAGCATGTTCCTAATCCTATTACTTATATAAATAAGCTGTTCATTTTTAAATTTATTTACTCGATGTTGTTCTAATCTAAATTGTAATATGTTAAATGGTTGCAGAAGGAAAAATTAGGGAGGGCTCCTACTAGGCTTGAAACTTTCAAAGCTAACCATAAGAGATCAATATCTTTCGACTTGACACATGTTGCTCTTGCACATACTGATCTTCACAGGGTAAGTGCCCATGACTATTGCTTGTTCTGGCATTATAACAAACTATTCGAGTACTAGCGAAATATTGGTCTGGAGATGTCTGTTACCATGGCTCACTTGTTAGGTGACTAAAAGTTTGGTCTACCATTTATAACCTGTTTCATATCAGAGTCCATTGCTTCAAGAATTGGTAATTATTATCTTATGTGGTCTTTGCTTCTTTGCAGGCTGATGGAAGTGTCTCATTAATTTCCTGTATTAATTTTATTAATGTTGTTTTATTACTGAACTTGATCAAAGATATTTGTAATGGATGATTTATACAAATTAAAAGAATCCATTCATGTATTTTGGTGTAATTTATTTTAATTTATGACCATATTTTTTAGATGGTTAATGTTAAGAAATCATGTACGACCAATTATATAAGATTGTTTGAATATGGTGACCAGCATATTGGTATTTGCAACGAAAATACTGTTGCTAATGAGACACCTCTCTTTAGTGACAGTGAATCTATACAAAATATGTTGTCGTTAAAAGGCGCCTCTCTTTAGGATGAAACTTTAGTGACGATTTATTCCGTCGCAAAAATATACACTAATATGTGACGAATGATGCAAGGGTTTTAACCCTTGCTACGAACTTCGTCATTATAGCTACAACATAATATAGCAACGACTTCAATCTTTTTAGTTTTTGCAACCAACTAATCAAGGGTTAGAACCCTTGCTACATAAGTTTCGTCATTGTATTTTAAACTAACGAATAGCAAGGGTTTAAACCCCTGCTACAACCCTTGCAAGGGACTTCCACAAGGGTCGCTGTAACCCCCTGCTACATGTAGCAGGGGTGGCTTTGCCAAGGGTTAGTGCAGGGGTTTGTAAACCCTTGCTACAACTTATAGCAGGGGTTTAAACCCTTGGTATAGGTTAAAAAAACCCTTGGAATAGCCTCCTTTTTTTTGTAGTGCATGTTATTCTTTGATTAAAACTTACCTTGTAGGAATACCTTTGTTCATTTTTAGTGATCAACATCTTGCTCGGGAATACCATGACCCTCAAATAAGGCATTCGAATACCATAACAAATTGACATGCTTAGCTTGTTCTCATGAACAAAGTAATGTTATATTGGATAACCATCAAAATCAATCCATCGTCAGGCAACAAATCTTGCAAACATCATTGATAACAAAATAGCATGTGATGATCATCTATTTGATGCATCGATACATAAAATTCCTAAATGATCCACCGTCCACGTAATGTGTGTATTGTTATACTTTCATGTCCATAAAACAATTTAAGAAAAACATGATTTAGAGTAGGGGTGGGAAACGATCCGGTCCGGTCAAAACCGGACCGGATTGACCCGGTTTTTTAAGACCGTTTTGACAAATACCATAACTGGAGACGGGATTGGATGGCACCCGGTTTCAACCGTGACCGGACCGGGTTCAATCCGATTTTAAACCGGAAACCAAATTGGCAGTCATCCCTTCCAAAACGTTGACGTTTGAAAAAAATTAAAAAAAAAAAAAGAAATACAATGAAATTGAGAAGATGGGTCGTCTCTGCCTCTTCCACTTTTGAACCGTCTCTATTTTCTCAATCTCTTCTCTCTTTTTCTTTCCCAATCATTCTTCCACCTACTTCTTCTCCTCTCTGTTCTTCTTTCTCTTTCTTGTTTCTTCCATCTGCCTCTTCTTCTCTTTGATGAGGCAAGCAAGTTGCTCACTTGGTATGTCGATCTGTCTTCGGCCTCCATCGTGAGCATCGCCGTCTCCGTCGCCCAGATCTGCCTTGGCATGCAGAGAGCAGAAGATGACGATTTACAGATCAGAGAGGGAATTGGGGCTGGAAAGGCGACGAGTCATGGTCGGCGCCTCCTCTTCCTCCATGCACGAGCTGATAGCGGAGGAGATTGCGGCGGCGGCGGCGGCCCTGGCTGGGGATGGGGCGAAATGGAGAGGAGTGATGGAGGGTGTTTAAGGAGGATGGACGGGATGGTGGAGGAGAAGGATTGGATGTTGAGGTCGACGGCGGTGGTGGTCGTGGTCGGGAAGGAGGAGGTGGTGGGCAATTGCGGCGACTCCAGTCTCCAGGGTGGGTTTTCGACAAGGAAGATTAGAGGGGAGGAGTGAGCGACTGGTATGGAAACGTGGGTGAGAGCAAGAGGGAGTAAGATTAGGTTTAGGGTTGGGCTCTGGGCCGGGCTGGTTTTGTCGAGTGTGGGCCTGGGGATTGGATTGTGGGCTGGGCTTGCTTGAAGATCTTAATCCGGTTTTCCGGTTTTAACCGGATTGGACCGGGTGGGCTAACAGGCTGACCGGAAACTGGACCAGATTGGATGCTAATCGGTTTCTGGTTACAACCGGGGCGGTTTTAACTGCCCAGTTTTCGGTTTGACCGGAAAACCGGGACTGGATTCCCACTCCTAATTTAGAGTATGTTATTTTATGTGTTGAGTGTCGGTTTTAACCAACACTTCATTATTTTGTGTCCGTTCATTTAACTGTCGCGATACCTGCCGACACCAATATGATTTATTGGACTGAATTTGCTGTATTTATTTTATGGTAATGTTTTTGTACTTTGCCTATATACCCACGTGAATGTAGAGTGGTATATAAGGGCTGGTGATGTCGTGTATTGGGTTGAAGAACCCTAGCCGAAAACACTCCTATCACAGACTAGTGACGTTTCTCTCGAGAGCCATGCTCTCCGTGGATTAGTCCCGGTTTCCGGGGATACCACGTAAATCCATGCGTTGTTTTATTTTCTGCAATCAAATATTTTTCATGGTATCAAAGCTGTACATTCTGAATTTGCAGTTTGAGTCATCATGGGCGAAGAAACTTCCAGCGGAGGCGGGAAATCGCTTATCACCGTGGGCGACGAAGTTATCCCGCTTAGCTCTCCTCTCTATCTTTATCCCTCGGAAAATCTTGTTCAACTATTCGGCAGTGATTTGTTGACTGATTTGAACTATGGTGAATGGGTTAACGACGTTACCGAAACCCTAATTGCGAACAACAAGCTTGTCTTTGTGGATGGGACGTTGCCGCATGCCAAGGCTGGATCCGCCCGCCACCAGGAAGCTTGGGATCGCTGTGATGCTACTGTCAAGGGCTGGTTGAAGACTACTATGTCTCGTGAGATTTGTAGTAGCGTTCGCACTGCCACTACCTCCCGCGCTATTTCAGGTCGGCACAACGCGTCTACGAGCTGAAACACATGCTCGCCTCTTTGCGTCGGGAAAAACTGTATGTCTCGGATTTCTATGCAAAATTTCATTCTCTTTGGGACGAGATGGACGTCGCTGATGGACCGCCGCGGTGTACTTGTTCGGGCTGTATTTGATTTCTTGCTTGGCCTGGACGACGTCTATTCCGTGGTTCAATCCCATATCCTCAACACTCGCCCAAACCTTACCCTCGCTGATGCTTACCAAACTATTTTGACGGAGGAGCAGCACCGTCTTCTCATTAGTGGTCGTCATCCCGTCGTGGACACCGCTGCTTTCCAGGTTCAGTCGGATTCAGATCCCAAGGACGAGCGCATGCGTCTTCGTTGCTCGCATTGCAATAAAATCGTTCATGCTCGTGAGATGTGCTATCGGCTTATCAGCTTTCCTCCGAGTCACCCTCACGCGAAGCAGTGCGACAATCGTTCGTCTAGTTCTCGCAAGTCCAAGGCTGCTCACATTGAGCCGGAATTTTTGCAGACAGTCCTTTTCCTGGCCTTACTGCACATATTGGCGGGTAATTCTTATGAACTGTATGAATGGTTAATTGATTTTGGTTGTAACGAGCAAATAGTTCGTGGTGCCAGCTGGTTGAGTTCAGTTGATTCTCGGTCTGAAATCTCTAAGGTTCAGATTCCCGATGGGATAGGCATTCCCGTTAAGGGGGTGGGTTAGGTGAAGTTATCTTATTCGTTTAGTCTCGACAGGCATGTGCCAGATTTCAGATGTAATCTCCTCTCACTGATTCGATAGACTAGGGATCATAACATCGCCGTAATATTTGTGCATGACTTCTGCGTGATTCAGGCCTTACCTTCAAGGACGCTGATCGTCGGTAAGCTCGAGGATGGTCTCTACTCTCTACTATCTCCGCCACATGACGCTAGGGTCGGCTGTGCAGGCTTGCAAAGTCGATGGACACAGCGGGATGGACGGGGAGCTCTGGCACAAATTTTTAGGTCATCCTTCTTCTAATAGACTGGTTTCTTTAAAGGATTTTCTGGGTAGTACTTTGGATTCTCGACATATTTCTCATTGTGATTCTTGTTTACGTGCTAAACAGACACGTACCCTTTTTCCTTCCAGTTTTATCAAGACCACTGGTTGTTTTGATCTTATTCATGTTGATATTTTGGGTCTCTATCGCACTCGCGCCTTGGATGGATCTCGTTATTTTCTGACTATTGTCGACAATTTTAGTCGCTCGACCTGGGTTTATTTGATGAAATTTAAGTCTGATATAGGGCTAGTTTGGCCCTGCTGTAGCTTTTGCAGAAGTAGTTTTTGGTTAGAGCTTTTAGATAAGTACTTTTTTTAAAAAGCAGTTGAGTGTTTGGCTGGAAAATTATTAGAAGTGCTTTTTAATATGAGAAATTGTGCAAAATGACTATAAAGGGCTTATAATATAAACTATGAATAAAAATTCTAAATAATAAAAAATAGTCAAAATGGATCTTGTTAGATTTCTTTTATATTAAATATTATGATTTTATAATTTATTTTAGTTTTAAAATCATACAAATGAAAGAAAATTATATTTTATTAAATAAATTAAATATGGTAAGAAAATTCATTTTGTCGAGACCGTCTTTCCCTTCCTTGAGCGCTCTCCCGCTCATTCCTCTCCCATTCCTCAAGTGGTGCATGATGACATTTCCATGCATGAGACGCGTCGAGACACTACAAGAATTATCTCTTATAGCTACAAATGATAGCCATAATTGATAATATTGTAGCTAAATACAAATAATAACTACATAAATTATCTCCCGTAGCAATTAACGAAACATATAGCCACAAATCTGTTTAGTTATAGCCCTTTCGGTTATTTTGCTTCGCATTTTCAATACTATAGCCAGTAGTGCCTTATAGCCATAAAAGTTTCTAGCTATGGTAGACCATCATAGCAAAAAAATTATTAGCTACAAAAGAAACCTGTTCGTGACAAAGTTATGCTAACATGCAACTTTTGGCCACAGTAGTTGAATTGGTAGCTACTTAATGTGATTAGAAAAACATATGAAAGTCTTATGGCTTTTAACTTAATGAACTTGCTACGAGATGTCAATTTGGAAGCAGAAACTTGTCATACGGCCACAAAGCATACACATTCGTAGCAATATATAGGATTGTAATTTAAATTTATGTGTTGATCAATTTTTCAATCTAAGTTTTAAATTTCTTTTTAAGATTTTTAATTAGCAAGCTGTGGCATTGCAAATCGAAAAGCAATTTAGCATAACAATGTTACAAAACCGGATCCATAGTGGGATGAGGAGAAGTAATATGTCTTTTGACATAAGAATTTGTTTATTCTAGTTATTATTAAAGGAGTTAGGGTTGTTTATGAACCAATCTGTCCATGAATGGCTTCACTTTCGACTCGATAAAAACTTATTCTAATAAAAAGAAGCTCGGTTCGTCTGTTAACGAGTCGAGTTTGGGCTAAGCTTTGTTCAGCTCGTTAACTCGGTTAGGTAGCTTGTTGAGCTCAACCCGTGATCTCTCATGTTTTGAGATCATGAGGTATTTCATCAATGTGATTAGTGATCCAACTAGACTACCAACTTATGAGAAAATAGTTTTGTATTTTATGAATTGGCTTGTTAGTAATGCGTAGATTTGTTAAATTATATATTTCACATATTTAAGATTTGAACATGTGAGCAAATATGTCTCATATATAATAAAAATATCGGCTAATTAGTTAGATGTGTGCTATATCACATAAATATTAGAGTTTAATTTATATATTATCTTATAGCTTAGGACAAGCCCGACTCAAAGTAGGTTTATAAAGAAACTTGATAAACATAAAATTCCGAAATTATATAAATAAAAGGAAACCCTAAGTCATATATACCACTTGGATCCTTAAAAATTCATACGCTGAAAGCCTCTTCTTTACTCCCATTCTCGCCGCTTGGCTATCTCCTCATCCAAAACCTAACTCTTCACTCCCCTTCTCCCTGCTCTCGCCATCTTAATTACCGGTGATGGAACAATATAGTTCGATCGAGTAGCACTGGTTCCTATATACGAGTAAGACATTGGAATCTCCTATTTCGTCTTCCTCTTCTCCTTCGTACGAGTAAGATATTGGCAATTCTAATTTTTTTTTCTTCTATTATTTGATGTTTCAATCCATCTTGAGAACAGACGGCCGAGAGATGATTAATTTGAATTCTTTTGGTGCCTCGTTCTTTGTCTTTCCCAAAGGTAAAAATCAATAGATGCAGCAGAGTCTCGGGGCATACATAACTAAGGGCCACCTTTGGCGTTTTTGTGGCCGGCTGCCATAGCTGCCTGCTTTCTTCTCATTTTTACTAGGTCAATGGATGGATGTTCTGGAAGCGTTTGTGTGCAGAGAACAGCTTCTTCTTTCCACTTCCTGGCTGTTGTTGTTGTTGCTGTTGGCAGAGGGTGTGAAATCAGAAGTAGTGGGACTGGAAATGCTCTAATCAAAATGCTCAAACTAAACGAAAGAAAAAAAAAATATTGAAGATTAATTCAACTACAGAAAACCAGAATCTATGTTGAGCCAAACAAGTTGGCTCTTTGGAACAAAATTCTCACAAACAACTTCCCAAACTTAAGTCACCCAGTTCTCAGACACTGTGACGAGAGCTACTGAAGAGAAACAAAGGACCCAATACAGACAGAAGATATATCCCCAAATTCTATCCCGCAACCGTCAAATCCCTAATTGAGTTCAACTCCTAGAATATATAGTACATACTAAATAGTGGCCGTTTACTGATAGACCTAATGCGTAGGGATCCTAGAGCAACGTCTTTCTCTGGTCATCATGATCTTCTAATAGAGAGGCGGCAAAAATGGAGGAAGAGGAGCTGCCTTTGGAGAAGCACGAGGTGCTTTTCTAAAGATGGAGGTGGAGGCTAGAAGCGAGGAGCGTTGTGAGAAGTTCAAGGAAAGACATTGATGGACGATAGTACGAAACGGTGTGTGTTGGTGAGCTGGTTACAAAACGATATCGCTTCTCCTAGTGGTCCGAAGGGCACCGTTTAATGTGAGTTGTCTGAGTGACACCGTTTTGTTCAACAATTTCCCCCTTCGTTCGAGAAGTCGGGTAAGAACCTGAAACAAGAGAAACAGCAACATCAGAGACCATACTTGCAGAACAGAAACATAATTGCATTGAAATAAAAGAGGTACTTCAGCAGTAAATCATATTTAAAACATGATGACAAAAGAGAGGGAACAACACAAATTCCCCCTTAGCATAAGACTACTTCAAAAGGCAAGTCCAAGAACTTGCAGTACAAAAGATGTTTCTACTGATGCAACCTAAAAACTAACTTCCCCTTAAATACCGTAACTAAGGAGCAGGAGCAGAAGCAACAAAATCGTCTGAGGAGGAACCTCCATCAGACACAGTGAACACCCCCAGCTTTGCTAGTTTCACCAGCAGATTGGGTCTTCTTTACAGAGGGAGGTTCAGGACAAGGACCAATAATGGATGCAGAGGAATTAGGGGGAGGAGAAACATCTGTTGGAAGATCAAGCACCATGAGGACATTCAGGGCGCTGACATACATGGTTGATGAAACGCTTCGAAGCTCCGAGAGATCAATCCCCAGGTTGATGAGCATGCGGGTGATGATAGAACCAAAGGGTAGTAAACCCTAGAAGTTCTCATCTCCAGCAGGAAGGAGATGGCTGAAAAGGAGGATTGAGTAGTCAAACTTCTGCCTTGCAGTAGCACTTGCAATGATCCAGAGATCCATGGGGAGCACTCGATCAAGATTGAAGGATCAAGGAAGGAAGACATGGGTTAAAAAATAATGGAACACTCTCAGACGAGGAGGCAGCCAGCTGACTGGAATGGGAACATCAGAACCACCAGTTGGTTCGGTTGAGAAGTTAGCATACTCAACACCAATGTTGAACTCCTTTTCCAGAACTCAGAAGGGTGAGCAATGTCCAGACCTTCTGAAGGGAAACCAAGAACAGCACTAAGTGCTCCAGCAGGAATGGTGAGGAGATGTCCATACACCACAGTGGTGAAGCTCCTTGAGCTGACACCTTGAGAGCGAAGATTTGAGTAAAAGTACTTCACTGCTCCTGGACAGGCTGGGTGCAGAGGCTGTCTGAGAAGATATTCGCACCTGAGTACCTCAATCAACGAGACAATCTCAAACTTGTAGATCTTAAATTCATAAGGATCTATTTGAGTGACATGGTGAAGCCTCCTATTCTCAAAATGTTGGAGATAACGATGACGGTTGATGACCACTGGCTCATGAAACATGTAGCCAGGATATGTGTGGACAAGGCCATCAAAC
Source organism: Linum tenue (assembly GCA_946122785.1). Lineage (NCBI taxonomy): Eukaryota > Viridiplantae > Streptophyta > Magnoliopsida > Malpighiales > Linaceae > Linum > Linum tenue. The sequence continues at coordinate 35,634,848 of CAMGYJ010000011.1, read as the reverse complement.
GAAAAGGGCGAGGCAGATGATCACTCATTTTGGTTTGGTAGTTGTGTGATGAAAAGCTTTGAAGAGGAGATGTGAATGAGAAGGAAGCGCATACTGTTCTTTAAATAGAGCTTGTGCTCAGTGGAAGAGGAGAAGAGGAAACGACTTAAGTAGATTTAATCATAACAGCTTGCAAAAAATTTCTTGAAAAGCAGCAAGCATGGGTAAAAAGATAAAAAGGTTTTAACTAAACGAGACAAGCAACACCTACAGTGTAGTAACCCAATAGGAATCTTACCTTTTTAGATTTTAATCTGACTAAAAGATCTTAATCCAATTTTAGTACACAATTGAATAAATCTGTCGCAGGAAGAGGCTTAGTAAGGAGGTCAGCTAACTGACTCTCCGTTGAAACAAATTGAAGATTTATGTGGCCTCCTTGAACTAGATCACGAATAAAATGATGCCTAATTTCGATGTGTTTTGTTCTTGAGTGTTGTACTGGGTTTTTAGTCATACATATTGCGCTTGTGTTGTCACAATACACTGGAATGTTTTTTTAGTTCAAAACCATAGTCTAATAATTGAGATTTCATCCACAAAAGTTGAGCACAACAACTTCCAGCAGCTACATACTCAGCCTCAGCAGTGGACAAGGCAACTGCTCCTTGTTTTTTACTGAACCAGGATACTAGTGATGGACCTAAAAATTGTATGGTTCCAGAGGTACTCTTTCTAACAACTAAGCTTCCTCCAAAATCCGAATCAGTGTAACCAACTAAATTGAAAGAGTCTGTGATAGGATACCAAAGTCCTACTTTAGTAGTTCCCTTAAGGTATCTAAAAATTCGTTTTATGGCTTTGTAATGACTTTCCTTAGGCTGAGACTAAAATTTGGCACATAACCCTACACAATATTGGATATTTGGTCTACTTGCAGTAAGTTAGAGTAGGGATCGTATCATGCCCCTATATTTTCTTTAGCATAAGGGTATACCAGATTCATCTTTATCCAATTTCAAATTTTTGGCCATAGGAGTGGTGATGGGACTAACAAATTCATGTCGAATCTTTTAAGCATAGTCTCAATATATTTGGTTTGAGAAATGAAAATTCCAACATTGGTTTGTTTAATTTGTAGTCCAAGGAAGTATGAAAGTTTCCCCATCATACTCATCTCGAACACTTATTTCATAGATTCACATAATTCTTTACACGTTGAGGGATTTGTTGACCCAAATACAATATCATCAACATACACTTGCACAATTAAGGTGTCTAATTTTTCTTTCTTAATAATAGTGTTTTATCTACACTCCCTTGGGTAAAGTTTTTACTCAAAAGAAATGAGGATAGTTTTTCAAACCAAGCTCGAGGAGCTTGTTTTAATCCATAGAGAGCTTTAGTTAGCTTAAATACGTGATTTGGATGTTGATGATCAACAAAGTCAGGGGGTTGACTTACATAAACCTCTTCTTTTATTTCACTATTTAGAAATGCACTTTTCACGTTCATTTGGAACAAAGTAATTTTCATATAACTAGCATAAGCACAAAGCAATCTAACTGATTCAATGCGAGCAACAGGTGTAAAAGTCTCATCAAAATCAATTCATTCTTCCTGAGAGTATCCTTGTGCAACAAGTCTGGCTTTGTGTTTAGTAACTAGTCCATTTTCATCTGTTTTATCTCTAATCATCCATTTTGTACCAATTATCAGCCTATTTATAGGTCTAGGAACTAATTTCCAGACGTTTAATCTAGAAAATTGAAGTAGTTCTTCTTGCATTGCACATAACCATTCACCATCAGTTAAAGCTTCTTTATAATTTTTGGGTTCAAGCAAGGACAGAAAGGCATACTGACCTGGATGGTACTTACCTCTGGTGACTATTTTGTCATGAAGATCTATGATTTGTGATGCTGGATGCCTTCTTTGAATGTATCCAGGAGCATTCTTTTTCTTCAGGTTCATCCTTGTCTTCTTTTTGTATAATCTGTTCTTCATGCTCTGTGTCTCCTGCTTCTTTTGACACTGGAAACAAAAATTCTACGGTTTCTACATCTATTTTGTTAGCACATACAGATTCATCAAACTTGACAAAAACGGACTCCTCGACCCTTTTGGACCTAAGATTGTAAACACAATAAGCCTGTCCTTTAGTAGAGTATCCCAGGAATATAGCTTGGTCAGATTTTGCATCAAATTTGTATAAGTGATCTTTAGTGTTTAGGATATAGCATTAACACCCAAAAGGATGAAAATATCCTAGATTAGGTGTTTTCTGTTTAAGAGTTCCATAAGGGTATTTTTTTTAGTTTTTCTTATTAGCACTCTATTGATCACATAAATAGCTGTCATGACAGCTTCTCCCCAGAGAAACTTAGGAAACCATATTCGAGAAGCATTGTTCTTGTTGTTTCTATTATGGTTCTATTTTTCCTTTCTACGACTCCATTTTGTTGAGGGGTCCTAGGAGCATAAAAGGTGTGGTTTATCCCTTTATCATTACATATATCACTAAATTGTTCATAAACAAACTCCACACCGTTATCACTACGTGTCTCCTTAATACCATTCTTCGAATCATTTGGCACAGTATTTACATAGGTCTTAAAATAACTAAATGCTTCATCTTTATATGCAAGTAAGTAAACCCAAGTGTATATGGAGTAGTCGTCAACGAGTACAAGTGCATAAGCTTTATCTCCAAGACTTACCACATTTGTAGGACCAAAGAGATCCATATGAATTAATTCATATGGTTCAACAGTAGTTATATCCTTTTTTAGTTTAAAACTCTTTTTAGCCAATTTTCCACCACCACATGCATCGTAGAAATACTTTGAGTTCTCTTTCAAAACAGGGATGCCTCGAGCAAACTTAATTTTAGACAGTTTAGACAATTTGGAAAGACAAACATGTCCTAGTTTCCTATGCCAGAGCATTTCCAGATCATGTATAATAGCTTGAAAACAGGTTTCTTTAAAGGTGTCAAGACATTTTAAATCCACAACATACATATTGCTCTGGAAATGTCTTGACACCTGTTTACCAGATGTGTGAAAATTCTGAGTTGAACAAGCAGACTTTGTTCTACATAACATGTGTAGCCTTTGGTTTTCATCTTTAAGTTCAAAAATTTGTCTGTTTAACTTGTTATTGCACTTGTTTTGAATGCTCAGTGATCCTTTTAGATCTAGAATTTTAATGTTCATCTCTTGATTATCAGTCATCAGCAAGCAGTATTTACTTTTTAACATATTACATTCATCTTGAAGATTTTCTAAGGCATTTAAAAAATCAGTTCTAGTTTCAAAATGAGAGCATTTTTCTGAATCTGAGTCAGTCATTACCTGATAGCATGAGGGTGATGCTTGATCATTGCTGCATGATGATTTTGAATCGCTTTCCCTTTTTGAAGCAAACTCCATGTATGCTATGTTCTTGACTTCATGTTCATCCTCAGAACTGAAGTCACCCCATGAAGCAGCTAAAGCTCTTTCTTGCGATATGGAATTTAAGGACACCTAAAGCGCATGTGACCTGTCTTACCACACTTAAAAGCAAATTGTTAAATCCTTTTCTCCGAAAGACCTGGGGTCTTAATATTCGGTCTAAGCCTTTCTCGACTTTCAGATGATCTTTCTAAGGACCTTTGATTATTCCTCTCAGAATAGAACTTGCTGGAAGAGTTTTGGTTACTTTGTCTAAAATATGGTCGATCAAAACTCTCTCTATCTCTCTTAGCGTTTCTAGAATCATTGTAAGCTCTGTTTGCTTGAAAATCTCTTTTAATTTTTAGCATTTGATGGAATTTTTTACTTACAAGGGCAAACTCTTTATCAAACTCTTCACTTATGTCATAGTCATTGTCACTAATCATATTCTTGAGCCTTGAAAGGTATAACATTTTTTCGTCTATGGTCTTCTTTGTTCATTTGAGTGATTACATCTTCATGACTTAAAAGAGAACCTACCAGTCTTTCAATAAACAGTGTGTTTAGGTCTTTAGCTTCCTCTATGGCAGTTCGTTTTGGTAACCATTCTCTAGGAAGACTTCTTAGTATTTTCCTAACATGATCTTTTGTGATAAAAGTCTTTCCTAGAACCTTTAGCCTATTAATTAGATTGTTAAACCTTTTATACATATACTCGTTATTGATTCACCAGAGCTCATTTCAAAGGATTCATACTCGTTTAAAAGGATATCTATCCTACTTTCTTTAACCTAAGACATACCTTCATGGGTAGTATGAAGAGACTCCCAAATCTCCTTTGCAGTCTCACATTGAGCCACTTGACTCCTTTCTTCAGGGAAAAGAGCTGAAAATAGGATGTGCATTGCCCTTGAATCCAGCTTATGCTCATCTTCCCACTTCTCTTCATCTTCTTCTTTCATGGGAATGGGACATTTTCGGACGATAGCCCAGAGATCGCCATCAAGCCCACGAAGGTAGATCCTCATCCGCTTCTTCCAGAAAGTGTAGTTTGTCCATCAAACCACGAAAGTGTAGTTTCTTCCAGAAAGTGTAGTTTGTACTAGCTTAATATGACGCTGGAGTGGATGAAGATCCAGACATCCCTCAGACCTTTCTCTTTGGCGATTTTACTCCAATCAAAGAGCATGCTCTGATACCAATTGTGAAATCAGAAGAAGTAGTGGGACGGGAAATGTTCTAATCAAAACGCTCAAACTAAACGAAAGAAAAGAAATTTTTATTGAAGATTAATTCAACTACAGAATGATAAACCAGAATCTACGTTGAGCCAAACAAGTTGGCTCTTTGGAACGAAATTCTCACAAACAACTTCCCAAGCTCAAGTCACCCAGTTCTTAGACACTGTGATGAGAGCTACTGAAGAGAAACATAGGACCCAATACAGACAGAAGATATATCCCCAAATTCTATCCTATAACCTTCGAATCCCTAATTGAGTTCAACTCCTAGAATATATAGTACATACAGAATAGTGACTGTTTACTGATAGACCTGATGCATAGGGATCCTAGAGCAACATCTTCCTCTGGTCATCATGATCTTCTAGTAGAGAGGCAGAAGAGATGGAGGAAGAGGAGCTGCCTTTGGAGAAGCGCGAGGTGCTTTTCTGAAGATGGAGGTGGAGGCTGGAAGCGAGGAGCGTTGTGAGAAGTTCAAGGAAAGACTTTGATGGACGATAGTACGAAACGGGGCGTGTTGGTGATCATGAGCTCGTTATAAAACGGTATCGCTTCTATTTGTGGTCCGAAATGCACCGTTTAATGTGAGCTGGCTGAGTGACACCGTTTTATTCAACAGGGGGTTGCATTGACCAATGGCCTGGATAGTCATCATTGTCTAGTATTGCTTGAAGAGTTTCTCTCAGGAAGAAAGAAGGGGGAATGAAATTTGATCACGAATTAATTATTTTGTTTTAAGTGATTGGTTCATTTTGGCAGTTTCTTATAAGTTGGATTATGTATACTTGTGAATGCATGCATTTTCTATGTTTTAGCTTCCAAAGTATGGTAAATTTCTAAAGGGGCAGAGTCGTCCAAGAAAGAAAATGGCAAAAGATGACAAGCAGAATGTGGAGAAGAACTCTGGTGACACAGTCTCCTTGACTGCGGTTGAAGCTTGGAAGTAGGAGGCACTCCATATTGAACCTGCAGTTCTTAGTTCAATGCAATGGAGAAAGTCTATTGAATCATTTATTTTTGTGCTAATATGATTAGAAAATGGATTCATATGTACACAACAATAATTTTCTTTATTGGCTATGAAATGAAATTTTACGTTGGTACTTTTTTGAATTTCTTTCAAGCATTTATATCAACCTGACCCAACTATGATTTTCGCAACTCTAGCAAGAATGTGGGTGGTGTGTTTTATTTATATCAATCCGCAATAGGCGAGCTTGGTGGCTAAAACCTGTCAGACTCGCTTGAAACCCATCCCTAGTAGCTCTTCGTTTTGCGAGCAATTAGCCACCATTTTCTTTGTAGCAAGATATAAATTAATTGATAGTTCATCAAAATTTATCTTATCTTATTAGCCATGAATAACTTCATCACAAGAATTCCAATCTGTTTTGTTTCGATTAGGATTATGCATGGCAAAATATTCAATAAAGCCATATAATGTATTTAATGTAGCTAAATACTTTTGTGGTTTTGCTATATCAGTTTCACATTTGTGGCAAGAATCATTTACTCTTGTAGCTATGTTGTATACTTTTTATGGCTAAAATATTGATTAATGCTTATTAGCCACGCAACTGCAAAGCACTATGGCTAACCTTTAGTTGCGCCACTTTTAGTCACACGTGCTACAAAATTGTTTTTTTGTGGCTATATACTTTTGCCATGCAAAACTGATCATTTAGCCACGAATAGATTCATAGCTACATATAACTTTTCTTGTAGTGAGAGGGGAGTGTCCCGGTCATCCATGATCAAGTGTCCAAGATAACATTCACGACCCTAATAGAGAAAATCAACTCGCAATTGGGAGTCTCTCTTTTCTGCGGATGATGAACTTGTTGATGATGTTGGGATTGAGACATCCTCTCCCATCTCGGCTGCTGATTGTGTTGGGATTGAGACTTCCTCTCACGACACGGCTGCGACCTTCGGTTATTCTCCGATAGCTCCCACTTCTCCCCTCGACGCATCGGCTTTCTCCTCCGATGATCATGCCAGTTCGGCGTCTCTTCCTCAGGTACCGACTACTTCTCTCCCGCAACCACGTCGAACCCCGCCTCGGGATCGCCATCTCCCTGCGAGACTCGATTCTTATGAGGTCAAGCTTTCCGGTACGTATTCTCAACATGTGGAATTTTTCCATCTCTAATTATGTTAGCTACCATCGTTTTTCGGCTAACCATTGTGCTTTCTTGGCAGCCATGACCTCCTTGGTTGAGCCTCGCCACTTCTCTCAAGCTGCTCGGTATCGCCAATGGCGTGTGGCCAGAGAAGGAGATTGATGCCTTGGTTGCCAACAGAACATGGACCTTAGAGCCACTTCCACCTGGGAAGCGTTTGATTGACTACAAATGGGTTTATAAAATAAAGTATCATCCCGATGGCACTATCGAGCGTTTCAAGACTCGTCTAGTCGCCGAGGGGTTTACTCACCTGGAGGGTATTGATTTTCATGACACCTTTGCTCCTGTTGGAAAGCTCGTCACTGCCCGTGTTCTTTTGGCGGTTGTTGCGCAGAAGGGTTGGCCTCTTCATCAACTAGACGTCAACAATGCATTCCTTCAAGGAGATCTTGATGAAGAAGTGTATATGCAAGTACCACCAGGCTTTGCGTAAGAGGGCGACTCCCGTGTTGGCCATCTCCGTAAGTCTCTCTATGGTCTTCATCAGGTGTCCCGCAATTGGTATGCAAAATTTACTAAGGCACTGGTTCATTTTGGTTTCACTGTCTCGCAGGCTGATCTGTCCCTCTTTGTGTATGAGGTGCTTGTGTTTATGTTGCTGCTTTGATATACGTGGATGATGTGGTCCTGACAGGTGATGACATCAATACCGTCGCTCGGGTTAAGACATTCTTGCATGATCGCTTCAGCATTAAGGATTTAGGGCCTCTCACGTAGTTCTTGGACATTGAGGTTGCTCGTTTGCCGGATGGTATTGTTCTCTGTCAGCGCAAGTATACCATTGATTTTTGGCTGATGCTGACAAGAGTGTGGCTCGTCCTAGTGGCTTTCCTATGGAGCAGAATCATACACTTACTCGTACTCTGCTTCAGCTCCTATCATCGTCTCATTGGGCGGCTTCTCATCTCACCATCACTCGGTCGGATATTGCCTACTCGATCAATGTGCTCAGCCAGTTAGTATGCCCCTAGTCCTGATCATGTTGCAGCTGCTCACTGTGTCCTCCGGTGTTCTTCTTCCTTCAGCTGGTTCTTTGGAGCTCACTAATTATTGTGATGACGACTGGGCAGGTTATCAGTCTACTCGTCGCTCTATTACTGACTAATATATTCAGTTAGACGGTGCCCCGGTTTCTTGGTGTGCTAAGAAACAGTGGGTTGTAGCCTATTCTTCCGCAGAAGCAAAGTACCGCGCCATAGCTAGTGCTACCAATGAGATCCTCTGGCTTCGCTTCTTACTCGGCGAGTTGCGCGTTCCCCAGTGCACTCCCACACCTATTTACTACGACAATCAGGCTTCTCTTCATATTGCTACTAACCCCGTCTTTCATGAGCGGACTAAGCATGTGGAGATGGACTGTTATTTTGTTCATGAGTGTGTTACTTCTGGCGAGATCGCTCCTCGTAAGGTGCACACTAGTTCCCATACGTTTTTATCCAAGCTTGGCATTTGTGAGCTTCATGCTTCACCTTGAGGGGGAGTATTGGGCTGTATTTGCTGTTTTTATTTTATGGTGATGTTTTTGTACTTTGCCCATATACCACGTGAATGTAGAGTGGTATGTAAGGGCTGGTGATGTCGTGTATTGGGTTGAAGAACCCTAGCCAAAAACACTTCTATCATAGACTGGTGAAGTTTCTCTCGAGAGCCATCCTCTCCGTGGATTAGTCCCGGTTTTCGTGGATACCACGTAAATTCGTGTGTCGTTTTATTTTCAAAAAAACAAGTTCCCATCTCGCCGTTGATAGGTCGAACCTGAGCTCCGCCGATAAGAATTTCCGCCTGCCGCCAGTTCGTGTGTCCAAAAATTTCCCACATGATGTTGTGCATCTTCAACCTATTTTCCTCCCCTCTTCTCCTAACTCCCAAGGCGACGGTGGAACCACCAAATTCAGAAAATGCGGTGGCACCCACTCCCAGGCATCCCCAGTAATCGAAACCCCAAATTCAAACTTACCCACCATCGCTCAAGCACATCTTTCTTCCTTCTCATTGGCGTTTTACCACCGCATCCATCACCCGCCGCACGGTGCCACTGGGGCTTCTAGTCCGACTGTGTCTACCACTTGAAATCAGTTAAAATTGTCACTTTGCGTCAGTTAAAAACCAACTCAATGCACAAAATTGTGTTGGTTAAAACCAACACAAATGTTAAACGACACCAATATGGAGGAAATTGTCTCAGTTATAAGTTTAACTTCACAAAAAGGTGACGGTTACTTAACCGACTCAAATCACCGAAGCGAATTCTGAAATTTGTATCGGTTCTATTAACCGACACTAATCAACCGACACAAAACCATAATTTTCTTGTAGTGTAAACCTCAAGAAATACGTTTACTCTTTTACAAGAGATTGTGAAATGTTCTATTAATTCTCTTTGAGAACAAATATGACATGATAACTCTTTTGTTTGAAGAATTATCTGACTTCTCATTTGACGTTCTCATAGATTCTCGATCAAGTCCTTTTCGCCTCTTCATCTGGGATGGTCTCACTTGACCTATCAAACTACTAAGTTATCAAATCTTATGAACTTTTGGCTTACACTTTCATATATACTGATAGTACTAAATTTCTAGTAGTACCTTGGACATTTTTGTTATGCAAAAATTAGTTTTGATATTGTTTGAATATGATATTCCTTTTATGTGAATATCTTTGTGTTTCAATAAGTTTATATTATTCATCACCAATACATATAATCTAGTGACATATATAATACTCATGCATGTTGTTTTTTGCAAATATTCATGCTCGATATAAACATATTTAGCAAAAACAATTAGAATATCTCAGATTAAGATAAAATTAATAATAAAATAAAATAATCTATTAATAAAATGACAGGAAATTAAATGTCACACATTAAAACATAACAAAGAAAGGAAGAGTAAAGATAGAAATCAAAAGACTACAAATAACAATATTTATTTGAAATATTATGATCACCAACTAAGTGATAATATTTTTCTGCATGCGATGAACTACAAAATAGTAATAACTAATTCATCCGAACGACAAATGGTGATCGGACCTTGAAATGTGGGTTGGTCCAGGTTATCCAACCATACACAAATTCTTGGTTCATAAGATAATCTTCCTTGGATGAAAACTTGATCTTGTAAGAACGCCTTTGTCCATTTTCGGTGAACGTTAACTTTCTTGGGAATACCTTGACCCTCACGTGCGACACTGGACCAGCTCCTCCAAATTCGAGCACGGCCTTGTATGTCCAATTTCCATTTCCGGCGACATTTGTCAAGACCCTCGGAACGGTTCTGGTTCGATTGGCTCCCGTCAGTCCGACCGAGATTGATGGGAAATTGAGATTAGAGATGAGGTCCGATTGTGAGTGTTGAGAGCAATAAAAGTTTGAGGAGCGAGCAACTTTGGATATCCACCTCACGGTGTTGGTGTCGTAGCCGTAATAACACATGAACAACAAGTGGTGAGTCACGTCGGTCTCGTAGACGAGCCCTGGGTTGAGCGATCCCATTGGATTCAGCTCCCCTGCTCCCACATCATATGGGCTTGCCTCTTCTCCGGTGTGAGTTGTAATACGAGAGCCCAGATTGTTCTTTGAAAAAGCTATAGATAAATTAACAGCAACAACATCAATAACCACATTTGTTGTTGTTTATTTTCTTAGAATGAATGAATGTATATACATGTTGTTTTGTTTTACGTACGTACCTGTGGTAATTATTGCGGATTTAATGGCAGATGGGGTGAAAGATGGGTTGAGAGCCTTGATGTCGGCGGCAACCCCTGAAACGTGAGGGCACGACATGGAAGTTCCAGAGGCGAGGTAGAAGCTTGACTTGTTGGGGAAATTGTTCACGTATACTATTTTCATGCGACACAAGCAAACACATAAGATTAAGAAAAACATGCAAAGACACATGCAAGCGTCCTAGCCGATAGAATTCACTATCTCTCCTTAAAGAATCTTATTCCCCTCAAGTACCCAAGGTTGTGGAATGATTCCTCCCAGGATAGAAAGGACGTACCTTTTCCGGCGTAGCGGTACCTCAAACCCCGGAAACACCATCGAACGCAGCGAAACGGCGAGAACCACACTTGACTCTAATTTCTCTTTCAAAAGGAATGCAGAAAAAACTAGTTTTGGATTTTGGCAGAGTTTCAGTATCGGGAAAAATCCATGTAAAACTCGTTGTTAAAACAAGAGGGGGTATGGTGCTATTTATAGAAAATGAAGGGATGCATTGAAGGGAGGCAACTCTTCATATGGGTGGTTACACCCCAACCATTGCATTGGTTCGTTTAAAATATTTCAACCATTGCATTGGTTCGGCCTCATGGAAGTTGGACCGGTTTGGTTATTCCAACCGCCACATCGGTTCGGTTCGATTTGGTTCAACTCGGTTTGGTTCATTTGGTTACACAAACCAATTTAACCAATTAACCACATATTACATCAAATCGATCGAATTCGAGGCCATGCCTTCTCACATCTTACCAACATGGTACTTCAAGAGACTCTCTTGAAACTTTCCCCTTTTATTTCCATTCACACCACTAAAAATCCAAACAATCCCCCACATGAATGGAGAATGTTGTACTTTTAAAAACTATGCAAAAAATCGTGTGATTCTCGACTAAGAATTAGTTGCATCGGAATAGGTAGGTTTCCCTTTGAACCTTCCTTAGTGAACATATATTGAGTATACTCACCAATCGGTAGATGTGATATCTTTGAACCGTCGGTTTTGCTTGTATACTAAGACAACATATGTCACACACCTAACTCTTATCCGTTCACTGGTTCTCATTGTTGTGTTCGTTTCAGCCATGAACACCGCCTGGTTTCATGAGTGTGTAGAGAATTGGCCTTCTTTTATTCTCCTTGAAGCGGCTCCACTTCACACTCACATAGGTGATTTCTAAACGTGTATTCCGAAAATACACTATTTGATCACATCCTGTGTCAAACTTAGAAACCATTAAAAACCTTCCATCTTTAGGTTTACCCTTATAGTTGGACATTGTCTCATCATGAGAATGGACTTTGAATAATTTGACAATGTCGGACCATCAATCACAACTTTGTTTCTCCTTGAACCTAGAGGTTGGGTCTGCCAATCCTGCTTAGGTAGAGTTACCGCCATGATGATTTGTCCTAGGCCACGAGTCCATTCCCTTCGATGCTATCGTTAACTTCTAGGTAGGCCTAATGTTTGTTATCACTTGATCTAAGATGATCAATCCAAATAACTTTGCTAGAAATTAATCAATCCATAGTGTCACGTTTCCATTATCTTTGACGAGATTTATCACATAACACTCCTAGCCCTTGCAATAACACCTTTGTGCACAAGTGCGTTTTATTAACGCCAGTCTCTGCGGGCCAAACTACTCAACTTCACCGGTCTTAGAGTTTAACTTGGACGTTTTCCAAGATACTGCTCCTCGTTAACCATAAATGCCTATCCATTAATGGACTATGGCTTTTGGTTCACCCAGTGAGTTCCTTTGGGTAAAATTCACCAAAGACTCGTCTCTTTTCGATTCACTACACATCTTGTGATCTTGACTTGATTTTATTGCCTTGCAATAATCATAACACATGCCAACGTTATTGAAGTCTCTCCACTTCATTAACCTTACTTGAGCTTCACAAGTATCTCTTTAAATGTAGTGACATTTATGACTTAGCTTAGGGTTTACGCAAAACTTCTAAGTATCACTTTCACTTTAAAATCACCCAAGCGACATTCCACATTACTTCTCCCCAATTTATCCCCCACATTTCAACTATTTCGCCATAGTTGTTGAAACCAACGTTTCCGGTTTGGGGAATGTTGTTCATATACATTCATGTATAAGGTCAAAATCATCTCTTTGGGAAGAGTGGATCAACATCAATAAATATTCTAGCTCTCTGACATAACGTCAATATATGCTAGAGTTTACTCATAAGTTATACCCCTGGACTGGGTTAACTCCACAAGGTTTAAGGACTCTCACTTTCTCATTAGATACCTTCATACTTTCAAGTATGACTTTGCTTACCTTTCCACTTTTGTCTTATGATTAGGTTGCGTCCCATTGTAGGGTCTTGAGATAGTAGCCGAAACAATGGCTAGCTCTTCTCCCCCACAATTCTACCCTTTGCCAAACATCATGGAATAATCCCATTTATTTTCCATGGTTTTACTTATTGAACTTGCCAACCACTATATGTATCTAATTGTTTACCAATGGTATGATCTCACTCGATTAGCATACCACAAACAATTCAGATTTTATTAGAAAAATCATCCAATTACTTACCAATGGTATTGATCAAGGCAACTTGAGACGTCATAAGTAATTCAGATGCATTCCAGTAATGGAAATCTCATCTAATTACTTTCCAATGACATTTCATATATGTAACATGAGATACCACAAGTAATTCAAACGGATTTCTAATTCAATTATCTAATTACTTTCCAATGGTATAAACTTCATAAATATACCATAAGTAATCCAGACTTTAAGTTCAATAAGATCATCTCAATTGAGCTCTCATGCCAAATTGTTTTCCAATGATATATATCTATATATACCATAAACAATTCTGTCAATGAGCTTCACATAGGTCATAAACAATTCTGACCTAATGCTTATCTTGATGACAATCATCATTTGGCAAGCTTACTAAATCCCTATAAGGATCAATCATAGCTTCATTTTCCTTGCCCTCATGGCATAGGAAACATCAAGTCCTAAACCACATACACGATAAATAAATTATCATGTCTTCACAACTATCACAGGAACTAGAGTTCCTTATCGCTTGTAGCTTTCTCGTAATGCAAACCTTTAAACGTGCATTAACCAAATTTCATCTCCAACACATTGGAGGTACACTCTTTCAAACTATGTCCAACATACTATGAACATTACGTTTGTAACCATTTGGGCTTAGGTTTTACACACCTATGATTGTTCATATTCTTCCACTAGATAGTTTATTACTATCCAAACCACCGTTACTTAGAGTCCATGAAGGATTATAATAAGTACTTCCATCATCTCATGCATCACCTTGAATGAAGTCCAAATTAAATTGGCACATTTATCATTCATCCATGCCACAAAAATGAAATGGACCAATGCAATAAAAGCATTAAAACTTTGTGGTTAATTTTGGAACCAAACAAACTTGTAAGGTTTTATCCAACTAATTTTCCACTTGAGAGATAAGAACATTTGTCCTTTATTCATCATGTAAATACACGACTTACATAGGCACACACATATTGATACCATATGTATATATACACACATACATATGTCTACTCCTCAAAGGAGATTACAATACATATACAAGAATCCTAAGGATTCTTGGGGTCGAAGTCAGGATCAGAGAGACATTCATCGGTCTCTATGTCGGAGTACTCCTCCTCGTTCTCCGATTCCTCAAATTCCTCTTCTTCCCCCATACTCTCCATCGAGTCCATATGGGTGCCCAAATCATCCACATTAGGACCCATTGAGTACCAATCATAGATGGGTATTCCATCTAGAGTCCAATAATTGGTTGGATGCTCTCCACCAATGTCATTATATAGCAAATCCCCGCTAGCATCATAAAAATCGAACCACTCTTCATTGTCAAACTCCATTTCGGGAGTAGAGAGATCAATAATCTCCGGATCTGATTCGATATTGATGACCTCTATGACGTCATCGTCATCATCCTCGTGAGTTGGACTCCATACTCCGGAGGTGCTACCAACCATTTTCTTTTCCGCCATACAGTCCGATTCCGCAATGACTATCGGAGGACTTTACTGCTTTTGGGAACCAACTGGCGGTTGCATGCTCCTTCATGCATGGAACTTATCCGACTGAAACTTTATTCATGGATCAAAATAACAAAGGAAGGAGACGTGTCCCTCCCTACATATGTTCCCTCCATGCAACTGTCAAATGACATTTTTTTTTTCATGCAACACATGAATAGCTATTTCCAGTGCACTACCACCATCAATTGCATGGCATGTCATGGCATATAGATACATATTCATCTTATACGATCTTATACAGAGAACCAAATCAACAAATTGATAACAAATTGGTAATACAGTTTATCAAGGAACAGAAAGTTACCAAATCCATCAATCCATAAGTAACCGGAAATCAACAATTGAATGCAATATATATCCATACTGCAATTTTGTCTAACAGAGCCACATATACAAACAGGGATAAGAGAAATATGCATGTATATATGGTTATACTTTTCCCTACTGGAACCGAAATTTTGTTTCTTCCATTGCAATTTTACTTTCGCATGCATGGGAATTAATTACCATGATGGCAACCCTCAATGACTCGTGTACCAATTTCACTAATTGCAGTTACACGAACAGAGAACCATCGAAAGAAAAAGTTGCAAGTACAGAAAACGAAGGTGCTCTCAAATTAACCAAACAGTATACGGGAATAATCACTAAAATTAAGATTCTTTAAGATTGTTGGGGAAATTGTTCACGTATACTATTTTCATGCGACACAAGCAAACACATAAGATTAAGAAAAACATGCAAAGACACATGCAAGCGTCCTAGCCGATAGAATTCACTATCTCTCCTTAAAGAATCTTATTCCCCTCAAGTACCCAAGGTTGTGGAATGATTCCTCCCAGGATAGAAAGGACGTACCTTTTCCGGCGTAGCGGTACCTCAAACCCCGGAAACACCATCGAACGCAGCGAAACGGCGAGAACCACACTTGACTCTATTTTCTCTTTCAAAAGGAATGCAGAAAAAAACTAGTTTTGGATTTTGGCAGAGTTTCAGTATCGGGAAAAATCCATGTAAAACTCGTTGTTAAAACAAGAGGGGGTATGGTGCTATTTATAGAAAATGAAGGGATGCATTGAAGGGAGGCAACTCTTCATATGGGTGGTTACACCCCAACCATTGCATTGGTTCGTTTAAAATATTTCAACCATTGCATTGGTTCGGCCTCATGGAAGTTGGACCGGTTTGGTTATTCCAACTGCCACATCGGTTCGGTTCGATTTGGTTCAACTCGGTTTGGTTCATTTGGTTACACAAACCAATTTAACCAATTAACCACATATTACATCAAATCGATCGAATTCGAGGCCATGCCTTCTCACATCTTACCAACATGGTACTTCAAGAGACTCTCTTGAAACTTTCCCCTTTTATTTCCATTCACACCACTAAAAATCCAAACATGACTGAGGCCTTCCTTTTGGCTTATCGAGGTCGTCGTCACCTGTCCAAGCGGCAAGGATGTTGACTCCAGGTGCAGTGATGTCAGGCTGCCAAGCAAGTGATCGATTATAATAACCAAATAAATTAATACCAATCATGATCAGTCGATATAGCTGGTATGTACAAACAATCAATTGGACGACAGTCTGATCGTATTTGCCTTGATAATGTGGGCCGAGTTGTTAGAAGGCCCCCTGGAGGAGAAGAATGCAACTTCTGGCGCCGGCGTATAGTTCCCCACAACTACCGTCGGCAGGATGGTTGCCAAAGGTTTCCTTCATTGTATTGGTTGAATTAACGTGTCATTTGTAATTAAGTTGAAGTAATTAATCAAACTTTCAGTTTGTCCAAGAGGGTGGCTGAAAGTATATGGGACGTACCCATTACTGCGGTCGGTTCTAGGGAAGCAGCACAGCTTGTGGCCTATATCAAAGCTACCCGGTGTTGTGGCCTAAACCGCCCTTCAACAACACCTCTCGCAGTTGGTCCTCGTACTCGGGCTCAAGACCGCTGTCTTTAACGTCACAGATCACAATTTTGCCTTCCCTTTTCTCTTTGCTCAGGGAATTGGGTTCGCAACTTCTGTAAATAGAATAGAATAAACGAGGCATAAATAATGGTATAGTTGGTCCATCAGAAAAATGTCAGGGAATTGAACACCTAAGACCACGTACCTTGCCGCAGCGAAGGAGACATTGCCTTTCTTTGCTGATCGGCCATCTATCAGCGGGTAGATCGGCGATCGACTGATCAGACCGTCTACCCCTATCCATTCCCCCTGTTTATAGAAAGAAATAGAGTTTAATTTATTATCTGTCTGTCTGGTCAATTTAATTACATTTATTAAAAAAATATATAACATAAATTTTCTTAGACGAAGAGAAAAAAAAATATACCTTCACAACTTGGCCTCCGCCCAGGAGGATGTTGGATTCGAAAGCCCTGTCCACCGTGGAAGCGCCCACCGTTATGATCCACGGCGCATCGTTGGAAATCGTGGAGGGGCGGGGCCCGCTGTTTCCACCGGCACAAACGACGGTGATCCCGTGCTCGACGGCGTGGAAGGCGCCGAGGGCCTGCGGGTCTCTGAGAAAGTCTCCGGAATTGTCAGAGCCGAGCGAGAGGGAAATGACGTGGACGCCGTCGGCGATTGCGTCATCGAACGCGCCGAGAAGAAGCCAGTCCGGGCAATCTCCGTGCTGGCACACTTTGTACACTGCAATCCTCGCGGACTCGGAGCCTCCCCGGGCGGTGCCGGCTGCAAGTCCGTCGTAGTAGGAAGCCTTTCTCACGGCCACTCCCGCCGCCGTCGACGCCACGTGGGTCCCGTGGCCGTCTAAGTCTCTTGGGGTGTCGCTGATGTTTGTGTAGTACCTGGCACCAATGATTTTCCTGTTGCAACAAATTAAATAAAAATGATGAAGAAAATAGTGACAGTGGGGTAATTAATTAATTACTTACGTACCCATTGCAGGCTGTGGTGTTGAAGTTTCTTCCGGTCATGCAGGTACCATTCCATCCACGTGGGAAGCTGTGATTGGTGCCTTGCAGTCGGAAGCTCTCGGACTCGGGCCATATCCCGGAGTCGAAGATTCCGATTACAATGTTGCTGCTGTCGGGTTGTTTCTTGCTGCGGCAGCTGCTCGGCGGCGGAACGGCGTCGGATTCACTCTGCAACTCTTGGAGGAAGTCCCAGGATCTTGTGGTGTGGAGTTTCAAGTTGGAACCGGGGAACACCGAGACTACTCCTGGTTGGGCTGCTATGGACTGGGCCTCCGCCGGCGAGAGACGGGCCGCGAAGCCCGATAGCCCATGACTGTAACTCCTCAAAACGTCCGTCTCCCGCCTCCCACCGCTGCCAAAAACTCAAACGACTCAGAATTAAATACATACATACATACATACTATAAACACACGCAAAAGACACATATAAACACCGAATGATTAAGAAAGAGAGATGATTAATTTAATAACTGCGTTCGTTGTCACCTTTGAAGGAGAGAGTTGAGGACCGTTTCCTTGGCAGCAAAGTTGACAGGGTTTGCTGCACCCATATACACTATGTAAACAGCATCGGAGGAAGAAGATTCAGCACTACTGCCGCCGCGGTCGTTGAATTGGTTATTGGTGGACTCCGCCGGGGCTGGCAGCAGCGACAACAACAGGATTGCGCAACTGATGATCATGATAACCCTCAACATTATGGTTGCTGGTGTGTGGCTAATTGACTTTTGGAGATGGAGGAGCATGATATATCAAAGATGAGGATAGTTTGTTTGGTTGTGGGGTTGCGAGAAATGAAAACCTTCGTTCTAGCCCTATTTATAATAGTATGAAATTCCTACCATGCTTTCACGTTACGTACATAACTTTGATTGTTTTTATTTAGTAGGTTTTTGCAGGTCGCATTATATAAAATACCTTGCTTTCACGTTACGTACATAATGTATACTTTAACTTATGTAGTAGTTGTAAAATCTTATTACGGAAACTTTTACGTAATGGAGTGTCCTTTTATTTAATGGCTATTAACCTTGTGTTCAATAACCGATTAAATTGTTACGAAATCCTTATGTACATGTACAAGTAGACATTGTCAGTTGATCCCAAATTCCCAATAACTCGAGTGTTGAGAGAGTTTTAATAATGGATCATATACAATTTCCTAACAGACGTAACTTATACCTCTTACGCCAACTAATGCCCTATCGATAATAACAACTCTCATCAAACAAAGGTTATCTTAACTACGTGATGAACCGTAACTCACGGTTCAAGAATTTAATTTGCTTCCAACTCATAAGTGAGAACACGACATAAGTGTCAAAAGCTTGTTTTGTTTATTGATTTGGATGTCTCGGACTAATGTCGTATTACAATATATAGATGTTAAAAACCAAATATGTAACTCGAATCGCCCCCAAACCCTACTAACTACCATAGCCAACTCGGACAACACCCCAACAGACTCCTACTTAGCCCAAACTTACTAACCTATGTACCACACTTTGGTCCATGCACTTACCTATCCTATGTACTAGTAACCCACTTACTAACTAATAACCCAAACGTAAACCCACATTATAATTAACAAATTAAACACATAACGTACTAGCACAAACCCCAACTTCATCACTATATTAAGCCTATGGCTTAGCAAAGTTCATACATGTACGTACCTGGTCTTATCTCTCTACACCACTCATGTGTCCTAATCGCACAACGATCGATGGAGATATGATATCGTTGCATGATGGAATCATATATAAGAAGATCGACATAGCGTAACCGATTCGATCTTAATATATAATTTACCTGGTCTTAGAACGAAGTTGTGACATAAAGAAGATATGACAACCAATTGTAGTGTTGTACTAGTAACCAAGCTATCTACACTACAAAAAAGAAGGTCTATGACAAGGGTTATTTTCACCTATACCAAGGGTTTTAACCCTTGCTATGAGGTTTAGCAAGGGTTTGTCAACCCTTGTACCAAGCCCTGCCAAAGCCACCCCTGCTACACCATAGCAAGGGTTTATACCAACCCTAGGTGCAAGTCCCATCCAAGGGTTGTATCAAGGGTTTGAACCCTTGGTACAAGTAGCAAAGGTTAAAACCCTTGCTAAAAGTTTGTGTACAATTTAGTAGAGAGATGTAAATAGCATGGGTTAGAACCCTTGGATAAATATGTTGCAAAAACTAGCAAATGGCTAAACCCTTGCTACAGGTCTTGCATAATTTGTGATTAAAGCAGAACAAACAATTTGCAACAACTAAAAAGCGTGGTTAAATAGTCGTTGCTAAAGACAAAAGATCACCAAAACTGGAGGCTAAGCTTGGTTGCAAATGCTTTAGTCACTATAGAGAAACCCTTAACCAAATACCAAAATTTTTAATATTAACCAAATTCATTTCATGCAATATTACCCATCAACACTCCATCGTTCATACCATAAACATCATATGATTCATGATCCAAAATTTTCAAACATAATCCAAAGAAGGATGGTATGTTCATATTATTCTAAGAACTTAAAAACTACATGAGTAGAACACGATCCAAAATTCTATATACAAGATATTCACGACGACATCGTATCAAGAAGCTTGAGAACCCAAAGACGAGCAGCAGCACTAGTAGCACCCTGTTCATAAAAGAAAAGAATTAGTAAGAGTAACAGTTATGACAAATTAGACGAGCAGCAGCACTAATAACACTGAGTATGAACCAACATTGAGCAAATTACAATGCATCAATATAGCAGGTAGCCATGCTCATCTGTATTTAGATTCTG
The DNA here is from genome assembly GCA_946122785.1 of Linum tenue. Taxonomy (NCBI): domain Eukaryota; kingdom Viridiplantae; phylum Streptophyta; class Magnoliopsida; order Malpighiales; family Linaceae; genus Linum; species Linum tenue. Next base: position 35,614,444 of record CAMGYJ010000011.1, on the reverse strand, counting down.
CAGAGTACATTATCAAATAAAGAAGCAAACAGAACCACACACATCTATTCTTTCAACTTACAGTCATGGCCAATGGGGAAATAGGTTATCCAGCCTTATCACCTTGAGTAGTTCTCTTGATTAATTCTTTGTTATCGCAATCTGCAAATTATGCAGTAGAATAATGAGTTGAGTGATTAGGTTAGGGTTAGAAGTAAAGAAGAAATAATTTGTACTAAATCATTGAGAAGGAAGCCTACAAAGCAGACCTTTATCCAGAAGGAGGAACTCATGAGCACCAGGGTAGCCCTTGATTGCTACAGGACCATAGAGCACTTTTTGCTGCAGACCATTGAAAGATGTCATTTTAGATAGGAGTATGCCAGTAACAAGAATAAAGTACCCCAACAGGCAACAAAACCACAAATGATGTGCAAATCTTGAAATACCTATGTTGCAGCTAGCTAACATCCTGTTGTATACAGGGAATTAGTTTACAGAGAAAACTAATAGGCTAGAGGATCGACACTGCTCGATTTCCTTAAGCATATGTTATTTACAGGGAATCAATATGGTGATCATGTCAAGGCTTTTAGGAAGATCAGAATCACAGTCTAGTGAAAGCTCAACAACCCAAAATTTGAGCAAAATATTGGGTCGATTTGGCCAATCCCTACTAATCGGTCTATGCTTCTCTGCTTCCTATACCATTCCTCTAGTAAATAGTTCTGAGTGGAAAAATATTATGAGTAAGATTTGAATCCAAACCTTTATGACGAGATCAACTGCTTTGTATGCGAAATCGAGTGGACCAATTCCTACAACACAGACGATATGCTCCTCCCCATCAGCATCAGTAAGTTTGACAGTGGCAGTGGATAGGCCAAGTGTTCCACAAGGGACCTGTGTAGTAACAAGTTCATTTCATCCATACAAATTATACTGAGTTCACATACACATCAAGGGAGAGAGAATAAAGTTTACCTGCAAGTCATGAAGTTTCCAAACATTTTCTGGTTGGAACACTTTATACGAGACTAAATGTATTAGGTCTGCATCAGTGACACGCTGCAGAAACCATAAAATTAGTGAACCATAGCTTGCAATTTTAAAACAACATAGCTCTCCATAAGAACATTATCACCGATAAAAATCTGCCATATTCATTAAGCGAGCATAAGATCAATCTATTACTGAGCACAAACTTCAGTGGAGGCCCATCAATGTTCGATTTCAAAACTTCTCCAGTACTCTTCCACTTGCTAGTATAAGATACAGTGATCTGGAAACATATCAAGAAGAGACAAGTTTTTTAAAGTCTACCCCACCAATTAATTTGCTAAAAACGAGACAATTTGATGATACAATCAACTAGTAATGATTTCCAAACTCTACAGACTCACTCTGCCAGTGTGAGAGAAAAACAGTTACAGAGAAATCAAGATTTCAGGACCCTGTTAGCATATAAACATAGCAGAATCATGGATGCAATCCATTCTGGAAATGACACTCAACCAAGTTTCTCTAATTTATGCTTTTCCTTTTTCACTTTTATGAACTAAATTTGTTTCTGGACTGAATATTTGTCCTGCATTTCAAATTAAACTTTGTGTTTGTGAGAGAAAAAAAAATGCAAAAGAAAAGAACCTCTTAGCATGGTTGAGATGATTAAGTAAGCAAAAATAAAATTTTACGACAAGAGGCTAGAGAGCACAGATGATTATGGTATAGCTAAATATCATATCAAATATCAGTTCATTCTCATAGATATCGTATTCGTATGGTCCGGCTCTTGAGCTTAGCTGAACAAGAAAACACAAGTGAGATAAAATACTATGCCAATGGCAAACTACTTAGAACCACAGATGGTTTCATTGAAGTAAGAAACATCGAGTAACTAAGTTAGCTTGATTCATTATGGAATCAAAGATACCGAGCTGACCACCGCTAAGAAACCAAATTCACCATCCAAACTAATAGCATGCCACTTTAACCAATGACCCAGCAATTCACCAGTTGTTTTATAGATGACAAGAGAAAGGAGAAACCTATGGAAGCACTAACATATGGAAGCTTGCTTTCCAAGGCTGCCATATGTAAGCACTAACAGAAGACATAAAGAAGCACTAAAGAACAATTATCATGATGCAACAGGAGAAACGGTAGACTAAAATTCCTTTCATGGAATTCTTCCACGGGGCATATGCCAATCCATAACACTACACAACGAATGATAAGACAAGACCACCTACATGCTAATCTTTTGATCTGCAATCTTTCCTATGATGATTCTCTTGTTATAATAACACTAGCAATTACCATGTTATGGGTTACACGACAAGAGAAGCCTATACATACAATCACTTCGCCACTTTAATCCCTAGTATTATTACAAGATGATGAACATTTACACTTCACTTCCCCAAACGCATTGCATGTAGTAAAGCAGAGCAAGTTGCATCATACAAAGCTTGAATTGATGATTAGACTCAAGTTTCCATTACCAGAATCACCCTAAGTGGCCTAAAACTTCATATACTCAAGTTTCAATTAGCCCTCCAGAATTCAAGTCAAGTTCGAATTAGGCAATAGACCCCAACAAAGTGCAAAGTACGAGAGAGACATAACCTTATCAACCAGAACGAGATAGACATTGGAGAATCGAGTCGGAGGAAGGGAGAGATCTGAGAATCGCCACGCCGCTCGGAGTGAGGAAGGTATCAGCGAATCTCCACGCCGCTCGGAGTGAGGGAGGGATCGGAGAATCGCTCGGAGTGAGAGAGTGAGAGAGATCGGAAAATCTAAAAGAGGTGTTTTGAATTCGTTTAATAAAATGGGAAAATTGAACATATATGTGAACGGAAAATAATATTTTATATATAAAAGGGAAAATAGAAAAAAAGAATTGTGCCTGCTCATCTGTACGAATAATGTTTTTTAGTTTGGGCAGCGAAACAGAGTTCTGCCTTTGCAAGGGTTTCTAAATCCTTGGAACAAACTGGCGCTAGAATAAGTTCCGCAAAATTTAGCAAGGGTTTATCCAACCGTTGTTATGTAACCCTTGGTATAGGGGCTTTCTGTTGTAGTGCTAGGGATATGCATGGGCGGACGTAACGTCACGAACTCGATCTTTTCCTTTTTTATGACAAGTGGACGCAACTAACTAAAACTTGTGGTGAGATCGAACCCGAGTATATAGGCTAAGCAAGTGTTGCATGATATGGTTACGTTTCAGTTAGTTACGTTTCACTGAGCATTCCTCTTTTTGGATGGTTTTTTTATGCTCCTGGAGATCTTATTCTGACGTACTTATTCCCCGTCTATCTTTGAACAATGTGTTCTGGTTGTTGTTTTTTCTCGTGCATGCATGCGATATCTTATACATCATTCCTTAGGAAGTAGTCAGGCTATGAAAACCCCACTTAGTATTGCGAAAGAGACCAGCTGGCACTACAAAAAAGAGACCCTATGGCAAGGGTTTCGTAGCAAGGGTTTCAAAACCCCTAATATTTTTTCCGAAATTCGTTGTAACAAGGGTTTGTGCCAACGTTTCGAAACCCCTTGCTACATAATTTACTTAATCTCATCCCCTGTTCCAGTTCGAAATTGAAAATTCCTACTTTCCCTTCTACGATTTTCTGGTTTTCTATTCGGCCCCTATTCTGTTTAAAATTTGGAGAGGGAATGGCGAAAAGCGATCGTCGAGCTCTAGAGATTCCCGCATACATGTTGATACCTTACGTTCCTCCTTTCATCTCCTCGATCCCTAGCCCACACCGCCAACATTGATTCTCGGCATCGAGCTCCATGGAGGTGGCGCGCCATAAAATCCACGACCAAAGTCCCTTCATATTGTTAGCGATTCCAACAAAGTTCCCCAAATGTCAAACCATCGGAGAGGAAAGCAGAGTGCGCAGAAGCTGCCTCGATTTCATACTTGTCATCGCACTTCCACTAGGGATGGTTCGTCGATCAGGCCATCTTCTGTGAGGAAGAGCGGCTCGTGGTCAACCGATTCAGCCATGATTGGGATGAGATCTCCATGTAAGTACCCGCATCTTCCCTCTGTGTACTTCTTCCCGCCGACGAACTGCGGAAAACCCTAACCCTTGATTTTACACTCCCGAGAATTTGATTTGGAGCCAATTGCTGCATGGTTTACATCACGGGGAACTTGATTTGACTACGGTTATGGGTGCTGATGGATTACTCATTTCACTAATTGATTAGGTTTCTCTATTTGTTTAGCTTTTTGGGCAATTAGCAGTGATATTGGCATGTAATGAGTTGGTGGTGATGTTTCTTTCACTTTGTTATTGTTTCAGGAGGCTTGCCTTTTGTCTTTGAGGTAAGGGAACTTGAAAATACTCCGTTTTATGGAACATGGGGAATATAGCAAGTCACTAGAGCCTGGTGATGAGTTTTAACTTAGTGGGGCACCTCTTGAAACTTTGCATCAAATTTTCGTTAATGATTTCTTGCTTTGTCTACTGTTGTATGTTCTGTTTTCTCTTAGGGGCAGCAGAGCTGTATTTTTCAGTTATGGGCGTAATATGTGCAAGGCAAGCTTTTGAACACTGCATTAACTCGGCGATTCAAGTTTCTAAAATGATTCTGTTTGGCTCCCCAAAAACCAATCTGAGTGCGAATGCAGCTCATCTGGATTATGGGTTCTGGTTTTTTCGTTGTCGTTATAGATATGTGTGTTCATGTTTTAGGTAAGACTTGTTTTGTCTGTTCCTACTATCTAGGTTCCTGAAGTGAACCCTCTGGTTTGCCTGTTGAATTTGCAGCTCCAAAAGTTTGCAATGCGATTCTTGTAATCTTCTGATGCCCAACATAAATATGCTCTGTAAAGGTGAGACTAACCTTCCTTCAGGTTATTATATTAAGTGCATAAATAACAGTTGGATGTACTACCGTGGACCAAACCAATGTAGCTTTTGTGCTGAAATTTCATTGATCGATCTCTAGTCTTGATTCTGTTCTTCCTTCCTTTGGGCTCGATTTATATAGGATTTGATTGAGGAGTTAATTTGACTATGTTGATTATCAATAAGAGATTCCATTTGTTTCTTCTGCAAAATTTGACTTTTGTTTTCCTCTCACTTGGTATTAGAAGCCGGATTACTGGTGGTAGAGTTGGTTCTGAACTTTTGTCTACTACCAAATCAAGTAATCAAGAAATCCTTCTACGAAACCCACAATAAAGGTATTCTTGATTACTCCAACAGTATCTTGTTTACATACTTCATATACAAGAGAGAGTTTGATGCACTCTTATAATTAGTGGTTTAATTCTCTTCACTAATGCTTTTCCCCTCTTTCATCAAACAAACTGGTTTCCTTGTCATTTTTGGGGCAAGGGTGGATGCAATCGACCACTACACATCAGAGATTGAGAGAATATCGGAGAGGTAAGACAACTTTCATATTGTTCTTTAGGCCACATATCTGGAATCACTTCATGAACGATCCATAACCCTCCTGGTTTCAACCAGAATGGTCCTAACTTTCTCTAACCTTTTCTTTAGATCTCAACAGAAATACAGTAGGTCATGAGCAACTGGGCTGCTGTAATGACAGCTGCATTCGTTTCCTTTAAAACAAGATGGGCTGCTGCCACTTGTGCACAAACACAGCAATCCTGGAATCCAACACAATGGCTGATTGACATTGAATGGGCTCCAGAACCCCGGGATGTGTACTGGGACAACTTGGCCATATCATATGTTTCACTCGCAATCAGGAGGCTCGTCATTGGTGTCGCATTCTTCTTCCTCACCATTTATACTTGCTGGCTTCTTTTGTGCAGGAAAGTCAAAGTCTGTTATCCAAGGTTTCCAGTTCATCAATGTGTTCCTTGGCAGCATAATCACAATTCACAGGAACTGCATTTCAGCAACTGGACAATTTCATACACCATTCTGCAACTGAGTATGAATCCATAGTACTATTTAGCTGTTGAATTTTACATAGTAAAAATTCAAAGAAATGAAACTGACTGCATTGTAATATATTGTGCAGGATACCAAAGACGGTTGGTGTCTCGATTCCTATGAAGGCGACTTTCTTCATAACTTACATAATGGTTATTGGTGGGCTGGAGTTGCTGGTGAGATACTTATGTTGAAACCTCTGGTAATCTATCACTTGAAGAACTGGTTACTGGTAAAGACTAAAATACTTAGCTTCAGATTGTAGTGCTATTGAGATTTACTATAATGTTCTTAATTACACGGCTACAACAGAGGATGCAGTGGCTCTTGCGCTGAAAGCAGGTACTCTCAGAATTTAAACCACGATGACCGCTTCATGATCAATGCATTTTAACATAATCTTTAAAGCTTAAGAAAAAGAAAAGCCTTCTGATGGTGATTTGTTTCAGGGGTAAATATGGACTGTGGAAATGCATCTGCCATTGCAGAATTGTCAGCCATTCCCGAATTGGTTTCTGAAAGCAGATCAGTGTGACAGCAGCAGTGACATATTTCTAGTCCAACCAGGGTGTAAGTGTTCATCAGGCTCTCTCATGCACTCGGCTGAGTTATAGATCATCAAGGTGTAACTCTAGATGTTTTCTTGTGTTTAGAATATGTTTAGAATATTCCGAATGTCATATGAATGATATATGGAGTGATATTGTTTTAAGATTGTCGATCATTGAACTGGTTATGGAGAGATATAATAAGAAAAACCACAGTTTATTGAAGTGTTTTTGTTCACTATTTATTTGGTGTTGAATAGTTAGGAAAACTCAATGTTTCGGTTCTCTCATATGGGTTCACATTTGGTGACGAGAATGTTCTAACTTTAGTGACGAAAAAGTCACTTTAGTAACCAAAAAGTGGTTCTGAAAAATGAATTAGGTTTGATATTAGCGACCATTTCTTTAGCGACGGTTATTTAGCAACAAAAAAGTGACCCTAATTTGTTTTTATCTAAGTGAAATGTAGCATGGGTTTTAACCCTTGCTATACGTAGTAATGTGGAAATTGTCTCTTTCAATTTTAGAGACATATAGCAAGGGTTTAAACCCTTGTTAATGTTGCAAGGGTTTTAAACCCTTGGTACAACCCCTGCATGGGACTTCCACCAAGGATCGCTCAAAACCCTTGCTACATGTAGCAGGGGCAGCATTGCCAAGGGTTGGTCCAATGGTTGGTATAACTCTTGCTATGTCTTGTAGCTGGGGTTTAAACCCTTGCTATAAGTGAAAATAACCCTTGGCATAGACAGTTTTTTTTGTAGTGTGGTATGGCTTACCAAGATATATATTGTTAGAAACCGAGTATGAAAATTACGGTTGCCAATTTTTTCAGTCACAGATTAGATCGCTATTTTTAAGACGTTCGTGGTACTGCCTCGTTGCGCACAACAGATTATCTGCAGGACACCTCCGGGAGAAAACAACAAGTACTCTTCGTTTATTTCCAGTTGAGCGAAACCAAAGCTCTATGAATCTCACTTTCTCGTGTATCTGCTCTCCGAATTGTGTTTAGAAGGTCTTGATTATCTCCCGAATATTTCTTTTATTAATTTTCCTTTTTATTTTCATATCCGAAAATTAAAAAACACTTAATAATTAATTCAAAATAGTTTCCAAAGCTATTATGACCAACAATATACCAACCCAATTAATGCTGATCGATCCGGCCTTGTCGTCAATCCAAACCTCCCAAGCTTCAGAGCAATTAGTGACGTTCAGGAATTCGCTTGAGTAACTAATTAATATATTGTTGTAGAATAAAAGAAAATCGACAAACGTTTGTTAGATTGCGTCTAGTGTAAAGGGGGTGACACAAGGTAGCACTAGACTTATTAATAAACGTTGGATGACAATGTATAGTTGATTTGAGAAAATTCAAGAAAATTGAGACGATGCTTCGATAAATGGAGAGCAAAATCTCAATTATTATTATTATTATTATTATTATTATTATTATTATTATTATTATGGATATTAATTTGGCGTGCAATGTTTGTTGTGATCTCGATGTAGTATACAACTAGCTTTGCTCTCAATCATCGGATGATCACTTATTTTTATAATTATTACTTATTAGTCATTTAATATTATAATTAACCTATCTTTGTTGATCATTTAGATTGGTGTTACCTATTTATAATTATAAAATATATGTTTATATCATAAGATCCACTCCAAAGTTATCTAAATTTTGATTCAATATTGATTTTAACGATGAAGTGAAAAAATATATATAAAATTAGAAGTAATATATTAAACCCGTTTAATGACCTGATAGTCCCAATCTTAATATAATTGACAGAGTTTATTTTCATAGTTTTGCAGTCAATATCATCAAATATAGTTTGTCTTACTTGTTAGAAAATTTAAAGTATAATAAATCTCTTTATAGGTGTATGTTTAGATCTTAGTAACGCTGTTGAGTTAAAAAAAACTAAAATAATAAAAGTGACGTAAAAAAAGTGGACAGTTAAGAAGTTTTTAAATGGCGAACCCTAATTTGAGAAAGTGTATAATATATCATATCAATTTGGATGATTGATGATTAGGATTGATGTAATTTATTTGTAATCGTAACCATTATGTTTATAATATAAGATTCACTCAGAATTAATTTAAATTTTGATTCAATATCAATTTTGATGATGAATTGAAAAAATTTAAAAGAAATAGAAATAACATATTAAAAATTATTGATGCATGAAATAGTATTCTCTTTTTATAGTAATAATATAATTGATATATTTTATCTTATTGGATTTGGAGTTAATATCAACAAAATAGAGTTTCTATTACTGATTAGAAACTTTACACTAAATAATCTAAGCCTTGTAGGTTTGAGTATAAACATAGAATAAAATAAAAGTGAAATGAAAAATCAAGACTGACGTGGAAGATTGAAAAAGGAGAAATTTTTAATCTGTGAAGTGTTGAAAGAAGAGATAATTTATTTGTAATCATGAAAATTATATTTATATCATATGATCCAATCAAAATTAATCTCAATTTTGATTGAATATCAATTTTATTGATGAAATGAAAAGATAAAAAAATAGAATAAAAATTAGAACTAACATATTAAAAACGTTTTATGCATGATATGGTATTCTCCATTTTGTTATAGTAAGTAACATAATTGATGGATTTTATATGATTGGTTTTCCAATTAATATCAACAAATAAAGTTTGTCTTATTGGTTAGAAAATTTACACTATAATAATCTAAATAGTGTATATATATGTTTGAATCATTAAAACGCTTATTTATATGTTAATATTTTTTAGTTAGTATTGAGTTTAAAAGTAAATAAAAGTGACATGAATAATCAAGACTAACGTGGAAGATTGAAAGAAGAGAAAATTTGTATATGTGAAGTGTTTATTTCGAAAGTCATTATTTTATATAGATAGATATTTTATTTTACCTTCACTTATATCATGATTGTTTTAGAACAACTTCTTGCCACATAAGATTTACTATGATCCACAAATTTTACTACCATTTAACTCATTTATTTTTTTAGTAATTTATTAAGTTACACTAAGGTAAAAATAAATAAGCATACAATTATCATCAGTAAGATTCGAACTTCCTATCTATGAGTCCATATAAATATTATTGCTTACACATTTAACCAATAGGCTAAGTTCTATTTGATGATATTAAGCACAATGATATTATTAGTGATGTTATGTTGTGAAATGACTTTAAAATCTAATTTCAAATCATGATTGTTTTACTTTATCATTTAACCTCAAAATCCATTTTAAGAAATGTTGACTTTAATTTCTACATAAATTATACTAGGAGAATTTCATGTATAAGTTCTGTATTCTATTTTTTTCATCCGAAAAAATTATTAGAAACTAAATATATATATTCAATAATTATTTAAAAAATTTTGAACAAAATCATAAATGAAAAATCAAGTGGAAAAAACAATTCAGTTACTATCCAAATTTGAAATTTTGTTGAATATCATATTCATTTCAAATTGAAAAATGAGAAATTAATAAATAACCCTCTCCAATATTATATAGCACTAAAGTACAAAACATAAACATTTTCTTTATAAGATCTTAAATATGTTAGTCACATACTTGCAATATTAGTTACTAGAAAACATAATGACATTATGTATGCAAACTACATTAGTTGAGGATAATATTACGAAGTGAAAATAGCGCAAATCGAGCATATCTCATAAAAAGAAGAATAAAAAATAATTTAGAGTAACATGCATTTGCATAGAAACTTTGTGTGACTAATAGAGGCCAAGTTCCTATATGTAACGCACTTGAAATAGAATAGGAGAAAAAAAAAATTAGAATGAAATATGAGATCTAGCAATATAAAAAAGGAGAAAAGAAAAGAAGGAAAGATTTGTGAATTAAAGTGTCATTTTTTTTTTCATTTGTTGTTGGACTCAAGATTCGAATTTATGGGAAAACATCATTTCTAAAAGAAAGAAAGAAGTAAAAATAAAGTTACAATTAATGCAATTAAGCCGCAATGAATGTATCATATTAAACTGTCACTTGACCTAAATTTTTATCATAAATTTTTATAAATATCTAAGTACAATACATGTGGAACCAATAATTTCATATATCCCAATGAAGCTGAGCTAAACCAATTTTATTTAATTCGATCATTAACCTCGTAATTTCTCTTGTAAGTGAGCTAGTCATTTAGAGCATAGCCTGCCACATCAAGCTGCTTTTTACTTCTTAAGTGCTCTTGGGTAAATGAAGCTAGTTGAGCTTGGAGGGAAGCCACCTTCTTTGCTAAACTCTTTGGCCTCATGCAACAGCGCAGTTTTGAAATTTGATTGAGCTTGGATGGCATTGGTTGGTGAGGATGCATGTGGCACTCCCTCGATTATTGCAAGCTAACCCCATGGTGTGGATAAGATAAAGATGGCTCATGATAGTCTGTCCAAATACCATGAAGTGTTGCCTCATCCGCTTGCTTGAACCTTACAATGTGTTTTCTTATCTTGTCAGCTTTCCTTGCGGGAGAAAACTCCTCTTGAAGAGCTTGTTCAAGGGAACCCAATGTTTCGAAGGTCCCAGGTAGATGAAATTGCAGCCAATCTTGTGCTATTCCTTTCAAATAGAAAGGGAAGAGCTTTAGGTTAAAGGCGCCCCTAAAGACTTCTAGATGGATCACATGGTTGAGACAAATAAGAAATTATTTAGGTGGTTGGATGGATCATCATCCTCCTCACCATAGAAGGACACTTGTATTCCAGCATCAAATTTCCTTCGTTAAGTTCAGTGTTGGAATGCATGGTTTTTGGTGAGGTGATGTTGGATGAGCTTTGCGCTGCTTTAGACCAAAAGAGCTTTGCTAAGGTGTGTAAGAGTCCTTCACCCATGGCTTGAGCTTGGTTTCTTGGCCTTGGAATCAAAATGCAATCAAACATAGAGGGCAAGGAGGAATTTGTATGTGACAAACTTCTATTTAGAATGGATGTGATGAATTTTCATAGCACACATAGAGCACAAAAACTTAATTACGAAAAACAAACACTCAAACAAATAGAAACAAAAATAACAATAACCACATAAACAGAAAGAAAAGGATAAAAATCCTACCTCGTTCCCTTTTCCGAAGCTTGCGAGATGTCCTCCGCAACGGTGCCAAAATTTCATGTCAATTGTTGTGTCACTACCAAATTTGTTTGTTTAATTTATCGCATAAGAGTTTAGGATCTCGACACCTCAACCCACGAATTTCACTTTTCCTTGCATCATATTCGAATACAATAGGTTGGTTTTGCGTAGTTATTATCAAAAGATCTCGTGGAATACGACCTTAGAGCCTTCTAGGATTTTATCAATTGTTACTACGTCATTTTTTTGGCGCCTGCTTGGGATTTTTTATAGTATTTGAAAGAAACTAACCTTTTGTGTTAGATTTTTATTTCATAAAAAGAGAAAATATTACAATCTAGTTGGTTTAGTTTTGCAGGATTCATACTCGAGGAAGCAATAACAAGCCATCCAAGGACATGATACCAAAAAGAAGGAAGAAAGATGGGCCATTCTGCTAGACTTAAGGTATCAAAACTCGAGGCAAGCCACAGGAAAAAGAAGCATCCATCAAATGCCAAACATTAAATCTGATGAAGAAGGAGTATTAAAGCCATTCATAATAAACCATGAAGATATCCTTTCAGTCGAGCATATTGCATAACCTTTCACTTTGCTCGAGTATATTCTACATACCCCCTCTGCCATGCAATCTTGGGAGCCAATTGTTGCTTCAACTCCTATTCCTATACTCTTACTCTGGAACAAGTGGAACCGGAAAAGGGGAAAAGGGTAAGACAACTTTGCTCTCCTCTAGTTTCTAGCCTCTACTTTATGACAACCTTGAAGTAATCCTCGAGAGATGGAGCCAAGTGTATGAGGCACCATAGAGACAGCCAATCTATCTATAAGATATATGATGGAGATTCATGACTCAACTTTCTTCCATTTCAAATTTTCTGCAACGAGAGTGAAAGTAGGAAGGGTACTTTCGTCATTGCAATTGTTTATTTTTTTATTTGAAAAAAATATCAGTGTCAAGATTTGAACCCGGGTCTCTTCTAACAAGGACAAGATTCATAACCAATAAGACTAAACAAATTTGTTGCATTTATTTATAAAAAAAAAACATACAAGAGGCAAAATTCTGAAAATCAAATGACTTTTCCAGCACAGTTAGCTACCCCACTAAGTCTTTCTTAAGCATTTTTAGTGTTGGATCTTTGATTATCATTTATTATTATTTTATTTTGACTTCAATAATAATGGTAGTCTATCTTATAAATGGAGGATAATCTTAAAACCGCAATCCAAATATCATTTATTCGAATATTGCATATCAAATTACAATATTAAATATATATGTGCACACACAACCACATATATATGGGTCAGACTGGTGTACTCCTGGAGTATATTATACTTCAGGTACTCTTCATGAGATATCTCTATCTAGACCATGATTTTTAACCGAGTTTGGGGTATGATACTCTACTCTAACCTCTAATGGATAAACCCCAGGCCCCGATTCTCTAAACTCAAACCCAAAGTTTAATTTAATGGAAAATTATAATTGACCATTGAGATTGATTGGAGCTCAACAAAGTACATCTAATGTCTAGATCATGTGGAGTATACTATACTCTTGGAATATACCAGTATACTATACTCCTGTAGTATACCAGTATGTGTGTGTGTGTAGTGTTTTCTATCATATTTTGAGTAAAATCAAAAGGTAACTCATACCCTTGGTAAGAAATGGCAATCTAGACTTTGAATTAACCTGATTTCGAGACGAGACACTATATTCTAACCCTTGACGAGTGAACTCTAGGTCTTAACTATTTAAATCATAGATCCTAAACCAAGGATTATAAAACCTCATCAGAGGTTGTACCGAAAAAGTCGGCAGGAGGGTATTTTATGCGAAAATTGTGGTTAACCGTGATTCAGTCGTTTCACAACACTACATAGTGCCTACTGGTTTAGTCGAACCCCCGGTACGTTAAGGGTTTTCAATCCTTGCCCTAAACACTAAGATTATGCACATAATTTTTTTGATGTATTTGATGAAACACGGCCTTCGATTATTGTTTCTAATAAAATTGATCTTAGTATATGAGCTTCATAGAATTAAGACCTAGATTTTAATCTGTAAGGGCTTAAGGTATAATACCATGTCCCTAGCTCCGGCCACTAGACATCATTTTCATACTCAGAGTATATCATTCAAGGTCTATATATCATTTCCTTATGTCATTTTCTTAATCAAAATATGATAGAACCACCCATACTTATAGTTGTGTTATCCTGCTGGAAAGTCATTTGTTCTAAATGTTAGTTGGTTGGACTGCAGTTTTATCAGGGTTGTATGTTGTTTGAAACATTTTGAACTTCATTAGTCCAATATTTTTAGTACTCCTATATTATATAGGGATAATATCCTATTTTGTGTGGAACTTTGATGTAAATAACAATTTTGGCATGAACATTCAAATAAGATAGTTTTGTCCGAATTTGAAAGAAATTAACAAATTTGACCCGAAATTTGGGTCGGTTATTAATATTGAGGGTCAAACATTTCTTTTTTTTATGACTCAACATACAATGTTAAGGTGACTGTGGTGTGACTTTCACGTCATAGGTATAATATGTTATTTTGCCCTACACTTTCAAATAAGACAGTTTTGTACGAATTTTCAAAGAAATGAATAACTTTGACCCAAAATTTAGGTTGCCGTTAATATTGATGAGAGGGGTACAAAGAGAGATAGTTTCGTGCTTTGGGATTTTTGGGGGCCTGAATCAATTTCTTTTTCCTTTTAATATGATTTATGCAAGTAAATATGAAAATATTAGGATATACTAAGGGTCCTATTTTGTGGTCTTTTTTTCTTCTGAAAAATTCACTTTTTTAGACTTTATAAATAAATGACTTGGAAGCCACATCGCAACCGAAACCTCTCTATCACAACTGTCAATATTAAAGGTCAACCCAAATTTCGGACCAAATTTGTTCATTTCTTTCAAAGTGCAAACAAACCTATCTTATTTGAAAATTTGAGCCAAAATTGTCTTTTACATCAAGTTCATGCCAAAATAAGGTATCATCCCTATGACATGGAAGCCACATCGCAATCGCAACCACCTGAGCATTGTATGTTGAATGGATGAAGAAATTTTTAACTTTTAATATTAACGAACAACATAAATTTCAGTCCAAATTTGTCCATTTCTTTCAAAATTTTGAAAAACTGTCTTATTTGCAAGTTCATGTCAAGTTTGGCTTTTACGACAAACTTCAAGGTCAAAATAAGGTATATCCCTATTATTTATGGTCAACTTACCAATCAAAGTAGTCAGTGAAAGTATCAGCAACACTGACAAAGACAAACATTTGTAATTCAAAATTAGTTGCACTCAGCCTTAAGTTTGAAGCTCTCTTGAGAACCCGGACTATTTTCTAGGCATCTTCGGGGACTACGACTAGCATGCTTCCAAACCAGCTGATCCTTATTCTACTTTCTATGAAGAGGAATAATATGGGTGTATCTGTTAGACATTAATTAGGGTTACAAATGATCTCATTCCTAAAATCTGTTAGAGACCAATCTTTTTCTTTCCTTCTGAGGGTTCATTATGTATGTTTTAGGAAAAACAACTCTAATCTTGAACTATTTGCCATTTTTAAGTATTGAAAATCTATTATTTTGTATGTTTTTCTTTTCTTCTTTGAACAATTATATTTCTTTTTTCAGTGATATGTCGTATCGTCCTATTATATTGTAAGCATGTTATATGAACATATTTTTTGTCTAGACTTTCCCGGCCAAGGGGCCGGGCCCGGTGCTAGTAAGATATATGATGGAGATTCATGACTCAACTTTCTTCCATTTCAAATTTTCTGCAACGAGAGTGAAAGTAGGAAGGGTACTTTCGTCATTGCAATTGTTTATTTTTTTATTTGAAAAAAATATCAATGTCAAGATTTGAACCCGGGTCTCTTCTAACCAGGACAAGAGTCATAACCAATAAGACTAAACAAATTTGTTGCATTTATTTATAAAAAAAACATACAAGAGGCAAAATTCTGAAAATCAAATGACTTTTCCAGCACAGTTAGCTACCCCACTAAGTCTTTCTTAAGCATTTTTAGTGTTGGATCATTGATTATCATTTATTATTATTTTATTTTGACTTCAATAATAATGGTAGTCTATCTTATAAATGGAGGATAATCTTAAAACCGCAATCCAAATATCATTTATTCGAATATTGCATATCAAATTACAATATTAAATATATATGTGCACACACAACCACATATATATGGGTCAGACTGGTGTACTCCTGGAGTATATTATACTTCGGGTACTCTTCGTGAGATATCTCTATCTAGACCATGATTTTTAACCGAGTTTGGGGTATGATACTCTACCCTAACCTCTAATGGATAAACCCCAGGCCCCGATTCTCTAAACTCAAACCCAAAGTTTAATTTAATGGAAAATTATAATTGACCATTGAGATTGATTGGAGCTCAACAAAGTACATCTAATGTCTAGATCATGTGGAGTATACTATACTCTTGGAGTATACCAGTATACTATACTCCTGTAGTATACCAGTATGTGTGTGTGTAGTGTTTTCTATCATATTTTGAGTAAAATCAAAAGGTAACTCATACCCTTGGTAAGAAATGGCAATCTAGACTTTGAATTAACCTGATTTCGAGACGAGACACTATATTCTAACCCTTGACGAGTGAACTCTAGGTCTTAACTATTTAAATCATAGATCCTAAACCAAGGATTATAAAACCTCATCAGAGGTTGTACCGAAAAAGTCGGCAGGAGGGTATTTTATGCGAAAACTGTGGTTAACCGTGATTCAGTCGTTTTACAACACTACATAGTGCCTACTGGTTTAGTCGAACCCCCGGTACGTTAAGGGTTTTCAATCCTTGCCCTAAACACTAAGATTATGCACATAATTTTTTTGATGTATTTTGATGAAACACGACCTTCGATTATTGTTTCTAATAAAATTGATCTTAGTATATGAGCTTCATAGAATTAAGACCTAGATTTTAATCTGTAAGGGCTTAAGGTATAGTACCTAGCTCCGGCCACTAGACATCATTTTCATACTCAGAGTATATCATTCAAGGTCTATATATCATTTCCTTATGTAATTTTCTTAATCAAAATATGATAGAACCACCCATACTTATAGTTGTGTTATCCTGCTGGAAAGTCATTTGTTCTAAATGTTAGTTGGTTGGACTGCAGTTTTATCAGGGTTGTATGTTGTTTGAAACATTTTGAACTTCATTAGTCCAATATTTTTAGTACTCCTATATTATTTAGGGATAATATCCTATTTTGTGTTGAACTTTGATGTAAATAACAATTTTGGCATGAACATTCAAATAAGATAGTTTTGTCCGAATTTGAAAGAAATTAACAAATTTGACCCGAAATTTGGGTCGGTTATTAATATTGAGGGTCAAACATTTCTTTTTTTTATGACTCAACATACAATGTTAAGGTGACTGTGGTGTGACTTTCACGTCATAGGTATAATATGCTATTTTGCCCTACACTTTCAAATAAGACAGTTTTGTACGAATTTTCAAAGAAATGAATAACTTTGACCCAAAATTTAGGTTGCCGTTAATATTGATGAGAGGGGTACAAAGAGAGATAGTTTCGTGCTTTGGGATTTTTGGGGGCCTGAATCAATTTCTTTTTCCTTTTAATATGATTTATGCAAGTAAATATGAAAATATTAGGATATACTAAGGGTCCTATTTTGTGGTATTTTTTTCTTCTGAAAAATTCACTTTTTTAGACTTTATAAATAAATGACTTGGAAGCCACATCGCAACCGAAACCTCTCTATCACAACTGTCAATATTAAAGGTCAACCCAAATTTCGGACCAAATTTGTTCATTTCTTTCAAAGTGCAAACAAACCTATCTTATTTGAAAATTCGAGCCAAAATTGTCTTTTACATCAAGTTCATGCCAAAATAAGGTATCATCCCTATGACATGGAAGCCACATCGCAATCGCAACCACCTGAGCATTGTATGTTGAATGGATGAAGAAATTTTTAACTTTTAATATTAACGAACAACATAAATTTCAGTCCAAATTTGTCCATTTCTTTCAAAATTTTGAAAACTGTCTTATTTGCAAGTTCATGTCAAGTTTGGCTTTTACGACAAACTTCAAGGTCAAAATAAGGTATATCCCTATTATTTATGGTCAACTTACCAATCAAAGTAGTCAGTGAAAGTATCAGCAACACTGACAAAGACAAACATATGTAATTCAAAATTAGTTGCACTCAGCCTTAAGTTTGAAGCTCTCTTGAGAACCCGGACTATTTTCTAGGCATCTTCGGGGACTACGACTAGCATGCTTCCAAACCAGCTGATCCTTATTCTACTTTCTATGAAGAGGAATAATATGGGTGTATCTGTTAGACATTAATTAGGGTTACAAATGATCTCATTCCTAAAATCTGTTAGAGACCAATCTTTTTCTTTCCTTCTGAGGGTTCATTATGTATGTTTTAGGAAAAACAACTCTAATCTTGAACTATTTGCCATTTTTAAGTATTGAAAACCTATTATTTTGTATGTTTTTCTTTTCTTCTTTGAACAATCATATTTCTTTTTTCAGTGATATGTCGTATCTTCCTATTATATTGTAAGCATGTTATATGAACATATTTTTTGTCTAGACTTTCCCGGCCAAGGGGCCGGGCCCGGTGCTAGTCAAAGATTAATCCAGAGACTTCTAGTAGCATCAATGCTAGCACCAACGATGAAAAGCCAAAGCAACTGCTGAAAGATGTTTAACTGAGTTTCTTTAAATCTATTATTATTTAGCAATACTGAATCACCATTATAAGAAGACTTAATTGGGAGAAGCTTGAGTCTCTTAGCTTCGTTACAATTTGTGGATGAATTTGCATCCATTTTGGGAAATGATCTATAAAAAATATAATTAGTTATATTATTCATGTATTCAAAATGTTTAGTTCATGCGAAACAATTTGACTATATTCAAGAAGCTACCATATCAAATCAAGGAGATACTTGCCATATAAAGGACTACAAATGAAAGGAAATGGAGTTTTGCTTTCACTATAAATAGGAGAGTCATTTGTAGTTTAGAGCACCTTTTGCAAAGCTCTCGTCTCCCTTGTAATAGCGAAATTGTGTGATCATATTTCATGGTGTGAATAGCTTGATATCTCGGGGGTTGAGATATTCAAGCTAGGTCGGGTTTAAGGGTAGGAAGGGTATTTGTAATTAGGACTAGTGCAAGAGCAAGAGGGGATTCTTGCTTGGAAGTTGCACTAGGTAGATTACTCTCCAATCAAGTCAAACTAAGAGTGTTGGCTTGATTGATTGAGTGGGTAGCTTAGCTTGGATTTAGCTCAAGGTTGAATAGGTGTGGAGTTGCACCTATTTGGTTCTTGACACGAAGTGTCAAGATTGTTTCAATTTCATAGGTTAGAGAGTCTTTTATTTTAATAAAAGTTAGAGTCTCTCGTGAGATAGTGGTGACTGTCTCCGGGACGTGGATGTAAAGCCATATTGGCCGAAACACGTTAAAATCGCGTGTCCCGACTCATATCTCTCTCGATACCTTCTCTAACTTTGTTCTCTTCATCAGTGCCAACAAATTAATCACTTCAAGAGAGATTCTTGGCAAGTCCTTTTGGATTGCTCAATCAAGCTAGTGCTAATCTCTCACAATTGAAATCACAATTAATTTGTGCACTGACCACGTCAAAAGTATTCATTATGACCTCGCTTGGTCCAACAGTTTTTGCAACCAAAAATTTTACAACCAAACTGAAATTGGTTTCAAAAAGGGTAGTATATACAACCAATTATATTTTGGAAGCTAAAATATTAAAAATTTGGTTGTCTATTAAAGTCAAGATATCGATAACCAAATAACACATAAAGCGACCAAATATTTTGAGCGTCTGATCTGGGAAGGCGGAGGAGGAGTCCTCCATTTTACCCACCTTCGATCGAGACATCGACCATCGCCCAGCTTCACCTCCACTTTACCCACCTTGAGCGGTGGATCTGGGATGGATGATGAGTCCTCCTCCTTAATTGATCTGACCACAAATTCATGGGTAGGCCACGAGTTTTTTTTTTCTTTGCGAAGAGAAATAGGAAAATATAAAAAATATGGCACAATCAAAAAAAATATTTTTTATTAAAAATTAGTTTACTATTTTATGACATGTCATTTAGTTAACGGTCTAGTCAGCAGTTTTGTTTTCCACGTCATCAAAAATTTGACGGAGTTAACAAAGTTTAGCGGAGACTAACGGCAGGTGACTAATGCTGACCAGACTCGTAAAGTTAGTGGCCAATAAGAAAGAAAAATAATTTTGGTGGCAAACATAAAATATTTACTTAAATTGAGTGACCAAACATGCAATTTAGCCTATCAAATACGCCCACAATTGCCTACAAACCTAAGGTAGAGAATATCCGATTAGTTTGACTAGAGCAATTACCTTATTCTTTATTGTGGGTCTAATCGAAAGTGAAATCGGGCTACAATGTCGTATTGGATAGTATTCCAATAGAGGGAGTTTGTTTGGAACGAACTAGACATTCTATTTTGCCAGATGTGGAAATGTTCATTCAGGATAGTTCATTATAGGTGAGTTTGAGTAAATCGAAAGAGAGCTCAAGAAGGAATAGGATTCTCCACCATGTATCATGATTTAACAAGTCTGCAACATCATTCGTCGATCTATTTTGCAACTAGATGGAAACAACACCCGAGTGACTTTCTGACTATAAACTTTTAGACCAAACTCCCTTTCCTTTTTTGTTCTGGGAAGGGAAAAATATCTCCTGAAGGTTTTCCTCCCGCGATCGGCGAGGTATTCCAGCGATCGGCGAGGCGATTTTCCTCCCGCGACGACGGCGAGTTGCATTCTCCTCCAGCGATCGGCGAAGGCATTTTTTCAGCCAACGACGATGTGATTTTCCTCCCGCGACGGCGAGGTCCACTCTCCTCCAAACGAACGGCGAGTCAATTTTCCATAGAACGGCGAGGCAATTTTCCGACAACTACTGTTGGCGAAGCGATTTTCCATCAACTATTGTTGGCGAGGAGATTTTCCAACAACAAGTATATTTTCCAGCAACAGTGATCACCGAGGCAAATTTCTTTGCGTAATGGATTCTTCTCCAATAACAATGGATGAACTGGAACTGAAACATCAATGGATGTAGATATTCACGAAACAGCAGTACAACGTGAAATCGGTAATAAATCTTGTCTGATGTTTGTAATGATTCTGTTGCATATTTGTTATGATTCTATATATTTTGTATTGTAAATCTGTATATATGATGATTGTTATGTTTGTTATGAAAGTTTATTCTGTTTATAATGTTAGTATTGTTGTGCTTAAGGTTTCAGTTTGTATTCTTAGTATGTTTTTCTGCTCTGTTCTGTATATTTTGTATTGTAAGTCTTTATATATGATGATTGTTATGTTTGTACAAACAGTGCAAACAGTACAAACGTATAGTTTATGCAGTTTGTACGAAATAGCATATGTCTTTATAGCTTTAGTGCATTAGTTTGTATGGTTTAATTATGTTTGTAATGTTAGTATTGTTGTGCTATCTGTTGATGTTTGTGTTCTTAGTATGTTTTTCTGTTACAGTTTGTATTCTTAGTATGTTTTTCTGCTCTGTTTTGTTACTTTGTAATGTGGTTGTTCTGATATTGTAAACTGGTCGTTTCTGTAGATGATGAGATCAAAATAATACCAAGCAATGAAGAAACGTGGATGAACCTTCGCTTTGACACAAAAGATCATGGATTCCTGTGGTACAAATGTTATACACATGATAAGGGATTTTCTGTTAGAGAAACAGGAGGGGTTAAGAGAACAAGCAATAACAAACCGTGTGAAGTTGTAAGATATTTTGGGGGCAGATGCAATACGGAAGGTTGGCGAAAACGTAGTGCAAATAATCCAGCAAATGACGACCATGTTCACCAACAACCTAGAAGCAGAATCAGAAAAGAGGATAGATGGGATTGCAAAGCAGTGATACGCTTCCAGCTTGAAGATAGTTCCCAAAAATACTACATTTCAAGCTGGTTAGACGAGCATAATCACAAGATGATTCCACCATCATCAAGACAATTCATGAGATCAAATAGAACGATGAATGAAGTGCAAAAGTTCTTGATTGACATGTATCACAAAGCTGGAATATCGATACAATCATCATTTCAAACATTATGCTTGGCTGCCGGAGGAAGAGAAAATGTTGGTTTCACACAAATGGACCACAAGAATTATATCCGTACTAAAAGGTGGGTTTTCCACATTTTATAAGCTTTTTGGATGGTTGTTAAAGGAATGTGGCAAGTGTTTAGCTCTCTAGTACCCCCCTCAAAAAGACAAGAAAAGAAAAGAAAAGAAAAGAAAAGAAAAAGAAAGAAAAGGAAAGTAGAAAGAAAAATAATCGAAAAGAGGTAATAAAACGGGGTAAATAAAGTAGAGAGTGCAAAAAAAAAAAAATCAAAGAGCATGCTCAAGGAGTGGTTTCTTGGCATTCAAGCCATTGAAACCCCCCAAAGTGTTTTAGTACTCTTTCACTACCAAGTTGAAATGAGATAGCAAGTGCGGACCGAGGAAGAGCGTTTAAAGGTAGTTCGTGATGGTTGATAGTTTGGAAGGGACAAGCAAGGTTTTTTGGCTAATGATAGTGGCCATTTCTTGTAGAGAAGATTCTTAGTCGAAACCATAGAACCTTCGGGTTTAGGGTGAAGATGTAGAACCTCATGTTGTGTTTGCCACCATCCAAAAAGCTTTTTCCCCGTGTCCAGAACAATTGCCAGTCATTTGAACCCTTGTCCAAGACCTCCGGACAAGCTATTGCTGACAGCCGTCCCGTGAACTCTAGCTTTGGAGATCGAGTCATCGTCTTCACGAAGACATGCATTGGAGATCAATTTGAAGTGTAGAAGGTGGGTATTCTGGTTGTGGAAACGTGGAAGTCAAATCCGGATAATTGCCTGAAATTCACTAAGGCAAGGAACGTGTTCGAGATGGCCACTTTGGAGCTCTATTCGAAGAGAAAGGAAGAGAGTCGAGCTTCGAGACCTCAACCACATAAAAGTGGCTATCTTCTAATACCAAGGCGAGGCATAGGGTGAAGGAATTGATACCTGGAAGGCATTGAACGAAGGAGAGCAACTTCGTCTGGACACTGCTTGTTGGCGTGGGAAGCCTAAGGAAATCCGAATCCTGTTCGGATTAGGATTTGTTCACAGTTCTGGATTTCTTTACCTTTTCGTGTTAGATATGATTTCCTTTGAGTCCTAGTTTATTTAGGGTGTTATTTACTTGCGTTGTAAGATTAGTTAGCCTATTTAAACTCATGTCTACGATGTAATAGTCAGTTTTATGAGAGTTATTCGATTAAACCGAGAGTTTATCGCCTTAGCTTTGTGCTTGTGGATTCTGGAGATCGTCCTAGGGTTTTCTAGGCTCGATCTTGTGCTTGTATTGTTTAATTAGTCACATTAAGCGTGGCCAAGCTTCGACTTATACTTCTCGAGCTTCTTTCCCCTCGTGAAAGCTGCACGAAAGTTCCATCACAAACTGAACGCAAGAATCCTGTTTTTTTTGTTCTTCCTTTTCCAGGTTCAATCCAATCCTGGAATTGAGTTTCAGCCGCGTTTCTTTTATCACACACCCATCTAGGGGGTATTAAATGGCATCAGAGCCTTGGTTCTACATAGTGGATAGGACGGAGAAGCACGTTGTTGGGGAAACGCGTTGGACAAGGTCGAAGGGTACCGCTTCCAACGACCCTGAGGCTGTACACCAGAAACAGACCAGGACGATGAGTTGAATTCTGAGGCTCAAGTCAATAATCGGGCAATAGCGGGATATCAGATTGACATACATGAGCTGGGAGGAGTTACGCGGATTGATGCGCAATTGGTTTGTGCTGACCTATTATCAGAGGGAGCTCCATGAATCGCTACAACGGATTCGACAGGGAGGACAGAGCATGGTGGAGTACAAGGAGGCAACAATTGCTCGATTCCTCCATGGGTTGAGTCTAGAGATCAGATAGGAAGTCGACCTGAGGTTCTTTGTAGACCTAGAGGAAGCCTTGCACCTGGCCATCAAGATCAAAAAACAGCAAAAGGTGGTGACTGGAAGGAGATTTTCTTTGATGACCAAACCAGCATCAGAGACGAGTGGTGACCCCAGTTCGTTCCAAGTCCGGCCTGAACACACCAAACCTGCTCCCAGAAATGCGAATCCAGCTCCAATTGAGCGTACAGGAGGGATCCAATGTTTCAAATATCATGGCAGGGATCATAAGGCCAACCAATGACCCAATGTGAAGACGCTGGTCATTAGAGACGGTGCCTACTCACTAACGACGAGCAATCTGACACCAACAATGAGGAAAAGGTCGATGAGAAGATTGAAATGGAAGCTGCTGCACCTTGGAATCTTCTAGGCGTTAGTAGGAGGGCTCTGATCATTGACAATGATCAAGATTTTAGCCACCGAGAGACCCTATTCCACCCACGTTGTCGTGTTCGAGGTAAACTTTTGTCCTTGATTATCGATGGCGGGAGTTGTAAAAACGTCATCAACCAAGACGCCGTAAATAAACTCGGGATGAGCATAATTAGACACCCTGATCCCTACAATTTACACTGGTTGAATGATTATAGGGCAATCCGGGTGACAAAGCTTACTACAGTGGACTTTGAAATCGAAAGATATAAGGATGAGCTCGAGTTTGACGTAGCACCAATGCAGGCAAATCACCTACTGATGGGAAGACCCTGGCAATTCGACTGTGGAGTCTGTCATTATGGTGATACAAATCAATACATCATTGGGAATCAGAATAAGCAGTATATACTTAAACCAATGTCGCCGGAAGAAGTAAGGGCAGACCAGCAGCAGATGGAGGCTAATCAGCGACTATCGAAAAAGGAATCTCTTGCGGAAGGGTCTAAGGATCCTCCCAGAAGTAATAGCATGCTTCGGAAGCTGATGCTTACAGGGTACAAGAAGCCCAGGGCACCTTGTCGTCTCGACCCTATGCAACAACGACAGAACAGGGCAGGAGAGAGGTAGAATTGGCTGGAGCAATCGGCGACGAGTCGAACCTCGCAGAAACTATGGGCACACTCCAAATTGCCTCAGGAAGCTCGAGTGCAGGATGGATTGGGTCAAACATACCTGAGTTAATGAATCCAATTCATGCCCAAAGTGTTCCAAAAACAGGAAAATTCGAGCTTATTGGTTGGGACGATTGGAAGTGATTCGATCCAACCCACTACTGCGAAATCAGTCCATGTGATCATGGGAAGCTCTACGATCGATCAATTCGACACGATGATCCTTGTATTGGAAACGCCCAAATTGGGATTGGATTTTCCGGGTTCTGAAGTTTTGAAACCTGTCGATGGCGGGAAAGGAGGGAAGGACGATTCGACGGTATGGAGATGATTCGAAGCACGCGAGCGGTCCAGAAGTTCAATTCGAAGCAAGGCGAAGACGATGGAAGTCACCAATTGGGCGAGGGATGCTAGAATTCAAAAGCCCCAAATCATCCCACGAAGAACTCTAACCTCATTCTGGGAATATTCGAGTTTCAAACGCTCTTTTCATATCCAATCTTTGATCGATTTTGTGAGCAGTTTGAGCGGAGGATGGCCACAAAGTGTTGAGGGCAACTCTTTTTCAAGAAGGGGCCCTGATATGATTCCATTGGGAGGAGCAATTTCGCCCGTTAGTTTGTTACTTGGACTTGAGTTCTATGCATGGTTAGTTGTGGTTAGTGAGTAGTCCGGTCAAGACTTGTATTGATTTGTGAATAGGGTGAGAACTTTTCGTTTTCACGTTCTTAATGCATTTGAATGTCTTTTGTGTTGGATGTCGGTATTGCTTGTGATTCTCCATGTTTCGGTGGCAAATAAACATTGAGATTCATCAATTGTATGCCCATTGATGTGTCCCCAAGTTATTGTTGTTAGGTTGAAATATTACCTTGTTTGAGATTGGTTTGCTTGGGGACAAGCAAACGTTCAACTGTGGGGAGTGATTCGGGTCCAATTGTACACATTTTGCCCCTCATTTCTTGATAGTTTGACTTTGAATTTCATCATTCCTCGACATATTTCACTCTAGGTTGTGCTTGTTTTAATACATTTCAGGTCCTAGCACGTGTGGAAGGGCCGAGGACAAGTTTCGGGACGATTGGAGGTCAAAAAGCTCAAAAACCAAAGAAAAGTCCAAAGTCCGTGACAATTGCCCCGTAACGGTGAAGCACAGGTGTCCAGGAAGCAGCCGCAGTTCACGGTCAGAGCTGCGAGTTCACGGTCGCCGGGACCGTGAACTGGAACCACAAACCGTGAACGGCGAGGCATCTAGGGGAGTTTCAGAGGTTACTAACGAAGAGTGTGTTCACTGTCTCTAAGACCGTGAACTTGGAGCACAAACCGTGAACCCGAGCCAGCGAAGCAGAGCGTTTTGGTCCAGACTCTGTGTTCATGGACGCGTTTTGATGTTCACGACCGTGAACTTATCAACGAGTCCATGAACTGAGGTCTAAGACCTTGAAAAGAGCCTGATCTAGGAATAAAAGGAGAAGGGAGCTGAAGGAGAAAAGAGAGCTTCATTTTTAGGTTAGGTTTTCATTTTCAGAATAAAGAGAATTCTAGTGAGAGATTAGGGTTTCTTCTAGAGGGAGAAAGTGCTAATCAAAGGAGGAGGAAGGAGCTTTGGGCTTGTTCCTAGCTAGAGGATTGAAGATTTCTTCATCTCAAGGGTGTCTCAATAAACAAAGAGGAAGTATTGCATCACTTCATGGTTCCTCTTTCCCTTTTGTTGTTTTCCTTTGTCTAGCTATGGAATAGGTTACCTACTCACTTGGGTATTGTGAATCCTAGGCTCTCTATGTGTTTGGATGTAAGAACATGAACCTATTGTGTTGATTGTGTTTTTTATATGATATTTGAGGTATTATTCATGAATGATTGAGTGTCTTAGCTTTAACTCAATATTGGGTAAAATTGACCTAGAGGGTGGAAATTCCCTTTTTGGTCCAATAGGGAGCTAGACTTCTTAGCCACTTGGGTAACCTCCTTTAGGTCGATTTAAGACCAAAATCTCAAATATCGGAGTATGGCCGTGATTCCATCGGGATAGGTCTCTCTGCCGACCAGATTAAGTTCCGAGGGTTTGGTTTGCAATCCTTAGCCGGCTAGTTGAGAGGGTTAGGTTTCCTAGCCTATCATCGTCACCCTTAGCCGAAAGGTTAAGTGAGTTAGCCTTCTAACTTGTTGCAACGATTCTCAATTAGCTAACTAAGAGAGTTAGGGATCTCCTTGGTTGATTGGTAAAGAGGGCTAGGATTTCTAGCTATGAATCACAATCCTTGACCTAACGGTTAAGAGAGCTAGCTCCCCTAGCTTTTATTTGTTGATTTTCCTTCATTGATCGACTAAGGGAGTTTGTCGCTAGTTAGTTGCTCCCACCTCGCGGTGTACAAACACGTCCTTCACACTAGAGCTTTGTTTGTCTCTTCTTAGCATGAGACTAGGGGGAGCAATACCCGGGTGAAGCTCTCTCAAGTAGAATTTTCCTGCATTGACTTTCCTTGCTTGTTCATTTTGTAGTTTTCTTAGTTTAAACCCAAAAAATGTTAGCTAGATAACAAACTAAGCAATTGGAGAAGGGGTATATGGACCGGCCCGGGTCGACATTCTAAATACTTGCCCTATACTACCCCCGGCTAGAGTTTAAAAACTTGGGCTCTAGTCGGGATTAATTAGTGGTGTAGTTTCGTGCGAGTCAAGTTTTTGGCGCCATTGCCGGGGACGTTATGGTCTGTTATCTAGAAAAGGTCGCTTAGTGTTACTCTAGCGTTTTCTATCTTGCCTTTTTGTTTTTGTCTTGTGTTTTTTTTGTGTGTTGTTTTCCACTCTTCATTTTGAAGGGTGGTTTGTGTGTGTTTGGTTTTGCCTTTTAGTGTTTTTGAGTTTGTAGGTACTGGATCATGGATCCTTATGATTTCACCCAAGTGTGGGGGTATCCACCACCACCCGAGAGTGGTTACCCCAGAACTTCATTGGACGATCAAAATGGGGTAAGTCAAGGATCCGGGTTCTACTACCAAGCCCCCTTCCAAGATGAACAAGCATACCAATGGGAGTATCAAGAAGCTTCCCCATACCAAGCAGATTTCCTTCAAAAACCCGAGGAGAAATATCCAAGTTGGAGTTGGCCATGGAGGCTTTCATGGGAAAACATCAAGACAATGTGCCACTCCACAACCGGAGTAAAAGATCAAATTAAAGCTCATGGTGGAGCGATTTGCCCGGGGCACCAATGAAGGGTGCTCTAGCATGGACCTCCCAAGTGCCAACCATTTCGACTCAACCTTTCTTCGGGAATCGGAGGAACTCCTTCGACACACGGAGAGGCTATGAGGGCTTATTGAGAAATCATGTGCACAACTTGCTCCCAATGGCCTCCTACCATTTGAAGGAAGAGAGGAAGTCGGAGAGGCGAGCCATGAGAATTTTGGAAGAGCGATCTCCGGCATGGATTTCCAAACCCTCCCTCCTCCCGGTTTGACATTAGAAGAGAAGGTGGCACAAACTTGTGCATGCCATCGCCTCTCATAATTTGAAGAGCAAGAGGAGGTTGAAGAAGGGTAATCAATGACAACCATGTGGAGCAAGAGGAACTCACACCGGAGAGCTCCCGTGGTGAGGATGAACGAGAAGGTTTCATTGATGACTCTCATCACTCGCCCCTTCCCGCGACCAACTTTGAAGGCCAAGTCACGAAAGTGGAGGGGAAAGAGAATCCCTTTTATGATCTTGCGTGTCATATTGCCCTCCAAACCGGACTTGAAGACATGGTTGGGAAGGTGAGAGAAGAGGTTGTGGAAGACAAAGTGAAAATGGAAGAAAGGGAAGATCTTGATTGTTCCCAAGGGGAGAAAATTGAAGAAAAAGGAAGGGAAGTTGAGGAAGAAGAAGAAGGTGCAAGTGGTGTCCAAGGTGAGGACAAGGTCGTGGTGGATGAAGCATCCACAAGTTACAAGCTCTATGAAAGCTTTCCTCCCGACCTCGATGCACTTTTGGAGAAGGGCCCATTTGTGGCTCTTTGCCAAACCAAGGCCAAATCATCGGCGATCCCTCTTGGCAGATGCGATGGAAGTCAATCAATGATGTACTACATGGTGTGGGGCAAAGATAAAGAAGAAGAGGTCTCGTGGGTGGAGC
Source organism: Linum tenue (assembly GCA_946122785.1). NCBI lineage: Eukaryota > Viridiplantae > Streptophyta > Magnoliopsida > Malpighiales > Linaceae > Linum > Linum tenue. The sequence goes on along the minus strand of CAMGYJ010000011.1, from coordinate 35,585,578 downwards.
CTCAAAGTCAATCAAGTTCACGAGCCATCAATCATGGACTCGTCCAATGCTCGTGACTTGAGATTTCATCTCACCAACGAGAACCTCAACTTCAATGAGGTTCTCGGATGGACCGAAGCTTAACGAGCAATTGTCTAGCTTATGACGTAAAAGTAGCGCTTGTTGGTAGGCAGCCCAACGTAGGTTTGTGTTTATTTTTATGTTAAGTACTGTTATGGTGCAATAACCTCACCTTGCACGAGCTTGTGTGTTTGTTTTTCTCTCTTTGAAGCTGTCTCTTTTTCATCTCCGGTCCAATTCGGTCCCGACTTTCATTCGCCAAGCTGTGCGGTAACATCGTTCTACCCCTTATTTTATGTCATTGAGGGCAATGTCCAGTTTAAGTGTGGGGGGTAGTCTATATATATGCTTTTGCGTGTGATTGATTGCTTGGAGCCTTGATGTATGCCCAAGCATTGCTTGAGGGCTCCAAGCATTGCATGTTCATTGTGGCCAGTTGTTGGAGGATCTCTTATTTATTGGCATTGATCTTGGATTGCTTACTTGTGATCGAATGCATCCTATTATGATGATTGAGAATTGCATTAGGTTGGTGCGAAGAAACCTCACATAGAGCATACTATTTGATTCCTTGTGGCACTCTCTACTTTATTTACCCCGTTTTATTACCTCTTTTTCGTTTCTCTTTCTTTTTTTCTACTTTCCTTTTCTTTTCCTTTTTTTTTTTTTTTTGAGGGGGTACTAGAGAGTTAAACATTTGTCACACTACTTTTAACGGTCAATGCTATCTTTTTAAGAAATCAATCCAACATTACTCTTCCTTTCACTTTCGATCCTAGCAAGAACCGCACACAATCCTTCTATGTAGAACCTCAATGAACTCAAAAGCGAGAGCTCCGGGACACAAGGACGACACATGTAGAGACACGAAGAAAGGATGGGGGTTCGTTCTCTTAACACCATTAAGCTCACAAGCAAAAAGCTCCTAACATAAGAATGACCCCCAAAGTCACAAGGCTCAAAGGGTTTGACTAGTGGATAATTCATTTTGGGACAATCAACATTTGGGCATGGACTAATCATATGCCTCCATCATACTCACTAGTGACAACTGTGATGTTACTCGCCATGGTAAGAGGGATCTAAGCACATCAGAAGAAAACGATTGACTCAAAGCTCACATGGCTACCTAGTCACCCAACCACTATTCCAATTCACAAAGCAACATGCATGGCAATTGTAATCAACAAGTAATCGAGTCAAAATATCCATTCATTTTTTTCACACATGAGAGCTAAACCTTTGCACTATCCTAATGCACCTCTCAATCATCATCATAGGACATACTCGATCACATGCAACAATTTAAGGTCAATGCCAATAACCACAAGATTCTCCTACAAACCGGCCACTTTGATCATGAAAACATTGCTTGGAGCCCTCAAAATTTTCAAATTTGGGCATAAATCAAGGCTCCAAGCATCAATCACACTCACACAAGCATAAAAGTTGACTACCCCCACACTTAAGCTCGACATTGCCTTCAATGGCATAAGATAGGGGTAGAACGACGTTACCGCTTTGCTTGGTGAGTGAAAGTTGGAATTGTTTCCAGGGTAGGAGATTTGGAGCTGCAAGGAAAAGACAAAAACCTACACATACCAACACAATACGACTCGCTAATGCGAGGTTATTACACAACACAATATGATAGTAGTAGTAGTAGTAGTTCATGGTGACTGATGACTCGATATTTGCACATGTTTTTCCCCTTTGTTTCTTGATCGTTTAAGCTTGCATTATTGATTCTTTGGCCTATTTTACGCTAGGTTGTGTTCCTTTGTCATATTTCAGGTCCTAGCACATAAAGTGAAGCATAGGCGCAAGTTTCAAGTCAATCAGAGATCAATTGGCGATTCGTGAGAAGAAACTCTGGCATGACCTGAAGAAGAATAGATTTCTACCTCACTTTATGGACAAAGAATCGTACAAGTTTGTCATGGAAAGAAAGAGGACGAGACTACGAGCGTCTGGGATCAAACGGCGACTGATTCGGAGTCCGGACGAGGGAGAAACGAAGCATTGAATATAGGGGAACAGGTTCGGCAGTAAAAACACGGGCAGGAGGCCTTCAAAACACGGCCGTGTTCTGTGACCGTGCTTTTACTGCCGAGAGCAAATTCGAGTTTGGCAGACTCGGGCTGAAAACACGGGCTGAAAGCACGGCCGTGTTCCACCAAAGCACGGGCGTGTTCTTCCAAAAGCACGGCCGTGTTTTCCCCAACTGCTGGCGGTGTAATTAACCCTAGCCAAAGCACGGCCGTGCCCTCGACCGTGCTTTGGCCACTGATGCCCTTTTAAGCAGATTTTCAGCCAAAGAGAAGGGGATTCGAGTTTTAGAGAGACAGAGCGATTCCTAGAGAGAGAAAGCGACGAACAAGAGCCTCCAAGTGCCCTAGATCGATCTTCAACACCATTGGAGCTTGGTTTGAGCTTGGAGAAGTGCCGATTCAACGTCCAGGAGCAGAAATGCATCTTCACAGTATGATTTCCGCGTCTGATTCTGCTTTTGCTTCTTTCTCCATGGAGTAGTTCTCCCATTCATCTGGGTATGGGAAACCCTAGTTCTGTATGTTAGGTTTGATTGTATGAACCCAAGTATTGTTTCGATGAATTGATTATATTCGATTGAGGTTTGAATGATTGAATGACTTGAATCCTGATCAAATTCCTGTTGTTTCTGCTTTAACCTAGAATGATAATATCTGCCTAGGTTGATAGAGTATCCTTAATCGAAGGTAGTGAATTGGTGACTTTAGTCGAGGAGCCAATTCACTATTCTGTACCGAATTCAATTCGGTAGTGGAGGTTTTGTTCATAGGGCATCAATCTGTTTACTCCGGTGTAGGTTAGTCGCCAGCTAGAGACTCAGATTGAGAGGGTCTGAAGACCTTTAGTCGAGACTTCAGACTGATTAAGAACCTTCCGCAGTATAACTATCATAGAAATTGAACTTGGTAATTACAATTCGGCTTAACTGCAGACTAGGGGGAACCATATCCGGGTGACCTCTCTTAACCTGAAAACAACCGTTTAGTTGCTTTGCTTGCTTGTTAGTTTAGATCTTCACTAAAGTTTCATTGCTAGATAATACGAATTCACTGAGTAGTCATCACATCTAGGACCCGGGTTGACATTAAAACCCGACCCGCTATACTACGCTTTAGGAAGTGGTTTCACTTGGCCATTTTCTAGAGTGACAGTAACAGCGAGTCAGTGACACACACATAACGAAGGAAAAATAAAACAAAAGAGTTCAAAGTTCCAAGTAGAGTAGTGGGGCAAAAGGAATCGGCTCTTTAACATATCTCCCTCGTCGGCTACCTCACTGGGTAGAAGGCCCTGTCTCATCATCGCGAACGAGACCATGGCATCTAGCCATCTGCTCGAGGAGGTCCGTCTGCCGGTCGAGGCAAGAAGTCACTCCCCCAAACTGGGTCTCAAGGCGATCCATCCTCTAGACGAGGGGATCACCCGCTGGCCTGGGTGCTGAAGCTGCTGGTGGTGGTGGTATGGGGTGCTGGAGCGCGGGACGCCGGAGGCAGCCCGGTGCTCGAGCAAGTGGCTGCTCTGGGGGTGGAACCCCTGCATCTGGCTCCACTGGAGCCGGGTCAACTGCTGGATGCATGGCTCCTGAAGGTCGAAGCCCGTTGAGGTACTCAATGCCCCTCTCCTGAAGTACCAGCTGCTGGTTGTAAAGTGTAGCCACTGGGAACGGCTCGGTCCTCCCCATTTTGGAGGATCGGTCCAAATCCACGCCGAAGTACCGGCATATCCTCGCTTAGTTAGTAAATACTCCATTTAATACACGTATATGTACCCCTACGTACTTTATCAGTTTAAAACTTTCGTATCCATATTATTGTCAAGTCGTTTCATTTGTTCCCGTTCATTTGACGGCTCTCGTAATAAACACGTATAAAACCGGTATAACACATTTAATATCCGTATTTAATGAATTAAATTATTAACTTTACTATTTTTATTATTTATTTTTAAAAATAATTAATTTTATATATTTATGACTATTAACGTACTATTAAACGTAACATTAGCTTAGAGATGAAGTACAATATTCATACGTATTTTATATGTAACTTTCCCGTACCGTATTTTACTAACTATGAATCCTCTTGATGATGCCTCCCATCTGCATGGTATCCACCCTGTTCCGCCCCAGGCACCGGGCGACAAATGTGGCTATCAGGGATCCCAGATGGATCGGCTCCGCCGGATGCCTCATGGAGAAGAGAGCTATAAGCCCTCTGTTGGTCATCAGATGTCCCAACTGCGGGCTCGCCTCGTACTCCTCGGTCTCGTGCTCAGGGCGGCAGAGGGCCCGGAATGCGGCCTGATAGTGAAAATCGACGGTGTACTGTCGCTTCGTCATCGTCATATGCGTCGAGTCGAGCCCCATGGCCTAGGCGAAGGCGTCATAGGTCAGCACTCGGGGCTGACCTCCCAGCATAAACTCCACGTACGGGCGGCTCCTCTTGCTGCTCGGGACCACATGGGCGAACATGGAGTAGAACTCCACGCACAGCTTGTGGTAGATCTGCTCGTCCAGTGTGAGCTATCGGCACCACCAGGGGTGACAGACGACCCCCGACATTGCGGCTCGGCACTTGAACATGGTGAACATGTCCAGATCCAGCCGACAATGTGGCCTGGGCTGTCCCTCTGGTAGGCGAACTTGTCGCCAAATTGCGGATGGTTCAACAGGTAACTGATTAACTCATGCTCCTCGTTAAGCATCCTGCAAAAAAATTGGCAAACAAACACCATACGTGGAAATATTGGTTAAGCACAACTCCTTGGGAGGAAAAGAAATCCCCCCCCCCCCCCCCCCCACACACACACACACTTATTTCCACTATGGATTTCAGACATTTAAGCTCAAACTACAGTAGCATGGTTGTGAGTTTTCAAGATTCATCAACAAAAAGGATTTGAACCCCCAACCCATGCCACGATTGTTACCAACCACTATTCAAACATAACCACACATTTTCATTCAACAATTAGCACTTGGTGGGCAAAATCGACAAATAAAAGCAATTCGAAATCACCAAATGCCCACCAAGGCTCAATTAAGCTCATGCAACAACATTTCAACATTCAATCAACCTAATTCGCCTACTTCCTCTCCCTATTTCTAGGTTCAACATTCAATGCACTACAAAATCATCCTCACTTCACTACCTAATCCGATTCTCCCAAATTAAACAAGGTAGAGCTGAAAAAAACCAACCTGGAGACTCAAGTATGACGTAGGAGGAAGTGAGGTGAAGCCGAGGAAGGCAAAAAAAGCTTAAAAACAAGCCGAAGAGTGGTCGCTGGAGCTTCGTCGGAAGCTCATCGGAGACTCGCCGCCGGCGACCTTGCCGGAAGAAACTTGCCCCAAATCTCCCCAAAATTGCAGCACAAGCCTGTTTTGATGTGGGGATAATGGGTATACAATTGGTTTTGGGTTTTGCTCGCCGAAAATGGGTGAAAATTTGAAAAACCGTCGGATTTTCGCGATTTTCCGGCTAGAATTCGAATTTTCCAGTGAGAATTGGGTCGTGAAGTGAAGAGCCGCCGTTCATGCCCCTTTTATAGGCGAATCACGGCGTTCACGGACGCGTTGGCTTGTTCACGTTCATATAGATCGTGAACACTCAAGTCCGTCCATGAACTGGGGTTGGTCGACAGGTGGTTCACATGCAGAAGTGTCTGGTTCACGTACGCGTTTGCTTGTTCACGTTCTTGTAAGAGCTTGAACACTCAAGCCCGTCCGTGAACTCGAGTGAAAACATGGCATTTCTGAGCAAATTTTGACTCGACCTATTCCAGCGTGCCTCCTAATGATCACCACACAACCTTAAATCGCAAAACCACAAAACTTAGCATGGGGATACCACTTGACCACTTGAACTTTTGACTTCACCACTTGAACTCTTCACTTGACACAAAAACGAAAATAAGGAAAAGAAAACAAACCACCGTTGGGTTGCCTCCCAACAAGCGCTAAGTTATGTTCATTATCTTGACAGTTGAGGATCAATCATGTCTTGGAATGTGATGCCACCGAGAATGGATCCTCCACGCTCTCGGGGCGAGGCTTGTAGCCTCCCATTTTATGCTCCATTAGGTGGCCCTCTTGTGCGACCAACTTAGCTTTGACCTTCTCCTTTCTTCGGGCCAAAGCATTCTTCTTCTTTTCCTTAGGCATAGTACCCTCCTTGACTTCCTGCTCAACATCACCACAAGTGACACAAGTAATAGTGGGGTTCGCCTTGAGAGGCTCTCCTCCACTCACATTCACATCATTCGAAACCAATTCTTTCACTTCCTCACTTCTAGCCTTAGGGTCAATTTCAAGAGTGATTCTCTCCTCACCATCCCTCAGAATTAAGGTCCCCTCATTAACATCTATCAATGCCTTGGCGGTGGCAAGGAAGGGACGAGCGAGTATAAGTGGCATATCCGAGTCCTCACTTATGTCAAGAATCATGAAATCAGTCGGATAGCAAAACTTGCCTACTCGCACCATCATGTCCTCCACAATGCCTCTCGGGCTAATGACCGAACGGCCGGCTAAAATGATGTTAAGCTTAGTGGTCTTAAGTTCACCTACTTCTAACTTTTTGAAAAGCTTATAGGGCATCACATTATTAAAACTAGCTCCTAGATTGGCCAAGGCATTTTCTGTACAATGGCTACCAATACCAAGAGGGATAGTTAAGCTACCTTGGTCGGACCGCTTTTTGGGCAAGCGGTTGAGGAGGAAAGCCGAACACTCCTCGCCAAGAGTCACGTTGGAGAGGCCTTCAAACTTTGGTTTCTTGGTGAGGAATCCTTTGAGATACTTTGCATACATCGGCATTTGAGCCATGGATTCAAGGAAAGGGATATTGAGCGGGAGGTTACGTAGCATTTCCATTAAACCTCCACACTCTTTTTCCAACCTCTCCTTGAACATCCTCGTGGGGAAAGGAATGGGTTGGCTTGTACTCAACCTGCGGAGGTGGTGTCGGCGATGCCTTCCTTCCACTTTCTTCTCTCCCCTCGGGGGCTCTTCCTCTCCATCCTTCAGGTTGGAATCTTCCTTCTCACTCACTTCTTTAGCGGCAACTCCCGGAGTCACCTTTCCACTTCCCACTTAAATTGCATTCACCCCGGCATGATCCTTTGGGTTCGCCACGGTTTGGGAAGGTAGGGCTCCCTTTGGTCTCTTGGTGAGGATCCCGGAAAGATTGCCGATTTCCACCTCCAAACTTTGGAGGCTCGCTTGATGGCTTCGGAGTCCCGCCTCTACCTAGGTAAACTTGGTAGTCGCCACATCCATAAATTGCACAATCTTCTCGAACTTTTGAGCACTCGTGCTCACAAAGGTGTTCACTAGGTCTTCAAGCTTGGATAGCTTGTCGGGTTGTTGTTGTTGTTGAAGCCTTTGGCCACCTTGTGCTTTATATGGTTGTTGGAAGCTTGAGCTTTGGACTTGAGGCCTTTGTTGGATGAAGGTTGGTCGAGGTTGATAATTTCCCGTGGGGCCTTTAAAACCCAGGGGTCTAGGATTAGTCGGTGATGACCAAGCAAAATTGGGATGGTTCCTCCATCTGGGATTATAAGTATTGCTATACGGGTTATTAGCCCTAGCATTTGCCACGAAGTTGACTTGTTCCTCCGAAGTGGTTGCCTCCTTCATTGCTTGGCACTCTGTTATCTCATGGCTAGTGCTCAAACACCAATTACAAGACATCACCGGCCTCTTTCCTTGCTTCTTATCTTCAAGAATTACCTTGATCAACTTTTCAAGCTTCGCTTCAAGTGGAGTGCTTGCTCCCACACTCCTCTATCATTACTTCTTTTCCCGCTCCTCATCAAACCCCAATCTTACCCCTTGAGGGCCATGTCTTCGAGCAATTCGGTCACTTGTGGTGGAGTCATATTCATCAATTTCCCATGACTCAGAGAGTCAATTAGAATTTTATCTTCTTGGATTAGTCCACCGTAGAAAGTTTCAATTCGAAACTGCTCCTCGAACCCATGGTGAGGGCATTGAAGAAAGTAAACAGAGAATCTCTCCCAAGCATCCCTCAAGGTCTCGTCTTCCTCTTTCTAGAAATGGGTGATCTTCTTTCTCCACTCGGCCGTCTTCAAAGGCGGGCAGTAGCGAGTCATGAACTTGATGAGAAAAGCCTCAGTTGCAAAGTTTCAGCCGACATGCCATTCATTTTCGAGCTCCCCGCGAGCTCCAGGAATCTCTGCACATGCTCTCTTGGTGACTCGCGTGGAAGACCGTGGAACAAAGAATTGTTCTGTATCATGGTCACTAGAGCCGACTTGATCTCGAAATTGTTGGCCGCCACGGGAGGGTGTAGGATTGGCGATTGAATGTCCACCGGCCGTGGGGCCATATAGTATCCCATTGTCCTCGGGACTTCCTCTTCCGCCGCCGCATCGTTTAGGTTACGAGCTTGGGAGGCTCCGGCTTCTCTTTGGTTCCCCGCCATTTCTACTCCAATGTTGGGTTCACCTTCCACTTCTTCAACTTCTACTCCACTAGCTCCGGGACCAAATTGTTGTCCCCTTTCTTCACTTCTCCTCCTTGCCTCCGCTACCTCCCTCTCCCATGCTAGGAGTCGGAGAGTTCGGTTTATGTTCTCGTCAAGCGATATCAAAGGTGTCGGATTGCTCCGGGTCATGCACCTCCCTACACACACTTAGAAAACAACACCAAGTATAGCACAAGCAAAGCACACACACTTTCAAAATTGAAAATTAAAATCTAGATTAACACCAAACAACTTTTTCAAGATAACAGACCGTTGTCCCCGGTAACGGCGCCAAAAACTTGACTCATCCCGAATTTCACAATTAATTCCCACTAAGGTCCAAGTATAAACCTTATTAGGAGGCAATACAGGGAAAGTATGTTTAAATATCGACTCGGGACGGTCCGTGTACCCCTACTTCAATTGTTTGAAACATTATCTAGTGAATCGGTTTTGGTTGAAAAGTTTACTAATTAAAGTAAAGCAAGGAAAAATTAAATGGTTTTAACATCTCTATGTGAGAAGGATCACTCGGGTGTCGCTTCCCCATAACTACTACCATGGCACGAGAAATTGAATTAATTTTTATGGGCAAGATGATCGCGAACTGCTAGGAAACGCAACTATGGTCATAGACCACACTCTCGTTTGCCAAACCAAGGGATACATTATAGGCTACTCAAGTATCCTCTTGGTGAAGGCAATCGATGGTTGACTTACTCTCTTACTCAACCCAATGGTTTGTCGGCTTAATCGCACTTAACCAAATTGCTTAATTCAACATAGATGTTTGCCCTACATTAATCTAGATAAGTGGCTTCAAAAGCCCAAATCCCAACTCAATTGAGCCTCCCTTGAAAGGGGGTTTTCCCTCTAATCTAGGTTAGAATGGCCAATTGGATTTCTAAGCACAAACATGCACAAGGAATATGAAAAATACCTCAATCATTGAATTAAACAACACCCATAAACAATCATTCAATTCACACAACAAATAGTTAGGGTTTCACAACACCCGAGTGAAAAAGGAAACTACTCCATGCTAGAAAGGGGAAGAACATAAGAGGAAGAGGTAGAAACCATCATGGTGATGCCTCCAATCTCCTTTGAGCTTGTGTTGATCTTCTCTTGGGGAGAATCTTACCAATCCACCACATTGAGCAAACCCTAGCCTTCTTTCTTCCTTGGTTCGTTCTTTCTCTCTCTTAAATATGAAGAAGAAGACACTTTCTCACTCTTGGGCTCTCTCTCTCTCTCTCTCTCTTCCTTTCAGCTCACATTATATACCAGGATCTGGCTCAGTTCACGATCGTGAACTCTTCAACGCGTCCGTGAACACAAAACACGATGTCGAAACTGCAAATATCTCCTTAGACCATCGCGGTACACTGTTTTGGGCTTCAGTTCACGACCATAATGGACCGTGAACTCCAATGCTAACTCGTGAACTCCGTCTGGATCACCCTCTTTGCCCGGGCTTCGCCTCTTTCCGTCCAACTTTCAACTCTGGGGCTGGTTTCACCTGTTGGATCCTGAAACACACTAAAACGCACAAAACCTAGCATAATACCACCCTTTTAGGAGTCCAAATGCTACAAACACCCAAGGAAAACGAGGATAAAATGTGTGCAATTAGGCCCAAATCAGCCATTTTACACCTTTTCTAAATATATTTATATATAAGATAGAAATTTAGTGATTGAAATGGAAGTTCTAACTTATATCTATTAAAAATTCAAATTCCATAAAAAAAATACCTATCTCAAGATCCACCCACCATCTCCTTGCATCTCTCTTCTTCTCCCTTTGTAACAATCAGACCTTTGGTTTTTAGAGCCAGTTTTGGAGCATCACTTTGATTGGACCTAGTATAACCAGCCATCTGGTAGAGGTGTAACGATTTGATTATAACACTCGTGAATAACCATTCATAACTTGTATGTTAAATAATGTAGTCACTTAGTTGCCTATGATGGAAAAGAAAATTGACATAACAAAAAAAGAGTTTGTCTAAAAAAGCGTAGCATAAATAGGAAACCCATGATCATAACCTTTAGTCAATATTTATTTTTTTTGTTTGAGAAACAATACATAAATAGCAATATCTAAACCTTAAAGTATTTTGCACAATACAATAACAAAATTAGTAAGAAAATAACATTTTCCATCCATACTCTATGCAATGAAAAAATTATTTATCAACCAAAATACTTTACATTTAGTTTAAGGCCAATTTTATTCACTCAGCAAAAAATTTAAACCTATCTTGTGGTACCGACATTGCTAATGCACATAATCACATCAATGCATCCATGAAAACTCCAACCCTACTTTCATGATTTGTCTTGTACTGTGATTATTTCATATTAAACTAAGTAACTATAAATGATACATATGGTTAATTACCCTATAAGATAACATATTTAAATAATTGAAATCATATAGAAAAATTGATATTCAAGAAATTGTGTTATTTTTAAACTCACCCATTTGTCCAATCATGCCATATTATCAAGAGATTTGGCATTTGACGGTTAACCAAACTAAAACTTTCAAAGAAATGGCCGCTTACAGTTTGAATAACAATATCATTGCTTTTATAGTTCTAAAAAGTAATACCAAGTTAAGAATTATACATCACTTCTACATATTCAATACTGCAATTCAATGTGCAATATTCGAATCAATATTATTTAGGTTGCAATTTTAAATTGTCCTCCATTTATATGATAGAAATAAATTAAGTTTATTATTAAACTCAAATTAAAATAATCAAAATATAAAAATTCAAATATCAAATAACAAAGAAAGTACTTACGAGAGAGTTAGTGGGCTGCCTAACAGTAGTGGAGAAGTCATATGATTTTTTACGGGAAAACCTATGATTCTTATTAATCAGCGTTGGTCATTACATTATCAAGCTGTAACTGATTAATCAAAAAGGCAGGTGGACTATCCAACCAAAAAATAGTTTCATTCATCCTAGGCTTCGACTGAGCTGTTAAGTGAGCTGTCACGTTGGCTGTACTGCAAACATATCTCCAAGATCCATTTCCGAGTTCCTGCAGCATTGGACGAATACTTCGACAAATGACTCTCGTCTTCGTCCGTATCTCATCTGACCTAGAGAGCTTTTGAATGAAAGAGAGACAATCAGATTGAAGGCACGGGCTGTTAACATTTGAACTGCTTTGCCAACTGCATGCCGAACTCCGCCGCCAAAGCCTCTCCCATTTCAACACTCTTTCCGCCAACCATCTTCTTCGCAACCGCCAGCAAATATACTCCTCCCTGGCCTCTTGTGACAGAACCCGGAACCACACCATCCGGCTCAGCAAAATTTGCATCCGTGTTGATCTTGAACTGCCCGATCCTGGCTATACCCATACCTCGGGCTCTTGGTTTTGAGTTGCTATACTCACTCGTTGTTGGTGTGTATTGTAATTATCAAGGTAATACCGAGCTCGCATAACAATCTCATCCTTTGACAACTTCTTTCCATTGAACATTTGTGCGTTTCGTTCTCTCCATAGTTGTCACATGAGTACACTCCACTTTTCCAACTTCTCCTCATCCCCAAGATCCATTACTTGCTTTAACCATTGCAGGCTGTCAGTTGTCGGTTGGAACGCGAAGCAGTCAGCAACCTCCGAATTCTTCCAAATGCGACATTTCCATGAGCACTCTCCAAAGAGGTGGATTTGGGTCTCCCTTCGATCACAAAAAGGGCACTTATCTCTCCTCCTTAGCCTTTTGGTACTTATATGATCTCCAGTGGGAAGCGCGTCTCTCGCAAATTTCCACAAGAAATGTTTAATCTTTGGGGCCACTTCCATCGCCCAGAGTTTTTTCCAGACTGTCTCCTCGCCCACCGGAACAATCCCCAGGTTTGTCTTACATTACTCAAGCTAAAATCGATATCCTTCCCAAACCGAATAGCTATCGTTCACACTCACATTCCAAATGAGCCTGTCCTTTTCTTGTATCCCGCACAAAGGGATCTCCAAAATGGATTGAATTACATTATTAGGAAAGCATTGTTCCAGCACTGATAAGTCCCACCCTTCTGTGTCTGTGTCTATGAGATTGATAACTCGGGACTCCACTGGAAAACTTTTGTCGAAGAAGAGACAAAACCCTCAGCGCTGTGCCAGAGCCATTTGTCTCCCCAAATGCGAACCCGATCACCATTTCCAAACCTTCACCTTGTACCCCTATGGATGAACTCCTGTGCCGACATCAAGCTACGCCAAACATAGCTCGGGTTATATCCCACGTTCGCCTCAAGGATGGACGAATGCTTATGATATTTGGCCCTGAGTATTTGCTCAATGAGCGAGTCTTGCATGTGGTAAAGATTCCACAACTGCTTGCCTAGGAGCGCCATATTGAAACCCGTCAAGTCGCAAAACCCCATACCGCCCTCCAACTTGGGACACGCTAGCTCCTCTCTCTTGATCCAGTGAACCCGCCTCTCGGATCCTCGCTGTCCTCACCAAAATGTAGTGATCAAACTATGTACCTAGTCAATTATTCCATCCGGAATTTTGAAAAGTGACATAGCATATGACAGTTGCGCTTGGGCTACTGACTTCATCATAACTTCTCTAACTCCAACACACATCACTCATTCTTTCAACCCTTTCAGCTTCTTACGAACCCGATCAACCAGCCTTGCAAAAATTTCCTTCTTCGATCTGCCAACTGTGGTGGCAAAACCAAGATACTTTTCATGCTTCTCCACAATCCTCATCCCTAGGGTTCCAGCCACAATTAACTTAGTATGAGGGGTTACCTTCTTGCCGAAAGAGACTTCAGATTTCTGAAAGTTAACCAGTTGCCCGGACTCGCGCTCGTAATCTACCAAAATTCTTTTCAGCGTATCACACTCTTGCGTAGTGGCCCGTACGAAAAAAATATTTTCATCGATGAAAAACAGGTGCGAGATTTCCGGCACCCCCACACCTGGACGAATCCCGTGCGGTCGTTTTTCCCGGACAGCTTTCTTTGTGTATGCTGATAAGCCCTCCGAACAAAGAAGAAATGAATATGGTGATAGGGGATCTCCTTGTCGTAATCCTCGACCCGGAGAAAAATGCTGAGATTGATGCTCGTTGACTAAGATGGAATAAGTAACCAAGCTGACACACAACATAACTCGGTCCACCCACTTGTAATCAAAACCCATCTTTCGCATTACTCCTTCCAAGAACCTCCATTCTACCCTGTCGTAAGCCTTTGTCATGTCAATCTTCGCTGAAAAATATCCCACCTTTCCGGCCATTCTCTTCTTTATAGTGTGAAAACACTCAAAAGCCGCCATCACGTTATCTATAATAAACCTTCCCGATACAAAAGCACATTGCATCGGCGAAATAATCCTGTTGAGAAGACCCTTTAGCGGATTCGCCAGAACCTTTGACGTCATCTTCACCTTCGGGATTAGAGCGATAAGAGTGTGATTTATCCCCGGTGTCATCTCCCCATCTTCAATAATTCTGCGGACAGTAGCTACCACATCATCCACCACCGTCTCCTAGTATTTCCTGAAGAAAAGAACTGATAAGCCATCGACACCTGGGGCCTTAAGTGCCCCCATCTGCTTCAGTGAGCCCCAAAACTCCTCCCTCGTGACTGGCTTTAAAAGCTCCTCGTTATCCTCCCTTGCTACCAATCTTTGGATGGCTTCCAGGACTGCAGAATCAGTCGGCACAGGTCTTGCAGTAAACAAGGAGCTAAAATAGTGAAGGAGAGTTAGTAGCCTGTTCAATTCTAGAGAACCAATTCCCTTCCTTATCTCTCAGCTTTTTTATGGTATTTCTCTTTCGTGGGGCTGAAGCTTTCATGTGGAAGAATTTTGTGTTTTTGTCACCGCCTTTCAGCCATTTTGCACGAGATCTCTACTTCAAATACTGCTCTTCTTCTTCCTTCAATACTTCCACCTCAGTTTCAAGGTCTTTACGTTGCTGTAGAACTTGGTTCGTCTTCGGGCATCGGTCGAGCGCCTTCAAAAATCTTCCAATGCGTTCTCGCTACTTGGCTAAACGCAGGAAAGTCTGCCTGCTCCATTCCTCCAAGCTCGTCCTACAAGCATGGATCTTTGAGAGCACATCCACATGACTTGAGCCATTCCAAGCTTCTTCAATCACACCTGCAGAATCAGCATGGTTAGACCAAAAAGGATATTGATATGGTTTTTAGATTTTAGTATTTAAAAATATACCAAAGATTTTTTTATTGCAATTGGTAATGGTTGTTGTCTTTGTTTGGAAAGACAATAATTCAAATCTCGAGATTGATGTATTTTTATTCCTATGAATAAAAATAAATAATGATTGTGAAGACACAATTACCCTTCCTACTTTCACTCTCGTTGAAGCAAATTTGAAATCTCGAATAACTGCCCCCAACTCTGCCATAATATATTTGTAGAGATAATATTCTTTGTAAGTCGTATGAGATGATGCTAAAGTGGTCGTTGAGAAGATTTACAAGACTGATACCCAAGATAGTTAAATGGGCACAATTCTCGAGGAGGTCGAAAATTATTCAGCGATTCATGGTGGCCTTAGTGTGCGATTTGTAGGTCGATTTAAGAATAGGGGAGACCCTTTGCTGGTTAGAAATGCCCCTTCATTGTACCCTACTGCGAGTCGTTCTTTTGATTTTCTAGTCTAGCTTAATTTCAGGATGTAACTACCTCTTTCTTCAAAAAAACATCAAAATGAAGGAATTTTTTTTTACACGGCCATATGAAAACTTAAGATTTGAATTTTGGAGATATGGTGCAAATGTCACATAAGAATAGAGGTGTGAATCAGGCAAGGTCGAGAGGGTTTCAGTTGGGTTCGATCGGTTTAAGGGTTAGTCGAATTTTGGGTTCATCAAGTTAGGATTTATTGGGTTGCAGGTCACTCGGGTACGGATAAATCGGGTTGCAAGTTCATCGAATTGCGGGTCAATCGGGTTACAGGTTGATCGGACGAGTTGTGAGCATATCGGGTCGCGGGGTGTTCAGGTCATCGCATTGTGTTATTTACTATTCAATATTCACAAATAAAAGTTAAAAAACTTGTCAAAGTGTGACATTGATTTTTTTATCCTTTTAGATGATTGAGTTATTGCAAATCGTATGACTTAATAAATCAAGCTTAACCCTCAATTGCAAACCCAAATTCAACTCAAGCACAACTTTAATGTGCCAAATCTTTACTTCCGTGTTGTAAACTAACAATCATATAGTGCAAAAGTTGTAATAAATGTAGAAGCATAGAAAATATGTAGATAAATTAAATATAATTGTTTAAAATAAATAATTGTTGAAACTAATAATTAATTTAGTATTAAATTATAAAAAATTAAATATATAGTAACCTTCAATTTACATAACTTCATACACTAAAGATAGTCTAATTAACTAATAGTGAAATTAATTAGTTTATATAGCTAGATAATTGCGTTGTTTAAGTTCTTAAATTAGTTCATATAATGGGTGCTAGTTTATGTGTACTAAAAAAATGATTGATTTATTATGATGAGATGATGCATGATAGATTCTCCTATAGACAATGTCTTATTTATTAAATGATAAACTCTTAACTCATGTTATGTTGACAAATATACTATATCTAATTGTGCTGAAGTGACATTCATGATTTAGTTTTAATAATTTTACTAAAATGCATAATTTCAAGAGTGTTTCAGATTTTTTAACCTAAACTATTTTGCAGATTTATTGTGATAAGATGACGTATGATAGGTTCTACTATATACAACTGTGTTGGTTTTATATTTAGTATTTATTGTTTTTACCTATGTTTAGAATCGAATAATTCATTTTGCAAAACTATGTATTATATTATATAATATAGTAATTATTCAGTTGGATCAGGCGAGGTTCAGATTGAATCGGTCGGGTTGGATCAATTGGATTACAAGTTTAATTGGGTTCTAGGTCAATCGAGTTCGAGTTAATTGAGTTGCGGACTAGTCAGGTTGTGAGTCGGCCGAGCTACGGGTCAGTGACTTTTAGTCAATTCGAGTTGTGATAGGACGGACTAATCAGATCGAATTCTATTTTTACACCTGTGCATAAGAATAGATTTTTGTATATGTCATGTTGCATTATATTCCCTTACTTTCGGCTATGGAATAATTACTATGTTAAAAGCATAACTGATAAATGGTATAACTGAAAATCTCATCAAAATTTGTTGTCATCCTAAATTTTAAATGAGTAGTCAATCCGAATAAGAAAGATTTGTCATCTCTCATCATAATAATTCCTTTGCTAAATATTTTTAGTATCATTTGGTCTATAATTCAGAAAACAAGACAAGGATATTATCAATATAGGCAACATGTTTTGTTTTGCTCTGTGCATAGCTTGCGGGAAAAATCAAAATTAGGCACTTGTTAGCAAACAGAAGTTGGAGTTTTATGTTCAACACACCATTCGATATTTGCCTCCCGGAAAAGAAATTAAAAAGCATCTGTTAAGGTTAGGCAGATATTTCAATATTTACCCTTACATTAATATTCCATTATTGATAATTTCATTTCTCCCCGCCCAACGCAGCCTAATCGTACTCGAGATTAACACTATTAAAGGCAATCGCTGCCAATCAAATTACATATCCATTACAACACAAAACTTTCATATAGCAACCCAAAAAAAAAATGTTGACCAAAATACTGACGGTGGTTCTTCTGGCGACGATCACAATGGCGAGTCCGGCAATGTCGTACAGGCTTCAGATTAACGTTTCAAATCAATTGAGTAGAGGTCGGAAGATCACGGTGCGATGCGAGTCTAAAGATGACGACTTGGGCTCCCGTCGCTTGGTCAGCGGCGATGTGTATAGTTGGAGTTTTTCGCGCAACATTTTTGGCACAACGCTTTTCTGGTGTGATGTGGCCACCGCACGCAGCAAAAAGCATCTCTCTTTCAATGCATACGACGAAAGCCAAAGAAAGAAAGGGATGCCCAAGCTTCATGAACTTACCTGGGAGATCAAGGACGACGGTCTTTATTTTGCTGGTTTTCCCATTCCAATTGCACCATGGGTCTCGCAGTAAGGTGTTTGTCATATATTCTTAGTTTGTTGTTTCAGTTTGGTCCAATGTATTCTGTTGTGATGTTGGGGTTTCATTTACTATATCGTATTGATGGATTGATGTGTTTTGTGCGTATACCAGCAGCCTGCAAAAGCACAAATATTGTTTTGTCGTTAGCCCAAAAATTTCATCTTCTACTAGCTGTTTATGCCTAAATATTAATCTTGTATCACATCAATTAACTAAAAGGAATGTAATGGTTTCATTGTTTCATGTGTTACATTAATGGTTTATTTCAGTTAACCATGATTCATATTACAAAAGTATCCATTGAATCTTAGGAATGTCTTTCCATTTCTAAAATTAAATAAGGTTGGAATATGGATATGCATTTCAGGAGACCACTCCACAGTCCACACTAGGGGTGGAAATTGGGGTGGGTGTGGTTACCTGGCCCACATTTTGCGGGTAACCACAACCCAAATATAGAATTATTCTATCCACAACCCTCCCCATGGTGGGTAGCGATTAACCACTATTCGATGTGGGTTGGTGCGGTTTGGTTGTGTATACCCACAAAAATTTCATCATTAAATAAAATAATATGGTAATTAAAGAGTGAAGTCGAGTTTCTTCTCACACAAAAACGAAAACATACATAAAAGAAAGTTAATAAAGTATTAAATAAATTATAAATCTCAAATACAAAAGGTTAGTTAGTGTAAATTCAGAAGAGATTGATTTGGATAGAGATTTGAAGATAACGGAGAGGCGGAGTGACGTGTTACCAGACAAAAATTGTTGCATGTCACAACTCCTACGATGGCAACAACAACAACACAAAAGTGGCTCGATAAGTGTAGGCACCCGCTTTTAATGAATCAATTATTCTCCACTCTCAGTTATAGGTTTGTACTATAGGTAGCTAGTTGCATGTTGTATTGTTCGTGGAGAAATGGAGACTAGTTTGGGTATCGAACCAACTTTTATTGATTATTCACTTCTTCTAACGAATCGATTAATTTATTTTACTATATCTACGGACTTGGTTTTGTTATAAAATAAACATATACCACACGAACGATGCTTATTTGATAAAAGTATCTCACACGAACATTGCGTATTGACTTGGTTTTGTTTTATAGAATAAGTATGTATTTGATTTTAGTAGCTACCTTAATTATTAGTGTTCCAAGTTTCACAAACTAATATAACTAATGTGGTTAATATAGGCTTTGTGGGTAAACCTCTGTGGTTTGGTTAACCACTAACCACAAAATTCAATATTTTGCTACCCACACCCAACCCATTAGACACAAATTGTGGGTATGGGTATACACAAAGTATGCGGTTTGGTGCGATTTGCGGGTTATCCGCAACCTGCAAATCAAACTTCCACTCCTAGCCCACACCCATGATCCCACCCAAGCTAGGGGAAAACCCCATCGAACAACTCCATGGAACCGATATTCATGAACCCATGCTAACTGTAAGCCCCTCCTCTTCTTAACATTAACAACAATACGATTTGAGTAGTGCAGGGAGTCGTTCCCGTGCATAAGCTTGTAGTGCGTAACCATGCAACTCAATCACCATCCGCCAAATCAACGCCCCTTTTCTCTCCTGGAAAGGTTTTAATCTTTTCCACTTAATTTTTAACGGAAGATTTCTCACAATTTTTAATTCGGAATTTAATTTTTTTGGCGAAAGGGGAACGCTTGGATGGAGCGTTTGAGCCAGCGGTGGTGGAGTTGATTGCTCTTCGGGAGGCTATGTACTGGTGCATAATGAGGGGCTGGGGATCAATGGTGATTTTGGGGGATGCTAAAGTTATAATTGATAAGGTGAATGCCCTGGAGGTACGGGACGCCAAGGGTGGAGCAATCCTTCAGGATGTTAGGGCGTTTCGACATATGTTCCCGGGGTTTAGAGTGCAGTTCGTTGGTAGGCAGAACAATAGGGTTGCCCATTTGGTGGCAAGGAAGGCCCTCGATTTGTCGGCTAGTGCTGTGCTAGGTTTTGATTTTTGCGCTTGGCTCCGTTCGGAGTTGTAATCGTTTGATCTATTTTTCTCTTGGTAATACAAGCTATCTTTGGTTAAAAAAAAAGATCAGATTAATTGTGCGTTTCAAAATGATATCAATTTTTATATATTTTTGGACAAAAAAAATTAAGCCATTTTTTATCAGTATATACCATATGGTATTGACTGTTATTAAATAAGAGCATACCATTTGGTTTTTTAAAACTTACCATGGTGGTCTGAACATACAAAAATTGTTGGATGATTGAATACATGATATTAGAAGTATACTAACTGTCATTTACGACTTTCAACATTGTGTACTACAAGATATCACCCCATACCAGGGTGGTATTGGGTGATATTGTGTGGTATTTTTTGGTCTTGTATTTTGTTCACCCCGAAATTTGTAGATCCAATAGATCATGATGAACTTGTTCATTCTGTGTGAAAATTTACAAAAATGACTTAAAAACGAAGAAGATACCATATGGTATGCAGTTAGTAACGAGAGGCAAGAAATTTTTTCTCAAAAAATATTGAAAATGGATATCGTTTTGTAGAGCACAACGAACTCATTCCATGTGTGGTAAAAAATGGAGATCCGAGTTAAAACGAAGAAGATATGAGCCGATTAGAAAAACAAGAAAAAATAAAAATGTCTTTAATTCTCCGCCCGTAGATCTGGATTTTCTGTTCCCACTTAAATCTGGTGGCTGGAATTTGATTACTCATTGATCAACCGGGGATTACTGACAATATCTGCAGCCATAGTGCATGCTTTGTTCCCAGTATCAAAATCTTGAAAAACATAGTCCAATGTTACGAGATTGAGTCGACGTCACGGTTCGAAGAATTAGGTTTAATATCGTTATTTAGTATTGTTTCGTATTAGTTTAGGATATTTGGTTTGTAATTATAAACTACAAGTCTTCATGTTAAAGAAAATAAAGAAAAATTATTAGTCTTCTATTTGAATTAGAAATTGTGATAGTCTTCTTCATATTTAATTAATGTTTCTTGTGAGGGGAGAAAGGGAATTCGAGTGAGACAAGGGTTAGGAAAGAGGCCGAATGCCTTGTGTGAGAAGGAAACAGATTAGGTTGTATAACTCTGGACTAATGATTAAAAAGATTGTATTTCATCTTCCCAAAATGATGCCATCTCCAGCTGTCCTATATTTAATGCATTCTTTACTCATTCCTCGGATGGCATTGTAATTCTAGGGCATGATATATTTTGTTATTCTTGAGGCTTAGATAAGTTGTTAATCATTTGAAAATAAATTAAAGTAAAAATATGCTAAAAATTGTTATTTTGACTAAAAATCTCTATGTTTGCTAAAATGCCTAGGTGTGCTAGGCGCTAGTCAGTGCCCCAATGCCTGCATAGCGCTTAATGCTTACTTGAACCTTGGTTATAAGTGTTTTAATTAGACTAGGAGTTGTGATATTCTTGTTTAGTATTTGATTAATGTTTATTGTATGGGGAGAAATAAGGAAATTCGAGTGGGATAAGGATAAGAATAGAGGTTGAATTCCTTGGGTGAGAAGAAAAGGGATTATATTGTGTAACTTTATTAATATGTACTCATCAACTATTTTAATGTGATTGACGATTGAAACAAAATTTAAGTTTCTTACTTTGCTATTTCATGTAATGTAAAGAATATAATAACGGGTTTCTCATTTACCCCTTCACGGATTCAAATTCCCCTTCCACTTATGCTTCCACGTCAACACAACTCTTGGCCAATCACAATCCTCCGAAGTAAAAAATAAGTACCAACCTAACGAAAACTCCTTCCGGCCATACCATATGATAGCAATTAAATTTCCTTGGCCACCACGTACAACCACTATCCGCTGAAATGTGTACCCTTCAAATCAACCCTTCGGTAAGGCAGAAAAACCGTCAAGTCTTCCCCTCAATATTATTTTGCAGCTTCCTCTCCTCCATCTGCCAGAATTCGACTTCGTAATCGCCATCCGCCTGCGCTAGCCCAACCTACCCACCACACCACACTACCATGAATTCAGCATCCGACAATCGCATGCGCCTGTCCCACCTCCCATCTTGCGCTCTTCCTCTCGATTCTATAATCTCCCTCATCCCACCTTCTTCAACGGTCGTCTCCCTCTTCCTTTCCTACACACGGATAACTCAGTGATGGGACAGCTAAAACAAATTCCTTCCATTCTCTAGTCCACAAAGCACACTTGATTCTGTAGTAAATGAAGTATAACAAACTCAGCCAGAACAATCAAAAGGCTGAGGCAACAGTTACAAGAGGTAAGAAATCAGTTTCCAACTAATTGGGATGAATTTTGAAAGATAAAAAAGGAATTTACGGTGGCATGAGGGAGAAGGAAATGTTCTTTAAACAAAAATCAAGAGTGAGGTGGCTGAAAGAAGGTGACAAAAACACAACATACTTTCACATTGCAACCTGGGGTCGAAGAAAACGAAATTTTATAGCATGGTTGAGAGATAAGAATGGAGTATGGGCGACGAATGAAGTGACTAAGGCAGAAAGTAACGGAGGTGTACTTCCAAAAGATGTTTACAGCAGAAACTGATATGATTCAGGTGTCCACATCAGTGGCAAATTTGCCAATACCGGAAAAGGTATTGCAAAGATGAATGAAGGGCTGGTTGAAGCTGTTGAACCAGCCCAAGTGACGAGTGCTACATTTTCATTGGGGCAATGTAGGTTCCGGGGGTCTTCTTTAAGAGCTTTTGGGATATAATTGGGAAGCAAGTAAGTAAAGCAATATGCAATTTCTTCGGACTGTGATCCTCTATAAGAAATATAAACCATACCTAGATAGCTCTATTTCCTAAGGTAGATGCTAGAAACGATGAAACAGATTTGACCCATAGGTCTCGGTCAATTATTGTATAAGATAATATCCAAGATCATGGCAGAAAGATTGGATCGGATTCTGCCACCAATTGTTTCTCAAGGTCATAATGCGTTTATAAGAGAAAGGCAGACAGTTGAGAATGTTTTGATAGGATATGGTTGTTCCTATTTGCCTTAATGACAAAACTAGGTTTCTGCTCCTGATGGATTAACTGGGTTAGGCAATGTCATGACTACAAGTTTTTCTATTATGATGAACGGGAAATCAAGTGGCTCTCTTCATCCGACTCGAGGTTTACGAAAAGGGGATCCACTATCTCCATTGTTATTCGTTATCTGTACGGAAGGCTTTTCAACTCTTCTTGAAAGGGACTGAGCAACAAAGAGATTACTTGGAATTACAGTGGGGAGGAAATGCCCGGTCATATCACACCTATTCTTCGCAGACAACTTATATATATTCTTATGAGGTTCTAGTGAGGAAGATGAGGTGTTGTTGGGCATTATGCAGGAATATGAGCAGAGTAGTGGTCAAAAGGTAAACCTAGAGAAATAGACAATATGTTTTAGTAGAAATGTCACAGGGTCTGATGCGACAGAGATAGCTTTTTTACTGGGTGTGGGGGCAATTGGAGTTAAAGATAAATATTTAGGCCTTACATCTCTTATTGCATAATCAAAGGTGGAAACGTTCCGCTTTTTGGAAGAGCGCCTAATGAAACGACTAACAGCTTGGATGACTCACTAATTGTCCTTAGTTGCAAAGCAAACACTCATTGAATCAGTAGTATCAGCTCTTCCGGTGCATGTAATGTCCTATTTCAAAATCTCAAAGGGGACGTGATATGCATTGTATAGACATATTGCTAGATTTTTGTGGGGTGCAAAGGAGGCGGAACGGAGGGTACATTGGGTGTCTTGGCGAGCTCTATGTCAAAGCAAAGCTTATGGGGAAATGGGATTCCGAGACTTCAAATCTATTAACAAAGCTTTATTGGCTAAAATAGGGTAGCAATTTCTCACGGATCCAAATTGCTTACTTGCTCGCATTTATCGTGGCAAGTAGTATCATCAGGAGCCCTTCTAGTGTGCTCTATAGCACCCATGCTATTAAAAAGGTGACATGTTGAGGAGGTAAACCCACTAAATGACTGGTCCCACATCATTAATGGCAATCTTGTAAATAATGAATCAATGTATACAAGTGTAGGTATAAATTAGAGTTGTACCATATCGTATAGGTACAAGTTTCAGTTGTACCATTGAAGAATTTGTTTCACAAAATGTAGGTACAACTTAAAGTTGTACCATTAGTATAGGAACAATTTTGAGTTGTACCATGAAGAGATTTATTAGAAAGTGTAAGTACAACTTAAAATTGTACCATGTTATAGGTACAAGTTTGGGTTGTACCATAAAAGAATTTTGAGAAAGTGTAGGTACAACTTAAGGTTGTACCATTAGTATAGGTACAATTTTTAGTTGTACCATAAGGGATTTGTTAGAAAGTGTAGGTACAACTTAAAGTTGTACCATGGTATAGGTATAATTTTGGGTTGTACCATATAGAGATTTATTAGAAAGTGTAGGTACAATTTGAAGTTGTACCATTAGTATAGGTACAATTTTGAGTTGTACCATAAAAGGATTTATTAGAAAGTGTAAGTACAACTTAAAATTGTATCATGTTATAGGTACAAGTTTGGGTTGTACCATAGAAGGATTTTGAAAAAGTGTAGGTACAACTTAAGGTTGTACCATTAGTATAGGTACAATTTTTAGTTGTACCATAAAGGGATTTGTTAGAAAGTGTAGGTACAACTTAAGGTTGTACCATTCGTATAGGTACAATTTTTAGTTGTACCTTAAAGGGATTTGTTAGAAAGTGTAGGTACAACTTTATGTTGTACCATAGTATAGGTACAAGTTTGGGTTGTACCATAGAAGGATTTTGAAAAAGTGTAGGTACAACTAAAAGTTGTACCATTAGTATAGGTACAATTTTGAGTTGTACCATAAAGAGATTTATTAGAAAGTGTAGGTACAACTTAAAGTTGTACCATTAGTATAGGTACAATTTTGAGTTGTACCATAAAAGAATTTTGAGAAAGTGTAGGTACAACTTAAGGTTGTACCATTAGTATAGGTACAATTTTTAGTTGTACCATAAAGAGATTTGTTAGAAAGTGTAGGTACAACTTAAAGTTGTACCATGGTATAGGTACAAGTTTGGGTTGTACCATAGAACGATTTTTAGAAAGTGTAGGTACAACTTAAAGGTGTACCATAGTATAGGTACAAGTTTGGGTTGTACCATAGAAGGATTTTGAGAAAGTGTAGGTACAACTAAAAGTTGTACCATTAGTATAGGTACAATTTTGAGTTGTACCATAGAGGGATTTGTTAGAAAGTGTAGGTACAACATTAAGTTTTACTATAGTGTATAGGTACAATTTTTAATTGTACCATAGAAGATTTTTAGGAAAGTGTAGGTACAACTTTAAGTTTAGTGTAAAGGTACAACTCTAGAAAGTGTAGGTACATCTTAATTCCACGGCTGTTATTTTGACAAAATGAGATGTGCGAACGTTTGAGTGGCAGCTGTGTGTTTCAATTGAATGTGAGATTTTGACGGGCGTGACAATGTCAAGTAGTAACCGTGAAATTTCCTGGGATAGTGAGAACTGCTCTTTGCATGTCACGGGACATCTCACGGTCGTGATATTTGCCTGAGGAATGAAACACTGCTTTTTACATCTCACTTGAGTATTTTACGGTCGTGAGATTACCAGTATAAGGTGTCAGATTTCCAGTAGGAGACTTTCACCTGTGGAACATCTCACGGCTTATTCTCACGCCCGTGAGAATTAACAGATGAGCCGTCAGAAGTACATCATTCAAATCCAAAACACGGCTCATCTCACGGCCGTGATACTGTCGAAGGCAACCCGTGAAAACCTCTGGGAAACTGAGAAGTGCGTTTTTACATCCACGGTCTCTCTCACGGCCTATCTCATGGCCGTGATATTTCTAGAATTACAAATCCAAAAACACGCCTTCTTTCACGGTCGTGGGATTTCCAGAATTGGCCGTGAGATTTCCAGAAATAGTCTGCACAGACATTCACCTGTAGAACTAACCCTTGTACTTATTATAATGGTGTAAGTAACATAATATACTGTTTGTGAAAACTACAAACTTATGAAAAAGATGATTCATAATGTTCTCTAAACCTTGACACGAGAATTACATAGATCCATTCATAATGTTCTCTAGTAACTGTACATCATATCAGATGAGATACCCAGTTAACAAAAAGTAAAACGCAGTCAAAGCATTACATTTGTCTAATAAAACAAGCATCCATAACACGATTAAATCTGTCTAATTAATGGTTAAGTTTAGCTACATGTAGCCCACACTAGTGCATCATAATATTCTAATTGGAAAACATACAAGCACAAACGCAAACACACATAGCTAAGTACTAAGGACTTTGGTTGGCTCATCTTCACTGCCCATCTTTCTCGTTAGTGTTCTTGTCCTCGTCTTTGTTTTCCTCGATTTGCTCATCTTCATTGTCCTCGCTAGAGTCACTGCCCTCTTCCTCATTGGTGTCATTGTCCTCTTCACTGCTTTCCTTTTTTTGTTCATCGTCGTTGCCCTCATCGTCCTCTTCACTGCTGTCTTCCTCATTGGTCCCTTTGTCCTCTTGATTTTTTTCCTTGTTTTGGTCATCGTCGTTGCCCTCGTCGTCCTCTTCACTGCTGTCTTCCTCATTGGTCCCTTTGTCCTCTTGATTTTTTTCCTTGTTTTGGTCATCGCCATTGCCCTCGTCGTCCTCTTCACTGCTGTCTTCCTCATTGGTCCCTTTGTCCTCTTGATTTTTTTCCTTGTTTTGGTCATCGCCATTGCCCTCGTCGTCCTCTTCACTGCCCTCTTCCTCATTGGTGTCATTGTCCTCTTCACTGCTTTCCTTGTTTTGTTCCTCTCCTTTGTCCTCTTGATTTTTTTCCTTGTTTTGGTCATCGCCATTGCCCTCGTCGTCCTCTTCACTGCCGTCTTCCTCATCGGTCCCTTTGTCCTCTTGATTTTTTTCCTTGTTTTGGTCATCGCCATTGACCTCGTCGTCCTCTTCACTGCCCTCTTCCTCATTGGTGTCATTGTCCTCTTCACTGCTTTCCTTGTTTTGTTCCTCTCCTTTGTCCTCTTGATTTTTTTCCTTGTTTTGCTCATCGTCATTACCCTCGTCATCCTCTTCACTTCCCTCTTCATTGCTTTCCTCGGTTGGGCTAGGAGATAGTTCCCAAGGTCTTGAGAATTTGTTGTAGTCAATCCTCAAGGACCTCATGATCTGATGGTTGCATTCGATGATGTAGCGTCGAGCTTCCTTCTCTCGATCGAGGCGGGAGAGAATGAGTGCATTTTGCTCCAGAATTTGGGCATTCTGCCGACCCAATGCCTCAAAATGGGATATGTAGCTGTCGGTGGATGGTCCGGCTTGAGTCGTAGTTTGGTGATGTGCAGGTTGTTCCGGAGTCTCCTCGACCATTTGCTGAACAGCATGCTCCGATGCGTTTGCCTCATCTATTGCAAGAGGTGGAGCAGGATGAGGGAGGCCAACAATGCCTACCACACCATTCTCAAGGCCCAGTCTCACGTCCCAGTCTCGCGGCCGTGAAAATGGATTATTAAGGCCGTGAAACAGCTTCTGGCAGGGTGAATAAGGTCCATTTTCACTGCCCATTCTCACGGCCGTGAGATGGTCCTTTCAAGACCGTGAGGTTCTCTAAACATAGGGAATGCCTTTTTGATTCTCAAGGCCCAGTCTCACGTCCCAGTCTCGCGGCCGTGAAAATGGATTATTAAGGCATTTTCAACCATTTTTCGGTATACGATCATGCATAACTTCTTCCTTGTCGACACATTAAACATAATATAGAGAAAAAATAACATCACTGAATAATGCTTCATTCATAACTTCATTGTAATTTCAACAGTTTCCTAAACTTCATTCAACATCTACATTCACTAAAATTCATTCAATATCTACATTATCCTAAACTTCAATCAACATCCACATTAACTAAACTCTACATTAACATCACAAGTCTCAATGCTTCTTAGACTTTCTACCCTTTTTCTCCCCATGCGCGTGCAACGGCTTTCTTCCTCGATTGAGTAAGTTTGTCTTGAAATTCACCTTCTCAGTCTCGATTTGGGCAGGTCTCACATGACTCTCAAAATATTCATCTGACTGTGTCTTAACTGTAGCTTTCACCTCATTCAGATCCGTAGTGAGCAAGTACATTGTAAGTTGTGCCCGCTCATAGTCACTGTCGAACTGGTCAAGCTTCTTGGAATATCGATCTGGATCCAGCAAGTAATTGATGACAAATAGTCCACAATCAAATCTGTAATATAACAAATAATTACCATGGTCATGATGTGAACAAATAATTATCGAACTTAATTAGAACAGTGCACGATTGAACAACAACAAAGGGTACCCATTTGGTTGGCAAGCAACATCCTGGCGATATCTAACCACGAAGTCCACAAATGAAAACGCCCCGCAGATATCATCCTTAAGCAACCAATCTAGACCCAATTTCTGCAAATGAAAACATCCTCCTCATCGATATATAACGACAAAGTCGGCAAATGAAAAACAACTAACAACTAAGCAATAAGTAAAGCTTGAAAACTTGAAGAACAAGAAGCAAACCAGTTTCTGCATCCTTGCATCATATTCTTCATTATGAGTTCCTCGTATTGAGTCACAGATTTCAATTTCTTTGGCTTCCATGTTAAAGACCGCCAGATAGAAGTGGTTCAACGTGAGGTTGAAAATTGGGACATGAATCTGAAATAATGGACAAACAAACAATAATTATCAATTTAACATAGGAGGGCGAAGCCATTTCCTTTTAGAAAACAACATTACAACATACCTTACTGCAGTAAAGTAGCTCACTTATACAGTATCGCTCAAGTATCTTATATGAACGCATCTTAGCCATAAACTGCTCCTCGTTGCAATGATTCGCACGATCCTAGAAAAATAAAACACACTCACCCACACAAGCTACATGTAACAAAAAAATAGATTAATTTCATGACAAGAATAGACAAAGCAGACAACTGTACCGAAACTGAAGGTGGAAAGAACCAAGACAAGCCACCACTGCGACCACAACTTCGTTCTTCTAGTGTCTTGCACAGACACGCCATTTCTATAATCTAATGCATCATCATCACATATACCAAAGTCAGCAATATACGTTCAATCTACTAAATTACACACATAAAGGAACTTACCCTTGTTGAAATTCTGGTCCTTGGCAAAAGCTCGACAAAATCTTCACGTAACAAGGAAAGAACCCCGCCACCAAGACTAACCAATATGTCACTGTTATACAATACCAAGTTCAAACAACACAACATTAGAATAAGTCAAATACCAAAAACATCCTACAAATATGGTCCAATTTTACTTGTAATGATTTCGGGAGGTACCTTTCGGGAAGCTCACTACTAAAAGCAAATTGAATCATCTTCACTGCCTCCAGAGTCAATGGTGTCTGAACAACAAAGGGAGGAGCACGGTACAAAGGTTGTGCTTTCTTAGCTCTGGGATTTGCCCGTTCGAATGGAGAGACCACATACAAACTAGGCTTCAATTTAGACACACTACGTAGTCCTCCTCCCTTTCGCCCCTTTCTTGTTCAAAAACATAAAAACAAAACCAGTTCATTAGTAACCACACCATAAGAACCAATAATTAGAAAACTTAATCAAGTGAAATACCTTTACAGCGTTGGAACAACCATCATTAACAGCAACACTTTCATCACTCAACAATATGAATTTCTCAACTTTAGACGCTTTAGGTTGCTTGCAAGGAGACTTTTTCACAACTTTCACAGAAGGAGATTCAGAACATCTGTCATCTCCAATTTCCCCTTCAGCTTCTCCCGAATTCTCAACTTTGGCAGTCTTGACACATTCCGAGGTAGGAGAAATGGGTTCCCTTGGTTTTTCAACCTCACCCTTCTGATCGTTCTTTTTCAACTCAGCTGTAGGAGAAATGGGTTCCCTAGGCTGCTCCCTTGACAACGGATCACCTACAGTTGCTTTCACTGCCTCTATAAGGGACTTCACTGCAGTACCGATTTCTTCTCTAAAAGCCCGAAATTCGTTCTCCATTTTCACAACCCGGCTCATTAGCTCATTATCTCTAGAAGCAGCAT
Organism: Linum tenue; assembly: GCA_946122785.1. NCBI lineage: Eukaryota > Viridiplantae > Streptophyta > Magnoliopsida > Malpighiales > Linaceae > Linum > Linum tenue. Next base: position 35,555,779 of record CAMGYJ010000011.1, on the reverse strand, counting down.
CACCCATTGCCACTCTAAATTCTTGACCAAAGTTGTCAATTCTACCCTCCATGGTACTAAACCGAGCATCAATACGCTCATAGAGAAGCAGCTCATCCCCGTCGGGTTTGTGCCGTTTCCCGTCTCCTTTTCCCCGTTTCCTTGGAGGTGATTTCAAACCGGCATCCTCAGCTGATCTTTTCCCCGAACTGCTGGAAACCTATAAATTAATTAAAAAGGGAACCAAATGTACCATTAGCATGCTCCAACTTGTCAAAAGAATCAAATATACTATCAATCTTACCACTTTTGTTAACAATAACTCCACGTCTCCGCTCTCCCAACTCATCAAATCCAAACTCCCATCAATGGTTTGGAAAATACCATTTGCATGCTCCAAGAATATTAACTACAAAAAAATACTATAATCAACATGATGATTAATCATTACAAATATGTAGAAAGTCGGGATTAGCAATTATTTCCTCCAAAAACAGCAAGCAACCCTGTATATACTCTCTCCTATAAGCATTATGGTCGCAGATGCCTTTGACCAATTCATTGAAGCAAAAGGATGCCCAATTCTTCTTCGGAATGTCTGCAACATCGGTGACAGCGTATACCGAAGACAAGGAAATGTCATCTCTTCTAGTTGGTACTAATAGAACCCCCATTACGTACATAATAAACATTTGAAGAAATAGATCGCCGCTATCTTTCATCTCCGACAACGCCTTCTGCATTAAGCTTGTGGAAATCGCCTGTCGGCCACAATCACGTGTCGAAAACACTCTAAATGGTTCCAGTTCCTCTGATCTTCCCTCCACTTCTTCACCATTCAAGATGATATCAGTACCTCCCTCAGGCACGCCCATAATTCGCTCGAAATCTTTGGCCGAAATATGCACTTCCAACCCATACGCCTTAATTGTGCTTTTTTCCAGATTAAAGCTCTTCACAAGTTTCTCCAACAACTCACGTTGTATCTTTCTTCCTTTGACTTCAAGAATACGACCAAAGCCACATCTCTTAATGGCCTCTGATTGACAAGCCTCTAAATTTGAGACTAGTGAGAATACTTTCCTAGGAGAACATCGTGTGCTGAAAATTTGATGCCTCTTCGTCTTCATTATAGAACAGTTTTAGCAAACTGCAAAATTAAAAGAACAGAAAAATTATAAGCATGCCTTGAAACACGAATTATAAGCATGCCGAAGAGTACAAACAAAATACAAGTTCTAACTACCAGAAGAATGAAAATCCCCTACATCAACACCTGAGTACACTAATTAACCATGAAATCCGCCATTGGCATATATAAATTTCACCCAAAACACCCAGCTTCCATTAAATTTCACCCAAAATGCAAATTCTCACGGCCGTGACATGACCCGTGAGAAGCAAAGAGTAGTTTTTATATCCCAGACAATCTCACGGCTTTGGCTTCAAAAATCACGGACGTTAAAATAAGCCGTGAAACTAAAAACACCGATAAAAATGTCACCCAAAACACCCAGCTTCCATTAAATTTCACCCAAAATGCAAATTCTCAAGGCCGTGACATGACCCGTGAGAAGCAAAAAGTAGTTTTCATATCCCCAGACAATCTCACGGCTTTGGCTTCATAAATCACGGCCGTTAAAATAACCCGTGAAACTAAAACATCGATAAAAATCTGCCATATTCATTAAGCTAGCGAGCATAAGATCAATCTATTACTGAGCACAAACTTCAGTGGAGGCCCATCAATGTTCGATTTCAAAACTTCTCCAGTACTCTTCCACTTGCTAGTATAAGATACAGTGATCTGGAAACATATCAAGAAGCTAGAGACAAAGTTTTTTTAAAGTCTAACCATCCTACCAATTAATTTGCTAAAAATGAGACAATTTGATGATACAATCAACTAGTAAAGATTTCCAAACTCTACAGACTCACTCTGCCAGTATGAGAGAAGTACAGTTACAAAGACATCAAGATTTCAGGACCCTACAGTTAGCATTTAAACATAGCAGAATCATGCATGCAGTCCATTCTGGAAATGACACTCAACCAAGTTTCTCTCATTTATGCTTTTCCTTTTTCACTTTTATGAACTAAATTTGTTTCTGGACTGAATATTTGTCCTGCATTTCAAATTAAACTTTCCATTGTTTTCCACACACCGCCACTGCCCGTATTAACGGGGTCTCTTGCTACAATGCTTCCAAGAAAATCAGTCCTAACTCCCTTCTAGGACTCCATTGTCGATATTAAATTACCAGGATAAATAGTAGAGTTTAAGGGCAACCACATGCATAAATAGTTATGAAGTGATGGGTCATCTATATCACATCCAGTGACAATTTCCATATGAACATCACACGTATACCAACTGACCAAATATAAATAGTATGAGGGACTGGACTGACATAGCAATCTTAGTTGCTTTCTAGGGCACCCACAAGGCTGTTTTCTTTGAAGAAAGCAGCTAAAAGGTTGTCCAAAAAGAATAAACATCATTTAGCAAGTAAAGCAGGTGCAGAGCTAAACTTCTATTCTTCTTCCAAAATCACATCAACACCTTCCGTAAGTCTAGACTTGGCTAAGTAGTTACCAAGAAGAACAACTTCAATGGGACAATATTGAAAATCCATCTTTATTTCTTCCCAAGTCTTTAGATGAACTAAAAATCCAAAATATCTTGCAAATAAAATAAAAGCCACTGAACATTTGTAACCTTCTACCCGCCATTTCCTAGGTTGGGGACAAGATCCAGCAGAACTGTAGTATTGATAAAGCATCATGGAACTTTAACATTTCATTTTCCTCAATTCGTTAACCAACATACGATCACCACCTTCATTAGAAGCAGCATAATCAGTAGCTCTGAAAACATAACAAATACACGAGCTTCTAACAATTTGGAGCAGTATGAAGTAGGCAAGAAAAAGATGTTGTTATGCGTTACAATGAGGTCTACTGATTGTATCAAATGTTCCACCACGATACCAACGCTTGCTAAAGATTCTAGAATTTTGATCAGTCATATAAAATGAGATCGAGGCACGAAATGTACAATAAAGAATAAAATTGGGAGTAACTCCCAAGCTGCCGTATATTCTAAGGCCAACAGACCTCCTGTATTTGCATATCGATCAGCCACAACCATGCTCTAAATATCCTAACTAAGTTTGACCTTAATGTCTCATCATTCATGGAAGCTCTTTTACCCACTGCACTAAACTTCTTTTCTACATTATATACACAATTCTAACTCCACAGACAGTCCCTTCGGATACATTCGATAACTCCACAAACAGGAAACTCATACTATGAAGTGAAAATTTAAGATAAGCACCCATTTCTGTTGGTTAATCGCATGCTTGGAGCCACTAACCATAGCAAAGAGACTTAAATCAATCAAACAAATCATGGTCTTCAAACTTAACTACATTCATCAATTGGCTAAACAGAGAAAAATTCCCAACTTTCTCAGTGAACACAGCCTTTCTATCTACCATATCATATCATATCAATCCTCCCACGAAGAAGATGGAAGAACTACAACAACAATATCCATCCAAAGCTTCCTCACCAAAGGAAGCATCATCAACAACCACAACCGCAACCACAACAACAACAACCACAACTGCTGTGAATTCTTCAGACTCGAATTCTTCTACCCTAACAACAGAAGAACCCAATGCTCCTCCTCAACAGAAGAAGATTGAGGAACAACAACAACAACAACAACAACAAGAGCCTGCTAAGGATGTTGCTGAAACGGAGACAAATCAAGCACAACCTCAACAGCAAAAAAAAGGTGAAGAGAAGGTAAATGCTGCAAATTCTCCTTCAAAACAAGTGAAGGAACAACAGGAACCGCCATTGCAGCTAATTATCAAGCTAAAGACAAAGAAGATAGTACTAACCGAAAAAATTTGCGGTGGAGGAGGTAGGTCAGCGATCTTCGTTTGCTATCGATGGGAAGAGGGGTTTTGTGCAGAGTCTTCGTTAGCTATCGATGGGAAGAGGGTCTTCGTTTGCAATCGACGAAGAGATGCTCGCTCTCGTCGTCCCTTGCTCGCCGCCTTCACTGTCGTCGTCGGAATCCGAATCGCCGCATTCACTGCCGCCTTCTACTCGTCGTCACCCACTGCTCGCCGTCTTCACTCGTCGTCACCCACTGCTCGCCGTCTTCACTGCTCGCTAGCTGCGTGGAGAGGACCGAAGGAAGGAAGAGGATCGAAGGAAGAGGGGTTTCGGCGGTGAGAAGAAGAGTGTAATTGGTTTCGAAGGAAGAAGAGTGTAATTGGTTTCAGACAACCGGTTGTACCGGTCATCAACACACAAATAAAATAATAAATTAATAATTTAAATGAAATCTAATGATTGATATAGTTTGGACATGATCTAATGGCTGTAAATGTTTTATAGTACCAATACTATAAAGCACACTAAAATGCCTCGTATCATCAGGGGCAGTTTATGTTAGCTAAGTTAGGTTCTGACCCGTCTTGGGGTAGGAGCAGTGTGCTTTATGGCAGGAAATTGTTAGAAGATTGTCTGAAATGGCAGGTTGGAACGAGGCCATCGGTAGCAGTGCAAGAGAGGGGGTGGATTCCGGCAGTAAGCCACCAGAGATGGCGCATTTGACTGCAGCTTTGCCGGTGCAAACACGGGAGAAGAAAGTAGCGGAATTTATTCACGAAGGAAGAGGTGTTTGGCGGCCTGATCTGCTGCAACAAACTTCCCCGCTCCGATCTGTGCATCAATCATGACGATTCCTCTACTGTGCTCGGAGGTAAGTGATCGCCTAATATGGGTGCATTCCCAGGATGCTAAATACTATGTTCGTTCCGGGTCATTTTTTAGCATATAAGAATCCAATGGATGGTGGTGGGTGTAGTAAACAGGTTGTCTCTGTTTGGGGGATGAATTGCCGACCGAAGCTTCGAATTTTCTTGTGGCAGCTGATAAGAGGCATTCTCCCTGTTGGAGAAGTGTTGATGTCTAGAGGGGTGGACACCCCAGGAATATGTTTGGGATGTTAGGAGAAAATGGACAGTGTAACCCACCTTTTCCAAGAATGCCCGGTGGCCATCCGATTTTGGTCTGAGATTGGGTTGTTGAGCTTTATAAGAAGTATTAGTACTCCTAACATTGCTATTTTGTGGCGCGTGATTTTGGTAAATAAACAATTGGAGCATGAGATTAAGCTTAGGTTCTTTGTGGATTTTGGTGGCTGTGGAAGTCTCGGAACAAAGTGTATTATTTTACGGCATCCAGATGGTGATTCCAGTTCTGTGGCGGCAGTGGCACCAGTAGGTTCAGGAACTACTGGGACTGGAATCAGATGATTGTCCTGCACAAAATGCAGCTGTCCGACAGCATGCATGTTGCAGCTGAAACCCATCCGGTGCGAAGGGATAGGCCGGTGGCGTTCTTTGTGGTGTCATTTTAAGATTATCTCATGGTTCTATGGGTTCTTTTTTGTTTGACAGTTTGGGGTCTGTGGAATCGATGGCTCTTGGACACTTTGCTTTGGTGTCGTGGTATGGGTTTACGGAAGGTGGATGTTTTCGGTGATGCACAGGTGGTGATTCAGAAGGCTAATTATGGTCAGGCATGGGATTGTCAAGGTGGAGCAGTTATGCAAGAGTTCCGATACATCCTGCAGTGCGAACCGGATTTCAAGATTTTCTTTGTGCGTCGTAATCAAAACGGATTGTGTGGCAAGAAAAGCTCTGTTTTTGTACCCGGTGGGGTATGTTAGGTTAGATTTTTGTTCCTGGGTACGCTCTTTGTGAACCTTGTTCTTACCGTTGTTGCTCGTTGAATGCGAGTTTCTATTGGCAAAAAAAAAAAAAATCTTGTTATAATGCTATTACATTTGTGTTTAATCAATTAGAACTAGATGAGCCGCATATTAAAAGATTTAGGGACCTCCTACAGTAACTTGGGTATAATTTCAAGTTAGGTAACTTGTATAGATCTAAACCGTTAAAATGGATCAAACTTATTTTAAACCATTGATTAAAGAAATAAAAAACAAAAAAATAAGTAAGATAATAAAAGGCAACAGTGGTTGCCGGTCACCACTACACAACTTACCATTCTTATTTTTTTCCCTTTCCATTTCAAATTTAGTTGTTTTCCATATTTTATTCTTTCCTTTTTTAATTCTTATTGAATTAGAAGTGTTACGTAAAACTTCCGTAATAACTTAGATCTTTACGTAACATGATGTTAATGCTCATTACGTAAAGAGACCTTCCATTACGTTAGGCTTTCGTAAAGATATTTTACAACTGTTGCATAAAATACACATTCACTACGTAAAGGTTACGGAATGATAGTTATTTCTTACATAACAGTTAAATCGGAAGCGTTACGTAAGGCTTCCGTAATGACTTAGCACTTTACGTAATTCAAGGTTAATACTCATTACGTAAAAAGACCTTCCATTACGTAAAGGTTACGTTACGACAGTTATTTCTTACGTAACAGTTAAATCAGTAGCGTTACGTAAGGTTTCCGTAATGACTTAGCATTTTACGTAACGCGAGGTTAATACTCATTACGTAAATACACATTCTATTACGTTAGACTTCCGTAATGATCTTTTACAACTGTTACGTAAGATTATCATATGTTACGTAACCATTACGTAATGCCTATTGTATTTTACGTAATATGACCTGTGAAACCTGCTATAGCAGGTAAAAAAATTCAAGGTACCTTACTTCAAGTTATGGTAAAAAAATTCAAGTTATACAACCCAAAGATTTATTATAACTCTTTTCAGTTTAATCAACGTTTGTGCAACTTCGGTGAATTACTCGAGCGACTTCAAGTTCGAGCCAACTCAAGCATCTTCTTCGCCATCTAGGGACAACTCTTTACCCTCATTTACATCAGCTGCCCTCAATTAGATTATACATTCCATGCATATAAACCTGATTCTAAACTCTGAAGTTGTTCAATATGATAGTGGCTTTAGAATATAAATAATATGTCGTCATTTATAAACTCCATCGTTTATGGGTTGTATAAATTGGTAACATTGACGTTGGTTTTAAGTTACTTGAAAAAAATGGTAGAAAGTAATATTCTACTTAATTTATTACCTTTAATACATTGTTTGATGAAGTTAGCAAGGTTGTCAAGCCGGTACTATTATGTCGGTTTGGCAAGTGGCATGGAATGACCAGTAATACAACCAGTTCATGTCGATTTTAGCAAAACATATAGGAAAGTTGAAAATTGTTAGCACTTAATGAATTTAGGCATATAACATACTTAAGACAATCTCACTAAAATCTACTTTTTATTTATATTAAATAAGACTTTTCAAATTAAATAAAAATGATCATATTTAAATACAATTGTGTATGTATATTTAACAAATATCATAAAAATCTAAATTTTTACATTTGAATTTCACAAATAACATTAGTATTTAACTTTCGAATTCAGTATTTTTTCTTTCGACTTTTTAATTCACGAAAACAACTTTAGTTTGTTTAAAAGTCAGAAATTGATTATGCCGATCATATCAACACATTCCAATATGTTTTGTAACTGATACTAATTAAACTTGGTTATATTGACGGACATTTCTTTTATAATGGCGATAATTTTATTAATTTAAGAAGAGAAACCAAACAAGAAATAAAAAAATAAAAAACCAGGCAAGTAGCCACCTGCAGCTTTCCTAACTAATCTAGCCGGAGCCACCAGCTTACAAGAGAGGGGAAAAAATAACTCACTATACAAAACCATTTTTCAGAGTAAACCCAAAGTAAAACAATACTTTCAACAATGCCTCAAAGGAGTGATAAGATTTGAATTCTTGGTGCTTTAGTTGATCCAAACTTGAAACTAACAATGTAGGAGCCCATTGTTGAAAGGTAATTTGCAATTAAGTGGTGTAATCAAATTGGTGCATTCATGATCAAATAATGCTACTCAAGTTGGAGAAGAACTACTAGACATGATAAGAGCACCAAGTTAATACATAGGTCACTTTAATGATCTATTATATTTCTCATATGCATTTGTTGAGTGTATGAATTCGTGTTCGTGTTTCGAATACTCGTTATTGATTTTGAAAAGTTTCATGAACACTAGTTATTGATTTTGAAAAGTTCGTTTTAGTTGTTGCTTTTCTCGGATACTCGTTGTTCATAACCACATAAAAAAACTCCTAATCCAAACCACAGACACGGTAAATCAAACAATAAATAACATACCAAAAACTTGCTAATGCAGTCCACAAGTCTTCTAAAACATACCAGAAACCCCACAAATCATACCACAAATATTTCTAATGGACATCATAAACTTAATATTACAAACCATAAACAAGATAAAACATACCATAAAGAGCAAACAAGAAACATACTAATGCATACCAAAAATTCCTTAAAACAAACCAGAAACCTCACAAATCATACCACAAATATTTCATAAGCACACAAAAAAACTCATAATGCAAACCACAAACACGGAAAACAAACTACAAAAATCAAATCAGAAACATCCTAATGCAAACAAAAAATCTATTAAAACATACCAGAAACCCCACAAAACAAACCAATTTTTTTTTGAAAGTACAACAAAAAACTTTTTAACGGGAACCACAAACATGATAAAGCATACCTCAAAAGGCATACCAAAAACATGAGAAACCAAACCACAAATCTCACAGTGAAGACCACAATATCCAATGATCGTTGACCGGTTGTTGAAGAAGTTATTTATAGAAATAGTCATAAATTCGGTTTTGGTGAATATTTTGTTGGAATAGGTACAATGCCTGAATTTTCCACAATGCATTATTTTTTTGAATTTTCTACACAAACTATACATGCATTGTTTGCTTGATGTGATGGAAACTATCACTCAAAATTAGTGATAGTAATATCTCAAGTTTTTTGTGAGATTGTTGAGATTGTTTGTTTGAGATTTTTCGAGTGTTTTCTATTTTCAACTATGTCCCTACTTTATTTATGTTTTTTGTTTTTTTATATTAAAAACAAATGGTAAAAGTGACATTGATTTAACCAAAAAAAAAGTGACATTGTACCTAAAAAGCAATATATCTTATTTAAATACTAGAACAACTATCATAGAAACCAAACAATGTAAACTATAATACTAGGGCTGGGAAAACGGTTGGCGGTTTGCGGTTAAACCGACAACCGCACCGAAACCGCGCGGTTATTGGTTAACCGCAAACCGCATATTTGGCCTATTTTGCGGTCGCGGTTGGAGATATGACCTGTTTTGCGGTTTGCGGTTTAACCGCAACCGAAACCGCAAATCCATATAACCGCAAAGCTAACCGCGAAACCAGACCCAGCCCATAATTCACCCCCAGCCCAGCCAGCAGGCAGCAGCCCAAAGCCCCAAACCCGACCCGACCCTCCCCACTTCTCCCTGCCGACGCCGTCGTTTACTCGTTTTGAGTGAATTATGATTTGAACTTTGAAGAAACAAAAATCAAAACCCTTCGTTAATTCGTTTCGTTTCGTTTCTAGCTATGTCTATGTTTATTTGGTATGTTGGTTAATTTCCTATGAAGTTCAAACTTGGGATTGTGGCATTGTGCATTTGTGCTTGTGGATTGTGTTATTTGGATATGCAGACAGATGCAGGGGCTTGATGGAAGTGAAAATAGACAAAACAGTAGCTGCTGTGTTTTTTTTCCATGATTTTTTTGCAGTTAGTTCGCGGTTAATTTTCGGTTAGAGTGCTAACTGCGGTTTCATATGGTGTTTCGGTTGTTGCGGTTTTCACAACCATAAACCGCGGTTCACCGCTAACCGCGTTCTGCGGTTTTTGGTTAACCGCTAACCGTTGCGGTCGCGGTCGCGGTTGGCCAATATGGGTGTTTTGCGGTTGCAGTTAACCGCAAATTGCGGTGCAGTTAACCGCAACCGCACCGTTTCCCACCCCTATATAATACATCAAATTTTTTTATATACGTCTATATTATTATCCATGCATTGATAACAATGAATTTATTTAAATATCCCAAAACCAAATAACCTTGTATCTTCTTTTTTATTCAAAATGTGGTTTCTCTCGCATAGGAGAATAATCAGTTAGTCAATCAACAATATCATTTATAGCTGAAAAGTAAAACTGCAATCCCCATTCAAATTTTCCTGCCCATAGAGTAATTTTAGGAATCTGACGTGGCAGGGTGTTTACGCGGGATTAAATTAGAAAATTCCCGCCTCACGGAGAGATAAGAAACCGTGGGTTCCCACTACTTTTTTGCGGCTGAAATCACCTTCCATTTTCTTCTGGGTTAAATATGTTTTGCTTTCTCCTTCCCACAACACGGTAGGAGTCCATTTGTCAGCGGACAATTTTGGGAACAGGGACTGGCGCTTGCTGCTGATCGGAAGAAGGTGAGATTTGGTAGTTATGCGGTGAACGATTCTGCAGACAACCGCCAATTCGAAGGGGAGGTGAGATTGTTTTGCTCCCGCTGCTTCTCTCAATCTGGATTAGGTAGTTCTGCGTTGAACCCTTGCCAGCCAACCGACGATTTGAAGTCGAGCCCAGCGGGGAAAGCAGGATGGGCCGGTGAAGGGAGAAGGGAGACGGAGAGGCGACGTCAGAAGGGGTTTCCCTGTTTCCGTTCGCTTCTGGGACCGCCAATCAGCAATGAAATTGACGGATGTCAAGATGGTGATAACGACTGCGATGGCGAGGTAAGGAAGCTTAAAATCAACGGTAGCGGGGGAGAACAGAGTAACAAGGAAACAGATCCGGCTGGCGACCAACGGTGGCAGCGTGGCAAACTGATTTCTAGGAACAAGGCCGCCGACCTTGAGTACTGCCGTCGGCAAAGGAAACTCGGCTATCAGGCATGTTATCCTCATTTGTTACCTTTGTTGTTATTCTGCTGTTTTCTGACGAATGAATTGGCTGGCTGGCCTTGGATGGGTTTTGTGTTCAATTAGCTGCATTCTCTCGCCATCGGGAACCATCTTGTCTGGACCTGATCATGAAGGAGAGTGTCTAATATCAGCTGACATTGGTAATGAATAAACAACACAATTCATTCTCTCTCTCTCACTCACACACACACACATTCGCAGTTCCTCGGAGAGAAAGTATTCTTTAGTACAAGTCAGTCAGTTATCTATCTTCCACTTCTAATCTTTCTTGATGACTACAGATGGGAGTTTTTATTTTTGTTGTAGCTTGCCCAATATCCAAATTTGTTGAACTACCTTAAGCTTGAACTGCCTTTCCAAGTTGTCAAAATTTGTGTCTTTGATGTGGGTTGTGGTTGGAATTTGGATTTTCTTTCATTCCAGGAGTGAGCTCAGTTCTCTGGACCCTTTCCTGATGATGGATGAATTTTTAGGTCTGTTTCAGTTTTCGGTTGTTCATGATGAAGTTCAAAGGAGTAGTTGATTTGAATCAACGAGAAGAGGAGACTCAGAAATCCAGAGGAAAGCAGCAGCTCATGGTTGCAGAAGTTGCAGAAGAAGAACGTTGGAGTTGAAGGTTGATTTGAGAAGAAACGTTTCATATTGGAAACGTGGTGGCTGAACGCAGCGTTTTATTATTTGAAGTAGTTGTTAGTTATTTACAGAACAATAGTAGTTTGACATCTGGCTTTGTTACCGTTAAGTTACGGTAAAACTTGAAGGCTATAAATCAAAGAATCCCAGCACGAGATAAGCTGAGGAATTCCCATCTTCTTCTTCCTCCTTTACTTTTCTGCTCAATCAAACCCTTCCTTAGAAAGTTTCAGTTCAGTGCATTAGGAATGATAAACATGCTTTCTTTCTCTTCTCAACGGGATGCTTTCTTTCCTGATGTTGGATGCATGTGGTAGACCTTTTAGCTTTGATGCATTTTCGAAGAAGTGGAACTATAGTCAGAACAAGAGCTTCAAATCGTGAAATACAGTCTCATCTTCACACTCACAGGTACGTACGTCTCACTTTGTTTGCAAGTGCTTTGTGTTATCCACTGATCGAGATGAATGCATAATGAAATATACCATTCACACCTCTTTTGCATCAATTACTTTCAGACAGGAAATTCGTACCCCAGTCAGTTAGCATCGGGTGGAAATGAATGCATAATCAAATCTCCCATTGACACCTCTTTGTGATCACAAACTTCTTCCAAACCAACACAATGAATTTACCTTCAATTGACAAAGCAACTTTTTATAAGCATACTTCCATTGCTCCTCTCCCGTTGATCCATTTGGTCATCTGTCATTATTTAATTTTTGGAGAGCAACCTAAAGTGTGGTTTAATGAGAATTGATCTCCAGTCAACTTTGATTTGCTGGTTGAGAAGTGAAAAAATTGGAGTTAGCATTAATATAGACGTGGTGTTTAAATGGAGTTGGGCATTTATATAGAATGCTCTGTCAATTGCAGAATAATTTGTTTGTATTACCTTGAACCCTTTTGTTCGTAGTACAATAAGAGAGGACTAGAAGAAAACAAAACCCTCCCACCTTAATGAGATAAGGTTGAACTCCCACGTACTGAATCAAATTAACTTTAATTATAGTCCTCTGGCCCATCCTTATATGGATCAATTTAAAGCTTAAAACACTTGCCATTCACCTAAACAAGCCATTCACTTTAATTATCCCCGTAATGATTCCGGATTTGGCAAATTTGCCCCACTGTCAACCAGTTTTTGACAAAGTTAAGCTCAAATTGAACACTTAGCTTTTTTGAGATTTTGTTCCTTCACCAAGAGTGTGGTGACCATTGTAATTTAACAGACCGAAGCTGGAAATGGGATCACTTGCAGGTTGTGTTGGTTGCAAACTATGTTCCTGCTTTGAATGATCCAATTTTAATTGGAAGCATTTTGTTTAGTTGTTCAGTAGCCAGTCTATCATTTAGGATGTTTGCCATTGTTATGGCATTGTGACATTCTTAGAAGAGCTGCTGAAGCTGGAGGGCTGCTTCCAAATGCAATGATCACCAACTCAGATGGTTCCGAAGAGAATTCGTTATCACTCCTGGTAAGAGTTGTTGCGAATGGCTGTGGAATTCCATGCATTGACTTGAGGCAGGTCAGCTCTGAGCTTTCTACTGCAATGGAGGCTGATCTGGTAATGGTGCCTGAGTCCATCGTGGAATTGTGTGCGTGTTTGTATTCATAATAGCTAAAGTCACTCAAGACAGAAGGGACACACTAGGTTAACCATTCAAGCTAAATGTTGCATGCGTCAAGAGCAATGAGGAACGACTCAAACAACTCTTACAGCTTCGAAGCAAAATCTCAGGAGCACACTTCACTTGGTCTTCGAAAATTTATGGTTCCTTTCTTTCCAGACTGTAAAAATCGAGAGTAATGAAAGCGGAAGTAAAGACGAGACCGGATTTACGTGGTTTCCCCGTTCGGTGTGAACGGGACTAGTCCACGGGAAGGAGAGCTTGAAAAGCTCTCCGAGGTGCTGCTGTTTTTATTTATCTCTGCTTAGGGTTTACTAACCCTACTGTAGCCGAATATATATACATGATCATCTCCATCTACGTAGTAACTAGGAGATGGCAAAATATCAGAATAGTCCAAAGAAGAAAATAGCATAATGATCCCTATATTTATCACAAGCAACAAATAGGGATCCCAACACTCCCCCTCAAGCGAAGGAGTGAATATCGAGAAGTCCAAGCTTGCCGAAGAGATGATGAAACTGATCAACACTCAATCCCTTCGTGAACAAATCTGCAGGCTGGTCGGCTGTAGCAATCTTGGCAGGAGCAATCTCAAGAGACTGAACACGTTCCCGAACAAAGTGACAGTCCATCTCAACATGTTTAGTCCTCTCATGAAAAACTGGGTTGGCGGCAATATGAAGCGCCGCCTGATTATCACAAAACATCGTAGTAGGGCCAGAAGACGTGACATCAAGATCACGAAGAAGCCAACGGAGCCAAAGAACTTCACTCACAGTATTGGCCATTGCCCGGTATTCTGCTTCGGCGGACGAACGAGCTACCACAGTCTGTTTCTTCGTTCTCCAAGAGATGGGCGAAGATCCAAGCATGATAACATAGCCAGTCGTGGAGCGCCGAGTTAAAGGACAACCACCCCAATCTGCGTCACAGTAAGCAGTCAAAGTGAGAGAGGCAGAAGACGAAAAGAACAGACCACGGCCCGGTGCGGACTTGAGATAGCGAAGAACACGGACAGCGGCCTCTTCATGAGCCTTAGTAGGTGACTGCATTGCCTGACTGAGGAGATTGACGGCATAGGTAATATCGGGTCTGGTCATTGTGAGATAGAGCAGGCGCCCAACAAGACGCCTATAGGCGCCAGGGTTTGTAGCAGGAGGTGAAGAAAGCCGACCAAGGTGATGTTGCTGCTCAATGGGAGTTAAACAAGGCTTAGCCGCTTCCAATCCAGCGTCAGCAAGAATGTCAAGAACATACTTGCGTTGATTCAACACAATACCACGCGGAGAACGCGCAATTTCAATCCCAAGGAAATATTTGAGAGGACCTAGGTCCTTAATGGTGAACTGTGTATGCAAAGACTCCTTTACCTGAGTGATAAAAGCAAGATCCGTGCCCGAGAGAATAACATCATCCACATAAATAAGGGCAACCACAAAGCTGTCACCACGCCGGTAAGTAAACAGAGCATGATCAGCGCGGCTTTGCGTAAAACCAAGTGTCAGAAGAGCATTGGTGAACTTCTGGTACCAATTCCGCGAGGCCTGACGCAAACCATAAATAGACTTGTGTAGGCGACAAACACGAGTCTCACCGGGTCGTGCAAAGCCTTGAGGAATCTGCATATACACCTCTTCCTCAAGGTCCCCGTGAAGAAAGGCGTTATTCACGTCCAATTGATGTATGTGCCAGCCACGGGTGACAGCAACTGCAAGGAGACAACGAACAGTGACCAATTTTGCGACCGGAGCGAAAGTATCGTGGAAATCCACCCCTTCAATCTGCGTGTACCCTTTAGCAACAAGACGCGCTTTATAGCGCTCTACAGTCCCATCGGGATAAAACTTCACCTTATAAACCCATTTGGACTCAATAGCTCGCTTCCCAGGAGGTAGAAAAACAATGGTCCATGTACCATTCTCAACCAAAGCATTAAATTCCCTCTGCATAGCCTCGCGCCAGTGGCGATAACGAACCGCCTGGAAGAAAAATTGTGGCTCGTAGACGGCACTTACGGCAGCGACATAGGCATGATGCGCGACAGAGAGACGATGATAAGTGACATAATCATCAAGTGGATATGTCGCCTTTGCTGAATGAGCAGACCCAGGAATTTGATAATCATAACCTTGCAACCGAGTAGAAACCGTGCGAACCCGATCACTTTTGCGCTGAGGAACGGGCGGTGAAGCTGGAGGTGGACTGTTCGGGACGAGAGGAGCAGCAACTGGGGCGCTGGTCGTTGCTGGAGAAGAAGGGTCAACCTGAGCAGCTTCATCATGGCCATTAGACTCCTCGGCCTGAATATCTTCTTTCGGCTGGGGAGAATCAGCGCCATGCAAAGTGTCACCAGAAGGAGAAGAGGCGGCCACGAGTTCGTCATCAGCATCAAATAATGGGCTAGGAGGAATACCATAGCCTGGTGCCGAAACAGAATCTGGAGTGGGAGAGCTATTAGCGTCCAAATCTCGATAAGGAAATACCTGCTCTAGGAACCGAACATCACGAGAAGTGTAAATGGCCCGAGTCTCTAAATCATAGACACGATAGCCACGTTGAGTGGCTGGATATCCAATGAAAACGCCGGCTCTGCCGCGGGCAGCAAACTTATGCAATTGATGATGGGTATCACGGGCATAGACAAGGCAACCATAGCTTCGGAGATGAGTATACTTAGGTGCCTTTCCAAAGAGAACCTCGTACGGAGAAAGCTTCCCGATCGGATCCAAGGGCATTCTGTTGATCAAGTAAGCAGCAGTCAAAACGCATTCACCCCAAAATTTGATCGGCAAATTTGCATGAAATCGCAAAGCCCGAGCAGTGTCCAGCAAATGCCGATGTTTGCGCTCAACAACTCCGTTCTGCTGAGGAGTGTCGGTACAAGATGTCTGTAAAATGATGCCATTCTTCTCATAGTATTCTGTGAGAAGACTACAAGAAAATTTTGGACCATTGTCGGCTTGAATTCTGCGAACCTGCTTACCAAACTGCGTACTAACCATGTTGCAGAAATATAACAAGTGACGTGCAGCATCAGATTTATAGCGCAACAAGAATACCCAGACACCACGACTAAAGTCGTCAACTATAGTCAATAAGTAGTGCGCCCCAGTCATGGAGGCTGTTTTATAACTCCCCCAAATGTCAACATGAACTAATTCAAAACAAGACTTAGTCTTAATGCTGCTGGATTCAAAAGGATCACGAGTTTGCTTATCCTGTATACAAGACCAACAAGGCTCAGTATTATGAATAAATGAACATCCAAGAGTGTTCGCCAAAAATTGCAACTTTGTCTTTG
The DNA here is from genome assembly GCA_946122785.1 of Linum tenue. Taxonomy (NCBI): domain Eukaryota; kingdom Viridiplantae; phylum Streptophyta; class Magnoliopsida; order Malpighiales; family Linaceae; genus Linum; species Linum tenue. The sequence continues at coordinate 35,539,330 of CAMGYJ010000011.1, read as the reverse complement.
AGGGATGTCCAAGACGCATATGCCACAGCTCCATCTCACCCAAGGATCTCCTAACAGAATGCGCCACCGGATGCTCCTGCTCGAACAACCTCAGATAATATAAGCCGTCAACATGCTTACCCATCCCAATCAGCCTCTTGGATGATAAGTCCTGAATAACACAGAAGTCACCCAAGAAAATTAATGCAACCGGTAGATCAGCTGTGAGTCTGCTGACAGATAGTAAGTTGCATTGGAAATCCGGAACATGAAGGACTCGACGTAATAATAGGTCGTCAGATAATTTAGTCACTCCAATACTACGGACTCGAACACCAGTCTCATTCGGGATCTTAACCTGTAACATGGGATTCGAGTCCAACTCGGAATCCAATAAAGAAGCACGATTAACAATATGCTCATTACATCCCGAGTCAATCACCCATGAAGTCGAATTTAATAATGACGTACCTGCCATGTTCGAACTCGGCTCCATTGAAGATGAGGAAAGCTGCCGCAGATCACTGTTGAGCAAAAGCTTAAGTTGCTCCAATTGTTTGGGAGTAAGACCTTGCAACGTACCACCATCCACATCCACTTGGGCAGCCTGAGGTGCGGGACGTGGACCTTGATCATTCCTCCGTCGCGACTGAGAACCACGGAAATTCTGCTCCCCCTTCTCGTTATTCTTCGGAGGGAACCCAATCAACCGGTAGCAGGTTTCCTTCACGTGTCCAGTCCGGCGGCAATGGGTGCACCCCGGTTTCCCGTCGGTCTCGCGATCGTTCTCCTGGTCACGATCCGGCAGGGGGCTGTGCCGATCAGATTTTCGCTCCCCCTGAGCCTGGAAGACAGCCGCCTCTGGTCGTGGGCGGCGACTGCTCGTGATCTGCCGTTGTTGTTCGTCATTGGTGACGAGACGATAAGCTTCCGCGAGAGAAGGGATGGGTTTCATGGCCAAAATTTGAGACTTCACTGTTGAAAATACCTCGTCCAAGCCCATTAAGAAATCCAAGAGCCTCTCCCCCTCTCGAACTTCACGTTGGCGTTTCCTCACGTCACAGCTGCATCCAGAACAAGTGCACTCCTAGGATGGTGTGAGTGCTTCTATCTCGTCCCAGTAACCTCTCAGCTTCGTGTAGAACTGCGAAACTGAGGTCTTCTCTTGCTGAAGGCGACTGATTGTGCCTTTCAACTCATAGAGGCGCGGCGCGCTTCCTTGACCAAAGCGGGCTTCCAGATCCACCCATATTTCTCTAGCTGTAGCAGCAAACCGAACACTATTGCGAACCTCCTTTGTCATTGAGGTTTTCAACCACCCTTTTACCATTGCATTACAACGACGCAAGGCTTCTTTCTCACTTGGCGAGGTCGCTATCGGCAGACTCCCGTCAACAAAACAGATTTTGTTTTTCGCAATAAGCGAATCTGTCATATCCAACACCCATTCACCATAGTTGACATCGGTCAACAAATCACCGACGAACAGGTTGCTTGGACTGTCCGATCGATCAAGCTGCAGATGCGAAGGCAAGGGAACTGTTGCGTCGGCATCTCCTCCCATGATGACCTTCGATTTCTTGCTAGTCTCCTCGTTGCCGGAACCCATAACAACAAACGCTGGATCAAATCACAGCTCTGATACCATGTAAAAATCGAGAGTAATGAAAGCGGAAGTAAAGACGAGACCGGATTTACGTGGTTTCCCCGTTCGGTGTGAACGGGACTAGTCCACGGGAAGGAGAGCTTGAAAAGCTCTCCGAGGTGCTGCTGTTTTTATTTATCTTTGCTTAGGGTTTACTAACCCTACTGTAGCCGAATATATATACATGATCATCTCCATCTACGTAGTAACTAGGAGATGGCAAAATATCAGAATAGTCCAAAGAAGAAAATAGCATAATGATCCCTATATTTATCACAAGCAACAAATAGGAATCCCAACACAGACGCTCCAGCAAAATGGATGAAGGAACACAAAGGTGGACGAAGCTTTCGAGTCCTTTGCCTTCAAATGAGATCAGGATGAGATGATATATGATCACTTCTTTGTATTTTCTAATTACAATGCTTCTTCTAATTAGTTTTGTCACCACCAGTTGTGGAATACATATTTAAGCATTAACCTCACCAGTATTAGAGATACCAGTAAGAATTATTGGTTAAGTCACCTAGAACTTTTTGTGAATAATTAGACTGTTTAGTATAACCTCATAACTCAAAATAAGAGTAACGGGATGTATGATACCTTTTTTAAGTGTGATGAGAAATGATTGAAAATGAAAAAGAAACAAAGATTAATGCTACCGGAGTTGGATTAACTATATAAGTGAGTATAGATCAGACACTTGATATGTTAAATTTGCTAAATCTCATATAGTGATATGAATTTTTATAAATTCATGCTCAATCCGTTTTGGACAAAAACTTCACTGACGCTACGAAATTGGTATACATTTTTAGTATCTTCAAATGGTAGAGTTTGACAAATCTCGGAGGTGTTGTATTTGAATACCAAATGAAACACCAAAATCAATGATCCAGATGACCCATATCTCTTTTTAAATATTCATTTGGTTTTCTAATTAGTTTAATTTCATGGTTGATAACTGGGTTTACTAAAAAGTTTCGCGTTTGGTCACTAAAAATATTTAATTTCATTAGTAGTCACTAAAATTACTTAAACATTTCAAGTTTAGTCACTCTCCGTCCAACTCTGTTAAATTTATCTGATGTGGCAGTCAACTATTAGAATTGATCATTAAGTGTGTGATCTGGCAATTAAAAAAAATAAAAAAAGTTATTATTTGACAATTATAATAGCCTTGAACTCTTCTCATATACTAATGTAAGCTCTTAACAACAGTTTTAACTAATTTACGAGATATATGTGTTATTAAAGAATTAATATTGATTAATTTATTTTCTTAACTATTATTTTATTGTTGATTGTTAACCATAAATTTTGAAAAAAATATGTGATGAATTTTATCCTTTTGTATTATGATGGCCTTGAACTCTTCTCATATGCTAATGTAAGCTCTTAACAACCACTACTATTTTATGTGATATATGTGCTATTTATGAATTAATATTGAGTAATTTACTTTCTTTAACTATTACTTTTTTGTTGATTGTTGACCATAAAGTTCGAACCAACTATGTAATGAATTTTATTCTTTCGTATTATCAATATTCAATAGGATAATCCATTGGAATTTCTAATTACTATTTTACTGTATAATTGTCTTACATTCTTTTGGATTTAATAGAAAAATAAGTTAATAATATCGAATCTTATTAAATATTTATATCATTAATGCTACGAGTAAGAAGTACACAGATTTCTTATGAAATATAAAAATATATAAACAAAAGTAACCTACGATAATATGATTATTAAAACTCCCTGAACTAATTATCAGTAATGTCATAATAACAAATAAAAAATTTACTTTCAAATTATCAGTAAATCATTTAAAATTTTCAAATTTGTGTAAAAATACAATCGATAAGCATAAGATTATAACAAATAAATGAAATTTATCCAATCAACAGGTCAATGAAATAAATTGATTCCTCCATTTGATATCTACCAAAAGAGAAAAAGAGGCTAGAAATGTATACAGATCAGTAAAAATACATATGAACTAATTGCACGTAATATCATTAACAACGAGTATCACAAATATTACTTTCAATTGTGGAGAGACTAAACATTTAAATAATTTAAAATATAAACTAGATACGGGTGGCCGCAACCATGTTGCGGTGGCCGTTAATGTGTTTGGAGCCATCATTTGTACGCATATTTGTGAAGTTGTGGTGACGAAAATTTAAATTATATGTAATTTTATGTGATTGAGGGAACTGATGCGTCGATAAAATAATTAATTAGGTAAAATACAATACTATAAATAAAAAAGTAATGCATTTTTTATATCAAGGTTCACCGTTATTCACAGGTTGAGTAGCATTTTAGAAGAATAAATCAAATAATTGAGCAAATGCACTAAATTTTGCTGCAAAGGAAGGACAAATTTGAATGATGAAGACTCTATCACGATGGTGAAGATCCATCATTGATAAATCGATAAAAGATCATTTGAAATAATGCACTAAACAAAATATTGAACACTGTTTCATTAAAAAAAAGACTGTCGAGCGATGTGACTATACAAAATCGATTACTCATATCTAGTATTTATCGTCTTTATGAGATTGAGAAGCGCAAATGAAAATAACAACATAGATATTCTTTTTTCTTTCGAAGGAAGAGGACGAAGTGCGCGCTCCAGGAGAAGATTGATTTCTTTTGTCTTAGAGATAAACACTCTACGGTCAGGATCTATCGTGTTCTTAAATAAAGATCGTATTAGGAAGATCCTTAAAATATCATAATAAAGATGGATTTGTTTCATATTTAAACAAATGATTAACCCGCTTGGAAGAACCACCCATATATGGCCACTGAGATGAACAGTATGGATTAATCTTGGTTCTCATCAAATCAAAAAGTGCATCCGAAAAATACATTTAATAAAAAAATGGAAAAGGAGCAAATTTGACTATGTCGGGATCTCCGTTAATCAATTGAGAACACGTAAAAAATATATGCAGTAGGGGTCAAGAAACAATTTTTTAAAAACAAAATCAGACATTCCAGATAATGAGAATTATAAACAAAAGATAATTTTGGAATGGAGATGAACATTGTGCAACAATGGGTTACAAAAATATGCAACAATAGGTTATAAAATATATTTTTGTAATAAATATTGTATTGTCTTAATTTTGAGACTTTACAAAAATAAAATAAGCATAACCACACCAAATACTTGTTTAGAGAATAATACTTAGACAACCAATTTCAGCAAAACCACTAACCACATGGGCCTGTACATCATCATGGCTTCTATTGTTTTGGTTATATTAAACAACTTTGTTTTTTTGTATGAACTAATATTTTGAATTAAAATACTTTTATGAATATAAATTGTGCTATCTTCCTCTATTTTTTTTTGTAGTTTAAATATAATATAGATGTGATGGTTGAATGTTACCATCGACACTAACATCATGCATGGAGAAAGCTTGTCATCTTCAAGGTAGATTCTTTCCATTCGCACAACTGTGTCGATGACATCAAAGTTGAGCTCGAGAAACCTTCCCTTCCAAGATATATTGTCTCTGTTTGTTTGACAGCATCGATGATGTCAAAGTCGGCATGCTCGCCGTGCAGGAATCAGTTCAGTGTATGCAACATAATCCTTTATATTTCTCTTGCTCTGTTTTTCTGTACTGCCTTTTTGTGCCGATGAGGTGAATTGGCTTTCATTTGTTGATTTTATTTTGAGATTGTTGGGCTTGTTATTAGAGATTGTGTTAAAAATGGATAATTGAGAGGCCCACATAAGTATAAACTAAGGTCAAAATTAAAATGGAATAACAAAGCCCATAAGCAAGGTCAAGCCCAACCAATTGATCTAGCAATTAGGCACAGGTTAATTGGCTTTCATTTGTTGATTTTATTTTGAGATTGTTGGGCTTGTTATTAGAGATTGTGTTAACTGTTAAAAATGGATAATTGAGAGGCCCACATAAGTATAAACTAAGGTCAAACTTAAAAAGGTATAATAAAGCCCATAAGCAAGGTTAAGCCCAACCAATTGAGCTAACAATTAGACAATAGTAACCTAGTTTTAGGTTTATATAAAATAATATTGATAACCATAAATGTACCAAATAAAATGAAATTGATCCGACCAACAGGTCGGGTAAAAGCTAGTATTAATAATAAAAGAATTACTGAAATTGAAATGGGCATTAATTAAAAGTGTAGTGAACGCGCATGCGTAAAAAGAGGCGCTCAGTACATGCGGGTGGCATGGAGGGAAATTTTGTAGTCACCATTATGCCCTTCGGAGAATTTTTAGCTACAAAAATTCAGTCAACCCATAAAACTAAAAAGTATGCAGAAGGTTGACTTCCTATTGGTTGTTCTATGTTGTTGTCACCATAACAACAAATATGGTGTTATCACCATATTCGGTCCCTTCTTTAAAGCACTCACATCAATGAAATTTCAAAATTAATTGCATATGATTTTTTATTTTCGTCTCAAATTTTATGCTATCCAACTCAACTTCATTTCATTGCACCTACATCAATGCAATTCACTTGCAAGTGCATATGAGGATTTAAGTGACTTTATAATAAATAAAAATAAATAAATCAAGAGAGAAAAAATAAATTATTGTTTTATTATTTTCCTATACGGCTTGCATATTGAATTTCATTTAATGCAAGCTTGCATCTTTGCAAGTGGGCACTATATAAGTGCAATTCACTTTGCAATTGCAAATTGAGAAAATATCATTGATGCGCATACTCTTATTGAGACTAAGTATAAAACACTACTTTTGTAGTTAGGGTGACAACACTCTTCAACCAATAGAAAGCTAGGGTTGTGGTGACTTTATATTAGTTATGTTGACCTAGTGTAAAATCAAACCAAGGATATAAATGTAATTATAAATATTATGTTTAAATAATTAATAAAAAATAAATTTATAATTAAATAATTATAAAATATTTTTTATTTGCTGCCCAAAATTTTAGTCGTCGAAATCCGGCCAGCGGTCGCTGGAATCCGGTCGCTGGTCACTAGAATATTGACACGCTACGACACAACACCAAACTGCGACCAAGTGTAATCGCAGAATGGAAATGCAGAATAGTGGCAAGTTCTATTTATCAACCCGGGGACTAGATCTACTGCCTATTCCGTGAGTACCTATTATCTAGCAGACTAAGTTTAGTAGAGTGATTGAAATGAAAAGCAGTAAGAAAGCAGGAAATTGTTCGAAATTCTTTAGCAAGGGAAGAGTCACTCGGGAATGAGTCCCCCTAGCTCCTTAGTTAGGTCAAAGTTGTAATTACCTTTGGTTGATTTACTGTTGATTAAACTGTGGAAGATCCGACAGTAGCTTGGAATCTCTTAAGCTGACCAAGCCCTCTCAGACAGACTACCCGACAGACGACTAGCCTTCACCAGGATAGAACGCTGAGGCAATAAACACAGAACTCCACTACTGAAATTGGATTCCAATACAAAGCAGTGAATCGATTAATTCTCGTATAACCAATTCACTACTATCGATTGAGGAAACTCTAACAACCTAATCAGATTCTATCTATCTCAGGTTGCAGCAGAAATCAAGAAAAGTTGATCAGACTTCAATTGACTCAATAAAACATGCCTCAATCGATTATAATCAAGCAGTATATCAATCCAAACGTCATTACAATCAAGATTCCTAACACATGGAACTAGGGTTCTTCACACCCAAGTGAGAGAAAGTTCTACTCCATAGAGAGAGAGGAAAACAGAATACATAGCAGTCATGCATACTCATAACAATGGGAAGAATCTGCTCTGAGATGTCAACTTCACTCCTCGCGATGTGATCTAGGCTTCAATGGTGAGAAATCTACTCCAAATAGCTCCTAGGGTTTGTTCTTCGCACTTTCTCTCTCTAAAACTCTGTTTTTGCTCCAAAAAGTCGACTCCCCTTCCTTTGGCTCGTATATGCCTTTTTCAACTCGATTCTGAGTGAAATACAGGCATAAATACGGTCATAATTCTTCCCTGCTTGGATTTTACCCAAAATGCGCGTTTTGGTTAAGTCTCAACTCTCAACGCATCCAAGGCTCCTCTCGGCAGTGAAATTACGGGAATATTGACCGATTTTTGTACCTTAGCCACCACAAGGCTCGACATAAAAAATACTGGCGGTAATTTGTGAATTACGACCGTGATTTTAGGGAGTCTGCCCGTATTTCATTCTCAGCACCACTTTTGAGAGGCTTTTGATTGACCAAACGACCTCCGATTGACCCGAAACTTGCGCCTATGCCTCCGTTTACTCACTAGGACCTGAAATATGGAAAAATAACACAACTTAGCGTAAAATAGGCCAAGACACCACAAATTGGAGCCAGAACGGTTAAGAAACAAGTGTGCAAATATGGTGCTATCAAATATACTATATGTGGCAGGAATCGTCCCACAGTCGCTGTAATAGGCTCAACGTTGTCGGAGTAAGCTCACTGCCGCCGGAATCCGATCATTGTGGTCGAAATATGCTTATCGGCGTCGGAATTTTGTCATCGGGGCCGGAATATGCTTATCGATGCCAGAATTCGGTCATCGACACTCGTCAAAGTTTGGTCAACAGTATTCGCTGACCGGATATTATGTTTTGTATAGAGAGATTTGTGGTTTGGTTTCTCGTGTTTTTGTATGTCTTTTGTGGTTTGTTTTATTGTGTTCTGGTTTGCATTTAGAAGTTTCTGGTGTGTTTTCAAAAAAGTTGTGGTTTGCTTTGCGTGGTTTCTAGTTTGTTTTAATATATTTGTGGTCTGCATTAGTACATTTCTGGTTTGCTTTTTGTGGTTTGCTTTACCGTGTTTGTGGTTTGCATTAGAAGGTTTCTGGTGTGCTTTTTGAAATATTTGTGGTTTGATTTGTGGGGTCTCTGGTATGTTTTAGGAGACTTGTGATTTGCATTAAGAGATTTCTGGTATGATTTTTTGTGGGTCGTTTTACCGTGTTTGTAGTCTGGTTTGTGATGTTTCTCGTATATATCAAAAGACTTGTAGACAATATTGATCTACATTTGATGCTTTTGAAATCCGAAATAGCATCACAACTCAATACAAATGCAATGAAACTCTTTATATAGTATCCATTTCTTTATATTAATATATTACAGTTAAATCGAGATTTTCATTATTGAAATGGCAACCAAATCAAATGGCAGAAGGCCTATAGAAAGCATGAGTTTGAGCTCTCCTTTGAATCATTCAATACTTTCTCTCTTAGTGCCTGCATAATGGCTTCAGAAGACCTCCTTTGCACCATCAATGGCAAAAAGAAAAAAACTGAAATTAAATGAGATCACTTCCTAATTGCATTGCCTTTTTCATATGTAAAACCCAATTTCAATTACACAGCTGCAAAATCTTCATCTGTGTACCCAAAAGCCATCTACAACATCTCTTACCAGCCTTCCATCAGTGGATTTACCAACAGTTTGCTTGGTATGAGCCATCTACAAATATCACCAAGTGAACATGCCAGAGTTGATTTAGTGCCTAATCAAGTTCAATTGAGAAATCCTAAACCACAATGATCGCTACATTCAACTGTTAAAGGAGGAAGTTTCGGTGGCTAATTTGTAATTAGCCACGTGTATTAGTATAGGGCTGCCCGACCCTATATACACTCTTGGACTAGTGACTGTCGAAGTACATTGATTTGCAGTGAATAAGAAAACCCTAATGCCTTGTGCCGTGGACTAGTTTCAACGTTCGTCGTTGAGGAAACCACATAAATCTTGTGTTATGTGTGGGATTGATTTTCCCTAACGCCTTGTGCCGTGGACTAGTCTCAACATTCGTCGTCAAGGAAACCATGTAAATCTTGTGTTATGTGTGGGATTGACTTTTATTTTTATACATATTTTGACATGGTATCAGAGCCTCTCTAATTCTAGTGGCTTCGTAGCTTTCGTGGTTGGATCTCCGCTGCTTTCTTCTCGGTTTTGGTACTTGTAGCTGCTTCTTGGGGGTTTTTGTTTGTGTGTGGATTTGTGCTCGAGTTGTTGGGCCCTTTGTTGGGTTTGCGGTCTTGTGCTGGTTGCCCCTTGTGTCTTCAGTTTGTGGGTGCTGCAAGTTCTTTGTGTCTTTCTTTCATTATGGACGGCGCCAAGATGGAGGCGGTCTGTACTAAATGCAACGTGAAGAAGTTTCCCTTGTGGGAGATGCATTTTAGGGTTTTTATTCATGGGCGTCGGTTGTTGCCGATTACAGTCAAAGACAAGGTAGATTGGGTGATCGACAATGCTCAAGTCATGTCCTGTATTCTTTCCTCGGTGGAGCCTAGTGTGGCTTTGAGTCTCCGTGGCTTTAATATGGCACATGAGATGTGGACGAACCTTCGTGATCTCCATGCACAGGCGGATGCATCTTGCAAATTTGAGATCAAATTTGATCTCACTTCGCTTCGGCAAGGGGATCTGGATATATGCTCCTATTAGCAGAAGGCCTTGAATCTTTATACGGAATACGATATGCTCACTGCCTCCTTGGTGTTTGCGGCGGTTTCTGCAGAAGTCTTGAAGGAGCGTGCTTTTTCTTGGATTATGCATTTTCTGATGAAGCTCAATCCGGCCTATGAAGGTATTCACTCATCCCTTCTCCATATCAATATCATGAAACTCAAGGATGTAGTTGCTGAATTGATCCGCGAGGAGACACGCCTTCGTAGTCAGGCAAGCTAGATATTCATTCTTTGGTCTCCGGGTTGGTTTTCGATGTACAGGCTGGCCGTCCCCAGTTCGGTCGTATCCCATCAGTGAAATTATTTGTTTCTTTTGCAAAGAACATGGGCATATTCAGAAAATCTATCCCAAACGTGTCACCTATAATTACTACAAAGCTTCTAGTCATGTTATTGGGGGATTGCCCAATTCTTGCTCAGCGTGGTCGTGCCAAGGGTTCTTCCTCGACTGGTGGTGGGTCTTGGCCTTAGACTGGGGTCCTGCCATTTCTTATGAACGACGCTGACTCCTGCGTCGGGTTCTACTGGTGGTTCCTCTTCCTCTAGTTTGTCTGGCATCTCTCAAAAGGAAATTCATCAAATGCTCCAAGCTGCGATTCAGGAATCTCTCCATTCGGCTCTCTCGGTGGCCTTTTTGACTGGTAAGCTTTCTTCCTCGTCGTCGTCTCTTTGTCACCTTGACTCTGTCGCTGTCAATCACATGTCTAGTGATCGGGCATCATTTACTTCTATTCGGCCAAGTTCGGATATTGGGTTGCATGTGCCAAATGACTCTAATATTTTTGTTGAAGGGATTGGTACTGTTCGTAATGCTAAGTTGTCTCTCCCCCGAACCTTTTTTGTTCCCAAGCTTGTTTCGAATTTGATCTTGGCTGGCAAGTTGGCAGATGAGGGTTGCCGGATCTCATGGTTGCGTTATGAAGGACATGAGGATGGGTAGGGAGATAGGCCGCGGGAGTTGACTGAATGGGTGTACTATCTTGGCCGTTACTGTTGGTGCCAAGTTCCACGTGTCCCACCCCTCTCGATCTCGACCCTTTCGTACTCAACAGGGACGCCCGGATCCTGCAAGGACAGGCGCCCGCAGGCCGTGGTCCACCAGCCGGTTGGCCGCCACCTGGCTTTTGGTGCTTTACTCTTGAGGTCCCTTCTCTTTGTTTGGGCCCAAGGGCCACTAGTGGATATTGATTCTTACCTTTTGGGCTTTGCCCCCCAACTCCTTCTTTGGGAGCCCAATCTCCTAGCTTGCTGGGTAATACCCCCAACAATTGCCCCCCCAGTTAGGTGCTCGCGGCTTCGCTTCGAGCGCCTGACTGAACCTCTAGTTGTAATCCGGACTTCTCTTAGTCACAGGGCGCTTGTCACTTGGCGCATGCATTGTGTTCTCACTTCTTTCTTGGTCCTACGGGGTGCGTTTGCCTCTCCTCTTCTGCGGGCAGGCGTCCCACCTTTGGTTGTGCCCCTTGTCGAATGCTCTTCCATGTGCTTCTGTGCCTCTTGCCTGCTGAGGCGCCTCTTTCCAAATGGGGCGCCTTTTTTAACTAACCCTCCCTTTCGGACGCTTCATGGTGTCGTTCTTGACGTGTGTCCTTATCCCTTATGCCCCCCTCACCCACGCTTTGTTTGTCGGGGAAATTTGGAGAAAAGAAAATTCGAAATTCGAAATTTGGGAGTTGAGAAATTTCCCCGAAAAGGAAAGCGTGGGGGAAGCTCAAAGGTCCGCCTGTGGTTTTGTGGTTCACGAAAAGACCAAAAGGTGGGGGGAGCGGAAGGGTTCCTTCGGCATGACTGACACGTGTCATGCGGCGGGTGAGTCTTCGTTTTTCTTTAAATACCCCTCCTTCCTTGTGATGCTGTCACTTTCTTCCATTTGACCTCTCTCTAGACTTTTGCTCTGACTTCTCTCTAGCTTCCGCTCTGACCTTTGTCCTCTTTTCTTGTTTGTTCTTCGCTTCCAACACATCTCTTTCGTCCAAGATGTCTTCTCCACAACAAGACAAGACCTCTGCCTCCGGCGCCTCGGGCGCGGGCGCCTCTGGCGATGGTGGTGAGACAAGGCGCTCAGTTCAACGTGGTAAGTGGTTCTTTTCCCTTCGTCGATTTCGTTAAGTTTATTCTAGTCACCTAGGGTAGGGGCGTCACTTACCCCTTGTCCGCGTTGCGTCTGGGTCATTTGTTGGTTTAGAGCGGGCGTCTGCTTCCTCATCAGCTGGGCCGTCAAGTTCTTCGGCGCCTGGCTTCTTGCCCGCCGATGGGTCCTACAAGATCACATCGTGGGAGAAGTGTTTCCCACCCGATCATCTGCCCACCGAGACGTCTCACTTATCGTTCGAGGTGGCTGGGCCAAGGCACACGTCAACAGTCACCTTGGACCGGGTTCATGAATTGGTGACCAGTCTCCAGCTTCCCCGAGACTGGTGGTATGCGCCTCCATCGCCTCAGTCCCGGGTAGGCGTCTGTGGCCCGAAGTGGATCGGGATTTATCAGGAATATTTTTGCTTCGGACTACAGTTTCCCCTAGACTCGATTATGGAGGGAATCCTGACTACGTGCGCCTGCCCCCTTAGGCGCCTGTCCCCCTCAGTCATCACGGTTGTCATCCTGTTCAAGTTGAGGTGCCGAGAGCACAACGTGGAGCCCACCTTCAACTTGTTCAGATATTTCTTCAAGATGGTGCCTCTCGACAACTGCTTATCCCTCCAGAAACGCAAGAAGAAAAGCTGCCCCTATCACTTTGTGAAGAAATGTCCTAAGTTGAACCGAAGCTGGTTCAACGGGTTTTTCTTCGTGAAGGCCTATCGAGACTCCTTCTTTGCGAGTGGAGGCGCCTTTGTGAGGAAGTGGGAGTTGGGTCAGGTCGATGACTTCAACAAGCCGGTGGTTTTGACGGCGTCTGAGAAGGCTGGCGCCCCCTTGATTTGCGAGGGGGAGCCTGTTGACTTACGCCCCGCAGATAACCGTCCGCCTATTATTGAAGCTTACTATAACGATGGTGTGTAGGCGTCTAGGTGTTCTATTTCTTTGCTCCTTTGTTTGTGTGATGAACTAACTTATTTTCGTCATATGCAGGGGCGGACTACTCAAGCATTGCCAAGCTAATGAAGAGTAGGCTGGCGAGCATGGCGGCGGAGGCGGCCGTGGCAGCGGCTTCGTCACAAGAGGCGGCCACTCAACAAGAGGCGCCTGCCACCCAATCACAGGCGCCTACGGCTGGCCCCAAGAAAAGGAAGAAGAGAGCAGTGAAGGGTGGCACCGCTCGGGCGCACACAGCGAGCGTGGCGTCGTCCGCGCCGGAGGAAGGCGAGGGGGCGCCTAATTTTGACCCTGCGGAGAAGGAGGTCAACTCCGCCGAAGAAGAGGAAGAAGAGGAGCCTTTGCTCCGCAAGGGGAAAGGGCAGGTTCTCCCTTAGCCTCGGCCAGCAAGAGGGCCGACAGGGGGAAGAAGAAGGTGGGAGAGGAGGACGCCTTCGACGAGGTGGAAGTGGAGGAGGAGGCGGTGGAGGGCGCCCGTCTTCACCTGAATGAAGAGGGGCGCTATGTTGGCCCCGATGGGCGTCCACCCATCTTCCGGCCACAACGTGCTGAGGTGGGGCGGGTCAATATGAACTGCTCCCCCTTGGTCGCCATTGACCGAGGGTGCGCCATGGGCTTGGCGATCGCGGCCGCCAAGTCATGGCAGGTGCCTTCTGAGGTGAACGAGGATCACCTCTTTGCTGAGTTGGCCCAAGTGCGCGCCAAGGTATGCACTTTCTTACTTGCGTTCTTTTAGAAGTTAGGGGAATGGTTTGGTATTTTGCACGACTTGCTGAACCTTTGCAAATGGTTGCAGATCCTTCTTTTTGCTGAGAAGGGCGCCCGACGCCTCAACGAGACTAAGCGGGAGGCGCTCGAGGCTTCTTCTTCAGCTGCACAGCTGAAGTTGGACTTGGATAACGCAACTGCGCGCCGTGAGCAGTTTGCGAAGGAGTGCGAGGACGCCCAGATGACGGCGACCATGGATTTGTCGCGTCTGCAAGGCGCCCTGGACGAGGAGCGCAGGAAGGTGGCCGACCTGCAAGCTGAGAAGGAGGCGTTGGCGCAGGAAGCCGGTGCCCAGGCCAGTGAGATTGACATCCTCAAGGAGGAGAAGGAGAGGCTGCGCGACGCCCACAAGGAGAGCGAGAGATCCTTGAAGAGGGCCCGGAAAGAAATTTCCGGATTGCGGCAATCTTTGGACAACTTGATGGAGTCAGAGACTGGGAATTCCATGTGCGCCAATGCCATTCTGACCGGCATTGAAATCCTGCGAGTGAAGTTGCAGAAGGACCACCCCGACCTTACTTGGGATCTCTCGGAGATGGCCGAGTACGTGATTGGCGGGATGGAGACGCCCCGCGGGACAAGTGGGGCGCCCGAGACATCTGCTCCTACCTCTCCTCCTCCAAAGGCGCCTAGTGCCGGGGACGCTACTTCGAGCGCTGACTAGATTAGTGTTCCTCGGGTTTTAACTTCACTTGTTGTAGTGACTTTCCGCCTTTTTGTGCTTTTATAATATAAGAATCTATGTTTCCTTGCCAATTGCCTTTACCTCCACTTTAACTTTCCTTTTATTGCCAACTGGTGTGTTTGGGCGCGAAATGGGGCGCGTTTCTTGTTAGGGCGCAATATTAGGGCGCTTTTGCATAAGGTGGGCGCGGAACATGGCGCTTTACTATACGTAGTGTTGCCGGGCGCTATTTTGGGGCGCTTTGTTATGTTTTCTTAACGGCCAACTTTGTAGATAGTAATTAATCCGCTTCTGAAAAATGATGGCGCAAAATTTGGGCTCTTTACATGGACAACTTTGTAGATAGTAATTAATCCGCTTCTGAAAAATGATGGCGCAAAATTTGGGCGCTTTACATGGACTGGGCGCTAATGGGGCGCTTTACAAAATTACGGGCGCGTATAGGGCGCTTTTGGATACTCTACTATAATTGCCTAACCAAAATCAGTCCTCCCCAAGAACACCCTGCCCGTTGCCTCTACTCACGAGAAGGCGCCTGCATTTGGGCGCCTGTATCCATGGTTGCCTCATACCTTCGTAGGTTTTGAGCATTCCAAGTTCTCTTCACTCCCTTGCCTGACATGTGCTCCAGCTTGAAAGTACCCGGGCCAACGACTTCCCGAATACGGTATGGCCCTTTCCATTTGGGTGCCAATTTTCCCTCCACAGCACTGGGGCGAAAGTCTCGTTTTAGTACCAAGGTACCTTCCGAAATGTTGTGCGCCCGCATTTTTTTGTTGTAGTACCTCGCAACCTGACCTTTCATTGCCTCCAATCGTAAAGCCGCCACTTCTCGACGCTCGTCCAATACATCCAATTCATCGACACGCGCTTGGGCGCCCATCGACTCATCCCAGCGGGTCAACCTGAAGGTTGGGACTCGCATCTCCACAGGCAACACCGCTTCACTTCCGTACGTCAGAGCAAAGGGTGTCGCCCGTAGCCACCTTAAATGTAGTCCTATGCGCCCACAACACACTTGGCAATTCCTCAACCCATTTGCCTTTGGCCTCCGTTAACCTGGTGTGCAACCCATGTAGAATACTTTTGTTGGCTGCCTCCGCCTGTCCATTGGCTTGTGGGTAAGCTACGGAAGAGAACCTCAAGACCACTCCGTTCTCATCACAAAACTCGATGAACTTTTTGCAATCAAATTGCTTTCCATGGTCAGTGATGATGGACTCCGGGAGTCCGAACCTCGTGAAAATGTTCTTCCTTGTGAACTTCCGTACCTGTGACTCGGTGATCGATGCTAGGGGCTCAGCTTCGATCCATTTGGTGAAGTAATCAACCGCCACAATCAAATACTTGAACTGCCCGGGAGCTTTGGGGAAGGGGCCCAAAAGGTCCATGCCCCATTGTGCAAAGGGCCATGCGCCCACGTTCCCTTGCATAGGCGCCGCTGGAATGTGCACATCATTGGCGTGAATTTGGCATTGGTGACAGGCTGCTACGTGCTTTTTTGCGTCTGCCCGTATCGTTGGCCAATAATATCCCTGTCGGAGAATGACCTTCTCGAGACTCCGGGCGCCTGCGTGCATGCCGCACGTCCCTTGATGCACCTCTTTGATTGCCTCTAACCCTTCGTTTTCACTAAGACACCTCAGATAGGCGCCTGAATGGGACCTCTTGTACAACACTCCCTCGACTATGGCACATCGTGCTGCTTTTCGTCGTAGGCTCCATGCTTCTTTCGGGTCATCCGACACCTTTCCTTGGGTGAGGAAGAGCCATATTGGAGCCATCCATCCTTCCCTTTCTTCTGCCGTGAAAGAAGCCATCATCATTTCCTCGTGTGGCACCTCCTTTGTCACAATCACCGTTCGATTCTCTTCAAAATCCAGGGCCGTTGCCAACTTTGACAAGGCATCTGCATGGGCATTCTCCTCTCTAGGAACATGTGTGAAGGTTACGCCTCGGAACCAAGCGCACTTTTTGCGGATGGCTTCCACATAAGCTCCTAATGTTTCCTCCTTCACCTCATATACCTCGTTCAATTGATTAACCACCAACGCCGAATCGATTTTGATGCTCACTTTTTGGGCGCCCAGCTCTTTTGCGATGTGAAGTCCCGCAAGTACAGCCTCATACTCAGCAGCGTTGTTTGTCTTTAGGGTCGCAAATCGTAATGCCACTTCGTGTAGGGCGCCTAGTGGACTGATGAGTACCACCCCGGCCCCTGCGCCTATCCTACTTGCAGCTCCGTCAACATGCACTTGCCAACATTCCTCCCTGCTTGCTCCCCCATCAACCACCCCTTCAGCCACGAAATCTGCCAACGCCTGCGCCTTGATGGCGGGCCGGGGCGCATAAGTTATGTCAAACTCGCTGAGTTGCACGGCCCATTTTACCAGGCGCCCAGACACATCCATTGATCCTAGTACTGTCTTGAGAGGAAGATTTGTGAGTACCACAATGCGATGAGCCTGGAAGTAAGGTCGGAGTTTGTTGGCTGCCATTATGACCGCCAAAGCCGCCTTTTCAATAGGCGCATAGCGCGTCTCATGACCCACCATGGTTCGGCTCACATAATACACTGGCTTCTCCTCGTTCGTCAGGGGGTCCTTGGATATGAGGACTGCACTCACGGCAATTACGGACACGGCTATGTACAGGTACAATACTTCCTTGGCCTTGGGCGCCGTCATCACCGTGGGCACTCATCGGCTCCTGTGGGGTCCTTGGCCTTTCAGGCGCCTCATGGGTCCTTGGGGCTTCATGCATCCTTGAGTTCCTCGGGACTTCCGGCGCCGTCACGTACGTCCGGTGGGTCCTGTCCTCCGCCCTCCTAACGAATTCATTGAGCATGCCATTGTCGGCTAAAGCCTGCAATTCGGCCTTAAGTTGGTAGCAGTCGGCCGTGTAGCGCCCCTTGTCGCGATGAAAGTCACAATACCTATCAAGGTTCTTCTCATTTGGTTGGCCGCGCATGGGTCCCGGCCACCGTATGTGGTAGCCCCTATCCTTCACGTACTGTAGTACGTTTTTTAGCGTATCATTATACTCCGTAAAATTGGCTGAGCTTCTCGGCATGGGGCGAGGCGCCTCGGGTCTTCTTTGCGGACCAAAATTCCCAGACGGTACCCGAGGCGCCTGTCTTACCTCCAATTCGTCTCCCCTCAGGCGCCTCTTTTCGGCTCTCCTCGCCGCCAACGTCTCCTCCAACATGATTACCTTCTGCACCCTTCGGTCAAGGTCTTCTGTGGACACCACATCCCGCTTAGAAAGGACTCGGCAGAGTTCTTCGCTCGAGGTACAAGCGTCTAAGCAAACCCCCAGTACCGCTGGTTGGACATCCTTGACCGCCATGGCCACAGAGATCCATCGGTCGTAAAATTCTCTAAGCGCCTCTCTTCGATTTGATGGTACCAATCCAATGCTACGCCTGCAAACGTGGATGGGAACACCTTGCATAACGTGGCGTCTGAGCTGTTGTAAAGTTGCATCTTCGTGAAGTAGCTGTTCAAATGATCTTCCGGGTCCGCCACCCCGTCGTAACTGGGTAACGGGGGAATTGTGGTTCCCGCCGGTTCCACTAGGATGCCTCGCGCCAATGGTTGCCGGACTCCGAACCGCTTGGCGATTCTTCTAGGCGCCCACAAGTCTTCCGGCTCCGCCTGAGTATGCTCAGCGGGCATTTTCCAGGCGCGTGAACGCCTTGGTACGTCATGTCCTTGATCAGCTTGGTATGGGTGCCCGTGTTGCAAAGATTCCGAATCCTCCCCCATTCTTTCTCGCTTCCTCGCTCCTGGGCTATGCATCATCACGTCTTCACTTCGCTCCCCATCCAACTCCCTTCTGAGCGCCGCGATGGCCCGATCTTGGTCGGCTATGATTCGAAATAGCTCTCTCTTTGTCAAAGATTCCCCTTCATCCGCCGATAGGCGCCAGGGCTCGCTTCCCCTTCCGCCTCCATGTTCAAATCCCGGCTCGGTTGCTGCTCGCCTTCCTCATGACTCGAATTGTTCAACCTCGAGGCGTCTTCCCCGTCGTTCGCAACGTTCAAGTTTTCCATTCTTCTCGCCCCCCTATCTGGCGCGCCAATTGTTGGTGCCAAGTTCCACGTGTCCCACCCCTCTCGATCTCGACCCTTTCGTACTCAACAGGGACACCCGGATCTTGCAAGGACAAGCGCCTAAAGGGCTAGGAAATGCCCGTTAGCACTCCGACGCCCAAATCAGAACTAAGTCTAGAGAGTGAAGTATAAGGCCGAGTTTTAGTCTGATCAGCCAACCTGCCTAAATGCTATCGACTGCCCCTATTTATACTCACCGAGCCCGAGGTTGATCTCCGCCACGTCACCATTCTCATTTAATGCTCTGCGCCCCCAGACAGCTAACCGCCCTGTCAGACTCCTGACACCTGACTGGCATCCCACAGCTCTGCCAGGCTCCTGACACACGACAGGCGCCCGCAGGCCGTGGACCACCAGCCAGTTGGCCGCCACCTGGCTTTTGGTGCTCTGTGAGACAGCTAACCGCCCTGTCAGACTCCTGACACCTGACACATGACAGGCGCCCGCAGGCCGTGGTCCACCAGCCGGTTGGCCGCCACCTGGCTTTTGGTGCTTTACTCTTGAGGTCCCTTCTCTTTGTTTGGGCCCAAGGGCCACTAGTGGATATTGATTCTTACCTTTTGGGCTTTGCCCCCCAACTCCTTCTTTGGGAGCCCAATCTCCTAGCTTGCTGGGTAATACCCCCAACAGTTACTCACGCCCATCCGTTGTTCGAGACGTGGATCGAGGAGGTACGTCGGATGGGGTGCTGACTTTGGGTGTGGAGGTTGTTCTGGATTTTCGGCGAGCGTCATCGTGTATTGATAGTTCTGTTTTTCCCTTGTTGGTTTCGAATTTTGGATCTGGATACTCAGTTAAGTTATCGGATTGGGATTTAAGGCATTTTCGGTTGGGCCATCCTCATAAATAGACACTATTTGACATGCTTAAAAAAAATTTGGTCTATTGTTCGGTTCATTCTATTCCTGCTCATGATTGTATTCATTGTGTTGAGGCTAAGATATCTCAGCGTTCTTTTACTGCGAGTTCCACGGTTTACTTGGTGCCGTTTGATTTAGTTCACACTGATATGTGGGGTCCATCCCCTATTCTGGTTCGATTGGGGTTCCGATACTTTGCCCTCTTTATCGATCATGTTGTGGCATGGGAGTTTATTCATATGGTTCTATGCAGTTCGGGAAGGTCATTAAGATTTTTCACTCAGATCCGGGTGGGAATTCTTGTCTACTCCGTTGCAGGAGCTATTCCGTGAAAAGGGCATTATTCCACAACTGTCTTGTCCTAGTGTTTCTCAGCAGAATGGGCTGGTCAAAAGTAAGCACCGCCAAGTGCTTGAGCTTACTTGGGCTCTCTTGTTCCATTCACGGGTCACTTCTGGTTTTTGGTTCAAAATGGTTCATACGATTGTGTATTTGACTACTCGCCAGATTACCCCTGTCCTTGACCAGTGCAGTCCGTACCAGAAGCTATACTCTCATCTTCCCAATTATGGGTGGCTCCGAGTGTTTTTGTTACGTGCTCCTTCCCTGATGTGAACGCAATAAGCTTGCCCCCAAGGAGGCTAAATGTGTTTTTATTAGCTACAATGACAAACAGAAAGGTTATGTTTGCTATGACGTAGGTTCTCATCGTGTTCGCATCTCGTGCCATGTTCCTGGAACATGCTTTCTAGATGGTGCAGAAGGTTCGCAGTCTTCTTGTTGTTGCTGCCATGACAGGCTGGCCTCTGTTGCAGCTTGATGTCAATAATGCTTTTCTACATAGCGACTTGAAGTAGACAATTTATATTGAGCGACCTCCGGGGTACTCGAAGGGTGAAAATTCTGTGGAGTGTTTACTATGCCGCTCTGACTCAACCCGAATATCAAAATAAAATAAAATCCCACCTAAGGCCCAAGTATAAACCTTAAATGGGTGCAATATAGGGCAAGTATGTTTAAATTTTAACACGGGCCAGTCCATGTACCCCTACTTCAATTGTTTGAAAGATTATATAGCGGATTGTTGTTTGTTAAAATCTCTACGACCTACTATTGAAAAACAAGAAAAGTAAAAAGGGTCGAAAACTCTTGGTGAGAAGCTTCACTCGGGTGTTGCTTCCCCCTAACCATCTACCAAGAATCGTGGGAACGAATGAAACGGTGTGTGACGAGTAAATTGCGACCCGTTGGTAGTGCAAAAATGGTTAGAAACCATTTTCCCAAGTGCAAAAAAGGCTATAATTGTAACCCTCTTGGCCCAAGCAATTGAGGGTTGACTTACCTTCTCCCTCAAACCAAGGTTTAGACGATATAATAACAATTAACCCAGGTGTTTAATTCAAACGAGGTTTACTCTTAATTAACCTAGTTAGGAGGCATGGAATGCCCAAGAAAACCCATCTCTAATAGAACCTCTTAAGTTAAAGGGACTTCTCTCTAAACTAGCTTAGGGGGGATTGAATGCCCAAGAAAACCCAGCTCAAATTGAGCCTCTTTAGATAAAAGGGTTTCTCTCTAAGCTAGCTTAGGAAGCATGAAATCCCCAAAAACATCCAGCTCTAATTGAGCCTCTTAACACAAGGAGGTTTCCACTCTAAGATAGGGTAAAATAGCACAATAGATTTCCAAGCACACACAATGCACAATCACCATGAAAGATACCTCAATTCTTAGATTAAACACCTCCATCACACAATCATTCAATCCACACAATCAATTACATGGTATAAGTTAGGTTTCTACAAAATCCAAGTGAAAAACGAAACTACTCCATGCTAGATAAAGGAAGAACATAAAGGAAGAAGAAAGAAACCCACATTTTGATGCCTTTAACCCTCCTGTAGAGATCCTCCTTAGAGAGGAACTTCCAAAATCTTCACTTGGAGCAAACCCTAACCTCTTCTCATTCTTGGTTCATCACTTTCGCTCTCTAGGGTTTCAAGAAGAAGAAGCTTTCCTCCCTTTGGGCTCCCTCTTCTTCTTCCTCTCAGCTCTCCATTTATACTGAGATCGTGCCCAGTTTATGGCCCAAGTTCACGGTCGTGAACATCAGAACGCGTTCGTGAACTCAGTAAGCTGCATCAAAATGCAACGCTTCACTAAAGATGTTCACGGTCAATGGCTCCAGTTCACGGTCTTAGCGACCTTGAAATCCCTTGGCGTCAGTAACCTCTTAAACCTCTCTCGATGCCTCGCTGTTCACAGATTGTGGTACCAGTTCACGGTCCTGGCGATCATGAACTCCAATGTTGGACCGTGAACTCTGGATGAATCCTCCTCTTTGCCCGGTCTTTGCTCCTTTTCTTCCAACTTTCGACTCCGGGTTTGGTTTCACCTGTTAGACTCTGAAACACATTGAAACACAAGAAACCTAAAACCGTCCTTTTCGGAGCTCAAATGCCACAAGCTTCAAAGGAAAACGGGGATAAAAAGTGTAATTTAGGCCCGAATCACGCTCTCTCTATGGTTTGAAGCAGGATCCTCGTGCTTGGTTTGAAAAATTTCAAACCACCATTCTGTAGACAGGGTTTGTCCAGAGTGAAAATGAACCCTCATTATTTCTTCGCACGACTGTTCGTGGTCTTCCTGTTCTTCTTATATACGTTGACGATATAGTTCTTTGTGGTAATGATCAGGAGGGCATTCAGTCTATGACAACGACCCTGCGCTCGGCCTTTAATCTCAAGGAGCTTGGTCCACTGTCTTATAATCTGGGGTTGGAGATTGATTGCTCAGATGCCAGGATACACGTCGGTCAACGTAAGTATATTGATGATCTTTTGGAGGAGGCACAGATGGATGAATGTACTCCGTGCGGGACACCAATGGAGCAGAAGTTGAATCTGCAGCAATCTAGTGGGAACTGTTGGCGAATGGCACTACCTATCGCAATGTGGTTGGGAGCTTGATTTATCTTACTCACACACGTCCGGATATTGCATACGCGGCGCAGGTGGTCAGTCAGTATATGTCGGACCCGCGGATGAGTCACTAGCTTGTTGTTCAGTGTATTTTGCGTTATCTTCATGGACAAGGGACACCCACGGTTGGTCTGTTTTTCCGGGGTGATGGTGATCCGATTATGGAAGAATTTGTGGATGCGGATTATGCTGGTTGTTTAGATACTCGACGCTCTACCTCTGGCTGGTGCAACAAGGTTGGTCATTCCTTTGTTATTTGGTGGTGTAAGAAGCATGATCGAGGCTCCAAATCTTCTATGGAGGCTGAGTATCGATCTATGAGAGAGATAACTTCTGAGATTGTTTGGTTACAGCGCCTCCAGACCAGACCGCACCGTTTCCCAGCATTTCAATTTCTCTAACCTATTCCTGTTAATTATTTGTTCCTCCATGTCCATGTTTACTTTCTCTTCATTAGTCTTTTATCTTATGATAATGGAGCATTTGGCGAATCGTAAAGGGTAATTCACATCCAACATGAACTTAGATTTATATATGGTGACAAATGATTTGCGAGGCACACAACTTGATCGTGATTAACCATATTATAATTCAGTCTATCCAATAAACGTACAAGTTTTGTATGTAAGATTCCATCCGATGCAAACTTTAAGAGATAAAACAAATATCGTACGGGCTAATTATCATAAATGGTCATAGAACTATGCCACAAATTTTTAATTTTGTGCGTTTCAGTAACATGTGTTTGATTTAGTAACAAAAAAATAATTTCGTCCATATTCATCCAAAACATATGTTATTGCAACGTACAAAATTAAATAGGTGTGACCGTCTTGTGCAAAGTAGATAGTTTTGTGACCATTTATTATAATTAGCCATATCCTACGTGAAGATGACAGAAAATCGCATAAAAAATAATTGATGTAGACAAAAAACACAAAAGACAAACTCAACTTTTGTTTTACTTTTCATGGACTAGGTGACTCAAGATAGGGTGCATAACTAGGGGTGTTCAAACGGATGAAAAACCATGGTAACCATTTTAACCAATAGCATTTGGTTAAATTGGTTTGGTTAATTTGGTTAATTGGTTTTGTTTTGTTAATTTTTATAGTTAATTTGGTTTAACTGGTTTGGTGTGGTTAAAGACTATGCTAACCAGTTAAACCAATTAACCAATTATCTATAGGCATATAATTTCTATGGGCTTATTTACATTTCACTTAGACACTTAACATAATTACTAATTTACTATGATTGAGAGGCCCAACCCCAAGATCCACTTAGCCCAACTCCAAAGTCCACACTGTTCGTCCACATTCCAAGGATTC
The DNA here is from genome assembly GCA_946122785.1 of Linum tenue. NCBI lineage: Eukaryota > Viridiplantae > Streptophyta > Magnoliopsida > Malpighiales > Linaceae > Linum > Linum tenue. The sequence continues at coordinate 35,515,453 of CAMGYJ010000011.1, read as the reverse complement.
CATAAGATCAAAACTCCAACCCACGTTCATATCTTGTCCACATATCTTGTCCACATATTTATTTGCTAGTAAAAATAAAAAACAATTTACCTCAAATTGAAATACATGGTCGTGAACCCACCACCACCGATTTCCATCTCAAAAGTAGAACCCCTTTTTGTTTGTGCTCCCACCATTGCATCCACCTTCGGCAACCCCAATTCCTCATTCTCATTCCTTCGTACCGTCAATTCTCATCCTTTCAAGGTAAAGTTCTCTTCTTTGGTTGGCGTTTCTTTCTGGCTCTTTGATTTGCTTTCCATGGCTGATTTGGTAAATTGTTGTGCGTACTGCCTTTTTGCAGAAGAACCCTCCAAGAATGACATCTAAATCAACACCAGCTACTGTCGAAGCATCACCACAACCATCTCCTGTTGTTGATAGTACTACGAATGTTGCAGTGGCATCTTCTGAAAATAGTCCTCCATTGCCACCTCGTACCAAACTGAAGAGAAAGAAGAGAAGAGTTACAACAAAACTAAGGTCAGATGTTTGGCCCCAGTTTGTTAGATATAAAGAGGATAATGCCGACAAGTCTAGGTGTAAGTTGTGTGGTAAGGTTTACTTCGGTGATACGACATCAAATGGAACTAGTGCTTTAAGATATCATAGGCTTTCTTGCAATGAACAGATAGTTTCTCAAAATCAACAACTGCTGAACTTGAAACCTGGTCAAGATGGGGATGGGAGACTCAAGAATTGGAGTTTTAATCAAGATGCAGTTAGAAAGGCTGTAGCACGCATGATTATTGTTGATGAAGAGCCTTTTAGAGTTGTTGACAGAGAAGGGTTTAGGCATTTGATGGAAACTGCATGTCCACGGTTTCGAATGCCTTCAAGAACTACCATTACAAGGGATTGCTTTAAGCTTTTTCTTGATGAGAAGGATTTACTGAAACAATCCCTTAAGAAGTTTGGTGGGAGGATCTCTTTAACAACAGACACATGGACATCACTCCAGAACATCAGCTATATGACTCTTACTGGCCACTATATAGATGATGATTGGAAATTGAAGAAGAAGATCTTGAATTTCTGCACAGTTTCTTCTCACAAGGGTAGGGATTTAGGAGAAAGTATTGAAATGTGCTTACGTGAATGGGATATTGAGAAAGTATTTTTCATTGCTGTGGATAATGCTTCTGCAAATGATGTGGCGGTAGAGTACTTAAAAGAGAGGCTGCTTGTTCGAGGAACTGCTATTTCAAGTGGGAAGCATTTACATATGCGGTGTGCTGCCCATATAATCAACTTGATTGTCAATGATGGTTTAAAGGGGCATCATCCATCAATAAGAAGGGTGAGAGAGGCTGTTAAGTACATACGGTCTTCTCCTTCTAGGATAGTGAAGTTTAAGGAATGCATTAAACTTGAAAATATAGAAGGGAAGAGCCTGCTTTGCTTGGATGTGCCAACTAGGTGGAACTCAACCTATTTAATGTTGAGCACAGCTGAAAAATTTCAAAGGGCATTTGATAGGTATGAGGGGATGGATGGGTACTACATTTCAGATTTGCTTCAGAAAGATGATGCTGCAATTGGAGGGCCTCCAACTTCTCTAGATTGGGACAATGTCAGAAAAGTGGTAATCTTCTTGCAACATTTCTATGACATAACACTCAAAGTTTCTGGTTCATCCTATGTGACATCTTGCTCATTTTTTGATGATTTGAGTGTTATTCATGCAATGTTAAGTAAGTGGGAAAGTGGTTCTGACCTTGATCTACGTCATATGGCTTCGAAGATGAAGATAAAGTAAAACAAATATTGGGGGGATTTCGAAAAAGTTAATAAATTGATTTATATTGCGTTTGTGCTGGATCCCAGAGAGAAGTTCGAGTATTTGGTATTTACTCTTTCTGAAATGTATGGAGAAGAAACCGGAGAAGAATATGGGGAGAAGGTAAAAAAGGAAATGTCTGAAATGTATGATGAATATAGAATGATGAATATAAACCCAAGTGAACAAGTTGTGCACAGTTCTGATTCCGCTGTCAATGAAATGGGAATCAGTTCAAGTGGCATTGGAAACACATCAGAGTCAGAGAAGCAGAAAATCATGAGGAAGTCTCGTTTCAAGCAACGCAAGTTAGAATCTGGTGTGGCGTCGAGTAAGAATGAGTTGGATAAGTACTTAATGGAACAAGTTGAAGAGGAATGTGCTGACTTTGATATCTTAAATTGGTGGAAGATGAACAACCCTAGATTTCCAGTCTTATCTTGTATGGCTAGGGATGTTCTTGCTATACCCATCTCCACAGTGGCTTCTGAATCTGCTTTTAGCACTGGTGGTAGAGTTCTCGATGAGTATAGGAGTTCTTTAACTCCTACAATGGCAGAAGCTCTCCTTTGTGGCCAAGATTGGGTGAGATCATTTCCTAAAAGTTCAAATGCAGAAGAAGATCTACAAGAATTGGCAAATCTGGAAGAGGGTAAGTGCTAATGTGAGTTTAGATTTTACTTTATACTTTTTAGTTTGATATTTGATTCTAAAACATTTGTGCATTTGTACAGCAGTAGGGGCTATCTCTATCAATAATGTTGACAAATAACACCTAATCTGGTCATCAATGCCCACCATTCAGGTATGACTATAACACAATTCAGTTTATACATACATTAAAGTTTAGTAACTTGAACCTTCTATGCTTAATAATGACTGATTGTGTTTTATTTTGGTTTCAGTTTAGGAGGAGCAGGTGGGAGTACATCATGTAACTAAGTGGGGGTGACAACTGTGAAGTGAAGCTATTTTGTGTTTGGATGACAATAGGGAATACAACATCATGATATTTTGTAAAGGCCATTAAGACTTGGGGGTTGGTAAAGCATCATGATATTTTGTGTAGTGTTTTTAGAGAAACACTATGGAGTTCTGGTATTGTAAATTGTAATTCCCCTAATGGTTTTTCTAGGAATAACTCTAAACTTCCGGGCATAGGTTAACTAATTTTATGTAATTATGTTAACAGGTTTGGCTAGTTGTATCAGTTGTATTGATGACGATTAACGCCTCTTGACGATGATGAATGTTGTTTGATGCATTGATAAGAGTATCACTTTCATGTTAAGTTATGTTATATTGGTTAAATCAATTAACCAGTTAACCAAACCGTTTAAACTTTGGTTTGGTTAATTTGGTTTCTGTATTAGTTTGGTTGGTGTGGTTAAGTTTTTTGGTTCCATGGTTAATAGTATTTAGCCTTATATGGTTTGGTTAAGCCATGGTAACCATTTGAACACCCCTATGCATAACCATGAGTTATGCACCCATCAATAACCAAATCTGGACCCCTCATTTAGAAAATCCAGATCTAAGGATGGAGAATTAAAGACTATTTTTATTTTCACTAGCTTTCTTAATTGACTCATATCTTTTTCGTTTTAACTCGGATTTTAATTTTTTTTGCACAGATGGAACGAGTTCACCGTGCTCTACAAAATGAGATCAATTTTCAATATTTTTTTAGGGAAAAAAAATTCTGGCCTCTCGGTACCAACTGCATACCATATGGTATCTTCTTCGTTTTTAATTCGTTTTTGAAAACGTTTGCACAGCATGGATGAGTTCATCATGATCTACTGGATCTACAAATTTCTAGGTGAACAAATTACAGGACCAAAAAATACCACACAATATCATACAATACCACCATGGTACGGGTGGTATTGTATGGTATCTTCTTCGTTTTTAATTCGTTTTTGAAAACGTTTGCACAGAAGGGACGAGTTCATCATGATCTATTGGATCTACAAATTTCTGGGTGAACAAATTACAGGACCAAAAAATACCACACAATACCATACAATACCACCCTGGTACGGGGTGGTATTGTGTGGTATACAATGTTAAAAGTCGTAAATTACAATTAATATACTTCTACTATCATGTATTCAAACATCCTACAGTATTGGTTTGTTCATACCACCATGATACGTTTTTCAAAACATAGGTATGCTTTTATTTCAATACCAGTCAATACCATATGGTATAGGCTGGTAAAAAATGACTCAATTTTTTTTGTTCGAAAAATATATTAATGTGTATATCATTTTGAAAAGCACAATTAATCTGATCTAACTGTGCAAAAAAAATTAAATTTCGACTTAAAATGAGCGAGAAATCGTCCGTCAAAGATTAAAAAGGGAAAAATTAAAGGCTTTCCATGAGAGAGAGGATGATGATGTCATGCTGATGTGGACGGGTTACTCATGGTTACTCACTGTAGACACCACATTTTGTCCGGAGCAACCATCCTACTCAGAACTCGGAAGAATATCCTTTTTAAAATTCAAAAAGAAAAATCAAGTGAAAGTTTGGACGAGGTTGGTTGAGATTAGCGGTGGCGAATCAATAAGTACCAATGATTTTCAAGTCCTCTTTCTATTTAGTTCGAATATTTGTACTAGGTAGGATTAGCAGTAGCTAATGGCTACCAAATTCGCTTTATTTAGAATAGCAATAGTATGTCGTCACGACTTATACTAGTATTATTGTTAACGATTAGTGACATAGGTTGAATGGGGTAGGAAGACCATGGTAATCTTACTAATATTGGTCAAAATTCATAACGAAGAATTATTTACTTAGAAGTTGGGATATTGGTCACGAATTGAATGATTGGGTAACACACACAATGATCATCTAATTCTAACGGCAAGGACATAAATAAATGAATGTGTAAGTACCAATTACAACCTGTGACATTTAAGATTCACTTTGTAAGTACACATTTAGAAAAAATGAGAATAAAAAAATATATAAAAAAATTCTGCTTTGGGTGGCACCAATCGGAATTTGAGGCATAGCCTTTTGAGCCAGAAACATTTTGGGCCAGAAACAGACCAGGGACCTGCAAAAAAAAAAAAAAAAAGAGAAGGTGTTAGAAGGGCAGCCCAAAACAAAAACCCACAATCCAGGCCCATATCTCAGCCCAATTAACTCTGGTCAACCCGGGTCAACTCTGGTCGAGCCAGTCAACTCGGGTCGACCGGGTCAGCTCTGGCCGACCCGGTCAACCAAACCCATCATCCTTATCTTATCTACAAGAACAGCAGAACCGCCGAGCAACAGAGTAGTAGAGTTGTAGAGTAGCAGAAATGACTGCCATCTCAAAAGGAGGAATTCGGCCACCTCCTCCAAAGAACCAACACCGAATTGCCAACACAAAAGTTGGTTCAGACAACCACCTCAAGAGCAAAGGAGGAGCAGCCAACACACAAATATGAACAGTAAAAAGGCAACTATATATATATAGGAGCTGGTCGGTTACAAAAGGGGAGAGAAAAAGGATTGGAGAAGGAGATACAAAGAGAGTGATAAGGAGGCCTAATTATCGGAAAGGGGGCTTTCTTTGGTTTTTCCAGAAAAATAGAGAGAACAATAGCACAAAATTACACAGCAAGTTTGATAGGAGAAGAGGACAGTCGATTGAAAGAGCAAAGGATAAACAACAAGCAACCATCATCGTCAAACGGCAAAAGAACAAGGTTGGTGTTTCGCTAATCCATCTCAATCATGAAGCATTTGCCATCCATATAAATAATCATTCAACCCAATACATCTAAAAACATAGTAGAAAGTAAGGATATATATGTTTTTATGCCAGATCTGTATGTATGTTGATGATGGGAGCATTCAAACTCTCTACGCGCTTGTTGCTTTCATTCAAATTCTTAAATCTTGTTGTGAATCTGTCAATCTAATCTTAAGTAACGAACTAAACATAACCAGACTGTTTACTTGAATATATTTCATCATTTTGTGGAGGTATGGTAAACACACATATATGCTAGCCAGCAAAAGCAATACGTTATTTATACCCACTAGTTACATTTACTTGTGCTTAAATCCGATTTGCTTATTATAGATAGATAGTGCTAGATTTGACTCAATACGATTAGGTAGTGATTTCGGGTTTATTAAATCACAAAGATAACAATTTTTTCAGTTTATCCAATCATGTAGAAGATAATATAAAAACTTCAACTAACAATCGAGCCAAAAAGCGAATTATAAACTTGAAAAGAGTTGATTTTAAGATTTAGTCCTAGGCAGCGGCGGTGATCATTTTTTTTAGTCAAGCAAATCCATATTTCTTTTAAAGATCACAGGCAGTAGTAGTCATCGTCAAAAGACAAGCGAATCCATCATTACCATTTCAGCAAATAATTTTCGGAAAACAACAAATATATAATTTAAACAAGCCTCAAATTAAACCTTAGGTTTCTAGCACCCGATCGAGAAAAAGAAATCCCAGAGTTCAGAGATATCACCTAATCCTTTCTGATCCTAGAAAATCTGCAAGAGAGTCAAACTAAGTCAGAATAAAACGTAAACAAATAAAATACAGTAAACCATTCAAACAAAAGATAAAAATGGTAGATCTAACCCACCCATTATCGATGCCCATCAATTATAATCGGCAACAGTAGTCACCGGCAACGGTGGTCACCGGTCACGGTAGGATTTTGGCTCTCCTGTGATCCCTTCCCTTCTTTCACCTCGTCAGAAACAAAACCCAACAAAATCAAGATTAAAAATCACTTTTTGTGAGATATTTGTGAACATGCATGTCCAGAAAAATCTTACCAGAGGGTAAGATCTCTTCATTTATCGCCGTTGTTTCAACTAGAGACGGTAGATCGAGAATAGTAGAGAATAGATCGAGAAGCCCCTTCGATTTTGGGTCGGCTTTTCCGGAAATAAAGCAAGAAAATAGGGATTAGAATCTCGAAGATTCTAAAATCAGATCAGAAAATAGTAGAAATCGCACGAAAGAAAAAGAAAACAAACCTTAAAAAAAACTTTATTTTGTCATCGCCGGCGGTGAATGTCGCCGTCATCGCCGACGATCCTGTCGCCATCGTCGGCCGGTAACTTGGACGGAGCCCGGTATAAAGAGAGGCGAGCACGAGAGAAACGAGAGGTAAAGCAGGCGATTTTCTTTTGTTCGTTTTTCTTTGTGGTTCGTCGTCATTCCAGAGAGAAGGATCGAGAGGAAAAACGGGAGAGAGAGAGACCGAGAGAGTGAAGGCGGCTGGCTGAAATGAGGATAGGCTAGGGTTTCCCGTCTCTAGATGTAAACACTCAGTTTTTTGAAAAAGACTAAAATGCCCTCTTCGAGTCTACAGAAGAAGAAAAAAAACGAAAAAAGAGGTATTGAGTGGGCGTCGAACCGACTACCTTCTCGTGCGGAATCAAGTCCAGCGAGTTAACCAGTTGGGCTGCTGGCCCATCATGTACTAATTTAATCATCCCGTTTAAAATAATTTATTTAAAGTTATGTTGAATGCGGATTAAGTTCCTCTTGTTTCTTTTCTAATACGTCAAAACACTCCCTAATAACTCAAATTCTTATATTCTCTTTTCATAATAATCAACTTAAATTTTATTAACAAAATTATAATACGAAAATTACGTTCAGTGGAACGTGGTAAAAGTTATAATTAAAACGATCAAAGTCGAACGAACTACGTGGACTTTGATCCCGTGTTACGGGTACGTAGGCAACCTATAAGGTTCGAGTCCAACTAACCAATTAACTTTATCTTTATCTTTTACGTCAGTGGGCGTACAATTAAATTACAATTAATACGATTTAATTTCTTTAATGGTCCAGTGGGACCCTAAACTTACAAAAACACCCAACTCATATAAACTTATCAAACTTAAGTAGTACCGATTTAGGGCGTTGTGGGGGTGTTGCTTAACTTCCCCACACGTAACCGTACTCGCGAACCCAGAACTTTATTTTCGCAGACCAAGTCTCGGTTCTGATCCTAAGGTCAGAGCCAACCGACGAGTGTTCGATCCACTCCTAATAAGATCGATGGCGACTCCCAAAAATGCCGACGCGACGACATTCGGACCCCCCGGAGGGACGGTTGCGACAGTTGGCGACTCCGCTGGGGACTTCGAGAGTCGAGCTACATAATTAAGTTTGATAAGTTGTCTATTTTCCTATTACCTGTTGGGTGTTTACTTTCTTATTTGCGCAATTATATTTTCGCAATTAAATTCTGCATTCATGCATGAAAGCTCTATACCCGAGCTATCCTTTTAGAAAATTGAAAGGAGTACCGTGACATCCACAGTAGTGGTAATCACGCAAAACTTTCTAACCAAGTTGAACTCGGATCCGAGGTTGATCTCGAGGTATCCAGCCAGTTCGAAAGGGCTATGGTAGGATACAACTTGGGAACCAAATCCTTAGGAATTCCCCCTGCCAGCATATAGTAAGCATAGAAACCTCCCTAAGCCGTCCAAAACAATCCCCAAAACCACCCTAAACCATGTCGGTACGCCGTCCGAAAGCCCTAGGTGTACCTAAATAGGGTAATGATGTAATGATTTATGTTTGCTTATCTAAATGTATGTTTACTTACGACGTAATGATATGCGTTTTATCTTTCACTCATTAAACTATGTGATTGTATGAATGAAAAACGTTTTCAAAATTCATAAGCATCATTCTCTCGTAGGATTTTCATTCACCAATTCACAATTTTATCATAAGAAGATTAAAAATGCATGCATAAGATGAAAAATGAATTTGCATTCATACATCATTGCATTTTTGCATAAGCATCATCCATAAATATAAAGAACAAAATTAATTTAACAATGTTGAGACAAAACCAGGTTTCCTTAAAATTGCTCGTCCACAAGGAAAAAGTCAAGACTTCAAGTACTTAACTAGATCCAAGTTCGAGTTCGTCATGGAAGCATTCCAGAAGAAGTTAAGCGACATTGAAGGAAAGATAACCGGATTCGATGAAAAGCTAGCCGGGTTCGATGAAATGAAGGATCAGCTGAACATGATAGTAAAGATCTTATCAGCTAAAGGGAAAGAGGTAGTACCTGGCTATGAAGAAATACACTCTGATGAAGAAGATCGTGATAGGCACCTGAAGGGTGAAGCTTCCAGTGCCAAGATCCTCGTCATACCCTCAAAAGACGTAAATGATAAGAAGAACGTGGGATCTCCAAACCATGATCGAGAGGAAGACAAATTGGAAGGAGCCATGGACGACACTCTATTAAAAGAAAAATGGGAATACCTGGACGAAAGGGTGAGAGCCATTGAGGGGGTAGAATCCTATGGTTCTACAGATGCCACACAGTTGTGCCTAGTTCCAGACGTGATAATTCCCAATAAATTTAAAATTCCGGAGTTTGAAAAATATGACGGTACCACGTGCCCCAGAAACCATCTAATCATGTATTGCAACAAAATGGCTAACCACATTAGAGATGACAAGCTCATGATACATTGCTTCCAGAATAGCCTAAGTGGTTCGGCGCTAAGATGGTATATGCAACTCGAAAGATCGAAGGTGAAGAGGTGGCAAGATTTAGCTGATGCGTTCATAAGACACTACAAGCACAACCAAGATCTAGCTCCTGACCGAGAAGATTTACGTAATATGGAAAAGCAAGAAAATGAATCTTTTCGTGAATATGCACAGAGATGGCGAGGAAAGGCCGCAGATGTTCAACCCCCGTTGTCAGAAAAAGAAATGGTTTCGACCTTCTTCGAAACACTAAAACCTCCATATTACAACAATATGGTAGGAATCACTACAACAAACTTTGCTGATTTGTTAGTAATTGGAGAACGAATAGAGAAGGGGATTAAGCTAGGAAAAATGGAAATTCCAGAAGCCTCTAAGAAACCACACCAAGCCCGAAGGGGAGAAGCAGACGTCCATTATACTCAAACAGAACCATCAAGAGGGAGAAGGTGGGATCATCAACCTCAAGTCAATCAAGCGCGTCCCCATGTTGCAAACCCCGCCATAATTAATCAACGTCCAATTTTTCAAACTCAACGAACAATCCAAAGCCCGACACAAGTTGCACCACCAAATAACCAAGACCAGAACAATCCCGGGAAATACAAAAAACCTCTCCAAATCGACCCTATCCCCATTACATACACCGAACTTCTCCCCCAACTAATTCAGAGTCACCTAATTGCCCCAATACCATGTGAGCCAATGAAACCCCCTTACCCAAATTGGTACCGGTCAGATCAACACTGTGCTTACCACTCAGGAGTCGCGGGACACTCAACTGAAGATTGTCGAATGTTCAAGATCAAAGTCCAACAAATGATGAAAGCTGGTTGGTTAAAGTTTGAAGAAGATTCTAAATCCCCAGATGTCAGCAACAACCCACTGCCAACTCATGAGAATTAGTAGGCATGTTACAAGGCAAAGCTCGATTGAAGGATGATGTTGATCCTATCTAGTAAATAAAATATCGAGATAATTTGCCATAACAAAATATGTATCACTTTTGCTTTCGCCGTCATGAATAAAAGGTCTTTCACGTTACAACTTCTTCTGAGCACTGTGTGAACATTATCAATCTTAATTTTAGAGTTTGCATCAATGGGTTTTCATAATCAAAATTGCGAATACCACTTTTGATGTCTTAAAAAAAGAGATTTATTATCTACAAAAATTAAACCCATCAAAATCCAGTTTCATGCTCAAGTTAAGCCATGAGATTGTCATGCTAAGAAAATGTGAACACCCCACTGGTGTTGAGAATTTAAAACACCCCATTAGCGTCGAGAGCTTAAGCGCCCCACTGGCGTTAAGAGTATGAACACTCTACTTGAGTTCATAAAATTGTGAGTCAAAAGGTGTAACGAGTACACGACATCACGCTACTTGTAGAATCTTGTTGCCATTGTAGTCGACTTTTGATAATAAGTCGAGACTCAAGTTCACATGAAGTCAAATCGCCAAATCCCAGTGCACCGATACACAGGGGACTCAACATTATGGATAGGAAACTTCTCACTGAATGCCATGACTAGAGGATTGAAGGAGTTCAAGGATGCAATCTATGCACACCAAGGAATCACGCGCATGAAACGCTTATCTATGCAAACAAGCACATAAGCTAGCAATCTCGCTTCTTCGAGAAGGGAGTAGCCAAATCAGGCTAGCTAACAAAAGGCACCTACGTTCTCAATCACCAAGATAGACTCTCGGCCTTCCTATAATTGTGTCAAGAAAACAACAAATTTCAAAATTAAGAAAAATGAGAAGCATAGATGGGGGCATACCATAGCCGAGTAAGTCCCACACAAAAGAAAAAGCAAAAAAAGGCGAGAAAAAGGAAAATATGTTGTGGGACTTACAAATTAGGTGCCCCTAGTTAGCATTTGAAGTATCAACCGTATACACCAAGACAAGGTCTTACAAAGAAAATATGATGACCTCAAGCCAAGGTCTTCCATGATAAGAAAGCCTTTTGGCCAAAATCACTTCATATTGAAGACCAAAACGTCCACGGTGAACCATATGAAGATCTTCTAAATCAATCACACCAAGGTCTTCCATGTTGCTGCACAAGGAACGCAGTTGGCCACCAACATAAAATGAGACATCTCAAGGTGACCAGAATCTTAATGGTAGCTGAAATGTCGTACACTCAAATCACCTATAGGAATGAGTGATGAGCGAAATAAAAAATGGGAGTTTAAAGAGAACATAATAAAAAAAACAAGAGTGAGAGCGAGGGCTTACATGATATTCTCATGGCTTGGCTTATACCCCTCCTTTTAAAAAAAAACAAAAAAAACAAATTTGGCAGCACGGCAACTACCACGCAAGAACGGTTTTATCCGGTTTACACACACTTCTCGAAAGCAAAGTCTTGATATGGCTTTCCGTTTTACTTCTCTAATAAACGTTTTCAAACATTTTTGCATTCGCCTTAAGTCAAGATTGATAAGGTCACTCTTTGTTCCGGAGAATATAAAGTGAGTACCAAATCTACAGGGGCAAAACTGGTATACCATGGAAGATGGGGAAGTCTGAGAGCTCAAGAATCAGATTAATCAACTTTTCAATCATGAGTTGATGAAGAAATGTCAGGGAGTTTGAGAACATTCAGATCTCATTGAGCCAAGAAGCCAACCGATTATCCATCAATCCTTCAACTACATAGGAGATCCTCATATATCACACAGACCGAGAAATATACAACTCTAAAACATGTGAGCCTAATCCTAACCGACAGGAAGGTTGAAGCAGTACACATGCTCAGCTCACCTCACAAAGTATATCTTCGCGCAACTACTACCAAGAAGATATATCTCAAGACAACAAGTTCAAAGTCGCTTCAGCATAAGCATGAACTATGGATCGAGTTGATCAAAAGGGATTGACAATCTTGGAAGATGAGCAATTTAAAGGAGTCCCAGACCAAAAAATAATAAATGAAAATTGCATAGAGATTATCAAATGCATCACATCCTTTTTTGCACTCAAACATTCACGAATTCATCAGCATAATTCGTCACGCAATCAATTTCGAAAGTCATTTTGATACTCCTTAAAGAACATCATCATATGTTAAAATGAATCATTGCATTAATTGCCAACAATCTCCAAAACAACTCATACATCTAGTTGGATTTTCAATGTCTGTTAAAAGATATCATTGCAAGTTAAAACACTGCATTCGCGTGAATTCTTCAAGTCTCACGTTTAGTATTCAAGTGCATTTATGACGAGTCATAACATCGGTTTAGGTTTGTCCTAAACGAATACAATGAACACACGATATCGGTGTTGGCGAAGAATCACAAGTCTTCCAATAAAGTTGTCTCGTCGACTATCACGGACATTACAAAAACTACCTAGTCAATTTGTTTCGTCGACTATCACGAGCAAATTAGACCATCTTTTTAAATTTGTTTCGTCGACTATCACGGACAATTCAAAAATTACCTAGTCAATTTGTTTCGTCGACTATCACGAACAAATTAGATCCCCTGCTAAGTTTGTTCCGTCGACTATCACGGGCAAACTAGAGAACCTAGTCAATTTGTTTCGTCGACTATCACGAGCAAATTAGACCATCTTTTTAAATTTGTTTCGTCGACTATCACGGACAATTCAAAAATTACCTAGTCAATTTGTTTCGTCGACTATCACGAACAAATTGGATCCCCTGCTAAGTTTGTTCCGTCGACTATCACGGGCAAACTAGAGATCCTAGACAATTTGTTTCGTCGACTATCACGAGCAAATTAGACCATCTTCTTAACTTGTTCCGTCGACTATCACGAGCAACTAAAACTTACCTAGCCAATTTGCTTCGTCGACTATCACGAGCAAATTAAAAACCCCCTACTAAATTTGTTTCGTCGATTATCACGGGCAATTTAGAAAACCTAGTCAATTTGCTTCGTCGACTATCACAAGCAAATTAAAAACCCCCTACTAAATTTGTTTCGTCGATTATCACGGGCAATTTAGAAAACCTAGTCAATTTGCTTCGTCGACTATCACAAGCAAATTAAACCCTCATGCTAAACTTGTTTCGTCGATTATCACGGGCAATTTAGAAAACCAAGTAAATTTGCTTCGTCGACTATCACAAGCAAATTAAAACCCTCATGCTAAACTTGTTTCGTCGATTATCACGGACAATTTAGAGAACCTAGTCAATTTTCTTCGTCGACTATCATGAGCGAATTACACCCTCTGCTAAACATGTTCCGTCGACTATCACGGGCAGTTTAGATAACTAAGTAAATTTGCTTCGTCGGCTTTCACGAGCAAATGAGATCCCTCCTTCTAAAACTTGTTCCGTCGACTATCACGGACAATGTAGAAAACCTAACCCCATTCCGCATACCGCGAGGGGGCAACCAAATTCCCGAGTCTGCTTACCGCAACTGAAAAAAAAAAAAAATCTTTCACCCACTCTGCATACCGCAAGGGGGCAACCAAATTCCAAAGTCTTCCCTACAGCTACGGGAAACAAGTCAACAACGCACGGGAGCTGAGGAGCGCCCCAACCATTCAAAACCTCACAGGAGCTGGCGAGCCCCTCTACAAGTCAACAACGCACGGGAGCTGAGGAGCGCCCCAACCATTCAAAACCTCACAGGAGCTGGCGAGCCCCTCTACAAGTCAACAACGCACGGGAGCTGAGGAGCGCCCCAACCATTCAAAACCTCACAGGAGCTGGCGAGCCCCTCTACGAGTCAACAACGCACGGGAGCTGAGGAGCGCCCCAACCATTCAAAACCTCACAGGAGCTGGCGAGCCCCTCTACAAGTCAACAACGCACGGGAGCTGAGGAGCGCCCCAACCATTCAAAACCTGACAGGAGCTGGCGAGCCCCTCTATAAGTCAATAACGCACGGGAGCTGAGGAGCACTCCTACCAATCAATACCTCACAGGAGCTGGCGAGCCCCTCTATAATTCAACAACGCACGAGAGAAAAAGAGCGTCTCTACCAGTAAACACCTGACGGAGCTGGCAAGCGCTAAAGAAATATAGCAGAAGATGATTGAAGAGCATCAGAAAAATCGTCGACGCTGTCATGCGTCAAAGAAGTACAGTAGAGTGAGTATCAGAACAAATTTCGCGTTGGCGTACGCTATATAAAAAACGTAAATTTTCCATCATTGGTGAAGACTATCAAAGAAATAGAAGTCGTCACAATTGGTGATCAAATACAAACCCACAAAATTACTTACAGTTCTCACATCACTCCAAATTCACATCCTTAACACAACCATGACGCTACTTTTTCAAAATGTGGTGTCTTTATAGAAACTTTGTATAACTCTTTATACAAAGAGATATACAAAGGGGGGCAACTGTAGACACCACATTTTGTCCGGAGCAACCATCCTACTCAGAACTCGGAAGAATATCCTTTTTAAAATTCAAAAAGAAAAATCAAGTGAAAGTTTGGACGAGGTTGGTTGAGATTAGCGGTGGCGAATCAATAAGTACCAATGATTTTCAAGTCCTCTTTCTATTTAGTTCGAATATTTGTACTAGGTAGGATTAGCAGTAGCTAATGGCTACCAAATTCGCTTTATTTAGAATAGCAATAGTATGTCGTCACGACTTATACTAGTATTATTGTTAACGATTAGTGACATAGGTTGAATGGGGTAGGAAGACCATGGTAATCTTACTAATATTGGTCAAAATTCATAACGAAGAATTATTTACTTAGAAGTTGGGATATTGGTCACGAATTGAATGATTGGGTAACACACACAATGATCATCTAATTCTAACGGCAAGGACATAAATAAATGAATGTGTAAGTACCAATTACAACCTGTGACATTTAAGATTCACTTTGTAAGTACACATTTAGAAAAAATGAGAATAAAAAAATATATAAAAAAATTCTGCTTTGGGTGGCACCAATCGGAATTTGAGGCATAGCCTTTTGAGCCAGAAACATTTTGGGCCAGAAACAGACCAGGGACCTGCAAAAAAAAAAAAAAAAAAGAGAAGGTGTTAGAAGGGCAGCCCAAAACAAAAACCCACAATCCAGGCCCATATCTCAGCCCAATTAACTCTGGTCAACCCGGGTCAACTCTGGTCGAGCCAGTCAACTCGGGTCGACCGGGTCAGCTCTGGCCGACCCGGTCAACCAAACCCATCATCCTTATCTTATCTACAAGAACAGCAGAACCGCCGAGCAACAGAGTAGTAGAGTTGTAGAGTAGCAGAAATGACTGCCATCTCAAAAGGAGGAATTCGGCCACCTCCTCCAAAGAACCAACACCGAATTGCCAACACAAAAGTTGGTTCAGACAACCACCTCAAGAGCAAAGGAGGAGCAGCCAACACACAAATATGAACAGTAAAAAGGCAACTATATATATATAGGAGCTGGTCGGTTACAAAAGGGGAGAGAAAAAGGATTGGAGAAGGAGATACAAAGAGAGTGATAAGGAGGCCTAATTATCGGAAAGGGGGCTTTCTTTGGTTTTTCCAGAAAAATAGAGAGAACAATAGCACAAAATTACACAGCAAGTTTGATAGGAGAAGAGGACAGTCGATTGAAAGAGCAAAGGATAAACAACAAGCAACCATCATCGTCAAACGGCAAAAGAACAAGGTTGGTGTTTCGCTAATCCATCTCAATCATGAAGCATTTGCCATCCATATAAATAATCATTCAACCCAATACATCTAAAAACATAGTAGAAAGTAAGGATATATATGTTTTTATGCCAGATCTGTATGTATGTTGATGATGGGAGCATTCAAACTCTCTACGCGCTTGTTGCTTTCATTCAAATTCTTAAATCTTGTTGTGAATCTGTCAATCTAATCTTAAGTAACGAACTAAACATAACCAGACTGTTTACTTGAATATATTTCATCATTTTGTGGAGGTATGGTAAACACACATATATGCTAGCCAGCAAAAGCAATACGTTATTTATACCCACTAGTTACATTTACTTGTGCTTAAATCCGATTTGCTTATTATAGATAGATAGTGCTAGATTTGACTCAATACGATTAGGTAGTGATTTCGGGTTTATTAAATCACAAAGATAACAATTTTTTCAGTTTATCCAATCATGTAGAAGATAATATAAAAACTTCAACTAACAATCGAGCCAAAAAGCGAATTATAAACTTGAAAAGAGTTGATTTTAAGATTTAGTCCTAGGCAGCGGCGGTGATCATTTTTTTTAGTCAAGCAAATCCATATTTCTTTTAAAGATCACAGGCAGTAGTAGTCATCGTCAAAAGACAAGCGAATCCATCATTACCATTTCAGCAAATAATTTTCGGAAAACAACAAATATATAATTTAAACAAGCCTCAAATTAAACCTTAGGTTTCTAGCACCCGATCGAGAAAAAGAAATCCCAGAGTTCAGAGATATCACCTAATCCTTTCTGATCCTAGAAAATCTGCAAGAGAGTCAAACTAAGTCAGAATAAAACGTAAACAAATAAAATACAGTAAACCATTCAAACAAAAGATAAAAATGGTAGATCTAACCCACCCATTATCGATGCCCATCAATTATAATCGGCAACAGTAGTCACCGGCAACGGTGGTCACCGGTCACGGTAGGATTTTGGCTCTCCTGTGATCCCTTCCCTTCTTTCACCTCGTCAGAAACAAAACCCAACAAAATCAAGATTAAAAATCACTTTTTGTGAGATATTTGTGAACATGCATGTCCAGAAAAATCTTACCAGAGGGTAAGATCTCTTCATTTATCGCCGTTGTTTCAACTAGAGACGGTAGATCGAGAATAGTAGAGAATAGATCGAGAAGCCCCTTCGATTTTGGGTCGGCTTTTCCGGAAATAAAGCAAGAAAATAGGGATTAGAATCTCGAAGATTCTAAAATCAGATCAGAAAATAGTAGAAATCGCACGAAAGAAAAAGAAAACAAACCTTAAAAAAAACTTTATTTTGTCATCGCCGGCGGTGAATGTCGCCGTCATCGCCGACGATCCTGTCGCCATCGTCGGCCGGTAACTTGGACGGAGCCCGGTATAAAGAGAGGCGAGCACGAGAGAAACGAGAGGTAAAGCAGGCGATTTTCTTTTGTTCGTTTTTCTTTGTGGTTCGTCGTCATTCCAGAGAGAAGGATCGAGAGGAAAAACGGGAGAGAGAGAGACCGAGAGAGTGAAGGCGGCTGGCTGAAATGAGGATAGGCTAGGGTTTCCCGTCTCTAGATGTAAACACTCAGTTTTTTGAAAAAGACTAAAATGCCCTCTTCGAGTCTACAGAAGAAGAAAAAAAACGAAAAAAGAGGTATTGAGTGGGCGTCGAACCGACTACCTTCTCGTGCGGAATCAAGTCCAGCGAGTTAACCAGTTGGGCTGCTGGCCCATCATGTACTAATTTAATCATCCCGTTTAAAATAATTTATTTAAAGTTATGTTGAATGCGGATTAAGTTCCTCTTGTTTCTTTTCTAATACGTCAAAACACTCCCTAATAACTCAAATTCTTATATTCTCTTTTCATAATAATCAACTTAAATTTTATTAACAAAATTATAATACGAAAATTACGTTCAGTGGAACGTGGTAAAAGTTATAATTAAAACGATCAAAGTCGAACGAACTACGTGGACTTTGATCCCGTGTTACGGGTACGTAGGCAACCTATAAGGTTCGAGTCCAACTAACCAATTAACTTTATCTTTATCTTTTACGTCAGTGGGCGTACAATTAAATTACAATTAATACGATTTAATTTCTTTAATGGTCCAGTGGGACCCTAAACTTACAAAAACACCCAACTCATATAAACTTATCAAACTTAAGTAGTACCGATTTAGGGCGTTGTGGGGGTGTTGCTTAACTTCCCCACACGTAACCGTACTCGCGAACCCAGAACTTTATTTTCGCAGACCAAGTCTCGGTTCTGATCCTAAGGTCAGAGCCAACCGACGAGTGTTCGATCCACTCCTAATAAGATCGATGGCGACTCCCAAAAATGCCGACGCGACGACATTCGGACCCCCCGGAGGGACGGTTGCGACACTCACCATAAGGTTACTGACCTGATCCATTCCCGGACTAGGTAGCTAGCTTGATTACCTATTCTACCAAAAAAAAAGGAAAGATGGACTTTGAAGTCACCGGCGCCCCTCCTGCCCCTCCCGGCGATAATCTGTCCCTTCCTGCCGGCTGAAGTCTGTCTCTCCGTTGAGGTTCTGTTTGCTTTGCTGTTCGGCTATGTGTGGAATTATTGTTTGATCTTTTCCAGGATTCTGTTGGTGTCGTCCCTCTGTCGCGGCCTGCGCGCTGCTGTTTGTCTTTCTTTGCTGTTTGTGGCGCGGCCTATGATTGATGTCTATTGCTTTTTATTTCACGGCATGTGTTGCTGTTTTGCTGCACTTTGTTTCTTTGGATTGTCCTTGTGTTACTTTTGTTTGTTTTGTGTTAATTCAATTTATTTCACCATTATAAAAAAAAGGAAATATGTAATAAAAGAAATACTTTGTCGAAAGAAAGAAAAAAAAACTTGTAACTATGGAGAAACCATTGATGGGAGGGTATCAAAATATTTATTTAGTCACGAGGAACTAATATCTAACTTAATTTAATTTCAAATCTGGTCTTGGCGGGTCATACAAATGCTTACAAGCAGTGTAGCAACCGCAAGATAGATTCTCATACCGTCCATAAATCACTACGCCAATTCTTCCAAACTTATTGCGGCATGCGCTCTCGCATATCGAGTCCTTACAAACTCCACCCCGGAAATGCAAACTTGCAGCAGGAAAAGAAGTGAATTTGTAACAAAAATGTCCTGCATCCCTAGATTCATGACGACGGAATGCTACGACCTCGTTCCCTAATTTTCATTAAAAACATTAGATACATATGAAATCAAATCACCGCAATCAATTATTAAGAGAAGAGACATATATACTAAATATATATAAATGATAAATTTAACAGAAAATATAGATAATTACCAGGGAGAAGATAAATTAATAGAAGAACTACTACAATTCCTGATGATGATGAGATTTTCATCTTTTCTAGCTATTTTTTTTCCTAGCGTCTATGAATGTTTTGGTACAAAAGTGATATTAACTAGAAATCAGCATATATATATAAGAAGATTCGGTATCATGATTTTAGGGGAAAAATAATCTCTCATGAATTCTTTTCGTATGGTTGTTACACTACATAAATCTCGGTTGTTTATTTAATTATTTGACTAGTAACTTTCTAAATATTATGTTTGTTTTTCCTCCTTCTTTACTTTCCCTTTTTAAAAAATTTCAGTTAATTAAGACTATATGCATTTTATATATATATATATATATATATGGCAAAGGCTAGCGTATGCCCGGACGTACCCTAGCTTACCGTACGCCCGTTGAGTTTTGCTATTTAGACAATAAATTAACCGGAGTTTGGGGCACGATACTATACCCTAACCCCTAATGGGTGAACCCCAGTCCGCAATTCACTAACCCAAATAATAATATTCATTTAATCTTGAAATGAAAATCAACGGTTCTGATTCGTCGAAATTATTGTTGATTTTCATTTTATGATTAAACGAATCTCATGATTTGGGTTAGAAAACTAGGGACTGGGGTTTATCCATTAGTGGTTAGGGTATAGTATCATGCCCAAAACTCCTGTTAATTCTTGATCTAAATAGCAAAACTCAAACGGGCGTACGGTAGTCTAACGTACGCCCGGGCGTACGCTAGCCTGAACCATATATATATATATATATATATATATATATATATATATATATATATATATATATATATATATTTGTTTTGTGAAATTCTATCCATATGTCATTGGAGAAATTCTCTTTGCTTGTACAGTATCGACAGTCCAACTAGAAGACTGCTTGTCAAGTTCAAACCAATATGCAACGCTGGAACAGTTTTATACCATATCACCGAATTTTCTAGTACAAGTTGTGATACAGTTTTATAATTATTGAAAATTCTATTTGTTATAGTTTGAATGTTGAAAACTCTTTCTTTCTTTTTGTTTTTAATTTCTTAACCAATAACCAAGGAAGGGATAAACAATTCTCTTTTTTTTTTATCAAACACTACTCAATATTTACCATGATCGGTCTTCTACTAATTATTTTGAAGATTTTGCAGCGATTGGCTATGATTAGATGAAGCAACTGAGTATCAAGTAGTTGAATCGGATTAATCGAATTGACTAAGTTTATTAATTCTTAAAGAGAATGTGTGTTTGGTGGGAGAAGAGCTCAATGCTCAACTATAATTCATTTTGAGTATCATATGATAATTTAACTTTATTTATATGACTTTGGATGACACATGGGGATCAGACCTTGAACCATGGGTTAGTCCATGTTATCCAACCATATACTTTTCCTTGATTCATAAGGTAACCTTTCTTTGATTAAAACTTACCTTGTAGGAATACCTTTGTTAATTTTTAGTGATCAACATCTTGCTCGGGAATACCATGACCCTCACATAAGGCATTCGAGCAGCTCCTCCAAATTTTGATCATGGCCGTGGATGTCCAATTTTCATTGATCAACACCTTTGGAACGGTGCTGATTTGATTCAATCCCCACAGTCAGACTAAGATGAATATAAAATTGAGATTTGAGATAATGTCTAATTGAGAATCGTGACGGCACGAGAAGTTTGAGAACTGAGCAACTTTCCGTGTCAATTTTATGATGCTCACGTTCAGTGGCGGACCCATAAATTTTGTCAAGGGTATTAAAAAAAAATTATAAAAAAACTAAAATTAAAATTAAAAAGTTCAATTCATAAAGTACATTGATTCATCGTATCTCATAGCGAACCACGAAGTGTTTTCATATTCTGAAAAGTTTATATAATACATTCATCACTTATGTTGCGACTCACGCCTTTTCAATGAATGTGACCAAACAATCATTCATAAATTGGTCCCCCATACGATTTCGAAGATCGTTCTTGACGAATTTCATTGCTGAAAAGGCTCTCTCCACGCTTGCGGTTGCAACTGGTAAAGTCAACACTAACTTCAAAAGCAGATATACCAAGGGATATAAATTATCCTTTCCTCTCTCCACCATTCGCCTAGCCAGCTCATCGATTCTTCGCAAATCTTTGAATGCCTCATCACACTTGACATGAGAAATATACCCCATCAATTGTCGATCAAGTCGTGTAAGCATAGAGGAAGGAAACTCAATGGGGTATAACTTGGTAAGACTCATCAACTTTTCTTTATCAAAAGCAGCAAATGAGTTAGCTGGACTAAAACAACCAATACAAGCCAGTAATCAAGTATTCACCTCACTAAATCGGTTGTTCAACTCTTGCAACTGCATATCCACAACCGCATAGAACACTTCAACTTGAAAGTGATGAAAGTTTGTGGGTTGATGAGGGTTACGCCTTGTTCTTCCAGGAAGAGCGAACAAGTCATTCATGTTAGGAACATGAATTTGTTCTTTGGTGCAGAATGAAATCACATCATCAAGAAGAGGCTCCCATCCTTCATCTCTTAACTTCTGCAATCTATCTTTTGAGCACGTAATTAGTTGCATAGCATTGACAATGTCTTGATCTTTCCTTTGAAGTGCTATGGACAACTCATTTGTAATTCCAAGCACTTCAATCATGAAATTCATAAAAAAGACAAACTCAAAAGTTTGAATAATATGCAACTGATCAAGCGCGTAACCTCTCAAATCAACACTTCCATCATAATACATATCCTTCAGCACATCAACCACATCAGCGAAGATATCCATCAGGTTAATAAGAGTACTAAAATGTGATCCCCAACGAGTATCTCCCGGCCTTTTAAGACCTACTTCTTGATTCAACCCTCTTCCACTCTCTCGTTCACCACTAGCTATAGCCTCAATTACTTTAGTGGTTTGGCTGTCTCGAAGACTGTCACGTCGTCTAGGAGATCCTCCAATCAAATTAATCAAGGCAATGACATGACCAAAGAAGCGGTTGACTTCCCCATGATTTCTCGCAAGAGCAACCAGTGTTAACTGAAGTTGGTGAGCAAAGCAATGAATATAATGAGCAGATGGATTCTCTTTCCAGAATTAAAGATTTCAACCCGTTAATTTCTCCTCTCATATTGCTAGCTCCATCATATCCCTGCCCCCTTATCCTTGACAAACTCAATCCATGTAACCCAAGCATTGACTCAATCTCCTTCTTAAGTGTAGTGGCTTTGGTATCAGTGACATAAGAAATACCGAGAAATCTCTCTATAATACAACCTTTTTTATCTACATAACGTATAGCAACAACCATCTGCTCTTTGGTTGATACATCACGAGATTCATCCACCAATATCCAAAAAAATTCATCTCCAAGATCTTTGATAATCTCCTTTGTTGTTCGAGATGCTATTGCACGAACAATATCTTTTTGAATCTTTGGAGATGTCAATTGATGATTTTTTGGAGCATTTTCCAACACAACACTACGCACATCCGGATTCTCATTAGCAATAACTTCCAAAAATTCAAGAAAGTTTCCTCTGTTTTCTGAGAATTCACTTTCATCATGCCCACGAAATGACACTCCTTGCCGTAGAAGAACCTTAGCTGTAGTAATCGAGGCTTGCTAACGTGTTCGATACTCACTTTTGGCTTTATCTGATTGCCTTATTAAGACACTTGAATTGCTTTGTGACTGTTTCAACAAATCTTCACCTTTCCTGGCAGCCACATTATGAGAACTATTTGGTCCACCCACATGATCATCCAAAGCCTTTTCCCTATTCCAACATTTAACACCTTGACTAATGAAAGCTTCTCCTCCACTTTTTTTACCAACACTTGATCTAAACAAATAGCAAGGTAGGCATTATAGAGCATCTTTTGCAACACTGTATTCTAGCCATGTTTTATAATCAACATACCAATCTGGATTGAATTTGTGATTAAATCCGCTCATCTCTGTAATGGGGAAAGTAGGACCTGTTGGTTGACAGGGCCCCTTTTGAAGATACGCTCTTCTGATTTCATCTTGCTTATTAGCAGGAAAAGTTGAAAACTTTCTCCTTAACCCCGGATCAGCTTCCAAATTATCGACATCATCTATCTCATATTCTGTAGGTCTAGAAGAAGACTTACTTGAAGGGATAGTAGTTTGATTCAACGAAGGTGAAGAAGATTGAGCTTCTCCACTACCATTATTCGAATTTTGCTCAGCCCTCGGTCTTTTTATCAAATACTTGTCCATATATGATTTCAGAAGGTAAATAACTACGTAAGCTGATTGATTAACAATGAAAATCATAGTTATTAACTTATTATAAAGGAGTAAAGGACAAAGTAAAAACTGAAACTAAAAAAAGAAGAACTCCATGGACTACTGCTTGTGTCCATGTCCATTCTTCTACTTCAACTAAATAAAAAATTAAAGAAAGTGCAATACAACAAAGGAAAGAAATACTTACAGGTGTTGTGATATACAGTATGCGCTAGGGGGTTTAGAAGCTGCCGAGTGCCGCCTGACAATGAGTTGTCGATAATAGAAGAAGGGGAAGCAAGCAAGGGTTCTGTCAAAAAAGGTTGGGAGTTGTAATTGGGAATATGGAGAGTCACAGGCCGAGAGTTTTAATTTTATTGGTATTGAGTTTTCATTCTCCAACGAAGAGAAGGAGATTAATTAGATTTTAAATGGGACTTGGATTTGGCAGATGGGTCATTATATATTTGGTTTGTAATGATTATAACAACAATGGATTAGTGGTTTAACGGAACTTAGGTGTCAAGGATTGTCAAACTGTCAAGGTTCAAATCCTGCTAACAACAATTTAATTTTTAGTGTGTAAATTTGTTCCAATTTTTCAGTCAAGGTTTCAGTCAAGGTTTGTCAACTGACAACCCTTGGGTTTGAATAGGTCCGCCAATGCTCACGTTGTACACTATCACACAAATTATTCTCCTCAAATATTCGCAAATTGTTTCTCGACGATTTTTTTTTTATGAATGATAGAATTTTATACCACTTCAAAATTTTGAATCATTCACCAATAGTGAATGATCAAGAAAAATAGAGAGTTAGTGCACCGCGGAAAAATCCATACAAAAATCTTCGTGTTTGTTCTAAACCCCTAACCATTCACAAAATCTTACTTAACACAAATGTTGTTAAGTGACCCATGGGTCGACAGGAATTAACTCGGACTAGGGGGAAAAAGGACACCATGCACCTGTTTTGGACTTACCTCGGTTTCTTCAAACCTACTTCAACTCAATCAAAACCCGGCAAAACCGATCAATGAATTTTGATATCATAATACCACTTTGTTTGGCTCTCACTGGCTATTCCAGTTTATTAAAGTGTCAATCACGAACTTATATTGTGGAGTTAAGTATTTTTGAATTTTTTACTATATGTTTGATCAATACCCAACACAATTTATGAAATATCTCAAATGTATGTAATCATGAGTAAATCAACCAAGGTTATCAATCATTTATATAATCTAACACATTAAACTATAATTCACAACACCCAAAGTGATAGAAAGTTTAACTCATTATGAGAGAGATATAAATAAATCAAATCAGGAAAAGAAAACCTCATTGAGGATTGGGTTCTTGCTCTTACACTTCAATCTTCAACCCTTGGTGATGGATTTGAACTCCACTAGTGATTTGAAGCTCCAATTATTTACCTAATGATCACCTTCGTCACTTTTTCTCTCTACCCATCATATGCACTTTCTCACTCTAGACTCCTCTGTTCAAATTTCTGCTTCTTTATATAGACAGAATGTGCAAATTTCTTATCACCCGTCATGGCCATAAGGATTGTAGCCAAATCGTGAGGTCGATCGAGTTCGCATCTATCCGATCCTTGTAGTTTTCAGTGTGAATGTCACGGTCTGACCGTGAGAATCTGCTCTGGATCGTGAGCTTTAACACTTTCCTCCATTTCTTCTAATTTTTGGCTCCCTTTTGCCCAACTTCCGTTGCTTTTGCCAATTTCCCCAGCTAGGACTTGAAATACACTCAAACATGCAAAACATATCGGGTTAATTACATGGTTGGTCACTAGCACGGGTAAGAAATGAAACACTACCTTTAATCTGGTGCAGGTTTGTAATGATATCACTTACTGTTTGTATCCTTAGTATGTTTTTTCATAACAGTTAGTATTCTTTTAGTTGATATTCATATCAATAACTGTTAGTAATGATATTAGTTAAAGTTTGTATTGTTAGTATATTTTTTCTGGTCTGTTTCTTTGTAGGATAAGTTTGGCTAAAAAAAACTGACTATTTCTGTTAAATCCGTTGTTTTTTTCCCTATTATAGAAGTAGAATTGAATGCAACAAGTTCAGAGAGCGAACCACTTTGGGCGAAAGCATTAAAAGTTAGGACTAATCCATTTAAATCAAGGATAAGGAGGAAGAATCGTATTGAAATCATTCGAGAAAGGATAAGACAAACAAAGTTACAAGAAAGGGCAATGAAGGAAAGTAAATACATGATACCTGCCATGAAATTTGGCCAGCCTAGGACAAGCTGCAGGTTTGTAATGATATCAGTTACTTTTTTGTATCCTTAGCATGTTTTATCATAACAGTTAGTATTCTTTATGTTTATATTCATAAGCTTGACATTTATTAATGATATTACTTAAAGTTTGTATTGTTAGTATATTTTTCTGGTCTGTTTCTTTGTTGGATAAGTATGCTACAAAAATTGACTACTGCTGTTTAATCCTATTGTAGAAATGGAAACGAAGTTACAAGGACAAGGAGGAAGATTCGTAGTGAAATCATTCTAGAAAGGAGGAGACAAACAAAGTTACAAGAAAGGGCGGATGACGGAAAATAAATACATAGACAGAACTGCTTGCCATATCATATATTACTTGATAGATGCATAGATAAATTTGAGTGATTGCATAGATATATTTTGGAGTTTACGAAACTGAATAAATGTCACATCAAACAATTCATTTCTTGCGTTCTTTTTCAATTCATATTTGTATGTTTCACATGATTATTCTATGTTAGAAGAAAATTACGAAATAGGATACACAAAATTACGAACCACAACAACAAAACATACAAACTACTGTGATAAAAATTACAAATCAGAACATAGATGCAGCCACCCTACTGTTCATACAAGAAAGGACAAGTGTTTACATTCTCAAAAAAACTTAATGGTTAGCAATAGCCTTCTAACCATAATACCAACAGCCACACTACTGTTCATATGGCCACCGCATTACAAAACATGAGAATGGAAAATAGTACCAGTGCATACTGTCATGATTACCAAAAAAAAACACTATTGATTCCCTATTCCATCATTTGTCAAGCGAAAACCCAGTACTGGAACTCCCTAATGACAACAACAATTCTTCACCAATAGACACATTCATCCTCAATTGCTCGATCATCAAATTGCTTGGCCCATTCAGCAAAGTCAACATAGCATTAATCTTTCAGTTGTAAATATAGGTTGGAGAAGACCATTTTCCCTCATCGTCTTTGTAGCCACACCTTCCTATTCTTCACAGTAGTTTAAACAGATAATGCCAACACTAGTGAAATTATCATATGGAATTGTGATCCTCCGCCATTTGAAGTCGTTATCAAAGTCTACTTTCCTGGCATGATGTGCTGAATGTAAGATGTTGCATACTGGACGACCAACTCTCCAACCCTCCTAAACAGATCTAGAAAATGCTTAGAAGGAGAGCTATCAAGGTACTCGAAACGACGATCCTTCAAGTCAACACAATATACCATGAAATGATCATCCATACAACATGGTAAAAGCCACTGCACATGAAGAAGAAACAAAGAAGAATCATAAAAAGTATAATCATACAAAGCAGAATTGTACAAAGTGTACAAATTATACAAAGTATACAAAAAATATGGAACAAAATCACAAAGTGTACAAAGTATACAAAAAATATGGAACAAAATCACAAAGTATACAAAAAATATGGAACATAATCACAAAGTGTACAAAGGATGAAATATTCCAACTTACATATTGGCATGTCTTGAAAGATGCACCATCTCACGATGGGTATTTTTTGACATAAGATTTCATGACCTTCAAATATTTGGGTTCCATTTTGTCATTCACAACCTTGGACTAGGTACAATCAAAGACAAAAAAAATACACTTGCATTAATATGGCTAATAGATACTAAATGACATACAACAACATGGGAAAATTAACTCACCGCAAAGTCAGTTGGAAAAGACCATCTACCAATACCATTCTCACAAGAAGAACAACAGTTGAAATTCTCAATATAGCAATCAAGAAATTTTATTGATAGAACAATCTTGTCACATGTCGTTTGAGTATCCTTTCTTGACAAGCGATACTCACCTTCACCCATGTCGAAAAGAATTTCATTTCTAAAAATATATACAAACCGTTTATATTAAATTCAGTAACCGAAGAAGAAAAGTACAAACTGATATATAAATGTATACAAACAGTATGAAATGAAACTTACACAGGAAATCTGTCACTCCAAGCATATTGAATAAGTTTTTCTTCATACAATAGTTGGCTACTAGTCCGAAGTGGAGCTACCTTCTCTACCTTCTTGGAGGTAGGTTTTTTCTTTTTTTGCCGAATAGGAATAGGTGCTTTCATGGAATGAGGTTTACTCTTTTTATTACCAATAGTATATGGTGTCCTCTTTAAATTGGATGGCTTGAGCTCCCTTTTCGAGCTTCTTTGATTAATGAAATCAACATTCGACCTAGAATCTAACAAAATAAAGACAACACAAACAAACATTACAAACAGCAGCAGAAAAAGTAACTAATTGTATAAATAGACAAACATTACGAACAGCAGCAGAAAAATTAACTAAGTGTACAAAAAGATTAAAATTGCAGTAAACGAGACTAAAGGACAGCACCAACTACAAACATAACGATTACCTTCGACGCCATTCTTGTGGTCATCTTCACCATTTGACTCATCTTCAGCATTATAACTAGAAATATCATCACAATCATCTTCAATCCCAACCCCATCATTATCATCACTATTTGACTCGTCTTCTCACAACCAAAACGACAAAGATGAAACAATATACCACATTACAAAAGACATAAAGACAGAGAACTAGATAATTAATAAACCATAAGATCTAGTTTGCAATCCACAAGTAGTGTGCACACACAACATGTGTACAAATAGTACGACAAAGAGTACAAACCATACAAACCAATCATAAAGTGCATATTTAAAAGACCACCATCAGTAACTAAGCAAGCTTTTCACCCCGCTCGCCATCAGCACCTGCCTCCAAAATTGTGCAATCTGTAAAACAACTTCCATACTATTCTTAAGTGGCAGCTCCTCGGAAACTGCGGTTGGGACCACTCCATCCTCTGCTGGCTGCTTTTGAAGTGCTGGATCAAAAGCCACAATCTCCATTGTTGGCTGCTGTGGAAGTGTTGGAGGAGGAGTAACTCCAGCCTTCTCCACTGCTGGTTGCTGCCTCACAAGTGCTAGAGTCTTCTGCAGCTCAGCTGGCTGCTGCGGAAGTGCTGAAGCAGGAGTAAATCCAGTCTTCTCCACTGTTGACTGCTGGCGTCAAGTGCAGGAGTCTTTTGGAGCTCAACTGGCTGCTACGGAATTGCTGGAGCACGAGCACTTCTAATCTTCTCCACTGCTGGCTGCTGCCGCACAAGTCCAGGAGTCTTTTGGCGCTCAGCTGGCTGCTGCGGAAGTGCCGGAGCACAAGCACTTCCAATCTTCTCCACTACTGGCTGCTGCCGCACAAGTCTAGGAGTCTTCTAGAGCTCAGCTGGCTGTTGCGGAAGTGCCGGAGCACGAGCACTTCCAATCTTCTCCACTGCTGCTGCTGGCGCCCAAGTGCATGAGTCTTCTGGAGCTCAACTGGCTGCTGCAGAAGTGCTGGAGCACGAGCACTTCCAATCTTCTCCACTGCTGGCTGCTGCCGCACAAGAGCTGGCTTCTTCAGATTAACTAGAGCTACATCATCATTAGTTTCCTCCTCACTCCTATCTCCATCATCGCTCTCATCATCATTGTCACCACTCCGATCACCATCATCGCTCCCATCACCATCACTACCACTCCCACTTCCATTCCCGCTCCCACTCCCACTCTGATAACCTCCTTCACACTCACTCTCTTCATTATCAGTTGTTGTAGCTTTCTCAACAACTTCAGCACCTTCAGAATCATTTGCTGTAACTTCCTCAACAAGTTCAACACCTTCAGAATCAGTGTGCACCTCGATATCGACCAGGTATAGGTGACACTGATTTATCTGTCTTCGGTACAGCTTACTTTGCTGTTCCAACTCAGATAATGCACTTTGTAACCTTCTCCTAATCAACTTAACCTACAACAAAACAAATAATAGAAAACACAAACATAAGTTAGAGAATGTACACAAATAATACAGACAGTACAAAGTAATAGACCAAAACAGTACAAAGTAATATAAAAATATATAAAGTATACAAACTCTACAAAACTTGACACCAAAAAGATACAAAGTATACAGACAGTACAAAGGATGAGACCAAAACATACCAAGTGTACAAACAGTCCAAAAAAATACAAAGTATACAGACAATACAAAGGATGAGACCAAAACATACAAAGTGTACAAACAGTGCAAAAAGATACAAAGTATACAGGCAGTACAAATGATGAGACCAAAACATACAAAGTGTACAAATAGTGCAAACAGTACAAAGTATACAGAGAGTACAAACAAGCCATACTAAGAATAATAGGAAATAGTATAAACAATACAGAAACATATCTTAAAGCTTATAAATTGTGAAAACAATACTATAAAGCATATGAACAATCTGTACAAAGTAGCCAAAGAACACATACAAAACCATACAAACTCACCTATTGAACAGTCTTCCCATCCAGATTCAAATCGAAATCTGGAAATTCATCTCCAATACCAGCACCCTTCTCACCTCCAGCAACCTCAAAACCACTAAGACTTTGAGCCATCTTCGGACGAGTAGTAGAAGAAATGGGTGCATCCCTTAGAACAAAAACTTTACCAAGATCCTTCCCAAACTTCTTCTTCATTGTTGCCTTCCTTTGCTTCAAATGTTTCGAACTCCACAACTGATAGGTTGGCACCAAATTACTCACATAGCGGCTGGCCTCTTCCTCATTCACAGTTGTCCTATCGAGAAAACAAATAAGCAAGAAGTGCATATCTCCCTCAACCCAACTGTTATGCTGACTTGATGTCACCTTATCACAAATGAGACCCTACACATAACTACACCAATCATAGTCACAGAAATACTTAACCATTTCTTGAGAAAGAAAAGTCAAGTATTCTGTTGTCACCGTCCTAGATGAAACAGATTCGAAAAGGCGGCAAAAAATCATCAGCACATACATATTCACCCACCTAGAATCAGACTTCTCTGCTCCCATACAAGTCCTCAAATTGTCAAAAGCAACATTTGGTCCCCTTGGAAGGCCATGAACTATGTAAACATCATCTTCCGTAATGCAAATCTTCTTCCCATCATTCAAGTTGATACACTTATTCTTCCCATCCCACCTTGAAATAATGAACTTAATAAGTTCATTGTATAGATGCTTCATCTTCATCAAAAACACAAAATCCAAACCCAGCTGCTTAATTAATTGTACCATGCCATGAGATAAAGGAGGCAGAACATGACTAAGAATCTCTTTCGGGCTGCATCTATAGTTCAAAGCAGCTTCATTTCCTCCCCCCGGAGCTCGCTTCTGCCTTTTTCCACGAGGTGCTGCCTTCTGCTGCTCTCCAGCAACAACCTTTCTTTTCCTTTTCCCTGTATCAGAAATTTGAACTTCCTTCCCCTTCCTCTTGGTTTTAGTAACTTCAGCTTCAGCAGCATGTGTACTTGACCCTCCCACCTCTGAACCTTCTACCGTCCTTACTTAAAAGCAACAAAAGCAACCAACAATACCATAAAGCATACAAACTATACAATCAAAAAACAATACGAAGTAGAATCATAAAAATAATAAACCATACGAAGAAGAGTAATAAACTGTACAAAAGCATATACATAAACTTCAAACCGACAAAGTGTACAAACTGTATAAATTGAGAAACAAAGTATACAAACTATAAAACCACGAAGAGTACAAACAGAGGTATAAAAACACACAAACTAAACAATCGGTACAAGCAAACGCAAAAAGTATACAAACAACCCATTCCAACCATACAAACCCTACATTAAACAAAACAATCATTATAAGCAAATCACTAAAACTCTCCAAATCAACCCACAATTAGAAATGTGATTCTGACCTAGCATCAAAACTGGTTAGGGTTTTAAAATCGATCGGGAATACCAAATAAGAAATGCGGTTTTGACTTATCCAAAATCGGTCTTCGTCTTCACAAAGATTCGCCGGCGTCGGCACAGACGGAGAAGCGAAAGAAAGATGCCGAGGAAGTCTTCAGAGTTGAGCGCGACACACCGCCGACGCAAAGTAAGGAAAAATGGTGGAGACGAACGCCGACAAAACTCAGTAACCGCCGAAACAGATAGCGATACAAACCGCCGGACGGAGAAGAACGCCGACAAAACTGACACGAATTTGTAGACGAACTCCGAATTTGTAGATCTGGAAAAATGGTGGAGACAGAGAACAGAAAAGGGCCTCTCTCCCGTGAAAAATGGTGAAAACGGACAAAAATTGATCTGCAATTCTCTCTCCTCTCCACGAACAGATTTTATATTAAAATAAAATAACAATTTTTTTTAAATGAAAGCTAAATGACCATAACGCCCCCGTCCCTACTGCTAGACTATTGCACCGTTGATCTAAAATATAATCAACGGTTGAAAGAGGCTTAGTCTGATGACTAAGGTCCCCCTAGTCACCAGATCTTGGCCCCCTCAAACCCAATCAAATTATAACACAAACAAGAAGGCACTGAAACTGATGATTGGTTGTGGCTGGCTAGGGAGAGAAGGATGGAGGAGGATGTATGTATATATGAAAATGATTCCTTTTCGTTGGGCATCTTACAATGAAAATGAATTATCAAACATGATGAAACTCAACCCAACCCAGCCCAGCCCCCAATAATATATCTCTGCAGTCACTTTGTCTCAGCCCTGAATGCATGGCCGGCTCCATCCCTCATTCGCCGCCGGTGAAATCGTGAACAAAGGGGAAGAGGAAGACGCTCGGAATTTCTTCAGGCGACGCACGATCGAAAGGGGGAAGGTGGGGTTCTGTTTTAGAAATTAGGGATTTAATCTGAGTGGTTAGTTTAGCTTATGGGTCAAAGGGTTGGGTTAGGCCGGGTCTGGTTAGAGAGTTGAATAGGTTTAGATGACATGGTGGGTCTGAGTGACATGGCGGGTCGGGTCGCACTATTTTCGGGTTAAATAGGGCTGATTAGACGATTTCGTCCGCCACATCATCACTTAACAGACTTCATTAACGGAAATGGACGGCAACTAACAGAGAGTGACCAAACGTGAATAGTTTCAGTAAATTGAAGTACCACTAATGGATTTAAATATTTCGAGTGACCAAACTTGAACGTTTTTTTGTAATCTCAATGACCAATCATGCAATTAACCTGTTGATTGATGATTACATCCTCTTCAATGACATGTTGAAAACCTCATCCCGTGTTCGGGAGGAGAAGAGCCCTAACTTCGACGTGGCTGCTGATTTGTAACCGGGAGAGAATCATGCCCATCAATATCGCGAATCGGATTAGGCCCAATGCATGTTGACCCAGTCTCTGGGCTCTCATAAGCGCAATTGCAATCCTCATCAGCCCGCCAACCTAAGCCATGTTTCCCTTCACCTTACCCTAGCCAAAAAGGAGCCATAAATTATAGGTAGTATTTAATTAAGTGTTCAAATGGTTGTCATGTTAATCGACGACGATGACTGGAGGAACGATGATCTCAACGATCAACGGTGATTCCTCTGCTACTACACCGGCGCTGCTCCCTCCTGATCGTCCGCCGGATACCTCGCCCTCCTCAGTCCCTTCCACTGAACCGCATAATCCCAAGGAAGGGGTGTGGACGCTAGTCCGGCAGCGATGCTCATCGACGTGACGACGCCGGGCCACCCTCTGCCGGCTTCCCCGACGCCTTCTCAACAGTTCTCTTATGCCACGGCGGTTACGAGGTGGAAATTAGCACCGACGGTGGGGAACGATGCTAACGTTTGGATCCCGGTGGGGAGAATGATCTCATCCCTGGTGTTCGTAACGGGGAACCGGCCCTCAAAGTTTCGGCGGACTTCAAGAACAGGATCTGCGCCCCTTGGCAACGCACACTGGTTGTCCGGCTTCTGGGCCTCAAACTTGGCTATTCTACATTGTGCTCGCGCTTACGGGGACTATGGAGACCGACTCGAACAATGGAGATCATGGATCTCGATCATGATTGCCTGCTGGTAAAGCTGAGCAACGAGCAGGACTATTTTTGGGCCCTTACTGACGGTCCGTGGGTGATCTTCGATCACTACCTTGCAGTCCAACAATGGACACCAAGATTCAAAGTTTCTGATCCCCTTCCGTTCGTGATGGCCTTGAGGCTGACGTTGTTGAGGGAGATCGGGCGAAGCTGAGTCACTTTATCTGGCGACTCCACCTTTGGAATAAGAACCAGAGTTGAGTCCATGACCGAAGTGGGAAGAGCCTCGGTGGAGAAGAAAGCCATAGCCATATCCGAAAGAGACTTCCCCACCATCCTCCAAGCTTATTGCTAAAATGCCGCGTGAAAACCGTCAGGTCCGGGTGCTTGGAAGGGCTTCATATCAAATATGGCTTTGTGGATATCTAGCATAGTGAAGGGGTGGAGTAACATTATCATCTCTTCCTGTCGCTACAGAGGAAAACGCCCTTTCGGGAGCCTGTCTTCATACACAGAATCATCTTGCTTATACATGTTAGAAATAAAATAAAAAAACTAGCAGGGCAAGGGAATAGAATCAGTAACCCAATTGCCGTTCTCATCCTGCAAGGCCTCAATTATCTTCCTCCTTCTCCGCAGATTAGTCTGGTGATGGAAGTACGCTGTATTTCTCTCCCCGTATTTCACCCATTGGTCACGAGCCCGTTGGAACCAAATCAGCTCCTCTTGATCTAAGACTATCCAATTCGGCCTCCAGCTTTGAGTGGAGTTTCGCCAAGCCAGGGGAGAAGTAGTAAGCAAGTCTCTCCTCAACCCCTTTCAAGCGAGCTAAGAGTCGTCTCTTCTTTTTGTGAACATTACCGAAGACGTTCTCGTTCCAATCCTTGATGGTACCTGCAAGATTAGCCAAAGAAACAGGGAAAGGAGCTTGACCGCCCCAAGAATTAGTGATCAACTCCATAAATTGAGCATGGGTAAACCAGGAGGCTTCAAAGCGGAAGGGACAAGCAGAGCTTGGCGGTCCGTTTTGTGAATTAACCGTGGTTAAGATAGGATTATGATCAGATTGAGCCCGCGGGAGATGTATCACCGAGGTGGCAGGCCAGTGAGAGTTCCACGCCAGGTTGCAGAGACTTCTGTCCAGACGGCTGCCCTTAAAGGTGTGGGATTGATCACCCCTGGTCCAAGTAAACTTAGGTCCCGAGAAGCCCAGGTCAGCTAACTCCGCCAGGTTGATCCTCTCATTAAACAGGCGGCATCTCCTCGCAGTATTACTCGCAGGCGGACCAGCTTTCTCCGACAGGTTCCAAATAGCATTGAAATCGCCCGTAAGGAGCCAGAGCATGTTGATCAGCTTGCTCAGATTGATGAGCGAATCCCATAGAGTACGCTGCTCGCTTTGTCTAGGAGAAGCATAAATTGTCGTAAAAGCCCACAGGGGATGGTTAGGCTGCTCAACCCGGAGGGAGATATGCTGGTTGCAAGCTGAGATCAGAGTTGGCGAGAAAGTCTTATCATCCCAGAACATCCAAATACCGCCCTTCCTGCTATGGTGGAAATTGGGGTGGATGTGGTTACTTGCCCCACATTTTGCGGGTACCCACACCCACAAATTTACAATTATGCTACGCACAACCCGCACCACAGTGGTTAGTGGGTAACCACTACCCACTGTGGGTTTGTGCGGGTTGGGTGTGGTTACCCGCAAAAATCCATATTTGCAAGCATAGAGTTCTAGTCGCCACTAACGTATTTGTAGTTCGTAACTAGACTATAGTGATATACACTTGTGTTGTTATTTGTTCGTGGATATACAATTTTGTACATCGATCTTACTCAACGTGGAGATTTTTTCTTTATGAGTTTGGTATTCAACTTTTGTGTCAGAGAGATGTGATTTCATATTTCCCTGACTAGGGGTGAAATATGACAATTAAATATGATCTTGTATTTTTTCACATAAGCAAAAACATACTGATAAAAGTTACAAAAGGTGTTCACTTTTAATGAATTGATTATTCTCCACTCTATCGATTATAGTGTTTTATAAACTAAAAAAATTCTTACATAAAACTGATTAGGTGTGTATTTTTTATTTGGTGGCTACTTTAATTTTTATCCTCACACTTTTCACATACTATTATATTATAAAGTTAATTCACTAAATAAATACAATTAGTGTGGTTATTGTGGATTTTATGGGTTAACCGCAGTGGGTAGTGGATAACCACTAACCACAAAAGTCGTTATTTTACTACCCACACCCAACCCACTACCCACAACTTGTGGGTATGGTTACCCACAATAGGTGCGGATTGGTGCGGTTTGCGGATTATCCACAACCCGCAACCCAAACTTCCACCCCTACTTCCTGCCTGTCGCCTCAACTCGAATGGAATTGGGGAAGCCCAATTTGTCGCAGACAGCGTTGGCAGCGTCACCGCTAATTTGGGGTTCTAAGAGGATCACGAAATCCGGGCGATTGGTGCTGATGACCAGCTTCGAGGCGCGAACAAAAGCTCTACCACCTGCACCACCAACATTCCAAGAAAGAATTTTGATATTAAAAATTTGGTTCAAAGACATAGATAATTACTAAAAGGGGCGAAAGGAGGGAAAGGAGGGCGAGAAAGCTCATTGGGAGGGGTTGATCGCCCGATCGACTGGGGTGTCCGCGGGATGTTGTTCCTCCTGAAGAAAGGCCGACGTGATTTCTCTGGAATTCCGGCTCGGCTGTTTGGCTGCGTTCGTCCAAGCGTTGATCTCTTGGAGGGTAATAACCGCCAGTCTGGCCTTCGATTTGGGTTTCCGATCCTTCTTGGGTGTCCAGATTTGAAGCGCTTTCGTCGGACTTGGACGAGGTGGTGATTTCTTGCACGACATCTTCTTATTTTTATTTCGTTTTAGCCGGGTAGAAGTTGTCGGCTAGGGAAGAGGGGATTCGGGGGGCTTCGAAGAGTCAGCCAAAGGGGGGCTGACTATTTGCATCATAGTTCCGTTAGTCCCAATAATGATGTGAATTGCAGGCGGAGTGGGGAGTTGGAGAGACGAATCGAGCGGGCTAGGCGGTTGGGCTTAGCTGGCCGACGAAGATGGGCCCTTGTGTGGACATAGATGGGTTTTCGGAGGCTGACTTTTTTATTGGAATTCCAATTTTTTCAAATAAAAAACGGGATGTTGGGGTCGGGTTAGCATCACTTTTCTTCTTCAAGTTCTTCTTCGTGGGCTGCTGCGAGAGGGGAGGAAGGCCCAACAGGCCCTTTCCACTAACCGTGGCTTCCGTGTGCATCTTCTCCTTCTCTTTCTTTCCCTCCTCTCCATTCTTCTTTTCATTTACGTTTGTCCTTTGATAGGGCAAAAGTGTATAGCTTCAATTCCTATCTTGTAGTAATCCGGAAAGTCCGGGTATCGTCTCTCAGGGACTGGTACAACCTTAAGTTCTATCAATTAAACTAATTAAGCAAGGTAAACTTGTCGGGTTTAAATCAATGGGAGAAAGCTCTGGGAGAAACACCGGGACTCACTACCTATCCTATCCAGATTAATTCACACATTCCAATCAATTTAATCCATATCTCTACAGCCAGGATATCACTACTGTGCTAGCTATACCTGTCGGGAATTACTACGTACTAAATAATCAATTCAAATCCTACTGTCGTAGCTCAATGAATTAACTATTTAGTCTGAAGATCGATATCTTATTTAAGACCGCATAGCACTTTATTTAATCCACTGTCGCTTCGATAAGTTACTATGTCACATGAAATAGGTTCAGTTATTAGGGTTTCACTGTCGCTAATAACCTAATTAACTACAAATCATTGTATTGGTGGCCAGTCAACACAAAGCATTAAGAAATTTCATGCAATAGAGATTGGAAGAAAAGAAATATGAATCAATCCATCAAATATAGAAATAGTTACATCCTATGGTGTTTCCCCCAAAAATCTGGGTTTAGTTCATGATAAAAATAAAGCACTCAATCATGTTTATAATCATCATCGAATCGAAGCCAAAGGAAAAAAAAAATACTGATATTTCTTCCCGCTGCTCCACTCGTTCTGCTTCCTGCTCGCGATCGGCCCAAAGCGCCGCTGCTTCGCTCGACTCTCCGCTTGCGATCGCGCTGTTCCAAAATAATTAATTGCCTTCCCCCTGGGATTTTCCTTTGTCTCTAAAAACTCGTCCAATTCATTCCCCTGGGCCAATTCCGTGTCCATTTCCAGAGAAGTTTCGCCCCCCATTAAACCCTTGTTCCCCAGATTAATTATAAGTCCCCGGCCCAAGTCTCAATTAATTGTGGCCGGTCCAAATAAATGGACCATCTCCACTTAAGTCCTCTTCAAAGCAATTTTGTTATGGCTGCACTCTAATCCATCAATTCCTGATCCAATTTCGTCTCTATCCAGGGACTAGGCCCATTTTTAATCGCTCGAGCTGCTAGGTCCAATTTACCGCCGAAATAAATTCATCTGGGTCGATTCTTTCATTTTTCTAGTGCCATTCTTGTCTACTTGTGCCACCATCTTTTCATGTTTTCTTCACCTGAAATGCATCAAATTCATGGCACTAGGCAGTAATGGGTTTTCAACCATTCTCGGGTTAGCGAGCCCTAAAATAGCACCAATCGGCTTAAACATACCATGGGATAGTCACATAAAGCTCAAGAATCCGATATATTAAAGCGATTATCACAACCCCACACTCAATTGTTGCTTGTCCCTAAGCAACGACTCAAACAACACAAACACATAACCATCCAAAACAATGTCACACCACAGACTTAACACTCAAACACTCAAAACAAAACACAACATTTTCCTTGTACTCTTGTTGTAATCAGTAGTTTCTTTCTCAACGGACAAGTTGTGCTCTAATGATCATACCTTTCACCCCACACTCAAGGTCTTTACAACCATTAACCATTGACTGACTCAAATCCACAAAAAACTCAAATAGCAACATTCAATTTCGATCGTCGGTAGTGGGTGGTTAACAACTTATGGTGCAACAATTATTAGGAGAATCTAACCACATCAGTGAGGTGCATATCTCATGAGGACAATCTAGCTTACTCACACCAATCATAAGCAATTAATTAAGCATGAGTCTCAAAAACTAATGGGGGAAGCCTTTCGCAAACAAGATTTTAACTTTAAGCACATCACTGCCTTTTATGACAAGGAGATGCTTTCTCTCTTTCTGGTTTTGTTTGCCGAGAGGTCGTATTTATTACAAGTGGGATTTGTTTCTTACTACCGGTGACCGAGCAAGAGCAAATTCTGCTTCTTAGCACTCGCATAAGGGCTTCTTTCAACTCCTTTTCCTCGGTCCGTGTGGAGGGTCATTGCATCCTCAAATGGCACTTCACTCAACTGGGGATCGTACTTGATAAGCAACATCGTACAGTCGCGAACCGATTCTCAAATGAATCTTTCCTCATCCCCATGTGCAATGAGTGATTGCCTCACACGATTTTGGCATTTTTACCCACAATTTAATTGTTATGGTAACTTTCTTATATTTTATTTGTCAGGTAGTGTTTTCTCATTTATAAAGATACAGTTCACCCCATCATAAAACAATCAAAATAGAGAGACTCATTGCAAAATCAACATCTCACAATTGATGCAAGTAAGCACGGTATCCAAACATGTCGAGTGGTCAATGATCTCCACCTAACTACTTCACCACAAGTCATTACACTATCCTCACAAAAGAGAATGTTGCTAAAAGAGTTTGCTCATTCAAAGCACATCAAGTCAGTCAAAACATTTAAGCTCATTGTGAAAAACCATGCAATTCAACACTAGTGGGGTGATTTCGATGATTTCATTCAAGCACAAACTCATTTTCAAGGCATCACGGTCATTTACATCATGTTACCACAAGAGTACAAGGTTTTGTTTTTAATTATCTGATTTTTTTGGGTGTTTTTTGGCCATTAGCTTTGCACAGGCAGACTGCATCAACACAGGCAAATTGCATGCATTTGACTGAGCTCAACCTAATGGCAATTTTTTTTTTTGGATTTTTTTTTGTTTTACCACATGCAATAGGGACAAACAAACACTAAGACTTACCACCCCACACTCAGGATGGAACATTGTCCCTAATGTTCAACTCCTACTCTAAACATGCACAGGTTTGACACAACAAAAAAGAAAATATAAAGAAAAGAAAACTCACCTTGGGTTGCCTCCCAAGAAGCGCTTGTTTAACGTCCTCAGCCTGACGTTCATGGAGCTTTCAACCAATGGGTATGGAAAGGTATCTAGAATACCCTCTCGAGCAATGATAGAATGCATAACCTCCATCCAACATATGAGTCACCTCTGCAGGGCCAGGTGTGCGAAAATTTGGTGTGACCTTCTTAGTTGGCATGTTGGATCCTTTAGTGAGGCGTAGGTGGTACTGCAGCGCCTCAAGCAAGTACTCTTCCTGTTCCAATGTCAGTGAAGAAGGAATAATAACAGGAAGATTGAAATCCTTACCCAAATATCTATACTTGAGGTGATCTGGCAAGGATTTCTGTCCTTGCTTTGATTTCAGAATCTGAGCTGATAGGACATGTGATCGTTCTTCTGGTGGTCTACTATCACAAGAGGAGGAATTTTTCCTTTCTCGAGCTCCACTTTCAAAGTCATCAAATGCATCGTGATTATGATCAACTTGAAAGACATTAAAAATTTCCTCCTCCTTACCTACTCGGAATGTCAACTTCCCTCTCCCGACATCGATGAGTGCATCACCTGTGGCTAGAAAAGGTCTCCCAAGAATGAGAGGCACTCCCCGATCTTCTTCCATCTCCAGAATCACAAAATCTGTAGGGAGAATAAACTTCCCCACCTTCACCAATACATTCTCCATCACTCCCTTTGGAATTTTCACTGATCGATCGGCCAATTGGAGAGTGATCCGAGTAGGCTTAAGAACATCTCCCAATCCCAATTTCTTGTAGACTGAGTATGGCATCAAATTAATGCCTGCTCCTAGATCACAGAGTGATTTATCGAACTCTCTACCTCCAATGACACATGGAATGGTGAAGCTTCCTGGATCATCCCTCTTTTCTGGTAATTTATTCTGAATCACAGCACTACATTCAGAAGTAAGAGTTACCTTCTCTAGATCAGCCCATTTATGCTTCTTTGTCAGCAACTCCCTTAAGAATTTAGCATATGTAGGCATCTGTTCAAGTGCCTCCGCCAACGGTATGTTGATAAGAAGTTGCTTGAAGATATTCACAAATTTCTTGAAGTTTGGGTCTTCCATGGGCTTCATTAACCTTTGAGGGAATGGTGCGGGTGGTTCATAAGGTTTTAGCTCCTCCCTCTTCTCATTTTCCCCTGCTGGTTTTGCACGGGCAGCATGCTTTTGCACAGGCAAACTGCTTTCATTTTGCCTGTGCAAGGCTGATTCCTCATTTTCTACACAGGATCTTTCTCCCGATGCTTCCTCTTCTGCCCCTGGTGCCTTTTTCGAGCTGCTAGGGTCTTCCAAGGCCTTTCCACTCCTCAATATCACTGCCACAACTTTAGCATCTTTTGGATTCCTCTCGGTATTAGCCGGTAATGTCCCAGGAATCCTGCCCTGCATATCAGCCAAAGTTTGAGCCATCTGTCCCATCTGCCTCTCCATAGCTAGCATAGACGATTGTAAATTATTGTTGATGGCTAGCTGTTGAGTGACAAATTGATCCAGGCCCTTCAGATTATTGTCGGTTTTCTGCATGTGAGCCAGAAGCAATTCTTCAAGTTGTGGTTTCTTCTCTTGTTGAGGTTGTTGTTGCTGCAAGCCTGGAGGTGGAATGTTACGAGCACCAGCTGGGTTGTTGTTTGCCCAGGAGAAGTTAGGATGCTTCCTCCATTGCGGGTTGTAGGTATTTGAATACATACCTCCCTGGCCTTAATTGTAGTGCACATCTTCCAACTGACCAGCTACCAGTGGACATAGATCCCTATGATGAGCACCTTCACATAATTCGCAATAAGACCCCTCCTCTTGTCTACAAAGAGCCATCTTAGCCAGCCTGCGTTCGAGTGCATCGAACTTGGAATCCAGCTTAGCATCAATCTTTGCTTCTAAACTTGCAACTCTGTCGATCTCATGCAAGCCTCCTCTCCTTCGAATGCTGTTCTCACTACCCCATTCAGTATCTTCAGAGCATATCTTCTCTACCAGTTCATATGCTTCTGGTGCTTCCATTCTTGTGAAACCATTCCGGGAAGCATTATTCAGAGCATCTCGGAATTGTCTTCTGATTCCGTTGAAAAAGATGGAGATCACGTTCCAATCTTCAAGACCATGGCTTGGGCATCTCATCAATAGCCCCTTATAGCGCTCCCATGCCTCAGTCAGACTCTCATCATCAGCCTGCTTAAAGGTAACAATTTCCTCTTGCCTCTTCATTGCCAAGGCAGGTGGGAAGTATTTATCCAGAAAGACCTTCTCAAGCTGAGCCCATGTCGTGATGGAATGTGGTGTTAAGTTCTGAAACCAGTGTGATGCATTCCCTATTACAGAGAATGAGAACATCCGAAGACAAATTGCATCATCAGACACAGTCGGGCTCTTCATCATATCACAAATGCTCGCGAACCGGCGAAGATGTTCATGAGGATCCTCGGTGCTAGCCCCTAAGAATGTGTACCCATTGGTGATCATATTGATGAATGCTGGGGTAATCTCCATGGTTGCATCCCCAGCCGGAATGACAACACATGAAGCTCGGGCTCCAGTCCTACGATTCAAGCGAGCCCTGATCGAACGATCCTGTTCTACCATGATAACAGGTTCGATGATGCGCGGTGGCGGTGGTGTTGGTGGTGTAGGGATGACAGGTGATGAAGCCCGCCCTCTCTGGGTTAGGGAAGGCCTAGGAGTTGTGGTTGGTTGCTTCCCTAACTTGACCTGCTTCTTGTTCTGACGGCAAGTCTTCTTGATCTCCGGATTTAGTGGCAGTAAATTGCCAGTCGTCCTCCTAGGCATGCACGAGGAGGATAAACCTGAAAATTCTTCTGCACACTAACACCCAGATCAAAATAGTTCACTCACAAAAATCAATAAAAATAAGATATGGCAGTCCCCGGCAACGGCGCCAAAAACTTGATAGGGCAAAAGCGTATAGCTTCAATTCCTATCTTGTAGTAATCCGGAAAGTCCGGTATCGTCTCTCAGGGACTGGTACAACCTTAAGTTCTATCAATTTTGTAGAGCAAACTATAGGTGAAAATGGTTTAATGAGATTATTAACTACTAGCAAAATAATTAAACTAATTAAGCAAGGTAAACTTGTCGTGTTTAAATCAATGGGAGAAAGCTCTGGGAGAAACACCGGGACTCACTACCTATCCTATCCAGATTAATTCACACATTCCAATCAATTTAATTCATATCTCTACAGCCAGGATATCACTACTGTGCTAGCTATCCCTGTCGGGAATTACTACGTACTAAATAATCAATTCAAATCCTACTGTCGTAGCTCAATGAATTAACTATATAGTCTGAAGATCGATATCTTATTTAAGACCGCATAGCACCTTATTTAATCCACTGTCGCTTCGATAAGTTACTATGTCACATGAAATAGGTTCAGTTATTAGGGTTTCACTGTCGCTAATAACCTAATTAACTACAAATCATTGTATTGGTGGCCAGTCAACACAAAGCA
This sequence comes from Linum tenue, assembly GCA_946122785.1. Lineage (NCBI taxonomy): Eukaryota > Viridiplantae > Streptophyta > Magnoliopsida > Malpighiales > Linaceae > Linum > Linum tenue. The sequence goes on along the minus strand of CAMGYJ010000011.1, from coordinate 35,472,040 downwards.
TTAAGAAATTTCATGCAATAGAGATTGGAAGAAAAGAAATATGAATCAATCCATCAAATATAGAAATAGTTACATCCTATGGTGTTTCCCCCAAAAATCTGGGTTTAGTTCATGATAAAAATAAAGCACTCAATCATGTTTATAATCATCATCGAATCGAAGCCAAAGGAAAAAAAAATACTGATATTTCTTCCCGCTGCTCCACTCGTTCTGCTTCCTGCTCGCGATCGGCCCAAAGCGCCGCTGCTTCGCTCGACTCTCCGCTTGCGATCGCGCTGTTCCAAAATAATTAATTGCCTTCCCCCTGGGATTTTCCTTTGTCTCTAAAAACTCGTCCAATTCATTCCCCTGGGCCAATTCCGTGTCCATTTCCAGAGAAGTTTCGCCCCCCATTAAACCCTTGTTCCCCAGATTAATTATAAGTCCCCGGCCCAAGTCTCAATTAATTGTGGCCGGTCCAAATAAATGGACCATCTCCACTTAAGTCCTCTTCAAAGCAATTTTGTTATGGCTGCACTCTAATCCATCAATTCCTGATCCAATTTCGTCTCTATCCAGGGACTAGGCCCATTTTTAATCGCTCGAGCTGCTAGGTCCAATTTACCGCCGAAATAAATTCATCTGGGTCGATTCTTTCATTTTTCTAGTGCCATTCTTGTCTACTTGTGCCACCATCTTTTCATGTTTTCTTCACCTGAAATGCATCAAACTCATGGCACTAGGCAGTAATGGTTTTTCAACCATTCTCGGGTTAGCGAGCTCTAAAATAGCACCAATCGGCTTAAACATACCATGGGATAGTCACATAAAGCTCAAGAATCCGATATATTAAAGCGATTATCATCCTTTCCTGGCTAAGAGGATCTGCATGCTGGGTTGGAGTTGCACTTTCCTTAATAACCACACCTCCTTTCCCTGTAGGGGCGAGATTCCCACCATTCTTTCCTAAATTAGCCATCCCAACGTCATTCTCCAGTTTACCTTTCCTATCACTATCCCTCTGATTCCGCCGGCTTCTCCGGGAAACTAGCATCCATGGTCCGAACCCAGGGTTCGGTTCGTCCACCGCATCTGTAACTAACCTGATCGGCGATGCCGCACCGGACATTGCCACCGGAGAAACTAACTATGTAGATTGAAATTGGGGGAAAACTCTCGCAGTATGCCGATCTTACCACATTCGAAGCAGATCTCCGGGAGGTTTTCGTATTCGACTTTCTGCCACGCAACGTCGAGTCAAATCCGAGGAACAAGATGCATTGACAGGTCGACTTCCACTGCCAAGCGTGCGAACTTTGCTCGCTGACAGTTGAGAGTGTGATAATCTAATTTGATCGTTCTACCAATAAGATAACCCATGGTGTATGGGTATCTTGAGGAGGAAGGAAGGAGGTGTTGGTAATCTTTTTTTCTTTTTTGTCTATGTAAGAGGAAGAAACAGAATATCTGCCAGTATGGTATCTGCCGCCTGTGGCTGCTGTTGTCTGTTGGTGGGGTTTCAAGGATAGGGATGGCAATTTACCCACCCATGGGTAATTTTGCCCAAACCCAAGTAGACCCATTTATTATGGGTAGGGTTTGGGTGATGTGTGTATGGGTTTGGGTTAGATATGGATATTATCTAAATGGGTATGGGTTGGATATGGATATCCATTTACTTGAGAGTGTTTTAACTACACATGCAAAAATTGGACCTATTTGTAAAACTTGAAAAGTTTAGGTACCAAAATGTAAGACCAAAAAAATTTAGGTACCAAAACGTAATTTTCCATTGATATTTTGAGGACTTATATGCAAAAAAAATTAAATTTAGGTACTAAATATGCATATCTATTAAGTTTAGGTACCAAACTGTAATTTGTATTTGGGCATGGGTACAAACCCAAATCCAACCCAAAGTAAATGGGTATGGGTACAAACCCATCAAACTTTACCCATATCCATATATTTGGATTTCATACCCAACCCAATTGGGTTGGATAGTAAAATACCCATGGGTATGGGCAAAATTGCCATCCCTATTCAAGGAAAGCGACGAGGAATATGTATTTTTTTGTGATTCTTATGGCTAAATGGGAAGAAGAGAAGAAAGGGTCTTGCTTTGTTGGGAAGGGGAAGAGAAGTGCGAAGTTCTTTCTTTTTTTCTTTTTTTGTCTGTCTTTTGGGAAATGGGAAAGGAAACAGAGGAAAAAGAATAAAGAGCTCTCGCCGGAGAAGAAGAAGAAAAATCGAAGAAGCTCCCCTGTTTGGTCAGCCCAAAGCTTCCTTTTATAATAGAAAAACCTACTGTAGCTTAACAAAAAACACGAAAAGAACTAGAAGTCAAGAACCAAAAAAGGAGTAGTGGCAAAAGCAAGTGAAGAACACTAAAAAAGAAGATAACAACAAATGTCATAATCATCATCAAACTTCAAAGGAAAAGGTAAGCACCACTAAAATCCAACCATCATCATTCAGCACATCATCGTTACCGGTCATTGCTTTCTCCCTTTCCTTACAAAGCTTTCAAAAAGGATCTCAAATCTCAATCAATCAATTTAAACAAAATACAAGTGGACAGATTTTGTCTAAGAGAACCTTTATTACAACAAGAAAGTGATTAACAATGGCAAAATCAGATCTATTCCCTTACCCATAAGTTCTCTATGTTTCTGTCTACTTCCAGTTCTGCTCATCATTTTAACAATTTTCATGTTTAAGCATATTATCAGTCAAAGCTAGATCCGTATGTCTATCTTTGTTTTCTTCTTCTTGATTTAATCACTTTGTTCATTTACCATATTCCACCACATGTAATAAACTAAGCTATTATCACCACAAATTTCCATCTTCAAACGCATATAAGCACCAAATAGGCCACTCTACAAGTTGGAATTACTTGACGAAGAAGCAAGCTCAAGCTGCCTGAAGAACATTCATTTTTGTCAGTGTCATTTTCCGTGTTCTAGTAGCCGATTTTGGAGGCACGTTTCTCTCCATTGGCTCAATGGAAATTCAAGTTTAATGGCTTGTATTGAACATGGAGTGATTATCTACACCTTGGTATGCTTGGTTGCTCAAGAAGAAGTCATTAAGGTTGTTTTCCAAAGTCTAAAAGTTGCTATCTCAAAACTAGAAAACTGCCAGAATTTGGCCAAGGCATAAACTGTGTTCAAGAAGCCTACTTTGGAGCTCCATTCGAGAAGCATGAATGGGATTCGAGTCCAGAGGCTTATACCATATGAAAGTAGGCTTACCATGGAAGGCTTTGATCGAGAGGCTCAAAGATGGCATCAAGGATGTTTTGTTACTAGGAGCTAAAGGCAGATTTTTCTTGTCTAGTTAGGATTTCATTGATTTGGTAGTTTTTTTATTCCTTTCCGTATTAGACTGTAATTAGGAGTTTATGGGACGTGTGTAACCCTAGCTAGGCCTATTTAAACTTTCTATTTCTTTGTAAAACTAAGACTTTGTTGAATATAAATCGAAACCGTTTGGTTTGTGCAAATTGCGACTTATTTTGGGTTTGGTGGATTCCAAACTTGTTGAGCTTGTCTATCGATTGAATAGTCACTTCAATCATGGTCGAGCAACTATCTTTTTATACTAATCGAGCTATCCTCAGGTGTGGATTTGTCCTTTTGGTTCTGTTTTATCCAAGTTCGTATTAATAACGTTTCGTTCTTGATTCGAGTTCAATTGTTTCTTCGATTGAATCGTTAGCTGCGTTACTTTGATCACATCAACCCCCCCGAGGGTCGTATTAAAATCAAGGAATAAAAGCTCCAGTTTGTATAGAGTGTAAATGCTTATTACGAAAACTAATCTTCCAAATCATTAATCTACAAAATTCACAATTTAAACCGGAACCATTATCAATCCATAAACCCAGAACCTACCATGCCGAAACAAACTTACCAAAAACCTAAGTTCCCCCTTCGTTGCCGCCAGTGAGACTCAGAACTGTCGGCGGTCGCCTCTTGTTCTACTTATCCAATTCAGAACTCAGGGGGGAAAAAATAAAAGGCCAAAACCAACCAAGGCAAAAGAAAAACCGAATGAATAACAAAGGCCAAACACCCACCTTAAAACTTCCAAGATGAACAAGCATGCCAATGGGGGTATCAAGAATCTTCCCCATATCAAGAAGATTTCCTTCAACAACCCGAGGAGAAATCCAAGTTGGAGTTGGCCATGGAGGCTTTCATGGGACAAACCTCAAGACCAAGTGCCACTCCACAGCCGGAGCAAAAGAGCAAATTAGAGCTCGTGGTGGAGCGATTTGCCCGGGGAACCAATGAACAGTGCTCTAGCATGGTCCTCCCAAGTGCCAACCATTTCAACTCAACCTTTCTTCGCGAATCAGAGGAGCTCCTTCGACAAACGGAGAGTCTAGGAGGGCTTGTTGAGAAAGCAAGTGCACAACTTGTTCACAATCGTCTCCTACCATTTGAAGAAAGAGAGGAAGTCGGAGAGGTGAGCCATGAGAGTTTTGGAAGAGAGAGCTTCAGCATGGATTTCCAACCCCTCCCTCCTCCCGGTTTGACATTAGAAGAGAAGGTGGCACAAGCTTGTGCAACCCATCGCGTCTCACAATTTGAAGAGCAAGAGGAGTTTGAAGGGGCGATCAATGACAACCATGTGGAGCAAGAGGAACTCACACCGGAGCGCTCCCATTGTGAGGATGAACAAGAAGGTTGTATTGATGACTCTCATCATTCGCCCCTTCCCGTGACCAACTATGAAGGCCAAGTCACGAATGTGGATGAGCAAGATAATACCTTTTATGATCTTGCATGGCATCTTGCCCACCAAACCGGGCTTGAAGACATGGAAGAAACGGATGATCTTGATTGTTCCCAATTGGAGGAAATTGAAGAAAAAGGAAGGGAGGTTGGGAAGAAGAAGAAGAAGGTGCAAGTGGTGTCCAATGTGAGGACGAGGTCGTGGTGGATGAAGCATCCACAAGTTACACGCTCTATGAAAGTTTTCCAATCGACCTCGATGCACTTTTGGAGAAGGACCCGTTTGCGGCTCTTTGACAAACCAAGGCCAAACCATCGGCGATCTTTCTTGGTGGATGCGATGGAAGTCAATCAATGATGGACTACATGGTGTGGGGCAAAGAGAAAGAAGAAGAAGAGGTCTCGTGGGTGGAGCCTCAAAGCGATCAAGTTCACGAGCCCTCGATCATGGACTCGTCCAATGCTCGTCTTAAGATTTCATCTAACCAACGAGAACCTCAAATTCAAGGAGGTTCTCGGATGGACCGAAGCTTAACGAGCAACCTTCTAGCTTATGACGTAAAAGTAGCCCTTGCGCGAGCTTGTGTGTTTGTTTTTGTACCCTTGAAGCTCTCTCCTTTTCATCTCCGGTCCGATTTGGTCCAGACTTTCACTCGCCAAGCTATGCGATAACATCATTCTACCCCTTATTTTATGCCATTGAGGGCAATGTCGAGTTTTAGTGTGGGTGTTAGTCTATCTATTATGCTTGTGCGTGTGATTGATTGCTTAGAGCCTTGATGTATGCCCAAGCATTGCTTGAGGGCTTCAAGCATTGCATGTTCATTGTGGCCGGTTGTTGGAGGATCTCTTGTTTATTGGCATTGATCTTGGATTTCTTACTTGTGATCAAGTGCATCCTATTATGATAATTGAGAATTGCATTAGGTTGGTGTGAATGTTTGGTTCTCGTGCATGCGGAAAAGAATGGATGTCTTGACTTGATTACTTCTTGATTACAATTGCCATGCATTGAAGTTTTTGAAATTGGTATATATGATTGGGTGATTAGGTAGCCATGTGAGATTTGTGCCGATCGTCTTTTTCTTGTGTGATAGATCCCTCTTACCATGGCAAGTAACATCATCGTTGCCACTAGTGAGTATGATGGAGGCATAGGATTAGTCCACGCCCAAAAGTTGATTGTCCCGAAATATTTTATCCCCTAGTCAACCCCCTTTGAGTCGTGTGACTTTGGGGGTTGTTCTAATGTTAAGAGCTTTGTGCTTGTTGAGCTGAATGGTGATTCAAAGAATGACCCCCACCCTTCCTTTCTTCGTGTCTTTACGTGAGTCGTCCTTGTGTCCTGAAGCTCTCGCTTTTGAGTTCCATTGGGGTTCTACATAAGAGGATTGTGTGCGGTTCTTTCTAGGAATGAAAGAGAAAAGAGTAGTGTTGGAGTGAGTTCTTAAAAGAGAGCATTGGTTGTTAGAGGAATTTGGCAAGTGTTTAGCTCTCTAGTACCCCCCCTCAAAAAGAAAAGGAAAAAAAGAAAAGGAAAGGAAAGAAAAGAAAAGGAAAATAGAAAGAAAAATAATCGAGAAGAGGTAATAAAACGGGGTAAATAAAGTAGAGAGTGCCAAAAAAATCAAAGAGTATGCTCAAGGAGTGGTTTCTTGGCATTCAAGCCATTGAAACCCCCAAAGTGTCTTAGTACTCTTTCACTACCAAGTAGAAATGAGATAGCAAGTGCGGACCGAGGAAGAGCGTTTAAAGGTAGTTCGTGATGGTTGATAGTTTGGAAGGGACAAGCAAGGTTTTTTGGCCAATGATAATGGCTATTTCTTGTAGAGAAGATTCTTAGTCGAAACCATAGAACCTTTGGGTTTAGGGTGAAGATGTAGAACCTCATGTTGTGTTTGCCACCACCCAAAAAGCTTTTGCCCCGTGTCCAGGACAATTGCCAGTCATTTGAACCCTTGTCTAAGACCTCCGGACAAGCTATTGCTGACAGCCGTCCCATGAACTCTAGCTTTGGAGCTCGAGTCATCCTCTTCACGAAGACATGCATTAGAGATCAATTTGAAGTGCAGAAGGGGGGTATTCTAGTTGTGGAAACGTGGAAGTCAAAACCGGATAATTGCCTGAAATTCACTAAGGCAAGGAACGTGTTCGAGATGGCCACTTTGGAGCTCTATTCGAAGAGAAAGGAAGAGAGTCGAGCTTCGAGACCTCAACCACATAAAAGTGGGTATCTTCTAATACCAAGGCGAGTCATAGGGTGAAGGAATTGATACCTGGAAGGAATTGAACGAAGGCCAGCAACTTCGTCTGGACACTGCTTGTTGGCGTGGGAAACCTAAGGAAATCCGAATCCTGTTCGGATTAGGATTTGTTCACAGTTTTGGATTTCTTTACCTTTTCGTGTTAGATTTGATTTCCTTTAAGTCCTAGTTTGTTTAGGGTGTTATTTACTTGCGTTGTAAGATTAGTTAGCCTATTTCAACTCATGTCTACGATGTAATAGTCAGTTTTATGAGAGTTATTCGAATAAACTGAGAGTTTATCGCCTTAGCTTCGTGCTTGTGGATTCTGGAGATTGTCCTAGGGTTTTCTAGGCTTGATCTTGTACTTGTATTGTTTAATTAGTCACATTAAGCGTGGCCAAGGTTCGACTTATACTTCTTGAGCTTCTTTCCCCTCGTGAAAGCTGCACGAAAGTTCCATCACAAACTGAACGCAAGAACCCTATTTTTTTGAGTTTCAGCCGCGTTTCTCTTATCACACACCCATCTAGGGGGTATTAAATGGCATCAGAGCCTTGGTTCTACATAGTGGACAGGACGGAGAAGCACATTGTTGGGGAAACGCGTTGGACAAGATCGAAGGGTTCCGCTTCCAACAACCCTGAGGCTGTACACCAGAAACAGACCAGGACGGTGAGTTGAATTCTGAGGCTCAAGTCGATAATCGGGAAATAGCGGGATAGCAGATTGACATACATGAGCTGGTGTGACAGTTTGATGAGAGATTCACTCAATTCGGGCAGGAAATCGATCAAAAAATCGACACCATCGCTCGACCGGAAAACATAGTCTGTGAAAGGGAAGTTCTCGCCGAGGAAAAACCTGATGGAAATCCGGCATTAATGGATTGAATTGCGGAACTTGAACGATGTCTAGTCGTAGCAGAAACCCATCACGAATGGCCCCATCGAGAACGACGAGATAATCGGGAAGTAGAGCCGCCGTTGATTCCACTAGGAATCAAATTGGCCGTACCGGCATTTCAGGACACGATTAATGTCGTGGCTTAGCTAGACTAGGAAAGGAATATAATTCTCTTCTTCCAGTGTGGGCATTACACAGAACAAGAAAAGTTAGCCCTGGCCACGTTCGAATTCACTGATTACGCTGCTCAATGGTGGGGTAAAATTGGTCACCGACGAGGACAAAACCTGCAACCCGAAGTGACTGACTGGGAGGAGTTACACGGATTGATGCACAATTGGTTCGTGCTGACCTATTATCAGAGGGAGCTCCATGAATCGCTACAAGGGATTCGAAAGGGAGGACGGAGCATGGAGGAGTACAGGGAGGCAACAATTGCTCGATTCCTCCATGGTTTGAGTCGATAGATCAAATAGGAAGTCGACCTGAGGTTCTTTATAGACCTAGAGGAAGCCTTGCACCTGGCCATCTAGATCGAAAAACAACAAAAGGTGGTGACTGGAAGGAGATTTGCTCTAATGACCAAACCGGCATTAGAGATGAGTGGTGACCCCAGTTCGTCCCAAGTCCGGCCTGAACACACCAAATCTGCTCCCAGAAATGCGAATCCAGCTCCAATTGAGCGTACATGAGGGATCCAATGTTTCAAATGTCATGGCAGGGATCATAAGGCCAACCAATGACCCAATGTGAAGATGCTGGTCATTAGAGACGGTGCCTACCTCACTAACGACGAGCAATCTGACACCAGCGATGAGGAAAAGGTCGATGAGAAGATTGAAATGGAAGCTACTGCACCTGGGAATCTTCTAGGCGTCAGTAGGAGGGATCTGACCATCGACAATGATAAGGATTTTAGCCAGCGAGAGACCCTATTCCACTCATGTTGCCGTGTTCAAGGTAAACTTTTGTCTTTGATTATCAATGGCGGGAGTTGTAAAAACGTCATCAACCAAGACACCGTAAATAAACTCGGGCTGAGCATTATTAGACACACTGATCCCTACAATTTACACTGGTTGAATGATTATAGGGCAATCCGGGTGACAAAGCTAACTACAGTGGACTTCGAAATCGAAAGATATAAGGATGAGCTCGAGTTTGACGTAGCACCAATGCGGGCAAATCACCTACTGCTGTGAAGACCCTGGCAATTCGACTGTGGAGTCTGTCATTATGGTGACACAAATCAATACATCGTTCGGCATCAGAATAAGCAGTATATACTTAAACCAATGTCTTCGGAAGAAGTAAGGGCAGACCAGCAGCAGATGGAGGCTAATCAGCGACGATCGAAAAAGGAATCTCTTGTGGAAGGGTCTGAGGATCCTTGCAGAAGTAATAGTATGCTTCGGAAGCTGATGCTTACAGGGTACAAGAAGCCCAGGGCACCTTGTTGTCTCGACCCTATGCAACAACGACAGAACAGGGTAGGAGAGAGGTAGAATTGGCTGGAGCAATCGGCGACGAGTCGAACCTCGCATAAACTGCGGGCACACTCCAAATTGCCTCAGGAAGCTTGAGTGCAGGGTGGATTGGGTCAAACATACCTGAGTTAATGAATCCAATTCATGCCCAAAGTGTTCCAAAAACAGGAAAACTCGACGAAAATTCGAGCTTATTGGTTGGGACGATTGGAAGTGATTCGATCCAACCCACTACTGCGAAATCAGTCCATGTGATCATGGGAAGCTCTAGGATCGATCAATTCGACATGATGATCCTTGTAATGGAAACGCCCAAATTGGGATTGGATTTTCTAGGTTCTGAAGTTTTGAAACCTATCGATGGCGGGAAAGGAGGGAAGGACGATTCGACGGTGATGGAGATTATTCGAAACACGCGACGGTCTAGAAGTTCAATTCGAAGCAATGCGAAGACGATGGAAGTCACCAATTGGGCGAGGGATGCTAGAATTAAAAAGCCCCAAATCATCCCATGAAGAACTCTAACCTCATTCTGGGAATATTCGAGTTTGAACCGCTCTTTTCAGATCCAATCTTGGATCGATTTTGTGAGCAGTTTGATCAGAGGATGGCCACAAAGTGTTGAGGGTAACTCTTTTTCAAGAGGGGGGCCTGATATGATTCCATTGGAATCAATTTACAAGTTTGAATTGCTTGACCGAGAAGCATTCCCAATCACTAACAAGGTCCTTGATTTTTGGCTAAGTGTTGAGAATGTTTCAGGTATGTTACTTTGTACATATGCAATATTGTATTGGCTGGATGAAAATGGACGATCAAGGGCTTGTTTTGAAGCTCGAGTAATCCTCTACACGAAGACATGCTTTGGAGCTCAATTTGAAGTGCAGAAGGTGGGTTTTCTGGCTATGGAAAAGTGGATATCAAAACCGGAGAACTGCCTGAAATTCACTAACGCATGGAACGTGTTCGAGATGGCCACTTAGGAGCTCTATTCGAAGAGAAAGGAAGAGAGTCGAGCTTCGAGGCCTCAACCACATGAAAGTAGGAATCTTCTAATACAAAGGCGAGGCATAGGGTGAAGGAACAAATACCTGGAAGGCATTGAACGAAGGACAGTAACTTCGTCTGGACACTGCTTATTGGTGTGGGAAGCCTAAGAAAATCAGAATCCTGTTCGGATTAGGATTTGTTCACAGTCTTGGTATCTTTACCTTTTCGTGTCAGATTTGATTTCCTTTGAGTCCTAGTTTGTTTAGGGTGTTATTTACTTGTGTTGTAAGATTAGTTAGCCTATTTAAACTCATGTCTACGATGTAATAGTCAGTTTTTTTTAGAGTTAATCGAATAAACCGAGAGTTTATCACCATAGCTTCATGCTTGTGGATTCTGGAGATCGTCCTAGGGTTTTCTAGGCTCGATCTTGTGCTTGTATTTTTCAATTAGTCATATTGAGCATGGCCAAGCTTCGACTTATACTTCTCGAGCTTCATTCCCTTCGTGAAAGCTGCATGAAAGTTGCATAAAAAACTCAACGCAAGAACCCTGTTTTTGTGTTCTTCCTTTTCCAGGTTCAATCCAATCCCAGAATTGAGTTTAAGCTTCATTTCTTTGATCACACACCCATCTAGGGCGTATTACATCTTTTGCACCAAAAGGTCCTGACCCCAGTGGTCTAGTGTGAGTGATTCATTCACGTTATGCATGTTCATATCTTATCCATGTGAGGAGCAATTTCTCCCGTTCGTTTTTTCCTTGGACTTGAGTTCTATGCATGGTTAGTTGTGGTTAGGGAGTAGTCCGGTCAAGACTTGTATTGATTTGTGAATAGGGTGATAACTTTTCGTTTGCATGTTCTTAATGCATTTGAATGTCTTTTGTGGGGGGTGTCGGTATTGCTTGTGATTCTCCATGTTTCGATGCCAAGTAAACATTGAGATTCATCCATTGTGTGCCCATTGATGTGTCCCCAAGTTATTCTTGTTAGGTCGAAAAATTACCTTGTTTGAGATTGGTTTGATTGGGGACAAGCAAATGTTCAACTATGGGGAGTGATTTGGGTCCAATTGTACACATTCCCCCCCCCCCCCCTCATTTCTTGATAGTTTGACTTTGCATTTCATCATTCCTCTACATATTTCACTCTAGGTTGTGCTTGTTTTAATACATTTCCGGTCCTCGCACGTGTGGAAGGGTCGAGGACAAGTTTCGGGACGATTGGAGATCAAAAAGCGCAAAAACCAAAGAAAAGTCCAAAGTCCATGACAATTGCCTCGTAACGGTGAAGTGCAGGCGTCCACGAAGCAGCCGCAGTTCACTGTCAGAGCTGCGAGTTCACGGTCGCCAGGACCGTGAACTGGAACCACAAACCGTGAACAGGGAGGCATCTAGGGGAGTTTTAGAGGTTACTAACGACGAGTGTGTTCACTGTCTCTAAGACCGTGAACTTGGAGCACAAACCGTGAACCTGAGCCAGTGAAGCAGAGCGTTTTGGTCCAGACTCTGTGTTCACGGACGCGTTTTGATGTTCACGGCTGTGAACTTATCAACGCAGCCGTAAACTGAGGTCTAAGACCTTCAACCGATCAACGCGTCCATGAACTGAGGTCTAAGACCTTGAACAGAGCCTGATCTAGGTATAAAAGGAGAAGGGAGCTGAAGGAGAAAAGAGAGCTTCATTTTTAGGTTAGGTTTTCATTTTCAGAATAAAGAGAATTCTAGTGAGAGATTAGGGTTTCTTCTAGAGGGAGAAAGTGCTAATCAAAGGAGGAGGAAGGAGCTTTGGGCTTGTTCATAGCTAGAGGATTGAAGATTTCTTCATCTCAAGGGTGTCTCAATAAACAAAGAGGAAGTATTGCATCACTTCATGGTTCCTTCTTTCACTTTTGTTGTTTTCCTTTGTCTAACTATGGAATAGCCTACCTACTCACTTGGGTATTGTGAATCCTAGGCTCTCTATGTGTTTGGATGTAAGAACATGAACCTATTGTGTTGATTGTGTTTTTTATATGATATTTGAGGTATTATTCATGAATGATTGAGTGTCTTAGCTTTAACTCAATATTGGGTAAAATTGACCTAGAGGGTGGAAATCCCCTTTTTGGACCAATAGGAAGCTAGACTTTTTAGCCACTTGGGTAACCTCCTTTAGGTCGATTTAAGAACAAAATCTCAAATATCGTAGTATAGCCGTGATTCCACCGGGATAGGTCTCTCTGCCGACCGGATTAAGTTCCGAGGGTTTGGTTTGCAATCCTTAGTCGGCTAGTTGAGAGGGTTAGGTTTCCTAGCCTATCGTCGTCACCCTTAGCCAAAAGGTTAAGTGATTTAGCCTTATAACTTGTTGCAACGATTCTCAATTAGATAACTAAGAGAGTTAGGGATCTCCTTGGTTGATTGGTAAAGAGGGCTACGCTTTCTAGCTATGAATCACAATCCTTGACCTAACGGTTAAGAGAGCTAGTTCCCCTAGCTTTTATTTGTTGATTTTCCTTCATTGATCGACTAAGGGAGTTTGTCCCTAGTTAGTTGCTCCCATCTCGCGGTGTAAAAACACGTCCTTCACACTAGAGATTTGTTTGTCTCTTCTTAGCATGAGACTAGGGGGAGCAATACCCGGGTGAAGCTCTCTCAAGTAGAATTTTCCTCCATTCACTTTCCTTGCTTGTTCATTTTGTAGTTTTCTTAGTTTAAACCCAAAAAATGTTAGCTAGATAATAAACTAGGCAATTGGAGAAGGGGTATATGGACCGGTCCGGGTCGACATTCTAAATACTTGCCCTATACTGCACCCGACTAAAGTTTAAAAACTTGGGCTCTAGTCGGGATTAATTAGTGGTGTAGTTTCGTGCGAGTCAAGTTTTTGGCGCCGTTGCCGGGGACCTTATGGTCTGTTATCTAGAAAAGGTCGCTTAGTGTTACTCTAGCATTTTCTATCTTGCCTTTTTGTTTTTGTCTTGTGTGTTGTTTTCCACTCTTCATTTTGAAGGGTGGTTTGTGTGTGTTTGGTTTTCCCTTTTAGTGTTTATGTGTTTAGGTACGGGATCATGGATCCTTATGATTTCACCCAAGTGTGGGGGTATCCACCACCACCCGAGAGTGGTTACCCCAGAACTTCATTGGACGATCAAAATTGGGTAAGTCAAGGATCCGGGTTCTACTACCAAGCCCCCTTCCAAGATGAACAAGCATACCAATGGGGGTATCAAGAAGCTTCCCCATACCAAGAAGATTTCCTTCAACAACCCGAGGAGAAATCCAAGTTGGAGTTGGCCATGGAGGCTTTCATGGGACAAACATCAAGACAATGTGCCACTCCACAACCGGAGTAAAAGATCAAATTAAAGCTCATGGTGGAGCGATTTGCCCGGGGCACCAATGAAGGGTGCTCTAGCATGGACCTCCAAAGTGCCAACCATTTCGACTCAAACTTTCTTCGGGAATCGGAGGAACTCCTTCGACACACGGAGAGGCTATGAGGGCTTATTGAGAAATCATGTGCACAACTTGCTCATAATCACCTCCTACCATTTGAAGGAAGAGAGGAAGTCAGAGAGGAGAGCCATGAGAATTTTAGAAGAGCGATCTCCGGCATGGATTTCCAAACCCTCCCTCCTCCCGATTTGACATTAGAAGAGAAGGTGGCACAAACTTGTGCATGCCATTGCCTCTCATAATTTGAAGAGCAAGAGGAGGTTGAAGGGGGGTAATCAATGAAAACCATGTGGAGCAAGAGGAACTCACACGCGAGAGCTCCCGTGGTGAGGATGAACGAGAAGGTTGCATTGATGACTCTCAATACTCGCCCCTTCCCGCGACCAACTTTAAAGGCCAAGTCAAGAAAGTGGAGGAGAAAGAGAATCCCTTTTATGATCTTGCGTGTCATATTGCCCTCCAAACCGGACTTGAAGACATGGTTGGGAAGGTGAGAGAAGAGTTTGTGGAAGAGAAAGTGAAAATGGAAGAAAGGGAAGATCTTGATTGTTCCCAAGGGGAGAAAATTGAAGAAAAAAGAAGGGAGGTTGAGGAAGAAGAAGAAGGTGCAAGTGGTGTCCAAGGTGAGGACAAGATCGTGGTGGATGAAGCATCCACAAGTTACAAGCTCTATCAAAGCTTTCCACCCGACCTCGATGCACTTTTGCAGAAGGACCCATTTGTGGCTCTTTGCCAAACCAAGGCCAAATCATCGGCGATCCCTCTTGGTGGATGCGATGGAAGTCAATCAATGAAGTACTGCATGGTGTGGGGCAAAGATAAAGAAGAAGAAGAAGAAGAAAAGAAGAAGAAGAGGTCTCGTGGGTAGAGCCTCAAAGTCTATCAAGTTCACGAGCCATCAATCATGGACTCGTCCAATGCTCGTGACTTGAGATTTCATCTCACCAACGAGAACCTCATTTTCAAGGAGGTTCTCGGATGGACCGAAGCTTAACGAGCAATTGTCTAGCTTATGACGTAAAAGTAGCGCTTGTTGGGAGGCAACCCAACATGAACTCAAAAGCGAGAGCTCCGGGACACAAGGACGACACATGTAGAGACACGAAGAAAGGATGGGGGTTCGTTCTCTTAACACCATTAAGCTCACAAGCAAAAAGCTCCTAACATGAGAACGACCCCAAAGTCACAATGCTCAAAGGGGTTGACTAGTGGATAATTCATTTTGGGACAATCAACATTTGGGCATGGACTAATCCTATGCCTCCATCATACTCACTAGTGACAACTGTGATGTTACTCGCCATGGTAAGAGGGATCTAAGCACATCAGAAGAAAACGATCGACTCAAAGCTCACATGGCTACCTAGTCACCCAACCATCTATTCCAATTCACAAAGCAACATGCATGGCAATTGTAATTAACAAGTAATCGAGTCAAAATATCCATTCATTTTTGTCGCACATGAGAGCAAAACCTTTGCACTATCCTAATGCACCTCTCAATCATCATAGGACATACTCAATCACATGCAACAATTTAAGGTCAATGCCAATAACCACAAGATTCTCCTACAAACCGGCCACTTTGATCACGAAAACATTGCTTGGAGCCCTCAAAATTTTCAAATTTGGGCATAAATCAAGGCTCCAAGCATCAATCAACATTGCCTTCAATGGCATAAGATAGGGGTAGAACGACGTTACCGCTTTTTCTTGGTGAGTGAAAGTTGGAATTGTTTCCGGGGTAGGAGATTTGGAGCTGCAAGGAAAAGACAAAAACCTACACATACAAACACAATACGACTCGCTCAATGCGAGGTTATTACACAACACAATATGATAGTAGTAGTAGTAGTAGTTCATGGTGACACACACATAACGAAGGAAAAATAAAATAAAAGATTTCAAAGTTCCAAGTAGAGTAGTGGGGCAAAAGGAATCGGATCTGCAACATATCTCCCTCATCGGCTACCTCACTAGGTCGAAGGCCCTGTCTCATCATCGCGAACGAGACCCTGGCATCTAGCCATCTGCTCGAGGAGGTCCGTCTGCCGGTCGAGGCAGGAAGTCACTCCCCTAAACTGGGTCTCAAGGCGATCCATCCTCTAGACGAGGGGATCAGCCGCTGGCCTGGATGCTGAAGCTGGTGGTGGTGGTGGTATGGGGCGCGGGAGCGCGGAACGCCGGTGGTGGCCGGGTGCTCGAGCAAGTGGCTGCTCTGGGGGTGGAACCCCTACATCTGGCTCCACTGGAGTCGGGTCAACTGCTGGTTGCATGGCTCCTGAAGGTCGAAGCCCGTTGAGGTACTCAATGCCCCTCTCCTGAAGTACCAGCTGCTGGTTGTAAAGTGTAGCCACTGGGAAGGGCTCGGTCCTCCCCATGTTGGAGGATCGGTCCAAATCCACGTCGAAGTGGCGGCATATCCTCGCTTAGTTAGTAAATACTCCATTTAATACACGTATATGTACCCATACGTACTTTATCAGTTTAAAACTTCCGTATCCATATTATTGTCAAGCAGTTTCATTTGACGGCTCTCGTAATAAACACGTATAAAACCCGTATAACACGTTTAATATCCGTATTTAACGAATTAAATTATTAACTTTACTATTTTAATTATTTATTTTTAAAAATAATTAATTTTATATATTTATGACTATTAGCTTAGAGATGAAGTAAAATATTCATACGTATTTTATACGGAACTTTCCCGTACCGTATTTTACTAACTATGAATCCTCGTGAAGATGCCTCCCATCTGCATGGTATCCACCTTGTGCCGCCCCAGGCACCGGGCGACAAAGGTGGCTATCAGGGATCCCAGATGGATCGGCTCCGTCGGATGCCTCATGGAGAAGAGAGCTATAAGCACTCTGTTTGTCATCAGATGTCCCGACTGCGGGCTGGGGTCGACCGACCGGGTGAGAAGAGTGTGGAGGATCCTCCAGGGGGTCCTCAGCTTCACCGCATTGGTGCGGCTCGCCTCGTACTCCTCGGTCTCGTGCTCAGGCCGACAGAGAGCCCGGAATGCGGTCTGATAGTGAAAATCGATGGTGTACTGTCGCTTCGTCATCGTCATATGCGTCGGGTCGAGCCCCATGGCCTGGGCGAAGGCGTCATAGGTCAGCACTCGGGGTTGACCTCCCAGCATAAAATCCACGTACGAGCGGCTCCTCTTGCCGCTCGGGACCACATGGGCGAACATGGAGTAGAACTCCACGCACAGCTCGTGGTAGATCTGCTCGTCCAGTGTGAGCTGTCGGCACCACCAGGGGTGACAGACGACCCCTGTTATTGCGGCTCGGCACTTGAACATGGTGAACATGTCCAGGACCAGCTGACAGTGTGGCCCGGGCTTTCCCTCTGTTAGGCGAACTTGTCGCTAAATTGGGGATGGTTCACCAGGTAACTGATGAACTCATGCTCCTCGTTAAGCATCCTGCAAAAAAAATTGGCAAACAAACACCCATACGTGGAAATATTGGTTAAGCACAACTCCTTGGGAGGAAAGGAAATTCCCCTCCCCCCCCCCCCCCTCTTCCCCACACACACACACTTATTTCCACTATGGATTTCAGACATTTAAGCTCAAACTACAATGGCATGGTTGTGGGTTTTCAAGATTCATCGACAAAAAGGATTTGAACCCCCAACCCATGCCACGATGGTTACGAACCACTATTCAAACATAACCACACATTTCCATTCAACAATTAGCACTTGGTGGGCAAAATCGACAAATAAAAGCAATTCGAAATCACCAAATGCCACCAAGGCTCAATTAAGCTCATGCAACAATATTTCAACATTCAATCAACCTAATTCGCCTACTTCCTCGCCCTATTTCTAGGTTCAACATTCAATGCATTACAAAATCATCCTCACTTCACTACCTAATCCGATTCTCCCAAATTAAACAAGGTAGAGCTGAAAAACCAACCTGGAGACTCAAGTATGACGTAGGAGGAAGTGAGGTGAAGCCGAGGAAGGCAAAAAAAGCTTTAAAACAGGCCGAAGTGTGGTCGCTGGAGCTTCGTCGGAAGCTCGTCGGAGACTCGCCGCCGGCGACCTTACCGGAAGAAACTTGCCCCAAATCTCCCCAAAATTGCAGCACAAGCCTGTTTTGATGTGGGGAGAATGTGTATACAATTGGTTTTGGGTTTTGCTCGCCGAAAATGGGTGAAAATTTGAAAAACCGTCGGATTTTCGCGATTTCCCGGCGAGAATTCGAATTTTCCAGTGAGAATTGGGTCGTGAAGTGAAGAGTCGCCGTTCATGCCCCTTTTATAGGCGAATCACGGCGTTCACGGACGCATTGGCTTGCTCACGGTCATATAGACCGTGAACACTCAAGTCCGTCCATGAACTAGGGTTGGTAGACAGGTGGTTCACATGCAGAAGTGTCTGGTTCACGTACGCGTTTGCTTGTTCACGGTCTTGTAAGAGCTTGAACACTCAAGCCCGTCCGTGAACTCGAGTGAAAACAGGGCATTTCTGAGAAAATTTTGACTCGACCTATTCCAGTGTGCCTCCTAATGATCACGACGCAACCTTAAATCGCAAAACCACAAAACTTGGCACGGGGATACCACTTGACCACTTGAACTCTTCACTTGACACAAAAACGAAAATAAGGAAAAGAAAACAAACCTCCGTTGGGTTGCCTCCCAACAAGCGCTAAGTTATCTTCATTAGCTTGACAGTTGAGGATCAATCACGTCTTGGTATGTGATGCCACCGAGAGTGGATCTTCCACGCTCTCGGTGAGAGGCTTGTAGCCTCCCATCTTATGCTTCATTAGGTGGCCCTCTTGTGCGACCAACTTAGCTTTGGCCTTCTCCTTCCTTCGGGCCAAAGCTTGTTTCATCTTTTGCCTCCAAGCATTCTTCTTCTTTTCCTTGGGCATAGTACCCTCCTTGACTTCCTGCTCAACATCACCACAAGTGACACAAGTAATAGTGATTCTCTCCTCACCATCCCTCAGAATTAAGGTCCCCTCATTAACATCTATCAATACCTTCGCGGTGGCAAGAAAGGGACGAGCGAGTATGAGTGGCATATCCGAGTCCTCACTTATGTCAAGAATCACGAAATCAGTCGGATAAAAAAACTTGCCTACTCGCACCAACATGTCCTCCACAATGCCTCTCGGGCTAATGACTGAACGGCCGGCTAAAATGATGCTAAGCTTAGTGGTCTTAAGTTCACCTACTTCTAACTTTTTGAAAAGCTTCTAGGGGATCACATTATTAAAACTAGCTCCTAGATCGGCCAAGGCATTTTCTATACGATGGTTACCAATACCAAGAGGGATAGTAAAGCTACCTTGGTCGGACCGCTTTTTGGGCAAGCGGTTGAGGAGGAAAGCCGAACACTCCTCGCCAAGAGTCACGTTGGAGAGGCCTTCAAACTTTGGTTTCTTGGTGAGAAATCCTTTGAGATACTTTGCATACATAGGCATTTGAGCCATGGATTCAAGGAAAGGGATATTGAGCGGGAGGTTACGTAGCATTTCCATAAAACCTCTACACTCGTTTTCCAACTTCTCCTTGTACATCCTTGTGGGGAAAGGAAGGGGGTGGCTTGTACTCAACCAGCGGAGGGGTTGGCCGGGTACTACTTTTACCAAAATACCCTTGATAAACCGTGAAATAAAATAAAACTGAAAATACTTAGAAAAAATAGCGGAAACATTTAATAAATAGCTTTAATAAATACCGAAAACAACTGTCATTACTTAAACCCAAAGGCTGACACTTGGACAACCTCAAACTTTAAAATCCCAAAATGATCTCCAGTCTATACTCATAATCATAAACTGAAACAACTAAAAGTCTCTAATACTACTGCTTCCTGAAAGCCTTGACGAGACATCCTCTATAGCGCTTGTACTACCCTCCTCTAGCTGGCTGCCCTCAAACTGCTCCTCTCGAACTCGCTGCTCTCTAACTCCTCTTAGTCCTCTTCAAACTGGTGAGTGAGATGGAGTCAGTCTACGCCCTTACGTTTTAAACTTTCTAATACTTGAGTACTTTGCTTAAACACTTAACTTTAACTGGTGGAAGTTGTTTGTACTTCCAATCTTAAAATCTTAACTCTTAAACTTTGAGGGAGTTGAAGTTACTCTACTCTATTAAAGCTCAAATCTTGACTTAAATACTTGACTGACACGGGGATCCCTCACTAGCTAGTCCAGTTGCCAACTCATACGTATGAGAAGCCATCCAGGCTTTCCTTAAACTTAAACTTAGTTAGGGAAGTCGTAAAGATTCATCCCCCTAACATCTTAAACTTATCGTGGTGGCTCTTCACCACGATTCTCAAGAGCATAACTGCTGCTCATCTTAAAAGTCTCAAGAGCATAACTGCTGCTCTATCTCAAAATGTCTCAAAAGGCAACGGACTGGCGCTAGTGATTAAAAACACTTAAAACGACTTCACCTTCTTGAAGGTGAGTTACCTCTTAAAAAGAACTTGTTTCTTAACTTTAACAATAACTTATAAACGTAAAGCTTTAAATTAAATAAAACAAAATCACCTCAAATCACATCAAATAGCACATAATCACTCCAAACCATAACTCAAGCAAAGCACAAATAATCAATCATACTCATAACTAAGCAACAGTAACCAATTCGCTAAAATACTTAAAATCATAACACTTAAAAGAATACGTAAGGCGCAGAATTTACCCCTTTACACTCACCTTATTATCCAAGCCGATTGACTTGAATCAAAATCCACACTAACTGCTCGATAGTTAGACCCAAGGTTTTCACCCTTATTTGACACGTCCAAGCAAGGTTGCCTCTAATCAGAGCTCCTTTCTCGTCGACAATGTTTGTCTTCCAAAGCCATAGCGCCCACTACGTAAATATATATGTACCCTGTATAGGCATGCACCTCGTCACTCAAGTTTCCCCTTAATTACCTAGTTGTAAACCTTTAAAGACATAAACCAACGTGTCAATCACATCCTAATCGGTGGACACATCGCTTCCATGCCTAATCAATAAGTGTATCCATGCCACCAATCCAAATAGCCTTTTAAGAATGGACATACATAGGTATGATTCATCCTTTGATTTCCATAAACCAACACAGTGGCCTCACTTTCTTGGCCTTGACAAATTCCTCGAGCTCAATAATTAGTTACAGCCACGATATAGCTGTCAAAATCAAGCAATAGAACAAGAACACCGGGTTTAACGTGGTTTCCCTGATGAACAGGACTAGTCCAGGGGAGAGCAAGCTCTCCAAGTCAATCTTATTCTCCTTGTTACTTAGCATACACGAGCCATATACATATATATAGAGGAATCATAAACCCTAAGGACTAAGGTCTTAATATGTATAATTACATTTTTGGTACTTATATTTTCAACACGCTCCCTCAAATTGATGTTGGGTGCGTAACATCAATTTGGCTGATAAGTACCAATGTCTGCTTGAAGCTAATGCCTTAGTCAATAGGTCTGCAGTCTGATCATCTGTCGACAAATGATTTAGCTGAATTCTCCCTTCTGCAACAAGCTATCTGATGTAGTGAATATGAACCTCTATATGTTTTGTTCGATCATGTAGTACTGGGTTGAGAGCTATTTGTATAGCACTTGTGTTGTCGCCAAACAGTTTCATGGGTATGCTGCAATCAACACCCAATTCTCCTAGCAAGCGCTGTAACCAAACCATTTCTGAGCTAACCTCTGACATAGATCGATATTCTGCTTCTGTCGATGATTTGGAAACTCGCTCTTGCTTCTTACACCTCCATGAGACAAATGAGTTTCCCACTTTGATGCACCATCCTGGAGTTGACCGCCTAGTATCCTGACACCCTGCATAGTCTGCATCTGCATATGCTTCCAAGACAGCATCTCCGCCTGCTGGAAAGAACATACCAACATCCTGAGTGTGCTTGAGATATCTAGGTATTCTGTGCACTCCATCTTGGTGTTGTTCACGAGCCACACCCAAGTACTGGCTCACAACTTGCACAGAGTATGCAATATCTGGAGGTGTATGAACCAGGTATATCAAGCTTCCCACGATACTGCGATACAAAGATTGGTCTTCTATCAAATCACCATTGTCCTTTCGCAGCTTAATATTTTGTTCCATTGGAGTAGAACAAGGCTTGCAGTCGGCATACTGTGCTGTCTCGAGAAGGTATGCAATGTACTTCTTCTGAGAAACAAAGACACCTTTATTTGATCTCTGAACTTCCAATCCAAGGAAGTAGGATACATCACCCAAATCCTTCAGATTGAAGGCTTCGTGTAGAGAATCCTTCAACTCCTGAATTCCTGCTGAATCACTGACTGAGATGATCGTATCATCTACATAAATCAACAAAATAACCACACCTTCTGCTGTATTTCGCACAAACAAGGATGGATCATTCTGGCTCTGCTCAAACCCCAACTGTACAATAGTACTATGGAATTTTTTAAACCAAGCTCGTGGAGCTTGTTTAAGGCCATATAGAGAACGAACCAGCTGACAAACCATATTAGATGAACCCTTAGTGTATCCTGGTGGTCTCTCCATATATATGGTTTCTTTTAGGTCACCATGAAGAAATGCGTTCTTCACGTCTAACTGAAAAAGGGGCCAACCCTTCATTGCTGCCACAGCAAAAATACAACGAACCGTTCGCATTTTAGCAACTGGTGCAAACGTTTCATCATAATCAATGCCATATTCTTGAAGAAAACCTCGAGCAACCAGCCGTGCCTTGAATCTTTCAATCATTCCATCTGGATTCATCTTTATTGTATATATCCAACGACATCCAATTACAGACATACCGGGCTGTCTAAGAACAAGTTTCCACGTCCCATTTGCTTCCAAAGCCTGAGTCTCTTCCACCATTGCATAATTCCACCTAGGATCCATACATGCTTGTTCATACGTAGCTGGTACCATGCATGGCTCTGTAGCATATCCTTCATAGTCTAGTAAGCGCACTGGAGGCTTCCCCAAATTTGTTCGACTTGACCTTCTAGGTTGTGGTGGTGAATTAAGTTGTTGTCCATTCCCACCTTGCTGCCCAGAATTTCCTCCAGAGTCACCACTACTTTCTCCTGTCGAGCTACTCTCACCAGATGGAGAACTCGTGCCGCTAGTGCCGCTACTACCGGGAGACAAAGAGCTGTCCCTCCCTGACGGCGAACCGTCTGTATCCGTTGTCGAGGAAGGGCTGGCCGAAGAACTATGGCCAGAAGAAGATGGCGGTGATGTCGGCGGCGTCCCTCCCTGAGTTCCCATTGCCGTGAGAGGAGGATCATTAACCCTAGGCAAGGTAGTCAACCAGGCCAAGCGATCAGCTGTGGGATGAGTCAAATCACATTCGCCAGGCGTAGTGGAGTAATACGTACTGTCTTCGAGAAAAAGAACATGATATGCAATCCGCATTCGTTTGCCAACTGGATCATAGCAACAGTAACCTTTATGGCGATCACTATAGCCGAGGAACACGCACTTAACCGTCTTTGGGGCAAGCTTATGACGGTCTTTCGTGGCAATAATACAAAGCAGGTACAGCCAAACACACGTAGAAAGGAGTAATTCGGGGCTCGGGAATACAGGACCTGGTACGGAGAACACTGAGCGAGCACCGGAGTGATCTGACGATTGATGAGATACACAATCGTACGTACAGCTTCCACCCAATAACCACTAGGGACATGTGAGTGAAACAGTAATGCTCGTGTCAATTCCAGGACATGTCGGTGTTTACGCTCCACAAGACCATTCTGCTGAGACACTCCTGGACAAGACATCTGAGGTAGAATACCTTCGGATTTATAAAACTCGAGAAATTCATGTTTAGTAAATTCACCACCTTCATCAGAACGAATTACTTTAATGGTCTTACCAAACTGTGTCTTAATGAGTTGTACAAACTCCTTAGCAATCGAGCATAATTCCAACTTTTGCTGCAGAAAGAACACCCAAGCATACAGCGTTTTATGATCGATAAACAGAGCAAAGTACTTAAAACCCAAACGCGAGGTAATCGGAGAGGGACCCCACAAATCCGTATGAACAAAATCAAACGGCTCAACATAAATAGTCTCACTAGAAGAAAAAGAACTTTGAGAAGCCTTAGCTTCAATGCAGCTAACACAATCAGATCGAGACCCAAAAGCCGAATCAATTCTTCCTGGTAATAATTTCTGACGAAACATCGTTAACAATCGTGCAGAATGCAAATGGCCTAAACGACAATGCCATAAATCCCAAACAGACTTATTCTTTGAAAAATCAACCGAATTTACTGAGTTCCCGGACAAAGACCCAAAAACAGAATTCTTATATAGCCTTCCCTCCAACGGGTTCGAAACAGCACCAATAGCTTTAGGAACTTGACCAATTTCATCCAACACATAGACTCGCCCTTGCTTACTTCCCTTCTCGATCACCATCCCCGTCCTCTGGTCCTGTACCACACAACCGATTGAATTAAATGTAACATCACAACCAGTCTCAGCTAATTGCCCGACAGAGACGAGATTGGGCATTAAGTTGGGAACATATAATGTATCAGGTAGAGTTACTGAGCCCAAAGACGAAGTACCCCGACCAGCTACAGGAATCTGATCCCCATTAGCCACTCTCAAATGTAAAGTTGAAACCGGTTCGAGCTTATCGAACGTATGACGGGCATGTGTCATGTGATTAAACGCACCAGAGTCTAATAACCATTTAGCAGCCTTACCAGAAAATGTGCCTGAGGCAAAGGGCGAGGTCAGCGCCTGTGGAAGCGCCTCTTGTAATGCCTCCTGGACCATTTTCCGGACAAGATCCAAGGAGGAGGAGACTCCCCCACCAGCGGATGACCCTGAAACAGGTGGAGATGGCTCGGAGACAGCATACGCAGCCCCTTGAGTCTTTGACGAGGATCGGCCAGTCATAGTGGAGCTGCCGGACGACGTAGCATAGGTAGGAAATCGAACCTTGCCCCGTTTTGTGAGCGTGGGACACTCAAGCACGATGTGACCAGCCTTCTTGCAATAGTTGCAATAATTTCGCTTCTTACAATGGATTTGAATATGCCCAGGTTCATGACAATGATGAAAAATCAATTCACCACTAGGAGGAGTGTTAAGCTGCGAATGATGAGAGGAGCCTGAACGTCCAACCGCAAACGCTGAATCAGTAGTCTGATTAATACGAGACTGGCTTTTGAGCCTTGTTTCCTCCCGAACCAGCTCAACAACAATGGATTCAAGATCGGTGATACCCCGATGAATCAAGGATGCGCGAATTGGTTCGAACTCCGCCCGCAACTTCATTAAGAATTGCATGACACGCGTACGGGAGCGCTCCTTCAGAACCTCAGTCGAGGCATCACCAGACAATAACGACGCAGTAACCAGGTCAGATTCAGTCCATAAATGAAGCGCATGTTTATAATAACTGCGCACATCCCGATCTCCTTGAGCTAACCCCGCAAGCTCCAACTCGATTTCATAAAGGCGAGAGGGATCAGCCTGCGAGTACGTTCCACAGATATGGGTCCACATCTCATGGGCTGTGCGGAACCGACGGAGACTCAACGCAGTTGGAACATCAACAGAATCCAATAACGCAGTGACGACTTGAGCGTTGGAGGCAGCCCAGTCGACCTTTGCCTGCGCATCTGCGGTGTCAGCCGGTTTCTTCCATTCGCCCGTCAAAATCGTGGACAACCGCCGCCCTTCCACAAAGTTGCGGAAGTGAAATTCCCATAATGGAAAATTCTTTCCATCAAACTTAACCGAAACATTGTCTTGCTTTTGAGAAGCCATTCTTAGCAGCTGAACCTAGAAGCAGTAATACCAAGAAACACAAACTTAAGAGTATCGCACCTATCAAACACGGAAGAAAGCCAACGCTGAGAGTGAACGATCGGCGACCACCAAACGCGAAACCCAAACAAAAATCCTAGCTTCCGAACTGAGAAACCCTAGCAGCCGAACCGAGGTCACAAACCTTGCCGAAGAAGAAATAATCAGTCCATGAATCAGAGAAGCTCTAATACCATGTCAAAATCAAGCAATAGAACAAGAACACCGGGTTTATCGTGGTTTCCCTGATCAACAGGACTAGTCCACGGGAGAGCAAGCTCTCCAAGTCAATCTTATTCTCCTTGTTACTTAGCATACACGAGCCATATACATATATATAGAGGAATCATAAACCCTAATGACTAAGGTCTTAATATGTACAATTACATTTTTGGTACTTATATTTTCAACAATAGCATGTCCACCACCAGTACCAAAAAGTGACCGAAATGATGACCGGAGGGAATCCTTACCTCGCATCTAATTCTCGGCGACGTTGTCCGATCCCGTTCTGACCCTCGCCGTACATCGCACTCCAAGTCGACATCTGGGAATTGATATCTCTTCATCACAACTTGATACTCGGACCGCCACGACCCTGAGCTTCTTCACAATTGGCAGGCTACGGAATCCCTAGTGCTCTCTCGTATCGACAACTACGGACTGATCGAGATCGGCCGGGAATTTTTGGTGGGGAAGGGAAAGAAGAATCAGGTCATGGATTTTGCAGGAAGGTGTCCGCTGGGGGAATAATCATGGCCGAGCGGTTCCTTCCCTTTAATGTATACATTTTTTAAATAATAATAATAATAATAATAATATAGTATATATTATTATTATTATTCATAAATCGTGGTTGCAACCCTTCGTACGTAACCGTTAACCCAACCGTTCCCGTATTTTGGTCGAACCTAAACCCAAGGGTATAATCGTCATTTTGACTTTTGGGAAGAGCGGGGTGTAACACTTCTCTCCCCTCGGGGGCTCTTCCTCTCCATCCTTCGGGTTGGAATCTTCTTTCTCACTCACTTCTTTAGCAGCAACTCCCGGAGTCACCTTTCCACTTCCCACTTAAATTGCATTCACCCTCGCATGATCCTTGGGGTTCGCCACTGTTTGGGAAGGTAGGGCTCCCTTTGGTCTCTCGGTGAGGATCCCGGAAAGATTGCCGATTTCCACCTCCAAACTTTGGAGGCTCGCTTGATGGCTTCGGAGTCCCGCCTCTACCTAGGTAAACTTGGTAGTCGCCACATCCATAAATTGTTCAATCTTCTCGAACTTTTGAGCACTCGTGCTCATAAAGGTGTTCACTAGGTCTTCAAGCTTGGATAGCTTGTCGCGTTGTTGTTGTTGTTGTTGTTGTTGAAACCCTTGGCCACCTTGTGCTTTATATGGTTGTTGGAAGCTTGAGCTTTGGACTTGAGGCCTTTGTTGGATGAAGGTTGGTCGAGGTTGATAATTGCTCGTGGGGCCTTTAAAACCTGGGGTCTAGGATTAGTCGGTGATGACCAAGCAAAATTGGGGTGGTTCCTCCATCTGGGATTATAAGTATTGCTATACGGGTTATTAGCCCTAGCATTTGCCACGAAGTTGACTTGTTCCTCCGAAGTGGTTGCCTCCTTCATTGCTTGGCACTCTGTCATCTCATGGCTAGTGCTCAAACACCACTCACAAGACATCACTGGCCTCTTTCCTTGCTTCTTATCTTCAAGAATTACCTCGGTCAACTTTTAAAGCTTCGCTTGAACACTACAAGAAATTAGCTATTTTGTGACGCACCCAATTTGTCATTTTAGTGTGCCATTTTGTCACTTTTTGTCTAATGTGACAAGTGTTATGACAAAAAGGCTTTATCAGCTTTGCTCTGTCGTATTAGGTCTAATGTGACAAAGTTTAATTTTTCGGTTGTCATAATATTGTTCGGCCAACTTGACAATATATCGTTGTCATAATATGTTGTCCTACCATGACGAAAGATCTTGTCACATTAGACTGTTTATTTTGTCACACTTTAATACAACCAACTGACTAAACGAGATATTATGAGGGAACTGTTTGTCATTCACATTCGTCACTTTAAGCTGTAGGGCACGTGCCCTTAGAAATCACATATGATAAAATAATTTTGTCATATTTTATGTATTCAGTGACGGTCCAGTTTGTCATAATATGGATATGCTTTGTCGTAATACCATTTATCTGACAATATATATGTCAGGATACTGAATTGTTTGTCATATTTAAAACATAAACTGATAATGGAACATTGTCATAATTTGTTCGTTCCTGTAAGCAGTAAATGTGACAAGCGAAATACACATAAAATATGTCATAAAACAAGCCGACAGTCACATTCATTTAGAAAACGCTGAATATTCAGGGTCCTAGCTCCCAGCTTACAAAGACGCAAAATAGATAATATTCATGCATCACATCACACACTCCTACATTCTGTTCGACACAACCATATTGTCCAAAATGGGTTTGCAGCCGACAACTACTTATAAATAATTCCGTTCAGGAAAACATTCGCTAAGACGCAACCTCCTCAAGTCATATGAACACACGGTCGTGCAGGGATGCGTCCACACCTGCAATTGCAATTTGAGAAGAAGCTAGATTGAGACTTCACATTCGTGCATAATTGTTCCTAACAGATTGACTAAGTTCTGTATATGAAATTCATGCATTCAATAATAGCTATGTACCTGGTGCAATCATTTCCTGCTGAGTTTGGCGAGGACGGATTCCATACTCTTTTGCATCTTCTCTTGTGCCAAGCGCATTTGTTCCATCTTTTTCCCTTGGTTAGCCAAACGTTCATGTTGCAGATCAAGCTCTACTTTATGTTTTTCAATCTCCTCATCCCGAGCTTTAATCTTCTCATCCTGCTCTACCAGCTTGGCCTCCAACTCCTTGGTCTTACTTTCCGCCTCTGCTTTTGCTGCTGCCAGATCTGCTTCCAGCTGAACTTCTCTTGCCGACTTCCTCACTGCTTCTTTAGGTCCATACTTGAGCTTCCTCTGCAAGACTTTCTGAATGATGTCACGACCCAGCAGTGGATTCCCATCTGCCTTTGCTTGGACATGGAGGGCCAGCATCGCCTCCTATATTGCACCAAAATAAAAGTCACCACCCAAATATACAGGCCACAACAAGATGCAAAGCAAAATAAAAGTCACACCACAGTAACAGGAGGCGCATAATAAACCAGACCACAGTAATAATTGTTCCCTCTTAATTCAATCAACCTATTACAATAACTATACATCGAATATCCATTCATGTGCGTGGACTAGGTACACAATATAAGAGGAGCAGAAGGGCTTACATAATTCGCTTTCGGTTCCTCGCTCACCCAAGTACCATCACTTGCCTTCTTGTGCGTGTTGGCATACAGCTCAATGTCAACGGGCACCGCATCATCATCCTCAGCATCCTGGTCATCTACCTGCTCCGTTTGAGCTGCTTGTGCAACCAGCTTCTTTTGCTCCTATACATGATAGTTCAAATGTTCAAACATGGTAAAGGTGTGGTAAGTGGCCTGTTTACCCCTAGTTTATGGTCATCTGGTCAAATTCAGATTTGTTGTTGTACAAAGATGTAAATAAAACTTAATGCTTTACCATTTCATACACTCTCTGGTCGTGGGATTTTGCCCCAGTAGTGTGAGCATAGTGCTGCTTAGCCTTGTTTTGTATGTTATTTGTGCTCCGCCCCTGCAAACAGAAATGTGTGCTAAGCTCTCATCTTGTACAAGTGTCATCAAATATCCAAACACGGCAAGTTTTACCTTGAATCGATCACTCTCAAAGTGCTCACAGAGGGCCTCCCAGTCTTCCTGTTTCACTCCTTCTGGAGGGTTCAGACGAGCTTTGGTGGGGTCTTCCTGTTCCTTGTAGTGTTTATGACAGGTGTACTTGTAGTTCAAGAAGCGTTTGTGGAGAACAAGTCTCAATGTTGCACACTGGGCAGGCCAGTTTACCCCTAGTGTTCCACCCAGAAAGCATGGCATATGCAGGGAAATCATTGATGGTCCACAGCAATGCAGCACGCAATTGAAAAGATTCATTTGAATGAGCATCATATGTAAGAACCCCATCATGCCACAACTCATTCAACTGTTCTATAACGGGTTCTAGATAGACATGAATGTTATTCCCGGGGTATTCGGGACCAGGAATTAGGACACTAAGGAAAAAAAAGGGTCGGTCATACATAACCAAGGAGGTAAGTTGTACGGGGTTAAGACAACAGGCCACATACTGTAGCTGTTGCTCATGTTACCGAATGGGTTAAACCCATCACTAAGCAGCGCTAGTCTGACATTCCTGGGATCCGCAGCAAACCAAGGGTGATCCCGATCAAAATCCTTCCACGTTTTACCATCAGCTGGATGCCTAAGCATATCATCATCAACGCGTTTATCCTTGTGCCACCGCATATCTTTTGCTAGATCTTTGGTAGTGAACAACCGCTGCAACCTATCCTTAATGGGGAAATATCTAGCTCTCTTTAAGGCAACATCTTTCTGTTTACCAGATTTAAACCTAGGTTCTTTACATTTTGGACATTCTCGAGCAGCTTCAAGCTGCCCCCTATACAGAACACAGTTATTGGGACATGCATCGATGATGGTGTAACCAAATCCAAGATCACGCATATACTTCTTCACCTCATAGAACGAAGTGGGAAGTGTTTCCCCATTCGGTAAACCTTCCTTGATTAATTCAAGATATTGGTTGAATGCTTTATCACTACTGTTTGTCTGTATCTTGATGTTCATCATTTTCATAACATAGGACAGTTTTGAAAATTTTTTACAATCAGGGTAAAGAGGGCAATTGGCATCTTTGAGGAGCCTTGCCAATGCACCATTATTATTAGGACCGTGGGAAGGTTCAGCGGTTGTTAGACACTCATTCGCCCTACCAAAATCACCCAACATTTCAGACATGTCGGTCTGTAACCCACTCTCTTCATTATGAACATCGTCAGACTCAGTCGGTGGGTTTTCACCGTTACTACTAACACCATAAGACTCACCATGATGGACCCACGTTTTATATGTCTCGACCATACCATGCTTAAATATGTCTCCCCGCACCTGGACTAATGTCTTAAAGTAGAGATTATTGCAGTTCTTGCACGGACATCTAACCCTACCAATTGCATCAACATGCTTAGAAGCAACTTCCATGAACTCATTAACACCCAACTCATAATCAGCACACCAATGATCTTTGAGCATTATCCACTCACGACTCATTACGCGTTAAGGTATAACTGACCTTTGATTGCAGTCTGTAACTTGCCGCAGCAGGTTCTAATCGACCAAAGAGACAAATAACCTGCATGTAGCATTAAACTTTGAAATCAGTTCAAGGTAGCTCAAATCTAGTTAACAAATTATGCTTTTTTGAACTTAGAAAGGAGATAAACAGTACACCATAGAGATAGTCATCTTAGTTAAACCCAAACAGCATGCTGCTTCAAATCATACGCGTTTCAAAATCAACCAGATCAAGGGAAGTCATCAGAATTACTAATTCAACATCTGGGTAGCTGAGGTTATCATCAGAAGGACTAATCTTTTCAATCATGTTTCAGTCATCTTAGTTAAACCCAAACAGCATGGCACATTGCCCTTTCAGAAACAAAAACCATCCCCATCAAAAAACACTTTTCACAAATGTCGCCTTCATCCAAATCCATTGCATCAAATTAACTCATCTCGCGTACCAGATACACAAATTTCATAACAGCTATCTATGTAAGCCAATCCATACACTGGGCTTACACAAAATCGAAGGCCAGACTTACTCGGTTTATCGACGGAGGGAACTCGCGGCAGGGAAGGCAGGTCGTCGAAGCAAAGGAGGGCAACTTGGTTAATGGAGACTGTTGATTCAGAGGGAAAGCCCTACCCCCTGTGCAAGAGCGCCTATGAACGACAGAGATAGAAGAAGAAACATGAGGAACTCAACTCTGCTTTTATCGGAATCAGGTATCCACCATGCAAATCAAAACCAAAATCGCAGAGGAAAAGGAGTCCAGGGCGAGGAGACGAACGAGACTTACCGGACAATCGATTCGCGGGGAGGAGAACGTACCCAGACGAATCGCTGAAGAGGATGTGGGGAAAGGGGTTTCGACTTTGCAATTCGCAGTGGAGATGGAATTGGGGTTTCTGTTCTTGGAGCTGAAGGGTTAGAGAGGCGGGTTGGGGTTTTTTTTCGTCTTGGAGGGAAGGTGAATAATAGTCCCGCCCAATGGAATTCTGGACGAAAAATAGCAATTCTAAAAAAAAAATATTAATGAAAAAGTTTATTTCATTCTGCACACCATATTATGACAAATTATATTATCATATCTTAGGATTTCTTGAACATAATGTGACAAACCATAAGGTGACGGGATGTTTTGTCATTCTGTAGCAGTATTTGCGCGGTAAATAAGACATATAGTGACAAAATTATAATGACAACAAAAACTTTGTCACAATGTAACTCTATTATGACAACTTTGAATGACAAGTATAACTTTTGTCACATATAGTCAATTAAATGTGACAAGTTTTTTTTTTGTCATATTTAGTTGCCTAATATGACAATATTTTATGACAACAAAATTAATTTGTCACTTAATGTCAAATTTCTTGTAGTGGAAGTAGAGTGCTTGCTCCCACACTCCCCAGTCCTCTATCATTACTTCTTTTCCCGCTCCTCATCAAACCCAAATCTTACCCCTTGAGGGCCATGTCTTCGAGCAATTCGGTAACTTGCGGTGGAGTAATATTCATCAATTTCCCATGACACAGAGAGTCAATGAGAATTTTATCTTCTTGGATTAGTCCACCGTAGAAAGTTTCAATTCGAAACTGCTCCTCGAACCCATGGTGAGGGCATTGAAGAAAGTAAACGGAGAATCTCTCCCAAGCATCCCTCAGGGTCTCGTCTTCCTCTTTATCGAAATGGGTGATCTTCTTTCTCCACTCGGCCGTCTTCAAATGCGGGCAGTAGCGAGTCATGAACTTGTTGAGAAAAGCCTCATTTGCAAAGTTTCAGCCGACATGCCATTCATTTTCAAGCTCCCCACGAGCTCCAGGAATCTCTGCACATGCTCTCTTGGTGACTCGCTTGGAAGGCCGTGGAACAAAGAATTGTTCTGTATCATGGGCACTAGAGCCGACTTGATCTCGAAATTGTTGGCCTCCACGGGAGGGTGTAGGATTGGCGATTGAATGTCCACCGGCCGTGGGGCCATATAGTATCCCATTGTCCTCGGGACTTCCTCTTCCGCCGCCGCATCGTTTAGGTTACGAGCTTTGGCGGCTCCTGCTTCTCTTTGGTTCCCCGCCATTTCTACTCCAATGTCGGGTTCACCTTCCACTTCTTCAACTTCTACTCTTCTAGCACCGGGACCAAATTGTTGTCCCCTTTCTTCACTTCTCCTCCTTGCCTCCGCTACCTCCCTCTCCCATGCTAGGAGTCGGAGAGTTCGGTTTATGTTCTCGTCAAGCGATATCAAAGGTGTCGGATTGCTCCGGGTCATGAACCTCCCTACACACACATAGAAGACAACACCAAGTCTAGCACAAGCAAAGCACACACACTTTCAAAATTAGAAATTAAAAGCTAGATTAACACCAAACAACTTTTTCAAGATAACAGATCGTTGTCCCCGTCAACGACGCCAAAAACCTGACTCATCCCGAATTTCACAATTAATTCCCACCTAAGGTCCAAGTATAAACCTTATTAGGGTGCAATACAGGGAAAGTATGTTTAAATATCGACTCGAGCCGGTCCGTGTACCCCTACTTCAATTGTTTGAAACATTATCTAGTGAATCGGTTTTGGTTGAAAAGTTTGCTAATTAAAGTAAAGCAAGGCAAAAGTAAATGGTTTTGAAAGCTCTATGTGAGAAGGATCACTCGGGTGTCGCTTCCCCATAACTACTACCATGGCACGAGAAATTGAATTAATTTTTAAGTGCAAGATGATCGCGAACCGCTAGGAAACGCAACTATGGTCGTAGACCACACTCTCGTTTGCCAAACCAAGGGATACATTATAGGCTACTCAAGTATCCCTCTTGGTTAAGGCAATCGATGGTTGACTTACTCTCTCACTCAACCCAATGGTTTGTCGGCTTAATCTTGCTTAACCAAATTGCTTAATTCAACATAGAGGTTTGCCCTACATTAACCTAGATAAGTGGCTTAAAAAGCCCAAATCCCAACTCAATTGAGCCTCCCTTGAAAGGTGGTTTTCCCTCTAATCTAGGTTAGAATGGCCAATTGGATTTCTAAGCACAAACATGCATAATGAACATGAAAAATACCCCAATCATTGAATTAAACAACACCCATAAACAATCATTCAATTCACACAGCAAATAGTTAGGGTTTCACAACACCCGAGTGAAAAAGGAAACTACTCCATGCTAGAAAGGGGAAGAACATAAGAGGAAGAGGTAGAAACCATCATGGTGATGCCTCCAATCTCCTTTGAGCTTGTGTTGATCTTCTCTTAGGGAGAATCTTCCCAATCCACCACATGGAGCAAACCCTAGCCTTCTTTCTTCATTGGTTCGTTCTTTCTCTCTCTTAAATATGAAGAAGAAGACACTTTTTCACTCTTGGGCTCTCTCTCTCTCTCTTCCTTTCAGCTCACATTATATACCAGGATCTGGCTCAGTTCACGACCGTGAACTCTTCAACGCGTCCGTGAACACAAAGCGCGATGTCAAAACGCACCGCTTCGCTATCAAGAGTTCACGGGCTTATTGACCGTGAACTCGACTCGCGGTAGTAACTGCCAATTTCTCCCTAGACCATCGCGGTTCATTGTTTTGGGCTTCAGTTCACGACCCTAATGGACCGTGAACTCCAATGCTAACTCGTGAACTCCGTCTGGATCACCCTCTTTGCCCGGGCTTTGCCTCTTTTCGTCCAACTTTCGACTCTGGGACTAGTTTCACCTGTTGGATCCTGAAACACACTAAAACGCACAAAACCTAGCGTAAAACCACCCTTTTAGGAGTCCAAATGCTACAAATACCCAAGGAAAACAGGGATAAAATGTGTGCAATTAGGCCCAAATCAGCCATTTTACACCTTTTCTAAATATATTTATATATAAGATAGAAATTTAGTGATTGAAATGGAAGTTCTAACTTATATCTATTAAAAACTCAAATTCCATAAAAAAAATACCTATCTCAAGATCCACCCACCATCTCCTTGCATCTCTCTTCTTCTCCCTCTCTAACCATCAGACCTTTGGTTTTTAGAGCCCGTTTTGGAGCATCACTTTGATTGGACCTAGTATAACCAGCCATCTGGTAGAGGTGTAACAATCTTGATTATAACAATCGTGAATAACCATTCATAACTTGTATGTTAAATGATGTAGTCACTTAGTTGCCTATGATGGAAAAGAAAATTGACATAACTAAAAAAGAGTTTGTCTGAAAAAGCGTAGCATAAATAGGAAACTCATGATCATAACCTTTAGTCAATATTTATTTCTTTTGTTGGAGAAACAATACATAAATAGCAATATCTAAACCTTAAAGTATTTTGCACAATACAATAACAAAATTAGTTAGAAATTAACATTTTCCATCCATACTCTATGCAATGAAAAAATTATTTATCAACCAAAATACTTTACATTTAGTTTAAAGCCAATTTTATTCACTCAGCAAAAAAATTAAACCTATCTTGTGGTACCGACCTTGCTAATGCACATAATCACATCAATGCGTCCATGAAAACTCCAACCCTACTTTCATGATTTGTCTTGTACTGTGATTATTTCATATTAAACTAAGTAAATATAAATGATACAAATGGTTAATTACCCTATAAGATAACATATTTAAATAATTGAGATCGTATAGAAAAATTGATACTCAAGAAATTGTGTTTTTTTAAACTCACCCATTTGTCCAATCATGCCATATAATCAAGAGATTTGGCATTTGACGGTTAACCAAACTAAAACTTTCAAAGAACTGGCCGCTTACAGTTTGAATAACAATATCATTGCTTTTATAGATCTAAAAATTAATACCAAGTTAAGAATTATACATCACTTCTACATATTCAATACTGCAATTCAATGTGCAATATTCGAATCAATATTATTTAGGTTGCAATTTTAAATTATCCTCTATTTATAAGATAGAAATAAATTAAGTTTATTATTAAACTCAAATTAAAAAAATCAAAATATGAAAATTCAAATATCAAATAACAAAGAAAGTACTTCCGAGAAAGTTAGTGGGCTGCCTAACAGTAGTGGAGAAGTCATATGATTTTTTTACGCGAAAACCTATGATTCTTATTAATCAGCGTTGGTCATTACATTATCAAGCTGTAACTGATTAATCAAAAAGGCGGGTGGACTATCCAACCAAACAATAGTTTCATTCATCCTAGGCTTCGACTGAGCTGTTAAGTGAGCCGTCACATTGGCTGTACTGCAAACATATCTCCAAGATCCATTTCCGAGTTCCTGCAGCATTGGACGAATACTTTGACAACTGAATCTCGTCTTCATCTGTATCTCATCTGACCTCGAGAGCTTTTGAATGAAAGAGAGACAATCAGATTGAAGGCACAGGCTGTTAACATTTGAACTGCTTTGCCAACTGCATGCCGAACTCCGCCGCCAAAGCCTCTCCCATTTCAACAGTCTGTCCACCAACCACCTTCTTCGCAACCGCCAGCAAATATACTCCTCCCTGGCCTCTTGTGACAGCACCCGGAACCACACCATCCGGCTCATCAAAATTTGCATCCGTGTTGATCTTGAACTGCCCGATCCTGGCTATACCAATACCTCGGGCTCCTGGTTTTGAGTTGCTATACTCACTCGTTGTTGGTGTGTATTGTAATTATCAAGGTAATACCGAGCTCGCTTAACAATCTCATCCTCAAACAACTTCTTTCCATTGAACATTTGTACGTTTCGTTCTCTCCACAGTTGTCACATGAGTGCACTCCACTTTTCCAACTTCTCCTCATCCCCAAGATCCATTACTTGGTTTACCCATTGCAGGCTGTCCGTTGTCGGTTGGAACGCGAAGCAGTCAGCAACCTCCAAATTCTTCCAAATGCGACATGTCCAGGAGCACTCTCCAAATAGGTGGATTTGGGTCCCCCTTCGATCACAAAAAGGGCACTTATCTCTCCTCCTTAGACTTTTGGTACTTATATGATCTCCAGTGGGAAGCGCATCTCTCGCAAATTTCCACAAGAAGTGTCAAATCTTTGGGGCCACTTCCATCGCCCAGAGTTTTTTCCAGACTGTCTCCTCGCCCACCGGAACAATCCCTAGGTTTGTCTTACATTCCTCAAGCTAAAACTGATATCCTTCCCGAACCGAATAGCTGTCGTTCACACTCGCATTCCAAATGAGCCTGTCCTTTTCTTGTATCCCGCACAAAGGGATCTCCAAAATGGATTGAATTACATTATTAGGAAAGCATTGTTCCAGCACTGATAAGTCCCACCCTTCTGTGTTTGTGTTTACGAGATCGATAACTCAGGACTCCACTGGCAAACTTTTGTTGGAGAAGAGACAAAACCCTCAACGTTGTGCGGGAGCCATTTGTCTCCCCAAATGCGAACCCGATCACCATTTCCAATCCTTCACCTTGTACCCCTATGGATGAAGTCCTGTGCCGACATCAAGCTACGCCAAACATAGCTCGGGTTATATCCCACATTCGCCTCAAGGATGGACGAATGCTTATGATATTTGGCCCTGAGTATTTGTAGAATGAGCGAGTCTGGCCTGTGGTAAAGATTCCAAAACTGCTTGCCTAGGAGCACCATATTGAAACCCGTCAAGTCGCAAAAACCCATACCGCCCTCCAACTTGGAACACGCTAGCTCCTCTCTTGATCCAGTGAACCTGCCTCTCGGATCCTCGCTGTCCCCACCAAAATGTAGTGATCAAACTATGTACCTAGTCAATTATTCCATCCGGAATTTTGAAAAGTGACATAGCATAACAGTTGTGCTTGGGCTACTGACTTCATTATAACTTCTCTAACTGCAACAGACATCACTCATTCTTTCAACCCTTTCAGCTTCTTACGAACCCGATCAACCAGCCTTGCAAAAATTTCCTTCTTCGATCTGCCAACTGTGGTAGCAAAGCCAAGATACTTTTCATGCTTCTCCACAATCGTCATCCACAGGGTTCCAGCCACAATTAACTTAGTATGAGGGATTACCTTCTTGCCGAAAGAGACTTCAGATTTCTGAAAGTTAACCAGTTGCCCGGACTCACGCTCGTAATCTACCAAAATTCTTTTCAGCGTATCACACTCCTGCATAGTGGCCCGTCCGAAGAAAATATTTTCATCGATGAAAAACAGGTGCGAGATTTCCGGCACCCCCACACCTGGACGAATCCCGTGCAGTCGTTTTTCCCGGACAGCTTTCTTGGTGTATGCTGATAAGCCCTCCGAACAAAGAAGAAATGAATATGGTGATAGGGGATCTACTTGTCGTAATCCTCGACCCGGAGAAAACTGCTGAGATTGATGCTCGTTGACTAAGATGGAATAAGTAACCGAGCTGACACACAACATAACTGGGTCCACCCACTTGTAATCAAAACCCATCTTTCGCATTACTCCTTCCAAGAACCTCCATTCTACCCTGTCGTAAGCCTTTGTCATGTCAATCTTCGCTGAAAAATATCCCACCTTTCCGGCCACTCTATTCTTTAAAGTGTGAAAACACTCAAAAGCCGCCATCACGTTATTTATAATAAACCTTCCCGATACAAAAGCACATTGCGTCGGCGAAATAATCATGTTGAGAAGACCCTTTAGCCGATTCGCCAGAACCTTTGACGCCATCTTGTATATCACATTGCACAAACTAATGGGGCGAAACTCCTTCGGACATGTTGGATTCTTCACCTTCAGGATTAGA
Source organism: Linum tenue (assembly GCA_946122785.1). Lineage (NCBI taxonomy): Eukaryota > Viridiplantae > Streptophyta > Magnoliopsida > Malpighiales > Linaceae > Linum > Linum tenue. The sequence goes on along the minus strand of CAMGYJ010000011.1, from coordinate 35,433,448 downwards.
GCGATAAGAGTGTGATTTATCCCCGGTGTCATCTCCCCATCTTCAATAATTCTGCGGACAATAGCTACCACATCATCCACCACCGTCTCCTAGTATTTCCTGAAGAAAAGCATTGATAAGCCATCGACACCTGGGGCCTTAAGTGCCCCCATCTGCTTCAGTGCGCCCCAAAAATCCTCCCTCGTGACTGGCTTTAAAAGCTCCTTGTTATCCTCCCTTGCTACCAATCTTTGGATGGCTTCCAGGACTGCAGAATCAGTCGGCACAGGTCTTGCAGTAAACAAGGAGCTAAAATAGTGAAGGAGAGTTAGTAGCCTGTTCAATTCCCGAGAACCAATTCCCTTCCTCATCTCTCAGTTTTGTTATGGTATTTCTCTTTCGTCAGGCTGAAGCTTTCATGTGGAAGAATTTTGTGTTTTTGTCACCGCCTTTCAGCCATTCTGCACGAGATCTCTACTTCAAATACTGCTCTTCTTCTTCCTCCAACACTTCCACCTCAGTTTCAAGGTCTTTACGTCGCTGGAGAACTTGGTCCGTCTTCAGGCATCGGTCGAGCGCCTTCAAAGCTCTTCCAATGCGTTCTCACTACTTGGCAAAACGCAGGAAAGTCTGCCTGTTCCATTCCTCCAAGTTCGTCCTGCAAGCATGGATCTTTGAGAGCACATCCACATGACTTGAGCCATTCCAAGCTTCTTCAATCACACCTGCACAATCAGCATGGTTAGACCAAAAAGGATATTTATATGGTTTTTAGATTTTAGTATTTAAAAATATACCAAATATTTCTTTATTGCAATTGGTAATGGTTGTTGTCTTTGTTTGGAAAGACAATGATTCAAATCTCGAGATTGATGTATTTTTATTCCTATGAATAAAAAATAAATAATGATTGTGAAGACACAATTACCCTTCCTACTTTCACTCTCGTTGCAACAAATTTGAAATGTCAAATAACTGCCCCCAACTCTGCCATAATATATTTGTAGAGATAATATTCTTTGTAAGTCGTATAAGATATGAAGGTGATGCTAAAGTGGTCGTTGAGAAGATTTACAAGACTGATACCCAAGATAGTTAAATGAGCACAATTCTCGAGGAGGTCGAACATTATTTAGCGATTCATGGTGGCCTTAGTGTGCGATTTGTAGGTCGATTTAAGAATAGGGGAGCCCCTTTGCTGGTTAGAAATGCCCTTTCATTGTACCCTACTACGAGTCGTTCTTTTGATTTTCTAGTCTGGCTTAAATTCAGGATGTTACCTCTTTCTCCAATCAATATAGCTGATTATTTTTTGTCAAAAAAAAACCATCAAAATGAAGGATTTTTTTTACACGGCCATATGAAAACTTAAGATTTGAATTTTGGAGATATGGTGCAAATGTCACAAAAGAATAGAGGTGTGAATCAGGCAAGGTCAAGAGGGTTTCAGTTGGGTTCAATCGGTTTAAGGGTTAGTCGAATTTTGGGTTCATCAAGTTAGGATTTATTGGGTTGCAGGTCACTCGGGTACGGATAAATCGGGTTGCAAGTTCATCGAATTCCGGGTCAATCGGGTTACAGGTTGATCGGACGAGTTGTGAGCATATCGGGTCGCGGGGTGTTCAGGTCATCGCATTGTGTTATTTACTATTCAATATTCACAAATAAAAGTTAAAAAACTTGTCAAAGTGTGACATTGATTTTTTTATCCTTTTAGATGATTGAGTTATTGCAAATCGTATGACTTAATAAATCAAGCTTAACCCTCAATTGCAAACCCAAATTCAACTCAAGCACAACTTTAATGTGCCAAATCTTTACTTCCGTGTTGTAAACTAACAATCATATAGTGCAAAAGTTGTAATAAATGTAGAAGCATAGAAAATATGTAGATAAATTAAATATAATTATTTAAAATAAATAATTGTTGAAACTAATAATTAATTTAGTATTAAATTATAAAAAATTAAATATATAGTAACCTTCAATTTACATAACTTCATACACTAAAGATAGTCTAATTAACTAATAGTGAAATTAATTAGTTTATATAGCTAGATAATTGCGTTGTTTAAGTTCTTAAATTAGTTCATATAATGGGTGCTAGTTTATGTGTACTAAAAAAATGATTGATTTATTATGATGAGATGATGCATGATAGATTCTCCTATAGACAATGTCTTATTTATTAAATGATAAACTCTTAACTCATGTTATGTTGACAAATATACTATATCTAATTGTGCTGAAGTGACATTCATGATTTAGTTTTAATAATTTTACTAAAATGCATAATTTCAAGAGTGTTTCAGATTTTTTAACCTAAACTATTTTGCAGATTTATTGTGATAAGATGACGTATGATAGGTTCTACTATATACAACTGTGTTGGTTTTATATTTAGTATTTATTGTTTTTACCTATGTTTAGAATCGAATAATTCATTTTGCAAAACTATGTATTATATTATATAATATAGTAATTATTCAGTTGGATCAGGCGAGGTTCAGATTGAATCGGTCGGGTTGGATCAATTGGATTACAGGTTTAATTGGGTTCTAGGTCAATCGAGTTCGAGTTAATTGAGTTGCGGACTAGTCAGGTTGTGAGTCGGCCGAGCTACGGGTCAGTGACTTTTAGTCAATTCGAGTTGTGATAGGACGGTTTAATCAGATCGAATTCTATTTTTACACCTGTGCATAAGAATAGATTTTTGTATATGTCATGTTGCATTATATTCCCTTACTTTCGGCTATGGAATAATTACTATGTTAAAAGCATAACTGATAAATGGTATAACTGAAAATCTCATCAAAATTTGTTGTCATCCTAAATTTTAAATGAGTAGTCAATCCGAATAAGAAAGATTTGTCATCACTCATCATAATAATTCCTTTGCTAAATATTTTTAGTATCATTTGGTCTATAATTCAGAAAACAAGACAAGGATATTATCAATATAGGCAACATGTTTTGTTTTGCTCTGTGCATAGCTTGCGGGAAAAATCAAAATTAGGCACTTGTTAGCAAACAGAAGTTGGAGTTTTATGTTCAACACACCATTCGATATTTGCCTCCCGGAAAAGAAATTAAAAAGCATCTGTTAAGGTTAGGCAGATATTTCAATATTTACCCTTACATTAATATTCCATTATTGATAATTTCATTTCTCCCCGCCCTACGCAGCCTAATCGTACTCGAGATTAACACTATTAAAGGCAATCGCTGCCAATCAAATTACATATCCATTACAACACAAAACTCTCATATAGCAACCAAAAAAAAATGTTGACCAAAATACTTACGGTGGTTCTTCTGGCAACGATCACAATGGCGAGTCCAGCAATGTCGTACAGGCTTCAGATTAACGTTTCAAATCAATTGAGTAGAGGTCGGAAGATCACGGTGCGATGCGAGTCTAAAGATGACGACTTGGGCTCCCGTCGCTTGGTCAGCGGCGATGTGTATAGTTGGAGTTTTTCGCGCAACATTTTCGGCACGACGCTTTTCTGGTGTGATGTGGCCACCGCACGCAGCAAAAAGCATCTCTCTTTCAATGCATACGACGAAAGCCAAAGAAAGAAAGGGATGCCCAAGCTTCATGAACTTACCTGGGAGATCAAGGACGACGGTCTTTATTTTGCTGGTTTTCCCATTCCAATTGCACCATGGGTCTCGCAGTAAGGTGTTTGTCATATATTCTTAGCTTGTTGTTTCAGTTTGGTCCATTGTATTCTGTTGTGATGTTGGGGTTTCATTTACTGTATCGTACGTATTGATGGATTGATGTGTTTTGTGCGTATACCAGCAGCCTGCAAAAGCACAAATATTCTACTAGCTGTTTATGCCTAAATATTAATCTTGTATCACATCAGTTAACTACAAGGAATGTAACGGTTTCATTGTTTCATGTGTATCCATTGTACACAAGTATCCATTGAGTCTTAAGAATGTCTTTCCATTGTACATGTCATTTCTAAAATTAAATAAGGTTGGAAAATGGATATGCATTTCAGGAGACGACTCCACAGTCCACACTAGAGGTAGAAATTGGGGTGGGTGTACTGAAGCTCTATGTTTTTCACGTTGCGAAAAGTCGCAAATGCGACAAACAATGGTGTACGAAAGGAAAATCAAGCAAAAGGTTTGTGTAATCAAATAATTGTGCGTGAGATAATCAATAATTCAATATAAGTTGGCAGGTGTGTATTGTTAAAAAATCAACGGAAAATCTCATTTGAAAGATGGTTTCATCCCTTTCGGTTTCTCTAACCTATTCCCATTAATTATTTGTGCCTTCATATCCATGTTTACCTCCTCTTCATTATTCTTTATCTTATTAATTTACATCCAACATGAACTTAGATTAGATATGGTGGCAAATGGGATGGAAAAATGACATTCCCTAGTGTATTAAATACAACTATAGAATTTAATACACACATTAAATACACATTAGGAATTAAATGCACCATATTAATTATTATCTTTTTTTTCAAATTAAAACCTACACTAAATATATTCTCTCTCCTTATATCTGATTTTTCCTTTTTCAGCAACCTCTGACCACCAGACTTTCTCCGACCGCCACACTTCTCCGGTGAAAATCTCATCGGCAGACTCCCTCCGAACACCTGCAAAAAATATACCACTGCACTGATACGTTGTACCACTACACTGGTAGCTATACCACTGCACTAGTAGCGATATCAGTGCACTGGTACCAATGTCATATATGAGTATCAGTGCAGTGGTACAAATACCAGTACAGTGGTACAACATATCAGTGCAGTGGTATATTTTCGCAGGTGACCCGAGAGAGTCTGTCGGTGGATTTTACCGGCGAAATGTGGTGGTCGGAGGCTGCTCGGAAAGGAAGAATAGAGATAGGAGAGAGAAAGATCAAAGATGAGAGAGAATTGTATTTTTGTATATGTTTAGATTTTTTTTAAAAAACGAGTAATTAATGTGGTGTATTTAATGCTTACTTTGTATTTAATAACAGAACATTTATTATGGTTACTTTCATTAATACTAGTCAATAATTAATGAAAAATTGACCAATTAACAAGGGGGTGTCATTTTTCTAACCTCTTAAGGGGTTAGCATGCTAACCCATCCTGGTGGCAAATGATTTGCAAGACACACAACTTGATCGTGATTCCCCATATTATAATTCAGTTATTCAAAAAAAAATCAGGTTTTGTAAATAAGAGTCCGTCCGCTGCAAACTTTCAAAGCTAAAACAAATATCGTACGTGCATATCACAAAAAACCCATAGAAAGAATAATTAATATATATGCTTAAAATGGCAAAACACAAAATACTAACTTAACGTTTATTTTACGTTTCATGGGTAGCTTACTAAATTCCCTATTCTACCAAAAAGGAAAGAAGTAATAAAAGACATACACTGCAGAAGAAGGGGAAAAAACTTGTCACTATGGAGCAACCATTGGTGGAGGCTATCAAAATATTTATTTCGTCGCGAGGAATTAATATCTAATTTAATTTAATTTTAAATCTGGTCGTGGCGGGTCAAAGAGATGTGCGCAAGCAGTGTAGCAAGCACAAGATAGATTCTCACACCGTCCATAAATAACTAATCCAATTCTTCCAAACATATTGCCGCATGCTCTCTCGCATATCGAGTTATTACAAACTCCACCCCGAAGATGCAATAATGCTGCGGGAAAAGATGTGATTTTGTAGCAAAAATTTCCCTTACCTCCATATTCGTGACGACGGAATGCTACGACCTTGTTCCCTAAATTTCATTACAAACATTAGTTACATATGAAATCAAATCATCACAATCAATTAATAAGAGAAGAGACATATATACTAAATATATAGAAATGATCAGTTTCATATAAAATATAGATTATCACCATGGAGAAGACAATTTAATAGAAGAACTAATACAATTCTTGAGGAGGATGAGATTTTCATCGTGATCGTTTTCGCACTATTTTTTTTCCTGGAGTATATGAATTGTCTTGGTACGGAAGTGATATTAACTAGCAATCCACATATATATAAGAAGATTCGGTAACATGATTTTTTTACTTATGTAAATGCTAACTTCTCCATGATTGCAGGCGAGAAATAATCTTTCATGAGTTCTTTTTGTATTGTTGTTGAAGTCCATAAATCTCGGTCGTTTCTTTAATCATTTGACCGGCGACTTTCTAAATATTATGCTTGGGTTTCTCCCTTCTTTAATTTCCCTTTTTCAAAGTTTTCTCAATATGCTTTATATAGGCTAAATTACACGTTTGGTCACTCAAATTATACAAATATTTCACTTTTGCCACCCAAATTACTTTTCTTTCTTATTCGCCACTCACTTTACGAATCGTTTCACCGTTAGTTATCGGCTGTTACACTCTGTTAAAATTTGTCATATATGGCAGTCAACTATAAAGTTTGACCGTTAACTAGATGATGTGAAAATATAAAAAATAAAAATTTATTTTTCCATCTCATCATTCCACTTACTTTGTCTATATGGTTTATCATATTAATAATTTAATAAAAATTAATAAATTAAAAAAATTAATTTTGAGCGAAAGAGGGGCTTCTCCGCGCCATCCATGGCGGCTCCGGAAACAGGGTCTTCTCCTCTCCCTACACCAATTTCTACTCTCCCAGAAACAACTGTGTCGTTACGAATTCAGAGCTCGCTCCTAAAGAGGGCGGGCTGCGACGCAGCCGGCTGCGCAGAAGAGGAAAAAGGATCAATACACTGGTTCTGGCTCTGGTCCAGCTACTAAGTCCCCTATTTTCCTCTGCTTAGAATATTAAAAATTGAAAATTTGGGGTTTCCCCTGTTCTCCTACCCTGTTTTGGGTCTGTTCAGAACACAAGTGGTGGGATGACCGCCAATTTATTCGTTTTGTGCATGAATCTGCTTAACCAACTCCTCCACAATCTCATTTGTCCACTTGAGAACTCCATAAGCAACCGCCGGCATTTAGAAGTACCTGGGCGACTTGGGAATCCCATTTACCTTCAAATACCACAACTTTGGAGAGAGATAAAACTAACAACTAATTGTAATTTCTTCTCTCATCTTTCAGGCTTTTAAGATACCCACCAGCAGTCGTCAACACACCCTTTAAGAGCAACGCTACAAAAATGCAAAGGCCACCACCGGAGGATTTTCTCCTGAAGGAGACCAACCCACATTTGGGAGGCGGGAAGATCACGGGCGACAAGCTTACAAACACCTATGACCTCGTCAAGCAGATGTAGTATCTCTACGTCCGGGTTGTCAAGGCCAAGGACTTGCCTGGGAAAGATGTCACTGGCAGCTGGGATCCTTATGTGGAGGTCAGGCCTCGGTTCTGGAGGTTACTGTCAAGGATAAGGACTTTGTGAAGGATGATTTTATTGGGCGGGTTCAATGCGATTTGAATGAGGTCCCAAAATGTGTTCCTCCTGATAGTCCATTAACGCCTTGGTGGTACAGGTTGGAAGATAGGAAGAGTGACAAAGTAAGAGGGGAGTTGATGTTGTTTGTTTCGATGGGGACTCATGCTGACGAAGCCTTTCCTGAAGTGTGGCATTCTGATGCTGCAACCGTGAGTGGAATGGATGTTCTTACTAATATTTGATCCAAGGTTTATCTCTCTCCAAAGTTGTGGTATTCGGGGTAAATGTGATCGAAGCTCAGGACCCGCGCCAGATGCGGTGGACTAGTGCTTTTTCTTCTCTTGCGCAGCCGCGCATGCTGAGTCGGCAGCCCGCCGTCTTTAGGAGCCGACTCGGAATTCGTAACGGCAGGGTTGTTTATGGGAGAGGAGAAATTGGTGTCGAGAGAGGAGAAGACCCTGTTTCCGGAGCCGCCATGGATGGCACGAAGAAGCCCCTCCTTCGCTCAAAATTAATTTTTTTTAATTTTTTATTAAATAATTAATATGATAAACCATATAGGCAAAGTAAGTGAAATGATGAGGTGGAAAAATATTTTTTTTGTTTTTTTTAATTTTCACATCATCTAGTTAATGGTCAAACTTTATAGTTGACTGCCACATATGACAAATTTAACAGAGTGTAACGGCCGATGATAAGCGGTGAAACGATTCGTAAAGTGAGTGACGAATAAGAAAAAAAAAATCGGGTGGCAAACGTGAATGATTTGTATAATTTGAGTGACCAAACCTGTAATTTAGCCGCTTTATATATATCTTTAATTTCCATATGTCATTTGAGAAATTGCCTTTGCTTGTACGGTATTGACAGTGCAACTAGAAGACTGCTTGTCAAGTTCAACCCGATATGAAATGTTGGAACTATAGTTAAACCACAATTTAAGTTCAAAATATCGTACCATTGAATTATCCAATGCAATTTTCAATACCGTTTTATAATTATTGAAAAATCTATTTGTGTATAGTTTGAATGAAGAAAACAGTTTCTTCTTTTTGTTTTTAATTTCTTAACAATAATCAAGCAAGGGATACACAATTTTCCTTTGTTTGACCAAACACTACTAAATATTTATCATGATCCATCTTCTCCTTTTTATTGTGAAGATTTTGCCGTGATTGGCTATGATCAGATTAAGCAACTGGGTCACGATCAACTGGATGAATCAGATTAGCCGAACTGACCAAGTTAATTTTTTTTTTAAAAAGTGAATGCATGTCTAGTGGGTTTAATGACACAAATATTTTTTTTTTTTAAATTTACCACCAATATGGCGGATTAAAAAGTATTGACAAGTATATTGTGTTTTGGAGAAAAAGTTAGGCGAGACCACCTGAGACTGAGGTGTCACCACCTGAGTCTCAGGTTAATAGATGGGAAGAAAGTCCCAGGTGTTGGCACCTGAGACTGAGGTGTTACCACCTGAGACTGAGGCGTGACCACCTGAGACTGAGGTGGCAACGCGCAGAACAATCCTAATTCTAACCCTAAACCCTGAACCATGAACCCTAAACCCTAAACCCAAAACCAACGAATTTCATATCAGTTATTCACACCACAAATGACTAATAGGTAAGAGACATATTTTTTTTAATTATATTATTCAAATGTTATTATGATTGTGTTTAATTAGTGAGTTTTTCTGTAGTGATTTTAGAAGATTTGAACTAGTCGTTCGGTGGAAATCGGAGAAAGTAGAGGATAATTTGGGCGTCAAATTCATTGGTGGTGGTAGTTTTCAGTTGACGGTTTTTCAAATGTAATAGTTGTGGTTTGAAGTAGTTGTTGTTTTTCAAATAGTTGTTATGGTTTAAGAAGGTTGTTGTAGTTGTTGTTTTTCAAATGTAGTAGTTGTTGTTCTTGGCCAAATTATAAAATGTCCGAGTTGTTGTTTGTTATTTGTTGTTCCGAATAGTTATCGCTATACATGAATGTAAAAATAGTTCAAGGAATAGTCCACATAAATAGTCCACATTATAGTCCACATAACAAATAAACAACAAATTCAGACAGGAGCGTAGGCCACGTAGACAGCGATGTGAGCATCATGATGTACCTAACCCGCTCCGGATTTCAGATCGATAGCGATCACAGCCCGTTCGGCCTACTACCATCTTCTGGTTTAAACCGTCGTTTCAGCCAGGACATCAGACAGGCGCCAGCGAGGTGTGGTACCGGCGGCCATCTAGTGGATCAGCATGGTGGTCGTCGTGGTGATGATCGTTAGAGTTTTTTTTTGTATTTTTGTTATGTTATTATTATTTGGGATATGTATGTGGACTATTTATGTGTTATGTGGACTATTATGTGGACTATTTATGTGGACTATTCTTTGAACTATTTTTACATTCATGTATGATGTTATTAGCGATAACTATTCGGAACAACAAATAACAAACAACAACTCGGACATTTTATAATTTGGCCAAGAACAACAACTACTACATTTGAAAAACAACAACTACAACAACCTTCTTAAACCATAAAAACTATTTGAAAAACAACAACTACTTCAAACCACAACTATTACATTTGAAAAACTGTCAACTGAAAACTACCACCACCAACGAATTTGACGCCTAAATTATCCTCTACTTTATCCGATTTCCACCGAACGACTAGTTCAAATCTTCTAAAATCACTACAGAAAAACTCACTAATTGAACTAAACACAATCATAATAGCATTTGAATAATAAAATTAAAAAATAAATATGTCTCTTACCTATTAGCCATTTGTGGTGTGAATAACTGATACGAAATTCGTTGGTCTTGGGTTCAGGGTTTAGGGTTTAGGGTCAGAATTATGATTGTTCTGCGCGGTGCCACCTCAGTCTCAGGTGGTCACGCCTCAGTCTCAGGTGGTAACACCTCAGTCTCAGGTGCCAACACCTGGGACTTTCTTCCCATCTATTAACCTGAGACTCAGGTGGTGGCACCTCAGTCTCATGTGGTCTCGCCTAACTTTTTCTCCAAAACACAATATACTTGTCAATACTTTTTAATCCGCCATATTGGTGGTAAATTTTAAAAAAAATAAAATATTTTTGTCATTAACCCTGTCTAGTGAGAGAAGAGCTCAATGACTCAACTATAATTTGTTTTTGTTTTTAATTTTAAAAAATAATTATTTTTATAACTTATAATAACGTGGCAATTATATGATGACTTGTCATTGACGTGTATGTTGAGGTGGCATCTTTTGAATTTTTCGATAGTTGTGGCTATATTTGTCACAAACGTCAAAGTTGTGGCTTCTAATTTTTATTATGTAATTATAGAGGGATGGGATGACTTGCTAACTCACCAAAAGTTAGCACCGTACTAATCCTATTAATCTCCTTTCATCTTTTTTATTTTGTATCCACGGTAGATATTAAGGAAGGGTAGTTTGGGAATTTCAAAAATTAAATTAATTAAAATTTAAAAGGCACAATAAATCAATAATTTCTATGTTCATATTTTTAGCGTCTGTCTCCATATCACTCCCTAACGTTTGAATCATATAGTGTTTTCGTTGATAGTATTATTATTTTTTTGGTAAATATTCTCTGATAGTAAGTATTGTGTAGTGATTGTCATGATTTGTAGTAGTAATTTATCAAATTATAGTACTATCATGATATTTTGTGGTAGTGATTTCACTGCTCATCAGAGTATTGAATATCATTTCATACTCGTTAGCATGAAATCACAGCTAAAACAATTATAATCTTTTGTACAAAACATCATTAGTATGACTATAAAATCAGTACTACACGGTAAAATAACTACTATGGAATCACTACTATAAAATCATAAATAGGAAATAACTGCTACATTGTTCAGATCTATGAAATCACCAATACAAAAAAACTGCTATTACTACTGTAAAATCACTACTACTTTTTAAAAACACATGCACCACTTCCTTCTCCGGCGACTAACCTACATCCACCCTCTGACTCGGCCATTAGGAGATCCAACAGCCGGCGCTTTGAATCCGTCATTGCCTTCGTTTTGAGTTTCGCCAGCCGGTCCTTTTCCGGGGTAGCTTCCTTTAAGTTGATTTCTTTGCCCAGATCTGGGAGGGAGGGACAAAGCTTCCTTTAATTAATTTCGTTAGTCGGAGGAGCGGCTGAGGGATAGAGAGCTTTGTTTACTGGATTCCGGTAGCCATACCTAGGAGAGAGGGATGAAGGGAGCGGAAGGGATAGAGAGAGAGAGAGAGAGAGTTGAGAAGGGGAGGCGGTTGCCGGTTGTAGTGGGAGGAGGGGTGAATAGGATTACGGTTTATATTAATAGTTGTTATATGGTCTAAAATGATCTTCATTTAATCGCAGCCGTAGATTAATATTTTCATCCAACAGATAAAAATGTGGTTAGAATGACCCTAATTATCACCCCATCTATTCCCAATTATTCACATATGGATGATTAATGACCTACCACATTAGATGCTCACTTGCGAGTTACATGTAACCCCTATTTCTATATCATTATCTCTTATTCATATGCATTGGTATAAAGATGTAGTGGTTACCAAAGTTTGCATATAAATAGAGCACATTATTGTATCAAAAGTGAAGATGAATAAGAAGAACTCTTCTCCGCTCTTCTCTTTTGTCTTTCCCTCTCTAATCTTCTCTTGTAGTTGTTTATATTTTCCATTAGTTTCATAACACGTTATCAGCATGAAACTCTGCCAAATTATCATTGGTCGAAGACTCTCGACATAATCTAATGCACTGAGGTAAGATTTACAATATGATCAAGATTTTATTACAGTTATTCCAAAATATTCCAATGGAGGCTACTTATTTCTCATAGTAGGCCATCCATGAATATTTGTACCTAGTATGTCTATTTTCTATGAATATTTTGGATTTCAATTTTATTCATATCATCTATTACCTTATTGTATATCTTACTTTTGTAAAATAAAGTTTGTGCCTATTGAACCATCATAAAAGAAAAATTTGTGTAGTAGCAATATCATAAAAAAGTTAATATCAATTATTGGTTGATTTCTGAATTCCTACATTGTATGTGTTGGAAAATGAAAGTTTCAATAATACATATTTTTCCCAGAAGTGGAAAAATGGAGGAACAAAGTGGACATGGTAATATAATATAGAAAATAGGCGTTACCATTGTGATAGAAAAGTTCATTGTGAATGGAGCTATTTTATTTGTTCCATTAGAAGGTATTCTAGAAAGTGAGTGAAACAAATCATTCCCAGAAGTGAATGAAACACTCCATCCCCAAAAGTGTTTGGAGTGAAACACAAATTATATATATGTAAACTTTGTTTGAAGTTTTTCACCGGAAGTGAGAAAGAGAAAAAATATTACACAAATGAGAACGTCAATCACCGGAGCTATTTTATTTGTAAAGATACGCTGCCTGCGTTCAATAATGAATTTTTTATTTTTTCTTCTAAAGGTAATTTAATTAAATTGACCAGACAGCTAATGCGTATTATTATAATAATTAAACTCCTTAAAATTGACCAGGGCGAATGGATAGGGGTAGCCGGTCTGATCAGTCGATCGCCGATCTACCCGCTGACAGACGGCCGATCAGCAAAGAAAGGCAATGTGTCCTTCGCTTCGCTGTGGCAAGGTACGTACATAGTCTTAGTTGTTTATATTTACTTCTTCTTCTTCTTGTTCTGAGAATGACATTTTAATTATCTATAGCTTTTCCGAACAACAATCTGGGCTCTCGTATGGAGAAGAGGCAAGCCCATATGATTTGGGAGCAGGGGAGCTGAATCCAATGGGATCGCTCAACCCGGGGCTCGTCTACGAGACCGAAGTCACTCACTACTTGTTGTTCATGTGCTAATACGGCTAGTCGGCTACGACACCAACACCGTGAGGTGGATATCCAAAGTTGCTCGCTCCTCAAACTTTTATTGCTCTCAACACTCACGATCGGACCTCATCTCTAATCTCAACTTCCCATCAATCTCGGTCCGATTGCGGGGATCGAATCGAACCAGGACCGTTCCGAGGGTCTTGAAAAATGTACGGGAAATGGAAATTGGACATACGCGGCCGTGGTAGAATTTGGAGGAGCTGCTCGAGTGTCGTACGTGAGGGTCAAGGTATTCCCAAGAAAGTTAACGTTCACTGAAAATGGACAAAAGTGTAAACAAACATAAACCGAGCAATAAACAACACCAAGATTTAACTTGGTATCCCTGAGGTTCATGACTAATTCACGGGAGAGGCTGTGCTCTCCAAAGAGTTCCACTATCGACGTAAACAAGTTAAGTTCTGTACATGGGGGCTGCCAACAATATATATAGGAACACACGAATACCCTAATTACATAGACGGCTAGGAATGGTAAAATACAAGGTGGTACCCGAACTCATAAACTTCAACACCCTCCCTCAAATTGATGTGCAGTTCGCAACATCAATTTGGATGATAGATACCAATGCCTGCTAGAAGCAACGGCCTTCGTTAAAAGATCTGCAGTCTGATCTTCCGTGGAAAGGTGGCCAACTTGTATCTTACCTTCAGCAATCAACTGTCTAATGTAATGGATATGAACTTCAATATGCTTTGTCCGGTCATGCAATACCGGATTAACAGCAATCTGAATTGCACTCGTGTTATCCCCATAAATGCGCATTGGGACTAGACAATCAACACCCAATTCTCCAAGCAACCTATGCAGCCATTCCAGTTCATAACTCACCTCAGACATTGACCGATATTCAGCTTCCGTGGAAGACTTAGACACTCGGTCCTGCTTGCGGCATCTCCAGGACACGAACGACTGACCAAAACGCACGCACCAACCCGATGTCGACCTGCGAGTATCAATACAACCCGCATAGTCTGCATCAGCAAAAGCTTCGATCGTAGGTTCACCTCGCGCGGGAAAGAACAATCCCACATCCTTTGTCTGTTTTAGATACCTCAGAAGTCGATGAACGGCAGCCAAGTGAACATTAGTAGCCACTCCCACATACTGACTCACAACCTGAACTGCAAACGAGATGTCTGGTCTTGTGTGAGTCAAATAGATAAGACTACCCACGAGACTGCGATAAACAGACTGATCTTCCATCACTTCCCCCCCATCACGACTCAGTTTCAGATTTTGTTCCATAGGTGTAGAGACAGGAATACATTCCGTGAAGTGAGAGGACGCTAAAAGATCGAGGATATATTTCCGCTGCAAGACGAACAAACCATGAGAGGACCGGCGAACCTCCAAACCCAAGAAATAGGATACCTCACCCATTTCCTTCAAATTAAAAGCACCTCGTAAAACCGCAGTGACCTCACGAATCCCTTCTCTGTCACTACCAGTAACAATCATGTCGTCAACATAGATCAAGAGAACGACATTCCCATCAACTGTACGTCTAGTGAACAGAGATGGATCGCTGTGACTCTGAGAAAAACCAGCCTGTATGATCGTCCCGTGGAACTTTTCAAACCATGCTCGTGGTGCTTGCTTTAAACCATATAAAGAGCGAATAAGCTTACAAACCATCGTGGAGTCGCCCTTCTCATAGCCCGGAGGACGCTCCATATAGATGGTCTCCTTCAAATCGCCATGAAGAAAGGCATTCTTCACGTCAAGTTGAAGTAAAGACCATCCCTGCAAAGCCGCAACTGCGAAAATGCACCGAACAGTTTGCATTTTGACCACTGGAGCAAAAGTCTCCTCGTAGTCAATGGCGTACTCCTGTTTGAAGCCTTGGGCAACCACCCTAGCTCAGAAATGCTCAATAGTGCCATAAGGAAACATTTTCACCGTATAGACCCACCGACTGCCGATGACCAGCATGTCCGCTCCTCATGGCACAAGCTCCCAAGTCTGATTTTCTTCCAATGCATCCATCTCGACGCGCATAGCGGCATTCCACCACGGATCCTTGGCAGCCTGTGAGTAACATGTGGGAATAATAACGGGATCAGTAAAAAAACCAACAAAATCATGCATGCGCAAGGGTGGCTGACCCAACGTGGCCCTCGTGGACCGCCTAAAGAGGAATAGCAGGCTGAACAGGGGATGGAGAGTGATCATCATCACTCGTTGACGCACTAGAGGCGGAGCTAGTATGTGTAGTCGAGCTAGTCCCACCAGCCGATGCAGCCGACCCGGGGGAGGAGGAGCTGCCGAACGAACTAGAAGAAACACTAGGCGAAGATAGTTCACTTGAGGAACTAGACCTATCCTGGCTGTGAGTCATCGTAGGAAGAGGAACTGTGACCTGTGGAGGATCAAATTGGGGTAACGAAGTCAAAAACTCAAGAGCTTGAGCTGAACTTGCCTCCGCATGCGATGCATAATACATCTCCGTTTCTAAAAACTTGACGTGATAACCTATCCGCATACATCGGCCAACAGGGTCATAACACATATACCCTTTATGTTTGTCACTGTATCCAACAAACACGCAACGAGTAGCCTTGGGAGCAAATTTGTGACGTTCTTTTTTCGGTAATAAGACATAACAAGTACAACCAAACACCCGTAGAAAAGAATAGTCCGGTTGTTTGGAGTAGAGCACCTGATACGGAGATCTCTGACCCAACAATGGTGTGATCTGACGGTTGATCAAATAGACTATAGAATACACTGCTTCAACCCAGAAACCTGTCGGAACTCCAGAATGGAACAAAATAGCACGTGTTAGCTCGAGGACATGGCGGTGCTTACGTTCAACCACACCGTTCTGTTGAGATACCCCAGGACACGACTGTTGGGGAAGAATACCCGCATCCTTGAACAGCTGAAGAAGATCCTTAGACACAAATTCTCCTCCCGGATCGGAACGTAGAATCTTCACAGTCTTACCGAATTGGGTGCGAATCATCTGAACAAATTCCTGTGCAGCCGATATCAATTCAGATTTCCGCTTCAAGAAGTAAACCCAAGTGTACCGTGTCGTGTGATCGACAAACAGAGCAAAATACCGAAAACCCATGCGAGAGACAACCGGAGACGGACCCCACAAATCCGTATGAACAAGATCAAACTGTTCATCATAAACAGTATCACTAGTCGAGAATGGAACCTGTGAGGCTTTAGCCTCAATACAACTCACACAATCAGAAATCCCATCTAACTTCAATAAATCCAACTTATCCGGTAACAAATCCTGCCGAAACATAGTTTTTAACCTCCCCTTATGAGGATGACCAAGTCTGCGATGCCACAAGTCCCACAAAGAATGATCAACAGAAGTTTGAGAACCCGAAACTGAACTAGCCAAATGAATAACATTGTCACTGTCACTACTAGACAAACTACTCAACTTGGCTACATTATTAGAAACACCAAAAACAGCTCCCACATGATCTCCCAGCGCTGCATTCATGCACGTCCCCTGACTTCCAAGCTCACCAAGACTATCCAAAACAAATGTCCGACCATGTTTACTTCCCCGCCCGATCACTCTCCCCGTCTTCTGGTCCTGCACAACACAACCAGTAGAATCAAACGTGACGTTACAACCATTATCCGTCAATTGTCCCACTGATACTAAATTAGGACTGAGCTGAGGTACGTAGAGAGCATTGGGGAGTGTGATAGAGCCCGACCGAGCCATGCCAGACCCATGAACGGGAATAATCGCCCCATTAGCTACTTGAAGACGCATAGAATGAACTGGACGTAGATTCTCAAAAACAGTACGATGGCGTGTCATATGATTGAACGCCGCCGAATCTAATAACCAGCGGAGTGACGTACCAGAATTCACCGTAGTGGCAAAAGCAGAAGAGAGCGCCTCTTGT
The DNA here is from genome assembly GCA_946122785.1 of Linum tenue. Classification (NCBI taxonomy): domain Eukaryota; kingdom Viridiplantae; phylum Streptophyta; class Magnoliopsida; order Malpighiales; family Linaceae; genus Linum; species Linum tenue. The sequence continues at coordinate 35,416,282 of CAMGYJ010000011.1, read as the reverse complement.
AACGCATCCTGGACGAGCCGACGAATTTGCTCAGGAGTCAAAGTGGACGATGAGCCAGTACCATCTGACGCCCCAGCATCCGAAGCATCAGCTGTAACCGGAAAAGCCACTCCACGAGATGAGGATGAACAAGAAGAAGGAGCAGGACGCAGCTTGCCGCGCTTTCCCAACGTCGGATACTCTAAAACAATATGACCACTGCGCTTGCAGTAATTGCAAAAGTTGCGCTTCTTGCAGTGGATTTGAATATGACCAGAGTCGAGGCAAAAGTGACAAATGACTTCCCCTATGTTCGGCTTCGAAAATTGAGGACGAGAGGCAGTTGGCGGACGTCCTACAGCAAAGGCCAACTCCGAAGCTGAACTAGCATTGTCAATTTGAGATTGACTCTTCAAACGAATCTCCTCCCTCATCAGTTCAGCAATCACTTCCTCCATATTAGTTGTATTTCGATGAATGAGAGAAGCTCGGATTGGTTCATATTCAGAATGGAGCTTGGCCAAAAATTGAAGAACCCGCGTGCGAGTTCGTTCAGCAACAATGGCGTCCGAAGCAGCGGCGGGAACAAGAGTAGCCGTGAGTAGGTCGTATTCAGTCCAAAGATGAAGACACTCCTGGTAGTACCCACGAATGTCACGATCCCCTTGAGTAAGTCGGGAGATAGCAGTTTCCAGCTCAAATTGTCTAGACGTACTATGCTGAGAATAGGTAGAACATATATGGCGCCACATATCATGCGCCGTAGTGAACCGACGCAAGCTCAGAGCAGTAGGAATTTCCCCCGACGCAGACAACCAAACAATAAGTTGGGCATTCCCAGCATTCCAATCCTCCACCTCGCGGGCAGGAGCATCAGCACCAGGATTCTTGACCTCCCCCATTAAGATAGAGAGAAGACGTTTACCAGCAACAAAATTGCGGAACTGGAATTCCCAAAGAGGAAAATTCTTGCCGTCAAACTTAACGAATACGGAATCCATTCTCGAAAGATCCATACTAGGAGCTGCACAAGAGAGTCAAGACTCACAAAACCCAAACACAGCTCAACAGACCAAGCCAATCGACGACACCCTAGCTGCGCAAACAACAAACCGGCACCCAAGCAACTCGCGTACCGTAACAAAACCCTACCACAGCACCCAAATCGCCGAGAAGAAGAACTAACCTTTATATCAGAGGCTCTGATACCATGTAAACAAACATAAACCGAGCAATAAACAACACTAAGATTTAACGTGGTATCCCTGAGGTTCAGGACTAATCCACGGGAGAGGCTGTGGTCTCCAAAGAGTTCCACTATCGACGTAAACAAGTTAAGTTCTGTACATGGGGGCTGCCAACAATATATATAGGAACACACGAATACCCTAATTACATAGTCGGCTAGGAATGGTAAAATACAAGGTGGAACCCGAACTCATAAACTTCAACAAAAAGTGTTCGTACAAGATCAAGTTTTTATCTAAGGAAGATTATCTTTTGAACCAACAATTTGTGCATGGTTGGATAACCTGAACCAACCCACATTTCAAATTGTGCATGGATGAATTAGTATTACTATTTTGTACCTAATGTTGAAGACAAATATAATCACTTAGTTGGTGATCATAATATTCCAAATAAATGTTATAATTGAAGTCTTTTGATTTCAAAATTTATTCTTCCTTTATTATTGTTTTAATGTCTGTCATGTCATTTTCCCTCATTCCATTAATAGGGAATTTAATTTACTTTTATTATCAATTTTATCTTAATATATACATATTCCCGTTGTTTTTCTAAATATGTTTATGTCGAGCATTAATATTTGCAAAAATCAACATGCATGATTATTATGTCATATAGTTCAAAGCCAAGTAAAAGTTCCGAAGAGTTTATGTTTTGCTACTTGTAGTAACCAGGTTATATGTATTGATGATACATAAACATTTTTTTTTATGGTTAATCAAAATTTGCATTAAGCACTAGGGCTTGCAACTGCAAAAGCCCCTCTCAAAGTCAACAAATCTGGTATCTATGCTTCTCTATACATCAACTCAAACAAACCCTATCTATACAATATATCAGCATACTCAGGATAGTCTAGTCGCCAGGATCCACTTCGCCTCATCCTCAATTCGACCTGCCAATCTGCTTGGGGGGCAGAACACTCCATCATGTGCACGACTACAACGTTCACGCCAAATATAGCTCACACACATGGACCACTTCAGACGGCCCTCACAGCATCCACCAGAACTCCCAGCCCACTGTCTGATTGCCCACTGCAATTGATCTTGCCATGTAGAACACTCAGGGAACCTGCAAAACTTAGACAACACAGCAACAAGGACACTTCTGCCATAAGCACACCCTGAGAAAAGATGGTCCCTCGTCTCAATCCCACCCGGACACAAACCACAAGAGCTGTCATCAGTTAAGCCCCAGCTCTGCAATTTATCCTTAGTTGTTATCCGATTAAGGATCACAAGCCATAACAAGAGGCTATGCTTCGGGCTAAAAGGTTTCCCCCAGACCACCTTATACCAGTCAACCTCCTCCTGGGACTCTCTAATTGCTTTCCACACCAGCTTTACAGAATACCTTGGTAGAACCCTATTATCCCATGCAAGAGACTCCCCACTGCCAGATATATGGGACTGAACTCCCTCCCTGCTCTTCAAAATCTTCCTCCATATCCAAGTCCCTGTTGATTGCCCTGTAATTTCCCATATAGACCTTGTTTTCAACCGATACTTTTTCACCCAAGCCACCCATAGCGACCCAGAAACTGCCAACAAGTTCCAGATATGGCGGATTACACAAGCTTGATTCCATTTCTTAAAATCTCTTATCCCCAATCCCCCTTCTCTTCTAGGCAGAGCAACATATTTCCAGGCAACCAAAGCCCTCTTCCTCAAACTACGATCCCCCACCCCCCACAGGAAATGATTACATATATTCTCAATAGCTTTTAAAAGCTTTTGGGGCAGCAAAAACAGGGCCATCCAATATCGCATAATGCTAGTTATAACAGAGGAGACTAACTGTAATCTACCAGCATAGCTAAGCTTCAGCGCTTGCCATGTACTGATTCTCTTTGTTATCCTATCAACAAGCACAGAGCAATCAGCAGAAGTGAGCTTACCTGATATGAGGGGAACGCCGAGATAACGAACTGGCAGACTACCAAGAGGAAAACCAGTAAAGCTTGATATCCATTGCTGCTCCTCAACAGAAGTACCACAGCAAAACAACTGACATTTGGCAGGGTTACAGCGAAGACCTGAATCTCTATAAAATTGAGCAAGTACTCTATTAATCCCTGCCACTCCCCTTATCGACCCATTTGTAAACACTAGAAGGTCATATGCGAAACACAGATGAGTGATCTCTAGTGCCTTACAACGTGGGTGATAAGGAACCTGATTATCTAATGCTGCCCTCTGAATTAAGCATGAGAAATACTCCATCGCCACAGTGAATAAATATGGGGAAAGGGGGTCCCCTTGTCTAAGGCCCTTACCAGCAGAGAAGTAGCCACATAGACCACCATTAAAAGAAACACTGAGCTTTGGGGTAGTTATACAAGCTTCAATAAGTCGCACATATGAGTCAGGGAACCCCATAGCAAGAAGCATGTTTAACAGGAAGGACCAGTTGACTGAATCGAAAGCTTTCAATAAATCTATCTTCAAAACGCATCTAGAGGTTGTGTTCTTTTTATGGTAATCTTTCACCAATTCACTAGCCATCAAGATATTATCACTTATTAACCTTCCTTTGATGAAAGCAGACTGTGATCTGCCAATCACCAAAGGAAGAACAGCTGCAAGCCTATTCGAAAGAAGCTTTGAAATTCCTTTATACAGCACATTACAGCAAGATATGGGTCTAATGGATAATAGTCATTCTTCTCCTGGTATTTAGAAGTGATTTCTTAAGTAGCATAAGGATTAGGGTGGAAAGGAGGAAGAGACGGTATGGGAAATTGTGGTGGCGGCCATTTTGGCGATTGACGGGGAAGAATAAGATGAACAGTGTTTTCTTTTTATGAATTTTATTTTTAATGTTTATTTTAATTGATCTTATTCTTCCCCGTCAATCGCCAAAATGGCCGCCACCACAATTTCCCATACCGTCTCTTCCTCCTTTCCACCCTAATCCTTATGCTACTTAAGAAATCACTTCTAAATACCAGGAGAAGAATGACTATTATCCATTAGTACAATCTCAAATCGACAAAACCCCTAAATGAAGTAGAAGACGCAACGAAGAGAAGATGCTCGGTCGGGAAAATCGACGACAAAGAGTGGGAGGTGGAGCCGTAAACTCCATCGGTGATGTGTCCACAGACGCCAAGGCCTGCTACGCGTCCTACAATCCGACCGAGATTCGGAGAGCAGAGTCGAGCACGACTCGAATCGCCACTCCTCCACCACAGTGACAACTAGCTCTCGCATCAAGGCGGAGCAGCTGTGGCGGATCTAGCCGAGTTTGCCGCCGTTGCTGTCGCTTCGACCAAAATCTCAGCTTCGTTCCTCTCCTCTTTTCGCGACATACATGGAGGCGAGGCCAGTGTGGCTTACGATACGGTTTGCATGTAGGAAGGGGAATTGGGTTCAATCGAAAAGAGGCAGGGGATTGGAGTCGTGTTGATGCAGTGGTCACCGGAAAAATTGGTGGAGTACAACTCTGGAGAGAAATAGCGAAGATCTGCTTTACCGTGCGCCGGGTTGGATCCGCTCCTTAAGCCTCATTGTTTAAGGAGGTTCTTAAACCATTTTTATTGGCTGATACTAGATTAGTTAGTTAATGAGGAATTAGTAGTTAATAGTTAGTTGGAATAAATAAGATATTATGAAAATATAATTAATATTATTCAATAATGATTCTCCTTCTCTCTCCCCCTTGATCTTCTCCATAACCCTCTCTCTCCACTACAATTAAAAGGAAATTCGAAATTAATTTAATTAAATATTATTCTTTAATATTTAATAAATTCAAACTTAATATTTTTATTTTTCTAAAATGAAAATTGAAAATTAAAAATATATGCTCTCTCTCTCACTTCATGGCAACTTGCAATACAGTATTAACATTTTGCAATGACATTATCAACATTTATGAAATGAATCGTTATTATTATACCTCATCATTATTAATGACTTCAATATGCTTATCAATTCCTTACAATTACATTATTAACAATTTACTGTTTTATAGTTTCGTCATCAACGCCTATGAATGAACCATTAAAGTTATGTAACATAGTCATTAATAGTTTGAATAACAATAACATCTTTAGTACTAATGATTCACATTTTCACGTCATGTTTATAACTATCTAGTCATGGCCTCTTCCAATGATTTCTAATGACATTATTAACGTTTTATGATCAATTAATATTGCTTTACATTATCATTCTCAATGATCATAAAACACAATACTGATTTTCAACATCTTGGGTACTTGTGACATAGTGCACCTGTGTGATTCAGTCAAACAAACATTGTCAAGAAAAATATTAGCTCAAGCAAACCAACATTCACGCCTCAACACCAAACTTTTAATAACAATACAATAAATCATTGTTAACGAAAAGTATTTCGTTCAAAATAAACACAAAACATCAATGTAAAAATGTCCGACTTCAACATTATAAATGACATCAAACTTTTAATAAAGATATTAAAAACCATTAACACCGAATGATCAAGTCACTAATAAGGAAATAGATTTTTGTAATATAAAAAAATTAATAATATTCAGATGGAATGTTTAATGTCAAATAGCACTAAAAACGTATTAATAAGTAACATGTGTTTAATAGATAATGCATCCAAAAACTTTGATAATGATAGCAACTAATGATTGTTAAGTACCTTAATAGATATTATTAATATCTTATTTTCAAACATTGATAATGTTTATACACACCTATTAATAATGACACCAACTACGTTACTAACTTAGACGGAAAGATTAATAACCATAGTTATATCATTAAACGTAAATTCACTTTTGATAATGTCATAAACAAACGAATATCTAACAAGTATGCTTCTTGATAATGACATTTGACAAAGTTATAAACATAAACGACAAAATATTAATAATTCAAATCACTACACATAAGCAATCTTACAAATGAATTAAATTTTTGCTAATGGTTGTATTGTGCTTGGAAAAAATATTAATAATAGCACTTCAAATAATTATAAATCATTGCGAACCAAATTGATAATACGATGTAATAGTAAATAAACTTCAAGTACCAACAAATTGAAAACACGATTTCACTTTTGCCAATGTTATAAACAAAACATAACATAAAAATTTAATAATGTCATATAAAATTATTAAAAAACATGTCGAACAACATTAATAATAACAAAAATGAATATCTAACAATGAAAAATCTCAAACCCATGCAATGAAAATTCCTAATGATGATTCAATTTATAAATATTCATAATGTCATTACAAAATATTAATACTTAATAATAATCGGAAGTTGCCAAGATGTGAGAGAGGCATATATTTTAAATTTCAAATTTCCATTTTAGAAAAAGAAAATTATTAAATTCGTATTTTATTAAATATTAAATAAAATTAATTTCATATTTATTTTTAATTATAATGTAAAGAGAGGGTTATGAAGAAAATCATGGGAGGAGAGAGAAAGAGAATCATTCATTAATTATATTAATTTTAATTATATTTGCATAACCCTACTAACCCCATTAACAACCTATTAACTACTAACCCCCATTAACTACCTAATACACTATCAGTCAATAGGAAGGCTTTAAGATTTTCCTTAAGAAATGAGGCTTAAGGACTTGAACTCAAGCCCACTCCTTCCTCTTACTCCCTCACGCTTGACGAAGGGTTTAGTTTGTTTTCTATTTTTATCTTTTAATAATAAAAAATAATATATTTTGATGATATGCTGATATGGACGTGGCCGATTATGTTACAAAATTATGATGTTGACGTGGCCGATTATGTTACAAAATTATAAACGAGAACGGTCTGTTAGCCATATTTTACACACATTAATAGTTCTGGCTAATATATTGTATTAACCCATTAATTAATTAACAAAAAATTTAATTAATTAATCAATCCGCCAAAAGACTCATTCGTATAATTTCCTTCTCCCATCAATGTGGTATTGCAACCATATTGACTAACTCTAACAATCCCCCACTTAGTCAACAAAATTTGATAATACCGGCTCCAAACAAGTAATGCATACTTAATGTAAGCAACTCAAAATTCATAGCAAATTAGTGACAGGCTTATGCCTAGGAGTCATGATCCAAATCTAGAACCGCAGATGCCACACCACACTTGTTTCTTCTCTAAACCATAACCACCAACAAGGGTAGCACTATTATGGCCATGTGTTGATCCTGTTTCATAAGCGCACACAAAAGTTGACATCTACTTTTGTTAGAGCGACACCACTCTTAATGCTCACATAAGTGACATTCCAAATGAACGTCATTAAGAGTTTTAACCATTTTGTATCTTTTTCAACCGGTGTAAGGGCTAGGAATTAAGCTTCCATAGTGGAGCGTGTGATACATGTTTGTTTCTTTGAAGATCAAGAAACAGCTCCACCGCCTAGTATAAAAATCTCCCCGTTGTAGATTTATTATCACTAGCACTTGTTATTCAACTATCAAGAGAAACATCTCCCCCACAATTCTACCACTTGCCAAACTATCATTGAATAATTTTATTTTATTTTCCATAGTTTTACTTATTGAACTTTCAACCACTACATTGATCTAATTGTTTACAAATGATATGTACTAATTGGATTAGCATACCACAAAATATTTAGATATTATTAGAAATATCATCATATTATTTATCAATGGTATTGGTCAAGGCAATTTGAGATTCCACAAGTAATTCAGTTCCATATCCAGATTGCATTGAAATACCATGTAATTATTTACCAATGACATTTCATGAAGGTTGAAGGTAACTTGATATACCACAAGCAATTCAGATGAATTTTTCTAAGTCTATAGTCTTATTACTTTTCAGTGGTATAAATTTACAAATTCAGACAATGCCCAGTTAGGAATGGTAACAAAAGAAATAGGGGCAGAGTTTTACCTTTCACAATGACTGTCGAGACTTGATCGAGTGCCACTTTTCCTCTTCTCCTCTTTGGAACCAAGCAAGGGAGAAAATTAACAATTCCAAACACGAAGTTATGTCTACAGGGAATTAAGCATTATGAAAAGACATAATGTTTCATGACCCAACTGTCATTGCTTCATCCAAATGTCGTTGCTTCTCTTTGTGGACTTCTTCTTCTTCCTTTTTTTTTAATACATGCACTTTTTCGTTTCTAGACACCCCATCATCATCTCAATGACCAGACCATTATAATGGATGGAATACCAAATAGAAACAATTAATTGCATGACAACTTTATGATATATGTGTAAGAGTGTGGAAAGAGCTGAAAGCACATCTTGGCGATATGGCCTAGCTTTTCGCAGAACTGGCAGAACACACGTTGGCGACGAGGTTTGTCATCATCGGGGCAAGAATAGCTGTCTTAGGGCGATGATTATCCAGCAGTCGCTGACAGAGTGGGGTAGGAGGAGGGTGACCACGACCACCACCGCGACCAGAGTAGCCACCACATCGGCCACAATCCCTTTCTTGTTGTGTGGCATATGATGTCGCAGGTGAGTCGACAGACGGACGACTAGCACGAAGGTCAGCCTCGAGGGCTTGAAGTCGAGTTGTTGGGACAAGGATTTGTGATGATTGAGTGTGGGATGCCAAACCGGATCATGATGTTGTCGAACACAAAATTTTGGACTCTGGTGCTTGTGATTGTGTCCAACGATTCTGCTTCGATCCATTTAGTGAAGTAGTCGACCACCACGACTAAGTAATTCTTCCCGAGGGGAGCCGTGGGAAATGTTCTCAAAAGGTCTAACCCCCATCAAGCGAATGACCACGGTCCTACCACGCTTTGCAACTCTGAGTTGGATAGGTGATGTTTTGTGGCGTGTGACTCGCTAAAACACAACACCTAACAATGGCCAAGTGTAACCAATGAAAGGGACTGCAATATAGTGGCACAAGTAATAAATATCGAATCCACGGGTCTCTAGAGTTACTATTACTCAGCTTCAGTTCATTATCTAGCAAACTAGATTAAGAATTGATTGATAAACTACTCTACTGACTACTCTACTAATTACAAGTTGGGAACTCACTTAGGTATGATTCCCCCTAGCTCCTCAATTAGGTCCAAGTTGCAATTACCTTTGGTTGATCTACTGTTGATTAAACTGCGGAAGATCCTAAATTAGCTTGGAATCTCTTAAGCTGACCAAGCCCTCTCAGACAGAATACCCGGCAGGCGACTAGCCTTCACCGGGATAGACTGCTGAGGCGATTCACACAGATCTCCACTACTGGAATGAATTCCAGTACAAAGCAGTGAATTGATTGACTCTCGCACAACCAATTCACTACTATCAATCAAGGAAGCTCTCTTAACCTAATCAGATTCTATCTATCATAGGTTAAAGCAGAAATCAAGAGAATTTGATCAAGATCCAATTGACTCAATAAATCATGCCTCAATCGATTATAATCAAACAATATAGCATCCAAAACTTCATACAAGAAAGATCCTAACTCATGGAACTAGGGTTCCTCAAAACCTAAGTGAAGGGAAGTTACTCCATAGAGAAGAGAAAGACTGCAGAAATCTGATCTAAATCTTCAATCTCCATCTCCAAGCTTGATTCCCGAGCTCCAATGGCGAAGAAATCCTCCAAAATAGCTCCAAGAATGTTTCCAAGTCGCTCTCTCTCTCTAGGGTTCGTCCCTTGGGTGTTTGGGATCCAAAACCCAGCTCTCCTCCCTTTTGGCTCGGATTAGGCTTAAAAACAGGCTTCCCCGAGTTGCACGGCCAGGTGCACGGCCGTGCACAACACCATTCTGGCCGTGCACCCTCAAAACGCACCGTTTCACTTAATCGATCTCAGCCATCTTGCACGGCCAGGTGCACGGCCGTGCAAGGCTGGATTTTGCCCGTGCAAGGCCTCGGCAGAGAGCGCACGGCCAGAATTATATGTTGCACGGCCGTGCGCCTCCCTGGTCTGCCCGTGCAGCTTGCTCAGCCTCTGTTTAATGCTTCATTTCTCCCTCGTCCGGACTCCGAATCAGTCGCCGTTTGATCCCAGACGCTCGTAGTCTCGTCCTCTTTCGTTTCATAACAAGCTTGCATGATTCTCTGTCCATAAAGTGAGGTAGATATCAATTCTTCTTCAGGTCATGCCCGAGTTTCTGCTCCCGAATCGCCAATTGATCTCTGATTGACTTGAAACTTGCGCCTATGCTTCACTTTATGTGCTAGGACCTGAAATGTGACAAAGGAACACAACCTAGCATAAAATAGGCCAAAGACACGGTAATTCAAGCTCAAACAATCAAGAAACAAAGGGGAAAACATGTGCAAATACCGAGTCATCAAATCCCCCCACACTTAACTGTTTGCTTGTCCCCAAGCAAACCTAACTCAAACCAATGCAACTCTCCAGAGCTCTATAGCAACATACAACCCCGATCGTCGGTAGAGGATTTCCCAGATCATATAGCAGCTTACGAGGTCAACTGGTCTTCTAAGACGTTCCCTATCTCTCTCAATGCGAGTACTAGACTCAAGCCAGGATCATGAGAAAAAGTAGAAGTAAGACAGTCAGTTCATGGATAAAGGGACTCACACCATTCACAACCAAGGACTCGTTGTACCGGGGTGCTCTTTCACTTCATTTCACCGTTGGAACCCCTTTTTCTCACTTTCATTTACATTTTTTCTTTCATTTGGTGGAGTTCCAACTGCAGTCTTTTGCACGGTCGACCCTTATTAGTCGAGCAAGAGCAATTTCTGTACATCTGACGCTCGCCAGAGTACTTCTTTTAACTCCTTTTCCTCAACTCGTGTGGAGGGTCAATGAAATTAAGGGGGGTCGGAAGCTCTATCCGTGCCCTTAAAAACACATCCTCGAGTAGGCAAACCGCTCAACGGGTGGAAGTTTTACTTGTACTAGAGACAGCTTAGCTTCACCTTGTAGGAGTACCCCACTAAGGATCACTAAAATCTCTTCCAAAACCCGATTTTGTGCAATGAACGGTGCCACACACGTTGGGCTTACCCCATGTTTAAGATTTAATGATTTTGACATGGAGGACCAACTGCTTCCCATTTTCCATATGAGCACCCTGTTCGATACACGAGTCCATAACACAATCCAAATAGAGTCACCATTACCACATGAATTCAACGGTCTTAGCTCCACTAATTCACAAAATCAACTGACACAGCAGAGAGCTAGATAGGAAAAATCTTATACTTCAACATCCTCCATAGTGCTACACTACCTCCCTAGGTTGCACATTACTATAGAGACTGTCAATTCAAAGCATACTGAGCAGGCAATTTGCAAGGAAACACGTACTTGGAGCCCTCAAATTTAAAATTTTGGACAGTGGACTAGGCTCCAAGCACACAAACAGCCAAACATTCACCCGCATACATAATCGAACATCCCCCCACACTTAAGCACGACATTGGCCTCAATGGAGGAACGATAAGGAGGGTAGAACGAAGTTACCAGATCAAGGGTGAATGATGGTGGACGGGGCAGGCGGTGCATTCCAGGAAGAGAGAGTAATCAGAACACAAACACCACACAAAATCTCACAAAGGTTGAGTTATTGACTCTAAAATCAAATAACAAAACGGACTCAACCGAGGAGAAATAGATAAAGAAATGCAAACCGACTGGTTGGGTTGCCTCCCAACAAGCGCTTCTTTCACGTCGTGAGCCGGACGATGGCTCCTAAGTTTCGGTCCACCCCAGAACCTCTTTGAAGTTGAGGTTCTCGTCAATGAGGTGGAGTCTCAAGTCACGAGCATGTGGTATGACAGGTGATGGAAGCTCGTGCACTTGATGCAGATGAAGTCTCCACCCTCGAGACCTCTTCTTCTCTTCTCTCGTCTCATTGCCCCAAACCAGATAAGACAGCATCGATTGACCACCATCGCGTCCACCAAGAGGGACCGATGTCGAAGTGGCCTTGGTCTGGCAAAGAGACACTGCAAATGGGTCCTTGCTAAGTAGTTCCTCGACGTTTGGTGGAGATATCACATGCAACTCATGGCCGGTGCAGGCCTCTTCCACCTTAACTCCGTCCTCACCCTGGACGCCAATTTCTTCTTCAACCTCCCTTTCTTCTACATGTGGTATCACCCCTGGGAAATGATCAAGAACTCGTCCTGCTTCACTTTCGTCATCCTCCACAACTTCTTTCTGCACCCTTTCTTGCTCTTCTTCTTCTAGCACGGATTGGAGAGCGAGTTGCCAAGCAATTTCTTTCATGAGATTTTCTTGCATCTCCTCACTCATGCCCGCCTCTTCAAAGCTCATTTTGGGATGTGGGAAGGTGTGGTCGGCTATGATAGGACATTCTTGATCATGATCTTCACGGGAGCTCTCCGTGATAACTTCTGTTTGCTCCACAATGTCCTTGTAGCCTTCGTCTTCCTCCTCCTCTTCTAGTATGATAGCAGAAGGGTGATCTTGAGCAGGTTGTGCATAAGCTTTCTCAAGATCCTCGAGGCTCTTCTTTATGCTCAGGAGGGTCTCCTCTGTTTCACGGTAGGAGAACCCAGTTTGGGCATTGTCTGGGATATCCATCTTTGGAAAGGATGTCTCAGGTACTCGAGCAATCTGGTCCACGAGAAGCCTCAAGTGATAGTTTGGATCTGGCTGATGGAGGAATTCTTCTTGATAAGGAGATTGTTCTTGAAATACCCAGGGGTCTGATTGTTCTCCATAGAAAGGGGGTTGGTACTGGAACCCGGATCCATAGTCTTCTCCTCCTTGATTGCTCCAGGGGGTCTCGGGGTAATACCACTCGGATGGTGGTGGATACCCCCAATGGTTGGAGAAGCCATGAGGATCCATGATTCAGATCTGCACCAACAAAAACAAAAACACCCAAGTGAAAAGCAAGGGTGGAAAACAAAAGAAAAACGCTAAAGTAACAAACTTCTGCCTTTCCTAATAATCTAGAAAGTCCCCGGCAACGGCGCCAAAAACTTGACTCGCTAAAACACAACACCTAACAATGGCCAAGTGTAACCAATGAAAGGGACTGCAATATAGTGGCACAAGTAATAAATATCGAATCCACGGGTCTCTAAAGTTACTATTACTTAGCTTCAGTTCATTATCTAGCAAACTAGATTAAGAATTGATTGATAAACTACTCTACTGACTACTCTACTAATTACAAGTTGGGAACTCACTTAGGTATGATTCCCCCTAGCTCCTCAATTAGGTCCAAGTTGCAATTACCTTTGGTTGATCTACTGTTGATTAAACTGCGGAAGATCCTAAATTAGCTTGGAATCTCTTAAGCTGACCAAGCCCTCTCAGACAGAATACCCGGCAGGCGACTAGCCTTCACCGGGATAGACTGCTGAGGCGATTCACACAGATCTCCACTACTGGAATGAATTCCAGTACAAAGCAGTGAATTGATTGACTCTCGCACAACCAATTCACTACTATCAATCAAGGAAGCTCTCTTAACCTAATCAGATTCTATCTATCATAGGTTAAAGCAGAAATCAAGAGAATTTGATCAAGATCCAATTGACTCAATAAATCATGCCTCAATCGATTATAATCAAACAATATAGCATCCAAAACTTCATACAAGAAAGATCCTAACTCATGGAACTAGGGTTCCTCAAAACCTAAGTGAAGGGAAGTTACTCCATAGAGAAGAGAAAGACTGCAGAAATCTGATCTAAATCTTCAATCTCCATCTCCAAGCTTGATTCCCGAGCTCCAATGGCGAAGAAATCCTCCAAAATAGCTCCAAGAATGTTTCCAAGTCGCTCTCTCTCTCTAGGGTTCGTCCCTTGGGTGTTTGGGATCCAAAACCCAGCTCTCCTCCCTTTTGGCTCGGATTAGGCTTAAAAACAGGCTTCCCCGTGTTGCACGGCCAGGTGCACGGCCGTGCACAACACCATTCTGGCCGTGCACCCTCAAAACGCACCGTTTCACTTAATCGATCTCAGCCATCTTGCACGGCCAGGTGCACGGCCGTGCAAGGCTGGATTTTGCCCGTGCAAGGCCTCGGCAGAGAGCGCACGGCCAGAATTATATGTTGCACGGCCGTGCGCCTCCCTGGTCTGCCCGTGCAGCTTGCTCAGCCTCTGTTTAATGCTTCGTTTCTCCCTCGTCCGGACTCCGAATCAGTCGCCGTTTGATCCCAGACGCTCGTAGTCTCGTCCTATTTCGTTTCATAACAAGCTTGCATGATTCTCTGTCCATAAAGTGAGGTAGAAATCAATTCTTCTTCAGGTCATGCCCGAGTTTCTACTCCCGAATCGCCAATTGATCTCTGATTGACTTGAAACTTGCGCCTATGCTTCACTTTATGTGCTAGGACCTGAAATGTGACAAAGGAACACAACCTAGCATAAAATAGGCCAAAGACACGGTAATTCAAGCTCAAACAATCAAGAAACAAAGGGGAAAACATGTGCAAATACCGAGTCATCAGCGTGATTTGGAATGTGTGACATTTCCGAACAACCTCGAAGGCGTCTTTGTTGATTGTTGGCCAGTAGTAGCCCTACAGGAGGATTGTGCGCTCAAGAGATCTGGGTCCCGCATGGGTCGCGCATGTTCCTTTGTGTATCTCTTTGAACGTCCATTGTGATTCCTCTGCCCTATGCACTTCAGGTAAGCTCCTGAGAATGATCTTTTGCATAGTTGTCTCACCACCATGGTGTAGCGAGCGGCTCTTCTTCTTGGGTTATGGGGAGCGATGTTCCGTTCAAGCATTGGATAAAGGGTACACGACAGTCTGCGGTTTCATCAATTTCCATCATTTCTTCTTGAGGGTGTCCTCTTTGTGACGGTGACATGGCGGTTGCCAACTTCGAGAGCGCGTCCTCATGTTGGTTCTTCTATTCGAACATGCTCGAGCGTCTAGGTGTTCAGTTGTGCCAAGGCACTTCTGACTCTGTTGGCTAACATGGTGAGCATTTCAACCCTTGTTGAAAATGCTTTATGTACTGGTTTCATTACCAAGAGTGAGTCTGAGAAGATGTATACATCAGTTGCTCCCAGATTGGCGAGGATCTGAAGTCCATTGATTAAAGCCTCGTATTTGGTGATATTGTTGGTCTTGATGTCTCTGAACCGAAGTGAGAATTCATGAACCACGCCCTCTGGCATTTAAATCACAATGCTCGCTCCCGCGACGTTTTTTCCTTCAGCACCGTGAACATGCATTATATTTTGTTCTTGCCTTCTGCGGGAGCTTCCTTTAGGGAGAAACCTTCAGCAAGGAATTCTGCGAGGACCTACCCTTTGATGGTGGGTTTGGGAGCGTATTCGATGTCATACTTGCTGAGTTCGATAGCCCACTTCGTTAGCTTCTCTGAGGCATCCATGCTCTTCAGAATTCCTTTGAGTGGAATATTAGACAACACCGTTATGGGATGCCCCTGGAAATACGGCATCAACTTCCTAGATGCCAATGTTATGGCCAGAATTGCTTTTCTACTGGCATGTACCTCGTTTCTGTCGGGAGTAGGGCTTTGCTCACATAGTAGACCACCTTGTCTGAACCGTCCTCGGTTCTTCTCACAATGACAGAGCTTATAGCTTGCTTGGAAACTGCCAAATAAAGATAGACTCGCTTTCCTTGGAGGGGGCGCTCCGAACTGGTGGGGAACTAAGTTGGCGTGTTAACAAGGTGAATTCTTTGTCACACTCGGGGCACCACTATAGTCTTGACGCTGATTTTTTGAGCATTTGGAAGAAAGAAGAGCACTTGTCGGCGGACCGCGGAATGAATTTTCCGAGTGCGACCATTTTTCCGTTGAAGGCTTGAATTTCTTTTATCGACCCCGGTGGCTTCAGGCTGAGTACAGCCTCGATTTGCTTCTGGTTTGCCTTGATTTTCCTTTTGGTGATCATGAAAACCAAAAATTTACCCGCATCCGCTCCAAAGACGCACTTGAACGGATTCAGGTGCAAGTTCTACCGCGGTAAATTTTTGAACGTTTTACTTTTGACTAGAACATCATCACGTATGTGACTCGACTCTACTGTCACCCTAGGAATTGGCCAAGTGAAACCACTTCCTAAAGCGTAGTATAGCGGGTTAGGTTTATATGTCAACCCGGGTCCTAGATTTGCTGACTACTCAGTGAGTTCTTGTTATCTAGCAATAAAACTGGAGTGCAAGTCTAAACTACCAAACAAACAAAGCAAGTAAACTGGTTGTATTCAGGTTAAAGAGGTCACCCGGATATGGTTCCCCCTAGTCTGCAGTTAAGCCGGATTGTAATTACCAAGTTCAGTTTCTATGAAGATTATACTGCGGAAGGTTCTTAAACAGCCTGAAGTCTCGACTAAAGGTCTTCAGACCCTCTCAATCTGACTCTCTAGCGGGCGACTAACCTCCACCGGAGTCGACAGATTGAGGCCCTAAGAACAAAACCTCCACTACCGGAGTAAATCCGGTACAGAATAGTGAGTTGGCTCCTCGACTAAAGTCACCAACTCCCTACCTTCAATCAAGGATACTCTATTAACCTAGGCAGATATTCTCATTCTAGGTTAAAGCAGAAACAACAGGAATTTGATCAGGATTCAAGTCATTCAATCATAAAACCTCAATCGAATATAATCAATCACAGAATCAGTACTTGGGTTCATACAATCAATCTCAACATACAGAACTAGGGTTTCCCACACCCAGATGAATGGGAGAACTACTCCATGGAGAGAGAAGCAAAAGCAGAATCAGATGCGGAAATCATACTGTGAAGATGGATTTCTGCTCCTGGACGTTGAATCGGCACTTCTCCAAGCTCAAACCAAGCTCCAATGGTGTTGAAGATCGATCTAGGGCACTTGGAGACTCTTGTTCGTCGCTTTCTCTCTCTAGGAATCGTTCTATCTCTCTAGAACTCGAATCCCCTCTCAATTTGGCTGAAATCTGCCTAAAAGGGCATCATTGGCCAAAACACGGTCGAGGGCACGGCCGTGTTTTGCCTCAGCCCGCCCGTGTTTTGCCTCAGCCTTAAAAGCACGGCCACGGGCAGCTTGAAAACACGGTCGTGTTCAGGCTAAAACACGGCCGTGTTTTCCTCAGGCCTGCCCGTGTTTTTTAGGTTGTGCACGCCACCCTTGGAAGCCTCGGCCTAAAAAGCACGGTCACAGGAGCACGGCCGTGTTCTGAGGGCCTCCTGCCCGTGTTTTGGCCCTGGCTCGTCCAAACGACTTCCAAACGATCCGAAACTCGTGCTTGGCCTTCCCTTTGACGCCTGGGACCTGAAATAGGACAAAATAGCACAACCCGGCGTAAAATAGGCCAAAACACACAACCATGCTCCGCAAATGGATACGAAATAGGGGTAAAAAATCATGTAATTATATCGTTATCAAACTCCCCCACACTTAACCGTTTGCTTGTCCCTAAGCAAACCAAGTCAGACACCAGGTAAGCTTGAGACATTTCAATCAAGCAGGCTCAAGGGCAAATCGTATCGGCATAAAACACGTGGATCATACTGGCTTTCGATCATCAACACATGGCAACTCGAACGACAACCTAGACAACCACCACAGATGACATTCGAATGCAATAGAGTCGAGCAAAGGAAGAGTTCTTTCATGTTCACCAACCAACATAGACTTGACTCACTCACTTGTTCAAAACAGTCATATCATGCACAAAGCTCAAGACATCAGAATTAAGACCGAGCAATCTAGGTCCTCACCGGGGTAAAGAGTATAGAGAAAATGAAGAAATGAATCGCTCACTCTCGACCAGTGGGGTCAGGACAATATGATGCGAAAAATGCGCATGCTTCTTCTCTCAATCCCTAACGTCTCTTCGCCATGAATGCAGCCTCTAAATGCTAGAGTTCACATAAGGGGGTGTCACCACTAACTAATCCGGAGGTCTTAGACACAGGTTCAAATGACTGGCTAGGGTCTTGGACATGGGGAAAAGGCCTTTTAGGTGGTGGCAGTTATAGCACAAGGTTCCACAATTCCAAACCCAACAAAACCACAATCAAGCAAACCAGTAACTTTCGTCCTGCTATTCTGCATTAATCAAATTCTTTAGGGCACAAGAGCGAAGGAGGTTACAAAAATGCTAGCATTTCCAAGCCAGACTACTCGGAAACTACTTAATGGGCATTATTCCAGATTTTTGGTGGTGGCTCTCTTTTGCTTTAATCTTTTTCTTTGTTCATTTCTTAAGAGAACCACCACCTCTGCACATTTTCAAACGCACGCCCAAATTTTTAAGCACTACCTCCAACCCTCACATTATATTTAGCAGAACAGCAGACAGCATGCAAAAACCACTCTGTGGAACCTTCTAAAAGATGCAAAGGGTGATTTTTCATTTCAGACCGAAAGAAAGGATAACACACGGCTCAAAGGGGCTGACTAGGGGTTATGACGCATCAGGACAGTCAGTTTGGTCGTGGGCTAATCCTATGCCTCCATCATCTTAGCTAGTGACAACGTGAATCCTACATTTCATGGAAGAGGGATCTATCGCACAAGAAAGAAACGAGCAGGCTCAAATCTCACATGGCTACCTATATGCTCTATCCCACATTCTGATTCCCTGAACTAGATGCATAAATGACTGTCAAAAGCAAGTGATCAAATACAAGTCGCAGTTGGTAAGCAAACAGTCGAAAACTGAACCCCTACACAACTCTACTACACATCTCAGTCATCGTAATAGGCTATCTTAGTCACACTCAAGTTGTCATGCATCGAGTCAAAAGCCATAATTCTCTAATCACATCCACAATGCCAATACGATCAAATATCAAGCAAACAGCCGTGCTTGGAGCCCTCAAATCTCAAGATTTGGACAGTGGACTAGGCTCCCAGCACCCATACACCCGTTCCAAATAATACAAAGAACCCCCCCACACTTAAATGCGACAATGTCCTCAATGGAGCAGAGGGAAGGGGAACGATGTTACCGTGAAAGCAGGAACGGAGATCGAGAGGTAGATCGGACAATAGCAGAGGACTGGAAGTGGACCCAGTCCGAGGCACAAAGCTAGAGTCACACAAGAGACACACGGGGTGATAGAACCGAAGTTCCGAGTCTACAATCCAAAATAAAAGAAAACAAATCCAAAAGAAACAACAAAAACATGGAGTCTCAGTCTGGAAATGGAATCACGATCAGAACCAGGTGCTCGCGCCACTAGCAGTCATCGCCACCATCGCCGGAAGGTGGTGGGTACTGGTCCTCAAACCCCGGGGACTGGACGAAAGGATAATGAACGGCGCTCGGGTCCATGCCCAGGTAGGACATGATGTAGTGCTGGCCGTACATCAGACGACGGCCGCGGTCCCGCTCGCGATCCAGGCGGGTGTGAATGAGTTCCTGGCCGGCCAGGATGCGCTCGTTCTGCTGAGCGAGAGCCGCTAACTGATCGGAGATGGGCACCACCACTGGTGGAGGAGACCGGGGGGCAGCAGCGGGGCTCGCGGGAGCCTGAGCATGAGGAGTGGCGCGGCGAGGAACCCGGCGAGATCCAGCAGCGCTGGACTCTGGCTGGTCGCCCTCGGCGGGCGCAGGTGGCTGGGGAAACCCCGCAATCCAGTGAACACGCCCCTGGCGGGCCACCAGGTGCTGATGACGGAGGGTGGCCTCACTGAGTGGAGTGGGGTCGTGGACCAGAGTCATCCCGGTGATGTCGACCCCGTAGTAGCGAGCGAGGGCCGTGATGACCGAGCCACAGACAAGGGCGCGACTCTGGCTGGCAGCAGCTTTCGCGAACGTCCGGGCGACCACCGAGCCCAGCTGGATGGTGTCCTCAGAGCGACCCATCGCCTCCATGAACCACAGGGTCCGGAGGGTGACCCGGTTGGCCGAGCCCTTGCTGGGGGTGTAGGAGGCGCACAACAAGTGGTTAAGGATGCGCCACTCAGGTCGGAGGCGAGAGCCGCGCGTCTGGCTGGCGACGTACTCCACATCCACATAGTCAGGATGACATATCCGCCGGAAGTACGCCTGGCAGGGAAAATCGGTGGGATCGGTGATGTCTAAGCGCAGGACCCCATCGCTGGCGTGGGGGGGATTCACCCGAAGTGCATTGGCGAATTCCCAGTAGCTGATGGAGTGCTCGACCCCGCCAAGTGTGAATTGAACGGCGTTACTGTGGTCGGCATTCCCCCGCTGGTTGTGGCGGAAGGAGGCATAGAACTCCCAGACGAGCTCTTGATAAGTGGGCTCAGCAAGGCAGAGCAGGCGCCGCCAACCATACGCCCGCACAGCGGCCTCCATCTGCGGCCGGGCGTGAAGGCCATCGAACACCGCAAAATCAAGGTGCAGGTGCTCGGGGATGGTGCGGGTGCGGATAGTCCGCAGTGCATGGCGCTGGGTGATGCTCAACTGGTCTAGGTAGTCTTCCATGATCCTGCATAGCACAAGAACGGACAAAAGGAAACACGAACAAACGGGGTCAATGTTAGTGAAGATCACACCGGGAGTCCTCATATCGGAAGATATGGACAGTGGACTAGACTCCCGGAGAAAACCAAACATCCCCATCACAAAAATGCACACAGCCCAATGCACCGGGGGCCCTCAAATCAATCGATTGGGACAGCGGACTAGGCCCCCGGGAAACAACAACAAGCCCAATCCAAATAAGCATTAAGCAACCAACCACAACCAAAATACCCCAAACTCGGAAATAATCGCACATGCAAATGGTAGGCCGAGGGGCTGAAATCTCAAGATAGAACAGAACATGCAAAGAAAACCATCGGCCTACCCAAGCAATCGCACATTCAAGCACAATCCAAGTTCTTCACCTAACTCTAGGTAACGATTCTCCAAAAATACGAGAAAAGGGAGGATGAACACACCTGGAGACGCCAGAAGTTACCCGGAGAAAGGTGAAGAAAAGAGCAAAAATCCCCCTAAGTCGCCGGAAAACTCACCGGAGGCTCGCCGGAGAACTCACCGCCGGCGACCCAACCTCGGCCAAACTCACCCAAACCTCTGGGGAATGTGCTCCTTGACGCCAGGAGCGTGGGGGAGGTCGCGGTTTTTGATTTGGAGGTCGGGGGAGCAAGAAATGGCCGAAAAACCAAAGAGGAGGAGGGGAGAGGCGATTTCCGGCGAGGGGAGAAGGGGGGGGGGGCGGCTAGGGTTTCTGAAAATGGGGGGGGAAATGAGGGGGAAGGGGAAAAATTCGCTTTTATAGGGGGGGAGTCAAAACACGGGCGGCCAAAACACGGTCGTGTTTTGGCCTTGGCCCGCCCGTGTTTTTATGGCCGAGGCCGTGCTCCCCCTCCTTAAAAACACGGGCGGGCTTGGGGCAGAACACGGCCGTGTTCTGAACCCCCAGCGCCCGTGTTTTTATGGCCGCGAGCACCACATGCGAACGAATAAAACACGGGCGGGCAGGGGCAAAACACGGCCGTGTTTTGACCCCCTGCTGCCCGTGTTTTTTATGCCGAGCCCAGAATGGCGAATTTCCAACTTCCGATTTCAAACCACCCAAACTCATTCGTGCCCTGGCTCGAAAATTTACCCAATGGCACATTAAAAGGCACCGCCAAAGGCACGAAATACATTCCAGACAGACTCCAGACAGACTCTATGACGCAAAAACCGACAAAAAGAAAAGAAAATAAAACAAAGGGTAGAAATGCAAACCGTGGTGGGGTTGCCTCCCCACAAGCGCTTCTTTACCGTCTTTTAGCTGGACGCCCATGGCGGAACTAAGGGTCCGCGAGTTCCACTGCCAACTCCGCACGTTCGACCTCGTCTCCTAGGTAGAGCTTGAGACGATGGCCATTCACTTTAAACGGCTCAGTTTGCGGGTTGGCTATCTCGATTGTGCCATACGGGAACACCTGTGTGACCGTGAACGGTCCAGACCACCGGGAGCGGAGTTTTCCGGGAAAGAGCTTCAGGCGAGAGTTATAAAGGAGAACTCGATCACCAACCTGGAACTCTTTCGGACCCCGCAACCGTGCATCGTGGAGGCGCTTAGTGCGCTCCTTGTACAGCTTGGTGTTCTCGTAGGCGTGGTAACGCCACTCTTCCAGCTCCAACATCTGCATTTTACGCTCAGTACCTGCAACACGAACATCCAAGTTGAGCAGCTTAAGGGCCCAGAAGGCCTTGTGCTCGAGCTCCACGGGCAAATGGCAAGCCTTTCCATAGACAAGCCGGTACGGTGAAGTACCAATGGGCGTCTTGTAGGCAGTGCGATACGCCCATAGAGCATCATCGAGCTTGGTGGACCAATCTTTGCGGGACTGATCCACCGTCTTCTCCAGGATCCGCTTGAGCTCCCGGTTCGTCAGCTCGGCCTGGCCACTGGTCTGGGGATGATAGGCCACGGACACCTTGTGAGTCACACCATAGCGAGACAATAGTTTATCAAATTGGCCCTGGAAATGGGTGCCTCTATCGCTTATGATGGCTCTAGGTGTCCCGAACCGGGAGAAGAGCTGCTTCAAAAAACCACAAACACGTCTAGCATCATTGGTGGGCAAAGCCTGCGCCTCAGCCCACCTAGAGACGTAGTCAACAGCAACCAGAATATAGGTGTTACCAAAAGATGGAGGGAAGGGGCCCATGAAGTCGATACCCCAGACATCAAAAATCTCACAAGTTATAAACACATTCTGGGGCATCTCATCACGGGCAGAGATGTTACCTGACCTCTGGCATCGGTCGCGTGCGAAGGCGTCTGCATCCTTGAAGAGCGTGGGCCAGTAGAAGCCCGACTGGAGTACCTTCCTCGCCGTGCGGTTTCCTCCGTGATGACCGCCAGTAGGCCCCTCATGACAGTGAGATAGAATGCCCTCCATCTCACTCTCCATGACACAACGACGGATGATCCCGTCGGCTCCGATCCGAAAAAGATGCGGGTCATCCCAGAAGTAGTACTTCAGATCGGAGAAAAACTTCCTC